>CM061241.1:123816557-125284464 GCA_030848705.1 Heracleum sosnowskyi
CGAAATTTCAGTTCCGGAAATGGGTTTTTTCGACCCCCGAAAATGGGAAAAAACCCACTTTTTGGCCCAAAACTGGTTTCACTGGCATTTTCACGCGCTCAAAAAACGAGGTTCCAGACATTTTTCATCCGATTTTTTTTTGTCACGTGCTAAAATAGAGGTATAAAATGGACGTACGGACCAAAAAACGTGAAATTTCAGTTCCGGAAATGGGTTTTACGACCCCCGAAAATGGGAAAAAACCCACTTTTTGGCCCAAAACTGGTTTCACTGGCATTTTCACGCGCTCAAAAAACGAGGTTCCGGACATTTTTCTTCCGATTTTTTTTGTCACGTGCTAAAATAGAGGTACAAAATGGACGTACGGACCAAAAAACGCGAAATTTCATTTTCGGAAATGGATTTTTTCGACCCCCGAAAATGGGAAAAAAACCAACTTTTTGGCCCCAAAAACTGGTTTCACTGGCATTTTCACGCGCTCAAAAAACGAGGTTTCGGACATTTTTCTTCCGATTTTTTTTGTCACGTGCTAAAATAGAGGTACAAAATGGACGTACGGACCCAAAAACGCGAAATTTCATTTCCGGAAATGGGTTTTTTTCGACCCTCGAAAATGGGAAAAAAACCCACTTTTGGGCCCAAAACTGGTTTCACTGGAATTTTCACGCGCTCAAAAAACGAGGTTCCGAACATTTTTATTCCGATTTTTTTTGTCACGTGCTAAAATAGAGGTACAAAATGGACGTACGGACCAAAAAACGCGAAATTTCATTTTCGGAAATGGGTTTTTTTTGACCCCCGAAAATGGGAAAAAACCCACTTTTTGGCCCAAAACTGGTTTCACTGGCATTTTCACGCGCTCAAAAAACGAGGTTTCGGACATTTTTCTTCCGATTTTTTTTGTCACGTGCTAAAATAGAGGTACAAAATGGACGTACGGACCCAAAAACGCGAAATTTCATTTCCGGAAATGGGTTTTTTCGACCCTCGAAAATGGGAAAAAACCCACTTTTGGGCCCAAAACTGGTTTCACTGGAATTTTCACGCGCTCAAAAAACGAGGTTCCGCACATTTTTATTCCGATTGTTTTTGTCACGTGCTAAAATAGAGGTACAAAATGGACGTACGAACCAAAAAACGCGAAATTTCATTTTCGGAAATGGGTTTTTTCGACCCCCGAAAATGGGAAAAAACCAACTTTTTGGCCCAAAACTAGTTTCACTGGCATTTTCACCCGCTCAAAAAAACGAGGTTCCGGACATTTTTCATCCGATTTTTTTTGTCACGTGCTAAAATAGAGGTAAAAAATGGACGTACGGACCAAAAAACACAAAATTTCATTTCCGGAAATGGGTTTTTTCGACCCCCGAAAATGGGAAAAAAACCCACTTTTTGGCCCAAAACTGGTTTCACTGGCATTTTCACGCGCTCAAAAAAACGAGGTTCCGGACATTTTTCTTCCGATTTTTTTTGTCAAGTGCTAAAATAGAGGTACAAAATGGACGTACGGACCAAAAAAACGCGAAATTTCATTTTTGGAAATGGGTTTTTTCGGACCCCCGAAAATGGGAAAAAACCAACTTTTTGGCCCAAAACTGGTTTCACTGGCATTTTCACGCGCTCAAAAAACGAGGTTCCGGACATTTTTCTTCCGATTTTTTTTGTCATGTGCTAAAATAGAGGTACAAAATGGACGTACGGACCAAAAAACGCGAAATTTAATTTCCGGAAATGGGTTTTTTGTCGACCCTCGAAAATGGGAAAAAACCCACTTTTGGGCCCAAAACTGGTTTCACTGGAATTTTCACGCGCTCAAAAAACGAGGTTCCGAACATTTTTATTCCGATTTTTTTTTGTCACGTGCAAAATAGAGGTACAAAATGGACGTACGGACCAAAAAACGAGAAATTTCATTTCCGGAAATGGGTTTTTTTCGACCCCCAAAAATGGGAAAAAACCCACATTTTGGCCCAAAACTGGTTTCACTGGCATTTTCACGCGCTCAAAAAACGAGGTTCCAGACATTTTTCTTCCGATTTTTTTTTGTCACGTGCTAAAATAGAGGTACAAAATGGACGTACGGACCAAAAAACGCGAACTTTCATTTCCGGAAATGGGTTTTTTCGACCCCCGAAAATGGGAAAAAACCTACTTTTGGGCCCAAAAGAAATTTCACTGGCATTTTCACGCACTCAAAAAATGAGGTTCCGAACATTTTTCTTCCGATTTTTTTTGTCATGTGCTAAAATAGAGGTACAAAATGGACGTAGGGACAAAAAAACGCGAAATTTCATTTTCGGAAATGGGTTTTTCGACCCCCGAAAATGGGAAAAAAAACCCACTTTTTGGCCGAAAAATGGTTTCACTGGCATTTTCACCCGCTCAAAAAATGAGGTTCGGGACATTTCTCATCCGATTTTTTTTGTCACGTGCTAAAATAGAGGTACAAAGTGGACGTACGGACCAAAAAACGCGAAATTTCATTTCCGGAAATGGGTTTTTTCGACCCCCGAAAATGGGAAAAAACCCACTTTTTGGCCCAAAACTGGTTTCACTGGCATTTTCACGCGCTCAAAAAACGAGGTACCGGACATTTTTCTTCCGATTTTTTTTTGTCACGTGCTAAAATAGAGGTACAAAATGGACGTACGGACCAAAAAAACCGCGAAATTTCATTTTCGGAAATGGGTTTTTTCGACCCCCCGAAAATGGGAAAAAACCTACTTTTGGGCCCAAAAGAAATTTCACTGACATTTTCACGCGCTCAAAAAACGAGGTTCCGAACATTTTTCTTCCGATTTTTTTTGTCACGTACTAAAATAGAGGTACAAAATGGACGTACGGACCAAAAAACGCGAAATTTCATTTCCGGAAATGGGTTTTTTTCGACCCCCGAAAATGGGAAAAAACCCACTTTTTGGCCCAAAACTGGTTTCACTGGCATTTTCATGCGCTCAAAAAACGAGGTTCCAGACATTTTTCATCCGATTTTTTTTGTCACGTGCTAAAATAGAGGTATAAAATGGACGTACGGACCAAAAAACGCGAAATTTCAGTTCCGGAAATGGGTTTTACGACCCCCGAAAATGGGAAAAAACCCACTTTTTGGCCCAAAACTGGTTTCAACTGGCATTTTCACGCGCTCAAAAAACGAGGTTCCGGACATTTTTCTTCCGATTTTTTTTGTCACGTGCTAAAATAGAGGTACAAAATGGACGTACGGACCAAAAAACGCGAAATTTCATTTTCGGAAATGGATTTTTTCGACCCCCGAAAATGGGAAAAAACCAACTTTTTGGCCCAAAACTGGTTTCACTGGCATTTTCACGCGCTCAAAAAACGAGGTTTCGGACATTTTTCTTCCGATTTTTTTTGTCACGTGCTAAAATAGAGGTACAAAATGGACGTACGGACCCAAAAACGCGAAATTTCATTTCCGGAAATGGGTTTTTTCGACCCTCGAAAATGGGAAAAAACCCACTTTTGGGCCAAAACTGGTTTCACTGGAATTTTCACGCGCTCAAAAAACGAGGTTCCGAACATTTTTATTCCGATTTTTTTTGTCACGTGCTAAAATAGAGGTACAAAATGGACGTACGGACCAAAAAACGCGAAATTTCATTTTCGGAAATGGGTTTTTTTGACCCCCGAAAATGGGAAAAAAACCCACTTTTTGGCCCAAAACCTGGTTTCACTGGCATTTTCCACGCGCTCAAAAAACGAGGTTTCGGACATTTTTCTTCCGATTTTTTTTGTCACGTGCTAAAATAGAGGTACAAAATGGACGTACGGACCCAAAAAACGCGAAATTTCATTTCGGAAATGGGTTTTTTCGACCCTCGAAAATGGGAAAAAACCCACTTTTGGGCCCAAAACTGGTTTCACTGGAATTTTCACGCGCTCAAAAAACGAGGTTCCGCACATTTTTATTCCGATTGTTTTTTGTCACGTGCTAAAATAGAGGTACAAAATGGACGTACGAACCAAAAAACGCGAAATTTCATTTTCGGAAATGGGTTTTTTTCGACCCCCGAAAATGGGAAAAAACCAACTTTTTGGCCCAAAACTAGTTTCACTGGCATTTTCACCCGCTCAAAAAACGAGGTTCCGGACATTTTTCATCCGATTTTTTTTGTCACGTGCTAAAATAGAGGTAAAAAATGGACGTACGGACCAAAAAACACAAAATTTCATTTCCGGAAATGGGTTTTTTCGACCCCCGAAAATGGGAAAAAACCCACTTTTTGGCCCAAAACTGGTTTCACTGGCATTTTCACGCGCTCAAAAAACGAGGTTCCGGACATTTTTCTTCCGATTTTTTTTGTCAAGTGCTAAAATAGAGGTACAAAATGGACGTACGGACCAAAAAACGCGAAATTTCATTTTCGGAAATGGGTTTTTTTCGGACCCCCGAAAATGGGAAAAAACCAACTTTTTGGCCCAAAACTGGTTTCACTGGCATTTTCACGCGCTCAAAAAACGAGGTTCCGGACATTTTTCTTCCGATTTTTTTTGTCATGTGCTAAAATAGAGGTACAAAATGGACGTACGGACCAAAAAACGCGAAATTTAATTTCCGGAAATGGGTTTTTGTCGACCCTCGAAAATGGGAAAAAACCCACTTTTGGGCCCAAAACTGGTTTCACTGGAATTTTCACGCGCTCAAAAAACGAGGTTCCGAACATTTTTATTCCGATTTTTTTTGTCACGTGCAAAATAGAGGTACAAAATGGACGTACGGACCAAAAAACGAGAAATTTCATTTCCGGAAATGGGTTTTTTCGACCCCCAAAAATGGGAAAAAACCCACATTTTGGCCCAAAACTGGTTTCACTGGCATTTTCACGCGCTCAAAAAACGAGGTTCCAGACATTTTTCTTCCGATTTTTTTTGTCACGTGCTAAAATAGAGGTACAAAATGGACGTACGGACCAAAAAAACGCGAACTTTCATTTCCGGAAATGGGTTTTTTCGACCCCCGAAAATGGGAAAAAAACCTACTTTTGGGCCCAAAAGAAAATTTCACTGGCATTTTCACGCACTCAAAAAACGAGGTTCCGAACATTTTTTCTTCCGATTTTTTTTGTCATGTGCTAAAATAGAGGTACAAAATGGACGTAGGGACAAAAAAACGCGAAATTTCATTTTCGGAAATGGGTTTTTCGACCCCCGAAAATGGGAAAAAACCCACTTTTTGGCCGAAAACACTGGTTTCACTGGCATTTTCACCCGCTCAAAAAATGAGGTTCGGGACATTTCTCATCCGATTTTTTTTGTCACGTGCTAAAATAGAGGTACAAAGTGGACGTACGGACCAAAAAACGCGAAATTTCATTTCCGGAAATGGGTTTTTTTCGACCCCCGAAAATGGGAAAAAACCCACTTTTTGGCCCAAAACTGGTTTCCACTGGCATTTTCACGCGCTCAAAAAAACGAGGTACCGGACATTTTTCTTCCGATTTTTTTTGTCACGTGCTAAAATAGAGGTACAAAATGGACGTACGGACCAAAAAAACGCGAAATTTCATTTTCGGAAATGGGTTTTTTCGACCCCCAAAAAATGGGAAAAAAACCAACTTTTTGGCCCAAAACTAGTTTCACTGGCATTTTCACACGCTCAAAAAATGAGGTTTCGGACATTTTTCTTCCGATTTTTTTTGTCACGTGCTAAAATAGAGGTACATAATGGACGTACGGACCAAAAACGCGAAATTTCATTTTCGGAAATGGGTTTTTTTCGACCCCCGAAAATGGGAAAAAAAACCTACTTTTGGGCCCAAAAGAAATTTCACTGGCATTTTCACGCGCTCAAAAAACGAGGTTCCGAACATTTTTCTTCCGATTTTTTTTGTCACGTACTAAAATAGAGGTACAAAAATGGACGTACGGACCAAAAAAAACGCGAAATTTCATTTTCGGAAATGGGTTTTTTCGACCCCCGAAAATGGGAAAAACCAACTTTTTGGCCCAAAACTGGTTTCACTGGCATTTTCACGCGCTCAAAAACCGAGGTTTCGGACATTTTTCTTCCGATTTTTTTTGTCACGTGCTAAAATAGAGGTACAAAAATGGACGTACGGACCCAAAAACGCGAAATTTCATTTCCGGAAATGGGTTTTTTTCGACCCCCGAAAAATGGGAAAAAAACCCACTTTTGGGCCCAAAACTGGTTTCACTGGAATTTTCACGTGCTCAAAAAACGAGGTTCCGAACATTTTTATTCCGATTTTTTTTTGTCACGTGCTAAAATAGAGGTACAAAATGGACGTACGGACCAAAAAACGCGAAATTTCATTTTCGGAAATGGGTTTTTCGACCCCCCGAAAATGGGAAAAAACCCACTTTTTGGCCCAAAACTGGTTTCACTGGCATTTTCACGCGCTCAAAAAACGAGGTTTCGGACATTTTTCTTCCGATTTTTTTTGTCACGTGCTAAAATAGAGGTACAAAATGGACGTACGGACCCAAAAACGCGAAATTTCAATTCCGGAAATGGGTTTTTTCGACCCTCGAAAATGGGAAAAAACCCACTTTTGGGCCCAAAACTGGTTTCACTGGAATTTTCACGCGCTCAAAAAACGAGGTTCCGCACATTTTTATTCCGATTTTTTTTGTCACGTGCTAAAATAGAGGTACAAAATGGACGTACGAACCAAAAAACGCGAAATTTCATTTTCGGAAATGGGTTTTTTTTCGACCCCCGAAAATGGGAAAAAACCAACTTTTTGGCCCAAAACTAGTTTCACTGGCATTTTCACCCGCTCAAAAAACGAGGTTCCGGACATTTTTCATCCGATTTTTTTTGTCACGTGCTAAAATAGAGGTACAAAATGGACGTACGGACCAAAAAACGCAAAATTTCATTTCCCGGAAATGGGTTTTTTTCGACCCCCCGAAAATGGGAAAAAACCCACTTTTTGGCCCAAAACTGGTTTCACTAGCATTTTCACGCGCTCAAAAAACGAGGTTCCGGACATTTTTCTTCCGATTTTTTTTTGTCAAGTGCTAAAATAGAGGTACAAAATGGACGTACGGACCAAAAAACGCGAAATTTTCATTTTCGGAAATGGGTTTTTTCGACCCCCGAAAATGGGAAAAAACCAACTTTTTGGCCCAAAACTGGTTTCACTGGCATTTTCACGCGCTCAAAAAACGAGGTTCCGGACATTTTTCTTCCGATTTTTTTTGTCACGTGCTAAAATAGAGGTACAAAATGGACGTACGGACCAAAAAACGCGAAATTTCATTTCCGGAAATGGGTTTTTGTCGACCCTCGAAAATGGGAAAAAACCCACTTTTGGGCCCAAAACTGGTTTCACTGGAATTTTCACGCGCTCAAAAAACGAGGTTCCGAACATTTTTATTCCGATTTTTTTTGTCACGTGCAAAATAGAGGTACAAAATGGACGTACGGACCAAAAAACGCGAAATTTCATTTCCGGAAATGGGTTTTTTCGACCCCCAAAAATGGGAAAAAACCCACATTTTGGCCCAAAACTGGTTTCACTGGCATTTTCACGCGCTCAAAAAACGAGGTTCCAGACATTTTTCTTCCGATTTTTTTTTGTCACGTGCTAAAATAGAGGTACAAAATGGACGTACGGACCAAAAAACGCGAACTTTCATTTCCGGAAATGGGTTTTTTCGACCCCCGAAAATGGGGAAAAAAACCTACTTTTGGGCCCAAAAGAAATTTCACTGGCATTTTCACGCACTCAAAAAAACGAGGTTCCGAACATTTTTCTTCCGATTTTTTTTGTCATGTGCTAAAATAGAGGTACAAAATGGACGTAGGGACAAAAAACGCGAAATTTCATTTTCGGAAATGGGTTTTTCGACCCCCGAAAATGGGAAAAAAACCCACTTTTTGGCCGAAAACTGGTTTCACTGGCATTTTCACCCCGCTCAAAAAATGAGGTTCGGGACATTTCTCATCCGATTTTTTTTGTCACGTGCTAAAATAGAGGTACAAAGTGGACGTACGGACCAAAAAAACGCGAAATTTCATTTCCGGAAATGGGTTTTTTCGACCCCCGAAAATGGGAAAAAACCCACTTTTTGGCCCAAAACTGGTTTCACTGGCATTTTCACGCGCTCAAAAAAACGAGGTTCCGGACATTTTTCTTCCGATTTTTTTGTCACGTGCTAAAATAGAGGTACAAAATGGACGTACGGACTAAAAAACCGCGAAATTTCATTTCCGGAAATGGGTTTTTTCGACCCCCGAAAATGGGAAAAAACCAACTTTTTGGCCCAAAACTAGTTTCACTGGCATTTTCACACGCTCAAAAAATGAGGTTTCGGACATTTTTCTTCCGATTTTTTTGGTCACGTGCTAAAATAGAGGTACATAATGGACGTACGGACCAAAAAACGCGAAATTTCATTTTCGGAAATGGGTTTTTTCGACCCCCGAAAATGGGAAAAAACCTACTTTTGGGCCCAAAAGAAATTTCACGGGCATTTTCACCGCGCTCAAAAAACGAGGTTCCGAACATTTTTCTTCCGATTTTTTTTGTCACGTACTAAAATAGAGGTACAAAATGGACGTACGGACCAAAAAACGCGAAATTTCATTTTCGGAAATGGGTTTTTTCGACCCCCGAAAATGGGAAAAACCCACTTTTTGGCCCAAAACTTGTTTCACTGGCATTTTCACGCTCTCAAAAAATGAGGTTCCGGACATTTGTCATCCGATTTTTTTTGTCACGTGCTAAAATAGAGGTATAAAATGGACGTACGGACCAAAAAACGCGAAATTTCAGTTCCGGAAATGGGTTTTTTCGACCCCCGAAAATGGGAAAAAACCAACTTTTTGGCCCAAAACTGGTTTCACTGGCATTTTCACGCGCTCAAAAAACGAGGTTCCGGACATTTTTCTTCCGATTTTTTTTGTCACGTGCTAAAATAGAGGTACAAAATGGACGTACGGACCCAAAAACGCGAAATTTCATTTCCGGAAATGGGTTTTTTCGACCCTCGAAAATGGGAAAAAACCCACTTTTGGGCCCAAAACTGGTTTCACTGGAATTTTCACGCGCTCAAAAAACGAGGTTCCGAACATTTTTATTCCGATTTTTTTTGTCACGTGCTAAAATAGAGGTACAAAATGGACGTACGGACCAAAAAACGCGAAATTTCATTTTCGGAAATGGGTTTTTTCGACCCCCGAAAATGGGAAAAACCCACTTTTTGGCCCAAAACTTATTTCACTGGCATTTTCACGCTCTCAAAAAACGAGGTTCCGGACATTTTTCATCCGATTTTTTTTGTCACGTGCTAAAATAGAGGTATAAAATGGACGTACGGACCAAAAAACGCGAAATTTCAGTTCCGGAAATGGGTTTTTTCGACCCCCGAAAATGGGAAAAAACCAACTTTTTGGCCCAAAACTGGTTTCACTGGCATTTTCACGCGCTCAAAAAACGAGGTTCCGGACATTTTTCTTCCGATTTTTTTTGTCACGTGCTAAAATAGAGGTACAAAATGGACGTACGGACCCAAAAACGCGAAATTTCATTTCCGGAAATGGGTTTTTTCGACCCTCGAAAATTGGAAAAAACCCACTTTTGGGCCCAAAACTGGTTTCACTGGAATTTTCACGCGCTCAAAAAATGAGGTTCCGAACATTTTTATTCCGATTTTTTTTGTCACGTGCTAAAATAGAGGTACAAAATGGACGTACGGACCAAAAAACGCGAAATTTCATTTTCGGAAATGGGTTTTTTCGACCCCCGAAAATGGGAAAAAACCCACTTTTTGGCCCAAAACTGGTTTCACTGGCATTTTCACGCGCTCAAAAAACGAGGTTTCGGACATTTTTCTTCCGATTTTTTTTGTCACGTGCTAAAATAGAGGTACAAAATGGACGTACGGACCCAAAAACGCGAAATTTCATTTCCGGAAATGGGTTTTTTCGACCCTCGAAAATGGGAAAAAACCCACTTTTGGGCCCAAAACTGGTTTCACTGGAATTTTCACGCGCTCAAAAAACGAGGTTCCGCACATTTTTATTCCGATTTTTTTTGTCACGTGCTAAAATAGAGGTACAAAATGGACGTACGGACCAAAAAACGCGAAATTTCATTTTCGGAAATGGGTTTTGTCGACACCCGAAAATGGGAAAAAACCAACCTTTTGGCCCAAAACTGGTTTCACTGGCATTTTCACGCGCTCAAAAAACGAGGTTCCGGACCAGTTTTTTGAGCGCGTGAAAATGCCAGTGAAACCAGTTTTGGGCCAAAATGTGGGTTTTTTCCCATTTTTGGGGGTCGAAAAAAACCCATTTCCGGAAATGAAATTTCGCGTTTTTTGGTCCGTACGTCCATTTTGTACCTCTATTTTGCACGTGACAAAAAAAATCGGAATAAAAATGTTCGGAACCTCATTTTTTGAGCGCGTGAAAATTCCAGTGAAACCAGTTTTGGGCCCAAAAGTGGGTTTTTTCCCATTTTCGAGGGTCGACAAAAACCCATTTCCGGAAATGAAATTTCGCGTTTTTTGGTCCGTACGTCCATTTTGTACCTCTATTTTAGCACGTGACAAAAAAAATCGGAAGAAAAATGTCCGGAACCTCGTTTTTTGAGCGCGTGAAAATGCCAGTGAAACTAGTTTTGGGCCAAAAGGTTGGTTTTTTCCCATTTTCGGGGGTCGAACAAACCCATTTCCGAAAATGAAATTTCACGTTTTTTGATCCGTACGTCCATTTTGTACCTCTATTTTAGCACTTGACAAAAAAAATCGGAAGAAAAATGTCCGGAACCTCGTTTTTTGAGCGCGTGAAAATGCCAGTGAAACCAGTTTTGGGCCAAAAAGTGGGTTTTTTCCCATTTTCGGGGGTCGAAAAAACCCATTTCCGGAAATGAAATTTTGCGTTTTTTGGTCCGTACGTCCATTTTGTACCTCTATTTTAGCACGTGACAAAAAAAATCGGATGAAAAATGTCCGGAACCTCGTTTTTTGAGCGGGTGAAAATGCCAGTGAAACTAGTTTTGGGCCAAAAAGTTGGTTTTTTCCCATTTTCGGGGGTCGAAAAAACCCATTTCCGAAAATGAAATTTCGTGTTTTTTGGTCCGTACGTCCATTTTGTACCTCTATTTTAGCACGTGACAAAAAAAATCGGAATAAAAATGTGCGGAACCTCGTTTTTTGAGCGCGTGAAAATTCCAGTGAAACCAGTTTTGGGCCCAAAAGTGGGTTTTTTCCCATTTTCGAGGGTCGAAAAAACCCATTTCCGGAAATGAAATTTCGCGTTTTTGGGTCCGTACATCCATTTTGTACCTCTATTTTAGCACGTGACAAAAAAAATCGGAAGAAAAATGTCCGAAACCTCGTTTTTTGAGCGCGTGAAAATGCCAGTGAAACAAGTTTTGGGCCAAAAAGTGGGTTTTTTCCCATTTTCGGGGGTCGAAAAAACCCATTTCCGAAAATGAAATTTCGCGTTTTTTGGTCCGTACGTCCATTTTGTACCTCTATTTTAGCACGTGACAAAAAAAATCGGAATAAAAATGTTCGGAACCTCGTTTTTTGAGCGCGTGAAAATTCCAGTGAAACCAGTTTTGGGCCCAAAAGTGGGTTTTTTCCCATTTTCGAGGGTCGAAAAAACCCATTTCCGGAAATGAAATTTCGCGTTTTTGGGTCCGTACGTCCATTTTGTACCTCTATTTTAGCACGTGACAAAAAAAATCGGAAGAAAAATGTCCGAAACCTCGTTTTTTGAGCGCGTGAAAATGCCAGTGAAACCAGTTTTGGGCCAAAAAGTTGGTTTTTTCCCATTTTCGGGGGTCGAAAAAATCCATTTCCGAAAATGAAATTTCGCGTTTTTTGGTCCGTACGTCCATTTTGTACCTCTATTTTAGCACGTGACAAAAAAAATCGGAAGAAAAATGTCCGGAACCTCGTTTTTTGAGCGCGTGAAAATGCCAGTGAAACCAGTTTTGGGCCAAAAAATGGGTTTTTTCCCATTTTCGGGGGTCGAAAAAACCAATTTCCGGAACTGAAATTTCGCGTTTTTTGGTCCGTACGTCCATTTTATACCTCTATTTTAGCACGTGACAAAAAAAATCGGATGAAAAATGTCCGGAACCTCGTTTTTTGAGAGCGTGAAAATGCCAGTGAAACCAGTTTTGGGCCAAAAAGTGGGTTTTTCCCATTTTCGGGGGTCGAAAAAACCCATTTCCAAAAATGAAATTTCGCGTTTTTTGGTCCGTACGTCCATTTTGTACCTCTATTTTAGTACGTGACAAAAAAAATCGGAAGAAAAATGTTCGGAACCTCGTTTTTTGAGCGCGTGAAAATGCCAGTGAAATTTCTTTTGGGCCCAAAAGTAGGTTTTTTCCCATTTTCGGGGGTCGAAAAAACCCATTTCCGAAAATGAAATTTCGCGTTTTTTGGTCCGTACGTCCATTATGTACCTCTATTTTAGCACGTGACAAAAAAAATCGGAAGAAAAATGTCCGAAACCTCATTTTTTGAGCGTGTGAAAATGCCAGTGAAACTAGTTTTGGGCCAAAAAGTTGGTTTTTTCCCATTTTCGGGGGTCGAAAAAACCCATTTCCGAAAATGAAATTTGGCGTTTTTTGGTCCGTACGTCCATTTTGTACCTCTATTTTAGCACGTGACAAAAAAAATCGGAAGAAAAATGTCCGGAACCTCGTTTTTTGAGCGCGTGAAAATGCCAGTGAAACCAGTTTTGGGCCAAAAAGTGGGTTTTTTCCCATTTTCGGGGGTCGAAAAAACCCATTTCCGGAAATGAAATTTTGCGTTTTTTGGTCCGTACGTCCATTTTGTACCTCTATTTTAGCACGTGACAAAAAAAATCGGATGAAAAATGTCCGGAACCTCGTTTTTTGAGCGGGTGAAAATGCCAGTGAAACTAGTTTTGGGCCAAAAAGTTGGTTTTTTCCCATTTTCGGGGGTCGAAAAAACCCATTTCCGAAAATGAAATTTCGTGTTTTTTGGTCCGTACGTCCATTTTGTACCTCTATTTTAGCACGTGACAAAAAAAATCGGAATAAAAATGTGCGGAACCTCGTTTTTTGAGCGCGTGAAAATTCCAGTGAAACCAGTTTTGGGCCCAAAAGTGGGTTTTTTCCCATTTTCGAGGGTCGAAAAAACCCATTTCCGGAAATGAAATTTCGCGTTTTTGGGTCCGTACATCCATTTTGTACCTCTATTTTAGCACGTGACAAAAAAAATCGGAAGAAAAATGTCCGAAACCTCGTTTTTTGAGCGCGTGAAAATGCCAGTGAAACCAGTTTTGGGCCAAAAAGTGGGTTTTTTCCCATTTTCGGGGGTCGAAAAAACCCATTTCCGAAAATGAAATTTCGCGTTTTTTGGTCCGTACGTCCATTTTGTACCTCTATTTTAGCACGTGACAAAAAAAATCGGAATAAAAATGTTCGGAACCTCGTTTTTTGAGCGCGTGAAAATTCCAGTGAAACCAGTTTTGGGCCCAAAAGTGGGTTTTTTCCCATTTTCGAGGGTCGAAAAAACCCATTTCCGGAAATGAAATTTCGCGTTTTTGGGTCCGTACGTCCATTTTGTACCTCTATTTTAGCACGTGACAAAAAAAATCGGAAGAAAAATGTCCGAAACCTCGTTTTTTGAGCGCGTGAAAATGCCAGTGAAACCAGTTTTGGGCCAAAAAGTTGGTTTTTTCCCATTTTCGGGGGTCGAAAAAATCCATTTCCGAAAATGAAATTTCGCGTTTTTTGGTCCGTACGTCCATTTTGTACCTCTATTTTAGCACGTGACAAAAAAAATCGGAAGAAAAATGTCCGGAACCTCGTTTTTTGAGCGCGTGAAAATGCCAGTGAAACCAGTTTTGGGCCAAAAAATGGGTTTTTTCCCATTTTCGGGGGTCGAAAAAACCAATTTCCGGAACTGAAATTTCGCGTTTTTTGGTCCGTACGTCCATTTTATACCTCTATTTTAGCACGTGACAAAAAAAATCGGATGAAAAATGTCCGGAACCTCGTTTTTTGAGAGCGTGAAAATGCCAGTGAAACCAGTTTTGGGCCAAAAAGTGGGTTTTTCCCATTTTCGGGGGTCGAAAAAACCCATTTCCAAAAATGAAATTTCGCGTTTTTTGGTCCGTACGTCCATTTTGTACCTCTATTTTAGTACGTGACAAAAAAAATCGGAAGAAAAATGTTCGGAACCTCGTTTTTTGAGCGCGTGAAAATGCCAGTGAAATTTCTTTTGGGCCCAAAAGTAGGTTTTTTCCCATTTTCGGGGGTCGAAAAAACCCATTTCCGAAAATGAAATTTCGCGTTTTTTGGTCCGTACGTCCATTATGTACCTCTATTTTAGCACGTGACAAAAAAAATCGGAAGAAAAATGTCCGAAACCTCATTTTTTGAGCGTGTGAAAATGCCAGTGAAACTAGTTTTGGGCCAAAAAGTTGGTTTTTTCCCATTTTCGGGGGTCGAAAAAACCCATTTCCGAAAATGAAATTTGGCGTTTTTTGGTCCGTACGTCCATTTTGTACCTCTATTTTAGCACGTGACAAAAAAAATCGGAAGAAAAATGTCCGGAACCTCGTTTTTTGAGCGCGTGAAAATGCCAGTGAAACCAGTTTTGGGCCAAAAAGTGGGTTTTTTCCCATTTTCGGGGGTCGAAAAAACCCATTTCCGGAAATGAAATTTCGCGTTTTTTGGTCCGTACGTCCACTTTGTACCTCTATTTTAGCACGTGACAAAAAAAATCGGATGAGAAATGTCCCGAACCTCATTTTTTGAGCGGGTGAAAATGCCAGTGAAACCAGTTTTCGGCCAAAAAGTGGGTTTTTTCCCATTTTCGAGGGTCGAAAAACCCATTTCCGAAAATGAAATTTCGCGTTTTTTGTCCCTACGTCCATTTTGTACCTCTATTTTAGCACATGACAAAAAAAATCGGAAGAAAAATGTTCGGAACCTCGTTTTTTGAGTGCGTGAAAATGCCAGTGAAATTTCTTTTGGGCCCAAAAGTAGGTTTTTTCCCATTTTCGGGGGTCGAAAAAACCCATTTTCGGAAATGAAAGTTCGCGTTTTTTGGTCCGTACGTCCATTTTGTACCTCTATTTTAGCACGTGACAAAAAAAATCGGAAGAAAAATGTCTGGAACCTCGTTTTTTGAGCGCGTGAAAATGCCAGTGAAACCAGTTTTGGGCCAAAATGTGGGTTTTTTCCCATTTTTGGGGGTCGAAAAAACCCATTTCCGGAAATGAAATTTTGCGTTTTTTGGTCCGTACGTCCATTTTGTACCTCTATTTTGCACGTGACAAAAAAAATCGGAATACAAATGTTCGGAACCTCATTTTTTGAGCGCGTGAAAATTCCAGTGAAACCAGTTTTGGGCCCAAAAGTGGGTTTTTTCCCATTTTCGAGGGTCGACAAAAACCCATTTCCGAAAATGAAATTTCGCGTTTTTTGGTCCGTACGTCCATTTTGTACCTCTATTTTAGCACGTGACAAAAAAAAATCGGAAGAAAAATGTCCGGAACCTCGTTTTTTGAGCGCGTGAAAATGCCAGTGAAACCAGTTTTGGGCCAAAAAGTTGGTTTTTTCCCATTTTCGGGGGTCGAAAAAACCCATTTCCGAAAATGAAATTTCGCGTTTTTTGGTCCGTACGTCCATTTTGTACCTCTATTTTAGCACTTGACAAAAAAAATCGGAAGAAAAATGTCCGGAACCTCGTTTTTTGAGCGCGTGAAAATGCCAGTGAAACCAGTTTTGGGCCAAAAAGTGGGTTTTTTCCCATTTTCGGGGGTCGAAAAAACCCATTTCCGGAAATGAAATTTTGCGTTTTTTGGTCCGTACGTCCATTTTGTACCTCTATTTTAGCACGTGACAAAAAAAATCGGATGAAAAATGTCCGGAACCTCGTTTTTTGAGCGGGTGAAAATGCCAGTGAAACTAGTTTTGGGCCAAAAAGTTGGTTTTTTCCCATTTTCGGGGGTCGAAAAAACCCATTTCCGAAAATGAAATTTCGCGTTTTTTGGTTCGTACGTCCATTTTGTACCTCTATTTTAGCACGTGACAAAAAAAATCGGAATAAAAATGTGCGGAACCTCGTTTTTTGAGCGCGTGAAAATTCCAGTGAAACCAGTTTTGGGCCCAAAAGTGGGTTTTTTCCCATTTTCGAGGGTCGAAAAAACCCATTTCCGGAAATGAAATTTCGCGTTTTTGGGTCCGTACGTCCATTTTGTACCTCTATTTTAGCACGTGACAAAAAAAATCGGAAGAAAAATGTCCGAAACCTCGTTTTTTGAGCGCGTGAAAATGCCAGTGAAACCAGTTTTGGGCCAAAAAGTGGGTTTTTTCCCATTTTCGGGGGTCGAAAAAACCCATTTCCGGAAATGAAAGTTCGCGTTTTTTGGTCCGTACGTCCATTTTGTACCTCTATTTTAGCACGTGACAAAAAAAATCGGAAGAAAAATGTCTGGAACCTCGTTTTTTGAGCGCGTGAAAATGCCAGTGAAACCAGTTTTGGGCCAAAATGTGGGTTTTTTCCCATTTTTGGGGGTCGAAAAAACCCATTTCCGGAAATGAAATTTCGCGTTTTTTGGTCCGTACGTCCATTTTGTACCTCTATTTTGCACGTGACAAAAAAAATCGGAATAAAAATGTTCGGAACCTCGTTTTTTGAGCGCGTGAAAATTCCAGTGAAACCAGTTTTGGGCCCAAAAGTGGGTTTTTTCCCATTTTCGAGGGTCGACAAAAACCCATTTCCGAAAATGAAATTTCGCGTTTTTTGGTCCGTACGTCCATTTTGTACCTCTATTTTAGCACGTGACAAAAAAAATCGGAAGAAAAATGTCCGGAACCTCGTTTTTTGAGCGCGTGAAAATGCCAGTGAAACCAGTTTTGGGCCAAAAAGTTGGTTTTTTCCCATTTTCGGGGGTCGAAAAAACCCATTTCCGAAAATGAAATTTCGCTTTTTTTGGTCCGTACGTCCATTTTGTACCTCTATTTTAGCACTTGACAAAAAAAATCGGAAGAAAAATGTCCGGAACCTCGTTTTTTGAGCGCGTGAAAATGCCAGTGAAACCAGTTTTGGGCCAAAAAGTGGGTTTTTTCCCATTTTCGGGGGTCGAAAAAACCCATTTCCGGAAATGAAATTTTGCGTTTTTTGGTCCGTACGTCCATTTTGTACCTCTATTTTAGCACGTGACAAAAAAAATCGGATGAAAAATGTCCGGAACCTCGTTTTTTGAGCGGGTGAAAATGCCAGTAAAACTAGTTTTGGGCCAAAAAGTTGGTTTTTTCCCATTTTCGGGGGTCGAAAAAACCCATTTCCGAAAATGAAATTTCGCGTTTTTTGGTTCGTACGTCCATTTTGTACCTCTATTTTAGCACGTGACAAAAAAAATCGGAATAAAAATGTGCGGAACCTCGTTTTTTGAGCGCGTGAAAATTCCAGTGAAACCAGTTTTGGGCCCAAAAGTGGGTTTTTTCCCATTTTCGAGGGTCGAAAAAACCCATTTCCGGAAATGAAATTTCGCGTTTTTGGGTCCGTACGTCCATTTTGTACCTCCATTTTAGCACGTGACAAAAAAAATCGGAAGAAAAATGTCCGAAACCTCGTTTTTTGAGCGCGTGAAAATGCCAGTGAAACCAGTTTTGGGCCAAAAAGTGGGTTTTTTCCCATTTTCGGGGGTCGAAAAAACCCATTTCCGAAAATGAAATTTCGCGTTTTTTGGTCCGTACGTCCATTTTGTACCTCTATTTTAGCACGTGACAAAAAAAATCGGAATAAAAATGTTCGGAACCTCGTTTTTTGAGCGCGTAAAAATTCCAGTGAAACCAGTTTTGGGCCCAAAAGTGGGTTTTTTCCCATTTTCGAGGGTCGAAAAAACCCATTTCCGGAAATGAAATTTCGCGTTTTTGGGTCCGTACGTCCATTTTGTACCTCTATTTTAGCACGTGACAAAAAAAATCGGAAGAAAAATGTCCGAAACCTCGTTTTTTGAGCGCGTGAAAATGCCAGTGAAACCAGTTTTGGGCCAAAAAGTTGGTTTTTTCCCATTTTCGGGGGTCGAAAAAATCCATTTCCGAAAATGAAATTTCGCCTTTTTTGGTCCGTACGTCCATTTTGTACCTCTATTTTAGCACGTGACAAAAAAAATCGGAAGAAAAATGTCCGGAACCTCGTTTTTTGAGCGCGTGAAAATGCCAGTGAAACCAGTTTTGGGCCAAAAAGTGAGTTTTTTCCCATTTTCGGGGGTCGAAAAAACCCATTTCCGGAACTGAAATTTCGCGTTTTTTGGTCCGTACGTCCATTTTATACCTCTATTTTAGCACGTGACAAAAAAAATCGGATGAAAAATGTCCGGAACCTCGTTTTTTGAGAGCGTGAAAATGCCAGTGAAACCAGTTTTGGGCCAAAAAGTGGGTTTTTCCCATTTTCGGGGGTCGAAAAAACCCATTTCCGAAAATGAAATTTCGCGTTTTTTGGTCCGTACGTCCATTTTGTACCTCTATTTTAGTACGTGACAAAAAAAATCGGAAGAAAAATGTTCGGAACCTCGTTTTTTGAGCGCGTGAAAATGCCAGTGAAATTTCTTTTGGGCCCAAAAGTAGGTTTTTTCCCATTTTCGGGGGTCGAAAAAACCCATTTCCGAAAATGAAATTTCGCGTTTTTTGGTCCGTACGTCCATTATGTACCTCTATTTTAGCACGTGACAAAAAAAATCGGAAGAAAAATGTCCGAAACCTCATTTTTTGAGCGTGTGAAAATGCCAGTGAAACTAGTTTTGGGCCAAAAAGTTGGTTTTTTCCCATTTTCGGGGGTCGAAAAAACCCATTTCCGAAAATGAAATTTCGCGTTTTTTGGTCCGTACGTCCATTTTGTACCTCTATTTTAGCACGTGACAAAAAAAATCGGAAGAAAAATGTCCGGAACCTCGTTTTTTGAGCGCGTGAAAATGCCAGTGAAACCAGTTTTGGGCCAAAAAGTGGGTTTTTTCCCATTTTCGGGGGTCGAAAAAACCCATTTCCGGAAATGAAATTTCGCGTTTTTTGGTCCGTACGTCCACTTTGTACCTCTATTTTAGCACGTGACAAAAAAAATCGGATGAGAAATGTCCCGAACCTCATTTTTTGAGCGGGTGAAAATGCCAGTGAAACCAGTTTTCGGCCAAAAAGTGGGTTTTTTCCCATTTTCGGGGGTCGAAAAACCCATTTCCGAAAATGAAATTTCGCGTTTTTTGTCCCTACGTCCATTTTGTACCTCTATTTTAGCACATGACAAAAAAAATCGGAAGAAAAATGTTCGGAACCTCGTTTTTTGAGTGCGTGAAAATGCCAGTGAAATTTCTTTTGGGCCCAAAAGTAGGTTTTTTCCCATTTTCGGGGGTCGAAAAAACCCATTTCCGGAAATGAAAGTTCGCGTTTTTTGGTCCGTACGTCCATTTTGTACCTCTATTTTAGCACGTGACAAAAAAAATTGGAAGAAAAATGTCTGGAACCTCGTTTTTTGAGCGCGTGAAAATGCCAGTGAAACCAGTTTTGGGCCAAAATGTGGGTTTTTTCCCATTTTTGGGGGTCGAAAAAACCCATTTCCGGAAATGAAATTTCGCGTTTTTTGGTCCGTACGTCCATTTTGTACCTCTATTTTGCACGTGACAAAAAAAATCGGAATAAAAATGTTCGGAACTTCGTTTTTTGAGCGCGTGAAAATTCCAGTGAAACCAGTTTTGGGCCCAAAAGTGGGTTTTTTCCCATTTTCGAGGGTCGACAAAAACCCATTTCCGGAAATTAAATTTCGCGTTTTTTGGTCCGTACGTCCATTTTGTACCTCTATTTTAGCACGTGACAAAAAAAATCGGAAGAAAAATGTCCGGAACCTCGTTTTTTGAGCGCGTGAAAATGCCAGTGAAACCAGTTTTGGGCCAAAAAGTTGGTTTTTTCCCATTTTCGGGGGTCGAAAAAACCCATTTCCGAAAATGAAATTTCGCGTTTTTTGGTCCGTACGTCCATTTTGTACCACTATTTTAGCACTTGACAAAAAAAATCGGAAGAAAAATGTCCGGAACCTCGTTTTTTGAGCGCGTGAAAATGCCAGTGAAACCAGTTTTGGGCCAAAAAGTGGGTTTTTTCCCATTTTCGGGGGTCGAAAAAACCCATTTCCGGAAATGAAATTTTGCGTTTTTTGGTCCGTACGTCCATTTTGTACCTCTATTTTAGCACGTGACAAAAAAAATCGGATGAAAAATGTCCGGAACCTCGTTTTTTGAGCGGGTGAAAATGCCAGTGAAACTAGTTTTGGGCCAAAAAGTTGGTTTTTTCCCATTTTCGGGGGTCGAAAAAACCCATTTCCAAAAATGAAATTTCGCGTTTTTTGGTTCGTACGTCCATTTTGTACCTCTATTTTAGCACGTGACAAAAAAAATCGGAATAAAAATGTGCGGAACCTCGTTTTTTGAGCGCGTGAAAATTCCAGTGAAACCAGTTTTGGGCCCAAAAGTGGGTTTTTTCCCATTTTCGAGGGTCGAAAAAACCCATTTCCGGAAATGAAATTTCGCGTTTTTGGGTCCGTACGTCCATTTTGTACCTCTATTTTAGCACGTGACAAAAAAAATCGAAAGAAAAATGTCTGAAACCTCGTTTTTTGAGCGCGTGAAAATGCCAGTGAAACCAGTTTTGGGCCAAAAAGTGGGTTTTTCCCATTTTCGGGGGTCGAAAAAACCCATTTCCGGAAATGAAATTTCGCGTTTTTTGGTCCGTACGTCCACTTTGTACCTCTATTTTAGCACGTGACAAAAAAAATCGGATGAGAAATGTCCCGAACCTCATTTTTTGAGCGGGTGAAAATGCCAGTGAAACCAGTTTTCGGCCAAAAAGTGGGTTTTTTCCCATTTTCGGGGGTCGAAAAACCCATTTCCGAAAATGAAATTTCGCGTTTTTTGTCCCTACGTCCATTTTGTACCTCTATTTTAGCACATGACAAAAAAAATCGGAAGAAAAATGTTCGGAACCTCATTTTTTGAGTGCGTGAAAATGCCAGTGAAATTTCTTTTGGGCCCAAAAGTAGGTTTTTTCCCATTTTCGGGGGTCGAAAAAACCCATTTCCGGAAATGAAAGTTCGCGTTTTTTGGTCCGTACGTCCATTTTGTACCTCTATTTTAGCACGTGACAAAAAAAATTGGAAGAAAAATGTCTGGAACCTCGTTTTTTGAGCGCGTGAAAATGCCAGTGAAACCAGTTTTGGGCCAAAATGTGGGTTTTTTCCCATTTTTGGGGGTCGAAAAAACCCATTTCCGGAAATGAAATTTCGCGTTTTTTGGTCCGTACGTCCATTTTGTACCTCTATTTTGCACGTGACAAAAAAAATCGGAATAAAAATGTTCGGAACCTCGTTTTTTGAGCGCGTGAAAATTCCAGTGAAACCAGTTTTGGGCCCAAAAGTGGGTTTTTTCCCATTTTCGAGGGTCGACAAAAACCCATTTCCGGAAATTAAATTTCGCGTTTTTTGGTCCGTACGTCCATTTTGTACCTCTATTTTAGCACGTGACAAAAAAAATCGGAAGAAAAATGTCCGGAACCTCGTTTTTTGAGCGCGTGAAAATGCCAGTGAAACCAGTTTTGGGCCAAAAAGTTGGTTTTTTCCCATTTTCGGGGGTCGAAAAAACCCATTTCCGAAAATGAAATTTCGCGTTTTTTGGTCCGTACGTCCATTTTGTACCACTATTTTAGCACTTGACAAAAAAAATCGGAAGAAAAATGTCCGGAACCTCGTTTTTTGAGCGCGTGAAAATGCCAGTGAAACCAGTTTTGGGCCAAAAAGTGGGTTTTTTCCCATTTTCGGGGGTCGAAAAAACCCATTTCCGGAAATGAAATTTTGCGTTTTTTGGTCCGTACGTCCATTTTGTACCTCTATTTTAGCACGTGACAAAAAAAATCGGATGAAAAATGTCCGGAACCTCGTTTTTTGAGCGGGTGAAAATGCCAGTGAAACTAGTTTTGGGCCAAAAAGTTGGTTTTTTCCCATTTTCGGGGGTCGAAAAAACCCATTTCCAAAAATGAAATTTCGCGTTTTTTGGTTCGTACGTCCATTTTGTACCTCTATTTTAGCACGTGACAAAAAAAATCGGAATAAAAATGTGCGGAACCTCGTTTTTTGAGCGCGTGAAAATTCCAGTGAAACCAGTTTTGGGCCCAAAAGTGGGTTTTTTCCCATTTTCGAGGGTCGAAAAAACCCATTTCCGGAAATGAAATTTCGCGTTTTTGGGTCCGTACGTCCATTTTGTACCTCTATTTTAGCACGTGACAAAAAAAATCGAAAGAAAAATGTCTGAAACCTCGTTTTTTGAGCGCGTGAAAATGCCAGTGAAACCAGTTTTGGGCCAAAAAGTGGGTTTTTCCCATTTTCGGGGGTCGAAAAAACCCATTTCCGAAAATGAAATTTCGCGTTTTTTGGTCCGTACATCCATTTTGTACCTCTATTTTAGCACGTGACAAAAAAAATCGGAATAAAAATGTTCGGAACCTCGTTTTTTGAGCGCGTGAAAATTCCAGTGAAACCAGTTTTGGGCCCAAAAGTGGGTTTTTTCCCATTTTCGAGGGTCGAAAAAACCCATTTCCGGAAATGAAATTTCGCGTTTTTGGGTCCGTACGTCCATTTTGTACCTCTATTTTAGCACGTGACAAAAAAAATCGGAAGAAAAATGTCCGAAACCTCGTTTTTTGAGCGCGTGAAAATGCCAGTGAAACCAGTTTTGTGCCAAAAAGTTTGTTTTTTCCCATTTTCGGGGGTCGAAAAAATCCATTTCCGAAAATGAAATTTCGCGTTTTTTGGTCCGTACGTCCATTTTGTACCTCTATTTTAGCACGTGACAAAAAAAATCGGAAGAAAAATGTCCGGAACCTCGTTTTTTGAGCGCATGAAAATGCCAGTGAAACCAGTTTTGGGCCAAAAAGTGGGTTTTTTCCCATTTTCGGGGGTCGAAAAAACCCATTTCCGGAACTGAAATTTCGCGTTTTTTGGTCCGTACGTCCATTTTATACCTCTATTTTAGCACGTGACAAAAAAAATCGGATGAAAAATGTCCGGAACCTCGTTTTTTGAGAGCGTGAAAATGCCAGTGAAACCAGTTTTGGGCCAAAAAGTGGGTTTTTCCCATTTTCGGGGGTCGAAAAAACCCATTTCCGAAAATGAAATTTCGCGTTTTTTGGTCCGTACGTCCATTTTGTACCTCTATTTTAGTACGTGACAAAAAAAATCGGAAGAAAAATGTTCGGAACCTCGTTTTTTGAGCGCGTGAAAATGCCAGTGAAATTTCTTTTGGGCCCAAAAGTAGGTTTTTTCCCATTTTCGGGGGTCGAAAAAACCCATTTCCGAAAATGAAATTTCGCGTTTTTTGGTCCGTATGTCCATTATGTACCTCTATTTTAGCACGTGATAAAAAAAATCGGAAGAAAAATGTCTGAAACCTCATTTTTTGAGCGTGTGAAAATGCCAGTGAAACCAGTTTTGGGCCAAAAAGTTGGTTTTTTCCCATTTTCGGGGGTCGAAAAAACCCAGTTCCGAAAATGAAATTTCGCGTTTTTTGGTCCGTACGTCCATTTTGTACCTCTATTTTAGCACGTGACAAAAAAAATCGGAAGAAAAATGTCCGGAACCTCGTTTTTTGAGCGCGTGAAAATGCCAGTGAAACCAGTTTTGGGCCAAAAAGTGGGTTTTTTCCCATTTTCGGGGGTCGAAAAAACCCATTTCCGGAAATGAAATTTCGCGTTTTTTGGTCCGTACGTCCACTTTGTACCTCTATTTTAGCACGTGACAAAAAAAATCGGATGAGAAATGTCCCGAACCTCATTTTTTGAGCGGGTGAAAATGCCAGTGAAACCAGTTTTCGGCCAAAAAGTGGGTTTTTTCCCATTTTCGGGGGTCGAAAAACCCATTTCCGAAAATGAAATTTCGCGTTTTTTGTCCCTACGTCCATTTTGTACCTCTATTTTAGCACATGACAAAAAAAATCGGACGAAAAATGTTTGGAACCTCGTTTTTTGAGTGCGTGAAAATGCCAGTGAAATTTCTTTTGGGCCCAAAAGTAGGTTTTTTCCCATTTTCGGGGGTCGAAAAAACCCATTTCCGGAAATGAAAGTTCGCGTTTTTTGGTCCGTACGTCCATTTTGTACCTCTATTTTAGCACGTGACAAAAAAAATCGGAAGAAAAATGTCCGGAACCTCGTTTTTTGAGCGCGTGAAAATGCCAGTGAAACCAGTTTTGGGCCAAAATGTGGGTTTTTTCCCATTTTTGGGGGTCGAAAAAACCCATTTCCGGAAATGAAATTTCGCGTTTTTTGGTCCGTACGTCCATTTTGTACCTCTATTTTAGCACTTGACAAAAAAAATCGGAATAAAAATGTTCGGAACCTCGTTTTTTGAGCACGTGAAAATTCCAGTGAAACCAGTTTTGGGCCCAAAAGTGGGTTTTTTCCCATTTTCGAGGGTCGACAAAAACCCGTTTCCGGAAATGAAATTTCGCGTTTTTTGGTCCGTACGTCCATTTTGTACCTCTATTTTAGCACGTGACAAAAAAAATCGGAAGAAAAATGTCCGGAACCTCGTTTTTTGAGCGCGTGAAAATGCCAGTGAAACCAGTTTTGGGCCAAAAAGTTGATTTTTTCCCATTTTCGGGGGTCGAAAAAACCCAGTTCCGAAAATGAAATTTCGCGTTTTTTGGTCCGTACGTCCATTTTGTACCTCTATTTTAGCACTTGACAAAAAAAATCGGAAGAAAAATGTCCGGAACCTCGTTTTTTGAGCGCGTGAAAATGCCAGTGAAACCAGTTTTGGGCCAAAAAGTGGGTTTTTTCCCATTTTCGGGGGTCGAAAAAACCCATTTCCGGAAATGAAATTTCGCGTTTTTTGGTCCGTACGTCCATTTTGTACCTCTATTTTGCACGTGACAAAAAAAATCGGAATAAAAATGTTCGGAACCTCGTTTTTTGAGCGCGTGAAAATTCCAGTGAAACCAGTTTTGGGCCCAAAAGTGGGTTTTTTCCCATTTTCGAGGGTCGACAAAAACCCATTTCCGAAAATGAAATTTCGCGTTTTTTGGTCCGTACGTCCATTTTGTACCTCTATTTTAGCACGTGACAAAAAAAATCGGAAGAAAAATGTCCGGAACCTCGTTTTTTGAGCGCGTGAAAATGCCAGTGAAACCAGTTTTGGGCCAAAAAGTTGGTTTTTTCCCATTTTCGGGGGTCGAAAAAACCCATTTCCGAAAATGAAATTTCGCGTTTTTTGGTCCGTACGTCCATTTTGTACCTCTATTTTGCACGTGACAAAAAAAATCGGAATAAAAATGTTCGGAACCTCGTTTTTTGAGCGCGTGAAAATGCCAGTGAAACCAGTTTTGGGCCAAAAAGTTGGTTTTTTCCCATTTTCGGGGGTCGAAAAAACCCATTTCCGGAAATGAAAGTTCGCGTTTTTTGGTCCGTACGTCCATTTTGTACCTCTATTTTAGCACGTGACAAAAAAAATCGGAAGAAAAATGTCCGGAACCTCGTTTTTTGAGCGCGTGAAAATGCCAGTGAAACCAGTTTTGGGCCAAAATGTGGGTTTTTTCCCATTTTTGGGGGTCGAAAAAACCCATTTCCGGAAATGAAATTTCGCGTTTTTTGGTCCGTACGTCCATTTTGTACCTCTATTTTAGCACTTGACAAAAAAAATCGGAAGAAAAATGTCCGGAACCTCGTTTTTTGAGCGCGTGAAAATTCCAGTGAAACCAGTTTTGGGCCCAAAAGTGGGTTTTTTCCCATTTTCGAGGGTCGACAAAAACCCGTTTCCGGAAATGAAATTTCGCGTTTTTTGGTCCGTACGTCCATTTTGTACCTCTATTTTAGCACGTGACAAAAAAAATCGGAAGAAAAATGTCCGGAACCTCGTTTTTTGAGCGGGTGAAAATGCCAGTGAAACCAGTTTTGGGCCAAAAAGTTGATTTTTTCCCATTTTCGGGGGTCGAAAAAACCCATTTCCGAAAATGAAATTTCGCGTTTTTTGGTCCGTACGTCCATTTTGTACCTCTATTTTAGCACTTGACAAAAAAAATCGGAAGAAAAATGTCCGGAACCTCGTTTTTTGAGCGCGTGAAAATGCCAGTGAAACCAGTTTTGGGCCAAAAAGTGGGTTTTTTCCCATTTTCGGGGGTCGAAAAAACCCATTTCCGGAAATGAAATTTCGCGTTTTTTGGTCCGTACGTCCATTTTGTACCTCTATTTTGCACGTGACAAAAAAAATCGGAATAAAAATGTTCGGAACCTCGTTTTTTGAGCGCGTGAAAATTCCAGTGAAACCAGTTTTGGGCCCAAAAGTGGGTTTTTTCCCATTTTCGAGGGTCGACAAAAACCCATTTCCGAAAATGAAATTTCGCGTTTTTTGGTCCGTACGTCCATTTTGTACCTCTATTTTAGCACGTGACAAAAAAAATCGGAAGAAAAATGTCCGGAACCTCGTTTTTTGAGCGCGTGAAAATGCCAGTGAAACCAGTTTTGGGCCAAAAAGTTGGTTTTTTCCCATTTTCGGGGGTCGAAAAAACCCATTTCCGAAAATGAAATTTCGCGTTTTTTGGTCCGTACGTCCATTTTGTACCTCTATTTTGCACGTGACAAAAAAAATCGGAATAAAAATGTTCGGAACCTCGTTTTTTGAGCGCGTGAAAATTCCAGTGAAACCAGTTTTGGGCCCAAAAGTGGGTTTTTTCCCATTTTCGAGGGTCGACAAAAACCCATTTCCGAAAATGAAATTTCGCGTTTTTTGGTCCGTACGTCCATTTTGTACCTCTATTTTAGCACGTGACAAAAAAAATCGGAAGAAAAATGTCCGGAACCTCGTTTTTTGAGCGCGTGAAAATGCCAGTGAAACCAGTTTTGGGCCAAAAAGTTGGTTTTTTCCCATTTTCGGGGGTCGAAAAAACCCATTTCCGAAAATGAAATTTCGCGTTTTTTGGTCCGTACGTCCATTTTGTACCTCTATTTTAGCACTTGACAAAAAAAATCGGAAGAAAAATGTCCGGAACCTCGTTTTTTGAGCGCGTGAAAATGCCAGTGAAACCAGTTTTGGGCCAAAAAGTGGGTTTTTTCCCATTTTCGGGGGTCGAAAAAACCCATTTCCGGAAATGAAATTTTGCGTTTTTTGGTCCGTACGTCCATTTTGTACCTCTATTTTAGCACGTGACAAAAAAAATCGGATGAAAAATGTCCGGAACCTCGTTTTTTGAGCGGGTGAAAATGCCAGTGAAACTAGTTTTGGGCCAAAAAGTTGGTTTTTTCCCATTTTCGGGGGTCGAAAAAACCCATTTCCGAAAATGAAATTTCGCGTTTTTTGGTTCGTACGTCCATTTTGTACCTCTATTTTAGCACGTGACAAAAAAAATCGGAATAAAAATGTGCGGAACCTCGTTTTTTGAGCGCGTGAAAATTCCAGTGAAACCAGTTTTGGGCCCAAAAGTGGGTTTTTTCCCATTTTCGAGGGTCGAAAAAACCCATTTCCGGAAATGAAATTTCGCGTTTTTGGGTCCGTACGTCCATTTTGTACCTCTATTTTAGCACGTGACAAAAAAAATCGGAAGAAAAATGTCCGAAACCTCGTTTTTTGAGCGCGTGAAAATGCCAGTGAAACCAGTTTTGGGCCAAAAAGTGGGTTTTTTCCCATTTTCGGGGGTCGAAAAAACCCATTTCCGGAAATGAAAGTTCGCGTTTTTTGGTCCGTACGTCCATTTTGTACCTCTATTTTAGCACGTGACAAAAAAAATCGGAAGAAAAATGTCTGGAACCTCATTTTTTGAGCGCGTGAAAATGCCAGTGAAACCAGTTTTGGGCCAAAATGTGGGTTTTTTCCCATTTTTGGGGGTCGAAAAAACCCATTTCCGGAAATGAAATTTCGCGTTTTTTGGTCCGTACGTCCATTTTGTACCTCTATTTTGCACGTGACAAAAAAAATCGGAATAAAAATGTTCGGAACCTCGTTTTTTGAGCGCATGAAAATGCCAGTGAAACCAGTTTTGGGCCAAAAAGTGGGTTTTTTCCCATTTTCGGGGGTCGAAAAAATCCATTTCCGAAAATGAAATTTCGCGTTTTTTGGTCCGTACGTCCATTTTGTACCTCTATTTTAGCACGTGACAAAAAAAATCGGAAGAAAAATGTCCGGAACCTCGTTTTTTGAGCGCATGAAAATGCCAGTGAAACCAGTTTTGGGCCAAAAAGTGGGTTTTTTCCCATTTTCGGGGGTCGAAAAAACCCATTTCCGGAACTGAAATTTCGCGTTTTTTGGTCCGTACGTCCATTTTATACCTCTATTTTAGCACGTGACAAAAAAAATCGGATGAAAAATGTCCGGAACCTCGTTTTTTGAGAGCGTGAAAATGCCAGTGAAACCAGTTTTGGGCCAAAAAGTGGGTTTTTCCCATTTTCGGGGGTCGAAAAAACCCATTTCCGAAAATGAAATTTCGCGTTTTTTGGTCCGTACGTCCATTTTGTACCTCTATTTTAGTACGTGACAAAAAAAATCGGAAGAAAAATGTTCGGAACCTCGTTTTTTGAGCGCGTGAAAATGCCAGTGAAATTTCTTTTGGGCCCAAAAGTAGGTTTTTTCCCATTTTCGGGGGTCGAAAAAACCCATTTCCGAAAATGAAATTTCGCGTTTTTTGGTCCGTATGTCCATTATGTACCTCTATTTTAGCACGTGATAAAAAAAATCGGAAGAAAAATGTCTGAAACCTCATTTTTTGAGCGTGTGAAAATGCCAGTGAAACCAGTTTTGGGCCAAAAAGTTGGTTTTTTCCCATTTTCGGGGGTCGAAAAAACCCAGTTCCGAAAATGAAATTTCGCGTTTTTTGGTCCGTACGTCCATTTTGTACCTCTATTTTAGCACGTGACAAAAAAAATCGGAAGAAAAATGTCCGGAACCTCGTTTTTTGAGCGCGTGAAAATGCCAGTGAAACCAGTTTTGGGCCAAAAAGTGGGTTTTTTCCCATTTTCGGGGGTCGAAAAAACCCATTTCCGGAAATGAAATTTCGCGTTTTTTGGTCCGTACGTCCACTTTGTACCTCTATTTTAGCACGTGACAAAAAAAATCGGATGAGAAATGTCCCGAACCTCATTTTTTGAGCGGGTGAAAATGCCAGTGAAACCAGTTTTCGGCCAAAAAGTGGGTTTTTTCCCATTTTCGGGGGTCGAAAAACCCATTTCCGAAAATGAAATTTCGCGTTTTTTGGTCCGTACGTCCATTTTGTACCTCTATTTTGCACGTGACAAAAAAAATCGGAATAAAAATGTTCGGAACCTCGTTTTTTGAGCGCATGAAAATGCCAGTGAAACCAGTTTTGGGCCAAAAAGTGGGTTTTTTCCCATTTTCGGGGGTCGAAAAAATCCATTTCCGAAAATGAAATTTCGCGTTTTTTGGTCCGTACGTCCATTTTGTACCTCTATTTTAGCACGTGACAAAAAAAATCGGAAGAAAAATGTCCGGAACCTCGTTTTTTGAGCGCATGAAAATGCCAGTGAAACCAGTTTTGGGCCAAAAAGTGGGTTTTTTCCCATTTTCGGGGGTCGAAAAAACCCATTTCCGGAACTGAAATTTCGCGTTTTTTGGTCCGTACGTCCATTTTATACCTCTATTTTAGCACGTGACAAAAAAAATCGGATGAAAAATGTCCGGAACCTCGTTTTTTGAGAGCGTGAAAATGCCAGTGAAACCAGTTTTGGGCCAAAAAGTGGGTTTTTCCCATTTTCGGGGGTCGAAAAAACCCATTTCCGAAAATGAAATTTCGCGTTTTTTGGTCCGTACGTCCATTTTGTACCTCTATTTTAGTACGTGACAAAAAAAATCGGAAGAAAAATGTTCGGAACCTCGTTTTTTGAGCGCGTGAAAATGCCAGTGAAATTTCTTTTGGGCCCAAAAGTAGGTTTTTTCCCATTTTCGGGGGTCGAAAAAACCCATTTCCGAAAATGAAATTTCGCGTTTTTTGGTCCGTATGTCCATTATGTACCTCTATTTTAGCACGTGATAAAAAAAATCGGAAGAAAAATGTCTGAAACCTCATTTTTTGAGCGTGTGAAAATGCCAGTGAAACCAGTTTTGGGCCAAAAAGTTGGTTTTTTCCCATTTTCGGGGGTCGAAAAAACCCAGTTCCGAAAATGAAATTTCGCGTTTTTTGGTCCGTACGTCCATTTTGTACCTCTATTTTAGCACGTGACAAAAAAAATCGGAAGAAAAATGTCCGGAACCTCGTTTTTTGAGCGCGTGAAAATGCCAGTGAAACCAGTTTTGGGCCAAAAAGTGGGTTTTTTCCCATTTTCGGGGGTCGAAAAAACCCATTTCCGGAAATGAAATTTCGCGTTTTTTGGTCCGTACGTCCACTTTGTACCTCTATTTTAGCACGTGACAAAAAAAATCGGATGAGAAATGTCCCGAACCTCATTTTTTGAGCGGGTGAAAATGCCAGTGAAACCAGTTTTCGGCCAAAAAGTGGGTTTTTTCCCATTTTCGGGGGTCGAAAAACTCATTTCCGAAAATGAAATTTCGCGTTTTTTGGTCCGTACGTCCATTTTGTACCTCTATTTTGCACGTGACAAAAAAAATCGGAATAAAAATGTTCGGAACCTCGTTTTTTGAGCGCATGAAAATGCCAGTGAAACCAGTTTTGGGCCAAAAAGTGGGTTTTTTCCCATTTTCGGGGGTCGAAAAAATCCATTTCCGAAAATGAAATTTCGCGTTTTTTGGTCCGTACGTCCATTTTGTACCTCTATTTTAGCACGTGACAAAAAAAATCGGAAGAAAAATGTCCGGAACCTCGTTTTTTGAGCGCATGAAAATGCCAGTGAAACCAGTTTTGGGCCAAAAAGTGGGTTTTTTCCCATTTTCGGGGGTCGAAAAAACCCATTTCCGGAACTGAAATTTCGCGTTTTTTGGTCCGTACGTCCATTTTATACCTCTATTTTAGCACGTGACAAAAAAAATCGGATGAAAAATGTCCGGAACCTCGTTTTTTGAGAGCGTGAAAATGCCAGTGAAACCAGTTTTGGGCCAAAAAGTGGGTTTTTCCCATTTTCGGGGGTCGAAAAAACCCATTTCCGAAAATGAAATTTCGCGTTTTTTGGTCCGTACGTCCATTTTGTACCTCTATTTTAGTACGTGACAAAAAAAATCGGAAGAAAAATGTTCGGAACCTCGTTTTTTGAGCGCGTGAAAATGCCAGTGAAATTTCTTTTGGGCCCAAAAGTAGGTTTTTTCCCATTTTCGGGGGTCGAAAAAACCCATTTCCGAAAATGAAATTTCGCGTTTTTTGGTCCGTATGTCCATTATGTACCTCTATTTTAGCACGTGATAAAAAAAATCGGAAGAAAAATGTCTGAAACCTCATTTTTTGAGCGTGTGAAAATGCCAGTGAAACCAGTTTTGGGCCAAAAAGTTGGTTTTTTCCCATTTTCGGGGGTCGAAAAAACCCAGTTCCGAAAATGAAATTTCGCGTTTTTTGGTCCGTACGTCCATTTTGTACCTCTATTTTAGCACGTGACAAAAAAAATCGGAAGAAAAATGTCCGGAACCTCGTTTTTTGAGCGCGTGAAAATGCCAGTGAAACCAGTTTTGGGCCAAAAAGTGGGTTTTTTCCCATTTTCGGGGGTCGAAAAAACCCATTTCCGGAAATGAAATTTCGCGTTTTTTGGTCCGTACGTCCACTTTGTACCTCTATTTTAGCACGTGACAAAAAAAATCGGATGAGAAATGTCCCGAACCTCATTTTTTGAGCGGGTGAAAATGCCAGTGAAACCAGTTTTCGGCCAAAAAGTGGGTTTTTTCCCATTTTCGGGGGTCGAAAAACCCATTTCCGAAAATGAAATTTCGCGTTTTTTGTCCCTACGTCCATTTTGTACCTCTATTTTAGCACATGACAAAAAAAATCGGACGAAAAATGTTTGGAACCTCGTTTTTTGAGTGCGTGAAAATGCCAGTGAAATTTCTTTTGGGCCCAAAAGTAGGTTTTTTCCCATTTTCGGGGGTCGAAAAAATCCATTTCCGGAAATGAAAGTTCGCGTTTTTTGGTCCGTACGTCCATTTTGTACCTCTATTTTAGCACGTGACAAAAAAAATCGGAAGAAAAATGTCCGGAACCTCGTTTTTTGAGCGCGTGAAAATGCCAGTGAAACCAGTTTTGGGCCAAAATGTGGGTTTTTTCCCATTTTTGGGGGTCGAAAAAACCCATTTCCGGAAATGAAATTTCGCGTTTTTTGGTCCGTACGTCCATTTTGTACCTCTATTTTAGCACTTGACAAAAAAAATCGGAATAAAAATGTTCGGAACCTCGTTTTTTGAGCACGTGAAAATTCCAGTGAAACCAGTTTTGGGCCCAAAAGTGGGTTTTTTCCCATTTTCGAGGGTCGACAAAAACCCGTTTCCGGAAATGAAATTTCGCGTTTTTTGGTCCGTACGTCCATTTTGTACCTCTATTTTAGCACGTGACAAAAAAAATCGGAAGAAAAATGTCCGGAACCTCGTTTTTTGAGCGCGTGAAAATGCCAGTGAAACCAGTTTTGGGCCAAAAAGTTGATTTTTTCCCATTTTCGGGGGTCGAAAAAACCCAGTTCCGAAAATGAAATTTCGCGTTTTTTGGTCCGTACGTCCATTTTGTACCTCTATTTTAGCACTTGACAAAAAAAATCGGAAGAAAAATGTCCGGAACCTCGTTTTTTGAGCGCGTGAAAATGCCAGTGAAACCAGTTTTGGGCCAAAAAGTGGGTTTTTTCCCATTTTCGGGGGTCGAAAAAACCCATTTCCGGAAATGAAATTTCGCGTTTTTTGGTCCGTACGTCCATTTTGTACCTCTATTTTGCACGTGACAAAAAAAATCGGAATAAAAATGTTCGGAACCTCGTTTTTTGAGCGCGTGAAAATTCCAGTGAAACCAGTTTTGGGCCCAAAAGTGGGTTTTTTCCCATTTTCGAGGGTCGACAAAAACCCATTTCCGAAAATGAAATTTCGCGTTTTTTGGTCCGTACGTCCATTTTGTACCTCTATTTTAGCACGTGACAAAAAAAATCGGAAGAAAAATGTCCGGAACCTCGTTTTTTGAGCGCGTGAAAATGCCAGTGAAACCAGTTTTGGGCCAAAAAGTTGGTTTTTTCCCATTTTCGGGGGTCGAAAAAACCCATTTCCGAAAATGAAATTTCGCGTTTTTTGGTCCGTACGTCCATTTTGTACCTCTATTTTGCACGTGACAAAAAAAATCGGAATAAAAATGTTCGGAACCTCGTTTTTTGAGCGCGTGAAAATGCCAGTGAAACCAGTTTTGGGCCAAAAAGTTGGTTTTTTCCCATTTTCGGGGGTCGAAAAAACCCATTTCCGGAAATGAAAGTTCGCGTTTTTTGGTCCGTACGTCCATTTTGTACCTCTATTTTAGCACGTGACAAAAAAAATCGGAAGAAAAATGTCCGGAACCTCGTTTTTTGAGCGCGTGAAAATGCCAGTGAAACCAGTTTTGGGCCAAAATGTGGGTTTTTTCCCATTTTTGGGGGTCGAAAAAACCCATTTCCGGAAATGAAATTTCGCGTTTTTTGGTCCGTACGTCCATTTTGTACCTCTATTTTAGCACTTGACAAAAAAAATCGGAAGAAAAATGTCCGGAACCTCGTTTTTTGAGCGCGTGAAAATTCCAGTGAAACCAGTTTTGGGCCCAAAAGTGGGTTTTTTCCCATTTTCGAGGGTCGACAAAAACCCGTTTCCGGAAATGAAATTTCGCGTTTTTTGGTCCGTACGTCCATTTTGTACCTCTATTTTAGCACGTGACAAAAAAAATCGGAAGAAAAATGTCCGGAACCTCGTTTTTTGAGCGGGTGAAAATGCCAGTGAAACCAGTTTTGGGCCAAAAAGTTGATTTTTTCCCATTTTCGGGGGTCGAAAAAACCCATTTCCGAAAATGAAATTTCGCGTTTTTTGGTCCGTACGTCCATTTTGTACCTCTATTTTAGCACTTGACAAAAAAAATCGGAAGAAAAATGTCCGGAACCTCGTTTTTTGAGCGCGTGAAAATGCCAGTGAAACCAGTTTTGGGCCAAAAAGTGGGTTTTTTCCCATTTTCGGGGGTCGAAAAAACCCATTTCCGGAAATGAAATTTCGCGTTTTTTGGTCCGTACGTCCATTTTGTACCTCTATTTTGCACGTGACAAAAAAAATCGGAATAAAAATGTTCGGAACCTCGTTTTTTGAGCGCGTGAAAATTCCAGTGAAACCAGTTTTGGGCCCAAAAGTGGGTTTTTTCCCATTTTCGAGGGTCGACAAAAACCCATTTCCGAAAATGAAATTTCGCGTTTTTTGGTCCGTACGTCCATTTTGTACCTCTATTTTAGCACGTGACAAAAAAAATCGGAAGAAAAATGTCCGGAACCTCGTTTTTTGAGCGCGTGAAAATGCCAGTGAAACCAGTTTTGGGCCAAAAAGTTGGTTTTTTCCCATTTTCGGGGGTCGAAAAAACACATTTCCGAAAATGAAATTTCGCGTTTTTTGGTCCGTACGTCCATTTTGTACCTCTATTTTGCACGTGACAAAAAAAATCGGAATAAAAATGTTCGGAACCTCGTTTTTTGAGCGCGTGAAAATTCCAGTGAAACCAGTTTTGGGCCCAAAAGTGGGTTTTTTCCCATTTTCGAGGGTCGACAAAAACCCATTTCCGAAAATGAAATTTCGCGTTTTTTGGTCCGTACGTCCATTTTGTACCTCTATTTTAGCACGTGACAAAAAAAATCGGAAGAAAAATGTCCGGAACCTCGTTTTTTGAGCGCGTGAAAATGCCAGTGAAACCAGTTTTGGGCCAAAAAGTTGGTTTTTTCCCATTTTCGGGGGTCGAAAAAACCCATTTCCGAAAATGAAATTTCGCGTTTTTTGGTCCGTACGTCCATTTTGTACCTCTATTTTAGCACTTGACAAAAAAAATCGGAAGAAAAATGTCCGGAACCTCGTTTTTTGAGCGCGTGAAAATGCCAGTGAAACCAGTTTTGGGCCAAAAAGTGGGTTTTTTCCCATTTTCGGGGGTCGAAAAAACCCATTTCCGGAAATGAAATTTTGCGTTTTTTGGTCCGTACGTCCATTTTGTACCTCTATTTTAGCACGTGACAAAAAAAATCGGATGAAAAATGTCCGGAACCTCGTTTTTTGAGCGGGTGAAAATGCCAGTGAAACTAGTTTTGGGCCAAAAAGTTGGTTTTTTCCCATTTTCGGGGGTCGAAAAAACCCATTTCCGAAAATGAAATTTCGCGTTTTTTGGTTCGTACGTCCATTTTGTACCTCTATTTTAGCACGTGACAAAAAAAATCGGAATAAAAATGTGCGGAACCTCGTTTTTTGAGCGCGTGAAAATTCCAGTGAAACCAGTTTTGGGCCCAAAAGTGGGTTTTTTCCCATTTTCGAGGGTCGACAAAAACCCATTTCCGAAAATGAAATTTCGCGTTTTTTGGTCCGTACGTCCATTTTGTACCTCTATTTTAGCACGTGACAAAAAAAATCGGAAGAAAAATGTCCGGAACCTCGTTTTTTGAGCGCGTGAAAATGCCAGTGAAACCAGTTTTGGGCCAAAAAGTTGGTTTTTTCCCATTTTCGGGGGTCGAAAAAACACATTTCCGAAAATGAAATTTCGCGTTTTTTGGTCCGTACGTCCATTTTGTACCTCTATTTTGCACGTGACAAAAAAAATCGGAATAAAAATGTTCGGAACCTCGTTTTTTGAGCGCGTGAAAATTCCAGTGAAACCAGTTTTGGGCCCAAAAGTGGGTTTTTTCCCATTTTCGAGGGTCGACAAAAACCCATTTCCGAAAATGAAATTTCGCGTTTTTTGGTCCGTACGTCCATTTTGTACCTCTATTTTAGCACGTGACAAAAAAAATCGGAAGAAAAATGTCCGGAACCTCGTTTTTTGAGCGCGTGAAAATGCCAGTGAAACCAGTTTTGGGCCAAAAAGTTGGTTTTTTCCCATTTTCGGGGGTCGAAAAAACCCATTTCCGAAAATGAAATTTCGCGTTTTTTGGTCCGTACGTCCATTTTGTACCTCTATTTTAGCACTTGACAAAAAAAATCGGAAGAAAAATGTCCGGAACCTCGTTTTTTGAGCGCGTGAAAATGCCAGTGAAACCAGTTTTGGGCCAAAAAGTGGGTTTTTTCCCATTTTCGGGGGTCGAAAAAACCCATTTCCGGAAATGAAATTTTGCGTTTTTTGGTCCGTACGTCCATTTTGTACCTCTATTTTAGCACGTGACAAAAAAAATCGGATGAAAAATGTCCGGAACCTCGTTTTTTGAGCGGGTGAAAATGCCAGTGAAACTAGTTTTGGGCCAAAAAGTTGGTTTTTTCCCATTTTCGGGGGTCGAAAAAACCCATTTCCGAAAATGAAATTTCGCGTTTTTTGGTTCGTACGTCCATTTTGTACCTCTATTTTAGCACGTGACAAAAAAAATCGGAATAAAAATGTGCGGAACCTCGTTTTTTGAGCGCGTGAAAATTCCAGTGAAACCAGTTTTGGGCCCAAAAGTGGGTTTTTTCCCATTTTCGAGGGTCGAAAAAACCCATTTCCGGAAATGAAATTTCGCGTTTTTGGGTCCGTACGTCCATTTTGTACCTCTATTTTAGCACGTGACAAAAAAAATCGGAAGAAAAATGTCCGAAACCTCGTTTTTTGAGCGCGTGAAAATGCCAGTGAAACCAGTTTTGGGCCAAAAAGTGGGTTTTTTCCCATTTTCGGGGGTCGAAAAAACCCATTTCCGGAAATGAAAGTTCGCGTTTTTTGGTCCGTACGTCCATTTTGTACCTCTATTTTAGCACGTGACAAAAAAAATCGGAAGAAAAATGTCTGGAACCTCATTTTTTGAGCGCGTGAAAATGCCAGTGAAACCAGTTTTGGGCCAAAATGTGGGTTTTTTCCCATTTTTGGGGGTCGAAAAAACCCATTTCCGGAAATGAAATTTCGCGTTTTTTGGTCCGTACGTCCATTTTGTACCTCTATTTTGCACGTGACAAAAAAAAATCGGAATAAAAATGTTCGGAACCTCGTTTTTTGAGCGCGTGAAAATTCCAGTGAAACCAGTTTTGGGCCCAAAAGTGGGTTTTTTCCCATTTTCGAGGGTCGACAAAAACCCATTTCCGAAAATGAAATTTCACGTTTTTTGGTCCGTACGTCCATTTTGTACCTCTATTTTAGCACGTGACAAAAAAAATCGGAAGAAAAATGTCCGGAACCTCGTTTTTTGAGCGCGTGAAAATGCCAGTGAAACCAGTTTTGGGCCAAAAAGTTGGTTTTTTCCCATTTTCGGGGGTCGAAAAAACCCATTTCCGAAAATGAAATTTCGCTTTTTTTGGTCCGTACGTCCATTTTGTACCTCTATTTTAGCACTTGACAAAAAAAATCGGAAGAAAAATGTCCGGAACCTCGTTTTTTGAGCGCGTGAAAATGCCAGTGAAACCAGTTTTGGGCCAAAAAGTGGGTTTTTTCCCATTTTCGGGGGTCGAAAAAACCCATTTCCGGAAATGAAATTTTGCGTTTTTTGGTCCGTACGTCCATTTTGTACCTCTATTTTAGCACGTGACAAAAAAAATCGGATGAAAAATGTCCGGAACCTCGTTTTTTGAGCGGGTGAAAATGCCAGTGAAACTAGTTTTGGGCCAAAAAGTTGGTTTTTTCCCATTTTCGGGGGTCGAAAAAACCCATTTCCGAAAATGAAATTTCGCGTTTTTTGGTTCGTACGTCCATTTTGTACCTCTATTTTAGCACGTGACAAAAAAAATCGGAATAAAAATGTGCGGAACCTCGTTTTTTGAGCGCGTGAAAATTCCAGTGAAACCAGTTTTGGGCCCAAAAGTGGGTTTTTTCCCATTTTCGAGGGTCGAAAAAACCCATTTCCGGAAATGAAATTTCGCGTTTTTGGGTCCGTACGTCCATTTTGTACCTCCATTTTAGCACGTGACAAAAAAAATCGGAAGAAAAATGTCCGAAACCTCGTTTTTTGAGCGCGTGAAAATGCCAGTGAAACCAGTTTTGGGCCAAAAAGTTGGTTTTTTCCCATTTTCGGGGGTCGAAAAAACCCATTTCCGAAAATGAAATTTCGCGTTTTTTGGTCCGTACGTCCATTTTGTACCTCTATTTTAGCACGTGACAAAAAAAATCGGAATAAAAATGTTCGGAACCTCGTTTTTTGAGCGCGTGAAAATTCCAGTGAAACCAGTTTTGGGCCCAAAAGTGGGTTTTTTCCCATTTTCGAGGGTCGAAAAAACCCATTTCCGGAAATGAAATTTCGCGTTTTTGGGTCCGTACGTCCATTTTGTACCTCTATTTTAGCACGTGACAAAAAAAATCGGAAGAAAAATGTCCGAAACCTCGTTTTTTGAGCGCGTGAAAATGCCAGTGAAACCAGTTTTGGGCCAAAAAGTTGGTTTTTTCCCATTTTCGGGGGTCGAAAAAATCCATTTCCGAAAATGAAATTTCGCGTTTTTTGGTCCGTACGTCCATTTTGTACCTCTATTTTAGCACGTGACAAAAAAAATCGGAAGAAAAATGTCCGGAACCTCGTTTTTTGAGCGCGTGAAAATGCCAGTGAAACCAGTTTTGGGCCAAAAAGTGGGTTTTTTCCCATTTTCGGGGGTCGAAAAAACCCATTTCCGGAACTGAAATTTCGCGTTTTTTGGTCCGTACGTCCATTTTATACCTCTATTTTAGCACGTGACAAAAAAAATCGGATGAAAAATGTCCGGAACCTCGTTTTTTGAGAGCGTGAAAATGCCAGTGAAACCAGTTTTGGGCCAAAAAGTGGGTTTTTCCCATTTTCGGGGGTCGAAAAAACCCATTTCCGAAAATGAAATTTCGCGTTTTTTGGTCCGTACGTCCATTTTGTACCTCTATTTTAGTACGTGACAAAAAAAATCGGAAGAAAAATGTTCGGAACCTCGTTTTTTGAGCGCGTGAAAATGCCAGTGAAATTTCTTTTGGGCCCAAAAGTAGGTTTTTTCCCATTTTCGGGGGTCGAAAAAACCCATTTCCGAAAATGAAATTTCGCGTTTTTTGGTCCGTACGTCCATTATGTACCTCTATTTTAGCACGTGACAAAAAAAATCGGAAGAAAAATGTCCGAAACCTCATTTTTTGAGCGTGTGAAAATGCCAGTGAAACTAGTTTTGGGCCAAAAAGTTGGTTTTTTCCCATTTTCGGGGGTCGAAAAAACCCATTTCCGAAAATGAAATTTCGCGTTTTTTGGTCCGTATGTCCATTTTGTACCTCTATTTTAGCACGTGACAAAAAAAATCGGAAGAAAAATGTCCGGAACCTCGTTTTTTGAGCGCGTGAAAATGCCAGTGAAACCAGTTTTGGGCCAAAAAGTGGGTTTTTTCCCATTTTCGGGGGTCGAAAAAACCCATTTCCGGAAATGAAATTTCGCGTTTTTTGGTCCGTACGTCCACTTTGTACCTCTATTTTAGCACGTGACAAAAAAAATCGGATGAGAAATGTCCCGAACCTCATTTTTTGAGCGGGTGAAAATGCCAGTGAAACCAGTTTTCGGCCAAAAAGTGGGTTTTTTCCCATTTTCGGGGGTCGAAAAACCCATTTCCGAAAATGAAATTTCGCGTTTTTTGTCCCTACGTCCATTTTGTACCTCTATTTTAGCACATGACAAAAAAAATCGGAAGAAAAATGTTCGGAACCTCGTTTTTTGAGTGCGTGAAAATGCCAGTGAAATTTCTTTTGGGCCCAAAAGTAGGTTTTTTCCCATTTTCGGGGGTCGAAAAAACCCATTTCCGGAAATGAAAGTTCGCGTTTTTTGGTCCGTACGTCCATTTTGTACCTCTATTTTAGCACGTGACAAAAAAAATCGGAAGAAAAATGTCTGGAACCTCGTTTTTTGAGCGCGTGAAAATGCCAGTGAAACCAGTTTTGGGCCAAAATGTGGGTTTTTTCCCATTTTTGGGGGTCGAAAAAACCCATTTCCGGAAATGAAATTTCGCGTTTTTTGGTCCGTACGTCCATTTTGTACCTCTATTTTGTACGTGACAAAAAAAATCGGAATAAAAATGTTCGGAACCTCGTTTTTTGAGCGCGTGAAAATTCCAGTGAAACCAGTTTTGGGCCCAAAAGTGGGTTTTTTCCCATTTTCGAGGGTCGACAAAAACCCATTTCCGGAAATTAAATTTCGCGTTTTTTGGTCCGTACGTCCATTTTGTACCTCTATTTTAGCACGTGACAAAAAAAATCGGAAGAAAAATGTCCGGAACCTCGTTTTTTGAGCGCGTGAAAATGCTAGTGAAACCAGTTTTGGGCCAAAAAGTTGGTTTTTTCCCATTTTCGGGGGTCGAAAAAACCCATTTCCGAAAATGAAATTTCGCGTTTTTTGGTCCGTACGTCCATTTTGTACCACTATTTTAGCACTTGACAAAAAAAATCGGAAGAAAAATGTCCGGAACCTCGTTTTTTGAGCGCGTGAAAATGCCAGTGAAACCAATTTTGGGCCAAAAAGTGGGTTTTTTCCCATTTTCGGGGGTCGAAAAAACCCATTTCCGGAAATGAAATTTTGCGTTTTTTGGTCCGTACGTCCATTTTGTACCTCTATTTTAGCACGTGACAAAAAAAATCGGATGAAAAATGTCCGGAACCTCGTTTTTTGAGCGGGTGAAAATGCCAGTGAAACTAGTTTTGGGCCAAAAAGTTGGTTTTTTCCCATTTTCGGGGGTCGAAAAAACCCATTTCCAAAAATGAAATTTCGCGTTTTTTGGTTCGTACGTCCATTTTGTACCTCTATTTTAGCACGTGACAAAAAAAATCGGAATAAAAATGTGCGGAACCTCGTTTTTTGAGCGCGTGAAAATTCCAGTGAAACCAGTTTTGGGCCCAAAAGTGGGTTTTTTCCCATTTTCGAGGGTCGAAAAAACCCATTTCCGGAAATGAAATTTCGCGTTTTTGGGTCCGTACGTCCATTTTGTACCTCTATTTTAGCACGTGACAAAAAAAATCGAAAGAAAAATGTCCGAAACCTCGTTTTTTGAGCGCGTGAAAATGCCAGTGAAACCAGTTTTGGGCCAAAAAGTGGGTTTTTTCCCATTTTCGGGGGTCGAAAAAACCCATTTCCGAAAATGAAATTTCGCGTTTTTTGGTCCGTACATCCATTTTGTACCTCTATTTTAGCACGTGACAAAAAAAATCGGAATAAAAATGTTCGGAACCTCGTTTTTTGAGCGCGTGAAAATTCCAGTGAAACCAGTTTTGGGCCCAAAAGTGGGTTTTTTCCCATTTTCGAGGGTCGAAAAAACCCATTTCCGGAAATGAAATTTCGCGTTTTTGGGTCCGTACGTCCATTTTGTACCTCTATTTTAGCACGTGACAAAAAAAATCGGAAGAAAAATGTCCGAAACCTCGTTTTTTGAGCGCGTGAAAATGCCAGTGAAACCAGTTTTGGGCCAAAAAGTTTGTTTTTTCCCATTTTCGGGGGTCGAAAAAATCCATTTCCGAAAATGAAATTTCGCGTTTTTTGGTCCGTACGTCCATTTTGTACCTCTATTTTAGCACGTGACAAAAAAAATCGGAAGAAAAATGTCCGGAACCTCGTTTTTTGAGCGCATGAAAATGCCAGTGAAACCAGTTTTGGGCCAAAAAGTGGGTTTTTTCCCATTTTCGGGGGTCGAAAAAACCCATTTCCGGAACTGAAATTTCGCGTTTTTTGGTCCGTACGTCCATTTTATACCTCTATTTTAGCACGTGACAAAAAAAATCGGATGAAAAATGTCCGGAACCTCATTTTTTGAGAGCGTGAAAATGCCAGTGAAACCAGTTTTGGGCCAAAAAGTGGGTTTTTCCCATTTTCGGGGGTCGAAAAAACCCATTTCCGAAAATGAAATTTCGCGTTTTTTGGTCCGTACGTCCATTTTGTACCTCTATTTTAGTACGTGACAAAAAAAATCGGAAGAAAAATGTTCGGAACCTCGTTTTTTGAGCGCGTGAAAATGCCAGTGAAATTTCTTTTGGGCCCAAAAGTAGGTTTTTTCCCATTTTCGGGGGTCGAAAAAACCCATTTCCGAAAATGAAATTTCGCGTTTTTTGGTCCGTATGTCCATTATGTACCTCTATTTTAGCACGTGATAAAAAAAATCGGAAGAAAAATGTCTGAAACCTCATTTTTTGAGCGTGTGAAAATGCCAGTGAAACCAGTTTTGGGCCAAAAAGTTGGTTTTTTCCCATTTTCGGGGGTCGAAAAAACCCAGTTCCGAAAATGAAATTTCGCGTTTTTTGGTCCGTACGTCCATTTTGTACCTCTATTTTAGCACGTGACAAAAAAAATCGGAAGAAAAATGTCCGGAACCTCGTTTTTTGAGCGCGTGAAAATGCCAGTGAAACCAGTTTTGGGCCAAAAAGTGGGTTTTTTCCCATTTTCGGGGGTCGAAAAAACCCATTTCCGGAAATGAAATTTCGCGTTTTTTGGTCCGTACGTCCACTTTGTACCTCTATTTTAGCACGTGACAAAAAAAATCGGATGAGAAATGTCCCGAACCTCATTTTTTGAGCGGGTGAAAATGCCAGTGAAACCAGTTTTCGGCCAAAAAGTGGGGTTTTTCCCATTTTCGGGGGTCGAAAAACCCATTTCCGAAAATGAAATTTCGCGTTTTTTGTCCCTACGTCCATTTTGTACCTCTATTTTAGCACATGACAAAAAAAATCGGACGAAAAATGTTTGGAACCTCGTTTTTTGAGTGCGTGAAAATGCCAGTGAAATTTCTTTTGGGCCCAAAAGTAGGTTTTTTCCCATTTTCGGGGGTCGAAAAAACCCATTTCCGGAAATGAAAGTTCGCGTTTTTTGGTCCGTACGTCCATTTTGTACCTCTATTTTAGCACGTGACAAAAAAAATCGGAAGAAAAATGTCCGGAACCTCGTTTTTTGAGCGCGTGAAAATGCCAGTGAAACCAGTTTTGGGCCAAAATGTGGGTTTTTTCCCATTTTTGGGGGTCGAAAAAACCCATTTCCGGAAATGAAATTTCGCGTTTTTTGGTCCGTACGTCCATTTTGTACCTCTATTTTAGCACTTGACAAAAAAAATCGGAATCAAAATGTTCGGAACCTCGTTTTTTGAGCACGTGAAAATTCCAGTGAAACCAGTTTTGTGCCCAAAAGTGGGTTTTTTCCCATTTTCGAGGGTCGACAAAAACCCGTTTCCGGAAATGAAATTTCGCGTTTTTTGGTCCGTACGTCCATTTTGTACCTCTATTTTAGCACGTGACAAAAAAAATCGGAAGAAAAATGTCCGGAACCTCGTTTTTTGAGCGCGTGAAAATGCCAGTGAAACCAGTTTTGGGCCAAAATGTGGGTTTTTTCCCATTTTTGGGGGTCGAAAAAACCCATTTCCGGAAATGAAATTTCGCGTTTTTTGGTCCGTACGTCCATTTTGTACCTCTATTTTAGCACGTGACAAAAAAAATCGGAAGAAAAATGTCCGGAACCTCGTTTTTTGAGCGCGTGAAAATGCCAGTGAAACCAGTTTTGGGCCAAAAAGTTGATTTTTTCCCATTTTCGGGGGTCGAAAAAACCCAGTTCCGAAAATGAAATTTCGCGTTTTTTGGTCCGTACGTCCATTTTGTACCTCTATTTTAGCACTTGACAAAAAAAATCGGAAGAAAAATGTCCGGAACCTCGTTTTTTGAGCGGGTGAAAATGCCAGTGAAACCAGTTTTGGGCCAAAAAGTGGGTTTTTTCCCATTTTCGGGGGTCGAAAAAACCCATTTCCGGAAATGAAATTTCGCGTTTTTTGGTCCGTACGTCCATTTTGTACCTCTATTTTAGCACGTGACAAAAAAAATCGGATGAAAAATGTCCGGAACCTCATTTTTTGAGCGGGTGAAAATGCCAGTGAAACCAGTTTTCGGCCAAAAAGTGGGTTTTTTCCCATTTTCGGGGGTCGAAAAACCCATTTCCGAAAATGAAATTTCGCGTTTTTTGTCCCTACGTCCATTTTGTACCTCTATTTTAGCACATGACAAAAAAAATCGGAAGAAAAATGTTCGGAACCTCGTTTTTTGAGTGCGTGAAAATGCCAGTGAAATTTCTTTTGGGCCCAAAAGTAGGTTTTTTCCCATTTTCGGGGGTCGAAAAAACCCATTTCCGGAAATGAAAGTTCGCGTTTTTTGGTCCGTACGTCCATTTTGTACCTCTATTTTAGCACGTGACAAAAAAAATCGGAAGAAAAATGTCCGGAACCTCGTTTTTTGAGCGCGTGAAAATGCCAGTGAAACCAGTTTTGGGCCAAAATGTGGGTTTTTCCCATTTTTGGGGGTCGAAAAAACCCATTTCCGGAAATGAAATTTCGCGTTTTTTGGTCCGTACGTCCATTTTGTACCTCTATTTTAGCACGTGACAAAAAAAATCGGAAGAAAAATGTTCGGAACCTCGTTTTTTGAGCGCGTGAAAATTCCAGTGAAACCAGTTTTGGGCCCAAAAGTGGGTTTTTTCCCATTTTCGAGGGTCGACAAAAACCCATTTCCGGAAATGAAATTTCGCGTTTTTTGGTCCGTACGTCCATTTTGTACCTCTATTTTAGCACGTGACAAAAAAAATCGGAAGAAAAATGTCCGGAACCTCGTTTTTTGAGCGCGTGAAAATGCCAGTGAAACCAGTTTTGGGCCAAAAAGTTGGTTTTTTCCCATTTTCGGGGGTCGAAAAAACCCAGTTCCGAAAATGAAATTTCGCGTTTTTTGGTCCGTACGTCCATTTTGTACCTCTATTTTAGCACTTGACAAAAAAAATCGGAAGAAAAATGTCCGGAACCTCGTTTTTTGAGCGCGTGAAAATGCCAGTGAAACCAGTTTTGGGCCAAAAAGTGGGTTTTTTCCCATTTTCGGGGGTCGAAAAAACCCATTTCCGGAAATGAAATTTCGCGTTTTTTGGTCTGTACGTCCATTTTGTACCTCTATTTTAGCACGTGACAAAAAAAATCGGATGAAAAATGTCCGGAACCTCGTTTTTTGAGCGGGTGAAAATGCCAGTGAAACCAGTTTTCGGCCAAAAAGTGGGTTTTTTCCCATTTTCGGGGGTCGAAAAACCCATTTCCGAAAATGAAATTTCGCGTTTTTTGTCCCTACGTCCATTTTGTACCTCTATTTTAGCACATGACAAAAAAAATCGGAAGAAAAATGTTCGGAACCTCGTTTTTTGAGCGCGTGAAAATGCCAGTGAAACCAGTTTTGGGCCAAAAAGTTGATTTTTTCCCATTTTCGGGGGTCGAAAAAACCCAGTTCCGAAAATGAAATTTCGCGTTTTTTGGTCCGTACGTCCATTTTGTACCTCTATTTTAGCACGTGACAAAAAAAATCGGATGAAAAATGTGCGGAACCTCGTTTTTTGAGCGGGTGAAAATGCCAGTGAAACCAGTTTTCGGCCAAAAAGTGGGTTTTTTCCCATTTTCGGGGGTCGAAAAACCCATTTCCGAAAATGAAATTTCGCGTTTTTTGTCCCTACGTCCATTTTGTACCTCTATTTTAGCACATGACAAAAAAAATTGGAAGAAAAATGTTCGGAACCTCATTTTTTGAGTGCGTGAAAATGCCAGTGAAATTTCTTTTGGGCCCAAAAGTAGGTTTTTTCCCATTTTCGGGGGTCGAAAAAACCCATTTCCGGAAATGAAAGTTCGCGTTTTTTGGTCCGTACGTCCATTTTGTACCTCTATTTTAGCACGTGACAAAAAAAATCGGAAGAAAAATGTCCGGAACCTCGTTTTTTGAGCGCGTGAAAATGCCAGTGAAACCAGTTTTGGGCCAAAAAGTGGGTTTTTTCCCATTTTCGGGGGTCGAAAAAACCCATTTCCGGAAATGAAATTTCGCGTTTTTTGGTCCGTACGTCCATTTTGTACCTCTATTTTAGCACGTGACAAAAAAAATCGGATGAAAAATGTCCGGAACCTCGTTTTTTGAGCGGGTGAAAATGCCAGTGAAACCAGTTTTCGGCCAAAAAGTGGGTTTTTTCCCATTTTCGGGGGTCGAAAAACCCATTTCCGAAAATGAAATTTCGCGTTTTTTGTCCCTACGTCCATTTTGTACCTCTATTTTAGCACATGACAAAAAAAATCGGAAGAAAAATGTTCGGAACCTCGTTTTTTGAGTGCGTGAAAATGCCAGTGAAATTTCTTTTGGGCCCAAAAGTAGGTTTTTTCCCATTTTCGGGGGTCGAAAAAACCCATTTCCGGAAATGAAAGTTCACGTTTTTTGGTCCGTACGTCCATTTTGTACCTCTATTTTAGCACGTGACAAAAAAAATCGGAAGAAAAATGTCCGGAACCTCGTTTTTTGAGCGCGTGAAAATGCCAGTGAAACCAGTTTTGGGCCAAAATGTGGGTTTTTTCCCATTTTTGGGGGTCGAAAAAACCCATTTCCGGAAATGAAATTTCGCGTTTTTTGGTCCGTACGTCCATTTTGTACCTCTATTTTAGCACGTGACAAAAAAAATCGGAAGAAAAATGTTCGGAACCTCGTTTTTTGAGCGCGTGAAAATTCCAGTGAAACCAGTTTTGGGCCCAAAAGTGGGTTTTTTCCCATTTTCGAGGGTCGACAAAAACCCATTTCCGGAAATGAAATTTCGCGTTTTTTGGTCCGTACGTCCATTTTGTACCTCTATTTTAGCACGTGACAAAAAAAATCGGAAGAAAAATGTCCGGAACCTCGTTTTTTGAGCGCGTGAAAATGCCAGTGAAACCAGTTTTGGGCCAAAAAGTTGGTTTTTTCCCATTTTCGGGGGTCGAAAAAACCCAGTTCCGAAAATGAAATTTCGCGTTTTTTGGTCCGTACGTCCATTTTGTACCTCTATTTTAGCACTTGACAAAAAAAATCGGAAGAAAAATGTCCGGAACCTCGTTTTTTGAGCGCGTGAAAATGCCAGTGAAACCAGTTTTGGGCCAAAAAGTGGGTTTTTTCCCATTTTCGGGGGTCGAAAAAACCCATTTCCGGAAATGAAATTTCGCGTTTTTTGGTCCGTACGTCCATTTTGTACCTCTATTTTAGCACGTGACAAAAAAAATCGGATGAAAAATGTCCGGAACCTCGTTTTTTGAGCGGGTGAAAATGCTAGTGAAACCAGTTTTCGGCCAAAAAGTGGGTTTTTTCCCATTTTCGGGGGTCGAAAAACCCATTTCCGAAAATGAAATGTTAGATCAGAATTCAATGATCGTCAGAAGCTAGACTCAACTGATCAGGATTGCTGACGTCATCAGTATTGCATGATCATCAGTATTTGATCAAGCGTCAGTATCTTATTGATCATCAGGATTCCTACTCAGACTATGATCAGGTTTGATCATCAGGACTTGAAGCTGATCAGGATTCCTACTTCGAGTTATATTTGGAGTCTAGATAAACATGGAAGTTTGTTCCTGGTTTGTAGAATGCAGCTATCGATTAAAGATATGTTTCTATCTTTGTTATGATTAGGACTTATCTTGTTATTGATAGAGAAGCTGTGTGCGCTATATAAACACAGTTTTGGTTTCGATTTATGTATTCATTAGAGAGAGAACATAATCGAAGAGAAGCTCTTAAGAACAGAATTTCTTGAGAGAGTTTTTGTAAGCTAGCAGCTCTTAAGAACATCAGAATTTCTTAAGAGAGTTTGTAACAGTTTTATATCAAAGTTAATAAAGCTGTTATTGTTATTGTTATTGATCTTTCATATTTGTGTTATATAAAGTCGAGAATCTTATACAATTGTATTCAACCCCCTTCTACAATTGTTATTTACTGGGCAACAATTGGTATCAGAGCAAACTGATTTAATTCTGAATCAGATACGATCTAAAGATGTCGACAACCAAGTATGAAAGCATGAAGATTCCCATCTTGAAGATATCAGAATATCCTACATGGAGGGTAAAGATGCTGATGTACCTGGAGGCTATGGATCCCGACTACTTGGACAGGATTCGTGATGGACCATATATACCAACAAAGTTCATAGAATGAACAGATACAGTACCAGAACATTATGTGGTCAAAGCTAAAGCTGAATGGACTCCAGAAGAAAAAGCTCATGTACTCAGGGAACCAAAGATAAAGAATATCTTGCATAATAGCCTTGATGCTGTTATGTCAAACAGAGTAATTGCATGCAAGTCTTCAAAAGAAATCTGGGATACTTTGGAAACTCAGTGCCAGGGATCTGCATCTGTTAAGAAAAACAGAAGGGCTCTTTTGATTCAAGAATATGAACAATTCGATGCAAGACCTGAAGAGAGCCTGACTGATCTATATGATAGATTTCTGACACTATTGAACAGCTTATCCTTAGTTGACAAAGTATATGAAACCGAAGATTCAAACACCAAATTTCTTAGAGCTTTACCTGAAGAATGGGATACTCAGACCTCAATCATTAGACACCAGTATGATCTGAACATTGTGTCTCTTGATGAGATCTATGGGATACTAAGAACTCATGATCTTGAAGTTCAACAGAGAAAGAACAAGAAAAGCAGCAAGGCAAAGTCAATTGCTTTGAATGTAGAAGCAAAATCAAAAAGGAAAGCTATGGAGGTCTCTAGAAGGAAAGCGAGAGTAGCTGAGTCAGATCCTGACGACTCTTCATCAGATACTGATGGCAATCCTGATGCCAATACTGGTGATGAATCTTCTGATTCAGACATGGAAGAGATGGTTGCTATGATTGTCAGAAACTTCAGAAGGATGAAGTTCAGGAAGAATAGAAGACAAGGCAACGTTCAGAAAAAGACCTTCAAAGCAGACAAAGACAAGTATATCAAGAAGGACAGCAAGGGTAGCAAATTTGACAAGTCAAAGGTTAGATGCTACAAGTGTAATGGTATGGGTCACTTTGCTTCTGAATGCAACAAGACAAAGGCACTCATCACATCAAGCAAGGATTGGATGGACTCTTCCTCAGAATCTGATACTGAGGTAGTCAACTATGCGTTAATGGCCAATGCTGATGTAACTGCTGCTCCTGATGATAAGGTACTAAATACTATCTTTGATTTTGATACTGATAATGCTTCTGAGTTAAGACGTTTTCTAAAGTCATTACATATTAGCTTTAGAAGTCAAACTGCTGAGAATACTAGAATCTTATCTGAGATGTCTGACCTTAGAAAAAGGAATGAGATATTAGAAGCTGAATTTTCTCGTATGCAAGAAGTACAAAAAGAATGTGATAATGCTAAACACATGCACTTAGAGATGACATCTAAATGTACTTCCCTTGAAAAAGAACTTGAATTTGCTAATGAGAAAATCAGAACCTGGACAGACTCTGGTAGGAAATTTCATGAGATTAATACCTCTAAGAATTGGAAAGAGTGTCTAGGATATAAGTCAGATGAAGATAAGAAATTAGCAGAGAAAATTGTCATTGATGAGACAGTCAGTCCAAAGACCTATAGACATGTTATAGACTCAACCAAATCTAAGATTACTCCTGTTAATTTTGTTTTTGGTAAGGATTCCAATTCTACTTTTGAAAAGGGATCTTCTTCTACTCAAGGAATTAAAATTATAAAGTCTAAACCTGTCATGAACAAAGTCACTAAGAATCTAGGTCTATTGTCTCAGAAACAGCTTAAAGATAAAGTCTGTGAAGTTACAGATAAGAAAAAGGAAGCTACTGTTAAGAGAAACAGGAATGGTAAAATTGGGATCAATAAAGAGAATGGTTATAAGTATATCCCAAATGCACCTAGAAAGTGTTGTTTTAACTGTGGTAACTCTAATCATCTTGCTATTGATTGTAAGAAGAGTAAGAAGAAGATTACTGATATTCCTAAGTCTGATGTTAGAAATAGATCAGTACTCTATAAACCGCAGAAGTCCTGTTTTCATTGTGGTAGTCTATGGCATTCTATTTATACATGTAAAGAGTATCATGATTTGTACTATAACTTTTATGATCCATTGCCTAAGTTTGAAAGTAGTACAAAGTCTGATAAAACTGAAAATGTCATAGTGAAGCATGCTTTTGTTAATACTGATACTGACAAAGCAAATCCTGATGGAGTAAATCCTGTCAGGACTGCTAAAGTCAAAAAGTCTTCTGCTGTTAAATTTAATAAAATGCATGAACAAGGAATCCAACAAGTGTGGGTTCCTAAACATTCTGACTAGTGTTTTACTATTCTGATGCAGGGTAAAAGGAAAAATGTGTTAGTCATGGATAGTGGATGTTCTGTGCACATGACTGGAAACAAAGCCCTGTTATCAGAATATGAGGAAAAAGCTGGCCCAACTGTGTCTTATGGAGATGGCAACATTGGACAAACCTTGGGATATGGCAATATAATCATTGGAAATGTCATCATTGAAAAAGTAGCTCTAGTGAAGGGACTAAAACACAACTTGTTGAGTATTAGTCAAATCACTGACAGAGGTTATCATGTCAATTTCTATTCCACACATTGTGAAGTAGTCAGTAAAGCAACAGGGAAGATAGCACTAACTGGCTACAGGCATGGTAACATATATGAAGCCAACATTCTCTCAGATACTGATGGCTCCCCTACATGTTTCATCAGTAAAGCTTCAGTAGATGAAAGTTGGAACTGGCACAAGAAGCTTTCTCATCTCAACTTCAGCAACATCAATGAGTTGGTTAAGAAAGAGTTAGTAAGAGGATTACCTAATGTCTTATATACACCTGATGGACTCTGTGATGCATGCCAAAAAGCAAAACAGAGAAGGACATCATTCCAGAGTAAATCAGAATCCTCTATTGAAGAACCATATCACATGCTTCATCTTGATCTGTTTGGTCCAGTCAACATCATGTCCATCAGTAAGAAAAGGTACACTCTTGTAATTGTTGATGAATATTCTAGATTCACCTGGGTGTATTTTCTGCACAGAAAAGATGAAACTCCTGAAGTTCTGTTGGATCATGTGAGAATGATTGAGACAACCACAAAGTACAAAGTCAAGATCCTGAGAAGTGATAATGGTACTGAATTTAAGAATTCAAAGATGGAAGAGTTCTGCAAATACAAAGGAATCATTCAACAATTCTCTGCTCCTGGCACACCTCAGCAAAATGGAGTAGTAGAAAGGAAGAATAGAACTCTTATTGAAGCTGGCAGAACTATGTTGGAAGAAGCTAAATTACCTACATATTTCTGGGCAGAAGCAGTCAACACAGCATGCTATACACAAAATCTTACATTGATAAACAGGCATGGTGTCACTCCTTATCAGTCTCTCAAAGAGAAGAAGCCAAGTCTGAAGCATTTGCATGTGTTTGGCTGTAAATGTTTTGTTCTCAGAACTCATCCTGAACAGCTAGGGAAATTTGAAACAAAGGCTGATGAAGGAATATTCATAGGCTATCCTACATCAAGAGCCTTCAGAGTTTTTAATTTGAGAACAAGAACTATCATGGAGTCAATACATGTATCTTTTGATGATAAGAAGATAACTGGAATAATTGAAGACTCGCATGATAGATTGTTATTTGAAAATGAAGCTTCCAAGGAACCTGAAGAAAGTGAATCAGAAGCTGTCCATTCATCCAGTACTGACGGGTCACCAAATCCTGATGACTCACCAGGTACTGATGGTACTAATACTGATGATGCAAACAACAGTAATACAACTAGTAGTGCTAATGTTGAGGGGGAGCAACGGCATTCAACTACAAGTTCAGAGTCAACTCAATCATCAGGACAGAATTCTTCAGATACTGATTCAAGTGAAGATCCTGATAACACATCAGGAGGGCATAGCAATAATTCAGGAAGAGCTTCATCTCAAGCAAATTCCTTCAATCAAGATAACACCAATCCAGGGGGAGCATCTACTTCAAGAAACAATTTGACACCAGCAAGGAAATGGACAAAAGATCATACTCCTGATTTGATAATTGGAGATCCTGAAGCAGGTGTTCAAACAAGAAGTGCAACTCAGAATGAATGTCTATATAATAACTTTCTGTCCAAGGAGGAGCCTAAGAAAGTTGAAGATACACTTAAAGATGCTGATTGGGTTACTGCAATGCAAGAAGAACTGAATGAATTTGAAAGGAATGAAGTCTGGAAACTGGTACCAAGACCAAAGAATAGATCAATAGTTGGTACAAAGTGGATTTTCAAGAACAAGACTGATTCTGATGGAGTCATTATCAGAAACAAAGCAAGGCTAGTTGCAAAGGGGTATTCCCAACAAGAAGGAATTGACTATGATGAAACTTTTGCTCCTGTTGCAAGACTAGAAGCCATCAGGATATTTCTTGCTTATGCAGCACATAAGAAATTCAAGGTTTTCCAGATGGATGTTAAAAGTGCTTTCTTAAATGGTGAACTGGAGGAAGAAGTTTATGTTGAACAACCTCCTAGTTTCATTGATTCTAAATATCCAGATTATGTCTACAGACTGGATAAGGCACTTTATGGACTAAAGCAAGCTCCAAGAGCATGGTATGAAACCTTAGCTCAATTCTTACTGGAAAGTGGATTCAAAAGAGGTGCAATTGATAAAACTCTATTTTATTTGAATCATGGTAAGGAGTTGCTGTTAGTTCAGATTTATGTTGATGATATCATTTTTGGGTCAACAAACAATAAGCTGTGTGAAAAGTTTTCCAAGCTTATGCAGTCAAGATATCAAATGAGCATGATGGGAGAAATGAGTTACTTTCTGGGTCTTCAAGTTAAACAGACTGATGAAGGGATTTTTATTAATCAGTCTAAATACACAAGGAATTTACTGACAAGGTTTAACATGCAAGACAGTACTCCTGCTTCAACTCCCATAGCTACAGCTACCAAACTTGATCCTGATCAAGGTGAAGAGGTAGATGTAACTCACTACAGAGGAATGATTGGCTCTTTATTGTATCTCACTGCCAGTAGACCAGATATCATGTTTGCAACCTGTCTATGTGCAAGATTTCAAGCAAAACCTAGAGAACCACATCTGATTGCAGTCAAAAGAATTTTCAGATATCTCAAAGGCACTCCTTCACTTGGCCTTTGGTATGCAAGGGAATCAGATTTTGGGTTGTGTGGTTATTCAGATGCTGATTTTGCAGGATGCAAAATAGACAGGAAAAGTACTTCAGGAAGTTGTCAGTTTTTGGGTGGAAGACTAGTTTCATGGTTCAGTAAAAAGCAGAAATCAATTTCCACTTCAACTGCAGAAGCTGAGTACATTGCTGCAGGAAGTTGTTGTGCTCAGATAATGTGGATGAGAAATCAGTTGTTAGATTATGGCCTGTCATACTCAAAAATCCCTATTTATTGTGATAACCAAAGTGCTATTGCAATGACAGGAAATCCAGTTCAGCATTCTCTTACTAAACACATAAGTATCAAATATCACTTTATAAGAGAACAGGTTCTGGAAGGAACAATTGAACTTCACTTTGTTTCTACTGATCAACAACTAGCTGATATATTCACCAAGCCACTACCTGAAGCTACTTTCAATAAGTTGGTGAATGAACTTGGAATGATGAATTTTGAGAATTTCTGAGGGAAAGCTACAGAGAGGAAATCCTGATAACTGTCAAATCCTGATGGTTATTCAGAAAGGTATGTTTTCTTTGATCAAATCCTGATAGGACTCAATCCTGACAGGAAGTCAACTGGTCAATTCTGATGTACAGGTCAGTATTTTCATTGCTAAATTTGTGCCTAATTTTTCGTCCGTATCTGCTAATAGACGATTGAGTTTTAGTAGGACAACTGTATACGCGCGTGTGTTGCTCTCTTATAGTTATATCTATACATACACATAAAAAGCGGTGCAGTTTTATTTAATGACACACGTAATCTGTCCAGTAATTAGTTATGCACAAATCATTTTTTGCCACCTGTCATTGAGAGTAATATTTTGTTTTAACAAAATATTTTTCATTGTTTTACATCTTTCATTACTCTCTCATCATCAGTTTTTCGTTTTTATCTCTCTCTGTGATTTCATACCCTAATTGCTTCAAATCTTAATTCTCGAGTTCTCAAAAGCATTATAATGGCGTCTTCATCATTCATGAACAAACAAACAGTAATTCGTGATATTACTTTTGCCACTAATAACTTTGTAGCCATTCTAGACCATCAAGAATTGCCTCCTGAGTTCCATATAATTCAAGATTTTCTTACTTCAAGCCCATTGAAGTATGCTTTAACAGAGCCTGCAAGTGTTTCTTTTAAGTCTGTAATGCAGGTTTGGAACACAGTTGTTTTTGGTCAAAGTTCTACAGGAACCATTCTGATGCAGTTCGAATCAAATGGGGTCACTCATCATGTCACCCCTGCTGTTATAGAAGAGGCACTGCATTTACCTATTCTGGGTGAAAAAGTCCCTAGGGTGATTTCAGACTCTGCTCTATTTGAGTTTGTCAAGAAACTGGGCTACAATGGAGAAGTAAAGAGATATGGAAATCTCTTTAGGACAAAGCTTAAGAAGGAATGGAATTTCTTTTTTGATACAATCAGCCGCTGTTTCCTGAACAAGACATCAAATTTTGATGCTCTTCCATCAGGATCTCTTAAAATTGGGTACTCTCTCATCCATTCTACAGTGTTTGATTATGGCTCTTTTATCTTAAAAGCTTTAAGTGATAGGAAATCAGATAAGTTGGGTTCTGTCTGTTTTCTTAGATTTTTACAGTTGATATTTAATCACTTATGTCCTAATGTTGTTTTTGAGGATGATGTAGTTCTACCAATCTGTAGAATTACTGAGAATAATATTAAGTCCTTAGTCAACAGTGATAAGGCAAATGGTTTCATAGGAAATGCTTTTATTCCTGATGAGGTTAGGTTTTTCTTACATCAGAAAATGCCTACTCGTTATGGACTACTTTCTAATGCTATGGTACAAGGACCAACCCACCTTGTTCCTGACACAAGCATGCAACCTAAACAGTCTAAACAGTTAACAACCACCTCTACTGTCTCTCAAAAGACTTTAGTTGTAAAATCAAAGAAATCAGCTAGAACTGATGTGTCTGGAAGGCAATCAGGTTCAAAGGATTTTTCCTCTACACCACTCACTAAAAAGAAGATACAAGGGGGTGTACAAGGGGTCCTGGTGAAGAACGCTGATAAGGTTGTTAAGAATGTTCCTGTGAAAAGGAAGTTAAGGTTGATTGATGAAAGTGATTCAGAGGATGACTTACCTATATCCTCTGTGATGAATGTGAACAAGGAAGTTGCTGATACTGCTACTAAAGCTGTGGTACCTTCATCGAAACCACAAAAGACTAGGAAATTATCAAAGAGCAGGTATCATATTCCTTTGACAGTGCAAATGAAGGATACTGATATTCAGACATCAAATCCTGATGTTAGTATTCCTGATGCAGCAACAAAAGTTGTCTCTATATCAGACTCTCCAGCCTCTCCATCTCAGATTCGAGGACATTCTTGGGAGAAGGTTTCTACAACTGCTTCCTTGGTTGGTCTTACACCTACATCAAAGAAAAAGAGGAATGCAGAAGAGTTAGTCTATCAGAGACAGAAGAAGCTGAAAGGATCAAGCCCACAAGAACCTGAATTTCAGAGTAATTCAGCAGCTACTGTTGATCCTGCCACACAAGAACCACTCAATCAAAGTTTGGGTGAAGGCTTAGCTAGTGGAATGGTCACACAAGAACCATTTTCTCAAAGGGAGAATGAAGACATCAACATTCCAGCTACACAAGAACCATCTTCTCAAAGTGAAGATGCAGGCAAAGCTACAGCTTCTGTTGAAAGATTGGTCGAGAACATTGTCAATGAGGGAAGCACACAAGAACCTTTAGCTCAAAGTGTTGAAGCAGCTTCTGAACCTCAAGCTCCACAAGAACCATTGGTAGCAAATACTGATGCAAGCATATCAAATCCTGACGATGTTCATCCTGACGCTAGTGGTGCTCCTGATAATGAACCTATTTTGATACAACCACTTCGTTCCAGACCAATGGATCATCCTATCTCAGAATCACAGGATAAAATGAAAGGTATTGCAATTCCTGATCCTGATATATCTCATGGTTCTGATGATGATAATTCTGATGATGATAGTGATGATGATAATGAGAATAGAAAAGAGAAGGAACAGCTTGCTACAGCACTCAAGATTAGTCTTGGAACTAATTTTGGTTCATCAAGTACGTATATGGCTGGCAAAGCTTTCACTGGGAAAGATCAGAGACAAGATTTTTCTACTCCTTCCTTTGATCCTGCAGAGGCATTTAGACAGAATGAATGGAACAATTCATGGCATAATTCTGATGAATCTATCAGTTTTTCTTCTGCTATTGAACATGCCTATAATGCAGTGAAATCTATAGAGAATCGAGACTTGAAGAATCATCTGAAGGCTACTACTCTGTTATCCACAAGCCTGAAAAGTGAGATTGATTCTATTAAGGGCTCAACTGAAAAAGTGAGGACTGATATCTTTAATAATTTTACAAAGGTGCCTACTACTTTTCAACTAAGGGTAGTGGAATCCCAAGTGAAATCTGTTGTTTCAGAACAAACCTCCATCAAACAACGAATTGATTCTCTGGATACTAAGGTAATTGAAATTCAAGCCTCTCTTTCCTTAATTTTGCAATTATTGTCAAATCCTGATGTCAAAAAGGGGGAGAAGGTTATTCAGACAAAATGTACACCTGATCTAGTATTAAGAAATAATGATGATGATACTGGAGATGATGGTGGTGACAAAGTGATACAAGGAGAAACCTCTGATGCTGCGGTTTTGAAGTCTACAATTCAAACTTCTCAAAGTCAGACTACGCAGTCAACTCATGTTTCTGATTCTGGAGTTAAGACAGTAAGAACATTGGTGCAATCTCAGATCCTGACGGAAGATCAAATCCTGACATCTGGTCATGGACAAATTCTTGCTACAATTCCTGAAGGTGATGAAGATGTGATTATTGATAATCCTGAAGATGCATCAAATTTATTCCAGAAGTTTTCTACAAAAGACGGCAGAATTGTTACTCTATATCACTCTGATAAAAGAGTTCAACAATTATATGCAAGAAAAGCACTCTCTACAGTAAGTGAAGAATATCCAGATCTCTCACATGAAGAATTCTTGAGACTACAAAGAGAGACAATGGAAAGCTATACTGCTCCTGCTAAAGGTAGAGGAAGCAGAGGTAGAAGAGGTGCTAGAAGAAGTAAAAGAGGTTCTTCAACTCAAACAGTACCTAGATAGACAAGGTCTAGAGGGTTAAGAATTGAAGAAATTCCTGAACCTATTCAAACTCTAGTAGTTCCTGACAGATCTACTTTTGGTGATGATGGAATTGTTGAAGAAGAACCTGAATTGAGAAGAAAATCAAGTAAATCAACTCTCAGCAATACAAATCAAATTGAAGATTCTAATCCTGACAATATTCAAGATCCTGACGAATCTGAAATTCTGCAAGAGGTTGATTTGATAATCTTATCTACTGTTGTTGATTGTCACAACAAAGAAGTAGATGAAGAAGAAGAAGCCAGAAGAAGAGATATTACAAGAAGAACAAATAAAGATTTCAATCTCTATCTACAAAGGCTTAAAGTTTCAAATAAAAGACAATGGAGAAATTCAAGCAGACAAGAATCTTTACTTGAAAGAAGCTACACTCATGAAAAGGAGATATACAAGAAGTGGAAACATATTAGCACATTAAGTTGTGATACACCTATCAATTTTCAGTCTGGTGGAATTATTACAAGCGCTTCAAGTGTTGTTGATTTGTCTGATATGGCTAAATCAAAAGCACTCTGGTTAAAGATGTTTTCAAATCTAAAGCAATTGTCAAGTAATTCAAGAGGAGGTATTGGACACAGAGATGGTGAATATCTGAATATGTCATATGTTGATCCTTACTCCTTGACAGAAATTGGAGGTACTTTAACTTCTGAAAACCTGAACAATTTATTAGCTGTTGATATAGTTATAGATTGTCATGATGGTTTCGAAAAGAAAGAAAAGCTTCTGTACTTCATGAAAGATGATAGTGTGAAGATTCTATCTATTCAAGATCTGCTGATGAAAACTACACAGGAACTGAAATATGTTCACTATCTGTTAAGATGGAAGAACCAAGTGTACAAAGAATGGAGTGACATGATTTTGTCAACTATAAGAAGAAGACTGGATGGAAACAGTAATTTCAATGGTAATTTTACTCCCATGTACTTAAATCAAAGAGGTCAGGATGTGGAAATGCAAAGGGGTACTGCTGTTAAAGAAGTAAATTTTGGCATGACTCATCTTTCTCTCAATCCTGATGGGAAGGAAATTGCTTATCTTTTGCTTGAAGAGCACAGTCTACAGAGAAACTCCATACAGAATCTCAGAGCAGCTATTTACCAGATTAATGAGGAAGATGAAGAACTCAGAAATCTTAAGGAAAGACTGATTCAAATTCTTGAAGAAAAAGAAGAAAGTTTATTATCCAACTTCTTGAAGATGAATCTGTTCTATCACAAAGCTTAAACAGATAAGTTGTTTCTGAAGATACTTGTACATTTTGATACATGTTTTTGACATCATTGAATATTTGGAATCTATACTTTATTTCACAAAGTATGAGATTGGGGGAGATTGTTAGATCAGAATTCAATGATCGTCAGAAGCTAGACTCAACTGATCAGGATTGCTGACGTCATCAGTATTGCATGATCATCAGTATTTGATCAAGCGTCAATATCTTATTGATCATCAGGATTCCTACTCAGACTATGATCAGGTTTGATCATCAGGACTTGAAGCTGATCAGGATTCCTACTTCGAGTTATATTTGGAGTCTAGATAAACATGGAAGTTTGTTCCTGGTTTGTAGAATGCAGCTATCGATTAAAGATATGTTTCTATCTTTGTTATGATTAGGACTTATCTTGTTATTGATAGAGAAGCTGTGTGCGCTATATAAACACAGTTTTGGTTTCGATTTATGTATTCATTAGAGAGAGAACATAATCGAAGAGAAGCTCTTAAGAACAGAATTTCTTGAGAGAGTTTTTGTAAGCTAGCAGCTCTTAAGAACATCAGAATTTCTTAAGAGAGTTTGTAACAGTTTTATATCAAAGTTAATAAAGCTGTTATTGTTATTGTTATTGATCTTTCATATTTGTGTTATATAAAGTCGAGAATCTTATACAATTGTATTCAACCCCCTTCTACAATTGTTATTTACTGGGCAACATGAAATTTCGCGTTTTTTGTCCCTACGTCCATTTTGTACCTCTATTTTAGCACATGACAAAAAAAATCGGAAGAAAAATGTTCGGAACCTCGTTTTTTGAGTGCGTGAAAATGCCAGTGAAATTTCTTTTGGGCCCAAAAGTAGGTTTTTTCCCATTTTCGGGGGTCGAAAAAACCCATTTCCGGAAATGAAAGTTCGCGTTTTTTGGTCCGTACGTCCATTTTGTACCTCTATTTTAGCACGTGACAAAAAAAATCGGAAGAAAAATGTCCGGAACCTCGTTTTTTGAGCGCGTGAAAATGCCAGTGAAACCAGTTTTGGGCCAAAATGTGGGTTTTTTCCCATTTTTGGGGGTCGAAAAAACCCATTTCCGGAAATGAAATTTCGCGTTTTTTGGTCCGTACGTCCATTTTGTACCTCTATTTTAGCACTTGACAAAAAAAATCGGAATAAAAATGTTCGGAACCTCGTTTTTTGAGCACGTGAAAATTCCAGTGAAACCAGTTTTGGGCCCAAAAGTGGGTTTTTTCCCATTTTCGAGGGTCGACAAAAACCCATTTCCGGAAATGAAATTTCGCGTTTTTTGGTCCGTACGTCCATTTTGTACCTCTATTTTAGCACGTGACAAAAAAAATCGGAAGAAAAATGTCCGAAACCTTGTTTTTTGAGTGCGTGAAAATGCCAGTGAAACCAGTTTTGGGCCAAAAAGTTGGTTTTTTCCCATTTTCGGGGGTCGAAAAAACCCATTTCCGGAAATGAAATTTCGCGTTTTTTGGTCCGTACGTCCATTTTGTACCTCTATTTTAGCACGTGACAAAAAAAATCGGAAGAAAAATGTCCGGAACCTCATTTTTTGAGCGCGTGAAAATGCCAGTGAAACTAGTTTTGGGCCAAAAAGTTGGTTTTTTCCCATTTTCGGGGGTCGAAAAAACCCATTTCCGAAAATGAAATTTCGCGTTTTTTGGTCCGTACGTCCATTTTGTACCTCTATTTTAGCACGTGACAAAAAAAATCGGAATAAAAATGTTCGGAACCTCGTTTTTTGAGCGCGTGAAAATTCCAGTGAAACCAGTTTTGGGCCCAAAAGTGGGTTTTTTCCCATTTTCGAGGGTCGACCAAAACCCATTTCCGGAAATGAAATTTCGCGTTTTTTGGTCCGTACGTCCATTTTGTACCTCTATTTTAGCACGTGACAAAAAAAATCGGAAGAAAAATGTCCGGAACCTTGTTTTTTGAGCGCGTGAAAATGCCAGTGAAACCAGTTTTGGGCCAAAAAGTTGGTTTTTTCCCATTTTCGGGGGTCGAAAAAACCCATTTCCGGAAATGAAATTTCGCGTTTTTTGGTCCGTACGTCCATTTTGTACCTCTATTTTAGCACGTGACAAAAAAAATCGGAAGAAAAATGTCCGGAACCTTGTTTTTTGAGCGCGTGAAAATGCCAGTGAAACCAGTTTTGGGCCAAAAAGTTGGTTTTTTCCCATTTTCGGGGGTCGAAAAAACCCATTTCCGGAAATGAAATTTCGCGTTTTTTGGTCCGTACGTCCATTTTGTACCTCTATTTTAGCACGTGACAAAAAAAATCGGAAGAAAAATGTCCGGAACCTCATTTTTTGAGCGCGTGAAAATGCCAGTGAAACTAGTTTTGGGCCAAAAAGTTGGTTTTTTCCCATTTTCGGGGGTCGAAAAAACCCATTTCCGAAAATGAAATTTCGCGTTTTTTGGTCCGTACGTCCATTTTGTACCTCTATTTTAGCACGTGACAAAAAAAATCGGAATAAAAATGTTCGGAACCTCGTTTTTTGAGCGCGTGAAAATTCCAGTGAAACCAGTTTTGGGCCCAAAAGTGGGTTTTTTCCCATTTTCGAGGGTCGAAAAAACCCATTTCCGGAAATGAAATTTCACGGTTTTGGGTCCGTACGTCCATTTTGTACCTCTATTTTAGCACGTGACAAAAAAAATCGGAAGAAAAATGTCCGAAACCTCGTTTTTTGAGCGCGTGAAAATGCCAGTGAAACCAGTTTTGGGCCAAAAAGTTGGTTTTTTCCCATTTTCGGGGGTCGAAAAAATCCATTTCCGAAAATGAAATTTCGCGTTTTTTGGTCTGTACGTCCATTTTGTACCTCTGTTTTAGCACGTGACAAAAAAAATAGGAAGAAAAATGTCCGGAACCTCGTTTTTTGAGCGCGTGAAAATGCCAGTGAAACCAGTTTTGGGCCAAAAAGTGGGTTTTTTCCCATTTTCGGGGGTCGAAAAAACCCATTTCCGGAACTGAAATTTCGCGTTTTTTGGTCCGTACGTCCATTTTATACCTCTATTTTAGCACGTGACAAAAAAAATCGGATGAAAAATGTCCGGAACCTCGTTTTTTGAGAGCGTGAAAATGCCAGTGAAACCAGTTTTGGGCCAAAAAGTGGGTTTTTCCCATTTTCGGGGGTCGAAAAAACCCATTTCCGAAAATGAAATTTCGCGTTTTTTGGTCCGTACGTCCATTTTGTACCTCTATTTTAGCACGTGACAAAAAAAATCGGAAGAAAAATGTTCGGAACCTCGTTTTTTGAGCGCGTGAAAATGCCAGTGAAATTTCTTTTGGGCCCAAAAGTAGGTTTTTTCCCATTTTCGGGGGTCGAAAAAACCCATTTCCGAAAATGAAATTTCGCGTTTTTTGGTCCGTACGTCCATTTTGTACCTCTATTTTAGCACGTGACAAAAAAATCGGAAGAAAAATGTCCGGAACCTCATTTTTTGAGCGTGTGAAAATGCCAGTGAAACTAGTTTTGGGAAAAAAATTTGGTTTTTTCCCATTTTCGGGGGTCGAAAAAACCCATTTCCGAAAATGAAATTTCGCGTTTTTTGGTCCGTACGTCCATTTTGTACCTCTATTTTAGCACGTGACAAAAAAAATCGGAATAAAAATGTTCGGAACCTCGTTTTTTGAGCGCGTGAAAATTCCAGTGAAACCAGTTTTGGGCCCAAAAGTGGGTTTTTTCCCATTTTCGAGGGTCGAAAAAACCCATTTCCGGAAATGAAATTTCACGGTTTTGGGTCCGTACGTCCATTTTGTACCTCTATTTTAGCACGTGACAAAAAAAATCGGAAGAAAAATGTCCGAAACCTCGTTTTTTGAGCGCGTGAAAATGCCAGTGAAACCAGTTTTGGGCCAAAAAGTTGGTTTTTTCCCATTTTCGGGGGTCGAAAAAATCCATTTCCGAAAATGAAATTTCGCGTTTTTTGGTCTGTACGTCCATTTTGTACCTCTGTTTTAGCACGTGACAAAAAAAATAGGAAGAAAAATGTCCGGAACCTCGTTTTTTGAGCGCGTGAAAATGCCAGTGAAACCAGTTTTGGGCCAAAAAGTGGGTTTTTTCCCATTTTCGGGGGTCGAAAAAACCCATTTCCGGAACTGAAATTTCGCGTTTTTTGGTCCGTACGTCCATTTTATACCTCTATTTTAGCACGTGACAAAAAAAATCGGATGAAAAATGTCCGGAACCTCGTTTTTTGAGAGCGTGAAAATGCCAGTGAAACCAGTTTTGGGCCAAAAAGTGGGTTTTTCCCATTTTCGGGGGTCGAAAAAACCCATTTCCGAAAATGAAATTTCGCGTTTTTTGGTCCGTACGTCCATTTTGTACCTCTATTTTAGCACGTGACAAAAAAAATCGGAAGAAAAATGTTCGGAACCTCGTTTTTTGAGCGCGTGAAAATGCCAGTGAAATTTCTTTTGGGCCCAAAAGTAGGTTTTTTCCCATTTTCGGGGGTCGAAAAAACCCATTTCCGAAAATGAAATTTCGCGTTTTTTGGTCCGTACGTCCATTTTGTACCTCTATTTTAGCACGTGACAAAAAAATCGGAAGAAAAATGTCCGGAACCTCATTTTTTGAGCGTGTGAAAATGCCAGTGAAACTAGTTTTGGGAAAAAAATTTGGTTTTTTCCCATTTTCGGGGGTCGAAAAAACCCATTTCCGAAAATGAAATTTCGCGTTTTTTGGTCCGTACGTCCATTTTGTACCTCTATTTTAGCACGTGACAAAAAAAATCGGAATAAAAATGTTCGGAACCTCGTTTTTTGAGCGCGTGAAAATTCCAGTGAAACCAGTTTTGGGCCCAAAAGTGGGTTTTTTCCCATTTTCGAGGGTCGAATAAACCCATTTCCGGAAATGGAATTTCGCGTTTTTGGGTCCGTACGTCCATTTTGTACCTCTATTTTAGCACGTGACAAAAAAAATCGGAAGAAAAATGTCCGAAACCTCGTTTTTTGAGCACGTGAAAATGCCAGTGAAACCAGTTTTGGGCCAAAAAGTTGGTTTTTTCCCATTTTCGGGGGTCGAAAAAATCCATTTCCGAAAATGAAATTTCGCGTTTTTTGGTCCGTACGTCCATTTTGTACCTCTATTTTAGCACGTGACAAAAAAAATCAGAAGAAAAATGTCCGGAACCCCGTTTTTTGAGCGCGTGAAAATGCCAGTGAAACCAGTTTTGGGCCAAAAAGTGGGTTTTTTCCCATTTTCGGGGGTCGAAAAAACCCATTTCTGGAAATGAAATTTCGCGTTTTTTGGTCCGTACGTCCATTTTGTACCTCTATTTTAGCACGTGACAAAAAAAATCGGATGAAAAATGTCCCGAACCTCATTTTTTGAGCGGGTGAAAATGCCAGTGAAACTAGTTTTCGGCCAAAAAGTGGGTTTTTTCCCATTTTCGGGGGTCGAAAAACCCATTTTCGAAAATGAAATTTCGCGTTTTTTGTCCCTACGTCCATTTTGTACCTCTATTTTAGCACATGATAAAAAAAATCGGAAGAAAAATGTTTGGAACCTCGTTTTTTGAGTGCGTGAAAATGCCAGTGAAATTTCTTTTGGGCCCAAAAGTAGGTTTTTTCCCATTTTCGGGGGTCGAAAAAACCCATTTCCGGAAATGAAAGTTCGCGTTTTTTGGTCCGTACGTCCATTTTGTACCTCTATTTTAGCACGTGACAAAAAAAATCGGAAGAAAAATGTCCGGAACCTCGTTTTTTGAGCGCGTGAAAATGCCAGTGAAACCAGTTTTGGGCCAAAATGTGGGTTTTTTCCCATTTTTGGGGGTCGAAAAAACCCATTTCCGGAAATGAAATTTCGCGTTTTTTGGTCCGTACGTCCATTTTGTACCTCTATTTTGCACGTGACAAAAAAAATTGGAATAAAAATGTTCGGAACCTCGTTTTTTGAGCGCGTGAAAATTCCAGTGAAACCAGTTTTGGGCCCAAAAGTGGGTTTTTTCCCATTTTCGAGGGTCGACAAAAACCCATTTCCGGAAATGAAATTTCGCGTTTTTTGGTCCGTACGTCCATTTTGTACCTCTATTTTAGCACGTGACAAAAAAAATCGGAAGAAAAATGTCCGGAACCTTGTTTTTTGAGCGCGTGAAAATGCCAGTGAAACCAGTTTTGGGCCAAAAAGTTGGTTTTTTCCCATTTTCGGGGGTCGAAAAAACCCATTTCCGGAAATGAAATTTCGCGTTTTTTGGTCCGTACGTCCATTTTGTACCTCTATTTTAGCACGTGACAAAAAAAATCGGAAGAAAAATGTCCGGAACCTCATTTTTTGAGCGCGTGAAAATGCCAGTGAAACTAGTTTTGGGCCAAAAAGTTGGTTTTTTCCCATTTTCGGGGGTCGAAAAAACCCATTTCCGAAAATGAAATTTCGCGTTTTTTGGTCCGTACGTCCATTTTGTACCTCTATTTTAGCACGTGACAAAAAAAATCGGAATAAAAATGTTCGGAACCTCGTTTTTTGAGCGCGTGAAAATTCCAGTGAAACCAGTTTTGGGCCCAAAAGTGGGTTTTTTCCCATTTTCGAGGGTCGAAAAAACCCATTTCCGGAAATGAAATTTCACGTTTTTGGGTCCGTACGTCCATTTTGTACCTCTATTTTAGCACGTGACAAAAAAAATCGGATGAAAAATGTCCGGAACCTCGTTTTTTGAGAGCGTGAAAATGCCAGTGAAACCAGTTTTGGGCCAAAAAGTGGGTTTTTCCCATTTTCGGGGGTCGAAAAAACCCATTTCCGAAAATGAAATTTCGCGTTTTTTGGTCCGTACGTCCATTTTGTACCTCTATTTTAGCACGTGACAAAAAAAATCGGAAGAAAAATGTTCGGAACCTCGTTTTTTGAGCGCGTGAAAATGCCAGTGAAATTTCTTTTGGGCCCAAAAGTAGGTTTTTTCCCATTTTCGGGGGTCGAAAAAACCCATTTCCGAAAATGAAATTTCGCGTTTTTTGGTCCGTACGTCCATTTTGTACCTCTATTTTAGCACGTGACAAAAAAATCGGAAGAAAAATGTCCGGAACCTCATTTTTTGAGCGTGTGAAAATGCCAGTGAAACTAGTTTTGGGAAAAAAATTTGGTTTTTTCCCATTTTCGGGGGTCGAAAAAACCCATTTCCGAAAATGAAATTTCGCGTTTTTTGGTCCGTACGTCCATTTTGTACCTCTATTTTAGCACGTGACAAAAAAAATCGGAATAAAAATGTTCGGAACCTCGTTTTTTGAGCGCGTGAAAATTCCAGTGAAACCAGTTTTGGGCCCAAAAGTGGGTTTTTTCCCATTTTCGAGGGTCGAATAAACCCATTTCCGGAAATGGAATTTCGCGTTTTTGGGTCCGTACGTCCATTTTGTACCTCTATTTTAGCACGTGACAAAAAAAATCGGAAGAAAAATGTCCGAAACCTCGTTTTTTGAGCGCGTGAAAATGCCAGTGAAACCAGTTTTGGGCCAAAAAGTTGGTTTTTTCCCATTTTCGGGGGTCGAAAAAATCCATTTCCGAAAATGAAATTTCGCGTTTTTTGGTCCGTACGTCCATTTTGTACCTCTATTTTAGCACGTGACAAAAAAAATCGGAAGAAAAATGTCCGGAACCCCGTTTTTTGAGCGCGTGAAAATGCCAGTGAAACCAGTTTTGGGCCAAAAAGTGGGTTTTTTCCCATTTTCGGGGGTCGAAAAAACCCATTTCTGGAAATGAAATTTCACGTTTTTTGGTCCGTACGTCCATTTTGTACCTCTATTTTAGCACGTGACAAAAAAAATCGGATGAAAAATGTCCCGAACCTCGTTTTTTGAGCGGGTGAAAATGCCAGTGAAACTAGTTTTCGGCCAAAAAGTGGGTTTTTTCCCATTTTCGGGGGTCGAAAAACCCATTTTCGAAAATGAAATTTCACGTTTTTTGTCCCTACGTCCATTTTGTACCTCTATTTTAGCACATGACAAAAAAAATCGGAAGAAAAATGTTCGGAACCTCGTTTTTTGAGTGCGTGAAAATGCCAGTGAAATTTCTTTTGGGCCCAAAAGTAGGTTTTTTCCCATTTCCGGGGGTCGAAAAAACCCATTTCCGGAAATGAAAGTTCGCGTTTTTTGGTCCGTACGTCCATTTTGTACCTCTATTTTAGCACGTGACAAAAAAAATCGGAAGAAAAATGTCCGGAACCTCGTTTTTTGAGCGCGTGAAAATGCCAGTGAAACCAGTTTTGGGCCAAAATGTGGGTTTTTTCCCATTTTTGGGGGTCGAAAAAACCCATTTCCGGAAATGAAATTTCGCGTTTTTTGGTCCGTACGTCCATTTTGTACCTCTATTTTGCACGTGACAAAAAAAATTGGAATAAAAATGTTCGGAACCTCGTTTTTTGAGCGCGTGAAAATTCCAGTGAAACCAGTTTTGGGCCCAAAAGTGGGTTTTTTCCCATTTTCGAGGGTCGACAAAAACCCATTTCCGGAAATGAAATTTCGCGTTTTTTGGTCCGTACGTCCATTTTGTACCTCTATTTTAGCACGTGACAAAAAAAATCGGAAGAAAAATGTCCGGAACCTCGTTTTTTGAGCGCGTGAAAATGCCAGTGAAACCAGTTTTGGGCCAAAAAGTTGGTTTTTTCCCATTTTCGGGGGTCGAAAAAACCCAGTTCCGAAAATGAAATTTCGCGTTTTTTGGTCCGTACGTCCATTTTGTACCTCTATTTTAGCACTTGACAAAAAAAATCGGAAGAAAAATGTCCGGAACCTCGTTTTTTGCACGCGTGAAAATGCCAGTGAAACCAGTTTCGGGCCAAAAAGTGGGTTTTTTCCCATTTTCGGGGGTCGAAAAAACCCATTTCCGGAAATGAAATTTCGCGTTTTTTGGTCCGTACGTCCATTTTGTACCTCTATTTTAGCACGTGACAAAAAAAATCGGATGAAAAATGTCCGGAACCTCGTTTTTTGAGCGGGTGAAAATGCCAGTGAAACCAGTTTTCGGCCAAAAAGTGGGTTTTTTTCCCATTTTCGGGGGTCGAAAACCCATTTCCGAAAATGAAATTTCGCGTTTTTTGTCCCTACGTCCATTTTGTACCTCTATTTTAGCACATGACAAAAAAAATCGGAAGAAAAATGTTCGGAACCTCGTTTTTTGAGTGCGTGAAAATGCCAGTGAAATTTCTTTTGGGCCCAAAAGTAGGTTTTTTCCCATTTTCGGGGGTCGAAAAAACCCATTTCCGGAAATGAAAGTTCGCGTTTTTTGGTCCGTACGTCCATTTTGTACCTCTATTTTAGCACGTGACAAAAAAAATCGGAAGAAAAATGTCCGGAACCTCGTTTTTTGAGCGCGTGAAAATGCCAGTGAAACCAGTTTTGGGCCAAAATGTGGGTTTTTTCCCATTTTTGGGGGTCGAAAAAACCCATTTCCGGAAATGAAATTTCGCGTTTTTTGGTCCGTACGTCCATTTTGTACCTCTATTTTAGCACGTGACAAAAAAAATCGGAAGAAAAATGTTCGGAACCTCGTTTTTTGAGCGCGTGAAAATGCCAGTGAAATTTCTTTTGGGCCCAAAAGTAGGTTTTTTCCCATTTTCGGGGGTCGAAAAAACCCATTTCCGAAAATGAAATTTCGCGTTTTTTGGTCCGTACGTCCATTTTGTACCTCTATTTTAGCACGTGACAAAAAAAATCGGAAGAAAAATGTCCGGAACCTCATTTTTTGAGCGCGTGAAAATGCCAGTGAAACTAGTTTTGGGCCAAAAAATTGGTTTTTTCCCATTTTCGGGGGTCGAAAAAACCCATTTCCGAAAATGAAATTTCGCGTTTTTTGGTCCGTACGTCCATTTTGTACCTCTATTTTAGCACTTGACAAAAAAAATCGGAAGAAAAACGTCCGGAACCTCGTTTTTTGAGCGCGTGAAAATGCCAGTGAAACCAGTTTTGGGCCAAAAAGTGGGTTTTTTCCCATTTTTGGGGGTCGAAAAAACTCATTTCCGGAAATGAAATTTCGCGTTTTTTGGTCCGTACGTCCATTTTGTACCTCTATTTTAGCACGTGACAAAAAAAATCGGAAGAAAAATGTCCGGAACCTCGTTTTTTGAGCGCGTGAAAATGCCAGTGAAACCAGTTTTGGGCCAAAAAGTTGGTTTTTTCCCATTTTCGGGGGTCGAAAAAACCCATTTCCGAAAATGAAATTTCGCGTTTTTTGGTCCGTACGTCCATTTTGTACCTCTATTTTAGCACGTGACAAAAAAAATCGGAAGAAAAATGTCCGGAACCTCGTTTTTTGAGCGCGTGAAAATGCCAGTGAAACCAGTTTTGGGCCAAAAAGTGGGTTTTTTCCCATTTTCGGGGGTCGAAAAAACCCATTTCCGGAAATGAAATTTCAAGTTTTTTGGTCCGTACGTCCATTTTGTACCTCTATTTTAGCACGTGACAAAAAAAAATCGGAATAAAAATGTTCGGAACCTCGTTTTTTGAGCGCGTGAAAATTCCAGTGAAACCAGTTTTGGGCCCAAAAGTGGGTTTTTTCCCATTTTCGAGGGTCGACAAAAACCCATTTCCGGAAATGAAATTTCGCGTTTTTTGGTCCGTACGTCCATTTTGTACCTCTATTTTAGCACGTGACAAAAAAAATCGGAAGAAAAATGTCCGGAACCTCGTTTTTTGAGCGCGTGAAAATGCCAGTGAAACCAGTTTTGGGCCAAAAAGTTGGTTTTTTCCCATTTTCGGGGGTCGAAAAAACCCATTTCCGAAAATGAAATTTCGCGTTTTTTGGTCCGTACGTCCATTTTGTACCTCTATTTTAGCACTTGACAAAGAAAATCGGAAGAAAAATGTCCGGAACCTCGTTTTTTGAGCCCGTGAAAATGCTAGTGAAACCAGATTTGGGCCAAAAAGTGGGTTCTTTCCCATTTTCGGGGGTCGAAAAAACCCATTTCCGGAAATGAAATTTCGCGTTTTTTTGTCCGTACGTCCATTTTGTACCTCTATTTTAGCACGTGACAAAAAAAATCGGAAGAAAAATGTCCGGAACCTCGTTTTTTGAGCGCGTGAAAATGCGAGTGAAACCAGTTTTGGGCCAAAATGTGGGTTTTTTCCCATTTTTGGGGGTCGAAAAAACCCATTTCCGGAAATGAAATTTCGCGTTTTTTGGTCCGTACGTCCATTTTGTACCTCTATTTTAGCACGTGACAAAAAAAATCGGAATAAAAATGTTCGGAACCTCGTTTTTTGAGCGCGTGAAAATTCCAGTGAAACCAGTTTTGGGCCCAAAAGTGGGTTTTTTCCCATTTTCGAGGGTCGACAAAAACCCATTTCCGGAAATGAAATTTCGCGTTTTTTGGTCCGTACGTCCATTTTGTACCTCTATTTTAGCACGTGACAAAAAAAATCGGAAGAAAAATGTCCGGAACCTCGTTTTTTGAGCGCGTGAAAATGCCAGTGAAACCAGTTTTGGGCCAAAAAGTTGGTTTTTTCCCATTTTCGGGGGTCGAACAAACCCAGTTCCGAAAATGAAATTTCGCGTTTTTTGGTCCGTACGTCCATTTTGTACCTCTATTTTAGCACTTGACAAAAAAAATCGGAAGAAAAATGTCCGGAACCTCGTTTTTTGCACGCGTGAAAATGCCAGTGAAACCAGTTTCGGGCCAAAAAGTGGGTTTTTTCCCATTTTCGGGGGTCGAAAAAACCCATTTCCGGAAATGAAATTTCGCGTTTTTTGGTCCGTACGTCCATTTTGTACCTCTATTTTAGCACGTGACAAAAAAAATCGGATGAAAAATGTCCGGAACCTCGTTTTTTGAGCGGGTGAAAATGCCAGTGAAACCAGTTTTCGGCCAAAAAGTGGGTTTTTTCCCATTTTCGGGGGTCGAAAAACCCATTTCCGAAAATGAAATTTCGCGTTTTTTGTCCCTACGTCCATTTTGTACCTCTATTTTAGCACATGACAAAAAAAATCGGAAGAAAAATGTTCGGAACCTCGTTTTTTGAGTGCGTGAAAATGCCAGTGAAATTTCTTTTGGGCCCAAAAGTAGGTTTTTTCCCATTTTCGGGGGTCGAAAAAACCCATTTCCGGAAATGAAAGTTCGTGTTTTTTGGTCCGTACGTCCATTTTGTACCTCTATTTTAGCACGTGACAAAAAAAATCGGAAGAAAAATGTCCGGAACCTCGTTTTTTGAGCGCGTGAAAATGCCAGTGAAACCAGTTTTGGGCCAAAATGTGGGTTTTTTCCCATTTTTGGGGGTCGAAAAAACCCATTTCCGGAAATGAAATTTCGCGTTTTTTGGTCCGTACGTCCATTTTGTACCTCTATTTTAGCACGTGACAAAAAAAATCGGAAGAAAAATGTTCGGAACCTCGTTTTTTGAGCGCGTGAAAATGCCAGTGAAATTTCTTTTGGGCCCAAAAGTAGGTTTTTTCCCATTTTCGGGGGTCGAAAAAACCCATTTCCGAAAATGAAATTTCGCGTTTTTTGGTCCGTACGTCCATTTTGTACCTCTATTTTAGCACGTGACAAAAAAAATCGGAAGAAAAATGTCCGGAACCTCATTTTTTGAGCGCGTGAAAATGCCAGTGAAACTAGTTTTGGGCCAAAAAGTTGGTTTTTTCCCATTTTCGGGGGTCGAAAAAACCCATTTCCGAAAATGAAATTTCGCGTTTTTTGGTCCGTACGTCCATTTTGTACCTCTATTTTAGCACTTGACAAAAAAAATCGGAAGAAAAACGTCCGGAACCTCATTTTTTGAGCGCGTGAAAATGCCAGTGAAACCAGTTTTGGGCCAAAAAGTGGGTTTTTTCCCATTTTTGGGGGTCGAAAAAACTCATTTCCGGAAGTGAAATTTCGCGTTTTTTGGTCCGTACGTCCATTTTGTACCTCTATTTTAGCACGTGACAAAAAAAATCGGAAGAAAAATGTCCGGAACCTCGTTTTTTGAGCGCGTGAAAATGCTAGTGAAACCAGTTTTGGGCCAAAAAGTTGGTTTTTTCCCATTTTCGGGGGTCGAAAAAACCCATTTCCGAAAATGAAATTTCGCGTTTTTTGGTCCGTACGTCCATTTTGTACCTCTATTTTAGCACGTGACAAAAAAAATCGGAAGAAAAATGTCCGGAACCTCGTTTTTTGAGCGCGTGAAAATGCCAGTGAAACCAGTTTTGGGCCAAAAAGTGGGTTTTTTCCCATTTTCGGGGGTCGAAAAAACCCATTTCCGGAAATGAAATTTCAAGTTTTTTGGTCCGTACGTCCATTTTGTACCTCTATTTTAGCACGTGACAAAAAAAATCGGAATAAAAATGTTCGGAACCTCGTTTTTTGAGCGCGTGAAAATTCCAGTGAAACCAGTTTTGGGCCCAAAAGTGGGTTTTTTCCCATTTTCGAGGGTCGACAAAAACCCATTTCCGGAAATGAAATTTCGCGTTTTTTGGTCCGTACGTCCATTTTGTACCTCTATTTTAGCACGTGACAAAAAAAATCGGAAGAAAAATGTCCGGAACCTCGTTTTTTGAGCGCGTGAAAATGCCAGTGAAACCAGTTTTGGGCCAAAAAGTTGGTTTTTCCCCATTTTCGGGGGTCGAAAAAACCCATTTCCGAAAATGAAATTTCGCGTTTTTTGGTCCGTACGTCCATTTTGTACCTCTATTTTAGCACTTGACAAAGAAAATCGGAAGAAAAATGTCCGGAACCTCGTTTTTTGAGCGCGTGAAAATGCTAGTGAAACCAGATTTGGGCCAAAAAGTGGGTTCTTGCCCATTTTCGGGGGTCGAAAAAACCCATTTCCGGAAATGAAATTTCGCGTTTTTTTGTCCGTACGTCCATTTTGTACCTCTATTTTAGCACGTGACAAAAAAAATCGGAAGAAAAATGTCCGGAACCTCGTTTTTTGAGCGCGTGAAAATGCGAGTGAAACCAGTTTTGGGCCAAAATGTGGGTTTTTTCCCATTTTTGGGGGTCGAAAAAACCCATTTCCGGAAATGAAATTTCGCGTTTTTTGGTCCGTACGTCCATTTTGTACCTCTATTTTAGCACGTGACAAAAAAAATCGGAATAAAAATGTTCGGAACCTCGTTTTTTGAGCGCGTGAAAATTCCAGTGAAACCAGTTTTGGGCCCAAAAGTGGGTTTTTTCCCATTTTCGAGGGTCGAAAAAACTCATTTCCGGAAATGAAATTTCGCGTTTTTTGGTCCGTACGTCCATTTTGTACCTCTATTTTAGCACGTGACAAAAACAATCCGAAGAAAAATGTCCGGAACCTCGTTTTTTGAGCGCGTGAAAATGCCAGTGAAACCAGTTTTGGGCCAAAAAGTTGGTTTTTTCCCATTTTCGGGGGTCGAAAAAACCCATTTCCGAAAATGAAATTTCGCGTTTTTTGGTCCGTACGTCCATTTTGTACCTCTATTTTAGCACGTGACAAAAAAAATCGGAAGAAAAATGTCCGGAACCTCGTTTTTTGAGCGCGTGAAAATGCCAGTGAAACCAGTTTTGGGCCAAAAAGTGGGTTTTTTCCCATTTTCGGTGGTCGAAAAAACCCATTTCCGGAACTGAAATTTCTCGTTTTTTGTTCCGTACGTCCATTTTATACCTCTATTTTAGCACGTGACAAAAAAAATCGGATGAAAAATGTCCGGAACCTCGTTTTTTGAGAGCGTGAAAATGCCAGTGAAACCAGTTTTGGGCCAAAAAGTGGGTTTTTCCCATTTTCGGGGGTCGAAAAAACCCATTTCCGAAAATGAAATTTCGCGTTTTTTGGTCCGTACGTCCATTTTGTACCTCTATTTTAGCACATGACAAAAAAAATCGGAAGAAAAATGTTCGGAACCTCGTTTTTTGAGCGCGTGAAAATGCCAGTGAAATTTCTTTTGGGCCCAAAAGTAGGTTTTTTCCCATTTTCGGGGGTCGAAAAAACCCATTTCCGCAAATGAAATTTCGCGTTTTTTCGTCCGTACGTCCATTTTGTACCTCTATTTTAGCACGTGACAAAAAAAATCGGAAGAAAAATGTCCGGAACCTCATTTTTTGAGCGCGTGAAAATGCCAGTGAAACTAGTTTTGGGCCAAAAAGTTGGTTTTTTCCCATTTTCGGGGGTCGAAAAAACCCATTTCCGAAAATGAAATTTCACGTTTTTTGGTCCGTACGTCCATTTTGTACCTCTATTTTAGCACTTGACAAAAAAATTCGGAGGAAAAATGTAACACCCCCAGATCCGGGGTCAGGAATCTGGGTCGTCACGCTCCATCAATGATACAATACCTGCATTACTTACAACATTCTCATAATACAACTCCAAAGACCCCAATCACTTACGCACACACACACAAGTTATAGCCTTGGAAATGAGCAACAATAATAAACATTTGCTATTACAACCCAAATGTACTATCCAGGACCTCATCTGTTATTTACAACCTCTACCTGAAGTTACAATAATAGACCTCACAATTCTATACAAGGTTTAGATATACAAACCCACTCAAAATAATTCTCACTAATTCAAGCTGCAACTATTCTGCTCACACCGACAGTATCCATCATGCATCAACCAACTCCAGAGTGGCCTCTCCATTCCCTTACTCTCGTCACACGAGGTGGATTCGGAAATGTTTTCCTCATGCTGAAATATTTAATAAAGCAAGAATGAGCTAATAGTGCTCAGCAAGAAATCTATCCCAGTTTAAATCTTTAAACCTTTTTGGAAAATAATTCATATGGGATCAAAGTTTTTATCATTACTAGGGTATAACCCCAAAATAGTATATCGCTTAAAATACCATATGACTTATAATCATACTCATATACTCTTCGTAATCATTTGGAAATCCTTGGTATCAGTATGATAAACCAAGACTCAAAACATATCTTTTTAAAATAGATATCAAATATTGGAATCAAGGCTTAAAGCCTATTCATTGATTCAAAACACTATATAGTTCGAAAATATCTCTGGAATCACATGTTATGCCTTTAACGGATAAGAAACTAGTATAACATAAAGGATGAAGTTACGAGGAAAATCAATATAATGTTTCCGTAACCCAAAGTCCACTTATGCATATATATCCTTAATCAGGTTTTATCAGAGTCATAACTCATAAAATAAAGATGAAGTTGCATGAATTTATTGTCACTTCATCTCCAAACACTTTTCAACCCTCTGCCAACATGATCGGTAAACCTGTACTAAGGGGGAGACCCTTAGTCCCTTTCAATACATGTTGCAGAATTATCCAAATTGGATGATGAACTAATACTGGAGTTGCTACCGCGTCCGCTGTGCCTAACCTTGCTATGATCAGTAGCAGGTCGCACCGCTCAAATAGTTTTCTACATGTAGATGGAAGTATCACGACGGCCTGACATTGTCTACCGCCTTACTATGACCTCCCGGCCCATTTGGGGCAATATAAAAGTTGGATGGGCCCACGCAACTTGACCACTTACACCACTCCTAGTTCAGATGAAATCCATGACTCTGAAACGTAAAGATCGTCCTCCTTTCCCCAAGTGTAGCACTTGTTGATACGACTCCACTAAGTAGTTATATCTAGGTTGGAAAGGAAGATTCTCCAATATTTCCCAAGCTATGCTTGTTAATGGATATCGACTTGTTCCATGAATTTACCCCTCGATCATTGAGGTGGTAACACAACATTAGACTGGCAGCAATTAAATTGCTCCAAGAAAATATCTGTCCCTTGACAGTTTTTGAATTGAGAGTTTAAAAAGAGTAGTAGTCACTTAAATCAGGCTTCCCATATTTTTGATAGTTGAGCGAGCATTTAAATCTTCTTAAAAGACAGATTCAAATGGAAAACAATGTTTTGGGAACCTCTTTTTGATTTGAAAATAATTAATAATATTTATTAAATAAGTAAACCTCAAAGGAATATTTGAAAATAATCTTCATTAAACAACTAATCCTTAAATGAATATTTGAAAATAATATTCATTAAATAAATAATCCTTAAATGAATATTCAAGAATAATATTCATTAAATAAATAAACCTCAAATGAATATTCAAGAATAATATTCATTACTTAATAAATCTCAAATGAATATTCGAAAATAATATCCATTAAATAATTAAGTCTCAAATGAATATTCAAAAGCAATATTCATTAAATAAATAATTAATCCTCGAATGAATATACATAAATAATATTCATTAACTAATTAAATAATCTTCAAATGAATATTCAAAAATTAATATTCATTAAATAATCCCCAGATAAATATTCACAATAATATTCTTAAAGTCAATAATCCTCAAATGAATATAAATAATATTCTTTAAGTCAATAATCCTCAAATGAATATAAATAATATTCTTTAAGTCAATAATCCTCAAATGAATATAAATAATATTCTTTAAGTCAATAATCCTCAAATGAATATAAATAATATTCATTAAATAAATAATTAACCCTCGAATAACAGTTACCTGATATCTTTATCGGAAAATAATCCTTAACATATACAGAAATATAATTACTTCTGATCTAAAGAAATATCATACGCCCTTAACCTAGGGCCTTTATAAAAACCCGGCTTCTAACTAATATCCCATATCTAGCTTAGAAGCCCATAATCAAATCATTTCCAAGTAATAAATACCTTCCGGAACATAAATAATGTTTGATAATAATATTCCTCAAGATGAATAGTACTCTGCCGCTGGAATCCCTCCGGGTTTCCACGACTATCTATATAACAAAATATCGACTCCCGGTCTAGAGTGGAAACAATAAACATGCTCTTATCTATAGAGCTACAAGGTATACCGGTTCATAAGTACATTATCTCAAAGCTCGTATAATATCCAAAAGTCAAATTCTATTTAACACGATATAATCATTTATCTCAAAACTATACAACACTATACATGGCAAAGGCAGTGTTATGTAATTAATACTTCAAAGTATGGGTTTAGAAAACTTGCCTGGAAATCCCGAAGTAGCAATAAGTCTCAGGTTGGTCCAGTAATCTAGAATCAACACAAAGTTCAAGATTAATAACTTAAACGCTTTCACCATACTAAGTATACACTATCTCAAGTACAAAGTCCATTTTCAAGTTAACTCCTTCAGAACTTCTACTCGAGCATGCTCGCTCGCGCATTTTTATAAAATTGAGATTTAATCCTTTTTGCACGAAATCTTTTCGAGGGTCTTCCTAAACATACCTAGCATGTTATCACAAAGTCTCACATTTTATTATGACCTCTAAGTGGTTCGATCATAACCTCAAAGTTGACTAAGTGGTATAGTTCGGTTTCGCGAAACATCCTTACACTAAAACACATGTTTCTCCTAAACCGTAAATCGAAACGATACGATTCTTTCGTTAAAACAAACTAGGACACAAGGCCTACATGTTCATGGTCAGAAACTTCATGTTCATGCCCTTTAATGTAACCGTGATTTCTGCCTAAACTATCTAAGGAAATTTCGGCATGGTAACGGCGCTTATACGCAATTCCCGTGTTTTTAAACACTTCAAACAATTCATCAATCCACAACCAACAATCACAACCCAATGATCTCCTCCAAATCACTTTCTTTCTGTCTAAACATACTCATAACACTAATCAATAGTTCAACCATCAATCAATCCATTAAATCTCATACATATCATGTAAATCATCTCTAAATCATACTATCACTAACAATCATCCATTTATACACTAATATCAAATCATAAGTAAAAGTGTGAGAGGGTTTATACCTTCCTTGGTACTTAATATAGACTATAGATGGCTAGTATACCCTTCCTTGCTCCTTGATTATCCTTTACAAGCCTTAAACTTCAAGATCAAAACAAGAAACCACTTAAAGTTACTATTCATCCTCATCTTGTAAAATTCATAACAAATCGAAAAATAATAGTTGGGTGCTAATAAATTTACCAGACCTTGTGCTCTTCATAAGGTTTCTTTTGAGTCATATATCATCAAATTCTAAGCTTCCTAGCTAGGGTTTTGAGCTCCCTCTTTCCGCTGGACAGAAACTGGACAGTTTGGGTTCTCCAACTTGGGGAAGGGATTTGGCTAGGCTACACTCCTTTGTTGACCATGAAATTTTGAGAGAATGTTACCCATGGAGTGGAGAAGCTATGGTGAAAATTTGGTGATTTTAGGACAAGTAGATTTGGAGTTATGAAATTTTCTTTCCTCCTTGTGCAAGCTGATCAGATTGTTGAAGAAATGGGAGAGAGTTTTCTTTTAATTTTTCTTGCCTTGGTTGATTAATGAAAGATGAGATATTTTTATGGTCAAGTGCCAAGTGGTGAGTCATCACCTTTTGCATTGTCACAGGGACACTTGTCGCACATGCAAGGGTCTTGATAAAGTAGCTTTACTGGTTTGCTTTACTGGTTCGTTTCCTTTCACATGGATGATCCAAATGTCGCATTCCTCGAATTAATCTTGTTACATGTTACTTCCATGTCTATATTTAATCCTGTAAATGTCGCGTTGTTCCGTCACCGCTTAATCTCGTATTTAAATCGATTCGTGTCTCGTTGTTCGGTTACGGCTTAATCTTGATGAACGTTCGCAGGGATTTCTTAAGGGTTCTATCGAAGTAATTTACCGTAAACGTTCTCGATATCTCTAATTCTTTTATTAAATCCATATCCATGGAATTGATAATTTAATCCTCCAATACTTTCAAATAATGATTAATCCGCCCGTTATTGGTGAAATTTCGGAGAAAACAGAAATGCTATTTTTCTGATTCTGACAGCTTTTGCATTCCTTCATTTACATCGTAGATCACTAATACGACTTCGAAAGTTCATTATCCCGACTCGTACATAGTGTGGTCTGAAAATATTTTCGGTTCAGAAATTTACTATTCATCAAAATAAAAAAAAATAAAAATAAAAATAAAATAATTTTTTTTTTTTTTTTTTTTAACTAAGTCCAAAATTTGGGATTATTACAGTCTCCCCTCCTTAAAAGGATTCCGTCCCGGAATCTAAGAAAATAGCCGAGGTTACTCTTCCAATATAGTAATCTCCAATTTCCAGGTTGACTCTTCAACTCTCTGGTTCCATTACAACACTTTCTCATTCCGGTCTGTGATATCTACCGGACGCTTTATATAAGCCAATTTTGGCTATGCTCATACACGCCCATTTTCTATCAACATTCGATTATTCTAGCTATCGGCGGTACAACACTTACCGTAACTTCGGTGGTCTGAAAGGTTCCTTTCGGTCGGTCCGTCGTTCTGCGGATCCTACGTAGTGCTCGCACTTAATCTCGTTGCCAAACATGTTTGGAAAAACTCCTCCCGAATCGGGAGTTCAATCATTGGTTCTTATCTGACACGATGGTGATTGGAACTCCACGTCACCCAACTATCTCTTTCGTAACTCTTCGGTTAACGATCTCTTGCTGTTAACAAAATATGAGTAGACTCATTTGATCCATCAATTATAGCTCAATTGACGTCATAGTCCGACTCGATTCTTGTTGATCCTATCACAGAATCCATTATATTAAAATTACATTCCTAATCAGGAATCTCTATTAACTGTGATAGTCAACTAGGTCTTTGTTCTGCCTTCATTTTCTGACATATCCAATATTTGTTTATCAATCGATAAATCCTTTTATTTATTCGACCACTTATAACATTTTCTTAACTTTCCTAGTTTGAAACGTCTCCTATCTTTGCAGGGTCGACCAGTACTCCTTTACTGTTGACCACATGTCCTAAAATTGTACTTCCTTTAGCCAAAACTCGCACTTTGAGAACTTGGCATATCACTTTTCTCTCCTCAGTGCTCCTAACACGATCCTCAAATGCTCTGCATGTTCTTCATCGGTCTTTGAGGTAAACCTAAATATTGCCGATGTCACTATGACATACTTACCCAAATACTTCTTGAAAAGTCGATTCAGCACGTCCATGAAAGCTGCAAGGGCATTCGTCAGCCCAAACGACATTATTAAAAACTCGTAGTGTGCATACTTGGTGCGAAACGCAGTCTTGGGTACGTTCTCAGGCTTAATATTCAATCGGTGGTATCCAGTTCTCAATCAATATTCGAGAATTTAACTGTATCATGCAGCCGATCGATCAAATCACCGATCTTTGGCAGGGTATTCATTCTTAACAATTAGCCTATTTAGCTCTCAATACTCTATGCACAACCTCATGCTGTCGTCCTTTTTCTTCACCAATAACACGGGTGCATCCCACGGTGACGCACTTGGTCCTATCATTCCTTCCCCTAACAATTTCTACAATTGAGCGACTAATTTCTTCATCTCGACTGGAGCTAGTCGGTACGGGGCCTTCGAAACTGGCACCGTCCTTGGAGCTAATTCTATACCAGACTCTATTTCTCTATCGGGTGGTAACCCTAGGAGATCTTCTGGAAATACATCCTCGAATTCGTTGATGACAGGGATATTCCGCATACTGGGTGCTTCCCATTTCGTATCTATCACAGTCGCTAAACAAGTTTCATATCCTTGGAGATCAAACGTTTGCTCGTCCGATAATCTGAATTCTTACTTCCTTTCTTTCTCAATCTATTCGCGTTTCATACTCTATTTTCTTTATTCCCATTTCTTTCTCGTCCACTTTGCTTCCATTTCTATCATAGTCGTTTCATTAACCAAGGTAACATAATCAGTCGCTTCGAACACTTCGTTATTCTGAATTCGCATAATGCGAAACAAACCTTGGCAATTTCCGTAAACTTCGATTCATAGTTGTCGTACTCATTCGTTTTAGCTCTCAGCTTCAACACTCTACTTTTCCAAATACTAAGGAAAATACTTGCATGGTACCAAGAATACTTCAAGCAACAAAATGCTTTATGTATATAAAAAAAACTTTGTAAAAATTCTCGCTGAGGGGGCAACCTGGTTAGGTCTCAATCAAATTATCGTTTGAAAATCTTCCCACCATACTTCACTGCATACAAATGCATCGTGAATTCACTTATATAAATTTGACCGAAAGTTGAACTTAGTGATACAATAACTAGTTCATTTCAATAAACATTAACAACTAGCTGAACAAAATTTGATAGTTCGATTAGTTTGGAACGCAACATCTAGCTAGGATAATTAGCTAGATTTTCATCATATCATTAAAATTTCAACTAGTTAGAACGATTAACTAGTCACTCATCATGGCACATATAATTAGCCAGTTTCAATCTACGAGTACAAAATCTCGACATCATAGTCGAAGAAAGAGAAAACAAAATTTTGACTACTCGGATAATGAATTGAAAGGAAGAGTAAATAAGTTTAGGATGAACAAGGTAATTATAACCTTTGAATAAAATATATGATATGAATAGGAAATTCTTGGTATCGGAACAATCGATAACCTCCCACCAAACATTTCTCATCAGTGAAACGGTCCACCCAAAGGTGTCTCCGTACATAAACTTTATCAAATTTTCCAATAGAATTGAATTCGGAATATCAATATCAAATTGATATCCTTTCTACGATTTCAACGTCTGATGTGCAAATCTCATCTTAAAATAGAATAAAAGAATCTACGAGGAATCTCTAAATAATAGATCCTCCATGTTTAAACAAATAGTTAGATATTTATGAACTCGACTGAGGAGTCCAAGTATGAAAGAAGAAATCGAATATCAAGATAATCGTTAAAGAATATTCGTCAAATAATAAAGGAAATATTAATTGAACATTCCTTAGATAATTGAAAGAATACGAAATAAATCATAGACCTGCAAGGATAAATGAATAATGGTTCCCTCTTCAGGTCGTCCTGGAACATGAACAAAACGCTCCGGTGAGTAATGGTAAGTTAACTCTGAGTATATAAACCTCAAAGGTAATGAGAGGAGAAAAGAAAATGAATAAACTGAACATAACAGTTGTTGGTTGCATCCCAAGTTGAAGTAGGAAATTAAAGGGGTTACCTGACATGAACTATTCAAGGTAACACGGGCAGGAACAGTTTTAGATTGAGGAGTGTACCAGCAAGTAGATACCAAAAAGTCAATGGTCATCATAATTTCTAACATCACCCGCACGAGGATGATCTTATCTTTCTGCCTTTATGGCTTATGGTACTAACCAAAGGTACCTCAAAATCGTACAAGTCCTTAAATAGGTCGGGAGTTCGAACATATTCGCCATTCCCCGATAGTCGTTCAGAGATTGGGCCTCATACGGCCGCATCAACACATCCACGAAAGATGAAGGTCCATTAACGTATATGTAATTTCTTAACACTAATCGTATCGAACGAATCCATCCCAGGCCACCATAGGTCTCGTTCCTCGTAGGTCCTGAGATTGTCGCATTGCTCGTTGCAACTATACGTGTCTTTGTCAGAATCACGCTATTCCTTCTTTGCATCTTTGATTTCTGAGTTGAGCCATCATGGCCTATCGTACGAAATGTACTAGCGATGCGATTTAGCACGTTCGTCTCACGATAACGTTCTGGTACTACACGTACGCAACTGTCTCCTTCTTAGGTAACACAATACCCATCGACGGAAAAGACACCAACTCTTGTGGAATCGTTGTTCTCAAGGCTTGGACCTTTTACGTAAGATAATGCCTTAACTTGTACACGCAATATAGTAATTCGGATCGCGTAAAGGACTGTAAACGTCTCAATCTTCACATGTACTGCCTTCTCGTGGCAAACTACGATGAACTTCAAACACTTAGGTTCTGACTAAGTCAAGTTATCCATTGGTATTGGCCATTCCGGCCTTACCCCAACTGCAACCGAGACTCTGTTCCGCGTCTTATCTTAATGTCCTTGATAATCCGTGTACAATTCTAAACGTCCTTCTCATCATTATGATGATCTTCAACGATCCTATCAGTCCTTCGATAAGTCCTCAACTAAACTCTTTAACCTTAACATCCTCAGTGGCACTACTTCCGGTAGTCTACTTAACGAACTCTATATGAGTCATCTCGTCATTTTCTTACTTCGATATAACTCTTAACACTCTTATATCCAAGGTTTATAACTTAACGCTCTGATACCATTTCTGTAACACCCCCAGATCCGGGGTCAGGAATCTGGGTCGTCACGCTCCATCAATGATACAATACCTGCATTACTTACAACATTCTCATAATACAACTCCAAAGACCCCAATCACTTACGCACACACACACAAGTTATAGCCTTGGAAATGAGCAACAATAATAAACATTTGCTATTACAACCCAAATGTACTATCCAGGACCTCATCTGTTATTTACAACCTCTACCTGAAGTTACAATAATAGACCTCACAATTCTATACAAGGTTTAGATATACAAACCCACTCAAAATAATTCTCACTAATTCAAGCTGCAACTATTCTGCTCACACCGACAGTATCCATCATGCATCAACCAACTCCAGAGTGGCCTCTCCATTCCCTTACTCTCGTCACACGAGGTGGATTCGGAAATGTTTTCCTCATGCTGAAATATTTAATAAAGCAAGAATGAGCTAATAGTGCTCAGCAAGAAATCTATCCCAGTTTAAATCTTTAAACCTTTTTGGAAAATAATTCATATGGGATCAAAGTTTTTATCATTACTAGGGTATAACCCCAAAATAGTATATCGCTTAAAATACCATATGACTTATAATCATACTCATATACTCTTCGTAATCATTTGGAAATCCTTGGTATCAGTATGATAAACCAAGACTCAAAACATATCTTTTTAAAATAGATATCAAATATTGGAATCAAGGCTTAAAGCCTATTCATTGATTCAAAACACTATATAGTTCGAAAATATCTCTGGAATCACATGTTATGCCTTTAACGGATAAGAAACTAGTATAACATAAAGGATGAAGTTACGAGGAAAATCAATATAATGTTTCCGTAACCCAAAGTCCACTTATGCATATATATCCTTAATCAGGTTTTATCAGAGTCATAACTCATAAAATAAAGATGAAGTTGCATGAATTTATTGTCACTTCATCTCCAAACACTTTTCAACCCTCTGCCAACATGATCGGTAAACCTGTACTAAGGGGGAGACCCTTAGTCCCTTTCAATACATGTTGCAGAATTATCCAAATTGGATGATGAACTAATACTGGAGTTGCTACCGCGTCCGCTGTGCCTAACCTTGCTATGATCAGTAGCAGGTCGCACCGCTCAAATAGTTTTCTACATGTAGATGGAAGTATCACGACGGCCTGACATTGTCTACCGCCTTACTATGACCTCCCGGCCCATTTGGGGCAATATAAAAGTTGGATGGGCCCACGCAACTTGACCACTTACACCACTCCTAGTTCAGATGAAATCCATGACTCTGAAACGTAAAGATCGTCCTCCTTTCCCCAAGTGTAGCACTTGTTGATACGACTCCACTAAGTAGTTATATCTAGGTTGGAAAGGAAGATTCTCCAATATTTCCCAAGCTATGCTTGTTAATGGATATCGACTTGTTCCATGAATTTACCCCTCGATCATTGAGGTGGTAACACAACATTAGACTGGCAGCAATTAAATTGCTCCAAGAAAATATCTGTCCCTTGACAGTTTTTGAATTGAGAGTTTAAAAAGAGTAGTAGTCACTTAAATCAGGCTTCCCATATTTTTGATAGTTGAGCGAGCATTTAAATCTTCTTAAAAGACAGATTCAAATGGAAAACAATGTTTTGGGAACCTCTTTTTGATTTGAAAATAATTAATAATATTTATTAAATAAGTAAACCTCAAAGGAATATTTGAAAATAATCTTCATTAAACAACTAATCCTTAAATGAATATTTGAAAATAATATTCATTAAATAAATAATCCTTAAATGAATATTCAAGAATAATATTCATTAAATAAATAAACCTCAAATGAATATTCAAGAATAATATTCATTACTTAATAAATCTCAAATGAATATTCGAAAATAATATCCATTAAATAATTAAGTCTCAAATGAATATTCAAAAGCAATATTCATTAAATAAATAATTAATCCTCGAATGAATATACATAAATAATATTCATTAACTAATTAAATAATCTTCAAATGAATATTCAAAAATTAATATTCATTAAATAATCCCCAGATAAATATTCACAATAATATTCTTAAAGTCAATAATCCTCAAATGAATATAAATAATATTCTTTAAGTCAATAATCCTCAAATGAATATAAATAATATTCTTTAAGTCAATAATCCTCAAATGAATATAAATAATATTCTTTAAGTCAATAATCCTCAAATGAATATAAATAATATTCATTAAATAAATAATTAACCCTCGAATAACAGTTACCTGATATCTTTATCGGAAAATAATCCTTAACATATACAGAAATATAATTACTTCTGATCTAAAGAAATATCATACGCCCTTAACCTAGGGCCTTTATAAAAACCTGGCTTCTAACTAATATCCCATATCTAGCTTAGAAGCCCATAATCAAATCATTTCCAAGTAATAAATACCTTCCGGAACATAAATAATGTTTGATAATAATATTCCTCAAGATGAATAGTACTCTGCCGCTGGAATCCCTCCGGGTTTCCACGACTATCTATATAACAAAATATCGACTCCCGGTCTAGAGTGGAAACAATAAACATGCTCTTATCTATAGAGCTACAAGGTATACCGGTTCATAAGTACATTATCTCAAAGCTCGTATAATATCCAAAAGTCAAATTCTATTTAACACGATATAATCATTTATCTCAAAACTATACAACACTATACATGGCAAAGGCAGTGTTATGTAATTAATACTTCAAAGTATGGGTTTAGAAAACTTGCCTGGAAATCCCGAAGTAGCAATAAGTCTCAGGTTGGTCCAGTAATCTAGAATCAACACAAAGTTCAAGATTAATAACTTAAACGCTTTCACCATACTAAGTATACACTATCTCAAGTACAAAGTCCATTTTCAAGTTAACTCCTTCAGAACTTCTACTCGAGCATGCTCGCTCGCGCATTTTTATAAAATTGAGATTTAATCCTTTTTGCACGAAATCTTTTCGAGGGTCTTCCTAAACATACCTAGCATGTTATCACAAAGTCTCACATTTTATTATGACCTCTAAGTGGTTCGATCATAACCTCAAAGTTGACTAAGTGGTATAGTTCGGTTTCGCGAAACATCCTTACACTAAAACACATGTTTCTCCTAAACCGTAAATCGAAACGATACGATTCTTTCGTTAAAACAAACTAGGACACAAGGCCTACATGTTCATGGTCAGAAACTTCATGTTCATGCCCTTTAATGTAACCGTGATTTCTGCCTAAACTATCTAAGGAAATTTCGGCATGGTAACGGCGCTTATACGCAATTCCCGTGTTTTTAAACACTTCAAACAATTCATCAATCCACAACCAACAATCACAACCCAATGATCTCCTCCAAATCACTTTCTTTCTGTCTAAACATACTCATAACACTAATCAATAGTTCAACCATCAATCAATCCATTAAATCTCATACATATCATGTAAATCATCTCTAAATCATACTATCACTAACAATCATCCATTTATACACTAATATCAAATCATAAGTAAAAGTGTGAGAGGGTTTATACCTTCCTTGGTACTTAATATAGACTATAGATGGCTAGTATACCCTTCCTTGCTCCTTGATTATCCTTTACAAGCCTTAAACTTCAAGATCAAAACAAGAAACCACTTAAAGTTACTATTCATCCTCATCTTGTAAAATTCATAACAAATCGAAAAATAATAGTTGGGTGCTAATAAATTTACCAGACCTTGTGCTCTTCATAAGGTTTCTTTTGAGTCATATATCATCAAATTCTAAGCTTCCTAGCTAGGGTTTTGAGCTCCCTCTTTCCGCTGGACAGAAACTGGACAGTTTGGGTTCTCCAACTTGGGGAAGGGATTTGGCTAGGCTACACTCCTTTGTTGACCATGAAATTTTGAGAGAATGTTACCCATGGAGTGGAGAAGCTATGGTGAAAATTTGGTGATTTTAGGACAAGTAGATTTGGAGTTATGAAATTTTCTTTCCTCCTTGTGCAAGCTGATCAGATTGTTGAAGAAATGGGAGAGAGTTTTCTTTTAATTTTTCTTGCCTTGGTTGATTAATGAAAGATGAGATATTTTTATGGTCAAGTGCCAAGTGGTGAGTCATCACCTTTTGCATTGTCACAGGGACACTTGTCGCACATGCAAGGGTCTTGATAAAGTAGCTTTACTGGTTTGCTTTACTGGTTCGTTTCCTTTCACATGGATGATCCAAATGTCGCATTCCTCGAATTAATCTTGTTACATGTTACTTCCATGTCTATATTTAATCCTGTAAATGTCGCGTTGTTCCGTCACCGCTTAATCTCGTATTTAAATCGATTCGTGTCTCGTTGTTCGGTTACGGCTTAATCTTGATGAACGTTCGCAGGGATTTCTTAAGGGTTCTATCGAAGTAATTTACCGTAAACGTTCTCGATATCTCTAATTCTTTTATTAAATCCATATCCATGGAATTGATAATTTAATCCTCCAATACTTTCAAATAATGATTAATCCGCCCGTTATTGGTGAAATTTCGGAGAAAACAGAAATGCTATTTTTCTGATTCTGACAGCTTTTGCATTCCTTCATTTACATCGTAGATCACTAATACGACTTCGAAAGTTCATTATCCCGACTCGTACATAGTGTGGTCTGAAAATATTTTCGGTTCAGAAATTTACTATTCATCAAAATAAAAAAAAATAAAAATAAAAATAAAATAATTTTTTTTTTTTTTTTTTTTAACTAAGTCCAAAATTTGGGATTATTACAAAAAATGTCCGGAACCTCGTTTTTTGAGCGCGTGAAAATGCCAGTGAAACCAGTTTTGGGCCAAAAAGTGGGTTTTTTCCCATTTTCGGGGGTCGAAAAAACCCATTTCCGGAAATGAAATTTCGCGTTTTTTGGTCCGTACGTCCATTTTGTACCTCTATTTTAGCACGTGACAAAAAAAATCGGATGAAAAATGTCCGGAACCTCATTTTTTGAGCGGGTGAAAATGCCAGTGAAACCAGTTTTCGGCCAAAAAGTGGGTTTTTCCCATTTTCGGGGGTCGAAAAACCCATTTCCGAAAATGAAATTTCGCGTTTTTTGTCCCTACGTCCATTTTGTACCTCTATTTTAGCACATGACAAAAAAAATCGGAAGAAAAATGTTCGGAACCTCGTTTTTTGAGTGCGTGAAAATGCCAGTGAAATTTCTTTTGGGCCCAAAAGTAGGTTTTTTCCCATTTTCGGGGGTCGAAAAAACCCATTTCCGGAAATGAAAGTTCGCGTTTTTTGGTCCGTACGTCCATTTTGTACCTCTATTTTAGCACGTGACAAAAAAAATCGGAAGAAAAATGTCTGGAACCTCGTTTTTTGAGAGCGTGAAAATGCCAGTGAAACCAGTTTTGGGCCAAAAAATGGGTTTTTCCCATTTTCGGGGGTCGAAAAAACCCATTTCCGAAAATGAAATTTCGCGTTTTTTGGTCCGTACGTCCATTTTGTACCTCTATTTTAGCACGTGACAAAAAAAATCGGAAGAAAAATGTTCGGAACCTCGTTTTTTGAGCGCGTGAAAATGCCAGTGAAATTTCTTTTGGGCCCAAAAGTAGGTTTTTTCCCATTTTCGGGGGTCGAAAAAACCCATTTCCGCAAATGAAATTTCGCGTTTTTTCGTCCGTACGTCCATTTTGTACCTCTATTTTAGCACGTGACAAAAAAAATCGGAAGAAAAATGTCCGGAACCTCATTTTTTGAGCGCGTGAAAATGCCAGTGAAACTAGTTTTGGGCCAAAAAGTTGGTTTTTTCCCATTTTCGGGGGTCGAAAAAACCCATTTCCGAAAATGAAATTTCACGTTTTTTGGTCCGTACGTCCATTTTGTACCTCTATTTTAGCACTTGACAAAAAAATTCGGAGGAAAAATGTCCGGAACCTCGTTTTTTGAGCGCGTGAAAATGCCAGTGAAACCAGTTTTGGGCCAAAAAGTGGGTTTTTTCCCATTTTCGGGGGTCGAAAAAACCAATTTCTGAAAATGAAATTTCGCGTTTTTTGGTCCGTACGTCCATTTTGTACCTCTATTTTAGCACGTGACAAAAAAAATCGGAAGAAAAATGTCCGGAACCTCGTTTTTTGAGCGCGTGAAAATGCCAGTGAAACCAGTTTTGGGCCAAAAAGTGGGTTTTTTCCCATTTTCGGTGGTCGAAAAAACCCATTTCCGGAACTGAAATTTCGCGTTTTTTGGTCCGTACGTCCATTTTATACCTCTATTTTAGCACGTGACAAAAAAAATCGGATGAAAAATGTCCGGAACCTCGTTTTTTGAGAGCGTGAAAATGCCAGTGAAACCAGTTTTGGGCCAAAAAGTGGGTTTTTCCCATTTTCGGGGGTCGAAAAAACCCATTTCCGAAAATGAAATTTCGCGTTTTTTGGTCCGTACGTCCATTTTGTACCTCTATTTTAGCACGTGACAAAAAAAATCGGAAGAAAAATGTTCGGAACCTCGTTTTTTGAGCGCGTGAAAATGCCAGTGAAATTTCTTTTGGGCCCAAAAGTAGGTTTTTTCCCATTTTCGGGGGTCGAAAAAACCCATTTCCGCAAATGAAATTTCGCGTTTTTTCGTCCGTACGTCCATTTTGTACCTCTATTTTAGCACGTGACAAAAAAAATCGGAAGAAAAATGTCCGGAACCTCATTTTTTGAGCGCGTGAAAATGCCAGTGAAACTAGTTTTGGGCCAAAAAGTTGGTTTTTTCCCATTTTCGGGGGTCGAAAAAACCCATTTCCGAAAATGAAATTTCACGTTTTTTGGTCCGTACGTCCATTTTGTACCTCTATTTTAGCACTTGACAAAAAAATTCGGAGGAAAAATGTCCGGAACCTCGTTTTTTGAGCGCGTGAAAATGCCAGAGAAACCAGTTTTGGGCCAAAAAGTGGGTTTTTTCCCATTTTCGGGGGTCGAAAAAACCCATTTCCGGAAATGAAATTTCGCGTTTTTTGGTCCGTACGTCCATTTTGTACCTCTATTTTAGCACGTGACAAAAAAAATCGGATGAAAAATGTCCGGAACCTCATTTTTTGAGCGGGTGAAAATGCCAGTGAAACCAGTTTTCGGCCAAAAAGTGGGTTTTTCCCATTTTCGGGGGTCGAAAAACCCATTTCCGAAAATGAAATTTCGCGTTTTTTGTCCCTACGTCCATTTTGTACCTCTATTTTAGCACATGACAAAAAAAATCGGAAGAAAAATGTTCGGAACCTCGTTTTTTGAGTGCGTGAAAATGCCAGTGAAATTTCTTTTGGGCCCAAAAGTAGGTTTTTTCCCATTTTCGGGGGTCGAAAAAACCCATTTCCGGAAATGAAAGTTCGCGTTTTTTGGTCCGTACGTCCATTTTGTACCTCTATTTTAGCACGTGACAAAAAAAATCGGAAGAAAAATGTCTGGAACCTCGTTTTTTGAGAGCGTGAAAATGCCAGTGAAACCAGTTTTGGGCCAAAAAATGGGTTTTTCCCATTTTCGGGGGTCGAAAAAACCCATTTCCGAAAATGAAATTTCGCGTTTTTTGGTCCGTACGTCCATTTTGTACCTCTATTTTAGCACGTGACAAAAAAAATCGGAAGAAAAATGTTCGGAACCTCGTTTTTTGAGCGCGTGAAAATGCCAGTGAAATTTCTTTTGGGCCCAAAAGTAGGTTTTTTCCCATTTTCGGGGGTCGAAAAAACCCATTTCCGCAAATGAAATTTCGCGTTTTTTCGTCCGTACGTCCATTTTGTACCTCTATTTTAGCACGTGACAAAAAAAATCGGAAGAAAAATGTCCGGAACCTCATTTTTTGAGCGCGTGAAAATGCCAGTGAAACTAGTTTTGGGCCAAAAAGTTGGTTTTTTCCCATTTTCGGGGGTCGAAAAAACCCATTTCCGAAAATGAAATTTCACGTTTTTTGGTCCGTACGTCCATTTTGTACCTCTATTTTAGCACTTGACAAAAAAATTCGGAGGAAAAATGTCCGGAACCTCGTTTTTTGAGCGCGTGAAAATGCCAGTGAAACCAGTTTTGGGCCAAAAAGTGGGTTTTTTCCCATTTTCGGGGGTCGAAAAAACCCATTTCCGGAAATGAAATTTCGCGTTTTTTGGTCCGTACGTCCATTTTGTACCTCTATTTTAGCACGTGACAAAAAAAATCGGATGAAAAATGTCCGGAACCTCATTTTTTGAGCGGGTGAAAATGCCAGTGAAACCAGTTTTCGGCCAAAAAGTGGGTTTTTCCCATTTTCGGAGGTCGAAAAACCCATTTCCGAAAATGAAATTTCGCGTTTTTTGTCCCTACGTCCATTTTGTACCTCTATTTTAGCACATGACAAAAAAAATCGGAAGAAAAATGTTCGGAACCTCGTTTTTTGAGTGCGTGAAAATGCCAGTGAAATTTCTTTTGGGCCCAAAAGTGGGTTTTTTCCCATTTTCGGGGGTCGAAAAAACCCATTTCCGGAAATGAAAGTTCGCGTTTTTTGATCCGTACGTCCATTTTGTACCTCTATTTTAGCACGTGACAAAAAAAATCGGAAGAAAAATGTCCGGAACCTCGTTTTTTGAGCGCGTGAAAATGCCAGTGAAACCAGTTTTGGGCCAACATGTGGGTTTTTTCCCATTTTTGGGGGTCGAAAAAACCCATTTCCAGAAATGAAATTTCGCGTTTTTTGGTCCGTACGTCCATTTTGTACCTCTATTTTAGCACGTGACAAAAAAAATTGGAATAAAAATGTTCGGAACCTCGTTTTTTGAGCGCGTGAAAATTCCAGTGAAACTAGTTTTGGGCCCAAAAGTGGGTTTTTTCCCATTTTCGAGGGTCGACAAAAACCCATTTCCGGAAATGAAATTTCGCGTTTTTTGGTCCGTACGTCCATTTTGTACCTCTATTTTAGCACGTGACAAAAAAAATCGGAATAAAAATGTTCGGAACCTCGTTTTTTGAGCGCGTGAAAATTCCAGTGAAACCAGTTTTGGGCCTAAAAGTGGGTTTTTTCCCATTTTCGAGGGTCGAAAAAACTCATTTCCGGAAATGAAATTTCGCGTTTTTTGGTCCGTACGTCCATTTTGTACCTCTATTTTAGCACGTGACAAAAAAAATCGGAAGAAAAATGTCCGGAACCTCGTTTTTTGAGCGCGTGAAAATGCCAGTGAAACCAGTTTTGGGCCAAAAAGTTGGGTTTTTCCCATTTTCGGGGGTCGAAAAAACCCATTTCCGAAAATGAAATTTCGCGTTTTTTGGTCTGTACGTCCATTTTGTACCTCTATTTTAGCACATGACAAAAAAAATCGGAAGAAAAATGTTCGGAACCTCGTTTTTTGAGTGCGTGAAAATGCCAGTGAAATTTCTTTTGGGCCCAAAAGTAGGTTTTTTCCCATTTTCGGGGGTCGAAAAAACCCATTTCCGGAAATGAAAGTTTGCGTTTTTTGGTCCGTACGTCCATTTTGTACCTCTATTTTAGCACGTGACAAAAAAAATCGGAAGAAAAATGTCTGGAACCTCGTTTTTTGAGCGCGTGAAAATTCCAGTGAAACTAGTTTTGGGCCCAAAAGTGGGTTTTTCCCATTTTCGGGGGTCGAAAAAACCCATTTCCGAAAATGAAATTTCGCGTTTTTTGGTCCGTACGTCCATTTTGTACCTCTATTTTAGCACGTGACAAAAAAAATCGGAAGAAAAATGTTCGGAACCTCGTTTTTTGAGCGCGTGAAAATGCCAGTGAAATTTCTTTTGGGCCCAAAAGTAGGTTTTTTCCCATTTTCGGGGGTCGAAAAAACCCATTTCCGGAAATGAAAGTTCGCGTTTTTTGGTCCGTACGTCCATTTTGTACCTCTATTTTAGCACGTGACAAAAAAAATCGGAAGAAAAATGTCTGGAACCTCGTTTTTTGAGAGCGTGAAAATGCCAGTGAAACCAGTTTTGGGCCAAAAAGTGGGTTTTTCCCATTTTCGGGGGTCGAAAAAACCCATTTCCGAAAATGAAATTTCGCGTTTTTTGGTCCGTACGTCCATTTTGTACCTCTATTTTAGCACGTGACAAAAAAAATCTGAAGAAAAATGTTCGGAACCTCGTTTTTTGAGCGCGTGAAAATGCCAGTGAAATTTCTTTTGGGCCCAAAAGTAGGTTTTTTCCCATTTTCGGGGGTCGAAAAAACCCATTTCCGCAAATGAAATTTCGCGTTTTTTCGTCCGTACGTCCATTTTGTACCTCTATTTTAGCACGTGACAAAAAAAATCGGAAGAAAAATGTCCGGAACCTCATTTTTTGAGCGCGTGAAAATGCCAGTGAAACTAGTTTTGGGCCAAAAAGTTGGTTTTTTCCCATTTTCGGGGGTCGAAAAAACCCATTTCCGAAAATGAAATTTCACGTTTTTTGGTCCGTACGTCCATTTTGTACCTCTATTTTAGCACTTGACAAAAAAATTCGGAGGAAAAATGTCCGGAACCTCGTTTTTTGAGCGCGTGAAAATGCCAGTGAAACCAGTTTTGGGCCAAAAAGTGGGTTTTTTCCCATTTTCGGGGGTCGAAAAAACCCATTTCCGGAAATGAAATTTCGCGTTTTTTGGTCCGTACGTCCATTTTGTACCTCTATTTTAGCACGTGACAAAAAAAATCGGATGAAAAATGTCCGGAACCTCATTTTTTGAGCGGGTGAAAATGCCAGTGAAACCAGTTTTCGGCCAAAAAGTGGGTTTTTCCCATTTTCGGGGGTCGAAAAACCCATTTCCGAAAATGAAATTTCGCGTTTTTTGTCCCTACGTCCATTTTGTACCTCTATTTTAGCACATGACAAAAAAAATCGGAAGAAAAATGTTCGGAACCTCGTTTTTTGAGTGCGTGAAAATGCCAGTGAAATTTCTTTTGGGCCCAAAAGTGGGTTTTTTCCCATTTTCGGGGGTCGAAAAAACCCATTTCCGGAAATGAAAGTTCGCGTTTTTTGGTCCGTACGTCCATTTTGTACCTCTATTTTAGCACGTGACAAAAAAAATCGGAAGAAAAATGTCCGGAACCTCGTTTTTTGAGCGCGTGAAAATGCCAGTGAAACCAGTTTTGGGCCAACATGTGGGTTTTTTCCCATTTTTGGGGGTCGAAAAAACCCATTTCCAGAAATGAAATTTCGCGTTTTTTGGTCCGTACGTCCATTTTGTACCTCTATTTTAGCACGTGACAAAAAAAATCGGAAGAAAAATGTCCGGAACCTCGTTTTTTGAGCGCGTGAAAATGCCAGTGAAACCAGTTTTGGGCCAAAAAGTTGGTTTTTTCCCATTTTCGGGGGTCGAAAAAACCCATTTCCGAAAATGAAATTTCGCGTTTTTTGGTCCGTACGTCCATTTTGTACCTCTATTTTAGCACTTGACAAAAAAATTCGGAAGAAAAATGTCCGGAACCTCGTTTTTTGAGCGCGTGAAAATGCCAGTGAAACCAGATTTGGGCCAAAAAGTGGGTTTTTTCCCATTTTCGGGGGTCGAAAAAACCCATTTCTGGAAATGAAATTTCGCGTTTTTTGGTCCGTACGTCCATTTTGTACCTCTATTTTAGCACGTGACAAAAAAAATCGGAAGAAAAATGTCCGGAACCTCGTTTTTTGAGCGCGTGAAAATGCCAGTGAAACCAGTTTTGGGCCAAAATGTGGGTTTTTTCCCATTTTTGGGGGTCGAAAAAACCCATTTACGGAAATGAAATTTCGCGTTTTTTGGTCCGTACGTCCATTTTGTACCTCTATTTTAGCACGTGACAAAAAAAATCGGAATAAAAATGTCCGGAACCTCGTTTTTTGAGCGCGTGAAAATTCCAGTGAAACCAGTTTTGGGCCCAAAAGTGGGTTTTTTCCCATTTTCGAGGGTCGAAAAAACTCATTTCCGGAAATGAAATTTCGCGTTTTTTGGTTCGTACGTCCATTTTGTACCTCTATTTTAGCACGTGACAAAAAAAATCGGAATAAAAATGTCTGGAACCTCGTTTTTTGAGCGCGTGAAAATGCCAGTGAAACCAGTTTTGGGCCAAAAAGTGGGTTTTTCCCATTTTCGGGGGTCGAAAAAACCCATTTTCGAAAATGAAATTTCGCGTTTTTTGGTCCGTACGTCCATTTTGTACCTCTATTTTAGCACGTGACAAAAAAAATCGGTAGAAAAATGTTCGGAACCTCGTTTTTTGAGCGCGTGAAAATGCCAGTGAAATTTCTTTTGGGCCCAAAAGTTGGTTTTTTCCCATTTTCGGGGGTCGAAAAAACCCATTTTCGAAAATGAAATTTCGCGTTTTTTGGTCCGTACGTCCATTTTGTACCTCTATTTTAGCACGTGACAAAAATAATCGGAAGAAAAATGTCCGGAACCTCGTTTTTTGAGCGCGTGAAAATGCCAGTGAAACTAGTTTTGGACCAAAAAGTTGGTTTTTTCCCATTTTTGGGGGTCGAAAAAACCCATTTCCGAAAATGAAATTTTGGGTTTTTTGGTCCGTACGTCCATTTTGTACCTCTATTTTAGCACGTGACAAAAAAAATCGGAAGAAAAATGTCCGGAACCTCGTTTTTTGAGCGCGTGAAAATGCCAGTGAAACCAGTTTTGGGCCAAAATGTGGGTTTTTTCCCATTTTTGGGGGTCGAAAAAACCCATTTCCGGAAATGAAATTTCGCGTTTTTTGGTCCGTACGTCCATTTTGTACCTCTATTTTAGCACGTGACAAAAAAAATTGGAAGAAAAATGTCCGGAACCTCGTTTTTTGAGCGCGTGAAAATGCCAGTGAAACCAGTTTTGGGCCAAAATGTGGGTTTTTTCCCATTTTTGGGGGTCGAAAAAACCCATTTCCGGAAATGAAATTTCGCGTTTTTTGGTCCGTACGTCCATTTTGTACCTCTATTTTAGCACGTGACAAAAAAAATCGGAATAAAAATGTTCGGAACCTCGTTTTTTGAGCGCGTGAAAATTCCAGTGAAACCAGTTTTGGGCCCAAAAGTGGGTTTTTTCCCATTTTCGAGGGTCGAAAAAACTCATTTCCGGAAATGAAATTTCGCGTTTTTTGGTCCATACGTCCATTTTGTACCTCTATTTTAGCACGTGACAAAAAAAATCGGAATAAAAATGTCCGGAACCTCGTTTTTTGAGCGCGTGAAAATGCCAGTGAAACCAGTTTTGGGCCAAAAAGTTGGTTTTTTCCCATTTTCGGGGGTCGAAAAAACCCATTTCCGGAAATGAAATTTCGCGTTTTTTGGTCCGTACGTCCATTTTGTACCTCTATTTAGCACGTGACAAAAAAAATCGGAAGAAAAATATCCGGAACCTCGTTTTTTGAGCGCCTGAAAATGCCAGTGAAACCAGTTTTGGGCCAAAAAGTGGGTTTTTTCCCATTTTCGGGGGTCGAAAAAACCCATTTCCGGAACTGAAATTTCGCGTTTTTTGGTCCGTACGTCCATTTTATACCTCTATTTTAGCACGTGACAAAAAAAATCGGATGAAAAATGTCCGGAACCTCATTTTTTGAGAGCGTGAAAATGCCAGTGAAACCAGTTTTGGGCCAAAAAGTGGGTTTTTCCCATTTTCGGGGGTCGAAAAAACCCATTTTCGAAAATGAAATTTCGCGTTTATTGGTCCGTACGTCCATTTTGTACCTCTATTTTAGCACGTGACAAAAAAAATCGGTAGAAAAATGTTCGGAACCTCGTTTTTTGAGCGCGTGAAAATGCCAGTGAAATTTCTTTTGGGCCCAAAAGTTGGTTTTTTCCCATTTTCGGGGGTCGAAAAAACCCATTTCCGAAAATGAAATTTCGCGTTTTTTGGTCCGTACGTCCATTTTGTACCTCTATTTTAGCACGTGACAAAAAAAATCGGAAGAAAAATGTCCGGAACCTCGTTTTTTGAGCGCGTGAAAATGCCAGTGAAACCAGTTTTGGGCCAAAAAGTGGGTTTTTTCCCATTTTCGGGGGTCGAAAAAACCCATTTCCGGAACTGAAATTTCGCGTTTTTTGGTCCGTACGTCCATTTTATACCTCTATTTTAGCACGTGACAAAAAAAATCGGATGAAAAATGTCCGGAACCTCGTTTTTTGAGAGCGTGAAAATGCCAGTGAAACCAGTTTTGGGCCAAAAAGTGGGTTTTTCCCATTTTCGGGGGTCGAAAAAACCCATTTCCGAAAATGAAATTTCGCGTTTTTTGGTCCGTACGTCCATTTTGTACCTCTATTTTAGCACGTGACAAAAATAATCGGAAGAAAAATGTTCGGAACCTCGTTTTTTGAGCGCGTGAAAATGCCAGTGAAATTTCTTTTGGGCCCAAAAGTAGGTTTTTTCCCATTTTCGGGGGTCGAAAAAACCCATTTCCGAAAATGAAATTTCGCGTTTTTTGGTCCGTACGTCCATTTTGTACCTCTATTTTAGCACGTGACAAAAAAAATCGGAAGAAAAATGTCCGGAACCTCATTTTTTGAGCGCGTGAAAATGCCAGTGAAACTAGTTTTGGGCCAAAAAGTTGGTTTTTTCCCATTTTCGGGGGTCAAAAAAACCCATTTCCGAAAATGAAATTTCGCGTTTTTTGGTCCGTACGTCCATTTTGTACCTCTATTTTAGCACGTGACAAAACAAATCGGAAGAAAAATGTCCGGAACCTCGTTTTTTGATCGCGTGAAAATGCCAGTGAAATTTCTTTTGGGCCCAAAAGTAGGTTTTTTCCCATTTTCGGGGGTCGAAAAAACCCATTTCCGAAAATGAAATTTCGCGTTTTTTGGTCCGTACGTCCATTTTGTACCTCTATTTTAGCACATGACAAAAAAAATCGGAAGAAAAATGTCCGGAACCTCGTTTTTTGAGCGCGTGAAAATGCCAGTGAAATTTCTTTTGGGCCCAAAAGTAGGTTTTTTCCCATTTTCGGGGGTCGAAAAAACCCATTTCCGAAAATGAAATTTCGCGTTTTTTGGTCCGTACGTCCATTTTGTACCTCTATTTTAGCACGTGACAAAAAAAATCGGAAGAAAAATGTTCGGAACCTCGTTTTTTGAGCGTGTGAAAATGCCAGTGAAACCAGTTTTGTGCCCAAAAGTGGGTTTTTTCTCATTTTCGGAAATGAAAGTTCGCGTTTTTTGGTCCGTACGTCCATTTTGTACCTCTATTTTAGCACGTGACAAAAAAAATCGGAAGTAAAATGTCCGGAACCTTGTTTTTTGAGAGCGTGAAAATGCCAGTGAAACCAGTTTCGGGCCAAAAAGTGGGTTTTTTCCCATTTTCTGGGGTCGAAAAAACCCATTTCCGGAAATGAAATTTCGCGTTTTTTGGTCCGTACGTCCATTTTGTACCTCTATTTTAGCACGTGACAAAAAAAATCGGAATAAAAATGTTCGGAACCTCGTTTTTTGAGCGCGTGAAAATTCCAGTGAAACCAGTTTTGGGCCCAAAAGTGGGTTTTTTCCCATTTTCGAGGGTCGAAAAAACTCATTTCCGGAAATGAAATTTCGCTTTTTTTGGTCCGTACGTCCATTTTGTACCTCTATTTTAGCACGTGACAAAAAAAATCGGAAGAAAAATGTCCGGAACCTCGTTTTTTGAGCGCGTGAAAATGCCAGTGAAACCAGTTTTGGGCCAAAAAGTTGGTTTTTTCCCATTTTCGGGGGTCCAAAAAACACATTTCCGAAAATGAAATTTCGCGTTTTTTGGTCCGTACGTCCATTTTGTACCTCTATTTTAGCACGTGACAAAAAAAATCGGAAGAAAAATGTCCGGAACCTCGTTTTTTGAGCGCGTGAAAATGCCAGTGAAACCAGTTTTGGGCCAAAAAGTGGGTTTTTTCCCATTTTCGGGGGTCGAAAAAACCCATTTCCGGAACTGAAATTTCGCGTTTTTTGGTCCGTACGTCCATTTTATACCTCTATTTTAGCACGTGACAAAAAAAATCGGATGAAAAATGTCCGGAACCTCGTTTTTTGAGAGCGTGAAAATGCCAGTGAAACCAGTTTTCAGCCAAAAAGTGGGTTTTTCCCATTTTCGGGGGTCGAAAAAACCCATTTCCGAAAATGAAATTTCGCGTTTTTTGGTCCGTACGTCCATTTTGTACCTCTATTTTAGCACGTGACAAAAAAAATCGGAAGAAAAATGTTCGGAACCTCGTTTTATGAGCGCGTGAAAATGCCAGTGAAATTTCTTTTGGGCCCAAAAGTAGGTTTTTTCCCATTTTCGGGGGTCGAAAAAACCCATTTCCGAAAATGAAATTTCGCCTTTTTTGGTCCGTACGTCCATTTTGTACCTCTATTTTAGCACGTGACAAAAAAAATCGGAAGAAAAATGTCCGGAACTTCGTTTTTTGAGCGCGTGAAAATGCCAGTGAAACTAGTTTTGGGCCAAAAAGTTGGTTTTTTCCCATTTTCGGGGGTCGAAAAAAACCATTTCCGAAAATGAAATTTCGGGTTTTTTGGTCCGTACGTCCATTTTGTACCTCTATTTTAGCACATGAAAAAACAAAATCGGAAGAAAAATGTCCGGAACCTCGTTTTTTGAGCGCGTGAAAATGCCAGTGAAACCAGTTTTGGGCCAAAATGTGGGTTTTTTCCCATTTTTGGGGGTCGAAAAAACCCATTTCCGGAAATGAAATTTCGCATTTTTTGGTCCGTACGTCCATTTTGTACCTCTATTTTAGCACGTGACAAAAAAAATCGGAAGAAAAATGTCCGGAACCTCGTTTTTTGATCGCGTGAAAATGCCAGTGAAATTTCTTTTGGGCCCAAAAGTAGGTTTTTTCCCATTTTCGGGGGTCGAAAAAACCCATTTCCGAAATTGAAATTTCGCGTTTTTTGGTCCGTACGTCCATTTTGTACCTCTATTTTAGCACGTGACAAAAAAAATCGGAAGAAAAATGTCCGGAACCTCGTTTTTTGAGCGCGTGAAAATGCCAGTGAAATTTCTTTTGGGCCCAAAAGTAGGTTTTTTCCCATTTTCGGGGGTCGAAAAAACCCATTTCCGAAAATGAAATTTCGCGTTTTTTGGTCCGTACGTCCATTTTGTACCTTTATTTTAGCACGTGACAAAAAAAATCGGAAGAAAAATGTCCGGAACCTCGTTTTTTGAGCGTGTGAAAATGCCAGTGAAACCAGTTTTGTGCCCAAAAGTGGGTTTTTTCTCATTTTCGGGGGTCGAAAAAACCCATTTCCGGAAATGAAAGTTCGCGTTTTTTGGTCCGTACGTCCATTTTGTACCTCTATTTTAGCACGTGACAAAAAAAACGGAAGTAAAATGTCCGGAACCTTGTTTTTTGAGAGCGTGAAAATGCCAGTGAAACCAGTTTCGGGCCAAAAAGTGGGTTTTTTCCCATTTTCTGGGGTCGAAAAAACCCATTTCCGGAAATGAAATTTCGCGTTTTTTGGTCCGTACGTCCATTTTGTACCTCTATTTTAGCACGTGACAAAAAAAATCGGAAGAAAAATGTCCGGAACCTCGTTTTTTGAGCGCGTGAAAATGCCAGTGAAACCAGTTTTGGGCCAAAATGTGGGTTTTTTCCCATTTTTGGGGGTCGAAAAAACCCATTTCCGGAAATGAAATTTCGCGTTTTTTGGTCCGTACGTCCATTTTGTACCTCTATTTTAGCACGTGACAAAAAAAATCGGAAGAAAAATGTCCGGAACCTCGTTTTTTGATCGCGTGAAAATGCTAGTGAAATTTCTTTTGGGCCCAGAAGTAGGTTTTTTCCCATTTTCGGGGGTCGAAAAAACCCATTTCCGAAAATGAAATTTCGCGTTTTTTGGTCCGTACGTCCATTTTGTACCTCTATTTTAGCACGTGACAAAAAAAATCGGAAGAAAAATGTCCGGAACCTCGTTTTTTGAGCGCGTGAAAATGCCAGTGAAATTTCTTTTGGGCCCAAAAGTAGGTTTTTTCCCATTTTCGGGGGTCGAAAAAACCCATTTCCGAAAATGAAATTTTGCGTTTTTTGGTCCGTACGTCCATTTTGTACCTCTATTTTAGCACGTGACAAAAAAAATCGGAAGAAAAATGTCCGGAACCTCGTTTTTTGAGCGTGTGAAAATGCCAGTGAAACCAGTTTTGTGCCCAAAAGTGGGTTTTTTCTCATTTTCGGGGGTCGAAAAAACCCATTTCCGGAAATGAAAGTTCGCGTTTTTTGGTCCGTACGTCCATTTTGTACCTCTATTTTAGCACGTGACAAAAAAAATCGGAAGAAAAATGTCCGAAACCTCGTTTTTTGAGCGCGTGAAAATGCCAGTGAAACCAGTTTTGGGCCAAAAAGTTGGTTTTTTCCCATTTTCGGGGGTCGAAAAAATCCATTTCCGAAAATGAAATTTCGCGTTTTTTGGTCCGTACGTCCATTTTGTACCTCTATTTTAGCACGTGACAAAAAAAATCGGATGAAAAATGTCCGGAACCTCGTTTTTTGAGCGGGTGAAAATGCCAGTGAAACCAGTTTTCGGCCAAAAAGTGGGTTTTTTCCCATTTTCGGAGGTCGAAAAACCCATTTCCGAAAATGAAATTTCGCGTTTTTTGTCCCTACGTCCATTTTGTACCTCTATTTTAGCACATGACAAAAAAAATCGGAAGAAAAATGTTCGGAACCTCGTTTTTGAGTGCGTGAAAATGCCAGTGAAATTTCTTTTGGGCCCAAAAGTAGGTTTTTTCCCATTTTCGGGGGTCGAAAAAACCCATTTCCGGAAATGAAAGTTCGCGTTTTTTTGGTCCGTACGTCCATTTTGTACCTCTATTTTAGCACGTGACAAAAAAATCGGAAGAAAAATGTCCGAAACCTCGTTTTTTGAGCGCGTGAAAATGCCAGTGAAACCAGTTTTGGGCCAAAAAGTGGGTTTTTTTCCCATTTTCGGGGGTCGAAAAAACCCATTTCCGGAACTGAAATTTCGCGTTTTTTGTCCCTACGTCCATTTTGTACCTCTATTTTAGCACATGACAAAAAAATCGGAAGAAAAATGTTCGGAACCTCGTTTTTTGAGTGCGTGAAAATGCCAGTGAAATTTCTTTTGGGCCCAAAAGTAGGTTTTTTCCCATTTTCGGGGGTCGAAAAAACCCATTTCCGAAATGAAAGTTCGCGTTTTTTGGTCCGTACGTCCATTTTGTACCTCTATTTTAGCACGTGACAAAAAAAATCGGAAGAAAAATGTCCGGAACCTCGTTTTTTGAGCGCGTGAAAATGCCAGTGAAACCAGTTTTGGGCCAAAATGTGGGTTTTTTCCCATTTTTGGGGGTCGAAAAAACCCATTTCCGGAAATGAAATTTCGCGTTTTTTGGTCCGTACGTCAATTTTGTACCTCTATTTTAGCACGTGACAAAAAAAATCGGAATAAAAATGTTCGGAACCTCGTTTTTTGAGCGCGTGAAAATGCCAGTGAAATTTCTTTTGGGCCAAAAAGTAGGTTTTTTCCCATTTTCGGGGGTCGAAAAAACCCATTTCCGAAAATGAAATTTCACCTTTTTTGGTCCGTACGTCCATTTTGTACCTCTATTTTAGCACGTGACAAAAAAAATCGGAAGAAAAATGTCCGGAACCTCGTTTTTTGAGCGCGTGAAAATGCCAGTGAAACTAGTTTTGGGCCAAAATGTGGGTTTTTTACCATTTTTGGGGGTCGAAAAAACCCATTTCCGGAAATGAAATTTCGCGTTTTTTGGTCCGTACGTCCATTTTGTACCTCTATTTTAGCACGTGACAACAAAAATCGGAAAAAAAATGTTCGGAACCTCGTTTTTTGAGAGCGTGAAAATTCCAGTGAAACCAGTTTTGGGCCAAAAAGTGGGTTTTTTCCCATTTTCGAGGGTCGACAAAAACCCATTTCCGGAAATGAAATTTCGCGTTTTTTGGTCCGTACGTCCATTTTGTACCTCTATTTTAGCACGTGACAAAAAAAATCGGAAGAAAAATGTCCGGAACCTCGTTTTTTGAGCGCGTGAAAATGCAAGTGAAACCAGTTTTGGGCCAAAAAGTTGGTTTTTTCCCATTTTCGGGGGTCGAAAAAACCCATTTCCGAAAATGAAATTTCGCGTTTTTTGGTCCGTACGTCCATTTTGTACCTCTATTTTAGCACTTGACAAAAAAAATCGGAAGAAAAATGTCCGGAACCTCGTTTTTTGAGCGCGTGAAAATGCCAGTGAAACCAGTTTTGGGCCAAAATGTGGGTTTTTTCCCATTTTTGGGGGTCGAAAAAACCCATTTCCGGAAATGAAATTTCGCGTTTTTTGGTCCGTACGTCCATTTTGTACCTCTATTTTAGCACGTGACAAAAAAAATCGGAAGAAAAATGTCCGGAACCTCGTTTTTTGATCGCGTGAAAATGCCAGTGAAATTTCTTTTGGGCCCAAAAGTAGGTTTTTTCCCATTTTCGGGGATCGAAAAAACCCATTTCCGAAAATGAAATTTCGCGTTTTTTGGTCCGTACGTCCATTTTGTACCTCTATTTTAGCACGTGACAAAAAAAATCGGAAGAAAAATGTCCGGAACCTCGTTTTTTGAGCGCGTGAAAATGCCAGTGAAATTTCTTTTGGGCCCAAAAGTAGGTTTTTTCCCATTTTCGGGGTCGAAAAAACCCATTTCCGAAAATGAATTTTCGCGTTTTTTGGTCCGTACGTCCATTTTGTACCTCTATTTTAGCACGTGACAAAAAAAATCGGAAGAAAAATGTCCGGAACCTCGTTTTTTGAGCGTGTGAAAATGCCAGTGAAACCAGTTTTGTGCCCAAAAGTGGGTTTTTTCTCATTTTCGGGGGTCGAAAAAACCCATTTTCGGAAATGAAAGTTCGCGTTTTTTGGTCCGTACGTCCATTTTGTACGTCTATTTTAGCACGTGACAAAAAAAATCGGAAGTAAAATGTCCGGAACCTTGTTTTTTGAGAGCGTGAAAATGCCAGTGAAACCAGTTTCGGGCCAAAAAGTGGGTTTTTTCCCATTTTCTGGGGTCGAAAAAACCCATTTCCGGAAATGAAATTTCGCGTTTTTTGGTCCGTACGTCCATTTTGTACCTCTATTTTAGCACGTGACAAAAAAAATCGGAATAAAAATGTTCGGAACCTCGTTTTTTGAGGGCGTGAAAATTCCAGTGAAACCAGTTTTGGGCCCAAAAGTGGGTTTTTTCCCATTTTCGAGGGTCGAAAAAACTCATTTCCGGAAATGAAATTTCGCTTTTTTTGGTCCGTACGTCCATTTTGTACCTCTATTTTAGCACGTGACAAAAAAAATCGGAAGAAAAATGTCCGGAACCTCGTTTTTTGAGCGCGTGAAAATGCCAGTGAAACCAGTTTTGGGCCAAAAAGTTGGTTTTTTCCCATTTTCGGGGGTCCAAAAAACACATTTCCGAAAATGAAATTTCGCGTTTTTTGGTCCGTACGTCCATTTTGTACCTCTATTTTAGCACGTGACAAAAAAAATCGGAAGAAAAATGTCCGAAACCTCGTTTTTTGAGCGCGTGAAAATGCCAGTGAAACCAGTTTTGGGCCAAAAAGTGGGTTTTTTCCCATTTTCGGGGGTCGAAAAAACCCATTTCCGGAACTGAAATTTCGCGTTTTTTGTCCCTACGTCCATTTTGTACCTCTATTTTAGCACATGACAAAAAAAATCGGAAGAAAAATGTTCGGAACCTCGTTTTTTGAGTGCGTGAAAATGCCAGTGAAATTTCTTTTGGGCCCAAAAGTAGGTTTTTTCCCATTTTCGGGGGTCGAAAAAACCCATTTCCGGAAATGAAAGTTCGCGTTTTTTGGTCCGTACGTCCATTTTGTACCTCTATTTTAGCACGTGACAAAAAAAATCGGAAGAAAAATGTCCGGAACCTCGTTTTTTGAGCGCGTGAAAATGCCAGTGAAACCAGTTTTGGGCCAAAATGTGGGTTTTTTCCCATTTTTGGGGGTCGAAAAAACCCATTTCCGGAAATGAAATTTCGCGTTTTTTGGTCCGTACGTCAATTTTGTACCTCTATTTTAGCACGTGACAAAAAAAATCGGAATAAAAATGTTCGGAACCTCGTTTTTTGAGCGCGTGAAAATTCCAGTGAAACCAGTTTTGGGCCAAAAAGTGGGTTTTTTCCCATTTTCGAGGGTCGACAAAAACCCATTTCCGGAAATGAAATTTCGCGTTTTTTGGTCCGTACGTCCATTTTGTACCTCTATTTTAGCACGTGACAAAAAAAATCGGAATAAAAATGTTCGGAACCTCGTTTTTTGAGCGCGTGAAAATGCCAGTGAAATTTCTTTTGGGCCAAAAAGTAGGTTTTTTCCCATTTTCGGGGGTCGAAAAAACCCATTTCCGAAAATGAAATTTCGCCTTTTTTGGTCCGTACGTCCATTTTGTACCTCTATTTTAGCACGTGACAAAAAAAATCGGAAGAAAAATGTCCGGAACCTCGTTTTTTGAGCGCGTGAAAATGCCAGTGAAACTAGTTTTGGGCCAAAATGTGGGTTTTTTACCATTTTTGGGGGTCGAAAAAACCCATTTCCGGAAATGAAATTTCGCGTTTTTTGGTCCGTACGTCCATTTTGTACCTCTATTTTAGCACGTGACAACAAAAATCGGAAAAAAAATGTTCGGAACCTCGTTTTTTGAGAGCGTGAAAATTCCAGTGAAACCAGTTTTGGGCCAAAAAGTGGGTTTTTTCCCATTTTCGAGGGTCGACAAAAACCCATTTCCGGAAATGAAATTTCGCGTTTTTTGGTCCGTACGTCCATTTTGTACCTCTATTTTAGCACGTGACAAAAAAAATCGGAAGAAAAATGTCCGGAACCTCGTTTTTTGAGCGCGTGAAAATGCAAGTGAAACCAGTTTTGGGCCAAAAAGTTGGTTTTTTCCCATTTTCGGGGGTCGAAAAAACCCATTTCCGAAAATGAAATTTCGCGTTTTTTGGTCCGTACGTCCATTTTGTACCTCTATTTTAGCACTTGACAAAAAAAATCGGAAGAAAAATGTCCGGAACCTCGTTTTTTGAGCGCGTGAAAATGCCAGTGAAACCAGTTTTGGGCCAAAATGTGGGTTTTTTCCCATTTTTGGGGGTCGAAAAAACCCATTTCCGGAAATGAAATTTCGCGTTTTTTGGTCCGTACGTCCATTTTGTACCTCTATTTTAGCACGTGACAAAAAAAATCGGAAGAAAAATGTCCGGAACCTCGTTTTTTGATCGCGTGAAAATGCCAGTGAAATTTCTTTTGGGCCCAAAAGTAGGTTTTTTCCCATTTTCGGGGATCGAAAAAACCCATTTCCGAAAATGAAATTTCGCGTTTTTTGGTCCGTACGTCCATTTTGTACCTCTATTTTAGCACGTGACAAAAAAAATCGGAAGAAAAATGTCCGGAACCTCGTTTTTTGAGCGCGTGAAAATGCCAGTGAAATTTCTTTTGGGCCCAAAAGTAGGTTTTTTCCCATTTTCGGGGTCGAAAAAACCCATTTCCGAAAATGAATTTTCGCGTTTTTTGGTCCGTACGTCCATTTTGTACCTCTATTTTAGCACGTGACAAAAAAAATCGGAAGAAAAATGTCCGGAACCTCGTTTTTTGAGCGTGTGAAAATGCCAGTGAAACCAGTTTTGTGCCCAAAAGTGGGTTTTTTCTCATTTTCGGGGGTCGAAAAAACCCATTTTCGGAAATGAAAGTTCGCGTTTTTTGGTCCGTACGTCCATTTTGTACGTCTATTTTAGCACGTGACAAAAAAAATCGGAAGTAAAATGTCCGGAACCTTGTTTTTTGAGAGCGTGAAAATGCCAGTGAAACCAGTTTCGGGCCAAAAAGTGGGTTTTTTCCCATTTTCTGGGGTCGAAAAAACCCATTTCCGGAAATCAAATTTCACGTTTTTTGGTCCGTACGTCCATTTTGTACCTCTATTTTAGCACGTGACAAAAAAAATTGGAAGAAAAATGTCCGAAACCTCGTTTTTTGAGCGCGTGAAAATGCCAGTGAAACCAGTTTTGGGCCAAAAAGTTGGTTTTTTCCCATTTTCGGGGGTCGAAAAAATCCATTTCCGAAAATGAAATTTCGCGTTTTTTGGTCCGTACGTCCATTTTGTACCTCTATTTTAGCACGTGACAAAAAAAATTGGAAGAAAAATGTCCGGAACCTCGTTTTTTGAGCGCGTGAAAATGCCAGTGAAACCAGTTTTGGGCCAAAAAGTGGGTTTTTTCCCATTTTCGGGGGTCGAAAAAACCCATTTCCGGAAATGAAATTTCGCGTTTTTTGGTCCGTACGTCCATTTTGTACCTCTATTTTAGCACGTGACAAAAAAAATCAGATGAAAAATGTCCGGAACCTCGTTTTTTGAGCGGGTGAAAATGCCAGTGAAACCAGTTTTCGGCCAAAAAGTGGGTTTTTTCCCATTTTCGGGGGTCGAAAAACCCATTTCCGAAAATGAAATTTCGCGTTTTTTGTCCCTACGTCCATTTTGTACCTCTATTTTAGCACATGACAAAAAAAATCGGAAGAAAAATGTTCGGAACCTCGTTTTTTGAGTGCGTGAAAATGCCAGTGAAATTTCTTTTGGGCCCAAAAGTAGGTTTTTTCTCATTTTCGGGGGTCGAAAAAACCCATTTCCGGAAATGAAAGTTCGCGTTTTTTGGTCCGTACGTCCATTTTGTACCTCTATTTTAGCACGTGACAAAAACAATCGGAAGAAAAATGTCCGGAACCTCGTTTTTTGAGCGCGTGAAAATGCCAGTGAAACCAGTTTTGGGCCAAAATGTGGGTTTTTTCCCATTTTTGGGGGTCGAAAAAACCCATTTCCGGAAATGAAATTTCGCGTTTTTTGGTCCGTACGTCCATTTTGTACCTCTATTTTAGCACGTGACAAAAAAAATCGGAATAAAAATGTTCGGAACCTCGTTTTTTGAGCGCGTGAAAATGCCAGTGAAATTTCTTTTGGGCCAAAAAGTAGGTTTTTTCCCATTTTCGGGGGTCGAAAAAACCCATTTCCGAAAATGAAATTTCGCCTTTTTTGGTCCGTACGTCCATTTTGTACCTCTATTTTAGCACGTGACAAAAAAAATCGGAAGAAAAATGTCCGGAACCTCGTTTTTTGAGCGCGTGAAAATGCCAGTGAAACTAGTTTTGGGCCAAAATGTGTGTTTTTTACCATTTTTGGGGGTCGAAAAAACCCATTTCCGAAAATGAAATTTCGCCTTTTTTGGTCCGTACGTCCATTTTGTACCTCTATTTTAACACGTGACAAAAAAAATCGGAAGAAAAATGTCCGGAACCTCGTTTTTTGAGCGGGTGAAAATGCCAGTGAAACTAGTTTTGGGCCAAAATGTGGGTTTTTTACCATTTTTGGGGGTCGAAAAAACCCATTTCCGGAAATGAAATTTCGCGTTTTTTGGTCCGTACGTCCATTTTGTACCTCTATTTTAACACGTGACAAAAAAAATCGGATGAAAAATGTCCGGAACCTCGTTTTTTGAGCGGGTGAAAATGCCAGTGAAACCAGTTTTCGACCAAAAAGTGGGTTTTTTCCCATTTTCGGGGGTCGACAAACCCATTTCCGAAAATGAAATTTCGCGTTTTTTGTCCCTACGTCCATTTTGTACCTCTATTTTAGCACGTGACAAAAAAAATCGGAAGAAAAATGTCCGGAACCTCGTTTTTTGAGCGCGTGAAAATGCCAGTGAAACTAGTTTTGGGCCAAAATGTGGGTTTTTTACCATTTTTGGGGGTCGAAAAAACCCATTTCCGGAAATGAAATTTCGCGTTTTTTGGTCCGTACGTCCATTTTGTACCTCTATTTTAGCACGTGACAACAAAAATCGGAAAAAAAATGTTCGGAACCTCGTTTTTTGAGAGCGTGAAAATTCCAGTGAAACCAGTTTTGGGCCAAAAAGTGGGTTTTTTCCCATTTTCGAGGGTCGACAAAAACCCATTTCCGGAAATGAAATTTCGCGTTTTTTGGTCCGTACGTCCATTTTGTACCTCTATTTTAGCACGTGACAAAAAAAATCGGAAGAAAAATGTCCGGAACCTCGTTTTTTGAGCGCGTGAAAATGCAAGTGAAACCAGTTTTGGGCCAAAAAGTTGGTTTTTTCCCATTTTCGGGGGTCGAAAAAACCCATTTCCGGAAATGAAATTTCGCGTTTTTTGGTCCGTACGTCCATTTTGTACCTCTATTTTAGCACTTGACAAAAAAAATCGGAAGAAAAATGTCCGGAACCTCGTTTTTTGAGCGCGTGAAAATGCCAGTGAAACCAGTTTTGGGCCAAAAACTGGGTTTTTTCCCATTTTTGGGGGTCGAAAAAACCCATTTCCGGAAATGAAATTTCGCGTTTTTTGTCCCTACGTCCATTTTGTACCTCTATTTTAGCACATGACAAAAAAAATCGGAAGAAAAATGTCCGGAACCTCGTTTTTTGATCGCGTGAAAATGCCAGTGAAATTTCTTTTGGGCCCAAAAGTAGGTTTTTTCCCATTTTCGGGGGTCGAAAAAACCCATTTCCGAAAATGAAATTTCGCGTTTTTTGGTCCGTTCGTCCATTTTGTACCTCTATTTTAGCACGTGACAAAAAAAATCGGAAGAAAAATGTCCGGAACCTCGTTTTTTGAGCGCGTGAAAATGCCAGTGAAATTGTTTTGGGCCCAAAAGTAGGTTTTTTCCCATTTTCGGGGTCGAAAAAACCCATTTCCGAAAATGAATTTTCGCGTTTTTTGGTTCGTACGTCCATTTTGTACCTCTATTTTAGCACGTGACAAAAAAAATCGGAAGAAAAATGTCCGGAACCTCGTTTTTTGAGCGTGTGAAAATGCCAGTGAAACCAGTTTTGTGCCCAAAAGTGGGTTTTTTCTCATTTTCGGGGGTCGAAAAAACCCATTTTCGGAAATGAAAGTTCGCGTTTTTTGGTCCGTACGTCCATTTTGTACGTCTATTTTAGCACGTGACAAAAAAAATCGGAAGTAAAATGTCCGGAACCTTGTTTTTTGAGAGCGTGAAAATGCCAGTGAAACCAGTTTCGGGCCAAAAAGTGGGTTTTTTCCCATTTTCTGGGGTCGAAAAAACCCATTTCCGGAAATCAAATTTCACGTTTTTTGGTCCGTACGTCCATTTTGTACCTCTATTTTAGCACGTGACAAAAAAAATTGGAAGAAAAATGTCCGAAACCTCGTTTTTTGAGCGCGTGAAAATGCCAGTGAAACCAGTTTTGGGCCAAAAAGTTGGTTTTTTCCCATTTTCGGGGGTCGAAAAAATCCATTTCCGAAAATGAAATTTCGCGTTTTTTGGTCCGTACGTCCATTTTGTACCTCTATTTTAGCACGTGACAAAAAAAATTGGAAGAAAAATGTCCGGAACCTCGTTTTTTGAGCGCGTGAAAATGCCAGTGAAACCAGTTTTGGGCCAAAAAGTGGGTTTTTTCCCATTTTCGGGGGTCGAAAAAACCCATTTCCGGAAATGAAATTTCGCGTTTTTTGGTCCGTACGTCCATTTTGTACCTCTATTTTAGCACGTGACAAAAAAAATCAGATGAAAAATGTCCGGAACCTCGTTTTTTGAGCGGGTGAAAATGCCAGTGAAACCAGTTTTCGGCCAAAAAGTGGGTTTTTTCCCATTTTCGGGGGTCGAAAAACCCATTTCCGAAAATGAAATTTCGCGTTTTTTGTCCCTACGTCCATTTTGTACCTCTATTTTAGCACATGACAAAAAAAATCGGAAGAAAAATGTTCGGAACCTCGTTTTTTGAGTGCGTGAAAATGCCAGTGAAATTTCTTTTGGGCCCAAAAGTAGGTTTTTTCTCATTTTCGGGGGTCGAAAAAACCCATTTCCGGAAATGAAAGTTCTCGTTTTTTGGTCCGTACGTCCATTTTGTACCTCTATTTTAGCACGTGACAAAAACAATCGGAAGAAAAATGTCCGGAACCTCGTTTTTTGAGCGCGTGAAAATGCCAGTGAAACCAGTTTTGGGCCAAAATGTGGGTTTTTTCCCATTTTTGGGGGTCGAAAAAACCCATTTCCGGAAATGAAATTTCGCGTTTTTTGGTCCGTACGTCCATTTTGTACCTCTATTTTAGCACGTGACAAAAAAAATCGGAATAAAAATGTTCGGAACCTCGTTTTTTGAGCGCGTGAAAATTCCAGTGAAACCAGTTTTGGGCCAAAAAGTGGGTTTTTTCCCATTTTCGAGGGTCGACAAAAACCCATTTCCGGAAATGAAATTTCGCGTTTTTTGGTCCGTACGTCCATTTTGTACCTCTATTTTAGCACGTGACAAAAAAAATCGGAAGAAAAATGTCCGGAACCTCGTTTTTTGAGCGCGTGAAAATGCCAGTGAAACCAGTTTTGGGCCAAAAAGTTGGTTTTTTCCCATTTTCGGGGGTCGAAAAAACCCATTTCCGGAAATGAAATTTCGCGTTTTTTGGTCCGTACGTCCATTTTGTACCTCTATTTTAACACGTGACAAAAAAAATCGGATGAAAAATGTCCGGAACCTCGTTTTTTGAGCGGGTGAAAATGCCAGTGAAACCAGTTTTCGGCCAAAAAGTGGGTTTTTTCCCATTTTCGGGGGTCGACAAACCCATTTCCGAAAATGAAATTTCGCGTTTTTTGTCCCTACGTCCATTTTGTACCTCTATTTTAGCACATGACAAAAAAAATCGGAAGAAAAATGTCCGGAACCTCGTTTTTTGAGTGCGTGAAAATGCCAGTGAAATTTCTTTTGGGCCCAAAAGTAGGTTTTTTCCCATTTTCGGGGGTCGAAAAAACCCATTTCCGGAAATGAAAGTTCGCGTTTTTTGGTCCGTTCATCCATTTTGTACCTCTATTTTAGCACGTGACAAAAAAAATCGGAAGAAAAATGTCCGGAACCTCGTTTTTTGAGCGCGTGAAAATGCCAGTGAAACCAGTTTTGGGCCAAAATGTGGGTTTTTTCCCATTTTTGGGGGTCGAAAAAACCCATTTCCGGAAATGAAATTTCGCGTTTTTTGGTCCGTACGTCCATTTTGTACCTCTATTTTAGCACGTGACAAAAAAAATCGGAATAAAAATGTTCGGAACCTCGTTTTTTGAGCGCGTGAAAATTCCAGTGAAACCAGTTTTGGGCCAAAAAGTGGGTTTTTTCCCATTTTCGAGGGTCGACAAAAACCCATTTCCGGAAATGAAATTTCGCGTTTTTTGGTCCGTACGTCCATTTTGTACCTCTATTTTAGCACGTGACAAAAAAAATCGGAAGAAAAATGTCCGGAACCTCGTTTTTTGAGCGCGTGAAAATGCCAGTGAAACCAGTTTTGGGCCAAAAAGTTGGTTTTTTCCCATTTTCGGGGGTCGAAAAAACCCATTTCCGAAAATGAAATTTCGCGTTTTTTGGTCCGTACGTCCATTTTGTACCTCTATTTTAGCACTTGACAAAAAAAATCGGAAGAAAAATGTCCGGAACCTCGTTTTTTGAGCGCGTGAAAATGCCAGTGAAACCAGTTTTGGGCCAAAAAGTGGGTTTTTTCCCATTTCGGGGGTCGAAAAAACCCATTTCCGGAAATGAAATTTCGCGTTTTTTGGTCCGTACGTCCATTTTGTACCTCTATTTTAGCACGTGACAAAAAATGTCCGGAACCTCGTTTTTTGAGCGCGTGAAAATGCCAGTGAAACCAGTTTTGGGCCAAAATGTGGGTTTTTTCCCATTTTTGGGGGTCGAAAAAACCCATTTCCGGAAATGAAATTTCGCGTTTTTTGGTCCGTACGTCCATTTTGTACCTCTATTTTAGCACGTGAAAAAAAAAATCGGAATAAAAATGTTCGGAACCTCGTTTTTTGAGCGCGTGAAAATTCCAGTGAAACTAGTTTTGGGCCCAAAAGTGGGTTTTTTCCCATTTTCGAGGGTCGAAAAAACTCATTTCCGGAAATGAAATTTCGCGTTTTTTGGTCCGTACGTCCATTTTGTACCTCTATTTTAGTACGTGACAAAAAAAATCGGAAGAAAAATGTCCGGAACCTCGTTTTTTGAGCGCGTGAAAATGCCAGTGAAACCAGTTTTGGGCCAAAAAGTTGGTTTTTTCCCATTTTCGGGGGTCGAAAAAACCCATTTCCGAAAATGAAATTTCGCGTTATTTGGTCCGTACGTCCATTTTGTACCTCTATTTTAGCACGTGACAAAAAAAATCGGAAGAAAAATGTCCGGAACCTAGTTTTTTGAGCGCGTGAAAATGCCAGTGAAACCAGTTTTGGGCCAAAAAGTGGGTTTTTTCCCATTTTCGGGGGTCGAAAAAACCCATTTCCGGAACTGAAATTTTACGTTTTTTGGTCCGTACGTCCATTTTATACCTCTATTTTAGCACGTGACAAAAAAAATCGGATGAAAAATGTCCGGAACCTCGTTTTTTGAGCGCGTGAAAATGCCAGTGAAACCAGTTTTGGGCCAAAAAGTGGGTTTTTTCCCATTTTCGGGGGTCGAAAAAACCCATTTCCGAAAATGAAATTTCACGTTTTTTGGTCCGTACGTCCATTTTGTACCTCTATTTTAGCACGTGACAAAAAAAATCGGAATAAAAATGTTCGGAACCTCGTTTTTTGAGCGCGTGAAAATTCCAGTGAAACCAGTTTTGGGCCAAAAAGTGGGTTTTTTCCCATTTTCGAGGGTCGACAAAAACCCATTTCCGGAAATGAAATTTCGCGTTTTTTGGTCCGTACGTCCATTTTGTACCTCTATTTTAGCACGTGACAAAAAAAATCGGAAGAAAAATGTCCGGAACCTCGTTTTTTGAGCGCGTGAAAATGCCAGTGAAACCAGTTTTGGGCCAAAAAGTTGGTTTTTTCCCATTTTCGGGGGTCGAAAAAACCCATTTCCGAAAATGAAATTTCGCGTTTTTTGGTCCGTACGTCCATTTTGTACCTCTATTTTAGCACTTGACAAAAAAAATCGGAAGAAAAATGTCCGGAACCTCGTTTTTTGAGCGCGTGAAAATGCGAGTGAAACCAGTTTTGGGCCAAAAAGTGGGTTTTTTCCCATTTTCGGGGGTCGAAAAAACCCATTTCCGGAAATGAAATTTCGCGTTTTTTGGTCCGTACGTCCATTTTGTACCTCTATTTTAGCACGTGACAAAAAATGTCCGGAACCTCGTTTTTTGAGCGCGTGAAAATGCCAGTGAAACCAGTTTTGGGCCAAAATGTGGGTTTTTTCCCATTTTTGGGGGTCGAAAAAACCCATTTCCGGAAATGAAATTTCGCGTTTTTTGGTCCGTACGTCCATTTTGTACCTCTATTTTAGCACGTGACAAAAAAAATCGGAATAAAAATGTTCGGAACCTCGTTTTTTGAGCGCGTGAAAATTCCAGTGAAACCAGTTTTGGGCCAAAAAGTGGGTTTTTTCCCATTTTCGAGGGTCGACAAAAACCCATTTCCGGAAATGAAATTTCGCGTTTTTTGGTCCGTACGTCCATTTTGTACCTCTATTTTAGCACGTGACAAAAAAAATCGGAAGAAAAATGTCCGGAACCTCGTTTTTTGAGCGCGTGAAAATGCCAGCGAAACCAGTTTTGGGCCAAAAAGTTGGTTTTTTCCCATTTTCGGGGGTCGAAAAAACCCATTTCCGAAAATGAAATTTCGCGTTTTTTGGTCCGTACGTCCATTTTGTTCCTCTATTTTAGCACTTGACAAAAAAAATCGGAAGAAAAATGTCCGGAACCTCGTTTTTTGAGCGCGTGAAAATGCCAGTGAAACCAGTTTTGGGCCAAAAAGTGGGTTTTTTCCCATTTCGGGGGTCGAAAAAACCCATTTCCGGAAATGAAATTTCGCGTTTTTTGGTCCGTACGTCCATTTTGTACCTCTATTTTAGCACGTGACAAAAAATGTCTGGAACCTCGTTTTTTGAGCGCGTGAAAATGCCAGTGAAACCAGTTTTGGGCCAAAATGTGGGTTTTTTCCCATTTTTGGGGGTCGAAAAAACCCATTTCCGGAAATGAAATTTCGCGTTTTTTGGTCCGTACGTCCATTTTGTACCTCTATTTTAGCACGTGACAAAAAAAATCGGAATAAAAATGTTCGGAACCTCGTTTTTTGAGCGCGTGAAAATTCCAGTGAAACTAGTTTTGGGCCCAAAAGTGGGTTTTTTCCCATTTTCGAGGGTCGAAAAAACTCATTTCCGGAAATGAAATTTCGCGTTTTTTGGTCCGTACGTCCATTTTGTACCTCTATTTTAGCACGTGACAAAAAAAATCGGAAGAAAAATGTCCGGAACCTCGTTTTTTGAGCGCGTGAAAATGCCAGTGAAACCAGTTTTGGGCCAAAAAGTTGGTTTTTTCCCATTTTCGGGGGTCGAAAAAACCCATTTCCGAAAATGAAATTTCGCGTTATTTGGTCCGTACGTCCATTTTGTACCTCTATTTTAGCACGTGACAAAAAAAATCGGAAGAAAAATGTCCGGAACCTAGTTTTTTGAGCGCGTGAAAATGACAGTGAAACCAGTTTTGGGCCAAAAAGTGGGTTTTTTCCCATTTTCGGGGGTCGAAAAAACCCATTTCCGGAACTGAAATTTTACGTTTTTTGGTCCGTACGTCCATTTTATACCTCTATTTTAGCACGTGACAAAAAAAATCGGATGAAAAATGTCCGGAACCTCGTTTTTTGAGCGCGTGAAAATGCCAGTGAAACCAGTTTTGGGCCAAAAAGTGGGTTTTTTCCCATTTTCGGGGGTCGAAAAAACCCATTTCCGAAAATGAAATTTCACGTTTTTTGGTCCGTACGTCCATTTTGTACCTCTATTTTAGCACGTGACAAAAAAAAATCGGAATAAAAATGTTCGGAACCTCGTTTTTTGAGCGCGTGAAAATTCCAGTGAAACCAGTTTTGGGCCAAAAAGTGGGTTTTTTCCCATTTTCGAGGGTCGACAAAAACCCATTTCCGGAAATGAAATTTCGCGTTTTTTGGTCCGTACGTCCATTTTGTACCTCTATTTTAGCACGTGACAAAAAAAATCGGAAGAAAAATGTCCGGAACCTCGTTTTTTGAGCGCGTGAAAATGCCAGTGAAACCAGTTTTGGGCCAAAAAGTTGGTTTTTTCCCATTTTCGGGGGTCGAAAAAACCCATTTCCGAAAATGAAATTTTGCGTTTTTTGGTCCGTACGTCCATTTTGTACCTCTATTTTAGCACTTGACAAAAAAAATCGGAAGAAAAATGTCCGGAACCTCGTTTTTTGAGCGCGTGAAAATGCCAGTGAAACCAGTTTTGGGCCAAAAAGTGGGTTTTTTCCCATTTCGGGGGTCGAGAAAACCCATTTCCGGAAATGAAATTTCGCGTTTTTTGGTCCGTACGTCCATTTTGTACCTCTATTTTAGCACGTGACAAAAAATGTCCGGAACCTCGTTTTTTGAGCGCGTGAAAATGCCAGTGAAACCAGTTTTGGGCCAAAATGTGGGTTTTTTCCCATTTTTGGGGGTCGAAAAAACCCATTTCCGGAAATGAAATTTCGCGTTTTTTGGTCCGTACGTCCATTTTGTACCTCTATTTTAGCACGTGACAAAAAAAATCGGAATAAAAATGTTCGGAACCTCGTTTTTTGAGCGCGTGAAAATTCCAGTGAAACTAGTTTTGGGCCCAAAAGTGGGTTTTTTCCCATTTTCGAGGGTCGAAAAAACTCATTTCCGGAAATGAAATTTCGCGTTTTTTGGTCCGTACGTCCATTTTGTACCTCTATTTTAGCACGTGACAAAAAAAATCGGAAGAAAAATGTCCGGAACCTCGTTTTTTGAGCGCGTGAAAATGCCAGTGAAACCAGTTTTGGGCCAAAAAGTTGGTTTTTTCCCATTTTCGGGGGTCGAAAAAACCCATTTCCGAAAATGAAATTTCGCGTTATTTGGTCCGTACGTCCATTTTGTACCTCTATTTTAGCACGTGACAAAAAAAATCGGAAGAAAAATGTCCGGAACCTAGTTTTTTGAGCGCGTGAAAATGCCAGTGAAACCAGTTTTGGGCCAAAAAGTGGGTTTTTTCCCATTTTCGGGGGTCGAAAAAACCCATTTCCGGAACTGAAATTTTACGTTTTTTGGTCCGTACGTCCATTTTATACCTCTATTTTAGCACGTGACAAAAAAAATCGGATGAAAAATGTCCGGAACCTCGTTTTTTGAGCGCGTGAAAATGCCAGTGAAACCAGTTTTGGGCCAAAAAGTGGGTTTTTTCCCATTTTCGGGGGTCGAAAAACCCCATTTCCGAAAATGAAATTTCACGTTTTTTGGTCCGTACGTCCATTTTGTACCTCTATTTTAGCACGTGACAAAAAAAATCGGAAGAAAAATGTCCGGAACCTCGTTTTTTGATCGCGTGAAAATGCTAGTGAAATTTCTTTTGGGCCCAAAAGTAGGTTTTTTCCCATTTTCGGGGGTCGAAAAAACCCATTTCCGAAAATGAAATTTCGCGTTTTTTGGTCCGTACGTCCATTTTGTACCTCTATTTTAGCACTTGACAAAAAAAATCGGAAGAAAAATGTCCGGAACCTCGTTTTTTGAGCGCGTGAAAATGCCAGTGAAATTTCTTTTGGGCCCAAAAGTAGGTTTTTTCCCATTTTCGGGGGTCAAAAAAACCCATTTCCGAAAATGAAATTTCGCGTTTTTTGGTCCGTACGCCCATTTTGTACCTCTATTTTAGCACGTGACAAAAAAAATCGGAAGAAAAATGTCCGGAACCTCGTTTTTTGAGCGCGTGAAAATGCCAGTGAAACCAGTTTTGTGCCAAAAAGTGGGTTTTTTCTCATTTTCGGGGGTCGAAAAAACCCATTTCCGGAAATGAAAGTTCGCGTTTTTTGGTCCGTACGTCCATTTTGTACCTCTATTTTAGCACGTGACAAAAAAAATCGAAAGTAAAATGTCCGGAACCTTGTTTTTTGAGAGCGTGAAAATGCCAGTGAAACCAGTTTCGGGCCAAAAAGTGGGTTTTTTCCCATTTTCTGGGGTCGAAAAAACCCATTTCCGGAAATGAAATTTCGCGTTTTTTGTTCCGTACGTCCATTTTGTACCTCTATTTTAGCACGGGACAAAAAAAATCGGAAGAAAAATGTCCGGAACCTCGTTTTTTGAGCGCGTGAAAATGCCAGTGAAACCAGTTTTGGGCCAAAAAGTGGGTTTTTTCCCATTTTCTGGGGTCGAAAAAACCCATTTCCGGAAATGAAATTTCGCGTTTTTTGGTCCGTACGTCCATTTTGTACCTCTATTTTAGCACGTGACAAAAAAAATCGGATGAAAAATGTCCGGAACCTCGTTTTTTGAGCGCGTGAAAATGCCAGTGAAACTAGTTTTGGGCCAAAAAGTGGGTTTTTTCCCATTTTCGGGGGTCAAAAAAACCCATTTCCGAAAATGAAATTTCGCGTTTTTTGGTCCGTACGTCCATTTTGTACCTCTATTTTAGCACGTGACAAAAAAAATCGGAAGAAAAATGTCCGGAACCTCGTTTTTTGAGCGCGTGAAAATGCCAGTGAAACCAGTTTTGGGCCAAAAAGTGGGTTTTTTCCCATTTTCGGGGGTCGAAAAAACCCATTTCCGGAAATGAAATTTCGTGTTTTTTGGTCCGTACGTCCATTTTGTACCTCTATTTTAGCACGTGACAAAAAAAATCAGATGAAAAATGTCCGGAACCTCGTTTTTTGAGCGCGTGAAAATGCCAGTGAAACTAGTTTTGGGCCAAAAAGTGGGTTTTTCCCATTTTCGGGGGTCGAAAAAACCCATTTCCGAAATTGAAATTTCGCATTTTTTGTCCGTACGTCCATTTTGTACCTCTATTTTAGCACGTGACAAAAAAAATCGGAAGAAAAATGTCCGGAACCTCGTTTTTTCAGCGCGTGAAAATGCCAGTGAAATTTCTTTTGGGCCCAAAAGTAGGTTTTTACCCATTTTCGGGGGTCGAAAAAACCCATTTCCGGAAATGAAAGTTCGCATTTTTTGGTCCGTACGTCCATTTTGTACCTCTATTTTAGCACGTGACAAAAAAATCGGAAGAAAAATGTCCGGAACCTCGTTTTTTGAGCGCGTGAAAATGCCAGTGAAACCAGTTTTGGGCCAAAAAGTGGGTTTTTTCCCATTTTCGGGGGTCGAAAAAACCCATTTCCGAAAATGAAATTTCGCGTTTTTTGGTCCGTACGTCCATTTTGTACCTCTATTTTAGCACGTGACAAAAAAAATCGGAAGAAAAATGTCCGGAACCTCGTTTTTTGAGCGCGTGAAAATCCCAGTGAAATTTCTTTTGGGCCCAAAAGTAGGTTTTTTCCCATTTTCGGGGGTCGAAAAAACCCATTTCCGAAAATGAAATTTCGCGTTTTTTGGTCCGTACGTCCATTTTGTACCTCTATTTTAGCACGTGATAAAAAAAATCGGAAGAAAAATGTCCGGAACCTCGTTTTTTGAGCGCGTGAAAATGCCAGTGAAACCAGTTTTGGGCCAAAATGTGGGTTTTTTCCCATTTTTGGGGGTCGAAAAAACCCATTTCCGGAAATGAAATTTCGCGTTTTTTGGTCCGTACGTCCATTTTGTACCTCTATTTTAGCACGTGACAAAAAAAATCGGAATAAAAATGTTCGGAACCTCGTTTTTTGAGCGCGTGAAAATTCCAGTGAAACCAGTTTTGGGCCCAAAAGTGGGTTTTTTCCCATTTTCGAGGGTCGAAAAAACTCATTTCCGGAAATGAAATTTCGCGTTTTTTGGTCCGTACGTCCATTTTGTACCTCTATTTTAGCACGTGACAAAAAAAATCGGAAGAAAAATGTCCGGAACCTCGTTTTTTGAGCGCGTGAAAATGCCAGTGAAACCAGTTTTGGGCCAAAAAGTTGGTTTTTTCCCATTTTCGGGGGTCGAAAAAACCCATGTCCGAAAATGAAATTTTGCGTTTTTTGGTCCGTACGTCCATTTTGTACCTCTATTTTAGCACGTGACAAAAAAAATCGGAAGAAAAATGTCCGGAACCTAGTTTTTTGAGCGCGTGAAAATGCCAGTGAAACCAGTTTTGGGCCAAAAAGTGGGTTTTTTCCCATTTTCGGGGGTCGAAAAAACCCATTTTCGGAACTGAAATTTCGCGTTTTTTGGTCCGTACGTCCATTTTATACCTCTATTTTAGCACGTGACAAAAAAAATCGGATGAAAAATGTCCGGGACCTCGTTTTTTGAGCGCGTGAAAATGCCAGTGAAACCAGTTTTGGGCCAAAAAGTGGTTTTTTTCCCATTTTCGGGGGTCGAAAAAACCCATTTCCGAAAATGAAATTTCGCGTTTTTTGGTCCGTACGTCCATTTTGTACCTCTATTTTAGCACGTGACAAAAAAAATCGGAAGAAAAATGTCCGGAACCTCGTTTTTTGAGCGCGTGAAAATGCCAGTGAAACAAGTTTTGGGCCAAAAAGTTGGTTTTTTCCCATTTTCGGGGGTCGAAAAAACCCATTTCCGAAAATGAAATTTCGGGGTTTTTGGTCCGTACGTCCATTTTGTACCTCTATTTTAGCACGTGACAAAAAAAATCGGAAGAAAAATGTCCGGAACCTCGTTTTTTGAGCGCGTGAAAATGCCAGTGAAACCAGTTTTGGGCCAAAATGTGGGTTTTTTCCCATTTTTGGGGGTCGAAAAAACCCATTTCCGGAAATGAAATTTCGCGTTTTTTGGTCCGTACGTCCATTTTGCACCTCTATTTTAGCACGTGACAAAAAAAATCGGAAGAAAAATGTCCGGAACCTCGTTTTTTGATCGCGTGAAAATGCCAGTGAAATTTCTTTTGGGCCCAAAAGTAGGTTTTTTCCCATTTTCGGGGGTCGAAAAAACCCATTTCCGAAAATGAAATTTTGCGTTTTTTGGTCCGTACGTCCATTTTGTACCTCTATTTTAGCACGTGACAAAAAAAATCGGAAGAAAAATGTCCGGAACCTCGTTTTTTGAGCGCGTGAAAATGCCAGTAAAATTTCTTTTGGGCCCAAAAGTAGGTTTTTTCCCATTTTCGGGGGTCGAATAAACCCATTTCCGAAAATGAAATTTCGCGTTTTTTGGTCCGTACGTCCATTTTGTACCTCTATTTTAGCACGTGACAAAAAAAATCGGAAGAAAAATGTCCGGAACCTCGTTTTTTGAGCGCGTGAAAATGCTAGTGAAACCAGTTTTGTGCCCAAAAGTTGGTTTTTTCTCATTTTCGGGGGTCGAAAAAACCCATTTTCGGAAATGAAAGTTCGCGTTTTTTGGTCCGTACGTCCATTTTGTACCTCTATTTTAGCACGTGACAAAAAAAATCGGAAGTAAAATGTCCGGAACCTTGTTTTTTGAGAGCGTGAAAATGCCAGTGAAACCAGTTTCGGGCCAAAAAGTGGGTTTTTTCCCATTTTCTGGGGTCGAAAAAACCCATTTCCGGAAATGAAATTTCGCGTTTTTTGGTCCGTACGTCCATTTTGTACCTCTATTTTAGCACGTGACAAAAAAAATCGGAAGAAAAATGTCCGGAACCTCGTTTTTTGAGCGCGTGAAAATGCCAGTGAAACCAGTTTTGGGCCAAAAAGTGGGTTTTTTCCCATTTTCGGGGGTCGAAAAAACCCATTTCCGGAAATGAAATTTCGCATTTTTTGGTCCGTACGTCCATTTTGTACCTCTATTTTAGCACGTGACAAAAAAATCGGATGAAAAATGTCCGGAACCTCATTTTTTGAGCGCGTGAAAATGCCAGTGAAACTAGTTTTGGGCCAAAAAGTGGGTTTTTTCCCATTTTCGGGGGTCGAAAAAACCCATTTCCGAAAATGAAATTTCGTGTTTTTTGTCCGTACGTCCATTTTGTACCTCTATTTTAGCACGTGACAAAAAAAATCGGAAGAAAAATGTCCGGAACCTCATTTTTTCAGCGCGTGAAAATGCCAGTGAAATTTCTTTTGGGCCCAAAAGTAGGTTTTTACCCATTTTCGGGGGTCGAAAAAACCCATTTCCGGAAATGAAAGTTCGCGTTTTTTGGTCCGTACGTCCATTTTGTACCTCTATTTTAGCACGTGACAAAAAAAATCAGAAGAAAAATGTCCGGAACCTCGTTTTTTGAGCGCGTGAAAATGCCAGTGAAACCAGTTTTGGGCCAAAATGTGGGTTTTTTCCCATTTTTGGGGGTCGAAAAAACCCATTTCCGGAAATGAAATTTCGCGTTTTTTGGTCCGTACGTCCATTTTGTACCTCTATTTTAGCACGTGACAAAAACAATCGGATGAAAAATGTCCGGAACCTCGTTTTTTGAGCGCGTGAAAATGCCAGTGAAACCAGTTTTGGGCCAAAAAGTGGGTTTTTTCCCATTTTCGGGGGTCGAAAAAACCCATTTCCGAAAATGAAATTTCGCGTTTTTTGGTCCGTACGTCCATTTTGTACCTCTATTTTAGCACGTGACAAAAAAATCGGAAGAAAAATGTCCGGAACCTCGTTTTTTGAGCGCGTGAAAATCCCAGTGAAATTTCTTTTGGGCCCAAAAGTAGGTTTTTTCCCATTTTCGGGGGTCGAAAAAACCCATTTCCGAAAATGAAATTTCGCATTTTTTGGTCCGTACGTCCATTTTGTACCTCTATTTTAGCACGTGACAAAAAAAATCGGAAGAAAAATGTCCGGAACCTCGTTTTTTGAGCGCGTGAAAATGCCAGTGAAACCAGTTTTGGGCCAAAAAGTGGGTTTTTTCCCATTTTCGGGGGTCGAAAAAACCCATTTCCGGAAATGAAATTTCGCGTTTTTTGGTCCGTACGTCCATTTTGTACCTCTATTTTAGCACGTGACAAAAAAAATCGGATGAAAAATGTCCGGAACCTCATTTTTTGAGCGCGTGAAAATGCCAGTGAAACTAGTTTTGGGCCAAAAAATGGGTTTTTTCCCATTTTCGGGGGTCGAAAAAACCCATTTCCGAAAATGAAATTTCGCGTTTTTTGTCCGTACGTCCATTTTGTACCTCTATTTTAGCACGTGACAAAAAAAATCGGAAGAAAAATGTCCGGAACCTCATTTTTTCAGCGCGTGAAAATGCCAGTGAAATTTCTTTTGGGCCCAAAAGTAGGTTTTTACCCATTTTCGGGGGTCGAAAAAACCCATTTCCGGAAATGAAAGTTCGCGTTTTTTGGTCCGTACGTCCATTTTGTACCTCTATTTTAGCACGTGACAAAAAAAATCGGAAGAAAAATGTCCGGAACCTCGTTTTTTGAGCGCGTGAAAATGCCAGTGAAACCAGTTTTGGGCCAAAATGTGGGTTTTTTCCCATTTTTGGGGGTCGAAAAAACCCATTTCCGGAAATGAAATTTCGCGTTTTTTGGTCCGTACGTCCATTTTGTACCTCTATTTTAGCACGTGACAAAAACAATCGGATGAAAAATGTCCGGAACCTCGTTTTTTGAGCGCGTGAAAATGCCAGTGAAACCAGTTTTGGGCCAAAAAGTGGGTTTTTTCCCATTTTCGGGGGTCGAAAAAACCCATTTCCGAAAATGAAATTTCGCGTTTTTTGGTCCGTACGTCCATTTTGTACCTCTATTTTAGCACGTGACAAAAAAATCGGAAGAAAAATGTCCGGAACCTCGTTTTTTGAGCGCGTGAAAATCCCAGTGAAATTTCTTTTGGGCCCAAAAGTAGGTTTTTTCCCATTTTCGGGGGTCGAAAAAACCCATTTCCGAAAATGAAATTTCGCGTTTTTTGGTCCGTACGTCCATTTTGTACCTCTATTTTAGCACGTGATAAAAAAAATCGGAAGAAAAATGTCCGGAACCTCGTTTTTTGAGCGCGTGAAAATGCCAGTTAAACCAGTTTTGGGCCCAAAAGTGGGTTTTTTCTCATTTTCGGGGGTCGAACAAACCCATTTCCGGAAATGAAAGTTCGCGTTTTTTGGTCCGTACGTCCATTTTGTACCTCTATTTTAGCACGTGACAAAAAAAATCGGAAGAAAAATGTCCGGAACCTCGTTTTTTGAGCGCGTGAAAATGCCAGTGAAACAAGTTTTGGGCCAAAATGTGGGTTTTTTCCCATTTTTGGGGGTCGAAAAAACCCATTTCCGGAAATGAAATTTCGCGTTTTTTGGTCCGTACGTCCATTTTGCACCTCTATTTTAGCACGTGGCAAAAAAAATCGGAAGAAAAATGTGCGGAACCTCGTTTTTTGATCGCGTGAAAATGCCAGTGAAATTTCTTTTGGGCCCAAAAGTAGGTTTTTTCCCATTTTCGGGGGTCGAAAAAACCCATTTCCGAAAATGAAATTTCGCGTTTTTTGGTCCGTACGTCCATTTTGTACCTCTATTTTAGCACGTGATAAAAAAAATCGGAAGAAAAATGTCCGGAACCTCGTTTTTTGAGCGCGTGAAAATGCCAGTGAAACTAGTTTTGGGCCAAAATGTGGGTTTTTTCCCATTTTTGGGGGTCGAAAAAACCCATTTCCGGAAATGAAATTTCGTGTTTTTTGGTCCGTACGTCCATTTTGTACCTCTATTTTAGCACGTGACAAAAAAAATCGGAATAAAAATGTTCGGAACCTCATTTTTTGAGCGCGTGAAAATTCCAGTGAAACCAGTTTTGGGCCAAAAAGTGGGTTTTTTCCCATTTTCGGGGGTCGAAAAAACCCATTTCCGAAAATGAAATTTCGCGTTTTTTGGTCCGTACGTCCATTTTGTACCTCTATTTTAGCACGTGACAAAAAAAATCGGAAGAAAAATGTCCGGAACCTCGTTTTTTGAGCGCGTGAAAATGCCAGTGAAACAAGTTTTGGGCCAAAAAGTTGGTTTTTTCCCATTTTCGGGGGTCGAAAAAACCCATTTCCGAAAATGAAATTTCGGGGTTTTTGGTCCGTACGTCCATTTTGTACCTCTATTTTAGCACGTGACAAAAAAAATCGGAAGAAAAATGTCCGGAACCTCGTTTTTTGAGCGCGTGAAAATGCCAGTGAAACCAGTTTTGGGCCAAAATGTGGGTTTTTTCCCATTTTTGGGGGTCGAAAAAACCCATTTCCGGAAATGAAATTTCGCGTTTTTTGGTCCGTACGTCCATTTTGCACCTCTATTTTAGCACGTGACAAAAAAAATCGGAAGAAAAATGTCCGGAACCTCGTTTTTTGATCGCGTGAAAATGCCAGTGAAATTTCTTTTGGGCCCAAAAGTAGGTTTTTTCCCATTTTCGGGGGTCGAAAAAACCCATTTCCGAAAATGAAATTTTGCGTTTTTTGGTCCGTACGTCCATTTTGTACCTCTATTTTAGCACGTGACAAAAAAAAGCGGAAGAAAAATGTCCGGAACCTCGTTTTTTGAGCGCGTGAAAATGCCAGTAAAATTTCTTTTGGGCCCAAAAGTAGGTTTTTTCCCATTTTCGGGGGTCGAATAAACCCATTTCCGAAAATGAAATTTCGCGTTTTTTGGTCCGTACGTCCATTTTGTACCTCTATTTTAGCACGTGACAAAAAAAATCGGAAGAAAAATGTCCGGAACCTCGTTTTTTGAGCGCGTGAAAATGCCAGTGAAACCAGTTTTGTGCCCAAAAGTTGGTTTTTTCTCATTTTCGGGGGTCGAAAAAACCCATTTTCGGAAATGAAAGTTCGCGTTTTTTGGTCCGTACGTCCATTTTGTACCTCTATTTTAGCACGTGACAAAAAAAATCGGAAGTAAAATGTCCGGAACCTTGTTTTTTGAGAGCGTGAAAATGCCAGTGAAACCAGTTTCGGGCCAAAAAGTGGGTTTTTTCCCATTTTCTGGGGTCGAAAAAACCCATTTCCGGAAATGAAATTTCGCGTTTTTTGGTCCGTACGTCCATTTTGTACCTCTATTTTAGCACGTGACAAAAAAAATCGGAAGAAAAATGTCCAGAACCTCGTTTTTTGAGCGCGTGAAAATGCCAGTGAAACCAGTTTTGGGCCAAAAAGTGGGTTTTTTCCCATTTTCGGGGGTCGAAAAAACCCATTTCCGGAAATGAAATTTCGCGTTTTTTGGTCCGTACGTCCATTTTGTACCTCTATTTTAGCACGTGACAAAAAAAATCGGATGAAAAATGTCCGGAACCTCATTTTTTGAGCGCGTGAAAATGCCAGTGAAACTAGTTTTGGGCCAAAAAGTGGGTTTTTTCCCATTTTCGGGGGTCGAAAAAACCCATTTCCGAAAATGAAATTTCGCGTTTTTTGTCCGTACGTCCATTTTGTACCTCTATTTTAGCACGTGACAAAAAAAATCGGAAGAAAAATGTCCGGAACCTCATTTTTTCAGCGCGTGAAAATGCCAGTGAAATTTCTTTTGGGCCCAAAAGTAGGTTTTTACCCATTTTCGGGGGTCGAAAAAACCCATTTCCGGAAATGAAAGTTCGCGTTTTTTGGTCCGTACGTCCATTTTGTACCTCTATTTTAGCACGTGACAAAAAAAATCGGAAGAAAAATGTCCGGAACCTCGTTTTTTGAGCGCGTGAAAATGCCAGTGAAACCAGTTTTGGGCCAAAATGTGGGTTTTTTCCCATTTTTGGGGGTCGAAAAAACCCATTTCCGGAAATGAAATTTCGCGTTTTTTGGTCCGTACGTCCATTTTGTACCTCTATTTTAGCACGTGACAAAAACAATCGGATGAAAAATGTCCGGAACCTCGTTTTTTGAGCGCGTGAAAATGCCAGTGAAACCAGTTTTGGGCCAAAAAGTGGGTTTTTTCCCATTTCCGGGGGTCGAAAAAACCCATTTCCGAAAATGAAATTTCGCGTTTTTTGGTCCGTACGTCCATTTTGTACCTCTATTTTAGCACGTGACAAAAAAATCGGAAGAAAAATGTCCGGAACCTCGTTTTTTGAGCGCGTGAAAATCCCAGTGAAATTTCTTTTGGGCCCAAAAGTAGGTTTTTTCCCATTTTCGGGGGTCGAAAAAACCCATTTCCGAAAATGAAATTTCGCGTTTTTTGGTCCGTACGTCCATTTTGTACCTCTATTTTAGCACGTGATAAAAAAAATCGGAAGAAAAATGTCCGGAACCTCGTTTTTTGAGCGCGTGAAAATGCCAGTTAAACCTGTTTTGGGCCCAAAAGTGGGTTTTTTCTCATTTTCGGGGGTCGAACAAACCCATTTCCGGAAATGAAAGTTCGCGTTTTTTGGTCCGTACGTCCATTTTGTACCTCTATTTTAGCACGTGACAAAAAAAATCGGAAGAAAAATGTCCGGAACCTCGTTTTTTGAGCGCGTGAAAATGCCAGTGAAACAAGTTTTGGGCCAAAATGTGGGTTTTTTCCCATTTTTGGGGGTCGAAAAAACCCATTTCCGGAAATGAAATTTCACGTTTTTTGGTCCGTACGTCCATTTTGCACCTCTATTTTAGCACATGGCAAAAAAAATCGGAAGAAAAATGTCCGGAACCTCGTTTTTTGATCGCGTGAAAATGCTAGTGAAATTTCTTTTGGGCCCAAAAGTAGGTTTTTTCCCATTTTCGGGGGTCGAAAAAACCCATTTCCGAAAATGAAATTTCGCGTTTTTTGGTCCGTACGTCCATTTTGTACCTCTATTTTAGCACGTGATAAAAAAAATCGGAAGAAAAATGTCCGGAACCTCGTTTTTTGAGCGCGTGAAAATGCCAGTGAAACCAGTTTTGGGCCAAAATGTGGGTTTTTTCCCATTTTTGGGGGTCGAAAAAACCCATTTCCGGAAATGAAATTTCGTGTTTTTTGGTCCGTACGTCCATTTTGTACCTCTATTTTAGCACGTGACAAAAAAAATCGGAATAAAAATGTTCGGAACCTCATTTTTTGAGCGCGTGAAAATTCCAGTGAAACCAGTTTTGGGCCCAAAAGTGGGTTTTTTCCCATTTTCGAGGGTCGAAAAAACTCATTTCCGGAAATGAAATTTCGCGTTTTTTGGTCCGTACGTCCATTTTGTACCTCTATTTTAGCACGTGACAAAAAAAATCGGAAGAAAAATGTCCGAAACCTCGTTTTTTGAGCGCGTGAAAATGCCAGTGAAACCAGTTTTGGGCCAAAAAGTTGGTTTTTTCCCATTTTCGGGGGTCGAAAAAACCCATGTCCGAAAATGAAATTTTGCGTTTTTTGGTCCGTACGTCCATTTTGTACCTCTATTTTAGCACGTGACAAAAAAAATCGGAAGAAAAATGTCCGGAACCTAGTTTTTTGAGCGCGTGAAAATGCCAGTGAAACCAGTTTTGGGCCAAAAAGTGGGTTTTTTCCCATTTTCGGGGGTCGAAAAAACCCATTTTCGGAACTGAAATTTCGCGTTTTTTGGTCCGTACGTCCATTTTATACCTCTATTTTAGCACGTGACAAAAAAAATCGGATGAAAAATGTCCGGGACCTCGTTTTTTGAGCGCGTGAAAATGCCAGTGAAACCAGTTTTGGGCCAAAAAGTGGGTTTTTTCCCATTTTCGGGGGTCGAAAAAACCCATTTCCGAAAATGAAATTTCGCGTTTTTTGGTCCGTACGTCCATTTTGTACCTCTATTTTAGCACGTGACAAAAAAAATCGGAAGAAAAATGTCCGGAACCTCGTTTTTTGAGCGCGTGAAAATGCCAGTGAAACAAGTTTTGGGCCAAAAAGTTGGTTTTTTCCCATTTTCGGGGGTCGAAAAAACCCATTTCCGAAAATGAAATTTCGGGGTTTTTGGTCCGTACGTCCATTTTGTACCTCTATTTTAGCACGTGACAAAAAAAATCGGAAGAAAAATGTCCGGAACCTCGTTTTTTGAGCGCGTGAAAATGCCAGTGAAACCAGTTTTGGGCCAAAATGTGGGTTTTTTCCCATTTTTGGGGGTCGAAAAAACCCATTTCCGGAAATGAAATTTCGCGTTTTTTGGTCCGTACGTCCATTTTGCACCTCTATTTTAGCACGTGACAAAAAAAATCGGAAGAAAAATGTCCGGAACCTCGTTTTTTGATCGCGTGAAAATGCCAGTGAAATTTCTTTTGGGCCCAAAAGTAGGTTTTTTCCCATTTTCGGGGGTCGAAAAAACCCATTTCCGAAAATGAAATTTTGCGTTTTTTGGTCCGTACGTCCATTTTGTACCTCTATTTTAGCACGTGACAAAAAAAATCGGAAGAAAAATGTCCGGAACCTCGTTTTTTGAGCGCGTGAAAATGCCAGTAAAATTTCTTTTGGGCCCAAAAGTAGGTTTTTTCCCATTTTCGGGGGTCGAATAAACCCATTTCCGAAAATGAAATTTCGCGTTTTTTGGTCCGTACGTCCATTTTGTACCTCTATTTTAGCACGTGACAAAAAAAATCGGAAGAAAAATGTCCGGAACCTCGTTTTTTGAGCGCGTGAAAATGCCAGTGAAACCAGTTTTGGGCCAAAAAGTGGGTTTTTTCCCATTTTCGGGGGTCGAAAAAACCCATTTCCGAAAATGAAATTTCGCGTTTTTTGGTCCGTACGTCCATTTTGTACCTCTATTTTAGCACGTGACAAAAAAAAATCGGAAGAAAAATGTCCGGAACCTCGTTTTTTGAGCGCGTGAAAATGCCAGTGAAACAAGTTTTGGGCCAAAAAGTTGGTTTTTTCCCATTTTCGGGGGTCGAAAAAACCCATTTCCGAAAATGAAATTTCGGGGTTTTTGGTCCGTACGTCCATTTTGTACCTCTATTTTAGCACGTGACAAAAAAAATCGGAAGAAAAATGTCCGGAACCTCGTTTTTTGAGCGCGTGAAAATGCCAGTGAAACCAGTTTTGGGCCAAAATGTGGGTTTTTTCCCATTTTTGGGGGTCGAAAAAACCCATTTCCGGAAATGAAATTTCGCGTTTTTTGGTCCGTACGTCCATTTTGCACCTCTATTTTAGCACGTGACAAAAAAAATCGGAAGAAAAATGTCCGGAACCTCATTTTTTGATCGCGTGAAAATGCCAGTGAAATTTCTTTTGGGCCCAAAAGTAGGTTTTTTCCCATTTTCGGGGGTCGAAAAAACCCATTTCCGAAAATGAAATTTTGCGTTTTTTGGTCCGTACGTCCATTTTGTACCTCTATTTTAGCACGTGACAAAAAAAATCGGAAGAAAAATGTCCGGAACCTCGTTTTTTGAGCGCGTGAAAATGCCAGTAAAATTTCTTTTGGGCCCAAAAGTAGGTTTTTTCCCATTTTCGGGGGTCGAATAAACCCATTTCCGAAAATGAAATTTCGCGTTTTTTGGTCCGTACGTCCATTTTGTACCTCTATTTTAGCACGTGACAAAAAAAATCGGAAGAAAAATGTCCGGAACCTCGTTTTTTGAGCGCGTGAAAATGCCAGTGAAACCAGTTTTGTGCCCAAAAGTTGGTTTTTTCTCATTTTCGGGGGTCGAAAAAACCCATTTTCGGAAATGAAAGTTCGCGTTTTTTGGTCCGTACGTCCATTTTGTACCTCTATTTTAGCACGTGACAAAAAAAATCGGAAGTAAAATGTCCGGAACCTTGTTTTTTGAGAGCGTGAAAATGCCAGTGAAACCAGTTTCGGGCCAAAAAGTGGGTTTTTTCCCATTTTCTGGGGTCGAAAAAACCCATTTCCGGAAATGAAATTTCGCGTTTTTTGGTCCGTACGTCCATTTTGTACCTCTATTTTAGCACGTGACAAAAAAATCGGAAGAAAAATGTCCGGAACCTCGTTTTTTGAGCGCGTGAAAATGCCACTGAAACCAGTTTTGGGCCAAAAAGTGGGTTTTTTCCCATTTTCGGGGGTGGAAAAAACCCATTTCCGGAAATGAAATTTCGCGTTTTTTGGTCCGTACGTCCATTTTGTACCTCTATTTTAGCACGTGACAAAAAAAATCGGATGAAAAATGTCCGGAACCTCATTTTTTGAGCGCGTGAAAATGCCAGTGAAACTAGTTTTGGGCCAAAAAGTGGGTTTTTTCCCATTTTCGGGGGTCGAAAAAACCCATTTCCGAAAATGAAATTTCGCGTTTTTTGTCCGTACGTCCATTTTGTACCTCTATTTTAGCACGTGACAAAAAAAATCGGAAGAAAAATGTCCGGAACCTCATTTTTTCAGCGCGTGAAAATGCCAGTGAAATTTCTTTTGGGCCCAAAAGTAGGTTTTTACCCATTTTCGGGGGTCGAAAAAACCCATTTCCGGAAATGAAAGTTCGCGTTTTTTGGTCCGTACGTCCATTTTGTACCTCTATTTTAGCACGTGACAAAAAAAATCGGAAGAAAAATGTCCGGAACCTCGTTTTTTGAGCGCGTGAAAATGCCAGTGAAACCAGTTTTGGGCCAAAATGTGGGTTTTTTCCCATTTTTGGGGGTCGAAAAAACCCATTTCCGGAAATGAAATTTCGCGTTTTTTGGTCCGTACGTCCATTTTGTACCTCTATTTTAGCACGTGACAAAAACAATCGGATGAAAAATGTCCGGAACCTCATTTTTTGAGCGCGTGAAAATGCCAGTGAAACCAGTTTTGGGCCAAAAAGTGGGTTTTTTCCCATTTTCGGGGGTCGAAAAAACCCATTTCCGAAAATGAAATTTCGCGTTTTTTGGTCCGTACGTCCATTTTGTACCTCTATTTTAGCACGTGACAAAAAAAATCGGAAGAAAAATGTCCGGAACCTCGTTTTTTGAGCGCGTGAAAATCCCAGTGAAATTTCTTTTGGGCCCAAAAGTAGGTTTTTTCCCATTTTCGGGGGTCGAAAAAACCCATTTCCGAAAATGAAATTTCGCGTTTTTTGGTCCGTACGTCCATTTTGTACCTCTATTTTAGCACGTGATAAAAAAAATCGGAAGAAAAATGTCCGGAACCTCGTTTTTTGAGCGCGTGAAAATGCCAGTTAAACCAGTTTTGGGCCCAAAAGTGGGTTTTTTCTCATTTTCGGGGGTCGAAAAAACCCATTTCCGGAAATGAAAGTTCGCGTTTTTTGGTCCGTACGTCCATTTTGTACCTCTATTTTAGCACGTGACAAAAAAAATCGGAAGTAAAATGTCCGGAACCTTGTTTTCTGAGAGCGTGAAAATGCCAGTGAAACCAGTTTCGGGCCAAAAAGTGGGTTTTTTCCCATTTTCTGGGGTCGAAAAAACCCATTTCCGGAAATGAAATTTCGCGTTTTTTGGTCCGTACGTCCATTTTGTACCTCTATTTTAGCACGTGACAAAAAAAATCGGAAGAAAAATGTCCGGAACCTCGTTTTTTGAGCGCGTGAAAATGCCAGTGAAACCAGTTTTGGGCCAAAAAGTGGGTTTTTTCCCATTTTCGGGGGTCGAAAAAACCAATTTCCGGAAATGAAATTTCGCTTTTTTTGGTCCGTACGTCCATTTTGTACCTCTATTTTAGCACGTGACAAAAAAAATCGGATGAAAAATGTCCGGAACCTCGTTTTTTGAGCGCGTGAAAATGCCAGTGAAACCAGTTTTGGGCCAAAAAGTGGGTTTTTTCCCATTTTCGGGGGTCGAAAAAACCCATTTCCGAAAATGAAATTTCGCGTTTTTTGTCCGTACGTCCATTTTGTACCTCTATTTTAGCACGTGACAAAAAAAATCGGAAGAAAAATGTCCGGAACCTCGTTTTTTGAGCGCGTGAAAATGCCAGTGAAATTTCTTTTGGGCCCAAAAGTAGGTTTTTTCCCATTTTCGGGGGTCGAAAAAACCCATTTCCGGAAATGAAAGTTCGCGTTTTTTGGTCCGTACGTCCATTTTGTACCTCTATTTTAGCACGTGACAAAAAAAATCGGAAGAAAAATGTCCGGAACCTCGTTTTTTGAGCGCGTGAAAATGCTAGTGAAACCAGTTTTGGGCCAAAAAGTGGGTTTTTTCCCATTTTCGGGGGTCGAAAAAACCCATTTCCGAAAATGAAATTTCGCGTTTTTTGGTCCGTACGTCCATTTTGTACCTCTATTTTAGCACGTGACAAAAAAAATCGGAAGAAAAATGTCCGGAACCTCGTTTTTTGAGCGCGTGAAAATGTCAGTGAAACCAGTTTTGGGCCCAAAAGTGGGTTTTTTCTCATTTTCGGGGGTCGAAAAAACCCATTTCCGGAAATGAAAGTTCGCGTTTTTTGGTCCGTACGTCCATTTTGTACCTCTATTTTAGCACGTGACAAAAAAAATCGGAAGTAAAATGTCCGGAACCTTGTTTTTTGAGAGCGTGAAAATGCCAGTGAAACCAGTTTCGGGCCAAAAAGTGGGTTTTTTCCCATTTTCTGGGGTCGAAAAAACCCATTTCCGGAAATGAAATTTCGCGTTTTTTGGTCCGTACGTCCATTTTGTACCTCTATTTTAGCACGTGACAAAAAAAATCGGAAGAAAAATGTCCGGAACCTCGTTTTTTGAGCGCGTGAAAATGCCAGTGAAACCAGTTTTGGGCCAAAAAGTGGGTTTTTTCCCATTTTCGGGGGTGGAAAAAACCCATTTCCGGAAATGAAATTTCGCGTTTTTTGGTCCGTACGTCCATTTTGTACCTCTATTTTAGCACGTGACAAAAGAAATCGGATGAAAAATGTCCGGAACCTCATTTTTTGAGCGCGTGAAAATGCCAGTGAAACTAGTTTTGGGCCAAAAAGTGGGTTTTTTCCCATTTTCGGGGGTCGAAAAAACCCATTTCCGAAAATGAAATTTCGCGTTTTTTGTCCGTACGTCCATTTTGTACCTCTATTTTAGCACGTGACAAAAAAAATCGGAAGAAAAATGTCCGGAACCTCATTTTTTCAGCGCGTGAAAATGCCAGTGAAATTTCTTTTGGGCCCAAAAGTAGGTGTTTACCCATTTTCGGGGGTCGAAAAAACCCATTTCCGGAAATGAAAGTTCGCGTTTTTTGGTCCGTACGTCCATTTTGTACCTCTATTTTAGCACGTGACAAAAAAAATCGGAAGAAAAATGTCCGGAACCTCGTTTTTTGAGCGCGTGAAAATGCCAGTGAAACCAGTTTTGGGCCAAAATGTGGGTTTTTTCCCATTTTTGGGGGTCGAAAAAACCCATTTCCGGAAATGAAATTTCGCGTTTTTTGGTCCGTACGTCCATTTTGTACCTCTATTTTAGCACGTGACAAAAACAATCGGATGAAAAATGTCCGGAACCTCGTTTTTTGAGCGCGTGAAAATGCCAGTGAAACCAGTTTTGGGCCAAAAAGTGGGTTTTTACCATTTTCGGGGGTCGAAAAAACCCATTTCCGAAAATGAAATTTCGCGTTTTTTGGTCCGTACGTCCATTTTGTACCTCTATTTTAGCACGTGACAAAAAAAATCGGAAGAAAAATGTCCGGAACCTCGTTTTTTGAGCGCGTGAAAATCCCAGTGAAATTTCTTTTGGGCCCAAAAGTAGGTTTTTTCCCATTTTCGGGGGTCGAAAAAACCCATTTCCGAAAATGAAATTTCGCGTTTTTTGGTCCGTACGTCCATTTTGTACCTCTATTTTAGCACGTGATAAAAAAAATTGGAAGAAAAATGTCCGGAAACTCGTTTTTTGAGCGCGTGAAAATGCCAGTTAAACCAGTTTTGGGCCCAAAAGTGGGTTTTTTCTCATTTTCGGGGGTCGAAAAAACCCATTTCCGGAAATGAAAGTTCGCGTTTTTTGGTCCGTACGTCCATTTTGTACCTCTATTTTAGCACGTGACAAAAAAAATCGGAAGTATAATGTCCGGAACCTTGTTTTCTGAGAGCGTGAAAATGCCAGTGAAACCAGTTTCGGGCCAAAAAGTGGGTTTTTTCCCATTTTCTGGGGTCGAAAAAACCCATTTCCGGAAATGAAATTTCGCGTTTTTTGGTCCGTACGTCCATTTTGTACCTCTATTTTAGCACGTGACAAAAAAAATCGGAAGAAAAATGTCCGGAACCTCGTTTTTTGAGCGCGTGAAAATGCCAGTGAAACCAGTTTTGGGCCAAAAAGTGGGTTTTTTCCCATTTTCGGGGGTCGAAAAAACCAATTTCCGGAAATGAAATTTCGCTTTTTTTGGTCCGTACGTCCATTTTGTACCTCTATTTTAGCACGTGACAAAAAAAATCGGATGAAAAATGTCCGGAACCTCGTTTTTTGAGCGCGTGAAAATGCCAGTGAAACCAGTTTTGGGCCAAAAAGTGGGTTTTTTCCCATTTTCGGGGGTCGAAAAAACCCATTTCCGAAAATGAAATTTCGCGTTTTTTGTCCGTACGTCCATTTTGTACCTCTATTTTAGCACGTGACAAAAAAAATCGGAAGAAAAATGTCCGGAACCTCGTTTTTTGAGCGCGTGAAAATGCCAGTGAAATTTCTTTTGGGCCCAAAAGTAGGTTTTTTCCCATTTTCGGGGGTCGAAAAAACCCATTTCCGGAAATGAAAGTTCGCGTTTTTTGGTCCGTACGTCCATTTTGTACCTCTATTTTAGCACGTGACAAAAAAAATCGGAAGAAAAATGTCCGGAACCTCGTTTTTTGAGCGCGTGAAAATGACAGTGAAACCAGTTTTGGGCCAAAAAGTGGGTTTTTTCCCATTTTCGGGGGTCGAAAAAACCAATTTCCGGACATGAAATTTCGCTTTTTTTGGTCCGTACGTCCATTTTGTACCTCTATTTTAGCACGTGACAAAAAAAATCGGATGAAAAATGTCCGGAACCTCGTTTTTTGAGCGCGTGAAAATGCCAGTGAAACTAGTTTTGGGCCAAAAAGTGGGTTTTTTCCCATTTTCGGGGGTCGAAAAAACCCATTTCCGAAAATGAAATTTCGCGTTTTTTGGTCCGTACGTCCATTTTGTACCTCTATTTTAGCACGTGACAAAAAAAATCGGAAGAAAAATGTCCGGAACCTCGTTTTTTGAGCGCGTGAAAATGTCAGTGAAACCAGTTTTGGGCCCAAAAGTGGGTTTTTTCTCATTTTCGGGGGTCGAAAAAACCCATTTCCGGAAATGAAAGTTCGCGTTTTTTGGTCCGTACGTCCATTTTGTACCTCTATTTTAGCACGTGACAAAAAAAATCGGAAGTAAAATGTCCGGAACCTTGTTTTTTGAGAGCGTGAAAATGCCAGTGAAACCAGTTTCGGGCCAAAAAGTGGGTTTTTTCCCATTTTCTGGGGTCGAAAAAACCCATTTCCGGAAATGAAATTTCGCGTTTTTTGGTCCGTACTTCCATTTTGTACCTCTATTTTAGCACGTGACAAAAAAAATCGGAAGAAAAATGTCCGGAACCTCGTTTTTTGAGCGCGTGAAAATGCCAGTGAAACCAGTTTTGGGCCAAAATGTGGGTTTTTTCCCATTTTTGGGGGTCGAAAAAACCCATTTCCGGAAATGAAATTTCGCGTTTTTTGGTCCGTACGTCCATTTTGTACCTCTATTTTAGCATGTGACAAAAAAATCGGATGAAAAATGTCCGGAACCTCGTTTTTTGAGCGCGTGAAAATGCCAGTGAAACCAGTTTTGGGCCAAAAAGTGGGTTTTTTCCCATTTTCGGGGGTCGAAAAAACCCATTTCCGAAAATGAAATTTCGCGTTTTTTGGTCCGTACGTCCATTTTGTACCTCTATTTTTGCACGTGACAAAAAAAATCGGAAGAAAAATGTCCGGAACCTCGTTTTTTGAGCGCGTGAAAATGCAGTGAAATTTCTTTTGGGCCCAAAAGTAGGTTTTTTCCCATTTTCGGGGGTCGAAAAAACCCATTTCCGAAAATGAAATTTCGTGTTTTTTGGTCCGTACGTCCATTTTGTACCTCTGTTTTAGCACGTGACAAAAAAAATCGGATGAAAAATGTCCGGAACCTCGTTTTTTGAGCGCGTGAAAATGCCAGTGAAACCAGTTTTGGGCCAAAAAGTGGGTTTTTCCCATTTTCGGGGGTCGAAAAAACCCATTTCCGAAAATGAAATTTCACGGTTTTTGGTCCGTACGTCCGTTTTGTACCTCTATTTTAGCACGTGACAAAAAAAATCGGAAGAAAAATGTCCGGAACCTCGTTTTTTGAGCGCGTGAAAATCCCAGTGAAATTTCTTTTGGGCCCAAAAGTAGATTTTTTCCCATTGTCGGGGGTCGAAAAAACCCATTTCCGAAAATGAAATTTCGCGTTTTTTGGTCCGTACGTCCATTTTGTACCTCTATTTTATCACGTGATCAAAAAAATCGGAAGAAAAATGTCCGGAACCTCGTTTTTTGAGCGCGTGAAAATGCCAGTTAAACCAGTTTTGGGCCCAAAAGTGGGTTTTTTCTCATTTTCGGGGGTCGAAAAAACCCATTTCCGGAAATGAAAGTTCGCGTTTTTTGGTCCGTACGTCCATTTTGTACCTCTATTTTAGCACGTGACAAAAAAAATCGGAAGTAAAATGTCCGGAACCTTGTTTTTTGAGAGCGTGAAAATGCCAGTGAAACCAGTTTCGGGCCAAAAAGTGGGTTTTTTCCCATTTTCTGGTGTCGAAAAAACCCATTTCCGGAAATGAAATTTCGCGTTTTTTGGTCCGTACGTCCATTTTGTACCTCTATTTTAGCACGTGACAAAAAAAATCGGAAGAAAAATGTCCGGAACCTCGTTTTTTGAGCGCGTGAAAATGCCAGTGAAACCAGTTTTGGGCCAAAAAGTGGGTTTTTTCCCATTTTCGGGGGTCGAAAAAACCAATTTCCGGAAATGAAATTTCGCTTTTTTTGGTCCGTACGTCCATTTTGTACCTCTATTTTAGCACGTGACAAAAAAAAACGGATGAAAAATGTCTGGAACCTCGTTTTTTGAGCGCGTGAAAATGCCAGTGAAACCAGTTTTGGGCCAAAAAGTGGGTTTTTTCCCATTTTCGGGGGTCGAAAAAACCCATTTCCGAAAATGAAATTTCGCGTTTTTTGTCCGTACGTCCATTTTGTACCTCTATTTTAGCACGTGACAAAAAAAAATCGGAAGAAAAATGTCCGGAACCTCGTTTTTTGAGCGCGTGAAAATGCCAGTGAAATTTCTTTTGGGCCCAAAAGTAGGTTTTTTCCCATTTTCGGGGGTCGAAAAAACCCATTTCCGGAAATGAAAGTTCGCGATTTTTGGTCCGTACGTCCATTTTGTACCTCTATTTTAGCACGTGACAAAAAAAATCGGAAGAAAAATGTCCGGAACCTCGTTTTTTGAGCGCGTGAAAATGACAGTGAAACCAGTTTTGGGCCAAAAAGTGGGTTTTTTCCCATTTTCGGGGGTCGAAAAAACCAATTTCCGGAAATGAAATTTCGCTTTTTTTGGTCCGTACGTCCATTTTGTACCTCTATTTTAGCACGTGACAAAAAAAATCGGATGAAAAATGTCCGGAACCTCGTTTTTTGAGCGCGTGAAAATGCCAGTGAAACCAGTTTTGGGCCAAAAAGTGGGTTTTTTCCCATTTTCGGGGGTCGAAAAAACCCATTTCCGAAAATGAAATTTCGCGTTTTTTGTCCGTACGTCCATTTTGTACCTCTATTTTAGCACGTGACAAAAAAAATCGGAAGAAAAATGTCCGGAACCTTGTTTTTTGAGCGCGTGAAAATGCCAGTGAAATTTCTTTTGGGCCCAAAAGTAGGTTTTTTCCCATTTTCGGGGGTCGAAAAAACCCATTTCCGGAAATGAAAGTTCGCGTTTTTTGGTCCGTACGTCCATTTTGTACCTCTATTTTAGCACGTGACAAAAAAAATCGGAAGAAAAATGTCCGGAACCTCGTTTTTTGAGCGCGTGAAAATGCCAGTGAAACCAGTTTTGGGCCAAAATGTGGGTTTTTTCCCATTTTTGGGGGTCGAAAAAACCCATTTCCGGAAATGAAATTTCGCGTTTTTTGGTTCGTACGTCCATTTTGTACCTCTATTTTAGCACGTGACAAAAAAAATCGAAAGAAAAATGTCCGGTCGTTTTTTGAGCGCGTGAAAATGCCAGTGAAATTTCTTTTGGGCCCAAAAGTAGGTTTTTTCCCATTTTCGGGGGTCGAAAAAACCCATTTCCGAAAATGAAATTTCGCGTTTTTTGGTCCGTACGTCCATTTTGTACCTCTATTTTAGCACGTGACAAAAAAAATCGGAAGAAAAATGTCCGGAACCTCGTTTTTTGAGCGCGTGAAAATGCCAGTGAAATTTCTTTTGGGCCCAAAAGTAGGTTTTTTCCCATTTTCGGGGGTCGAAAAAACCCATTTCCGAAAATGAAATTTCGCGTTTTTTGGTCCGTACGTCCATTTTGTACCTCTATTTTAGCACGTGACAAAAAAATCGGAAGAAAAATGTCCGGAACCTCGTTTTTTGAGCGCGTGAAAATGCCAGTGAAACCAGTTTTGGGCCAAAAAGTGGGTTTTTTCCCATTTTCGGGGGTCAAAAAACCCATTTCCGGAAATGAAATTTCGCGTTTTTTGGTCCGTACGTCCATTTTGTACCTCTATTTTAGCACGTGACAAAAAAAATCGGATGAAAAATGTCCGGAACCTCGTTTTTTGAGCGCGTGAAAATGCCAGTGAAACCAGTTTTGGGCCAAAAAGTGGGTTTTTTCCCATTTTCGGGGGTCGAAAAAACCCATTTCCGAAAATGAAATTTCGCGTTTTTTGGTCCGTACGTCCATTTTAGCACGTGACTAAAAAAATCGGAAGAAAAATGTCCGGAACCTCGTTTTTTGAGCGCGTGAAAATCCCAGTGCAATTTCTTTTGGGCCCAAAAGTAGGTTTTTTCCCATTTTCGGGGGTCGAAAAAACCCATTTCCGAAAATGAAATTTCGCGTTTTTTGGTCCGTACATCCATTTTGTACCTCTATTTTAGCACGTGACAAAAAAAATCGGAAGAAAAATGTCCGGAACCTCATTTTTTGAGCGCGTGAAAATGCCAGTGAAACCAGTTTTGGGCCCAAAAGTGGGTTTTTTCTCATTTTCGGGGTTCGAAAAAACCCATTTCCGGAAATGAAAGTTCGCGTTTTTTGGTCCGTACATCCATTTTGTACCTCTATTTTAGCACGTGACAAAAAAAATCGGATGAAAAATGTCCGGAACCTCGTTTTTTGAGCGCGTGAAAATGCCAGTGAAACCAGTTTTGGGCCAAAAAGTGGGTTTTTTCCCATTTTCGGGGGTCGAAAAAACCCATTTACGAAAATGAAATTTCACGTTTTTTGGTCCGTAAGTCCATTTTGTACCTCTATTTTAGCACGTGACAAAAAAAATCGGAAGAAAAATGTCCGGAACCTCGTTTTTTGAGCGCGTGAAAATGCCAGTGAAATTTCTTTTGGGCCCAAAAGTAGGTTTTTTCCCATTTTCGGGGGTCGAAAAAACCCATTTCCGAAAATGAAATTTCGCGTTTTTTGGTCCGTACGTCCATTTTGTACCTCTATTTTAGCACGTGACAAAAAAAATCGGATGAAAAATGTCCGGAACCTCGTTTTTTGAGCGCGTGAAAATGCCAGTGAAACCAGTTTTGGGCCAAAAAGTGGGTTTTTTCCCATTTTCGGGGGTCGAAAAAACCCATTTCCGAAAATGAAATTTCGCGTTTTTTGGTCCGTACGTCCATTTTGTACCTCTATTTTAGCACGTGACAAAAAAAATCGGAAGAAAAATGTCCGGAACCTCGTTTTTTGAGCGCGTGAAAATCCCAGTGAAATTTCTTTTGGGCCCAAAAGTAGGTTTTTTCCCATTTTCGGGGGTCGAAAAAACCCATTTCCGAAAATGAAATTTCGCGTTTTTTGGTCCGTACGTCCATTTTGTACCTCTATTTTAGCACGTGATAAAAAAATCGGAAGAAAAATGTCCGGAACCTCGTTTTTTGAGCGCGTGAAAATGCTAGTTAAACCAGTTTTGGGCCCAAAAGTGGGTTTTTTCTCATTTTCGGGGGTCGAAAAAACCCATTTCCGGAAATGAAAGTTCGCGTTTTTTGGTCCGTACGTCCATTTTGTACCTCTATTTTAGCACGTGACAAAAAAAATCGGAAGTAAAATGTCCGGAACCTTGTTTTTTGAGAGCGTGAAAATGCCAGTGAAACCAGTTTCGGGCCAAAAAGTGGGTTTTTTCCCATTTTCTGGGGTCGAAAAAACCCATTTCCAGAAATGAAATTTCGCGTTTTTTGGTCCGTACATACATTTTGTACCTCTATTTTAGCACGTGACAAAAAAAATCGGAAGAAAAATGTCCGGAACCTCGTTTTTTGAGCGCGTGAAAATGCCAGTGAAACCAGTTTTGGGCCAAAAAGTGGGTTTTTTCCCATTTTCGGGGGTCGAAAAAACCAATTTCCGGAAATGAAATTTCGCTTTTTTTGGTCCGTACGTCCATTTTGTACCTCTATTTTAGCACGTGACAAAAAAAATCGGATGAAAAATGTCCGGAACCTCGTTTTTTGAGCGCGTGAAAATGCCAGTGAAACCAGTTTTGGGCCAAAAAGTGGGTTTTTCCCATTTTCGGGGGTCGAAAAAACCCATTTCCGAAAATGAAATTTCGCGTTTTTTGTCCGTACGTCCATTTTGTACCTCTATTTTAGCACGTGACAAAAAAAATCGGAAGAAAAATGTCCGGAACCTTGTTTTTTGAGCGCGTGAAAATGCCAGTGAAATTTCTTTTGGGCCCAAAAGTAGGTTTTTTCCCATTTTCGGGGGTCGAAAAAACCCATTTCCGGAAATGAAAGTTCGCGTTTTTTGGTCCGTACGTCCATTTTGTACCTCTATTTTAGCACGTGACAAAAAAAATCGGAAGAAAAATGTCCGGAACCTCGTTTTTTGAGCGCGTGAAAATGCCAGTGAAACCAGTTTTGGGCCAAAATGTGGGTTTTTTCCCATTTTTGGGGGTCGAAAAAACCCATTTCCGGAAATGAAATTTCGCGTTTTTTGGTTCGTACGTCCATTTTGTACCTCTATTTTAGCACGTGACAAAAAAAATCGAAAGAAAAATGTCCGGTCGTTTTTTGAGCGCGTGAAAATGCCAGTGAAATTTCTTTTGGGCCCAAAAGTAGGTTTTTTCCCATTTTCGGGGGTCGAAAAAACCCATTTCCGAAAATGAAATTTCGCGTTTTTTGGTCCGTACGTCCATTTTGTACCTCTATTTTAGCACGTGACAAAAAAAATCGGAAGAAAAATGTCCGGAACCTCGTTTTTTGAGCGCGTGAAAATGCCAGTGAAATTTCTTTTGGGCCCAAAAGTAGGTTTTTTCCCATTTTCGGGGGTCGAAAAAACCCATTTCCGAAAATGAAATTTCGCGTTTTTTGGTCCGTACGTCCATTTTGTACCTCTATTTTAGCACGTGACAAAAAAATCGGAAGAAAAATGTCCGGAACCTCGTTTTTTGAGCGCGTGAAAATGCCAGTGAAACCAGTTTTGGGCCAAAAAGTGGGTTTTTTCCCATTTTCGGGGGTCAAAAAACCCATTTCCGGAAATGAAATTTCGCGTTTTTTGGTCCGTACGTCCATTTTGTACCTCTATTTTAGCACGTGACAAAAAAAATCGGATGAAAAATGTCCGGAACCTCGTTTTTTGAGCGCGTGAAAATGCAAGTGAAACCAGTTTTGGGCCAAAAAGTGGGTTTTTTTCCCATTTTCGGGGGTCGAAAAAACCCATTTCCGAAAATGAAATTTCGCGTTTTTTTGGTCCGTACGTCCATTTTAGCACGTGACTAAAAAAATCGGAAGAAAAATGTCCGGAACCTCGTTTTTTGAGCGCGTGAAAATCCCAGTGCAATTTCTTTTGGGCCCAAAAGTAGGTTTTTTCCCATTTTCGGGGGTCGAAAAAACCCATTTCCGAAAATGAAATTTCGCGTTTTTTGGTCCGTACGTCCATTTTGTACCTCTATTTTAGCACGTGACAAAAAAAATCGGAAGAAAAATGTCCGGAACCTCATTTTTTGAGCGCGTGAAAAATGCCAGTGAAACCAGTTTTGGGCCCAAAAGTGGGTTTTTTTCTCATTTTCGGGGTTCGAAAAAACCCATTTCCGGAAATGAAAGTTCGCGTTTTTTTGGTCCGTACGTCCATTTTGTACCTCTATTTTAGCACGTGACAAAAAAAATCGGATGAAAAATGTCCGGAACCTCGTTTTTTGAGCGCGTGAAAATGCCAGTGAAACCAGTTTTGGGCCAAAAAGTGGGTTTTTTCCCATTTTCGGGGGTCGAAAAAACCCATTTACGAAAATGAAATTTCACGTTTTTTGGTCCGTAAGTCCATTTTGTACCTCTATTTTAGCACGTGACAAAAAAAATCGGAAGAAAAATGTCCGGAACCTCGTTTTTTGAGCGCGTGAAAATGCCAGTGAAATTTCTTTTGGGCCCAAAAGTAGGTTTTTTCCCATTTTCGGGGGTCGAAAAAACCCATTTCCGAAAATGAAATTTCGCGTTTTTTTGGTCCGTACGTCCATTTTGTACCTCTATTTTAGCACGTGACAAAAAAAATCGGATGAAAAATGTCCGGAACCTCGTTTTTTGAGCGCGTGAAAATGCCAGTGAAACCAGTTTTGGGCCAAAAAGTGGGTTTTTTCCCATTTTCGGGGGTCGAAAAAACCCATTTCCGAAAATGAAATTTCGCGTTTTTTGGTCCGTACGTCCATTTTGTACCTCTATTTTAGCACGTGACAAAAAAAATCGGAAGAAAAATGTCCGGAACCTCGTTTTTTGAGCGCGTGAAAATCCCAGTGAAATTTCTTTTGGGCCCAAAAGTAGGTTTTTTCCCATTTTCGGGGGTCGAAAAAACCCATTTCCGAAAATGAAATTTCGCGTTTTTTGGTCCGTACGTCCATTTTGTACCTCTATTTTAGCACGTGATAAAAAAATCGGAAGAAAAATGTCCGGAACCTCGTTTTTTGAGCGCGTGAAAATGCCAGTTAAACCAGTTTTGGGCCCAAAAGTGGGTTTTTTCTCATTTTCGGGGGTCGAAAAAACCCATTTCCGGAAATGAAAGTTCGCGTTTTTTGGTCCGTACGTCCATTTTGTACCTCTATTTTAGCACGTGACAAAAAAAATCGGAAGTAAAATGTCCGGAACCTTGTTTTTTGAGAGCGTGAAAATGCCAGTGAAACCAGTTTCGGGCCAAAAAGTGGGTTTTTTCCCATTTTCTGGGGTCGAAAAAACCCATTTCCAGAAATGAAATTTCGCGTTTTTTTGGTCCGTACATACATTTTGTACCTCTATTTTAGCACGTGACAAAAAAAATCGGAAGAAAAATGTCCGGAACCTCGTTTTTTGAGCGCGTGAAAATGCCAGTGAAACCAGTTTTGGGCCAAAAAGTGGGTTTTTTCCCATTTTCGGGGGTCGAAAAAACCAATTTCCGGAAATGAAATTTCGCTTTTTTTGGTCCGTACGTCCATTTTGTACCTCTATTTTAGCACGTGACAAAAAAAATCGGATGAAAAATGTCCGGAACCTCGTTTTTTGAGCGCGTGAAAATGCCAGTGAAACCAGTTTTGGGCCAAAAAGTGGGTTTTTTCCCATTTTCGGGGGTCGAAAAAACCCATTTCCGAAAATGAAATTTCGCGTTTTTTGTCCGTACGTCCATTTTGTACCTCTATTTTAGCACGTGACAAAAAAAATCGGAAGAAAAATGTCCGGAACCTCGTTTTTTGAGCGCGTGAAAATGCCAGTGAAATTTCTTTTGGGCCCAAAAGTAGGTTTTTTCCCATTTTCGGGGGTCGAAAAAACACATTTCCGGAAATGAAAGTTCGCGTTTTTTGGTCCGTACATCCATTTTGTACCTCTATTTTAGCACGTGACAAAAAAAATCGGAAGAAAAATGTCCGGAACCTCGTTTTTTGAGCGCGTGAAAATGCCAGTGAAACCAGTTTTGGGCCAAAATGTGGGTTTTTTCCCATTTTTGGGGGTCGAAAAAACCCATTTCCGGAAATGAAATTTCATGTTTTTTGGTTCGTACGTCCATTTTGTACCTCTATTTTAGCACGTGACAAAAAAAAATGGAAGAAAAATGTCCGGTCGTTTTTTGAGCGCGTGAAAATGCCAGTGAAATTTCTTTTGGGCCCAAAAGTAGGTTTTTTCCCATTTTCGGGGGTCGAAAAAACCCATTTCCGAAAATGAAATTTCGCGTTTTTTGGTCCGTACGTCCATTTTGTACCTCTATTTTAGCACGTGACAAAAAAAATCGGAAGAAAAATGTCCGGAACCTCGTTTTTTGAGCGCGTGAAAATGCCAGTGAAACCAGTTTTGGGCCAAAAAGTGGGTTTTTTCCCATTTTCGGGGGTCGAAAAAACCCATTTCCGAAAAAGAAATTTCGCGTTTTTTGCTCCGTACGTCCATTTTGTACCTCTATTTTAGCACGTGACAAAAAAATCGGAAGAAAAATGTCCGGAACCTCGTTTTTTGAGCGCGTGAAAATGCCAGTGAAATTTGTTTTGGGCCCAAAAGTAGGTTTTTTCCCATTTTCGGGGGTCGAAAAAACCCATTTCCGAAAATGAAATTTCGCGTTTTTTGGTCCGTACGTCCATTTTGTACCTCTATTTTAGCACGTGACAAAAAAATTCGGAAGAAAAATGTCCGGAACCTCGTTTTTTGAGCGCGTGAAAATGCCAGTGAAACCAGTTTTGGGCCAAAAAGTTGGTTTTTTCCCATTTTCGGGGGTCAAAAAAACCCATTTCCGGAAATGAAATTTCGCGTTTTTTGGTCCTTACGTCCATTTTGTACCTCTATTTTAGCACGTGACAAAAAAAATAGGATGAAAAATGTCCGGAACCTCGTTTTTTGAGCGCGTGAAAATGTCAGTGAAACCAGTTTTGGGCCAAAAAGTGGGTTTTTTCCCATTTTCGGGGGTCGAAAAAACCCATTTCCGAAAATGAAATTTCACGTTTTTTGGTCCGTACGTCCATTTTGTACCTCTATTTTAGCACGTGACAAAAAAAATCGGAAGAAAAATGTCCGGAACCTCGTTTTTTGAGCGCGTGAAAATGCCAGTGAAATTTCTTTTGGGCCCAAAAGTAGGTTTTTTCCCATTTTCGGGGGGTCGAAAAAACCCATTTCCGAAAATGAAATTTCGCGTTTTTTGGTCCGTACGTCCATTTTGTACCTCTATTTTAGCACGTGACAAAAAAAATCGGATGAAAAATGTCCGGAACCTCGTTTTTTGAGCGCGTGAAAATGCCAGTGAAACCAGTTTTGGGCCAAAAAGTGGGTTTTTTCCCATTTTCGGGGGTCGAAAAAACCCATTTCCGAAAATGAAATTTCGCGTTTTTTGGTCCGTACGTCCATTTTGTACCTCTATTTTAGCACGTGACAAAAAAAATCGGAAGAAAAATGTCCGGAACCTCGTTTTTTGAGCGCGTGAAAATCCCAGTGAAATTTCTTTTGGGCCCAAAAGTAGGTTTTTTCCCATTTTCGGGGGTCGAAAAAACCCATTTCCGAAAATGAAATTTCGCGTTTTTTGGTCCGTACGTCCATTTTGTACCTCTATTTTAGCACGTGATAAAAAAATCGGAAGAAAAATGTCCGGAACCTCATTTTTTGAGCGCGTGAAAATGCCAGTTAAACCAGTTTTGGGCCCAAAAGTGGGTTTTTTCTCATTTTCGGGGGTCGAAAAAACCCATTTCCGGAAATGAAAGTTCGCGTTTTTTGGTCCGTACGTCCATTTTGTACCTCTATTTTAGCACGTGACAAAAAAAATCGGAAGTAAAATGTCCGGAACCTTGTTTTTTGAGAGCGTGAAAATGCCAGTGAAACCAGTTTCGGGCCAAAAAGTGGGTTTTTTCCCATTTTCTGGGGTCGAAAAAACCCATTTCCAGAAATGAAATTTCGCGTTTTTTGGTCCGTACATACATTTTGTACCTCTATTTTAGCACGTGACAAAAAAAATCGGAAGAAAAATGTCCGGAACCTCGTTTTTTGAGCGCGTGAAAATGCCAGTGAAACCAGTTTTGGGCCAAAAAGTGGGTTTTTTCCCATTTTCGGGGGTCGAAAAAACCAATTTCCGGAAATGAAATTTCGCTTTTTTTGGTCCGTACGTCCATTTTGTACCTCTATTTTAGCACGTGACAAAAAAAATCGGATGAAAAATGTCCGGAACCTCGTTTTTTGAGCGCGTGAAAATGCCAGTGAAACCAGTTTTGGGCCAAAAAGTGGGTTTTTTCCCATTTTCGGGGGTCGAAAAAAACCCATTTCCGAAAATGAAATTTCGCGTTTTTTGTCCGTACGTCCATTTTGTACCTCTATTTTAGCACGTGACAAAAAAAATCGGAAGAAAAATGTCCGGAACCTTGTTTTTTGAGCGCGTGAAAATGCCAGTGAAATTTCTTTTGGGCCCAAAAGTAGGTTTTTTCCCATTTTCGGGGGTCGAAAAAACCCATTTCCGGAAATGAAAGTTCGCGTTTTTTGGTCCGTACGTCCATTTTGTACCTCTATTTTAGCACGTGACAAAAAAAATCGGAAGAAAAATGTCCGGAACCTCGTTTTTTGAGCGCGTGAAAATGCCAGTGAAACCAGTTTTGGGCCAAAATGTGGGTTTTTTCCCATTTTTGGGGGTCGAAAAAACCCATTTCCGGAAATGAAATTTCGCGTTTTTTGGTTCGTACGTCCATTTTGTACCTCTATTTTAGCACGTGACAAAAAAAATCGAAAGAAAAATGTCCGGTCGTTTTTTGAGCGCGTGAAAATGCCAGTGAAATTTCTTTTGGGCCCAAAAGTAGGTTTTTTCCCATTTTCGGGGGTCGAAAAAACCCATTTCCGAAAATGAAATTTCGCGTTTTTTGGTCCGTACGTCCATTTTGTACCTCTATTTTAGCACGTGACAAAAAAAATCGGAAGAAAAATGTCCGGAACCTCGTTTTTTGAGCGCGTGAAAATGCCAGTGAAATTTCTTTTGGGCCCAAAAGTAGGTTTTTTCCCATTTTCGGGGGTCGAAAAAACCCATTTCCGAAAATGAAATTTCGCGTTTTTTGGTCCGTACGTCCATTTTGTACCTCTATTTTAGCACGTGACAAAAAAATCGGAAGAAAAATGTCCGGAACCTCGTTTTTTGAGCGCGTGAAAATGCCAGTGAAACCAGTTTTGGGCCAAAAAGTGGGTTTTTTCCCATTTTCGGGGGTCAAAAAACCCATTTCCGGAAATGAAATTTCGCGTTTTTTGGTCCGTACGTCCATTTTGTACCTCTATTTTAGCACGTGACAAAAAAAATCGGATGAAAAATGTCCGGAACCTCGTTTTTTGAGCGCGTGAAAATGCCAGTGAAACCAGTTTTGGGCCAAAAAGTGGGTTTTTTCCCATTTTCGGGGGTCGAAAAAACCCATTTCCGAAAATGAAATTTCGCGTTTTTTGGTCCGTACGTCCATTTTAGCACGTGACTAAAAAAATCGGAAGAAAAATGTCCGGAACCTCGTTTTTTGAGCGCGTGAAAATCCCAGTGCAATTTCTTTTGGGCCCAAAAGTAGGTTTTTTCCCATTTTCGGGGGTCGAAAAAACCCATTTCCGAAAATGAAATTTCGCGTTTTTTGGTCCGTACGTCCATTTTGTACCTCTATTTTAGCACGTGACAAAAAAAATCGGAAGAAAAATGTCCGGAACCTCATTTTTTGAGCGCGTGAAAATGCCAGTGAAACCAGTTTTGGGCCCAAAAGTGGGTTTTTTCTCATTTTCGGGGTTCGAAAAAACCCATTTCCGGAAATGAAAGTTCGCGTTTTTTGGTCCGTACGTCCATTTTGTACCTCTATTTTAGCACGTGACAAAAAAAATCGGATGAAAAATGTCCGGAACCTCGTTTTTTGAGCGCGTGAAAATGCCAGTGAAACCAGTTTTGGGCCAAAAAGTGGGTTTTTTCCCATTTTCGGGGGTCGAAAAAACCCATTTACGAAAATGAAATTTCACGTTTTTTGGTCCGTAAGTCCATTTTGTACCTCTATTTTAGCACGTGACAAAAAAAATCGGAAGAAAAATGTCCGGAACCTCGTTTTTTGAGCGCGTGAAAATGCCAGTGAAATTTCTTTTGGGCCCAAAAGTAGGTTTTTTCCCATTTTCGGGGGTCGAAAAAACCCATTTCCGAAAATGAAATTTCGCGTTTTTTGGTCCGTACGTCCATTTTGTACCTCTATTTTAGCACGTGACAAAAAAAATCGGATGAAAAATGTCCGGAACCTCGTTTTTTGAGCGCGTGAAAATGCCAGTGAAACCAGTTTTGGGCCAAAAAGTGGGTTTTTTCCCATTTTCGGGGGTCGAAAAAACCCATTTCCGAAAATGAAATTTCGCGTTTTTTGGTCCGTACGTCCATTTTGTACCTCTATTTTAGCACGTGACAAAAAAAATCGGAAGAAAAATGTCCGGAACCTCGTTTTTTGAGCGCGTGAAAATCCCAGTGAAATTTCTTTTGGGCCCAAAAGTAGGTTTTTTCCCATTTTCGGGGGTCGAAAAAACCCATTTCCGAAAATGAAATTTCGCGTTTTTTGGTCCGTACGTCCATTTTGTACCTCTATTTTAGCACGTGATAAAAAAATCGGAAGAAAAATGTCCGGAACCTCGTTTTTTGAGCGCGTGAAAATGCCAGTTAAACCAGTTTTGGGCCCAAAAGTGGGTTTTTTCTCATTTTCGGGGGTCGAAAAAACCCATTTCCGGAAATGAAAGTTCGCGTTTTTTGGTCCGTACGTCCATTTTGTACCTCTATTTTAGCACGTGACAAAAAAAATCGGAAGTAAAATGTCCGGAACCTTGTTTTTTGAGAGCGTGAAAATGCCAGTGAAACCAGTTTCGGGCCAAAAAGTGGGTTTTTTCCCATTTTCTGGGGTCGAAAAAACCCATTTCCAGAAATGAAATTTCGCGTTTTTTGGTCCGTACATACATTTTGTACCTCTATTTTAGCACGTGACAAAAAAAATCGGAAGAAAAATGTCCGGAACCTCGTTTTTTGAGCGCGTGAAAATGCCAGTGAAACCAGTTTTGGGCCAAAAAGTGGGTTTTTTCCCATTTTCGGGGGTCGAAAAAACCAATTTCCGGAAATGAAATTTCGCTTTTTTTGGTCCGTACGTCCATTTTGTACCTCTATTTTAGCACGTGACAAAAAAAATCGGATGAAAAATGTCCGGAACCTCGTTTTTTGAGCGCGTGAAAATGCCAGTGAAACCAGTTTTGGGCCAAAAAGTGGGTTTTTTCCCATTTTCGGGGGTCGAAAAAACCCATTTCCGAAAATGAAATTTCGCGTTTTTTGTCCGTACGTCCATTTTGTACCTCTATTTTAGCACGTGACAAAAAAAATCGGAAGAAAAATGTCCGGAACCTCGTTTTTTGAGCGCGTGAAAATGCCAGTGAAATTTCTTTTGGGCCCAAAAGTAGGTTTTTTCCCATTTTCGGGGGTCGAAAAAACACATTTCCGGAAATGAAAGTTCGCGTTTTTTGGTCCGTACGTCCATTTTGTACCTCTATTTTAGCACGTGACAAAAAAAATCGGAAGAAAAATGTCCGGAACCTCGTTTTTTGAGCGCGTGAAAATGCCAGTGAAACCAGTTTTGGGCCAAAATGTGGGTTTTTTCCCATTTTTGGGGGTCGAAAAAACCCATTTCCGGAAATGAAATTTCATGTTTTTTGGTTCGTACGTCCATTTTGTACCTCTATTTTAGCACGTGACAAAAAAAAATGGAAGAAAAATGTCCGGTCGTTTTTTGAGCGCGTGAAAATGCCAGTGAAATTTCTTTTGGGCCCAAAAGTAGGTTTTTTCCCATTTTCGGGGGTCGAAAAAACCCATTTCCGAAAATGAAATTTCGCGTTTTTTGGTCCGTACGTCCATTTTGTACCTCTATTTTAGCACGTGACAAAAAAAATCGGAAGAAAAATGTCCGGAACCTCGTTTTTTGAGCGCGTGAAAATGCCAGTGAAACCAGTTTTGGGCCAAAAAGTGGGTTTTTTCCCATTTTCGGGGGTCGAAAAAACCCATTTCCGAAAAAGAAATTTCGCGTTTTTTGCTCCGTACGTCCATTTTGTACCTCTATTTTAGCACGTGACAAAAAAATCGGAAGAAAAATGTCCGGAACCTCGTTTTTTGAGCGCGTGAAAATGCCAGTGAAATTTGTTTTGGGCCCAAAAGTAGGTTTTTTCCCATTTTCGGGGGTCGAAAAAACCCATTTCCGAAAATGAAATTTCGCGTTTTTTGGTCCGTACGTCCATTTTGTACCTCTATTTTAGCACGTGACAAAAAAAATCGGAAGAAAAATGTCCGGAACCTCGTTTTTTGAGCGCGTGAAAATGCCAGTGAAACCAGTTTTGGGCCAAAAAGTTGGTTTTTTCCCATTTTCGGGGGTCAAAAAAACCCATTTCCGGAAATGAAATTTCGCGTTTTTTGGTCCTTACGTCCATTTTGTACCTCTATTTTAGCACGTGACAAAAAAAATAGGATGAAAAATGTCCGGAACCTCGTTTTTTGAGCGCGTGAAAATGTCAGTGAAACCAGTTTTGGGCCAAAAAGTGGGTTTTTTCCCATTTTCGGGGGTCGAAAAAACCCATTTCCGAAAATGAAATTTCGCGTTTTTTGGTCCGTACGTCCATTTTAGCACGTGACAAAAAAAATCGGAAGAAAAATGTCGGGAACCTCGCGCGAAAATGCCAGTGAAACCAATTTTGGGCCAAAAAGTGTGTTTTTTCCCATTTTCGGGGGTCGAAAAAACCCATTTCCGAAAATGAAATTTCGCGTTTTTTGGTCCGTACGTCCATTTTGTACCTCTATTTTAGCACGTGACAAAAAAAATCGGAAGAAAAATGTCCGGAACCTCGTTTTTTGAGCGCGTGAAAATCCCAGTGAAATTTCTTTTTGGCCCAAAAGTAGGTTTTTCCCATTTTCGGGTGTCGAAAAAACCCATTTCCGAAAATGAAATTTCGCGTTTTTTGGTCCGTACGTCCATTTTGTACCTCTATATTAGCACGTGACAAAAAAAATCGGAAGAAAAATGTCCGGAACCTCGTTTTTTGAGCGCGTGAAAATTCCAGTGAAACCAGTTTTGGGCCCAAAAGTGGGTTTTTTCTCATTTTCGGGGGTCGAAAAAACCCATTTCCGGAAATGAAAGTTCGCGTTTTTTGGTCCGTACGTCCATTTTGTACCTCTATTTTAGCACGTGACAAAAAAAATCGGAAGTAAAATGTCCGGAACCTTGTTTTTTGAGAGCGTGAAAATGCCAGTGATTTTCGGGGGTCGAAAAAACCCATTTCCGGAAATGAAAGTTCGCGTTTTTTGGTCCGTACGTCCATTTTGTACCTCTATTTTAGCACGTGACAAAAAAAATCGGAAGAAAAATGTCCGGAACCTCGTTTTTTGAGCGCGTGAAAATGCCAGTGAAACCAGTTTTGGGCCAAAATGTGGGTTTTTTCCCATTTTTGGGGGTCGAAAAAACCCATTTCCGGAAATGAAATTTCGCGTTTTTTGGTTCGTACGTCCATTTTGTACCTCTATTTTAGCACGTGACAAAAAAAATCGGAAGAAAAATGTCCGGTCGTTTTTTGAGCGCGTGAAAATGCCAGTGAAATTTCTTTTGGGCCCAAAAGTAGGTTTTTTCCCATTTTCGGGGGTCGAAAAAACCCATTTCCGAAAATGAAATTTCGCGTTTTTTGGTCCGTACGTCCATTTTGTACCTCTATTTTAGCACGTGACAAAAAAAATCGGAAGAAAAATATCCGGAACCTCGTTTTTTGAGCGCGTGAAAATGCTAGTGAAACCAGTTTTGGGCCAAAATGTGGGTTTTTTCCCATTTTTGGGGGTCGAAAAAACCCATTTCCGGAAATGAAATTTCGCGTTTTTTGGTTCGTACGTCCATTTTGTACCTCTATTTTAGCACGTGACAAAAAAAATCGGAAGAAAAATGTCCGGTCGTTTTTTGAGCGCGTGAAAATGCCAGTGAAATTTCTTTTGGGCCCAAAAGTAGGTTTTTTCCCATTTTCGGGGGTCGAAAAAACCCATTTCCGAAAATGAAATTTCGCGTTTTTTGGTCCGTACGTCCATTTTGTACCTCTATTTTAGCACGTGACAAAAAAAATCGGAAGAAAAATGTCCGGAACCTCATTTTTTGAGCGCGTGAAAATGCCAGTGAAACCAGTTTTGGGCCAAAAAGTGGGTTTTTTCCCATTTTCGGGGGTCAAAAAAACCCATTTCCGGAAATGAAATTTCGCGTTTTTTGGTCCGTACGTCCATTTTGTACCTCTATTTTAGCACGTGACAAAAAAAATAGGATGAAAAATGTCCGGAACCTCGTTTTTTGATCCCGTGAAAATGTCAGTGAAACCAGTTTTGGGCCAAAAAGTGGGTTTTTTCCCATTTTCGGGGGTCGAAAAAACCCATTTCCGAAAATGAAATTTCGCGTTTTTTGGTCCGTACGTCCATTTTAGCACGTGACAAAAAAAATCGGAAGAAAAATGTCGGGAACCTCGCGTGAAAATGCCAGTGAAACCAATTTTGGGCCAAAAAGTGTGTTTTTTCCCATTTTCGGGGGTCGAAAAAACCCATTTCTGAAAATGAAATTTCGCGTTTTTTGGTCCGTACGTCCATTTTGTACCTCTATTTTAGCACGTGACAAAAAAAATCGGAAGAAAAATGTCCGGAACCTCGTTTTTTGAGCGCGTGAAAATCCCAGTGAAATTTCTTTTTGGCCCAAAAGTAGGTTTTTCCCATTTTCGGGTGTCGAAAAAACCCATTTCCGAAAATGAAATTTCGCGTTTTTTGGTCCGTACGTCCATTTTGTACCTCTATATTAGCACGTGACAAAAAAAATCGGAAGAAAAATGTACGGAACCTTGTTTTTTGAGCGCGTGAAAATGCCAGTGAAACCAGTTTTGGGCCCAAAAGTGGGTTTTTTCTCATTTTCGGGGGTCGAAAAAACCCATTTCCAGAAATGAAAGTTCGCGTTTTTTGGTCCGTACGTCCATTTTGTACCTCTATTTTAGCACGTGACAAAAAAAATCGGAAGTAAAATGTCCGGAACCTTGTTTTTTGAGAGCGTGAAAATGCCAGTGATTTTCGGGGGTCGAAAAAACCCATTTCCGGAAATGAAAGTTCGCGTTTTTTGGTCCGTACGTCCATTTTGTACCTCTATTTTAGCACGTGACAAAAAAAATCGGAAGAAAAATGTCCGGAACCTCGTTTTTTGAGCGCGTGAAAATGCCAGTGAAACCAGTTTTGGGCCAAAATGTGGGTTTTTTCCCATTTTTGGGGGTCGAAAAAACCCATTTCCGGAAATGAAATTTCGCGTTTTTTGGTTCGTACGTCCATTTTGTACCTCTATTTTAGCACGTGACAAAAAAAATCGGAAGAAAAATGTCCGGTCGTTTTTTGAGCGCGTGAAAATGCCAGTGAAATTTCTTTTGGGCCCAAAAGTAGGTTTTTTCCCATTTTCGGGGGTCGAAAAAACCCATTTCCGAAAATGAAATTTCGCGTTTTTTGGTCCGTACGTCCATTTTGTACCTCTATTTTAGCACGTGACAAAAAAAATCGGAAGAAAAATGTAATAACCCGAATTTTTGGTAGAATTAAAACTTTTCTTATTATGATTAAGTGCATCAGTGAATAGTGAATTTGGTGGATGAATAGTGATTTTGAGGATTAACAAAGTTTTTCATGCCACCTATGTACGAGACGTAGTATGGATATTCCGAAGTCATATTAGTGATCTACGGAGTAAATAAGTGAATGCAAAGACGATCGGAATTCAGAAATTCCAAATTTTATTTTGGAATAGTATTTGACCGGGTAGCGAATTATATATTATTATATTCAAGAAATGAGATATTAAAATTGAGGATTTGAGGATTTAATATTTTGGAATTTTATTATTTTATTAAAGTCGATTTAAGGATTCGATTGTTGGAATGAATAGTGAATAGTTACTATTCACTGCGAGAATCGCGTAGAGTTTTATTCGCTCTTTTTGGAAAATATTTCGAATCGTTTCAAGAGGAACAAGGCAACATCTACCGGATTAAATATAGACATGGAAGTAACATGTAACAAGATTAATTCGAGGAATGCAACATTTGGATCATCCATGTGAAAGGAAACGAACCAGTAAAGCGAACCAGTAAAACTACTTTATCTGGGCCAGTGCATGTGTGACATGTGTCGGAAGGAGAAGCAACCAAGGGTGATGACTCACCACTTTTGACATAAAAATCAGCATTTCTAATTGACCAACCAAGACAAAAGAAAAACAAAAACATTTTCATTTTCTTTATTTCGGCCAAAAACCAACTGCCGGATTGTAAACTCCATATCTCCTTCATTTCTTGGTGGAAATTGGCGATCTATATCTTGTTGGAAAGGTCTTGAGATAAACTACATTTCCTATTTCACGAGTTTCTTTCATTTGAGCAAGGTAAGGCCTTCGTTTTTCCAGTTCTTTAAACCGGTGTATAGTAACTCCGAGAATTCATAACTTGTTCTTGATTTTCTTTTGCAAGTTTAAGGATGATAACCATGGATGAAGACTCTTTTGAGGCTTACAAGCTCTTGTGGTGTGTTTAAGGATTCAAGAAAGGTATAAACACCTCTGCCCCTATTGTTTATATGAGTTTGAAGTGGTTTTGATGTTTATGTAAAGTTAAGATCATGATTAAGTAATTATATGGATTGTTGGTTGAGTATTGGAGGATGGGTTATGAATTTTGTTGTGATTATTCATGGAGGATTTGACTGAGTGGAGGGTGTATAAGGTGGATGGTGAGTTTGGGATTGTTTGGTATTGATTTGAGTGTGTTTTGAAAATGGAAAACGTTAAGTTTTAAGCCGTCGTAATGCCCGATTCTCGTTAACTTTAAAACTGCATAGAATCCGAAAACTTAACTGCCTCTTTTGGTTCAGTGATGAACATGAGTGTGTAGAGCTTTGTTTCTAGTTTACGTGAGCGCAAGAATCATGTCGTTACGATTTACGGTTTAAGAGAAAAGTGAGTTTTAGTAAACGTCGTTCGGAGGAACAACCCTTCTCTGTTCAGCAACTTTGAGGCTATATTTGGACCACTTCGGAGCCATATTAAAATGTGAAACTTTGAGGAAAACTACTAGAGACAGTTAGGAAGGCTCACGAAAAAGATTCGGATTAAAAAGATTATTTTTCGATTTTATAAAAATGTTTTAGTCAAGGTCGCGCAAGTGAAAACCACTGAAAACAAGACTTAGAAACCAAGGTTCCAAATGGTTAAGTATAACTTGGATTTGAGGATGGATTTCGAACCAAACTTATGATTTAAGTATTTGACGAATAACATGGACTTAGTGTGACGCTAGAGCGAGCAAGTAATGCCTTGGTTGTATTTCGCTTACGTGTTTAAGCATTGAGTTATAAGTGGTTTATCGAGGGGATTAACCGTGTGTTTTCGTTTGACTTTGTCTAGATTGTCCGGCATCGTCGCGAACCCCTATCACTTCTCGAGCATCAGGCAAGTTTCTAAAAACCATATTTTGAAGTATGTATATACGAGATGCAAGTTATGTATGCATACTCGATCGTTCAGAGTATATTTATTTTGAAATATATGAAATATGTTGAATAAGTTTCAATCCATATTTGCAAGTTTCCCAATATTGTGCTTCCTTATCAAAACCAGTATATCCTTGGTCTTGTTAATGATATTAAATCCTGCTCGTGCAATAACCAAAATCCCATGACCTTATAATACGGTTGATGGGTGGTGATGCTTTTAAGATCCTACGCCTTGAATTATATGGTGTATATGTTTATAAACTTTTCGTATGGTGGAAGGGGACTTTATATCATAAGGTAGGTATTTGTGTACTGGAATAAGAAAGGCTCAGAGGGTAGAGCATGTATTGAGTTTATAACTTAGCCAGCGTATCGGGGTTATTTTGTAAGGTATATTTTCGAAAACCCGGACAGAGCTTTTTAGAAAGATTTTCGCAATAATTAACCTAAAGGCAACATCACCAATAAACCAGTGTTTATTTAATTAGTAAATACTTCTGGAAGCATTTACGGATTAAATAAGCCTTATTCGTCTAATTAAATTTGTTTACTTAGATGAATATCATTTTCAAAATGTTTTCTTAAAATCGCTTTCTTCCGGAATGATAACAAAGATATCCGGTAACTGTTATTCGAGGATTAATTATCTATTTAATGAATATTACTTTTGAATATTCATTTGAGGCTTACTTATTCGAGGGTTAAGTATGTATTTAATGAATATTATTTATTTATATTCATTTGAGGATTATGGACTTTAAGAATATTATTATTATTATCCATTCGAGGATTGTGTATTATTTAATGAATATTACTTCTGAATATTCATTTGAGGCTTACTTATTCGAGGGTTAAGTATGTATTTAATGAATATTATTTATTTATATTCATTTGAGGATTATGGACTTTAAGAATATTATTATTATTATCCATTCGAGGATTGTGTATTATTTAATGAATATTACTTTTGAATATTCATTTAAGAGTTATTTATTTAATGAATATTACTTTTGAATATTCATTTAAGAGTTATTTATTTAATGAATATTATTTTCAAATATTCATTTAAAGATTATTTATTTAATGAATATTGTTTTCAAATATTCATTTAAAGATCATTTATTTAATGAATATTATTTTCAAATATTCATTTAAGGATTAGTTGTTTAATGAAGATTATTTTCAAATATTCATTTGAGGTTTACTTATTCAATAAATATTATTAATTATTTTCAAATCAAGAAGAGGTTCCCAAAACACTGTTTCTCCATTTGAATCTGTCTTTTAAGAAGATTCAAATGCTCGCTCAACTATCAAAAATACGGGAAACCTGATTTAAGTGACTACTACTCTTTTTTAAACTCTCAATTCAAAAACTGTCAAGGGACAGATATTTTCCTGGAGCAATTTAATTGCTGCCAGTCTAATGTTGTGTTACCACCTCAATGATCGAGGGGTAAATTCATGGAACAAGTCGATATCCATTAACAAGCATAGCTTGGGAAATATTGGAGAATCTCCCTTTCCAACCTAGATATAACTACTTAGTGGAGTCGTATCAACAAGTGTTACACTTGGGGAAAGGAGGACGATCTTTACGTTTCAGAGTCATGGATTCCATCTGAACTAGGAGTGGTGTAAGTGGTCAAGTTGCGTGGGCCCATCCAACTTTTATATATTGCCCCAAATGGGCCGGGAGGTCATAGTAAGGCGGTAGACAATGTCAGGCCGTCGTGATACTTCCATCTACATGTAGAAAACTATTTGAGCGGTGCGACCTGCTACTGATCATAGCAAGGTTAGGCACAGCGGACGCGGTAGCAACTCCAGTATTAGTTCATCATCCATTTTGGATAATTCTGCAACATGTACTGAAAGGGACCACGGATGACTCCATTGGTACAGGTTTACCGATCATGTTGTCAGAGGGATTCTGCAACATGTATTGAAAGGGACCAAGGATGACACCGTGGTACAGGTTTACCGGTCATGTTGGCAGGGGGTCGAAAAGTGTTCAAAATAAAGTTACAATGAATCCTTGCAACTTCATCTTTTATTTTATGAGTATGACTCTGATAAAACCTGATTAAGGATATATATGCCTAAGTGGATTTTGGGTTACGGAAATATTATATTAATTTTCCTCGTAACTTCCTCTTTTATATCATATGACTCTGTGGATACCTTACATAACATGAGTTATGGTAAAGGAGTTGTTTATACTGAATCATCTTATAACTTCTTTTAAGTTATGTGTTGATATTCTGCTTACATAGCAGATATTTTTGGAAGAATTATATTGGTTTACTTTGAAACCTTATCTTTTATATTATACTAGAACTTTGTTCATAATATAGCAAAAGCTTGCAGAAATATTATGAAGTGATATTTGAAGTACATTAATGGTACTGTTTTTGGGAATACATTCCGATCAGGGAAATAATTTCAGTATCGAGATATTTTGACAAATTATTGTCTTATACCCGCTTTATTCTGGGTTGAGTTAAAGGCAGAATTATGCCATACTTTCATTTCCTTGCTGAGCTATCGCTCACTCTTGCTATTGTTTTATATATATTATATAGCAGCGAAGCAGGATGCCAATGGGACGACACATACCCCGCAAGGCGTTTTCATAAACAGTTTCTAGCAGTGATCCCGAGAGTAGTACGAACCAATCGAATCAGGCTACAGCTTTCGGTATTCGACTTATGTATATACATGAATGGTATTAGAGGATTGTAAGCATCAGGAGACTAAGTTGGTAAGGTAACATTACTTAGAAATTGTATCAGTGACAGATTCAAAAGACATTTGGGTATTGTAATAAAAATTATTTATTCCGCAGTTGTTGTATTGTGTCGTTTCTGAGACTCTAACCTGTGTGTGTGTGTGTGAGACGTATGTTGTGGGGTCATGAGCAGGTGAATTATGAATGGTGTGAGTAATACAGGTAAGGCAAGGAGTACATGGATCGTGACTACCCTAAATCCCTGACCCCGGATTTGGGGCTGTTACAGAAATGGTATCAGAGCGTTAGGTTACAGTCCTTAGAAACGATAGGAGATCGAGTCTTACAATACCCTTAAGAATGATAAGAACATCTAGAGCCTAAATTGAGTTCGTAGTCGGGTTAGAGGACATGACCCTGACTGTTTAAGATGAAGCCCGAGATGGGACTTCTTCTGGGAAACCGTACTTAGGACTTCATGGTTAGTCACCTCGATTCGTATGAGTTATAGAGTGATGGGATTCTGAGATACCAGACCCCGAGGCCTTCGAGTAGGCAATTGATGATGCGTTCCTTGAAATGGACGGAGACCCGATAAAGGAAGATCCATAGGAGGATCTAGAGGAAGACCCCATAGTGGGTCAAGGAAAGAAATTCAGCAAATTTTGGCAAACCTTGTCTTTCTGATTACCAGAGGATGTCACCAAAGAGAGTGGAAACTAGAGCGAACCCTGTGGATTGGGTAAGATAGCCGTTATATGGGTTGGTGGACAGACCCTGATTGCTATAATTGATTGTGGAGATAAAATGATGAAGTTGAGATTGGACGGTAAAGGCGAAATATATTTAAGGACCAAGACAGACTGAGAAGTTCCGGGATTGATATGGGAAAAAGGAATATTGGATATAATGATGATTGAAATAGAGACCGGGTTTAAGCTTGTAGTTTCTAACGAGCTTCCGTAGTACTGCCCAGTCGACATGTGGAATTGTCATTGCTATGGGCAACAACGGTATCGAAGTCTTCTTATAGAACAGAACGCTTACTTGAGATGTTGCGTCTAGTCGAATAGAACTCCCTACGATTGCAAATGTTGATGGTTGAATTCTTAGCGACTATTATAAGTCGGCAATGACGTAAGTATCGAACACCTTAGGGTGCGTGGAAAAGAAAAGCTTTGGAATTGAACGATTATCCATCAGAGGAGCCGACATAAAAAGGCATCCGTAGAGACCTTGGTAGTACCCTCCCCATTTGCAAATTATGTGGGATATTTCCCCAATCTATGATCTATCTTGACCTCTTTCCAAGAAAGAATTCTGATAAAGGGTATATTCCCTCTTCGAAGTTATTTTATAACACTTGTGCTAAACCATATTCAGTTTCACTTGTGCCAGAGGCTGTCACAATGCCTGCTTTCAGGTTTTCGAAGCCCTGTCAAATGATGTTATTTAAGCTTTCACTTTTCTTCGAATAATGAATGACCCTATGGTGATACCTCACCACTTGTTTGTTAAGTACCAGTATCTTTTTGGTTATTCTTTTCTTTGTATTTTCTTTGGAAACCGCACCTTTGGAATCTGTTCAATTTTAATTCAAGGTGTTCCTTTGAGAAATATTGTCGAGAGGCGATAATCATTAAATTGATCTCGAATTGCTTTCATACTTTTCAACTTCCACTGAGACGAACAACCCTATACTTTTAGGGGCTACAAGGACTATCTGTCTATGTGATAGAAGTCTGATGGGACGCCATCACTTGTAAGTTGTGAAATACAAGAAGGCTAATTACCTTTAGTAATGTCTCAATCGAGGCACGCAACGTTGAGTTCTTACGATCATGTTGATCTCTCGGTAAATTCTCTTACCTCCAATAAGGTTACCTTAAAACTCATAACCTTATGATCACCAGTGTGTGACGTTTTCCTTGATATGGGAGCTGTCTTTTCAAGGCCCCATGAATTTTGGTTATCCTCATTGAATTCTAAGGGGAGGCGAACCAGGTCAAATAAGTCAAAATTCGCTGATAGGAATTAGATTCGCAACGAAATCGCCTATGACAGGAGCGAATCCCTAAGACGAATAGAATGTTAATGACATATCAATGAATTGGTTTATTCTCCCAAGGATATTATGATAATGGAAAGGGGATCAAGTGATATATGTGAAAGGAATAGTGATGTGTCGTGTACTCCAGTGACAACGGTATTAGATAGATGCCATATAGTGGAATTGAGATTTTGGAGGAGTTGTTTACGAATGGACACTACCTCTGGGTTAGCAAGATAAGTACTGGCGATAGAGTCAGAGGGAGCTGGTATTGTGACTTGGGAGAAGTTGACATTATAATAAGGACGGGTGGGTTGACACCCAATGGAGCCCAGACTGATTGTAAGAGAGAGAGAGTAATCAATAAAGGATGGAAACCGATTCAGAGATTCTTGAATATAGTTTAGACTAAGAAGCTATTACGCCAGAGATCCGAGGCTTAATTAGCTCTTATGGTGGACGCCAAGAAAAGAGATACCAAGTAAAAAGGGAACTACAATGGTTTTGGGAGATTGTACAAGGTTTTAATGAGCTACCAGATATCGATTTGGATGACATGAGAATGAATACCGAGTATTCCGAGTATAGTGGGAATGAAAGAGTTAGAGACTCAGTTATAAGAATTGTTGTATAAGGGTATGATAAGGCCCAGTGTATCACCGTGGGAAACCCCGGTGTTGTTCGTAAGAGAGAAAGATGTTAGCACAAGATTATGCATCGAACCTCGAGAGTTGAATGAGTTCGACCTGGAGGATAGGTACCCTTGTAAATGATTGTTTGATCAGCGGAAAAACGCTGTGTATTTCCAAATTTATTCAAGAACTGGATACCACCAGTTGGAAGTTAAATCCGAGGATGTACCCAAGACTGCGATTCGTACGAGGAATAGACACTTTGAGATTTTAGCGAAGTTATTTTGGGTTGACTAATGCACCCACAAATTTTGATGGAATGTAATGAAGTGGCGTTGAGTTATCCGTGATAGTAGATAACATGAGATGGAGAAATGGCTAAAATTTACCTAAAATTGACTGCGAGATACACTACCATCCGGGGAAGGCCAATGTGGTGGCCGATACCCTTGATTAAAATGAGACAGAGATGGATTCCGAATAATCGGGAATTAAAGGATGAGATTTTACACAAAACCCAAGTTAGTCCAACAAACTAGAAAGACAAAAGATTTCACCAACAAGCGGCTAGTGACAACCAAGACAAACAGAGAAAGTATGCGGACCAAGACCGCGAGTATAGAGATAGTACTGCTATCGATAAGCTAAATGGCATGTTGATGGATGACAAACAAGTTTATGTTGGTGTATTTTCTGTACAAACAAGATAGAGAATATGAGGTTAAAGATTCGTGATGCTAAAGGTATCTCCATGGAAAGAATTAATGATATTTGAAAAGAAAGGGAAGTTGAGCCCGAGATTCATTGGACCATCTGAGATTTTAAGACGCGTCAGGAAGGTGGCCTACGAGCCAGCCTTACCCCCCCAAACTTGTAGAATGGTCATAACGGGGTTCATGTGTCAATGCTACGTCAGTATGCTATAAATGCCTGGCATATATTAGAGTACGAGCAGGTAGATATACAACCTGGTCTGACTTACAAAGAACAACCTGTGGAAATCACGGATAGAAAAGAGCAAGTGCTAAGTGACGAGGTTGCCAAGCTAGTGAGAGGTTTGTGGAAAATCAAGAGGTGGAAGAATCCACCTGGGAGTTAGAAAGTGCAATGGGAGAGAAGTACCACAGTTATTCCTAAGCTGATTCCGGGACGGAATCCTTTTAAGGAGGGGAGACTGTAATAACCCGAATTTTTGGTAGAATTAAAACTTTTCTTATTATGATTAAGTGCATCAGTGAATAGTGAATTTGGTGGATGAATAGTGATTTTGAGGATTAACAAAGTTTTTCATGCCACCTATGTACGAGACGTAGTATGGATATTCCGAAGTCATATTAGTGATCTACGGAGTAAATAAGTGAATGCAAAGACGATCGGAATTCAGAAATTCCAAATTTTATTTTGGAATAGTATTTGACCGGGTAGCGAATTATATATTATTATATTCAAGAAATGAGATATTAAAATTGAGGATTTGAGGATTTAATATTTTGGAATTTTATTATTTTATTAAAGTCGATTTAAGGATTCGATTGTTGGAATGAATAGTGAATAGTTACTATTCACTGCGAGAATCGCGTAGAGTTTTATTCGCTCTTTTTGGAAAATATTTCGAATCGTTTCAAGAGGAACAAGGCAACATCTACCGGATTAAATATAGACATGGAAGTAACATGTAACAAGATTAATTCGAGGAATGCAACATTTGGATCATCCATGTGAAAGGAAACGAACCAGTAAAGCGAACCAGTAAAACTACTTTATCTGGGCCAGTGCATGTGTGACATGTGTCGGAAGGAGAAGCAACCAAGGGTGATGACTCACCACTTTTGACATAAAAATCAGCATTTCTAATTGACCAACCAAGACAAAAGAAAAACAAAAACATTTTCATTTTCTTTATTTCGGCCAAAAACCAACTGCCGGATTGTAAACTCCATATCTCCTTCATTTCTTGGTGGAAATTGGCGATCTATAGCTTGTTGGAAAGGTCTTGAGATAAACTACATTTCCTATTTCACGAGTTTCTTTCATTTGAGCAAGGTAAGGCCTTCGTTTTTCCAGTTCTTTAAACCGGTGTATAGTAACTCCGAGAATTCATAACTTGTTCTTGATTTTCTTTTGCAAGTTTAAGGATGATAACCATGGATGAAGACTCTTTTGAGGCTTACAAGCTCTTGTGGTGTGTTTAAGGATTCAAGAAAGGTATAAACACCTCTGCCCCTATTGTTTATATGAGTTTGAAGTGGTTTTGATGTTTATGTAAAGTTAAGATCATGATTAAGTAATTATATGGATTGTTGGTTGAGTATTGGAGGATGGGTTATGAATTTTGTTGTGATTATTCATGGAGGATTTGACTGAGTGGAGGGTGTATAAGGTGGATGGTGAGTTTGGGATTGTTTGGTATTGATTTGAGTGTGTTTTGAAAATGGAAAACGTTAAGTTTTAAGCCGTCGTAATGCCCGATTCTCGTTAACTTTAAAACTGCATAGAATCCGAAAACTTAACTGCCTCTTTTGGTTCAGTGATGAACATGAGTGTGTAGAGCTTTGTTTCTAGTTTACGTGAGCGCAAGAATCATGTCGTTACGATTTACGGTTTAAGAGAAAAGTGAGTTTTAGTAAACGTCGTTCGGAGGAACAACCCTTCTCTGTTCAGCAACTTTGAGGCTATATTTGGACCACTTCGGAGCCATATTAAAATGTGAAACTTTGAGGAAAACTACTAGAGACAGTTAGGAAGGCTCACGAAAAAGATTCGGATTAAAAAGATTATTTTTCGATTTTATAAAAATGTTTTAGTCAAGGTCGCGCAAGTGAAAACCACTGAAAACAAGACTTAGAAACCAAGGTTCCAAATGGTTAAGTATAACTTGGATTTGAGGATGGATTTCGAACCAAACTTATGATTTAAGTATTTGACGAATAACATGGACTTAGTGTGACGCTAGAGCGAGCAAGTAATGCCTTGGTTGTATTTCGCTTACGTGTTTAAGCATTGAGTTATAAGTGGTTTATCGAGGGGATTAACCGTGTGTTTTCGTTTGACTTTGTCTAGATTGTCCGGCATCGTCGCGAACCCCTATCACTTCTCGAGCATCAGGCAAGTTTCTAAAAACCATATTTTGAAGTATGTATATACGAGATGCAAGTTATGTATGCATACTCGATCGTTCAGAGTATATTTATTTTGAAATATATGAAATATGTTGAATAAGTTTCAATCCATATTTGCAAGTTTCCCAATATTGTGCTTCCTTATCAAAACCAGTATATCCTTGGTCTTGTTAATGATATTAAATCCTGCTCGTGCAATAACCAAAATCCCATGACCTTATAATACGGTTGATGGGTGGTGATGCTTTTAAGATCCTACGCCTTGAATTATATGGTGTATATGTTTATAAACTTTTCGTATGGTGGAAGGGGACTTTATATCATAAGGTAGGTATTTGTGTACTGGAATAAGAAAGGCTCAGAGGGTAGAGCATGTATTGAGTTTATAACTTAGCCAGCGTATCGGGGTTATTTTGTAAGGTATATTTTCGAAAACCCGGACAGAGCTTTTTAGAAAGATTTTCGCAATAATTAACCTAAAGGCAACATCACCAATAAACCAGTGTTTATTTAATTAGTAAATACTTCTGGAAGCATTTACGGATTAAATAAGCCTTATTCGTCTAATTAAATTTGTTTACTTAGATGAATATCATTTTCAAAATGTTTTCTTAAAATCGCTTTCTTCCGGAATGATAACAAAGATATCCGGTAACTGTTATTCGAGGATTAATTATCTATTTAATGAATATTACTTTTGAATATTCATTTGAGGCTTACTTATTCGAGGGTTAAGTATGTATTTAATGAATATTATTTATTTATATTCATTTGAGGATTATGGACTTTAAGAATATTATTATTATTATCCATTCGAGGATTGTGTATTATTTAATGAATATTACTTCTGAATATTCATTTGAGGCTTACTTATTCGAGGGTTAAGTATGTATTTAATGAATATTATTTATTTATATTCATTTGAGGATTATGGACTTTAAGAATATTATTATTATTATCCATTCGAGGATTGTGTATTATTTAATGAATATTACTTTTGAATATTCATTTAAGAGTTATTTATTTAATGAATATTACTTTTGAATATTCATTTAAGAGTTATTTATTTAATGAATATTATTTTCAAATATTCATTTAAAGATTATTTATTTAATGAATATTGTTTTCAAATATTCATTTAAAGATCATTTATTTAATGAATATTATTTTCAAATATTCATTTAAGGATTAGTTGTTTAATGAAGATTATTTTCAAATATTCATTTGAGGTTTACTTATTCAATAAATATTATTAATTATTTTCAAATCAAGAAGAGGTTCCCAAAACACTGTTTCTCCATTTGAATCTGTCTTTTAAGAAGATTCAAATGCTCGCTCAACTATCAAAAATACGGGAAACCTGATTTAAGTGACTACTACTCTTTTTTAAACTCTCAATTCAAAAACTGTCAAGGGACAGATATTTTCCTGGAGCAATTTAATTGCTGCCAGTCTAATGTTGTGTTACCACCTCAATGATCGAGGGGTAAATTCATGGAACAAGTCGATATCCATTAACAAGCATAGCTTGGGAAATATTGGAGAATCTCCCTTTCCAACCTAGATATAACTACTTAGTGGAGTCGTATCAACAAGTGTTACACTTGGGGAAAGGAGGACGATCTTTACGTTTCAGAGTCATGGATTCCATCTGAACTAGGAGTGGTGTAAGTGGTCAAGTTGCGTGGGCCCATCCAACTTTTATATATTGCCCCAAATGGGCCGGGAGGTCATAGTAAGGCGGTAGACAATGTCAGGCCGTCGTGATACTTCCATCTACATGTAGAAAACTATTTGAGCGGTGCGACCTGCTACTGATCATAGCAAGGTTAGGCACAGCGGACGCGGTAGCAACTCCAGTATTAGTTCATCATCCATTTTGGATAATTCTGCAACATGTACTGAAAGGGACCACGGATGACTCCATTGGTACAGGTTTACCGATCATGTTGTCAGAGGGATTCTGCAACATGTATTGAAAGGGACCAAGGATGACACCGTGGTACAGGTTTACCGGTCATGTTGGCAGGGGGTCGAAAAGTGTTCAAAATAAAGTTACAATGAATCCTTGCAACTTCATCTTTTATTTTATGAGTATGACTCTGATAAAACCTGATTAAGGATATATATGCCTAAGTGGATTTTGGGTTACGGAAATATTATATTAATTTTCCTCGTAACTTCCTCTTTTATATCATATGACTCTGTGGATACCTTACATAACATGAGTTATGGTAAAGGAGTTGTTTATACTGAATCATCTTATAACTTCTTTTAAGTTATGTGTTGATATTCTGCTTACATAGCAGATATTTTTGGAAGAATTATATTGGTTTACTTTGAAACCTTATCTTTTATATTATACTAGAACTTTGTTCATAATATAGCAAAAGCTTGCAGAAATATTATGAAGTGATATTTGAAGTACATTAATGGTACTGTTTTTGGGAATACATTCCGATCAGGGAAATAATTTCAGTATCGAGATATTTTGACAAATTATTGTCTTATACCCGCTTTATTCTGGGTTGAGTTAAAGGCAGAATTATGCCATACTTTCATTTCCTTGCTGAGCTATCGCTCACTCTTGCTATTGTTTTATATATATTATATAGCAGCGAAGCAGGATGCCAATGGGACGACACATACCCCGCAAGGCGTTTTCATAAACAGTTTCTAGCAGTGATCCCGAGAGTAGTACGAACCAATCGAATCAGGCTACAGCTTTCGGTATTCGACTTATGTATATACATGAATGGTATTAGAGGATTGTAAGCATCAGGAGACTAAGTTGGTAAGGTAACATTACTTAGAAATTGTATCAGTGACAGATTCAAAAGACATTTGGGTATTGTAATAAAAATTATTTATTCCGCAGTTGTTGTATTGTGTCGTTTCTGAGACTCTAACCTGTGTGTGTGTGTGTGAGACGTATGTTGTGGGGTCATGAGCAGGTGAATTATGAATGGTGTGAGTAATACAGGTAAGGCAAGGAGTACATGGATCGTGACTACCCTAAATCCCTGACCCCGGATTTGGGGCTGTTACAAAAAATGTCCGGAACCTCATTTTTTGAGCGCGTGAAAATGCTAGTGAAATTTCTTTTGGGCCCAAAAGTAGGTTTTTTCCCATTTTCGGGGGTCGAAAAAACCCATTTCCGAAAATGAAATTTCGCGTTTTTTGGTCCGTACGTCCATTTTGTACCTCTATTTTAGCACGTGACAAAACAAATCGGAAGAAAAATGTCCGGAACCTCGTTTTTTGAGCGCGTGAAAATGCCAGTGAAACCAGTTTTGGGCCAAAAAGTGGGTTTTTTCCCATTTTCGGGGGTCAAAAAAACCCATTTCCGGAAATGAAATTTCGCATTTTTTGGTCCGTACGTCCATTTTATACCTCTATTTTAGCACGTGAGAAAAAAAACTCGGATGAAAAATGTCCGGAACCTCGTTTTTTGAGCGCGTGAAAATGCCAATGAAACCAGTTTTGGGCCAAAAAGTGGGTTTTTTCCCATTTTCGGGGGTCGAAAAAACCCATTTCCGAAAATGAAATTTCGCGTTTTTTGGTCCGTACGTCCATTTTGTACCTCTATTTTAGCACGTGACAAAAAAAATCGGAAGAAAAATGTCCGGAACCTCGTTTTTTGAGCGCGTGAAAATCCCAGTGAAATTTCTTTTGGGCCCAAAAGTAGGTTTTTTTCCCATTTTCGGGGGTCGAAAAAACCCATTTCCGAAAATGAAATTTCGCGTTTTTTGGTCCGTACGTCCATTTTGTACCTCTATTTTAGCACGTGACAAAAAAAATCGGAAGAAAAATGTCCGGAACCTCGTTTTTTGAGCGCGTGAAAATGCCAGTGAAACCAGTTTTGGGCCCAAAAGTGGGTTTTTTCTCATTTTCGGGGGTCGAAAAAACCCATTTCCGGAAATGAAAGTTCGCATTTTTTGGTCCGTACGTCCATTTTGTACCTCTATTTTAGCACGTGACAAAAAAAATCGGAAGTAAAATGTCCGGAACCTTGTTTTTTGAGAGCGTGAAAATGCCAGTGAAACCAGTTTCGGGCCAAAAAGTGGGTTTTTTCCCATTTTCTGGGGTCGAAAAAACCCATTTCCGGAAATGAAATTTCGCGTTTTTTGGTCCGTACGTCCATTTTGTACCTCTATTTTAGCACATGACAAAAAAAATCGGAAGAAAAATGTCCGGAACCTCGTTTGTTGAGCGTGTGAAAAGGCCAGTGAAACCAGTTTTGGGCCAAAATGTGGGTTTTTTCCCATTTTTGGGGGTCGAAAAAACCCATTTCCGGAAATGAAATTTCACGTTTTTTGGTCCGTACGTCCATTTTGTACCTCTATTTTAGCACGTGACAAAAAAAATCGGATGAAAAATGTCCGGAACCTCGTTTTTTGAGCGCGTGAAAATGCCAGTGAAACCAGTTTTGGGCCAAAAAGTGGGTTTTTTCCCATTTTCGGGGGTCGAAAAAACCCATTTCCGAAAATGAAATTTCGCGTTTTTTGGTCCGTACGTCCATTTTGTACCTCTATTTTAGCACGTGACAAAAAAAATCGGAAGAAAAATGTCCGGAACCTCATTTTTTGAGCGCGTGAAAATGCCAGTGAAACCAGTTTTGGGCCAAAATGTGGGTTTTTTCCCATTTTTGGGGGTCGAAAAAACCTATTTCCGGAAATGAAATTTCGCGTTTTTTGGTCCGTACGTCCATTTTGTACCTCTATTTTAGCACGTGACAAAAAAAATCGGATGAAAAATGTCCGGAACCTCGTTTTTTGAGCGCGTGAAAATGCCAGTTAAACCAGTTTTGGGCCAAAAAGTGGGTTTTTTCCCATTTTCGGGGGTCGAAAAAACCCATTTCCGAAAATGAAATTTCGCGTTTTTTGGTCCGTACGTCCATTTTGTACCTCTATTTTAGCACGTGACAAAAAAAATCGGAAGAAAAATGTCCGGAACCTCGTTTTTTGAGCGCGTGAAAATGCCAGTGAAATTTCTTTTGGGCCCAAAAGTAGGTTTTTTCCCATTTTCGGGGGTCGAAAAAACCCATTTCCGAAAATGAAATTTCGCGTTTTTTGGTCCGTACGTCCATTTTGTACCTCTATTTTAGCACGTGACAAAAAAAATCGGATGCAAAATGTCCGGAACCTCGTTTTTTGAGCGCGTGAAAATGCCAGTGAAACCAGTTTTTGGCCAAAAAGTGGGTTTTTTCCCATTTTCGGGGGTCGAAAAAACCCATTTCCGAAAATGAAATTTCGCGTTTTTTGTCCGTACGTCCATTTTGTACCTCTATTTTAGCACGTGACAAAAAAAATCGGAAGAAAAATGTCCGGAACCTCGTTTTTTGAGCGCGTGAAAATGCTAGTGAAATTTCTTTTGGGCCTAAAAGTAGGTTTTTTCCCATTTTCGGGGGTCGAAAAAACCCATTTCCGGAAATGAAAGTTCGCGTTTTTTGGTCCGTACGTCCATTTTGTACCTCTATTTTAGCACGTGACAAAAAAAATCGGAAGAAAAATGTCCGGAACCTCGTTTTTTGAGCGCGTGAAAATGCCAGTGAAACCAGTTTTGGGCCAAAATGTGGGTTTTTTCCCATTTTTGGGGGTCGAAAAAACCCATTTCCGGAAATGAAATTTCACGTTTTTTGGTCCGTACGTCCATTTTGTACCTCTATTTTAGCACGTGACAAAAAAAATCGGATGAAAAATGTCCGGAACCTCGTTTTTTGAGCGCGTGAAAATGCCAGTGAAACCAGTTTTGGGCCAAAAAGTGGGTTTTTTCCCATTTTCGGGGGTCGAAAAAACCCATTTCCGAAAATGAAATTTCGCGTTTTTTGGTCCGTACGTCCATTTTGTACCTCTATTTTAGCACGTGACAAAAAAAATCGGAAGAAAAATGTCCGGAACCTCATTTTTTGAGCGCGTGAAAATGCCAGTGAAACCAGTTTTGGGCCAAAATGTGGGTTTTTTCCCATTTTTGGGGGTCGAAAAAACCTATTTCCGGAAATGAAATTTCGCGTTTTTTGGTCCGTACGTCCATTTTGTACCTCTATTTTAGCACGTGACAAAAAAAATCGGATGAAAAATGTCCGGAACCTCGTTTTTTGAGCGCGTGAAAATGCCAGTTAAACCAGTTTTGGGCCAAAAAGTGGGTTTTTCCCATTTTCGGGGGTCGAAAAAACCCATTTCCGAAAATGAAATTTCGCGTTTTTTGGTCCGTACGTCCATTTTGTACCTCTATTTTAGCACGTGACAAAAAAAATCGGAAGAAAAATGTCCGGAACCTCGTTTTTTGAGCGCGTGAAAATGCCAGTGAAATTTCTTTTGGGCCCAAAAGTAGGTTTTATCCCATTTTCGGGGGTCGAAAAAACCCATTTCCGAAAATGAAATTTCGCGTTTTTTGGTCCGTACGTCCATTTTGTACCTCTATTTTAGCACGTGACAAAAAAAATCGGATGCAAAATGTCCGGAACCTCGTTTTTTGAGCGCGTGAAAATGCCAGTGAAACCAGTTTTTGGCCAAAAAGTGGGTTTTTTCCCATTTTCGGGGGTCGAAAAAACCCATTTCCGAAAATGAAATTTCGCGTTTTTTGTCCGTACGTCCATTTTGTACCTCTATTTTAGCACGTGACAAAAAAAATCGGAAGAAAAATGTCCGGAACCTCATTTTTTGAGCGCGTGAAAATGCCAGTGAAATTTCTTTTGGGCCTAAAAGTAGGTTTTTTCCCATTTTCGGGGGTCGAAAAAACCCATTTCCGGAAATGAAAGTTCGCGTTTTTTGGTCCGTACGTCCATTTTGTACCTCTATTTTAGCACGTGACAAAAAAAATCGGAAGAAAAATGTCCGGAACCTCGTTTTTTGAGCGCGTGAAAATGCCAGTGAAACCAGTTTTGGGCCAAAATGTGGGTTTTTTCCCATTTTTGGGGGTCGAAAAAACCCATTTCCGGAAATGAAATTTCGCGTTTTTTGGTTCGTACGTCCATTTTGTACCTCTATTTTAGCACGTGACAAAAAAAATCGAAAGAAAAATGTCCGGTCGTTTTTTGAGCGCGTGAAAATGCCAGTGAAATTTCTTTTGGGCCCAAAAGTAGGTTTTTTCCCATTTTCGGGGGTCGAAAAAACCCATTTCCGAAAATGAAATTTCGCGTTTTTTGGTCCGTACGTCCATTTTGTACCTCTATTTTAGCACGTGACAAAAAAAATCGGAAGAAAAATGTCCGGAACCTCGTTTTTTGAGCGCGTGAAAATGCCAGTGAAATTTCTTTTGGGCCCAAAAGTAGGTTTTTTCCCATTTTCGGGGGTCGAAAAAACCCATTTCCGAAAATGAAATTTCACGTTTTTTGGTCCGTACGTCCATTTTGTACCTCTATTTTAGCACGTGACAAAAAAATCGGAAGAAAAATGTCCGGAACCTCGTTTTTTGAGCGCGTGAAAATGCCAGTGAAACCAGTTTTGGGCCAAAAAGTGGGTTTTTTCCCATTTTCGGGGGTCAAAAAACCCATTTCCGGAAATGAAATTTCGCGTTTTTTGGTCCGTACGTCCATTTTGTACCTCTATTTTAGCACGTGACAAAAAAAATCGGATGAAAAATGTCCGGAACCTCGTTTTTTGAGCGCGTGAAAATGCCAGTTAAACCAGTTTTGGGCCAAAAAGTGGGTTTTTCCCATTTTCGGGGGTCGAAAAAACCCATTTCCGAAAATGAAATTTCGCGTTTTTTGGTCCGTACGTCCATTTTGTACCTCTATTTTAGCACGTGACAAAAAAAATCGGAAGAAAAATGTCCGTAACCTCGTTTTTTGAGCGCGTGAAAATGCCAGTGAAATTTCTTTTGGGCCCAAAAGTAGGTTTTATCCCATTTTCGGGGGTCGAAAAAACCCATTTCCGAAAATGAAATTTCGCGTTTTTTGGTCCGTACGTCCATTTTGTACCTCTATTTTAGCACGTGACAAAAAAAATCGGATGCAAAATGTCCGGAACCTCGTTTTTTGAGCGCGTGAAAATGCCAGTGAAACCAGTTTTTGGCCAAAAAGTGGGTTTTTTCCCATTTTCGGGGGTCGAAAAAACCCATTTCCGAAATTGAAATTTCGCGTTTTTTGTCCGTACGTCCATTTTGTACTCTATTTTAGCACGTGACAAAAAAAATCGGAAGAAAAATGTCCGGAACCTCGTTTTTTGAGCGCGTGAAAATGCCAGTGAAATTTCTTTTGGGCCTAAAAGTAGGTTTTTTCCCATTTTCGGGGGTCGAAAAAACCCATTTCCGGAAATGAAAGTTCGCGTTTTTTGGTCCGTACGTCCATTTTGTACCTCTATTTTAGCACGTGACAAAAAAAATCGGAAGAAAAATGTCCGGAACCTCGTTTTTTGAGCGCGTGAAAATGCCAGTGAAACAGTTTTGGGCCAAAATGTGGGTTTTTTCCCATTTTTGGGGGTCGAAAAAACCCATTTCCGGAAATGAAATTTCGCGTTTTTTGGTTCGTACGTCCATTTTGTACCTCTATTTTAGCACGTGACAAAAAAAATCGAAAGAAAAATGTCCGGTCGTTTTTTGAGCGCGTGAAAATGCCAGTGAAATTTCTTTTGGGCCCAAAAGTAGGTTTTTTCCCATTTTCGGGGGTCGAAAAAACCCATTTCCGAAAATGAAATTTCGCGTTTTTTGGTCCGTACGTCCATTTTGTACCTCTATTTTAGCACGTGACAAAAAAAATCGGAAGAAAAATGTCCGGAACCTCGTTTTTTGAGCGCGTGAAAATGCCAGTGAAATTTCTTTTGGGCCCAAAAGTAGGTTTTTTCCCATTTTCGGGGGTCGAAAAAACCCATTTCCGAAAATGAAATTTCGCGTTTTTTGGTCCGTACGTCCATTTTGTACCTCTATTTTAGCACGTGACAAAAAAATCGGAAGAAAAATGTCCGGAACCTCGTTTTTTGAGCGCGTGAAAATGCCAGTGAAACCAGTTTTGGGCCAAAAAGTGGGTTTTTTCCCATTTTCGGGGGTCAAAAAACCCATTTCCGGAAATGAAATTTCGCGTTTTTTGGTCCGTACGTCCATTTTGTACCTCTATTTTAGCACGTGACAAAAAAAATCGGATGAAAAATGTCCGGAACCTCGTTTTTTGAGCGCGTGAAAATGCCAGTGAAACCAGTTTTGGGCCAAAAAGTGGGTTTTTTTCCCATTTTCGGGGGTCGAAAAAACCCATTTCCGAAAATGAAATTTCGCGTTTTTTGGTCCGTACGTCCATTTTAGCACGTGACAAAAAAAATCGGAAGAAAAATGTCCGGAACCTCGTTTTTTGAGCGCGTGAAAATCCCAGTGCAATTTCTTTTGGGCCCAAAAGTAGGTTTTTTCCCATTTTCGGGGGTCGAAAAAACCCATTTCCGAAAATGAAATTTCGCGTTTTTTGGTCCGTACGTCCATTTTGTACCTCTATTTTAGCACGTGACAAAAAAAATCGGAAGAAAAATGTCCGGAACCTCATTTTTTGAGCGCGTGAAAATGCCAGTGAAACCAGTTTTGGGCCCAAAAGTGGGTTTTTTCTCATTTTCGGGGTTCGAAAAAACCCATTTCCGGAAATGAAAGTTCGCGTTTTTTGGTCCGTACGTCCATTTTGTACCTCTATTTTAGCACGTGACAAAAAAAATCGGAAGTAAAATGTCCGGAACCTTGTTTTTTGAGAGCGTGAAAATGCCAGTGAAACCAGTTTCGGGCCAAAAAGTGGGTTTTTTCCCATTTTCTGGGGTCGAAAAAACCCATTTCCGGAAATGAAATTACGCGTTTTTTGGTCCGTACGTCCATTTTGTACCTCTATTTTAGCACGTGACAAAAAAATCGGAAGAAAAATGTCCGGAACCTCGTTTTTTGAGCGCGTGAAAATGCCAGTGAAACCAGTTTTGGGCCAAAATGTGGGTTTTTTCCCATTTTTGGGGGTCGAAAAAACCCATTTCCGGAAATGAAATTTCGCGTTTTTTGGTCCGTACGTCCATTTTGTACCTCTATTTTAGCACGTGACAAAAAAAATCGGATGAAAAATGTCCGGAACCTCGTTTTTTGAGCGCGTGAAAATGCCAGTGAAACCAGTTTTGGGCCAAAAAGTGGGTTTTTTCCCATTTTCGGGGGTCGAAAAAACCCATTTACGAAAATGAAATTTCACGTTTTTTGGTCCGTAAGTCCATTTTGTACCTCTATTTTAGCACGTGACAAAAAAAATCGGAAGAAAAATGTCCGGAACCTCGTTTTTTTGAGCGCGTGAAAATGCCAGTGAAATTTCTTTTGGGCCCAAAAGTAGGTTTTTTCCCATTTTCGGGGGTCGAAAAAACCCATTTCCGAAAATGAAATTTCGCGTTTTTTTGGTCCGTACGTCCATTTTGTACCTCTATTTTAGCACGTGACAAAAAAAATCGGATGAAAAATGTCCGGAACCTCGTTTTTTGAACGCGTGAAAATGCCAGTGAAACCAGTTTTGGGCCAAAAAGTGGGTTTTTTCCCATTTTCGGGGGTCGAAAAAACCCATTTCCGAAAATGAAATTTCTCGTTTTTTGGTCCGTACGTCCATTTTGTACCTCTATTTTAGCACGTGACAAAAAAAATCGGAAGAAAAATGTCCGGAACCTCGTTTTTTGAGCGCGTGAAAATGCCAGTGAAACCAGTTTTGGGCCAAAAAGTGGGTTTTTTCCCATTTTCGGGGGTCAAAAAACCCATTTCCGGAAATGAAATTTCGCGTTTTTTGGTCCGTACGTCCATTTTGTACCTCTATTTTAGCACGTGACAAAAAAAATCGGATGAAAAATGTCCGGAACCTCGTTTTTTGAGCGCGTGAAAATGCCAGTTAAACCAGTTTTGGGCCAAAAAGTGGGTTTTTCCCATTTTCGGGGGTCGAAAAAACCCATTTCCGAAAATGAAATTTCGCGTTTTTTGGTCCGTACGTCCATTTTGTACCTCTATTTTAGCACGTGACAAAAAAATCGGAAGAAAAATGTCCGGAACCTCGTTTTTTGAGCGCGTGAAAATGCCAGTGAAACCAGTTTTGGGCCAAAAAGTGGGTTTTTTCCCATTTTCGGGGGTCAAAAAACCCATTTCCGGAAATGAAATTTCGCGTTTTTTGGTCCGTACGTCCATTTTGTACCTCTATTTTAGCACGTGACAAAAAAAATCGGATGAAAAATGTCCGGAACCTCGTTTTTTGAGCGCGTGAAAATGCCAGTTAAACCAGTTTTGGGCCAAAAAGTGGGTTTTTCCCATTTTCGGGGGTCGAAAAAACCCATTTCCGAAAATGAAATTTCGCGTTTTTTGGTCCGTACGTCCATTTTGTACCTCTATTTTAGCACGTGACAAAAAAAATCGGAAGAAAAATGTCCGTAACCTCGTTTTTTGAGCGCGTGAAAATGCCAGTGAAATTTCTTTTGGGCCCAAAAGTAGGTTTTATCCCATTTTCGGGGGTCGAAAAAACCCATTTCCGAAAATGAAATTTCGCGTTTTTTGGTCCGTACGTCCATTTTGTACCTCTATTTTAGCACGTGACAAAAAAAATCGGATGCAAAATGTCCGGAACCTCGTTTTTTGAGCGCGTGAAAATGCCAGTGAAACCAGTTTTGGGCCAAAAAGTGGGTTTTTTCCCATTTTCGGGGGTCGAAAAAACCCATTTACGAAAATGAAATTTCACGTTTTTTGGTCCGTAAGTCCATTTTGTACCTCTATTTTAGCACGTGACAAAAAAAATCGGAAGAAAAATGTCCGGAACCTCGTTTTTTGAGCGCGTGAAAATGCCAGTGAAATTTCTTTTGGGCCCAAAAGTAGGTTTTTTCCCATTTTCGGGGGTCGAAAAAACCCATTTCCGAAAATGAAATTTCGCGTTTTTTGGTCCGTACGTCCATTTTGTACCTCTATTTTAGCACGTGACAAAAAAAATCGGATGAAAAATGTCCGGAACCTCGTTTTTTGAACGCGTGAAAATGCAGTGAAACCAGTTTTGGGCCAAAAAGTGGGTTTTTTCCCATTTTCGGGGGTCGAAAAAACCCATTTCCGAAAATGAAATTTCTCGTTTTTTGGTCCGTACGTCCATTTTGTACCTCTATTTTAGCACGTGACAAAAAAAAATCGGAAGAAAAATGTCCGGAACCTCGTTTTTGAGCGCGTGAAAATGCCAGTGAAACCAGTTTTGGGCCAAAAAGTGGGTTTTTTCCCATTTTCGGGGTCAAAAAACCCATTTCCGGAAATGAAATTTCGCGTTTTTTGGTCCGTACGTCCATTTTGTACCTCTATTTTAGCACGTGACAAAAAAAATCGGATGAAAAATGTCCGGAACCTCGTTTTTTGAGCGCGTGAAAATGCCAGTTAAACCAGTTTTGGGCCAAAAAGTGGGTTTTTCCCATTTTCGGGGGTCGAAAAAACCCATTTCCGAAAATGAAATTTCGCGTTTTTGGTCCGTACGTCCATTTTGTACCTCTATTTTAGCACGTGACAAAAAAATCGGAAGAAAAATGTCCGGAACCTCGTTTTTTGAGCGCGTGAAAATGCCAGTGAAACCAGTTTTGGGCCAAAAAGTGGGTTTTTTCCCATTTCGGGGGTCAAAAAACCCATTTCCGGAAATGAAATTTCGCGTTTTTTGGTCCGTACGTCCATTTTGTACCTCTATTTTAGCACGTGACAAAAAAAATCGGATGAAAAATGTCCGGAACCTCGTTTTTTGAGCGCGTGAAAATGCCAGTTAAACCAGTTTTGGGCCAAAAAGTGGGTTTTTCCCATTTTCGGGGGTCGAAAAAACCCATTTCCGAAAATGAAATTTCGCGTTTTTTGGTCGTACGTCCATTTTGTACCTCTATTTTAGCACGTGACAAAAAAAATCGGAAGAAAAATGTCCGTAACCTCGTTTTTTGAGCGCGTGAAAATGCCAGTGAAATTTCTTTTGGGCCCAAAAGTAGGTTTTATCCCATTTTCGGGGGTCGAAAAAACCCATTTCCGAAAATGAAATTTCGCGTTTTTTGGTCCGTACGTCCATTTTGTACCTCTATTTTAGCACGTGACAAAAAAAATCGGATGCAAAATGTCCGGAACCTCGTTTTTTTGAGCGCGTGAAAATGCCAGTGAAACCAGTTTTTGGCCAAAAAGTGGGTTTTTCCCATTTTCGGGGGTCGAAAAAACCCATTTCCGAAATTGAAATTTCGCGTTTTTTGTCCGTACGTCCATTTTGTACCTCTATTTTAGCACGTGACAAAAAAAAATCGGAAGAAAAATGTCCGGAACCTCGTTTTTTGAGCGCGTGAAAATGCCAGTGAAATTTCTTTTGGGCCTAAAAGTAGGTTTTTTCCCATTTTCGGGGGTCGAAAAAACCCATTTCCGGAAATGAAAGTTCGCGTTTTTTGGTCCGTACGTCCATTTTGTACCTCTATTTTAGCACGTGACAAAAAAAATCGGAAGAAAAATGTCCGGAACCTCGTTTTTTGAGCGCGTGAAAATGCCAGTGAAACCAGTTTTGGGCCAAAATGTGGGTTTTTTCCCATTTTTGGGGGTCGAAAAAACCATTTCCGGAAATGAAATTTCGCGTTTTTTGGTTCGTACGTCCATTTTGTACCCTCTATTTTAGCACGTGACAAAAAAAATCGAAAGAAAAATGTCCGGTCGTTTTTTGAGCGCGTGAAAATGCCAGTGAAATTTCTTTTGGGCCCAAAAGTAGGTTTTTTCCCATTTTCGGGGGTCGAAAAAACCCATTTCCGAAAATGAAATTTCGCGTTTTTTGGTCCGTACGTCCATTTTGTACCTCTATTTTAGCACGTGACAAAAAAAATCGGAAGAAAAATGTCCGGAACCTCGTTTTTTGAGCGCGTGAAAATGCCAGTGAAATTTCTTTTGGGCCCAAAAGTAGGTTTTTTCCCATTTTCGGGGGTCGAAAAAACCCATTTCCGAAAATGAAATTTCGCGTTTTTTTGGTCCGTACGTCCATTTTGTACCTCTATTTTAGCACGTGACAAAAAAATCGGAAGAAAAATGTCCGGAACCTCGTTTTTTGAGCGCGTGAAAATGCCAGTGAAACCAGTTTTGGGCCAAAAAGTGGGTTTTTTCCCATTTTCGGGGGTCAAAAAACCCATTTCCGGAAATGAAATTTCGCGTTTTTTGGTCCGTACGTCCATTTTGTACCTCTATTTTAGCACGTGACAAAAAAAATCGGATGAAAAATGTCCGGAACCTCGTTTTTTGAGCGCGTGAAATGCCAGTGAAACCAGTTTTGGGCCAAAAAGTGGGTTTTTTCCCATTTTCGGGGGTCGAAAAAACCCATTTCCGAAAATGAAATTTCGCGTTTTTTGGTCCGTACGTCCATTTTAGCACGTGACAAAAAAAATCGGAAGAAAAATGTCCGGAACCTCGTTTTTTGAGCGCGTGAAAATCCCAGTGCAATTTCTTTTGGGCCCAAAAGTAGGTTTTTTCCCATTTTCGGGGGTCGAAAAAACCCATTTCCGAAAATGAAATTTCGCGTTTTTTGGTCCGTACGTCCATTTTGTACCTCTATTTTAGCACGTGACAAAAAAAATCGGAAGAAAAATGTCCGGAACCTCATTTTTTTGAGCGCGTGAAAATGCCAGTGAAACCAGTTTTGGGCCCAAAAGTGGGTTTTTTCTCATTTTCGGGGTTCGAAAAAACCCATTTCCGGAAATGAAAGTTCGCGTTTTTTGGTCCGTACGTCCATTTTGTACCTCTATTTTAGCACGTGACAAAAAAAATCGGAAGTAAAATGTCCGGAACCTTGTTTTTTGAGAGCGTGAAAATGCCAGTGAAACCAGTTTCGGGCCAAAAAGTGGGTTTTTTCCCATTTTCTGGGGTCGAAAAAACCCATTTCCGGAAATGAAATTACGCGTTTTTTGGTCCGTACGTCCATTTTGTACCTCTATTTTAGCACGTGACAAAAAAATCGGAAGAAAAATGTCCGGAACCTCGTTTTTTGAGCGCGTGAAAATGCCAGTGAAACCAGTTTTGGGCCAAAATGTGGGTTTTTTCCCATTTTTGGGGGTCGAAAAAACCCATTTCCGGAAATGAAATTTCGCGTTTTTTGGTCCGTACGTCCATTTTGTACCTCTATTTTAGCACGTGACAAAAAAAATCGGATGAAAAATGTCCGGAACCTCGTTTTTTGAGCGCGTGAAAATGCCAGTGAAACCAGTTTTGGGCCAAAAAGTGGGTTTTTTCCCATTTTCGGGGGTCGAAAACACCCATTTACGAAAATGAAATTTCACGTTTTTTGGTCCGTAAGTCCATTTTGTACCTCTATTTTAGCACGTGACAAAAAAATCGGAAGAAAAATGTCCGGAACCTCGTTTTTGAGCGCGTGAAAATGCAGTGAAATTTCTTTTGGGCCCAAAAGTAGGTTTTTTCCCATTTTCGGGGGTCGAAAAAACCCATTTCCGAAAATGAAATTTCGCGTTTTTTGGTCCGTACGTCCATTTTGTACCTCTATTTTAGCACGTGACAAAAAAAATCGGATGAAAAATGTCCGGAACCTCGTTTTTTGAACGCGTGAAAATGCCAGTGAAACCAGTTTTGGGCCAAAAAGTGGGTTTTTTCCCATTTTCGGGGGTCGAAAAAACCCATTTCCGAAAATGAAATTTCTCGTTTTTTGGTCCGTACGTCCATTTTGTACCTCTATTTTAGCACATGACAAAAAAATCGGAAGAAAAATGTCCGGAACCTCGTTTTTTGAGCGCGTGAAAATCCCAGTGAAATTTCTTTTGGGCCCAAAGTAGGTTTTTTCCCATTTTCGGGGGTCGAAAAAACCCATTTCCGAAAATGAAATTTCGCGTTTTTTGGTCCGTACGTCCATTTTGTACCTCTATTTAGCACGTGATAAAAAAATCGGAAGAAAAATGTCCGGAACCTCGTTTTTTGAGCGCGTTGAAAATGCCAGTTAAACCAGTTTTGGGCCCAAAAGTGGGTTTTTTCTCATTTTCGGGGGTCGAAAAAACCCATTTCCGGAAATGAAAGTTCGCGTTTTTTGGTCCGTACGTCCATTTTGTACCTCTATTTTAGCACGTGACAAAAAAATCGGAAGTAAAATGTCCGGAACCTTGTTTTTTGAGAGCGTGAAAATGCCAGTGAAACAAGTTTCGGGCCAAAAAGTGGGTTTTTTCCCATTTTCTGGGGTCGAAAAAACCCATTTCCAGAAATGAAATTTCGCGTTTTTTGGTCCGTACATACATTTTGTACCTCTATTTTAGCACGTGACAAAAAAATCGGAAGAAAAATGTCCGGAACCTCGTTTTTTGAGCGCGTGAAAATGCCAGTGAAACCAGTTTTGGGCCAAAAAGTGGGTTTTTTCCCATTTTCGGGGGTCGAAAAAACCAATTTCCGAAAATGAAATTTCGCTTTTTTTGGTCCGTACGTCCATTTTGTACCTCTATTTTAGCACGTGACAAAAAAAATCGGATGAAAAATGTCCGGAACCTCGTTTTTTGAGCGCGTGAAAATGCCAGTGAAACCAGTTTTGGGCCAAAAAGTGGGTTTTTTCCCATTTTCGGGGGTCGAAAAAACCCATTTCCGAAAATGAAATTTCGCGTTTTTGTCCGTACGTCCATTTTGTACCTCTATTTTAGCACGTGACAAAAAAAATCGGAAGAAAAATGTCCGGAACCTCGTTTTTTGAGCGCGTGAAAATGCCAGTGAAATTTCTTTTGGGCCCAAAAGTAGGTTTTTTCCCATTTTCGGGGGTCGAAAAAACACATTTCCGGAAATGAAAGTTCGCGTTTTTTGGTCCGTACGTCCATTTTGTACCTCTATTTTAGCACGTGACAAAAAAAATCGGAAGAAAAATGTCCGGAACCTCGTTTTTTGAGCGCGTGAAAATGCCAGTGAAACCAGTTTTGGGCCAAAATGTGGGTTTTTTCCCATTTTTGGGGGTCGAAAAAACCCATTTCCGGAAATGAAATTTCACGTTTTTTGGTTCGTACGTCCATTTTGTACCTCTATTTTAGCACGTGACAAAAAAAAATGGAAGAAAATGTCCGGTCGTTTTTTTGAGCGCGTGAAAATGCCAGTGAAATTTCTTTTGGGCCAAAGTAGGTTTTTTCCCATTTTCGGGGGTCGAAAAAACCCATTTCCGAAAATGAAATTTCGCGTTTTTTGGTCCGTACGTCCATTTTGTACCTCTATTTTAGCACGTGACAAAAAAAATCGGAAGAAAAATGTCCGGAACCTCGTTTTTTGAGCGCGTGAAAATGCCAGTGAAACCAGTTTTGGGCCAAAAAGTGGGTTTTTTCCCATTTTCGGGGGTCGAAAAAACCCATTTCCGAAAAAGAAATTTCGCGTTTTTTGCTCCGTACGTCCATTTTGTACCTCTATTTTAGCACGTGACAAAAAATCGGAAGAAAAATGTCCGGAACCTCGTTTTTTGAGCGCGTGAAAATGCCAGTGAAATTTCTTTTGGGCCCAAAAGTAGGTTTTTTCCCATTTTCGGGGGTCGAAAAAACCCATTTCCGAAAATGAAATTTCGCGTTTTTTGGTCCGTACGTCCATTTTGTACCTCTATTTTAGCACGTGACAAAAAAAATCGGAAGAAAAATGTCCGGAACCTCGTTTTTTGAGCGCGTGAAAATGCCAGTGAAACCAGTTTTGGGCCCAAAAGTAGGTTTTTTCCATTTTCGGGGGTCGAAAAAACACATTTCCGGAAATGAAAGTTCGCGTTTTTTGGTCCGTACGTCCATTTTGTACCTCTATTTTAGCACGTGACAAAAAAAATCGGAAGAAAAATGTCCGGAACCTCGTTTTTTGAGCGCGTGAAAATGGCAGTGAAACCAATTTTGGGCCAAAATGTGGGTTTTTTCCCATTTTTGGGGGTCGAAAAAACCCATTTCCGGAAATGAAATTTCACGTTTTTTGGTTCGTACGTCCATTTTGTACCTCTATTTTAGCACGTGACAAAAAAAAATGGAAGAAAAATGTCCGGTCGTTTTTTGAGCGCGTGAAAATGCCAGTGAAATTTCTTTTGGGCCCAAAAGTAGGTTTTTTCCCATTTTCGGGGGTCGAAAAAACCCATTTCCGAAAATGAAATTTCGCGTTTTTTGGTCCGTACGTCCATTTTGTACCTCTATTTTAGCACGTGACAAAAAAAATCGGAAGAAAAATGTCCGGAACCTCGTTTTTTGAGCGCGTGAAAATGCCAGTGAAACCAGTTTTGGGCCAAAAAGTGGGTTTTTTCCCATTTTCGGGGGTCGAAAAAACCCATTTCCGAAAAAGAAATTTCGCGTTTTTTGCTCCGTACGTCCATTTTGTACCTCTATTTTAGCACGTGACAAAAAAATCGGAAGAAAAATGTTCGGAACCTCGTTTTTTGAGCGCGTGAAAATGCCAGTGAAATTTCTTTTGGGCCCAAAAGTAGGTTTTTTCCCATTTTCGGGGGTCGAAAAAACCCATTTCCGAAAATGAAATTTCGCGTTTTTTGGTCCGTACGTCCATTTTGTACCTCTATTTTAGCACGTGACAAAAAAAATCGGAAGAAAAATGTCCGGAACCTCGTTTTTTGAGCGCGTGAAAATGCCAGTGAAACCAGTTTTGGGCCAAAAAGTTGGTTTTTTCCCATTTTCGGGGGTCAAAAAAACCCATTTCCGGAAATGAAATTTCGCGTTTTTTGGTCCTTACGTCCATTTTGTACCTCTATTTTAGCACGTGACAAAAAAAAATAGGATGAAAAATGTCCGGAACCTCGTTTTTTGAGCGCGTGAAAATGTCAGTGAAACCAGTTTTGGGCCAAAAAGTGGGTTTTTTCCCATTTTCGGGGGTCGAAAAAACCCATTTCCGAAAATGAAATTTCGCGTTTTTTGGTCCGTACGTCCATTTTAGCACGTGACAAAAAAAATCGGAAGAAAAATGTCGGGAACCTCGCGTGAAAATGCCAGTGAAACCAATTTTGGGCCAAAAAGTGTGTTTTTTCCCATTTTCGGGGGTCGAAAAAACCCATTTCCGAAAATGAAATTTCGCGTTTTTTGGTCCGTACGTCCATTTTGTACCTCTATTTTAGCACGTGACAAAAAAAATCGGAAGAAAAATGTTCGGAACCTCGTTTTTTGAGCGCGTGAAAATCCCAGTGAAATTTCTTTTTGGCCCAAAAGTAGGTTTTTCCCATTTTCGGGTGTCGAAAAAACCAATTTCCGAAAATGAAATTTCGCGTTTTTTTGGTCCGTACGTCCATTTTGTACCTCTATATTAGCACGTGACAAAAAAAATCGGAAGAAAAATTTCCGGAACCTCGTTTTTTGAGCGCGTGAAAATGCCAGTGAAACCAGTTTTGGGCCCAAAAGTGGGTTTTTTCTCATTTTCGGGGGTCGAAAAAACCCATTTCCGGAAATGAAAGTTCGCGTTTTTTGGTCCGTACGTCCATTTTGTACCTCTATTTTAGCACGTGACAAAAAAAATCGGAAGAAAAATGTCCGGAACCTCGTTTTTTGAGCGCGTGAAAATGCCAGTGAAACCAGTTTTGGGCCCAAAAGTAGGTTTTTTCCCATTTTCGGGGGTCGAAAAAACACATTTCCGGAAATGAAAGTTCGCGTTTTTTGGTCCGTACGTCCATTTTGTACCTCTATTTTAGCACGTGACAAAAAAAATCGGAAGAAAAATGTCCGGAACCTCGTTTTTTGAGCGCGTGAAAATGCCAGTGAAACCAGTTTTGGGCCAAAATGTGGGTTTTTTCCCATTTTTGGGGGTCGAAAAAACCCATTTCCGGAAATGAAATTTCACGTTTTTTGGTTCGTACGTCCATTTTGTACCTCTATTTTAGCACGTGACAAAAAAAAATGGAAGAAAAATGTCCGGTCGTTTTTTGAGCGCGTGAAAATGCCAGTGAAATTTCTTTTGGGCCCAAAAGTAGGTTTTTTCCCATTTTCGGGGGTCGAAAAAACCCATTTCCGAAAATGAAATTTCGCGTTTTTTGGTCCGTACGTCCATTTTGTACCTCTATTTTAGCAAGTGACAAAAAAAATCGGAAGAAAAATGTCCGGAACCTCGTTTTTTGAGCGCGTGAAAATGCCAGTGAAACCAGTTTTGGGCCAAAAAGTGGGTTTTTTCCCATTTTCGGGGGTCGAAAAAACCCATTTCCGAAAAAGAAATTTCGCGTTTTTTGCTCCGTACGTCCATTTTGTACCTCTATTTTAGCACGTGACAAAAAAATCGGAAGAAAAATGTCCGGAACCTCGTTTTTTGAGCGCGTGAAAATGCCAGTGAAATTTCTTTTGGGCCCAAAAGTAGGTTTTTTCCCATTTTCGGGGGTCGAAAAAACCCATTTCCGAAAATGAAATTTCGCGTTTTTTGGTCCGTACGTCCATTTTGTACCTCTATTTTAGCACGTGACAAAAAAAATCGGAAGAAAAATGTCCGGAACCTCGTTTTTTGAGCGCGTGAAAATGCCAGTGAAACCAGTTTTGGGCCAAAAAGTTGGTTTTTTCCCATTTTCGGGGGTCAAAAAAACCCATTTCCGGAAATGAAATTTCGCGTTTTTTGGTCCTTACGTCCATTTTGTACCTCTATTTTAGCACGTGACAAAAAAAATAGGATGAAAAATGTCCGGAACCTCGTTTTTTGAGCGCGTGAAAATGTCAGTGAAACCAGTTTTGGGCCAAAAAGTGGGTTTTTTCCCATTTTCGGGGGTCGAAAAAACCCATTTCCGAAAATGAAATTTCGCGTTTTTTGGTCCGTACGTCCATTTTAGCACGTGACAAAAAAAATCGGAAGAAAAATGTCGGGAACCTCGCGTGAAAATGCCAGTGAAACCAATTTTGGGCCAAAAAGTGTGTTTTTTCCCATTTTCGGGGGTCGAAAAAACCCATTTCCGAAAATGAAATTTCGCGTTTTTTGGTCCGTACGTCCATTTTGTACCTCTATTTTAGCACGTGACAAAAAAAATCGGAAGAAAAATGTTCGGAACCTCGTTTTTTGAGCGCGTGAAAATCCCAGTGAAATTTCTTTTTGGCCCAAAAGTAGGTTTTTCCCATTTTCGGGTGTCGAAAAAACCCATTTCCGAAAATGAAATTTCGCGTTTTTTGGTCCGTACGTCCATTTTGTACCTCTATATTAGCACGTGACAAAAAAAATCGGAAGAAAAATGTCCGGAACCTCGTTTTTTGAGCGCGTGAAAATGCCAGTGAAACCAGTTTTGGGCCCAAAAGTGGGTTTTTTCTCATTTTCGGGGGTCGAAAAAACCCATTTCCGGAAATGAAAGTTCGCGTTTTTTGGTCCGTACGTCCATTTTGTACCTCTATTTTAGCACGTGACAAAAAAAATCGGAAGTAAAATGTCCGGAACCTTGTTTTTTGAGAGCGTGAAAATGCCAGTGATTTTCGGGGGTGGAAAAAACCCATTTCCGGAAATGAAAGTTCGCGTTTTTTGGTCCGTACGTCCATTTTGTACCTCTATTTTAGCACGTGACAAAAAAAATCGGAAGAAAAATGTCCGGAACCTCGTTTTTTGAGCGCGTGAAAATGCCAGTGAAACCAGTTTTGGGCCAAAATGTGGGTTTTTTCCCATTTTTGGGGGTCGAAAAAACCCATTTCCGGAAATGAAATTTCGCGTTTTTTGGTTCGTACGTCCATTTTGTACCTCTATTTTAGCACGTGACAAAAAAAAATCGGAAGAAAAATGTCCGGTCGTTTTTTGAGCGCGTGAAAATGCCAGTGAAATTTCTTTTGGGCCCAAAAGTAGGTTTTTTCCCATTTTCGGGGGTCGAAAAAACCCATTTCCGAAAATGAAATGTCGCGTTTTTTGGTCCGTACGTCCATTTTGTACCTCTATTTTAGCACGTGACAAAAAAAATCGGAAGAAAAATGTCCGGAACCTCATTTTTTGAGCGCGTGAAAATGCCAGTGAAATTTCTTTTGGGCCCAAAAGTAGGTTTTTTCCCATTTTCGGGGGTCGAAAAAACCCATTTCCGAAAATGAAATTCCGCGTTTTTTGGTCCGTACGTCCATTTTGTACCTCTATTTTAGCACGTGACAAAAAAAATCGGAAGAAAAATGTCCGGAACCTCGTTTTTTGAGCGCGTGAAAATGGCAGTGAAACCAGTTTTGGGCCAAAAAGTGGGTTTTTTCCCATTTTCGGGGGTCAAAAAAACCCATTTCCGGAAATGAAATTTCGCGTTTTTTGGTCCGTACGTCCATTTTGTACCTCTATTTTAGCACGTGACAAAAAAAATCGGAAGAAAAATGTCCGGAACCTCATTTTTTGAGCGCGTGAAAATGCCAGTGAAATTTCTTTTGGGCCCAAAAGTAGGTTTTTTCCCATTTTCGGGGGTCGAAAAAACCCATTTCCGAAAATGAAATTCCGCGTTTTTTGGTCCGTACGTCCATTTTGTACCTCTATTTTAGCACGTGACAAAAAAAATCGGAAGAAAAATGTCCGGAACCTCGTTTTTTGAGCGCGTGAAAATGGCAGTGAAACCAGTTTTGGGCCAAAAAGTGGGTTTTTTCCCATTTTCGGGGGTCAAAAAAACCCATTTCCGGAAATGAAATTTCGCGTTTTTTGGTCCGTACGTCCATTTTGTACCTCTATTTTAGCACGTGACAAAAAAAATAGGATGAAAAATGTCCGGAACCTCGTTTTTTGATCCCGTGAAAATGTCAGTGAAACCAGTTTTGGGCCAAAAAGTGGGTTTTTTCCCATTTTCGGGGGTCGAAAAAACCCATTTCCGAAAATGAAATTTCGCGTTTTTTGGTCCGTACGTCCATTTTAGCACGTGACAAAAAAAATCGGAAGAAAAATGTCGGGAACCTCGCGTGAAAATGCCAGTGAAACCAATTTTGGGCCAAAAAGTGTGTTTTTTCCCATTTTCGGGGGTCGAAAAAACCCATTTCTGAAAATGAAATTTCGCGTTTTTTGGTCCGTACGTCCATTTTGTACCTCTATTTTAGCACGTGACAAAAAAAATCGGAAAAAAATGTCCGGAACCTCGTTTTTTGAGCGCGTGAAAATCCCAGTGAAATTTCTTTTTGGCCCAAAAGTAGGTTTTTCCCATTTTCGGGTGTCGAAAAAACCCATTTCCGAAAATGAAATTTCGCGTTTTTTGGTCCGTACGTCCATTTTGTACCTCTATATTAGCACGTGACAAAAAAAATCGGAAGAAAAATGTACGGAACCTCGTTTTTTGAGCGCGTGAAAATGCCAGTGAAACCAGTTTTGGGCCCAAAAGTGGGTTTTTTCTCATTTTCGGGGGTCGAAAAAACCCATTTCCAGAAATGAAAGTTCGCGTTTTTTGGTCCGTACGTCCATTTTGTACCTCTATTTTAGCACGTGACAAAAAAAATCGGAAGTAAAATGTCCGGAACCTTGTTTTTTGAGAGCGTGAAAATGCCAGTGATTTTCGGGGGTCGAAAAAACCCATTTCCGGAAATGAAAGTTCGCGTTTTTTGGTCCGTACGTCCATTTTGTACCTCTATTTTAGCACGTGACAAAAAAAATCGGAAGAAAAATGTCCGGAACCTCGTTTTTTGAGCGCGTGAAAATGCCAGTGAAAACAGTTTTGGGCCAAAATGTGGGTTTTTTCCCATTTTTGAGGGTCGAAAAAACCCATTTCCGGAAATGAAATTTCGCGTTTTTTGGTTCGTACGTCCATTTTGTACCTCTATTTTAGCACGTGACAAAAAAAATCGGAAGAAAAATGTCCGGTCGTTTTTTGAGCGCGTGAAAATGCCAGTGAAATTTCTTTTGGGCCCAAAAGTAGGTTTTTTCCCATTTTCGGGGGTCGAAAAAACCCATTTCCGAAAATGAAATTTCGCGTTTTTTGGTCCGTACGTCCATTTTGTACCTCTATTTTAGCACGTGACAAAAAAAATCGGAAGAAAAATGTCCGGAACCTCATTTTTTGAGCGCGTGAAAATGCCAGTGAAATTTCTTTTGGGCCCAAAAGTAGGTTTTTTCCCATTTTCGGGGGTCGAAAAAACCCATTTCCGAAAATGAAATTTCGCGTTTTTTGGTCCGTACGTCCATTTTGTACCTCTATTTTAGCACGTGACAAAACAAATCGGAAGAAAAATGTCCGGAACCTCGTTTTTTGAGCGCGTGAAAATGCCAGTGAAACCAGTTTTGGGCCAAAAAGTGGGTTTTTTCCCATTTTCGGGGGTCAAAAAAACCCATTTCCGGAAATGAAATTTCGCGTTTTTTGGTCCGTACGTCCATTTTGTACCTCTATTTTAGCACGTGAGAAAAAAAATCGGATGAAAAATGTCCGGAACCTCGTTTTTTGAGCGCGTGAAAATGCCAGTGAAACCAGTTTTGGGCCAAAAAGTGGGTTTTTTCCCATTTTCGGGGGTCGAAAAAACCCATTTCCGAAAATGAAATTTCGCGTTTTTTGGTCTGTACGTCCATTTTAGCACGTGACAAAAAAAATCGGAAGAAAAATGTCCGGAACCTCGTTTTTTGAGCGCGTGAAAATCCCAGTGAAATTTCTTTTGGGCCCAAAAGTAGGTTTTTTTCCCATTTTCGGGGGTCGAAAAAACCCATTTCCGAAAATGAAATTTCACGTTTTTTGGTCCGTACGTCCATTTTGTACCTCTATTTTAGCACGTGACAAAAAAAATCGGAAGAAAAATGTCCGGAACCTCGTTTTTTGAGCGCGTGAAAATGCCAGTGAAACCAGTTTTGGGCCCAAAAGTGGGTTTTTTCTCATTTTCGGGGGTCGAAAAAACCCATTTCCGGAAATGAAAGTTCGCATTTTTTGGTCCGTACGTCCATTGTGTACCTCTATTTTAGCACGTGACAAAAAAAATCGGAAGTAAAATGTCCGGAACCTTGTTTTTTGAGAGCGTGAAAATGCCAGTGAAACCAGTTTCGGGCCAAAAAGTGGGTTTTTTCCCATTTTCTGGGGTCGAAAAAACCCATTTCCGGAAATGAAATTTCGCGTTTTTTGGTCCGTACGTCCATTTTGTACCTCTATTTTAGCACGTGACAAAAAAAATCGGAAGAAAAATGTCCGGAACCTCGTTTGTTGAGCGTGTGAAAAGGCCAGTGAAACCAGTTTTGGGCCAAAATGTGGGTTTTTTCCCATTTTTGGGGGTCGAAAAAACCTATTTCCGGAAATGAAATTTCACGTTTTTTGGTCCGTACGTCCATTTTGTACCTCTATTTTAGCACGTGACAAAAAAAATCGGATGAAAAATGTCCGGAACCTCGTTTTTTGAGCGCGTGAAAATGCCAGTGAAACCAGTTTTGGGCCAAAAAGTGGGTTTTTTCCCATTTTCGGGGGTCGAAAAAACCCATTTCCGAAAATGAAATTTCGCGTTTTTTGGTCCGTACGTCCATTTTGTACCTCTATTTTAGCACGTGACAAAAAAAATCGGAAGAAAAATGTCCGGAACCTCATTTTTTGAGCGCGTGAAAATGCCAGTGAAACCAGTTTTGGGCCAAAATGTGGGTTTTTTCCCATTTTTGGGGGTCGAAAAAACCTATTTCCGGAAATGAAATTTCGCGTTTTTTGGTCCGTACGTCCATTTTGTACCTCTATTTTAGCACGTGAAAAAAAAAATCGGATGAAAAATGTCCGGAACCTCGTTTTTTGAGCGCGTGAAAATGCCAGTTAAACCAGTTTTGGGCCAAAAAGTGGGTTTTTTCCCATTTTCGGGGGTCGAAAAAACCCATTTCCGAAAATGAAATTTCGCGTTTTTTGGTCCGTACGTCCATTTTGTACCTCTATTTTAGCACGTGACAAAAAAAATCGGAAGAAAAATGTCCGGAACCTCGTTTTTTGAGCGCGTGAAAATGCCAGTGAAATTTCTTTTGGGCCCAAAAGTAGGTTTTTTCCCATTTTCGGGGGTCAAAAAAACCCATTTCCGAAAATGAAATTTCGCGTTTTTTGGTCCGTACGTCCATTTTGTACCTCTATTTTAGCACGTGACAAAAAAAATCGGATGCAAAATGTCCGGAACCTCGTTTTTTGAGCGCGTGAAAATGCCAGTGAAACCAGTTTTTGGCCAAAAAGTGGGTTTTTTCCCATTTTCGGGGGTCGAAAAAACCCATTTCCGAAAATGAAATTTCGCGTTTTTTGTCCGTACGTCCATTTTGTACTTCTATTTTAGCACGTGACAAAAACAATCGGAAGAAAAATGTCCGGAACCTCGTTTTTTGAGCGCGTGAAAATGCCAGTGAAATTTCTTTTGGGCCCAAAAGTAGGTTTTTTCCCATTTTCGGGGGTCGAAAAAACCCATTTCCGGAAATCAAAGTTCGCGTTTTTTGGTCCGTACGTCCATTTTGTACCTCTATTTTAGCACGTGACAAAAAAAATCGGAAGAAAAATGTCCGGAACCTCGTTTTTTGAGCGCGTGAAAATGCCAGTGAAACCAGTTTTGGGCCAAAATGTGGGTTTTTTCCCATTTTTGGGGGTCGAAAAACCCCATTTCCGGAAATGAAATTTCGCGTTTTTTGGTTCGTACGTCCATTTTGAACCTCTATTTTAGCACGTGACAAAAAAAATCGGAAGAAAAATGTCCGGTCGTTTTTTGAGCGCGTGAAAATGCAGTGAAATTTCTTTTGGGCCCAAAAGTAGGTTTTTTCCCATTTTCGGGGGTCGAAAAAACCCATTTCCGAAACTGAAATTTCGCGTTTTTTGGTCCGTACGTCCATTTTGTACCTCTATTTTAGCACGTGACAAAAAAAATCGGAAGAAAAATGTCCGGAACCTCGTTTTTTGAGCGCGTGAAAATGCCAGTGAAATTTCTTTTGGGCCCAAAATTAGGTTTTTTCCCATTTTCGGGGGTCGAAAAAACCCATTTCCGAAAATGAAATTTCGCGTTTTTTGGTCCGTACGTCCATTTTGTACCTCTATTTTAGCACGTGACAAAAAAAATCGGATGAAAAATGTCCGGAACCTCGTTTTTTGAGCGCGTGAAAATGCCAGTGAAACCAGTTTTGGGCCAAAAAGTGGGTTTTTACCCATTTTCGGGGGTCGAAAAAACCCATTTCCGAAAATGAAATTTCGCGTTTTTTGGTCCGTACGTCCATTTTGTACCTCTATTTTAGCACGTGACAAAAAAAATCGGAAGAAAAATGTCCGGAACCTCGTTTTTTGAGCGCGTGAAAATGCCAGTGAAACCAGTTTTGGGCCAAAATGTGGGTTTTTTCCCATTTTTGGGGGTCGAAAAAACCCATTTCCGGAAATGAAATTTCGCGTTTTTTGGTCCGTACGTCCATTTTGTACCTCTATTTTAGCACGTGACAAAAAAATCGGATGAAAAATGTCCGGAACCTCGTTTTTTGAGCGCGTGAAAATGCCAGTGAAACCAGTTTTGGGCCAAAAAGTGGGTTTTTTCCCATATTCGGGGGTCGAAAAAACCCATTTCCGAAAATGAAATTTCGCGTTTTTTGGTCCGTACGTCCATTTTGTACCTCTATTTTAGCACGTGACAAAAAAAATCGGAAGAAAAATGTCCGGAACCTCGTTTTTTGAGCGCGTGAAAATGCTAGTGAAATTTCTTTTGGGCCCAAAAGTAGGTTTTTTCCCATTTTCGGGGGTCGAAAAAACCCATTTCCGAAAATGAAATTTCGCGTTTTTTGGTCCGTACGTCCATTTTGTACCTCTATTTTAGGACGTGACAAAAAAAATTGGATGAAATATGTCCGGAACCTCGTTTTTTGAGCGCGTGAAAATGCCAGTGAAACCAGTTTTGGGCCAAAAAGTGGGTTTTTTCCCATTTTCGGGGGTCGAAAAAACCCATTTCCGAAAATGAAATTTCGCGTTTTTTGTCCGTACGTCCATTTTGTACTTCTATTTTAGCACGTGACAAAAACAATCGGAAGAAAAATGTCCGGAACCTCGTTTTTTGAGCGCGTGAAAATGCCAGTGAAATTTCTTTTGGGCCCAAAAGTAGGTTTTTTCCCATTTTCGGGGGTCGAAAAAACCCATTTCCGGAAATCAAAGTTCGCGTTTTTTGGTCCGTACGTCCATTTTGTACCTCTATTTTAGCACGTGACAAAAAAAATCGGAAGAAAAATGTCCAGAACCTCGTTTTTTGAGCGCGTGAAAATGCCAGTGAAACCAGTTTTGGGCCAAAATGTGGGTTTTTTCCCATTTTTGGGGGTCGAAAAAACCCATTTCCGGAAATGAAATTTCGCGTTTTTTGGTTCGTACGTCCATTTTGAACCTCTATTTTAGCACGTGACAAAAAAAATCGGAAGAAAAATGTCCGGTCCTTTTTTGAGCGCGTGAAAATGCCAGTGAAATTTCTTTTGGGCCCAAAAGTAGGTTTTTTCCCATTTTCGGGGGTCGAAAAAACCCATTTCCGAAACTGAAATTTCGCGTTTTTTGGTCCGTACGTCCATTTTGTACCTCTATTTTAGCACGTGACAAAAAAAATCGGAAGAAAAATGTCCGGAACCTCGTTTTTTGAGCGCGTGAAAATGCCAGTGAAATTTCTTTTGGGCCCAAAAGTAGGTTTTTTCCCATTTTCGGGGGTCGAAAAAACCCATTTCCGAAAATGAAATTTCGCGTTTTTTGGTCCGTACGTCCATTTTGTACCTCTATTTTAGCACGTGACAAAAAAAATCGGATGAAAAATGTCCGGAACCTCGTTTTTTGAGCGCGTGAAAATGCCAGTGAAACCAGTTTTGGGCCAAAAAGTGGGTTTTTTCCCATTTTCGGGGGTCGAAAAAACCCATTTCCGAAAATGAAATTTCGCGTTTTTTGGTCCGTACGTCCATTTTGTACCTCTATTTTAGCACGTGACAAAAAAAATCGGAAGAAAAATGTCCGGAACCTCGTTTTTTGAGCGCGTGAAAATGCCAGTGAAACCAGTTTTGGGCCAAAATGTGGGTTTTTTCCCATTTTTGGGGGTCGAAAAAACCCATTTCCGGAAATGAAATTTCGCGTTTTTTGGTCCGTACGTCCATTTTGTACCTCTATTTTAGCACGTGACAAAAAAATCGGATGAAAAATGTCCGGAACCTCGTTTTTTGAGCGCGTGAAAATGCCAGTGAAACCAGTTTTGGGCCAAAAAGTGGGTTTTTTCCCATTTTCGGGGGTCGAAAAAACCCATTTCCGAAAATGAAATTTCGCGTTTTTTGGTCCGTACGTCCATTTTGTACCTCTATTTTAGCACGTGACAAAAAAAATCGGAAGAAAAATGTCCGGAACCTCGTTTTTTGAGCGCGTGAAAATGCTAGTGAAATTTCTTTTGGGCCCAAAAGTAGGTTTTTTCCCATTTTCGGGGGTCGAAAAAACCCATTTCCGAAAATGAAATTTCGCGTTTTTTGGTCCGTACGTCCATTTTGTACCTCTATTTTAGGACGTGACAAAAAAAATTGGATGAAATATGTCCGGAACCTCGTTTTTTGAGCGCGTGAAAATGCCAGTGAAACCAGTTTTGGGCCAAAAAGTGGGTTTTTTCCCATTTTCGGGGGTCGAAAAAACCCATTTCCGAAAATGAAATTTCGCGTTTTTTGTCCGTACGTCCATTTTGTACTTCTATTTTAGCACGTGACAAAAACAATCGGAAGAAAAATGTCCGGAACCTCGTTTTTTGAGCGCGTGAAAATGCCAGTGAAATTTCTTTTGGGCCCAAAAGTAGGTTTTTTCCCATTTTCGAGGGTCGAAAAAACCCATTTCCGGAAATAAAAGTTCGCGTTTTTTGGTCCGTACGTCCATTTTGTACCTCTACTTTAGCACGTGACAAAAAAAATCGGAAGAAAAATGTCCAGAACCTCGTTTTTTTGAGCGCGTGAAAATGCCAGTGAAACCAGTTTTGGGCCAAAATGTGGGTTTTTTCCCATTTTTGGGGGTCGAAAAAACCCATTTCCGGAAATGAAATTTCGCGTTTTTTGGTTCGTACGTCCATTTTGAACCTCTATTTTAGCACGTGACAAAAACAATCGGAAGAAAAATGTCCGGTCGTTTTTTGAGCGCGTGAAAATGCTAGTGAAATTTCTTTTGGGCCCAAAAGTAGGTTTTTTCCCATTTTGGGGGGTCGAAAAAACCCATTTCCGAAACTGAAATTTCGCGTTTTTTTGGTCCGTACGTCCATTTTGTACCTCTATTTTAGCACGTGACAAAAAAAATCGGAAGAAAAATGTCCGGAACCTCGTTTTTTGAGCGCGTGAAAATGCCAGTGAAATTTCTTTTGGGCCCAAAAGTAGGTTTTTTCCCATTTTCGGGGGTCGAAAAAACCCATTTCCGAAAATGAAATTTCGCGTTTTTTGGTCCGTACGTCCATTTTGTACCTCTATTTTAGCACGTGACAAAAAAAATCGGATGAAAAATGTCCGGAACCTCGTTTTTTGAGCGTGTGAAAATGCCAGTGAAACCAGTTTTGGGCCAAAAAGTGGGTTTTTTCCCATTTTCGGGGGTCGAAAAAACCCATTTCCGAAAATGAAATTTCGCGTTTTTTGGTCCGTACGTCCATTTTGTACCTCTATTTTAGCACGTGACAAAAAAAATCGGAAGAAAAATGTCCGGAACCTCGTTTTTTGAGCGCGTGAAAATGCCAGTGAAACCAGTTTTGGGCCAAAATGTGGGTTTTTTCCCATTTTTGGGGTCGAAAAAACCCATTTCCGGAAATGAAATTTCGCGTTTTTTGGTCCGTACGTCCATTTTGTACCTCTATTTTAGCACGTGACAAAAAAAATCGGATGAAAAATGTCCGGAACCTCATTTTTTGAGCGCGTGAAAATGCCAGTGAAACCAGTTTTGGGCCAAAAAGTGGGTTTTTTCCCATTTTCGGGGGTCGAAAAAACCCATTTCCGAAAATGAAATTTCGCGTTTTTTGGTCCGTACGTCCATTTTGTACCTCTATTTTAGCACGTGACAAAAAAAATCGGAAGTAAAATGTCCGGAACCTTGTTTTTTGAGAGCGTGAAAATGCCAGTGAAACCAGTTTCGGGCCAAAAAGTGGGTTTTTTCCCATTTTCTGGGGTCGAAAAAACCCATTTCCGGAAATGAAATTTCGCGTTTTTTGGTCCGTACGTCCATTTTGTACCTCTATTTTAGCACGTGACAAAAAAAATCGGATGAAAAATGTCCGGAACCTCGTTTTTTGAGCGCGTGAAAATGCCAGTGAAACCAGTTTTGGGCCAAAAAGTGTGTTTTTTCCCATTTTCGGGGGTCGAAAAAACCCATTTCCGAAAATGAAATTTCGCGTTTTTTGGTCCGTACGTCCATTTTGTACCTCTATTTTAGCACGTGACAAAAAAAATCGAAAGAAAAATGTCCGGAACCTCGTTTTTTGAGCGCGTGAAAATGCCAGTGAAATTTCTTTTGGGCCCAAAAGTAGGTTTTTTCCCATTTTCGGGGGTCGAAAAAACCCATTTTCGAAAATGAAATTTCACGTTTTTTGGTCCGTACGTCCATTTTGTACCTCTATTTTAGCACGTGACAAAAAAAATTGGATGAAAAATGTCCGGAACCTCGTTTTTTGAGCGCGTGAAAATGCCAGTGAAACCAGTTTTGGGCCAAAAAGTGGGTTTTTTCCCATTTTCGGGGGTCGAAAAAACCCATTTCCGAAAATGAAATTTCACGTTTTTTGTCCGTACGTCCATTTTGTACTTCTATTTTAGCACGTGACAAAAACAATCGGAAGAAAAATGTCCGGAACCTCGTTTTTTGAGCGCGTGAAAATGCCATTGAAATTTCTTTTGGGCCCAAAAGTAGGTTTTTTCCCATTTTCGGGGGTCGAAAAAACCCATTTCCGGAAATAAAAGTTCGCGTTTTTTGGTCCGTACGTCCATTTTGTACCTCTATTTTAGCACGTGACAAAAAAAATCGGAAGAAAAATGTCCGGAACCTCGTTTTTTGAGCGCGTGAAAATGCCAGTGAAACCTGTTTTGGGCCAAAATGTGGGTTTTTTCCCATTTTTGGGGGTCGAAAAAACCCATTTCCGGAAATGAAATTTCGCGTTTTTTGGTTCGTACGTCCATTTTGAACCTCTATTTTAGCACGTGACAAAAAAAATCGGAAGAAAAATGTCCGGTCGTTTTTTTAGCGCGTGAAAATGCTAGTGAAATTTCTTTTGGGCCCAAAAGTAGGTTTTTTCCCATTTTCGGGGGTCGAAAAAACCCATTTCTGAAACTGAAATTTCGCGTTTTTTGGTCCGTACGTCCATTTTGTACCTCTATTTTAGCACGTGACAAAAAAAATCGGAAGAAAAATGTCCGGAACCTCGTTTTTTGAGCGCGTGAAAATGCCAGTGAAATTTCTTTTGGGCCCAAAAGTAGGTTTTTTCCCATTTTCGGGGGTCGAAAAAACCCATTTCCGAAAATGAAATTTCGCGTTTTTTGGTCCGTACGTCCATTTTGTACCTCTATTTTAGCACGTGACAAAAAAAATCGGATGAAAAATGTCCGTAACCTCGTTTTTTGAGCGCGTGAAAATGCTAGTGAAACCAGTTTTGGGCCAAAAAGTGGGTTTTTTCCCATTTTCGGGGGTCGAAAAAACCCATTTCCGAAAATGAAATTTCGCGTTTTTTGGTCCGTACGTCCATTTTGTACCTCTATTTTAGCACGTGACAAAAAAAATCGGAAGAAAAATGTCCGGAACCTCGTTTTTTGAGCGCGTGAAAATGCCAGTGAAACCAGTTTTGGGCCAAAATGTGGGTTTTTTCCCATTTTTGGGGGTCGAAAAAACCCATTTCCGGAAATGAAATTTCGCGTTTTTTGGTCCGTACGTCCATTTTGTACCTCTATTTTAGCACGTGACAAAAAAAATCGGATGAAAAATGTCCGGAACCTCGTTTTTTGAGCGCGTGAAAATGCCAGTGAAACTAGTTTTGGGCCAAAAAGTGGGTTTTTTCCCATTTTCGGGGGTCGAAAAAACCCATTTCCAAAAATGAAATTTCGCGTTTTTTGGTCCGTACGTCCATTTTGTACCTCTATTTTAGCACGTGACAAAAAAAATCGAAAGTAAAATGTCCGGAACCTTGTTTTTTGAGAGCGTGAAAATGCCAGTGAAACCAGTTTCGGGCCAAAAAGTGGGTTTTTCCCATTTTCTGGGGTCGAAAAAACCAATTTCCGGAAATGAAATTTCGCGTTTTTTGGTCCGTACGTCCATTTTGTACCTCTATTTTAGCACGTGACAAAAAAATCGGAAGAAAAATGTCCGGAACCTCGTTTTTTGAGCGCGTGAAAATGCCAGTGAAACTAGTTTTGGGCCAAAATGTGGGTTTTTTCCCATTTTTGGGGGTCGAAAAAACCCATTAACGGAAATGAAATTTCGCGTTTTTTGGTCCGTACGTCCATTTTGTACCTCTATTTTAGCACGTGACAAAAACAATCGGATGAAAAATGTCCGGAACCTCGTTTTTTGAGCGCGTGAAAATGCCAGTGAAACCAGTTTTGGGCCAAAAAGTGGGTTTTTTCCCATTTTCGGGGGTCGAAAAAACCCATTTCCGAAAATGAAATTTCGCGTTTTTTGGTCCGTACGTCCATTTTGTACCTCTATTTTAGCACGTGACAAAAAAAATCGGAAGAAAAATGTCCGGAACCTCATTTTTTGAGCGCGTGAAAATGCCAGTGAAACCAGTTTTGGGCCAAAATGTGGGGTTTTTCCCATTTTCGGGGGTCGAAAAAACCCATTTCCGAAAATGAAATTTCGCGTTTTTTGGTCCGTACGTCAATTTTGTACCTCTATTTTAGCACGTGACAAAAAAAATCGGATGAAAAATGTCCGGAACCTCGTTTTTTGAGCGCGTGAAAATGCCAGTGAAACCAGTTTTGGGCCAAAAAGTGGGTTTTTTCCCATTTTCGGGGGTCGAAAAAACCCATTTCCGAAAATGAAATTTCGCGTTTTTTGGTCCGTACGTCCATTTTGTACCTCTATTTTAGCACGTGACAAAAAAAATCGGAAGAAATATGTCCGGAACCTCGTTTTTTGAGCGCGTGAAAATGCCAGTGAAACCAGTTTTGGGCCAAAAAGTTGGTTTTTTCCCATTTTCGGGGGTCGAAAAAACCCATTTCCGGAAATGAAATTTCGCGTTTTTTGGTCCGTACGTCCATTTTGTACCTCTATTTTAGCACGTGACAAAAAAAATCGGATGAAAAATGTCCGGAACCTCGTTTTTTGAGCGCGTGAAAATGCCAGTGAAACCAGTTTTGGGCCAAAAAGTGGGTTTTTTCCCATTTTCGGAGGTCGAAAAAACCCATTTCCGAAAATGAAATTTCGCGTTTTTTGGTCCGTACGTCCATTTTGTACCTCTATTTTAGCACGTGACAAAAAAAATCGAAAGTAAAATGTCCGGAACCTTGTTTTTTGAGAGCGTGAAAATGCCAGTGAAACCAGTTTCGGGCCAAAAAGTGGGTTTTTTCCCATTTTCTGGGGTCGAAAAAACCAATTTCCGGAAATGAAATTTCGCGTTTTTTGGTCCGTACGTCCATTTTGTACCTCTATTTTAGCACGTGACAAAAAAATCGGAAGAAAAATGTCCGGAACCTCGTTTTTTGAGCGCGTGAAAATGCCAGTGAAACCAGTTTTGGGCCAAAATGTGGGTTTTTTCCCATTTTTGGGGGTCGAAAAAACCCATTAACGGAAATGAAATTTCGCGTTTTTTGGTCCGTACGTCCATTTTGTACCTCTATTTTAGCACGTGACAAAAACAATCGGATGAAAAATGTCCGGAACCTCGTTTTTTGAGCGCGTGAAAATGCCAGTGAAACCAGTTTTGGGCCAAAAAGTGTGTTTTTTCCCATTTTCGGGGGTCGAAAAAACCCATTTCCGAAAATGAAATTTCGCGTTTTTTGGTCCGTACGTCCATTTTGTACCTCTATTTTAGCACGTGACAAAAAAAATCGAAAGAAAAATGTCCGGAACCTCGTTTTTTGAGCGCGTGAAAATGCTAGTGAAATTTCTTTTGGGCCCAAAAGTAGGTTTTTTCCCATTTTCGGGGGTCGAAAAAACCAATTTCCGAAAATGAAATTTCGCGTTTTTTGGTCCGTACGTCCATTTTGTACCTCTATTTTAGCACGTGACAAAAAAAATTGGATGAAAAATGTCCGGAACCTCGTTTTTTGAGCGCGTGAAAATGCTAGTGAAACCAGTTTTGGGCCAAAAAGTGGGTTTTTTCCCATTTTCGGGGGTCGAAAAAACCCACTTCTGAAAATGAAATTTCGCGTTTTTTGTCCGTACGTCCATTTTGTACTTCTATTTTAGCACGTGACAAAAACAATCGGAAGAAAAATGTCCGGAACCTCGTTTTTTGAGCGCGTGAAAATGCCAGTGAAATTTCTTTTGGGCCCAAAAGTAGGTTTTTTCCCATTTTCGGGGGTCGAAAAAACCCATTTCCGGAAATAAAAGTTCGCGTTTTTTCGTCCGTACGTCCATTTTGTACCTCTATTTTAGCACGTGACAAAAAAAATCGGATGAAAAATGTCCGGAACCTCGTTTTTTGAGCGCGTGAAAATGCCAGTGAACCCAGTTTTGGGCCAAAAAGTGGGTTTTTTCCCATTTTCGGGGGTCGAAAAAACCCATTTCCGAAAATGAAATTTCGCGTTTTTTGGTTCGTACGTCCATTTTGTACCTCTATTTTAGCACGTGACAAAAAAAATCGGAAGTAAAATGTCCGGAACCTTGTTTTTTGAGAGCGTGAAAATGCCAGTGAAACCAGTTTCGGGCCAAAAAGTGGGTTTTTTCCCATTTTCTGGGGTCGAAAAAACCAATTTCCGGAAATGAAATTTCGCGTTTTTTGGTCCGTACGTCCATTTTGTACCTCTATTTTAGCACGTGACAAAAAAATCGGAAGAAAAATGTCCGGAACCTCGTTTTTTGAGCGCGTGAAAATGCCAGTGAAACCAGTTTTGGGCCAAAATGTGGGTTTTTTCCCATTTTTGGGGGTCGAAAAAACCCATTAACGGAAATGAAATTTCGCGTTTTTTGGTCCGTACGTCCATTTTGTACCTCTATTTTAGCACGTGACAAAAACAATCGGATGAAAAATGTCCGGAACCTCGTTTTTTGAGCGCGTGAAAATGCCAGTGAAACCAGTTTTGGGCCAAAAAGTGTGTTTTTTCCCATTTTCGGGGGTCGAAAAAACCCATTTCCGAAAATGAAATTTCGCGTTTTTTGGTCCGTACGTCCATTTTGTACCTCTATTTTAGCACGTGACAAAAAAAATCGGAAGAAAAATGTCCGGAACCTCGTTTTTTGAGCGCGTGAAAATGCCAGTGAAATTTCTTTTGGGCCCAAAAGTAGGTTTTTTCCCATTTTCGGGGGTCGAAAAAACCCATTTCCGAAAATGAAATTTCGCGTTTTTTGGTCCGTACGTCCATTTTGTACCTCTATTTTAGCACGTGACAAAAAAAATCGGATGAAAAATGTCCGTAACCTCGTTTTTTGAGCGCGTGAAAATGCAAGTGAAACCAGTTTTGGGCCAAAAAGTGGGTTTTTTCCCATTTTCGGGGGTCGAAAAAACCCATTTCCGAAAATGAAATTTCGCGTTTTTTGGTCCGTACGTCCATTTTGTACCTCTATTTTAGCACGTGACAAAAAAAATCGGAAGAAAAATGTCCGGAACCTCGTTTTTTGAGCGCGTGAAAATGCCAGTGAAACCAGTTTTGGGCCAAAATGTGGGTTTTTTCCCATTTTTGGGGGTCGAAAAAACCCATTTCCGGAAATGAAATTTCGCGTTTTTTGGTCCGTACGTCCATTTTGTACCTCTATTTTAGCACGTGACAAAAAAAATCGGATGAAAAATGTCCGGAACCTCGTTTTTTGAGCGCGTGAAATTGCCAGTGAAACTAGTTTTGGGCCAAAAAGTGGGTTTTTTCCCATTTTCGGGGGTCGAAAAAACCCATTTCCGAAAATGAAATTTCGCGTTTTTTGGTCGGTACGTCCATTTTGTACCTCTATTTTAGCACGTGACAAAAAAAATCGAAAGTAAAATGTCCGGAACCTTGTTTTTTGAGAGCGTGAAAATGCCAGTGAAACCAGTTTCGGGCCAAAAAGTGGGTTTTTTCCCATTTTCTGGGGTCGAAAAAACCAATTTCCGGAAATGAAATTTCGCGTTTTTTGGTCCGTACGTCCATTTTGTACCTCTATTTTAGCACGTGACAAAAAAATCGGAAGAAAAATGTCCGGAACCTCGTTTTTTGAGCGCGTGAAAATGCCAGTGAAACTAGTTTTGGGCCAAAATGTGGGTTTTTTCCCATTTTTGGGTGTCGAAAAAACCCATTAACGGAAATGAAATTTCGCGTTTTTTGGTCCGTACGTCCATTTTGTACCTCTATTTTAGCACGTGACAAAAACAATCGGATGAAAAATGTCCGGAACCTCATTTTTTGAGCGCGTGAAAATGCCAGTGAAACCAGTTTTGGGCCAAAAAGTGGGTTTTTTCCCATTTTCGGGGGTCGAAAAAACCCATTTCCGAAAATGAAATTTCGCGTTTTTTGGTCCGTACGTCCATTTTGTACCTCTATTTTAGCACGTGACAAAAAAAATCGGAAGAAAAATGTCCGGAACCTCATTTTTTGAGCGCGTGAAAATGCCAGTGAAACTAGTTTTGGGCCAAAATGTGGGTTTTTTCCCATTTTTGGGGGTCGAAAAAACCCATTTCCGAAAATGAAATTTCGCGTTTTTTGGTCCGTACGTCCATTTTGTACCTCTATTTTAGCATGTGACAAAAAAAATCGGATGAAAAATGTCCGGAACCTCGTTTTTTGATTGCGTGAAAATGCCAGTGAAACCAGTTTTGGGCCAAAAAGTGGGTTTTTTCCCATTTTCGGGGGTCGAAAAAACCCATTTCCGAAAATGAAATTTCGCGTTTTTTGGTCCGTACGTCCATTTTGTACCTCTATTTTAGCACGTGACAAAAAAAATCGGAAGAAAAATGTCCGGAACCTCATTTTTTGAGCGCGTGAAAATGCCAGTGAAACCAGTTTTGGGCCAAAAAGTTGGTTTTTTCCCATTTTCGGGGGTCGAAAAAACCCATTTCCGGAAATGAAATTTCGCGTTTTTTGGTCCGTACGTCCATTTTGTACCTCTATTTTAGCACGTGACAAAAAAAATCGGATGAAAAATGTCCGGAACCTCGTTTTTTGAGCGCGTGAAAATGCCAGTGAAACCAGTTTTGGGCCAAAAAGTGGGTTTTTTCCCATTTTCGGGGGTCGAAAAAACCCATTTCCGAAAATGAAATTTCGGGTTTTTTGGTCCGTACGTCCATTTTGTACCTCTATTTTAGCACGTGACAAAAAAAATCGGAAGAAAAATGTCCGGAACCTCGTTTTTTGAGCGCGTGAAAATGCCAGTGAAACCAGTTTTGGGCCAAAAAGTGGGTTTTTTCCCATTTTCGGGGGTCGAAAAAACCCACTTCTGAAAATGAAATTTCGCGTTTTTTGTCCGTACGTCCATTTTGTACTTCTATTTTAGCACGTGACAAAAACAATCGGAAGAAAAATGTCCGGAACCTCGTTTTTTGAGCGCGTGAAAATGCCAGTGAAATTTCTTTTGGGCCCAAAAGTAGGTTTTTTCCCATTTTCGGGGGTCGAAAAAACCCATTTCCGGAAATAAAAGTTCACGTTTTTTCGTCCGTACGTCCATTTTGTACCTCTATTTTAGCACGTGACAAAAAAAATCGGATGAAAAATGTCCGGAACCTCGTTTTTTGAGCGCGTGAAAATGCCAGTGAACCCAGTTTTGGGCCAAAAAGTGGGTTTTTTCCCATTTTCGGGGGTCGAAAAAACCCATTTCCGAAAATGAAATTTCGCGTTTTTTGGTCCGTACGTCCATTTTGTACCTCTATTTTAGCACGTGACAAAAAAAATCGGAAGTAAAATGTCCGGAACCTTGTTTTTTGAGAGCGTGAAAATGCCAGTGAAACCAGTTTCGGGCCAAAAAGTGGGTTTTTTCCCATTTTCTGGGGTCGAAAAAACCCATTTCCGGAAATGAAATTTCACGTTTTTTGGTCCGTACGTCCATTTTGTACCTCTATTTTAGCACGTGACAAAAAAATCGGAAGAAAAATGTCCGGAACCTCGTTTTTTGAGCGCGTGAAAATGCCAGTGAAACTAGTTTTGGGCCAAAATGTGGGTTTTTTCCCATTTTTGGGGGTCGAAAAAACCCATTTCCGGAAATGAAATTTCGCGTTTTTTGGTCCGTACGTCCATTTTGTACCTCTATTTTAGCACGTGACAAAAACAATCGGATGAAAAATGTCCGGAACCTCGTTTTTTGAGCGCGTGAAAATGCCAGTGAAACCAGTTTTGGGCCAAAAAGTGTGTTTTTTCCCATTTTCGGGGGTCGAAAAAACCCATTTCCGAAAATGAAATTTCGCGTTTTTTGGTCCGTACGTCCATTTTGTACCTCTATTTTAGCACGTGACAAAAAAAATCGGAAGTAAAATGTCCGGAACCTTGTTTTTTGAGAGCGTGAAAATGCCAGTGAAACCAGTTTCGGGCCAAAAAGTGGGTTTTTTCCCATTTTCTGGGGTCGAAAAAACCCATTTCCGGAAATGAAATTTCGCGTTTTTTGGTCCGTACGTCCATTTTGTACCTCTATTTTAGCACGTGACAAAAAAATCGGAAGAAAAATGTCCGGAACCTCGTTTTTTGAGCGCGTGAAAATGCCAGTGAAACCAGTTTTGGGCCAAAATGTGGGTTTTTTCCCATTTTTGGGGGTCGAAAAAACCCATTTCCGGAAATGAAATTTCGCGTTTTTTGGTCCGTACGTCCATTTTGTACCTCTATTTTAGCACGTGACAAAAACAATCGGATGAAAAATGTCCGGAACCTCGTTTTTTGAGCGCGTGAAAATGCCAGTGAAACCAGTTTTGGGCCAAAAAGTGTGTTTTTTCCCATTTTCGGGGGTCGAAAAAACCCATTTCCGAAAATGAAATTTCGCGTTTTTTGGTCCGTACGTCCATTTTGTACCTCTATTTTAGCACGTGACAAAAAAAATCGGAAGAAAAATGTCCGGAACCTCGTTTTTTGAGCGCGTGAAAATGCCAGTGAAATTTCTTTTGGGCCCAAAAGTAGGTTTTTTCCCATTTTCGGGGGTCGAAAAAACCCATTTCCGAAAATGAAATTTCGCGTTTTTTGGTCCGTACGTCCATTTTGTACCTCTATTTTAGCACGTGACAAAAAAAATCGGATGAAAAATGTCCGTAACCTCGTTTTTTGAGCGCGTGAAAATGCAAGTGAAACCAGTTTTGGGCCAAAAAGTGGGTTTTTTCCCATTTTCGGGGGTCGAAAAAACCCATTTCCGAAAATGAAATTTCGCGTTTTTTGGTCCGTACGTCCATTTTGTACCTCTATTTTAGCACGTGACAAAAAAAATCGGAAGAAAAATGTCCGGAACCTCGTTTTTTGAGCGCGTGAAAATGCCAGTGAAACCAGTTTTGGGCCAAAATGTGGGTTTTTTCCCATTTTTGGGGGTCGAAAAAACCCATTTCCGGAAATGAAATTTCGCGTTTTTTGGTCCGTACGTCCATTTTGTACCTCTATTTTAGCACGTGACAAAAAAAATCGGATGAAAAATGTCCGGAACCTCGTTTTTTGAGCGCGTGAAAATGCCAGTGAAACTAGTTTTGGGCCAAAAAGTGGGTTTTTTCCCATTTTCGGGGGTCGAAAAAACCCATTTCCGAAAATGAAATTTCGCGTTTTTTGGTCCGTACGTCCATTTTGTACCTCTATTTTAGCACGTGACAAAAAAATCGGAAGAAAAATGTCCGGAACCTCGTTTTTTGAGCGCGTGAAAATGCCAGTGAAACCAGTTTTGGGCCAAAATGTGGGTTTTTTCCCATTTTTGGGGGTCGAAAAAACCCATTTCCGGAAATGAAATTTCGCGTTTTTTGGTCCGTACGTCCATTTTGTACCTCTATTTTAGCACGTGACAAAAACAATCGGATGAAAAATGTCCGGAACCTCATTTTTTGAGCGCGTGAAAATGCCAGTGAAACCAGTTTTGGGCCAAAAAGTGGGTTTTTTCCCATTTTCGGGGGTCGAAAAAACCCATTTCCGAAAATGAAATTTCGCGTTTTTTGGTCCGTACGTCCATTTTGTACCTCTATTTTAGCACGTGACAAAAAAAATCGGAAGAAAAATGTCCGGAACCTCATTTTTTGAGCGCGTGAAAATGCCAGTGAAACCAGTTTTGGGCCAAAATGTGGGGTTTTTCCCATTTTCGGGGGTCGAAAAAACCCATTTCCGAAAATGAAATTTCGCGTTTTTTGGTCCGTACGTCAATTTTGTACCTCTATTTTAGCACGTGACAAAAAAAATCGGATGAAAAATGTCCGGAACCTCGTTTTTTGAGCGCGTGAAAATGCCAGTGAAACCAGTTTTGGGCCAAAAAGTGGGTTTTTTCCCATTTTCGGGGGTCGAAAAAACCCATTTCCGAAAATGAAATTTCGCGTTTTTTGGTCCGTACGTCCATTTTGTACCTCTATTTTAGCACGTGACAAAAAAAATCGGAAGAAAAATGTCCGGAACCTCGTTTTTTGAGCGCGTGAAAATGCCAGTGAAACCAGTTTTGGGCCAAAAAGTTGGTTTTTTCCCATTTTCGGGGGTCGAAAAAACCCATTTCCGGAAATGAAATTTCGCGTTTTTTGGTCCGTACGTCCATTTTGTACCTCTATTTTAGCACGTGACAAAAAAAATCGGATGAAAAATGTCCGGAACCTCGTTTTTTGAGCGCGTGAAAATGCCAGTGAAACCAGTTTTGGGCCAAAAAGTGGGTTTTTTCCCATTTTCGGAGGTCGAAAAAACCCATTTCCGAAAATGAAATTTCGCGTTTTTTGGTCCGTACGTCCATTTTGTACCTCTATTTTAGCACGTGACAAAAAAAATCGAAAGTAAAATGTCCGGAACCTTGTTTTTTGAGAGCGTGAAAATGCCAGTGAAACCAGTTTCGGGCCAAAAAGTGGGTTTTTTCCCATTTTCTGGGGTCGAAAAAACCAATTTCCGGAAATGAAATTTCGCGTTTTTTGGTCCGTACGTCCATTTTGTACCTCTATTTTAGCACGTGACAAAAAAATCGGAAGAAAAATGTCCGGAACCTCGTTTTTTGAGCGCGTGAAAATGCCAGTGAAACCAGTTTTGGGCCAAAATGTGGGTTTTTTCCCATTTTTGGGGGTCGAAAAAACCCATTAACGGAAATGAAATTTCGCGTTTTTTGGTCCGTACGTCCATTTTGTACCTCTATTTTAGCACGTGACAAAAACAATCGGATGAAAAATGTCCGGAACCTCGTTTTTTGAGCGCGTGAAAATGCCAGTGAAACCAGTTTTGGGCCAAAAAGTGTGTTTTTTCCCATTTTCGGGGGTCGAAAAAACCCATTTCCGAAAATGAAATTTCGCGTTTTTTGGTCCGTACGTCCATTTTGTACCTCTATTTTAGCACGTGACAAAAAAAATCGAAAGAAAAATGTCCGGAACCTCGTTTTTTGAGCGCGTGAAAATGCTAGTGAAATTTCTTTTGGGCCCAAAAGTAGGTTTTTTCCCATTTTCGGGGGTCGAAAAAACCAATTTCCGAAAATGAAATTTCGCGTTTTTTGGTCCGTACGTCCATTTTGTACCTCTATTTTAGCACGTGACAAAAAAAATTGGATGAAAAATGTCCGGAACCTCGTTTTTTGAGCGCGTGAAAATGCTAGTGAAACCAGTTTTGGGCCAAAAAGTGGGTTTTTTCCCATTTTCGGGGGTCGAAAAAACCCACTTCTGAAAATGAAATTTCGCGTTTTTTGTCCGTACGTCCATTTTGTACTTCTATTTTAGCACGTGACAAAAACAATCGGAAGAAAAATGTCCGGAACCTCGTTTTTTGAGCGCGTGAAAATGCCAGTGAAATTTCTTTTGGGCCCAAAAGTAGGTTTTTTCCCATTTTCGGGGGTCGAAAAAACCCATTTCCGGAAATAAAAGTTCGCGTTTTTTCGTCCGTACGTCCATTTTGTACCTCTATTTTAGCACGTGACAAAAAAAATCGGATGAAAAATGTCCGGAACCTCGTTTTTTGAGCGCGTGAAAATGCCAGTGAACCCAGTTTTGGGCCAAAAAGTGGGTTTTTTCCCATTTTCGGGGGTCGAAAAAACCCATTTCCGAAAATGAAATTTCGCGTTTTTTGGTTCGTACGTCCATTTTGTACCTCTATTTTAGCACGTGACAAAAAAAATCGGAAGTAAAATGTCCGGAACCTTGTTTTTTGAGAGCGTGAAAATGCCAGTGAAACCAGTTTCGGGCCAAAAAGTGGGTTTTTTCCCATTTTCTGGGGTCGAAAAAACCAATTTCCGGAAATGAAATTTCGCGTTTTTTGGTCCGTACGTCCATTTTGTACCTCTATTTTAGCACGTGACAAAAAAATCGGAAGAAAAATGTCCGGAACCTCGTTTTTTGAGCGCGTGAAAATGCCAGTGAAACCAGTTTTGGGCCAAAATGTGGGTTTTTTCCCATTTTTGGGGGTCGAAAAAACCCATTAACGGAAATGAAATTTCGCGTTTTTTGGTCCGTACGTCCATTTTGTACCTCTATTTTAGCACGTGACAAAAACAATCGGATGAAAAATGTCCGGAACCTCGTTTTTTGAGCGCGTGAAAATGCCAGTGAAACCAGTTTTGGGCCAAAAAGTGTGTTTTTTCCCATTTTCGGGGGTCGAAAAAACCCATTTCCGAAAATGAAATTTCGCGTTTTTTGGTCCGTACGTCCATTTTTTACCTCTATTTTAGCACGTGACAAAAAAAATCGGAAGTAAAATGTCCGGAACCTTGTTTTTTGAGAGCGTGAAAATGCCAGTGAAACCAGTTTCGGGCCAAAAAGTGGGTTTTTTCCCATTTTCTGGGGTCGAAAAAACCCATTTCCGGAAATGAAATTTCGCGTTTTTTGGTCCGTACGTCCATTTTGTACCTCTATTTTAGCACGTGACAAAAAAATCGGAAGAAAAATGTCCGGAACCTCGTTTTTTGAGCGCGTGAAAATGCCAGTGAAACCAGTTTTGGGCCAAAATGTGGATTTTTTCCCATTTTTGGGGGTCGAAAAAACCCATTTCCGGAAATGAAATTTCGCGTTTTTTGGTCCGTACGTCCATTTTGTACCTCTATTTTAGCACGTGACAAAAACAATCGGATGAAAAATGTCCGGAACCTCGTTTTTTGAGCGCGTGAAAATGCCAGTGAAACCAGTTTTGGGCCAAAAAGTGTGTTTTTTCCCATTTTCGGGGGTCGAAAAAACCCATTTCCGAAAATGAAATTTCGCGTTTTTTGGTCCGTACGTCCATTTTGTACCTCTATTTTAGCACGTGACAAAAAAAATCGGAAGAAAAATGTCCGGAACCTCGTTTTTTGAGCGCGTGAAAATGCCAGTGAAATTTCTTTTGGGCCCAAAAGTAGGTTTTTTCCCATTTTCGGGGGTCGAAAAAACCCATTTCCGAAAATGAAATTTCGCGTTTTTTGGTCCGTACGTCCATTTTGTACCTCTATTTTAGCACGTGACAAAAAAAATCGGATGAAAAATGTCCGTAACCTCGTTTTTTGAGCGCGTGAAAATGCAAGTGAAACCAGTTTTGGGCCAAAAAGTGGGTTTTTTCCCATTTTCGGGGGTCGAAAAAACCCATTTCCGAAAATGAAATTTCGCGTTTTTTGGTCCGTACGTCCATTTTGTACCTCTATTTTAGCACGTGACAAAAAAAATCGGAAGAAAAATGTCCGGAACCTCGTTTTTTGAGCGCGTGAAAATGCCAGTGAAACCAGTTTTGGGCCAAAATGTGGGTTTTTTCCCATTTTTGGGGGTCGAAAAAACCCATTTCCGGAAATGAAATTTCGCGTTTTTTGGTCCGTACGTCCATTTTGTACCTCTATTTTAGCACGTGACAAAAAAAATCGGATGAAAAATGTCCGGAACCTCGTTTTTTGAGCGCGTGAAATTGCCAGTGAAACTAGTTTTGGGCCAAAAAGTGGGTTTTTTCCCATTTTCGGGGGTCGAAAAAACCCATTTCCGAAAATGAAATTTCGCGTTTTTTGGTCCGTACGTCCATTTTGTACCTCTATTTTAGCACGTGACAAAAAAAATCGAAAGTAAAATGTCCGGAACCTTGTTTTTTGAGAGCGTGAAAATGCCAGTGAAACCAGTTTCGGGCCAAAAAGTGGGTTTTTTCCCATTTTCTGGGGTCGAAAAAACCAATTTCCGGAAATGAAATTTCGCGTTTTTTGGTCCGTACGTCCATTTTGTACCTCTATTTTAGCACGTGACAAAAAAATCGGAAGAAAAATGTCCGGAACCTCGTTTTTTGAGCGCGTGAAAATGCCAGTGAAACTAGTTTTGGGCCAAAATGTGGGTTTTTTCCCATTTTTGGGTGTCGAAAAAACCCATTAACGGAAATGAAATTTCGCGTTTTTTGGTCCGTACGTCCATTTTGTACCTCTATTTTAGCACGTGACAAAAACAATCGGATGAAAAATGTCCGGAACCTCATTTTTTGAGCGCGTGAAAATGCCAGTGAAACCAGTTTTGGGCCAAAAAGTGGGTTTTTTCCCATTTTCGGGGGTCGAAAAAACCCATTTCCGAAAATGAAATTTCGCGTTTTTTGGTCCGTACGTCCATTTTGTACCTCTATTTTAGCACGTGACAAAAAAAATCGGAAGAAAAATGTCCGGAACCTCATTTTTTGAGCGCGTGAAAATGCCAGTGAAACTAGTTTTGGGCCAAAATGTGGGTTTTTTCCCATTTTTGGGGGTCGAAAAAACCCATTTCCGAAAATGAAATTTCGCGTTTTTTGGTCCGTACGTCCATTTTGTACCTCTATTTTAGCATGTGACAAAAAAAATCGGATGAAAAATGTCCGGAACCTCGTTTTTTGATTGCGTGAAAATGCCAGTGAAACCAGTTTTGGGCCAAAAAGTGGGTTTTTTCCCATTTTCGGGGGTCGAAAAAACCCATTTCCGAAAATGAAATTTCGCGTTTTTTGGTCCGTACGTCCATTTTGTACCTCTATTTTAGCACGTGACAAAAAAAATCGGAAGAAAAATGTCCGGAACCTCATTTTTTGAGCGCGTGAAAATGCCAGTGAAACCAGTTTTGGGCCAAAAAGTTGGTTTTTTCCCATTTTCGGGGGTCGAAAAAACCCATTTCCGGAAATGAAATTTCGCGTTTTTTGGTCCGTACGTCCATTTTGTACCTCTATTTTAGCACGTGACAAAAAAAATCGGATGAAAAATGTCCGGAACCTCGTTTTTTGAGCGCGTGAAAATGCCAGTGAAACCAGTTTTGGGCCAAAAAGTGGGTTTTTTCCCATTTTCGGGGGTCGAAAAAACCCATTTCCGAAAATGAAATTTCGCGTTTTTTGGTCCGTACGTCCATTTTGTACCTCTATTTTAGCACGTGACAAAAAAAATCGGAAGAAAAATGTCCGGAACCTCGTTTTTTGAGCGCGTGAAAATGCCAGTGAAACCAGTTTTGGGCCAAAAAGTGGGTTTTTTCCCATTTTCGGGGGTCGAAAAAACCCACTTCTGAAAATGAAATTTCGCATTTTTTGTCCGTACGTCCATTTTGTACTTCTATTTTAGCACGTGACAAAAACAATCGGAAGAAAAATGTCCGGAACCTCGTTTTTTGAGCGCGTGAAAATGCCAGTGAAATTTCTTTTGGGCCCAAAAGTAGGTTTTTTCCCATTTTCGGGGGTCGAAAAAACCCATTTCCGGAAATAAAAGTTCACGTTTTTTCGTCCGTACGTCCATTTTGTACCTCTATTTTAGCACGTGACAAAAAAAATCGGATGAAAAATGTCCGGAACCTCGTTTTTTGAGCGCGTGAAAATGCCAGTGAACCCAGTTTTGGGCCAAAAAGTGGGTTTTTTCCCATTTTCGGGGGTCGAAAAAACCCATTTCCGAAAATGAAATTTCGCGTTTTTTGGTCCGTACGTCCATTTTGTACCTCTATTTTAGCACGTGACAAAAAAAATCGGAAGTAAAATGTCCGGAACCTTGTTTTTTGAGAGCGTGAAAATGCCAGTGAAACCAGTTTCGGGCCAAAAAGTGGGTTTTTTCCCATTTTCTGGGGTCGAAAAAACCCATTTCCGGAAATGAAATTTCACGTTTTTTGGTCCGTACGTCCATTTTGTACCTCTATTTTAGCACGTGACAAAAAAATCGGAAGAAAAATGTCCGGAACCTCGTTTTTTGAGCGCGTGAAAATGCCAGTGAAACTAGTTTTGGGCCAAAATGTGGGTTTTTTCCCATTTTTGGGGGTCGAAAAAACCCATTTCCGGAAATGAAATTTCGCGTTTTTTGGTCCGTACGTCCATTTTGTACCTCTATTTTAGCACGTGACAAAAACAATCGGATGAAAAATGTCCGGAACCTCGTTTTTTGAGCGCGTGAAAATGCCAGTGAAACCAGTTTTGGGCCAAAAAGTGTGTTTTTTCCCATTTTCGGGGGTCGAAAAAACCCATTTCCGAAAATGAAATTTCGCGTTTTTTGGTCCGTACGTCCATTTTGTACCTCTATTTTAGCACGTGACAAAAAAAATCGGAAGTAAAATGTCCGGAACCTTGTTTTTTGAGAGCGTGAAAATGCCAGTGAAACCAGTTTCGGGCCAAAAAGTGGGTTTTTTCCCATTTTCTGGGGTCGAAAAAACCCATTTCCGGAAATGAATTTCGCGTTTTTTGGTCCGTACGTCCATTTTGTACCTCTATTTTAGCACGTGACAAAAAAATCGGAAGAAAAATGTCCGGAACCTCGTTTTTTGAGCGCGTGAAAATGCCAGTGAAACCAGTTTTGGGCCAAAATGTGGGTTTTTTCCCATTTTTGGGGGTCGAAAAAACCCATTTCCGGAAATGAAATTTCGCGTTTTTTGGTCCGTACGTCCATTTTGTACCTCTATTTTAGCACGTGACAAAAACAATCGGATGAAAAATGTCCGGAACCTCGTTTTTTGAGCGCGTGAAAATGCCAGTGAAACCAGTTTTGGGCCAAAAAGTGTGTTTTTTCCCATTTTCGGGGGTCGAAAAAACCCATTTCCGAAAATGAAATTTCGCGTTTTTTGGTCCGTACGTCCATTTTGTACCTCTATTTTAGCACGTGACAAAAAAAATCGGAAGAAAAATGTCCGGAACCTCGTTTTTTGAGCGCGTGAAAATGCCAGTGAAATTTCTTTTGGGCCCAAAAGTAGGTTTTTTCCCATTTTCGGGGGTCGAAAAAACCCATTTCCGAAAATGAAATTTCGCGTTTTTTGGTCCGTACGTCCATTTTGTACCTCTATTTTAGCACGTGACAAAAAAAATCGGATGAAAAATGTCCGTAACCTCGTTTTTTGAGCGCGTGAAAATGCAAGTGAAACCAGTTTTGGGCCAAAAAGTGGGTTTTTTCCCATTTTCGGGGGTCGAAAAAACCCATTTCCGAAAATGAAATTTCGCGTTTTTTGGTCCGTACGTCCATTTTGTACCTCTATTTTAGCACGTGACAAAAAAAATCGGAAGAAAAATGTCCGGAACCTCGTTTTTTGAGCGCGTGAAAATGCCAGTGAAACCAGTTTTGGGCCAAAATGTGGGTTTTTTCCCATTTTTGGGGGTCGAAAAAACCCATTTCCGGAAATGAAATTTCGCGTTTTTTGGTCCGTACGTCCATTTTGTACCTCTATTTTAGCACGTGACAAAAAAAATCGGATGAAAAATGTCCGGAACCTCGTTTTTTGAGCGCGTGAAAATGCCAGTGAAACTAGTTTTGGGCCAAAAAGTGGGTTTTTTCCCATTTTCGGGGGTCGAAAAAACCCATTTCCGAAAATGAAATTTCGCGTTTTTTGGTCCGTACGTCCATTTTGTACCTCTATTTTAGCACGTGACAAAAAAAATCGAAAGTAAAATGTCCGGAACCTTGTTTTTTGAGAGCGTGAAAATGCCAGTGAAACCAGTTTCGGGCCAAAAAGTGGGTTTTTTCCCATTTTCTGGGGTCGAAAAAACCAATTTCCGGAAATGAAATTTCGCGTTTTTTGGTCCGTACGTCCATTTTGTACCTCTATTTTAGCACGTGACAAAAAAATCGGAAGAAAAATGTCCGGAACCTCGTTTTTTGAGCGCGTGAAAATGCCAGTGAAACTAGTTTTGGGCCAAAATGTGGGTTTTTTCCCATTTTTGGGTGTCGAAAAAACCCATTAACGGAAATGAAATTTCGCGTTTTTTGGTCCGTACGTCCATTTTGTACCTCTATTTTAGCACGTGACAAAAACAATCGGATGAAAAATGTCCGGAACCTCGTTTTTTGAGCGCGTGAAAATGCCAGTGAAACCAGTTTTGGGCCAAAAAGTGGGTTTTTTCCCATTTTCGGGGGTCGAAAAAACCCATTTCCGAAAATGAAATTTCGCGTTTTTTGGTCCGTACGTCCATTTTGTACCTCTATTTTAGCACGTGACAAAAAAAATCGGAAGAAAAATGTCCGGAACCTCATTTTTTGAGCGCGTGAAAATGCCAGTGAAACCAGTTTTGGGCCAAAATGTGGGTTTTTTCCCATTTTCGGGGGTCGAAAAAACCCATTTCCGAAAATGAAATTTCGCGTTTTTTGGTCCGTACGTCCATTTTGTACCTCTATTTTAGCACGTGACAAAAAAAATCGGATGAAAAATGTCCGGAACCTCGTTTTTTGAGCGCGTGAAAATGCCAGTGAAACCAGTTTTGGGCCAAAAAGTGGGTTTTTTCCCATTTTCGGGGGTCGAAAAAACCCATTTCCGAAAATGAAATTTCGCGTTTTTTGGTCCGTACGTCCATTTTGTACCTCTATTTTAGCACGTGACAAAAAAAATCGGAAGAAAAATGTCCGGAACCTCGTTTTTTGAGCGCGTGAAAATGCCAGTGAAACCAGTTTTGGGCCAAAAAGTTGGTTTTTTCCCATTTTCGGGGGTCGAAAAAACCCATTTCCGGAAATGAAATTTCGCGTTTTTTGGTCCGTACGTCCATTTTGTACCTCTATTTTAGCACGTGACAAAAAAAATCGGATGAAAAATGTCCGGAACCTCGTTTTTTGAGCGCGTGAAAATGCCAGTGAAACCAGTTTTGGGCCAAAAAGTGGGTTTTTTCCCATTTTCGGGGGGTCGAAAAAACCCATTTCCGAAAATGAAATTTCGCGTTTTTTGGTCCGTACGTCCATTTTGTACCTCTATTTTAGCACGTGACAAAAAAATCGGAAGAAAAATGTCCGGAACCTCGTTTTTTGAGCGCGTGAAAATGCCAGTGAAACTAGTTTTGGGCCAAAATGTGGGTTTTTTCCCATTTTTGGGGGTCGAAAAAACCCATTTCCGGAAATGAAATTTCGCGTTTTTTGGTCCGTACGTCCATTTTGTACCTCTATTTTAGCACGTGACAAAAACAATCGGATGAAAAATGTCCGGAACCTCGTTTTTTGAGCGCGTGAAAATGCCAGTGAAACCAGTTTTGGGCCAAAAAGTGTGTTTTTTCCCATTTTCGGGGGTCGAAAAAACCCATTTCCGAAAATGAAATTTCGCGTTTTTTGGTCCGTACGTCCATTTTGTACCTCTATTTTAGCACGTGACAAAAAAAATCGGAAGTAAAATGTCCGGAACCTTGTTTTTTGAGAGCGTGAAAATGCCAGTGAAACCAGTTTCGGGCCAAAAAGTGGGTTTTTTCCCATTTTCTGGGGTCGAAAAAACCCATTTCCGGAAATGAAATTTCGCGTTTTTTGGTCCGTACGTCCATTTTGTACCTCTATTTTAGCACGTGACAAAAAAATCGGAAGAAAAATGTCCGGAACCTCGTTTTTTGAGCGCGTGAAAATGCCAGTGAAACCAGTTTTGGGCCAAAATGTGGGTTTTTTCCCATTTTTGGGGGTCGAAAAAACCCATTTCCGGAAATGAAATTTCGCGTTTTTTGGTCCGTACGTCCATTTTGTACCTCTATTTTAGCACGTGACAAAAACAATCGGATGAAAAATGTCCGGAACCTCGTTTTTTGAGCGCGTGAAAATGCCAGTGAAACCAGTTTTGGGCCAAAAAGTGTGTTTTTTCCCATTTTCGGGGGTCGAAAAAACCCATTTCCGAAAATGAAATTTCGCGTTTTTTGGTCCGTACGTCCATTTTGTACCTCTATTTTAGCACGTGACAAAAAAAATCGGAAGAAAAATGTCCGGAACCTCGTTTTTTGAGCGCGTGAAAATGCCAGTGAAATTTCTTTTGGGCCCAAAAGTAGGTTTTTTCCCATTTTCGGGGGTCGAAAAAACCCATTTCCGAAAATGAAATTTCGCGTTTTTTGGTCCGTACGTCCATTTTGTACCTCTATTTTAGCACGTGACAAAAAAAATCGGATGAAAAATGTCCGTAACCTCGTTTTTTGAGCGCGTGAAAATGCAAGTGAAACCAGTTTTGGGCCAAAAAGTGGGTTTTTTCCCATTTTCGGGGGTCGAAAAAACCCATTTCCGAAAATGAAATTTCGCGTTTTTTGGTCCGTACGTCCATTTTGTACCTCTATTTTAGCACGTGACAAAAAAAATCGGAAGAAAAATGTCCGGAACCTCGTTTTTTGAGCGCGTGAAAATGCCAGTGAAACCAGTTTTGGGCCAAAATGTGGGTTTTTTCCCATTTTTGGGGGTCGAAAAAACCCATTTCCGGAAATGAAATTTCGCGTTTTTTGGTCCGTACGTCCATTTTGTACCTCTATTTTAGCACGTGACAAAAAAAATCGGATGAAAAATGTCCGGAACCTCGTTTTTTGAGCGCGTGAAAATGCCAGTGAAACTAGTTTTGGGCCAAAAAGTGGGTTTTTTCCCATTTTCGGGGGTCGAAAAAACCCATTTCCGAAAATGAAATTTCGCGTTTTTTGGTCCGTACGTCCATTTTGTACCTCTATTTTAGCACGTGACAAAAAAAATCGAAAGTAAAATGTCCGGAACCTTGTTTTTTGAGAGCGTGAAAATGCCAGTGAAACCAGTTTCGGGCCAAAAAGTGGGTTTTTTCCCATTTTCTGGGGTCGAAAAAACCAATTTCCGGAAATGAAATTTCGCGTTTTTTGGTCCGTACGTCCATTTTGTACCTCTATTTTAGCACGTGACAAAAAAATCGGAAGAAAAATGTCCGGAACCTCGTTTTTTGAGCGCGTGAAAATGCCAGTGAAACTAGTTTTGGGCCAAAATGTGGGTTTTTTCCCATTTTTGGGTGTCGAAAAAACCCATTAACGGAAATGAAATTTCGCGTTTTTTGGTCCGTACGTCCATTTTGTACCTCTATTTTAGCACGTGACAAAAACAATCGGATGAAAAATGTCCGGAACCTCGTTTTTTGAGCGCGTGAAAATGCCAGTGAAACCAGTTTTGGGCCAAAAAGTGGGTTTTTTCCCATTTTCGGGGGTCGAAAAAACCCATTTCCGAAAATGAAATTTCGCGTTTTTTGGTCCGTACGTCCATTTTGTACCTCTATTTTAGCACGTGACAAAAAAAATCGGAAGAAAAATGTCCGGAACCTCATTTTTTGAGCGCGTGAAAATGCCAGTGAAACCAGTTTTGGGCCAAAATGTGGGTTTTTTCCCATTTTCGGGGGTCGAAAAAACCCATTTCCGAAAATGAAATTTCGCGTTTTTTGGTCCGTACGTCCATTTTGTACCTCTATTTTAGCACGTGACAAAAAAAATCGGATGAAAAATGTCCGGAACCTCGTTTTTTGAGCGCGTGAAAATGCCAGTGAAACCAGTTTTGGGCCAAAAAGTGGGTTTTTTCCCATTTTCGGGGGTCGAAAAAACCCATTTCCGAAAATGAAATTTCGCGTTTTTTGGTCCGTACGTCCATTTTGTACCTCTATTTTAGCACGTGACAAAAAAAATCGGAAGAAAAATGTCCGGAACCTCGTTTTTTGAGCGCGTGAAAATGCCAGTGAAACCAGTTTTGGGCCAAAAAGTTGGTTTTTTCCCATTTTCGGGGGTCGAAAAAACCCATTTCCGGAAATGAAATTTCGCGTTTTTTGGTCCGTACGTCCATTTTGTACCTCTATTTTAGCACGTGACAAAAAAAATCGGATGAAAAATGTCCGGAACCTCGTTTTTTGAGCGCGTGAAAATGCCAGTGAAACCAGTTTTGGGCCAAAAAGTGGGTTTTTTCCCATTTTCGGGGGTCGAAAAAACCCATTTCCGAAAATGAAATTTCGCGTTTTTTGGTCCGTACGTCCATTTTGTACCTCTATTTTAGCACGTGACAAAAAAAATCGAAAGTAAAATGTCCGGAACCTTGTTTTTTGAGAGCGTGAAAATGCCAGTGAAACCAGTTTCGGGCCAAAAAGTGGGTTTTTTCCCATTTTCTGGGGTCGAAAAAACCAATTTCCGGAAATGAAATTTCGCGTTTTTTGGTCCGTACGTCCATTTTGTACCTCTATTTTAGCACGTGACAAAAAAATCGGAAGAAAAATGTCCGGAACCTCGTTTTTTGAGCGCGTGAAAATGCCAGTGAAACCAGTTTTGGGCCAAAATGTGGGTTTTTTCCCATTTTTGGGGGTCGAAAAAACCCATTAACGGAAATGAAATTTCGCGTTTTTTGGTCCGTACGTCCATTTTGTACCTCTATTTTAGCACGTGACAAAAACAATCGGATGAAAAATGTCCGGAACCTCGTTTTTTGAGCGCGTGAAAATGCCAGTGAAACCAGTTTTGGGCCAAAAAGTGTGTTTTTTCCCATTTTCGGGGGTCGAAAAAACCCATTTCCGAAAATGAAATTTCGCGTTTTTTGGTCCGTACGTCCATTTTGTACCTCTATTTTAGCACGTGACAAAAAAAATCGAAAGAAAAATGTCCGGAACCTCGTTTTTTGAGCGCGTGAAAATGCCAGTGAAATTTCTTTTGGACCCAAAAGTAGGTTTTTTCCCATTTTCGGGGGTCGAAAAAACCAATTTCCGAAAATGAAATTTCGCGTTTTTTGGTCCGTACGTCCATTTTGTACCTCTATTTTAGCACGTGACAAAAAAAAATTGGATGAAAAATGTCCGGAACCTCGTTTTTTGAGCGCGTAAAAATGCCAGTGAAACTAGTTTTGGGCCAAAAAGTGGGTTTTTTCCCATTTTCGGGGGTCGAAAAAACCTACTTCTGAAAATGAAATTTCGCGTTTTTTGTCCGTACGTCCATTTTGTACTTCTATTTTAGCACGTGACAAAAACAATCGGAAGAAAAATGTCCGGAACCTCGTTTTTTGAGCGCGTGAAAATGCCAGTGAAATTTCTTTTGGGCCCAAAAGTAGGTTTTTTCCCATTTTCGGGGGTCGAAAAAACCCATTTCCGGAAATAAAAGTTCGCGTTTTTTCGTCCGTACGTCCATTTTGTACCTCTATTTTAGCAGGTGACAAAAAAAATCGGATGAAAAATGTCCGGAACCTCGTTTTTTGAGCGCGTGAAAATGCCAGTGAACCCAGTTTTGGGCCAAAAAGTGGGTTTTTTCCCATTTTCGGGGGTCGAAAAAACCCATTTCCGAAAATGAAATTTCGCGTTTTTTGGTCCGTACGTCCATTTTGTACCTCTATTTTAGCACGTGACAAAAAAAATCGGAAGTAAAATGTCCGGAACCTTGTTTTTTGAGAGCGTGAAAATGCCAGTGAAACCAGTTTCGGGCCAAAAAGTGGGTTTTTTCCCATTTTCTGGGGTCGAAAAAACCCATTTCCGGAAATGAAATTTCGCGTTTTTTGGTCCGTACGTCCATTTTGTACCTCTATTTTAGCACGTGACAAAAAAATCGGAAGAAAAATGTCCGGAACCTCGTTTTTTGAGCGCGTGAAAATGCCAGTGAAACCAGTTTTGGGCCAAAATGTGGGTTTTTTCCCATTTTTGGGGGTCGAAAAAACCCATTTCCGGAAATGAAATTTCGCGTTTTTTGGTCCGTACGTCCATTTTGTACCTCTATTTTAGCACGTGACAAAAACAATCGGATGAAAAATGTCCGGAACCTCGTTTTTTGAGCGCGTGAAAATGCCAGTGAAACCAGTTTTGGGCCAAAAAGTGTGTTTTTTCCCATTTTCGGGGGTCGAAAAAACCATTTCCGAAAATGAAATTTCGCGTTTTTTGGTCCGTACGTCCATTTTGTACCTCTATTTTAGCACGTGACAAAAAAAATCGGAAGTAAAATGTCCGGAACCTTGTTTTTTGAGAGCGTGAAAATGCCAGTGAAACCAGTTTCGGGCCAAAAAGTGGGTTTTTTCCCATTTTCTGGGGTCGAAAAAACCCATTTCCGGAAATGAAATTTCGCGTTTTTTGGTCCGTACGTCCATTTTGTACCTCTATTTTAGCACGTGACAAAAAAATCGGAAGAAAAATGTCCGGAACCTCGTTTTTTGAGCGCGTGAAAATGCCAGTGAAACCAGTTTTGGGCCAAAATGTGGGTTTTTTCCCATTTTTGGGGGTCGAAAAAACCCATTTCCGGAAATGAAATTTCGCGTTTTTTGGTCCGTACGTCCATTTTGTACCTCTATTTTAGCACGTGACAAAAACAATCGGATGAAAAATGTCCGGAACCTCGTTTTTTGAGCGCGTGAAAATGCCAGTGAAACCAGTTTTGGGCCAAAAAGTGTGTTTTTTCCCATTTTCGGGGGTCGAAAAAACCCATTTCCGAAAATGAAATTTCGCGTTTTTTGGTCCGTACGTCCATTTTGTACCTCTATTTTAGCACGTGACAAAAAAAATCGGAAGAAAAATGTCCGGAACCTCGTTTTTTGAGCGCGTGAAAATCCTAGTGAAATTTATTTTGGGCCCAAAAGTAGGTTTTTTCCCATTTTCGGGGGTCGAAAAAACCCATTTCCGAAAATGAAATTTCGCGTTTTTTGGTCCGTACGTCCATTTTGTACCTCTATTTTAGCACGTGACAAAAAAAATCATAAGAAAAATGTCCGGAACCTCGTTTTTTGAGCGCGTGAAAATGCTAGTGAAACCAGTTTTGGGCCCAAAAGTGGGTTTTTTCTCATTTTCGGGGGTCGAAAAAACCCATTTCCGGAAATGAAAGTTCGCGTTTTTTGGTCCGTACGTCAATTTTGTACCTCTATTTTAGCACGTGACAAAAAAAATCGGAAGAAAAATGTCCGGAACCTCATTTTTTGAGCGCTTGAAAATCCCAGTGAAATTTCTTTTGGGCCCAAAAGTAGGTTTTTTCCCATTTTCGGGTGTCGAAAAAACCCATTTCCGGAAATGAAATTTCGCGTTTTTTGGTCCGTACGTCCATTTTGTACCTCTATTTTAGCACGTGACAAAAAAAATCGGAAGAAAAATGTCCGGAACCTCGTTTTTTGAGCGCGTGAAAATGCCAGTGAAACCAGTTTTGGGCCAAAAAGTGGGTTTTTTCCCATTTTCGGGGGTCGAAAAAAACCATTTCCGGAAATGAAATTTCACTTTTTTTTGTCCGTACGTCCATTTTGTACCTCTATTTTAGCACGTGACAAAAAAAATCGGAAGAAAAATGTCCGGAACCTCGTTTTTTGAGCGCGTGAAAATCCTAGTGAAATTTATTTTGGGCCCAAAAGTAGGTTTTTTCCCATTTTCGGGGGTCGAAAAAACCCATTTCCGAAAATGAAATTTCGCGTTTTTTGGTCCGTACGTCCATTTTGTACCTCTATTTTAGCACGTGACAAAAAAAATCAGAAGAAAAATGTCCGGAACCTCATTTTTTGAGCGCGTGAAAATGCTAGTGAAACCAGTTTTGGGCCCAAAAGTGGGTTTTTTCTCATTTTCGGGGGTCGAAAAAACCCATTTCCGGAAATGAAAGTTCGCGTTTTTTGGTCCGTACGTCCATTTTGTACCTCTATTTTAGCACGTGACAAAAAAAATCGGATGAAAAATGTCCGGAACCTCGTTTTTTGAGCGCGTGAAAATGCCAGTGAAACCAGTTTTGGGCCAAAAAGTGGGTTTTTTCCCATTTTCGGGGGTCGAAAAAACCCATTTCCGAAAATGAAATTTCGCGTTTTTTGGTCCGTACGTCCATTGTACCTCTATTTTATCACGTGACAAAAAAAATCGGAAGAAAAATGTCCGGAACCTCGTTTTTTGAGCGCGTGAAAATGCCAGTGAAATTTCTTTTGGGCCCAAAAGTAGGTTTTTTCCCATTTTCGGGGGTCGAAAAAACCCATTTCCGAAAATGAAATTTCGCGTTTTTTGGTCCGTACGTCCATTTTGTACCTCTATTTTAGCACGTGACAAAAAAAATCGGAAGAAAAATGTCCGGAACCTCGTTTTTTGAGCGCGTGAAAATGCCAGTGAAATTTCTTTTGGGCCCAAAAGTAGGTTTTTTCCCATTTTCGGGGGCCGAAAAAACCCATTTCCGAAAATGAAATTTCGCGTTTTTTGGTCCGTACGTCCATTTTGTACCTCTATTTTAGCACGTGGCAAAAAAAATCGGAAGAAAAATGTCCGGAACCTCGTTTTTTGAGCGCGTGAAAATGCTAATGAAACCAGTTTTGGGCCAAAAAGTGGGTTTTTTCCCATTTTCGGGGGTCAAAAAAACCCATTTCCGGAAATGAAATTTCGCGTTTTTTGGTCCGTACGTCCATTTTGTACCTCTATTTTAGCACGTGACAAAAAAAATCGGAAGAAAAATGTCCGGAACCTCGTTTTTTGAGCGCGTGAAAATCCCAGTGAAATTTCTTTTGGGCCCAAAAGTAGGTTTTTTCCCATTTTCGGGGGTCGAAAAAACCCATTTCCGGAAATGAAATTTCGCGTTTTTTGGTCCGTACGTCCATTTTGTACCTCTATTTTAGCACGTGACAAAAACAATCGGATGAAAAATGTCCGGAACCTCGTTTTTTGAGCGCGTGAAAATGCCAGTGAAACCAGTTTTGGGCCAAAAAGTGTGTTTTTTCCCATTTTCGGGGGTCAAAAAAACCCATTTCCGAAAAAGAAATTTCGCGTTTTTTGGTCCGTACGTCCATTTTGTACCTCTATTTTAGCACGTGACAAAAAAAATCGGAAGTAAAATGTCCGGAACCTTGTTTTTTGAGAGCGTGAAAATGCCAGTGAAACCAGTTTTGGGCCAAAAAGTGGGTTTTTTCCCATTTTCTGGGGTCGAAAAAACCCATTTCCGGAAATGAAATTTCGCGTTTTTTGGTCCGTACGTCCATTTTGTACCTCTATTTTAGCACGTGACAAAAAAATCGGAAGAAAAATGTCCGGAACCTCGTTTTTTGAGCGCGTGAAAATGCCAGTGAAACCAGTTTTGGGCCAAAATGTGGGTTTTTTCCCATTTTTGGGGGTCGAAAAAACCCATTTCCGGAAATGAAATTTCGCGTTTTTTGGTCCGTACGTCCATTTTGTACCTCTATTTTAGCACGTGACAAAAACAATCGGATGAAAAATGTCCGGAACCTCGTTTTTTGAGCGCGTGAAAATGCCAGTGAAACCAGTTTTGGGCCAAAAAGTGTGTTTTTTCCCATTTTCGGGGGTCGAAAAAACCCATTTCCGAAAATGAAATTTCGCGTTTTTTGGTCCGTACGTCCATTTTGTACCTCTATTTTAGCACGTGACAAAAAAAATCGGAAGAAAAATGTCCGGAACCTCATTTTTTGAGCGCGTGAAAATGCTAGTGAAACCAGTTTTGGGCCCAAAAGTGGGTTTTTTCTCATTTTCGGGGGTCGAAAAAACCCATTTCCGGAAATGAAAGTTCGCGTTTTTTGGTCCGTACGTCCATTTTGTACCTCTATTTTAGCACGTGACAAAAAAAATCGGATGAAAAATGTCCGGAACCTCGTTTTTTGAGCGCGTGAAAATGCCAGTGAAACCAGTTTTGGGCCAAAAAGTGGGTTTTTTCCCATTTTCGGGGGTCGAAAAAACCCATTTCCGAAAATGAAATTTCGCGTTTTTTGGTCCGTACGTCCATTGTACCTCTATTTTATCACGTGACAAAAAAAATCGGAAGAAAAATGTCCGGAACCTCGTTTTTTGAGCGCGTGAAAATGCCAGTGAAATTTCTTTTGGGCCCAAAAGTAGGTTTTTTCCCATTTTCGGGGGTCGAAAAAACCCATTTCCGAAAATGAAATTTCGCGTTTTTTGGTCCGTACGTCCATTTTGTACCTCTATTTTAGCACGTGACAAAAAAAATCGGAAGAAAAATGTCCGGAACCTCGTTTTTTGAGCGCGTGAAAATGCCAGTGAAATTTCTTTTGGGCCCAAAAGTAGGTTTTTTCCCATTTTCGGGGGCCGAAAAAACCCATTTCCGAAAATGAAATTTCGCGTTTTTTGGTCCGTACGTCCATTTTGTACCTCTATTTTAGCACGTGGCAAAAAAAATCGGAAGAAAAATGTCCGGAACCTCGTTTTTTGAGCGCGTGAAAATGCTAATGAAACCAGTTTTGGGCCAAAAAGTGGGTTTTTTCCCATTTTCGGGGGTCAAAAAAACCCATTTCCGGAAATGAAATTTCGCGTTTTTTGGTCCGTACGTCCATTTTGTACCTCTATTTTAGCACGTGACAAAAAAAATCGGAAGAAAAATGTCCGGAACCTCGTTTTTTGAGCGCGTGAAAATCCCAGTGAAATTTCTTTTGGGCCCAAAAGTAGGTTTTTTCCCATTTTCGGGGGTCGAAAAAACCCATTTCCGGAAATGAAATTTCGCGTTTTTTGGTCCGTACGTCCATTTTGTACCTCTATTTTAGCACGTGACAAAAACAATCGGATGAAAAATGTCCGGAACCTCGTTTTTTGAGCGCGTGAAAATGCCAGTGAAACCAGTTTTGGGCCAAAAAGTGTGTTTTTTCCCATTTTCGGGGGTCAAAAAAACCCATTTCCGAAAAAGAAATTTCGCGTTTTTTGGTCCGTACGTCCATTTTGTACCTCTATTTTAGCACGTGACAAAAAAAATCGGAAGTAAAATGTCCGGAACCTTGTTTTTTGAGAGCGTGAAAATGCCAGTGAAACCAGTTTTGGGCCAAAAAGTGGGTTTTTTCCCATTTTCTGGGGTCGAAAAAACCCATTTCCGGAAATGAAATTTCGCGTTTTTTGGTCCGTACGTCCATTTTGTACCTCTATTTTAGCACGTGACAAAAAAATCGGAAGAAAAATGTCCGGAACCTCGTTTTTTGAGCGCGTGAAAATGCCAGTGAAACCAGTTTTGGGCCAAAATGTGGGTTTTTTCCCATTTTTGGGGGTCGAAAAAACCCATTTCCGGAAATGAAATTTCGCGTTTTTTGGTCCGTACGTCCATTTTGTACCTCTATTTTAGCACGTGACAAAAACAATCGGATGAAAAATGTCCGGAACCTCGTTTTTTGAGCGCGTGAAAATGCCAGTGAAACCAGTTTTGGGCCAAAAAGTGTGTTTTTTCCCATTTTCGGGGGTCGAAAAAACCCATTTCCGAAAATGAAATTTCGCGTTTTTTGGTCCGTACGTCCATTTTGTACCTCTATTTTAGCACGTGACAAAAAAAATCGGAAGAAAAATGTCCGGAACCTCGTTTTTTGAGCGCGTGAAAATCCTAGTGAAATTTATTTTGGGCCCAAAAGTAGGTTTTTTCTCATTTTCGGGGGTCGAAAAAACCCATTTCCGAAAATGAAATTTCACGTTTTTTGGTCCGTACGTCCATTTTGTACCTCTATTTTAGCACGTGACAAAAAAAATCATAAGAAAAATGTCCGGAACCTCGTTTTTTGAGCGCGTGAAAATGCTAGTGAAACCAGTTTTGGGCCCAAAAGTGGGTTTTTTCTCATTTTCGGGGGTCGAAAAAACCCATTTCCGGTAATGAAAGTTCGCGTTTTTTGGTCCGTACGTCCATTTTGTACCTCTATTTTAGCACGTGACAAAAAAATCGGAAGAAAAATGTCCGGAACCTCGTTTTTTGAGCGCTTGAAAATCCCAGTGAAATTTCTTTTGGGCCCAAAAGTAGGTTTTTTCCCATTTTCGGGTGTCGAAAAAACCCATTTCCGGAAATGAAATTCGCGTTTTTTGGTCCGTACGTCCATTTTGTACCTCTATTTTAGCACGTGACAAAAAAAAATCGGAAGAAAAATGTCCGGAACCTCGTTTTTTGAGCGCGTGAAAATGCCAGTGAAACCAGTTTTGGGCCAAAAAGTGGGTTTTTTCCCATTTTCGGGGGTCGAAAAAAACCATTTCCGGAAATGAAATTTCGCTTTTTTTTGTCCGTACGTCCATTTTGTACCTCTATTTTAGCACGTGACAAAAAAAATCGGAAGAAAAATGTCCGGAACCTCGTTTTTTGAGCGCGTGAAAATCCTAGTGAAATTTATTTTGGGCCCAAAAGTAGGTTTTTTCCCATTTTCGGGGGTCGAAAAAACCCATTTACGAAAATGAAATTTCGCGTTTTTTGGTCCGTACGTCCATTTTGTACCTCTATTTTAGCACGTGACAAAAAAAATCAGAAGAAAAATGTCCGGAACCTCATTTTTTGAGCGCGTGAAAATGCTAGTGAAACCAGTTTTGGGCCCAAAAGTGGGTTTTTTCTCATTTTCGGGGGTCGAAAAAACCCATTTCCGGAAATGAAAGTTCGCGTTTTTTGGTCCGTACGTCCATTTTGTACCTCTATTTTAGCACGTGACAAAAACAATCGGATGAAAAATGTCCGGAACCTCGTTTTTTGAGCGCGTGAAAATGCCAGTGAAACCAGTTTTGGGCCAAAAAGTGGGTTTTTTCCCATTTTCGGGGGTCGAAAAAACCCATTTCCGAAAATGAAATTTCGCGTTTTTTGGTCCGTACGTCCATTGTACCTCTATTTTATCACGTGACAAAAAAAATCGGAAGAAAAATGTCCGGAACCTCGTTTTTTGAGCGCGTGAAAATGCCAGTGAAATTTCTTTTGGGCCCAAAAGTGGGGTTTTTCCCATTTTCTGGGGTCGAAAAAACCCATTTCCGGAAATGAAATTTCGCGTTTTTTGGTCCGTACGTCCATTTTGTACCTCTATTTTAGCACGTGACAAAAAAATCGGAAGAAAAATGTCCGGAACCTCGTTTTTTGAGCGCGTGAAAATGCCAGTGAAACCAGTTTTGGGCCAAAATGTGGGTTTTTTCCCATTTTTGGGGGTCGAAAAAACCCATTTCCGGAAATGAAATTTCGCGTTTTTTGGTCCGTACGTCCATTTTGTACCTCTATTTTAGCACGTGACAAAAACAATCGGATGAAAAATGTCCGGAACCTCGTTTTTTGAGCGCGTGAAAATGCCAGTGAAACCAGTTTTGGGCCAAAAAGTGGGTTTTTTCCCATTTTCGGGGGTCAAAAAAACCCATTTCCGAAAATGAAATTTCGCGTTTTTTGGTCCGTACGTCCATTTTGTACCTCTATTTTAGCACGTGACAAAAAAAATCGGAAGAAAAATGTCCGGAACCTCGTTTTTTGAGCGCGTGAAAATCCCAGTGAAATTTCTTTTGGGCCCAAAAGTAGGTTTTTTCCCATTTTCGGGGGTCGAAAAAACCCATTTCCGGAAATGAAATTTCGCGTTTTTTGGTCCGTACGTCCATTTTGTACCTCTATTTTAGCACGTGACAAAAACAATCGGATGAAAAATGTCCGGAACCTCGTTTTTTGAGCGCGTGAAAATGCCAGTGAAACCAGTTTTGGGCCAAAAAGTGTGTTTTTTCCCATTTTCGGGGGTCAAAAAAACTCATTTCCGAAAAAGAAATTTCGCGTTTTTTGGTCCGTACGTCCATTTTGTACCTCTATTTTAGCACGTGACAAAAAAAATCGGAAGTAAAATGTCCGGAACCTTGTTTTTTGAGAGCGTGAAAATGCCAGTGAAACCAGTTTTGGGCCAAAAAGTGGGTTTTTTCCCATTTTCTGGGGTCGAAAAAACCCATTTCCGGAAATGAAATTTCGCGTTTTTTGGTCCGTACGTCCATTTTGTACCTCTATTTTAGCACGTGACAAAAAAATCGGAAGAAAAATGTCCGGAACCTCGTTTTTTGAGCGCGTGAAAATGCCAGTGAAACCAGTTTTGGGCCAAAATGTGGGTTTTTTCCCATTTTTGGGGGTCGAAAAAACCCATTTCCGGAAATGAAATTTCGCGTTTTTTGGTCCGTACGTCCATTTTGTACCTCTATTTTAGCACGTGACAAAAACAATCGGATGAAAAATGTCCGGAACCTCGTTTTTTGAGCGCGTGAAAATGCCAGTGAAACCAGTTTTGGGCCAAAAAGTGTGTTTTTTCCCATTTTCGGGGGTCGAAAAAACCCATTTCCGAAAATGAAATTTCGCGTTTTTTGGTCCGTACGTCCATTTTGTACCTCTATTTTAGCACGTGACAAAAAAAATCGGAAGAAAAATGTCCGGAACCTCGTTTTTTGAGCGCGTGAAAATCCTAGTGAAATTTATTTTGGGCCCAAAAGTAGGTTTTTTCTCATTTTCGGGGGTCGAAAAAACCCATTTCCGAAAATGAAATTTCACGTTTTTTGGTCCGTACGTCCATTTTGTACCTCTATTTTAGCACGTGACAAAAAAAATCATAAGAAAAATGTCCGGAACCTCGTTTTTTGAGCGCGTGAAAATGCTAGTGAAACCAGTTTTGGGCCCAAAAGTGGGTTTTTTCTCATTTTCGGGGGTCGAAAAAACCCATTTCCGGTAATGAAAGTTCGCGTTTTTTGGTCCGTACGTCCATTTTGTACCTCTATTTTAGCACGTGACAAAAAAAATCGGAAGAAAAATGTCCGGAACCTCGTTTTTTGAGCGCTTGAAAATCCCAGTGAAATTTCTTTTGGGCCCAAAAGTAGGTTTTTTCCCATTTTCGGGTGTCGAAAAAACCCATTTCCGGAAATGAAATTCGCGTTTTTTGGTCCGTACGTCCATTTTGTACCTCTATTTTAGCACGTGACAAAAAAAATCGGAAGAAAAATGTCCGGAACCTCGTTTTTTGAGCGCGTGAAAATGCCAGTGAAACCAGTTTTGGGCCAAAAAGTGGGTTTTTTCCCATTTTCGGGGGTCGAAAAAAACCATTTCCGGAAATGAAATTTCGCTTTTTTTTGTCCGTACGTCCATTTTGTACCTCTATTTTAGCACGTGACAAAAAAAATCGGAAGAAAAATGTCCGGAACCTCGTTTTTTGAGCGCGTGAAAATCCTAGTGAAATTTATTTTGGGCCCAAAAGTAGGTTTTTTCCCATTTTCGGGGGTCGAAAAAACCCATTTACGAAAATGAAATTTCGCGTTTTTTGGTCCGTACGTCCATTTTGTACCTCTATTTTAGCACGTGACAAAAAAAATCAGAAGAAAAATGTCCGGAACCTCATTTTTTGAGCGCGTGAAAATGCTAGTGAAACCAGTTTTGGGCCCAAAAGTGGGTTTTTTCTCATTTTCGGGGGTCGAAAAAACCCATTTCCGGAAATGAAAGTTCGCGTTTTTTGGTCCGTACGTCCATTTTGTACCTCTATTTTAGCACGTGACAAAAACAATCGGATGAAAAATGTCCGGAACCTCGTTTTTTGAGCGCGTGAAAATGCCAGTGAAACCAGTTTTGGGCCAAAAAGTGGGTTTTTTCCCATTTTCGGGGGTCGAAAAAACCCATTTCCGAAAATGAAATTTCGCGTTTTTTGGTCCGTACGTCCATTGTACCTCTATTTTATCACGTGACAAAAAAAATCGGAAGAAAAATGTCCGGAACCTCGTTTTTTGAGCGCGTGAAAATGCCAGTGAAATTTCTTTTGGGCCCAAAAGTAGGTTTTTTCCCATTTTCGGGGGTCGAAAAAACCCATTTCCGAAAATGAAATTTCGCGTTTTTTGGTCCGTACGTCCATTTTGTACCTCTATTTTAGCACGTGACAAAAAAAATCGGAAGAAAAATGTCTGGAACCTCGTTTTTTGAGCGCGTGAAAATGCCAGTGAAATTTCTTTTGGGCCCAAAAGTAGGTTTTTTCCCATTTTCGGGGGTCGAAAAAACCCATTTCCGAAAATGAAATTTCGCGTTTTTTGGTCCGTACGTCCATTTTGTACCTCTATTTTAGCACGTGGCAAAAAAAATCGGAAGAAAAATGTCCGGAACCTCGTTTTTTGAGCGCGTGAAAATGCTAATGAAACCAGTTTTGGGCCAAAAAGTGGGTTTTTTCCCATTTTCGGGGGTCAAAAAAACCCATTTCCGGAAATGAAATTTCGCGTTTTTTGGTCCGTACGTCCATTTTGTACCTCTATTTTAGCACGTGACAAAAAAAATCGGATGAAAAATGTCCGGAACCTCGTTTTTTGAGCGCGTGAAAATGCCAGTGAAACCAGGTTTGGGCCAAAAAGTGCGTTTTTTCCCATTTTCGGGGGTCAAAAAAACCCATTTCCGAAAATGAAATTTCGCGTTTTTTGGTCCGTACGTCCATTTTGTACCTCTATTTTAGCACGTGACAAAAAAAATCGGAAGAAAAATGTCCGGAACCTCGTTTTTTGAGCGCGTGAAAATCCCAGTGAAATTTCTTTTGGGCCCAAAAGTAGGTTTTTTCCCATTTTCGGGGGTCGAAAAAACCCATTTCCAAAAATGAAATTTCACGTTTTTTGGTCCGTACGTCAATTTTGTACCTCTATTTTAGCACGTGACAAAAAAAATCGGAAGACAAATGTCCGGAACCTCGTTTTTTGAGCGCGTGAAAATGCCAGTGAAATTTCTTTTGGGCCCAAAAGTAGGTTTTTTCCCATTTTCGGGGGTCGAAAAAACCCATTTCCGAAAATGAAATTTCGCGTTTTTTGGTCCGTACGTCCATTTTGTACCTCTATTTTAGCACGTGACAAAAAAAATCGGAAGAAAAATGTCCGAAACCTCGTTTTTTGAGCGCGTGAAAATGCCAGTGAAACCAGTTTTGGGCCAAAAAATGGGTTTTTTCCCATTTTCGGGGGTCGAAAAAAACCATTTCCGGAAATGAAATTTCGCTTTTTTTTGTCCGTACGTCCATTTTGTACCTCTATTTTAGCACGTGACAAAACAAATCGGAAGAAAAATGTCCGAAACCTCGTTTTTTGAGCGCGTGAAAATCCTAGTGAAATTTATTTTGGGCCCAAAAGTAGGTTTTTTCCCATTTTCGGGGGTCGAAAAAACCCATTTCCGAAAATGAAATTTCGCGTTTTTTGGTCCGTACGTCCATTTTGTACCTCTATTTTAGCACGTGACAAAAAAAATCAGAAGAAAAATGTCCGGAACCTCGTTTTTTGAGCGCGTGAAAATGCTAGTGAAACCAGTTTTGGGCCCAAAAGTGGGTTTTTTCTCATTTTCGGGGGTCGAAAAAACCCATTTCCGGAAATGAAAGTTCGCGTTTTTTGGTCCGTACGTCCATTTTGTACCTCTATTTTAGCACGTGACAAAAAAAATCGGATGAAAAATGTCCGGAACCTCGTTTTTTGAGCGCGTGAAAATGCCAGTGAAACCAGTTTTGGGCCAAAAAGTGGGTTTTTTCCCATTTTCGGGGGTCGAAAAAACCCATTTCCGAAAATGAAATTTCGCGTTTTTTGGTCCGTACGTCCATTGTACCTCTATTTTATCACGTGACAAAAAAAATCGGAAGAAAAATGTCTGGAACCTCGTTTTTTGAGCGCGTGAAAATGCCAGTGAAATTTCTTTTGGGCCCAAAAGTAGGTTTTTTTCCATTTTCGGGGGTCGAAAAAACCCATTTCCGAAAATGAAATTTCGCGTTTTTTGGTCCGTACGTCCATTTTGTACCTCTATTTTAGCACGTGACAAAAAAAATCGGAAGAAAAATGTCCGGAACCTCGTTTTTTGAGCGCGTGAAAATGCCAGTGAAATTTCTTTTGGGCCCAAAAGTAGGTTTTTTCCCATTTTCGGGGGTCGAAAAAACCCATTTCCGAAAATGAAATTTCGCGTTTTTTGGTCCGTACGTCCATTTTGTACCTCTATTTTAGCACGTGGCAAAAAAAATCGGAAGAAAAATGTCCGGAACCTCGTTTTTTGAGCGCGTGAAAATGCTAATGAAACCAGTTTTGGGCCAAAAAGTGGGTTTTTTCCCATTTTCGGGGGTCAAAAAAACCCATTTCCGGAAATGAAATTTCGCGTTTTTTGGTTCGTACGTCCATTTTGTACCTCTATTTTAGCACGTGACAAAAAAAATCGGATGAAAAATGTCCGGAACCTCGTTTTTTGAGTGCGTGAAAATGCCAGTGAAACCAGTTTTGGGCCAAAAAGTGGGTTTTTTCCCATTTTCGGGGGTCAAAAAAACCCATTTCCGAAAATGAAATTTCGCGTTTTTTGGTCCGTACGTCCATTTTGTACCTCTATTTTAGCACGTGACAAAAAAAATCGGAAGAAAAATGTCCGGAACCTCGTTTTTTGAGCGCGTGAAAATCCCAGTGAAATTTCTTTTGGGCCCAAAAGTAGGTTTTTTCCCATTTTCGGGGGTCGAAAAAACCCATTTCCAAAAATGAAATTTCACGTTTTTTGGTCCGTACGTCAATTTTGTACCTCTATTTTAGCACGTGACAAAAAAAATCGGAAGAAAAATGTCCGGAACCTCGTTTTTTGAGCGCGTGAAAATGCCAGTGAAATTTCTTTTGGGCCCAAAAGTAGGTTTTTTCCCATTTTCGGGGGTCGAAAAAACCCATTTCCGAAAATGAAATTTTGCGTTTTTTGGTCCGTACGTCCATTTTGTACCTCTATTTTAGCACGTGACAAAAAAAATCGGAATAAAAATGTCCGGAACCTCGTTTTTTGAGCGCGTGAAAATGCCAGTGAAACCAGTTTTGGGCCAAAAAGTGGGTTTTTTCCCATTTTCGGGGGTCAAAAAAACCCATTTCCGGAAATGAAATTTCGCGTTTTTTGGTCCGTACGTCCATTTTGTACCTCTATTTTAGCACGTGACAAAAAAAATGGGATGAAAAATGTCCGGAACCTCGTTTTTTGAGCGCGTGAAAATGCCAGTGAAACCAGTTTTGGGCCAAAAAGTGTGTTTTTTCCCATTTTCGGGGGTCGAAAAAACCCATTTCCGAAAATGAAATTTCGCGTTTTTTGGTCCGTACGTCCATTTTGTACCTCTATTTTAGCACGTGACAAAAAAAATCGGAAGAAAAATGTCCGGAACCTCGTTTTTTGAGCGCGTGAAAATCCCAGTGAAATTTCTTTTGGGCCCAAAAGTAGGTTTTTTCCCATTTTCGGGGGTCGAAAAAACCCATTTCCAAAAATGAAATTTCACGTTTTTTGGTCCGTACGTCAATTTTGTACCTCTATTTTAGCACGTGACAAAAAAAATCGGAAGAAAAATGTCCGGAACCTCGTTTTTTGAGCGCGTGAAAATGCCAGTGAAATTTCTTTTGGGCCCAAAAGTAGGTTTTTTCCCATTTTCGGGGGTCGAAAAAACCCATTTCCGAAAATGAAATTTCGCGTTTTTTGGTCCGTACGTCCATTTTGTACCTCTATTTTAGCACGTGACAAAAAAAATCGGAAGAAAAATGTCCGGAACCTCGTTTTTTGAGCGCGTGAAAATGCCAGTGAAATTTCTTTTGGGCCCAAAAGTAGGTTTTTTCCCATTTTCGGGGGTCGAAAAAACCCATTTCCAAAAATGAAATTTCGCGTTTTTTGGTCCGTACGTCCATTTTGTACCTCTATTTTAGCACGTGGCAAAAAAAATCGGAAGAAAAATGTCCGGAACCTCGTTTTTTGAGCGCGTGAAAATGCTAATGAAACCAGTTTTGGGCCAAAAAGTGGGTTTTTTCCCATTTTCGGGGGTCAAAAAAACCCATTTCCGGAAATGAAATTTCGCGTTTTTTGGTCCGTACGTCCATTTTGTACCTCTATTTTAGCACGTGACAAAAAAAATCGGATGAAAAATGTCCGGAACCTCGTTTTTTGAGCGCGTGAAAATGCCAGTGAAACCAGGTTTGGGCCAAAAAGTGCGTTTTTTCCCATTTTCGGGGGTCAAAAAAACCCATTTCCGAAAATGAAATTTCGCGTTTTTTGGTCCGTACGTCCATTTTGTACCTCTATTTTAGCACGTGACAAAAAAAATCGGAAGAAAAATGTCCGGAACCTCGTTTTTTGAGCGCGTGAAAATCCCAGTGAAATTTCTTTTGGGCCCAAAAGTAGGTTTTTTCCCATTTTCGGGGGTCGAAAAAACCCATTTCCAAAAATGAAATTTCACGTTTTTTGGTCCGTACGTCAATTTTGTACCTCTATTTTAGCACGTGACAAAAAAAATCGGAAGACAAATGTCCGGAACCTCGTTTTTTGAGCGCGTGAAAATGCCAGTGAAATTTCTTTTGGGCCCAAAAGTAGGTTTTTTCCCATTTTCGGGGGTCGAAAAAACCCATTTCCGAAAATGAAATTTCGCGTTTTTTGGTCCGTACGTCCATTTTGTACCTCTATTTTAGCACGTGACAAAAAAAATCGGAAGAAAAATGTCCGAAACCTCGTTTTTTGAGCGCGTGAAAATGCCAGTGAAACCAGTTTTGGGCCAAAAAATGGGTTTTTTCCCATTTTCGGGGGTCGAAAAAAACCATTTCCGGAAATGAAATTTCGCTTTTTTTTGTCCGTACGTCCATTTTGTACCTCTATTTTAGCACGTGACAAAACAAATCGGAAGAAAAATGTCCGAAACCTCGTTTTTTGAGCGCGTGAAAATCCTAGTGAAATTTATTTTGGGCCCAAAAGTAGGTTTTTTCCCATTTTCGGGGGTCGAAAAAACCCATTTCCGAAAATGAAATTTTGCGTTTTTTGGTCCGTACGTCCATTTTGTACCTCTATTTTAGCACGTGACAAAAAAAATCAGAAGAAAAATGTCCGGAACCTCGTTTTTTGAGCGCGTGAAAATGCTAGTGAAACCAGTTTTGGGCCCAAAAGTGGGTTTTTTCTCATTTTCGGGGGTCGAAAAAACCCATTTCCGGAAATGAAAGTTCGCGTTTTTTGGTCCGTACGTCCATTTTGTACCTCTATTTTAGCACGTGACAAAAAAAATCGGATGAAAAATGTCCGGAACCTCGTTTTTTGAGCGCGTGAAAATGCCAGTGAAACCAGTTTTGGGCCAAAAAGTGGGTTTTTTCCCATTTTCGGGGGTCGAAAAAACCCATTTCCGAAAATGAAATTTCGCGTTTTTTGGTCCGTACGTCCATTGTACCTCTATTTTATCACGTGACAAAAAAAATCGGAAGAAAAATGTCCGGAACCTCGTTTTTTGAGCGCGTGAAAATGCCAGTGAAATTTCTTTTGGGCCCAAAAGTAGGTTTTTTTCCATTTTCGGGGGTCGAAAAAACCCATTTCCGAAAATGAAATTTCGCGTTTTTTGGTCCGTACGTCCATTTTGTACCTCTATTTTAGCACGTGACAAAAAAAATCGGAAGAAAAATGTCCGGAACCTCGTTTTTTGAGCGCGTGAAAATGCCAGTGAAATTTCTTTTGGGCCCAAAAGTAGGTTTTTTCCCATTTTCGGGGGTCGAAAAAACCCATTTCCGAAAATGAAATTTCGCGTTTTTTGGTCCGTACGTCCATTTTGTACCTCTATTTTAGCACGTGGCAAAAAAAATCGGAAGAAAAATGTCCGGAACCTCGTTTTTTGAGCGCGTGAAAATGCTAATGAAACCAGTTTTGGGCCAAAAAGTGGGTTTTTTCCCATTTTCGGGGGTCAAAAAAACCCATTTCCGGAAATGAAATTTCGCGTTTTTTGGTTCGTACGTCCATTTTGTACCTCTATTTTAGCACGTGACAAAAAAAATCGGATGAAAAATGTCCGGAACCTCGTTTTTTGAGTGCGTGAAAATGCCAGTGAAACCAGTTTTGGGCCAAAAAGTGGGTTTTTTCCCATTTTCGGGGGTCAAAAAAACCCATTTCCGAAAATGAAATTTCGCGTTTTTTGGTCCGTACGTCCATTTTGTACCTCTATTTTAGCACGTGACAAAAAAAATCGGAAGAAAAATGTCCGGAACCTCGTTTTTTGAGCGCGTGAAAATCCCAGTGAAATTTCTTTTGGGCCCAAAAGTAGGTTTTTTCCCATTTTCGGGGGTCGAAAAAACCCATTTCCAAAAATGAAATTTCACGTTTTTTGGTCCGTACGTCAATTTTGTACCTCTATTTTAGCACGTGACAAAAAAAATCGGAAGAAAAATGTCTGGAACCTCGTTTTTTGAGCGCGTGAAAATGCCAGTGAAATTTCTTTTGGGCCCAAAAGTAGGTTTTTTCCCATTTTCGGGGGTCGAAAAAACCCATTTCCGAAAATGAAATTTCGCGTTTTTTGGTCCGTACGTCCATTTTGTACCTCTATTTTAGCACGTGACAAAAAAAATCGGAATAAAAATGTCCGGAACCTCGTTTTTTGAGCGCGTGAAAATGCCAGTGAAACCAGTTTTGGGCCAAAAAGTGGGTTTTTTCCCATTTTCGGGGGTCAAAAAAACCCATTTCCGGAAATGAAATTTCGCGTTTTTTGGTCCGTACGTCCATTTTGTACCTCTATTTTAGCACGTGACAAAAAAAATGGGATGAAAAATGTCCGGAACCTCGTTTTTTGAGCGCGTGAAAATGCCAGTGAAACCAGTTTTGGGCCAAAAAGTGTGTTTTTTCCCATTTTCGGGGGTCGAAAAAACCCATTTCCGAAAATGAAATTTCGCGTTTTTTGGTCCGTACGTCCATTTTGTACCTCTATTTTAGCACGTGACAAAAAAAATCGGAAGAAAAATGTCCGGAACCTTGGTTTTTGAGCGCTTGAAAATCCCAGTGAAATTTCTTTTGGGCCCAAAAGTAGGTTTTTTCCCATTTTCGGGTGTCGAAAAAACCCATTTCCGGAAATGAAATTCACGTTTTTTGGTCCGTACGTCCATTTTGTACCTCTATTTTAGCACGTGACAAAAAAAATCGGAAGAAAAATGTCCGGAACCTCGTTTTTTGAGCGCGTGAAAATGCCAGTGAAACCAGTTTTGGGCCAAAAAGTGGGTTTTTTCCCATTTTCGGGGGTCGAAAAAACCCATTTCCGAAAATGAAATTTCGCGTTTTTTGGTCCGTACGTCCATTTTGTACCTCTATTTTAGCACGTGACAAAAAAAATCGGATGAAAAATGTCCGGAACCTCGTTTTTTGAGCGCGTGAAAATGCCAGTGAAACCAGTTTTGGGCCAAAAAGTGGGTTTTTTCCCATTTTCGGGGGTCGAAAAAACCCATTTCCGAAAATGAAATTTCGCGTTTTTTGGTCCGTACGTCCATTGTACCTCTATTTTATCACGTGACAAAACAAATCGGAAGAAAAATGTCCGGAACCTCGTTTTTTGAGCGCGTGAAAATGCCAGTGAAATTTCTTTTGGGCCCAAAAGTAGGTTTTTTCCCATTTTCGGGGGTCGAAAAAACCCATTTCCGAAAATGAAATTTCGCGTTTTTTGGTCCGTACGTCCATTTTGTACCTCTATTTTAGCACGTGACAAAAAAAATCGGAAGAAAAATGTCCGGAACCTCGTTTTTTGAGCGCGTGAAAATGCCAGTGAAATTTCTTTTGGGCCCAAAAGTAGGTTTTTTCCCATTTTCGGGGGCCGAAAAAACCCATTTCCGAAAATGAAATTTCGCGTTTTTTGGTCCGTACGTCCATTTTGTACCTCTATTTTAGCACGTGGCAAAAAAAATCGGAAGAAAAATGTCCGGAACCTCGTTTTTTGAGCGCGTGAAAATGCTAATGAAACCAGTTTTGGGCCAAAAAGTGGGTTTTTTCCCATTTTCGGGGGTCAAAAAAACCCATTTTCGGAAATGAAATTTCGCGTTTTTTGGTCCGTACGTCCATTTTGTACCTCTATTTTAGCACGTGACAAAAAAAATCGGATGAAAAATGTCCGGAACCTCGTTTTTTGAGCGCGTGAAAATGCCAGTGAAACCAGTTTTGGGCCAAAAAGTGGGTTTTTTCCCATTTTCGGGGGTCAAAAAAACCCATTTCCGAAAATGAAATTTCACGTTTTTTGGTCCGTACGTCCATTTTGTACCTCTATTTTAGCACGTGACAAAAAAAATCGGAAGAAAAATGTCCGGAACCTCGTTTTTTGAGCGCGTGAAAATCCCAGTGAAATTTCTTTTGGGCCCAAAAGTAGGTTTTTTCCCATTTTCGGGGGTCGAAAAAACCCATTTCCAAAAATGAAATTTCACGTTTTTTGGTCCGTACGTCAATTTTGTACCTCTATTTTAGCACGTGACAAAAAAAATCGGAAGAAAAATGTCCGGAACCTCGTTTTTTGAGCGCGTGAAAATGCCAGTGAAATTTCTTTTGGGCCCAAAAGTAGGTTTTTTCCCATTTTCGGGGGTCGAAAAAACCCATTTCCGAAAATGAAATTTCGCGTTTTTTGGTCCGTACGTCCATTTTGTACCTCTATTTTAGCACGTGACAAAAAAAATCGGAAGAAAAATGTCCGGAACCTCGTTTTTTGAGCGCGTGAAAATGCCAGTGAAACCAGTTTTGGGCCAAAAAATGGGTTTTTTCCCATTTTCGGGGGTCGAAAAAAACCATTTCCGGAAATGAAATTTCGCTTTTTTTTGTCCGTACGTCCATTTTGTACCTCTATTTTAGCACGTGACAAAACAAATCGGAAGAAAAATGTCCGAAACCTCGTTTTTTGAGCGCGTGAAAATCCTAGTGAAATTTATTTTGGGCCCAAAAGTAGGTTTTTTCCCATTTTCGGGGGTCGAAAAAACCCATTTCCGAAAATGAAATTTCGCGTTTTTTGGTCCGTACGTCCATTTTGTACCTCTATTTTAGCACGTGACAAAAAAAATCAGAAGAAAAATGTCCGGAACCTCGTTTTTTGAGCGCGTGAAAATGCTAGTGAAACCAGTTTTGGGCCCAAAAGTGGGTTTTTTCTCATTTTCGGGGGTCGAAAAAACCCATTTCCGGAAATGAAAGTTCGCGTTTTTTGGTCCGTACGTCCATTTTGTACCTCTATTTTAGCACGTGACAAAAAAAATCGGATGAAAAATGTCCGGAACCTCGTTTTTTGAGCGCGTGAAAATGCCTGCTAGTTTTTATATGATGCAAAAGTTCAACACAACCCCCGCAAGACATCCCAAATCAGCACGTTTAAGTCGCTGACCAGGTGCCCCGAGCGAGCCCCGGGCGCCCCAGCATCCGACGCTGGCGCCCAGTAGAAGGGGGGACTGCCCCCTCCCTATATATGACATTTCAGCTTTTTCCCAAGTGACCGCAGTTTGCACCTAGGTGTTCGAGGACTCACTATGGCCTTTTTTGAAGTTCCACCCATTTGTTTTGGACGTTCTTATAACCGAATTAAAGCTTCTAAAATCTAGTATCTCCAATAATATTTTCAGATTTCTTTTGATTTTTATAATATTTTATTTTGATTTTTGAAATCTTTTTTCCTGATTTAATCTTAAGAGGGGATTTGAAGTACCAAAACTCATTTAAAGAAAATAGCCAAATAAATTAATAAAATATTAATAAATTAATTTTTTAAAGACCTATTTTCCCAGAGAAATGAGGTTGGTTTTCAATTTCAAGCTAATTGCCTCGACTAAATTGGCATCCCGTGGTGCCCAAGCCAGCCCTGAGGCTCCCAACCAAGCCCCAACCCCAAGCCCCAAGGCCCCCCATGGTGCGACCAATGCTGTTTGGTTGAGCAAAACTCAAAATCTCCCGAGACATACCCGAGTCAATATGCTCCAAATGACCTATTTCCCAGAGAAATGAGGTTGATTTTCAATTGCAAGCAAATTGGCTCGATCAAATTGGCACCCCGAGGTGCCCGAGCCAGCCCCGAGGCCCCCAACCAAGCCCCAACCTCCAATGCCCCAAGGCCCCGAGGGCCCCATGGTGTAACCAGTGCTGTTTGGCTGAGCAAAACTAAAAATCTCCCGAGACATACCTGAACCAATATGCTCCAAATGACCTGTTTTCCAGAGAAATGAGGTTGGTTATCAATTTCAAGCAAATTGGCACCCCAAGAAGGTCGAGCTAGCCCCGAGGCCCCCAACCAAGCCCCACAGGAGGGTGCAACCATAATCTCTAGGGACATCAATCATCGGGACACGTTTCTTAATCACGGGGATAAAGACAAGGGACATCTTTTGAGGAACTTTCATTTTTTCGAATTCTGATCGTTAACTCCAAACGGCGCCGAGCACCAGCGTTGCCGACAGACGACGCTAGCTTCGACAGGCCCGCTCGATGCTGGTTTTTATGTGATGCAAAAGTTCAACACAACCCCCGCAAGACATCCCAAATCAGCACGTTTAAGTCGCTGACCAGGTGCCCCGAGCGAGCCCCGGGCGCCCCAGCATCCGACGCTGGCGCCCAGTAGAAGGGGGGACTGCCCCCTCCCTATATATGACATTTCAGCTTTTTCCCAAGTGACCGCAGTTTGCACCTAGGTGTTCGAGGACTCACTATGGCCTTTTTTGAAGTTCCACCCATTTGTTTTGGACGTTCTTATAACCGAATTAAAGCTTCTAAAATCTAGTATCTCCAATAATATTTTCAGATTTCTTTTAATTTTTATAATATTTTATTTTGATTTTTGAAATCTTTTTTCCTGATTTAATCTTAAGAGGGGATTTGAAGTACCAAAACTCATTTAAAGAAAATAGCCAAATAAATTAATAAAATATTAATAAATTAATTTTTTAAAGACCTATTTTCCCAGAGAAATGAGGTTGGTTTTCAATTTCAAGCTAATTGCCTCGACTAAATTGGCATCCCGTGGTGCCCAAGCCAGCCCTGAGGCTCCCAACCAAGCCCCAACCCCAAGCCCCAAGGCCCCCCATGGTGCGACCAATGCTGTTTGGTTGAGCAAAACTCAAAATCTCCCGAGACATACCCGAGTCAATATGCTCCAAATGACCTATTTCCCAGAGAAATGAGGTTGATTTTCAATTGCAAGCAAATTGGCTCGATCAAATTGGCACCCCGAGGTGCCCGAGCCAGCCCCGAGGCCCCCAACCAAGCCCCAACCTCCAATGCCCCAAGGCCCCGAGGGCCCCATGGTGTAACCAGTGCTGTTTGGCTGAGCAAAACTAAAAATCTCCCGAGACATACCTGAACCAATATGCTCCAAATGACCTGTTTTCCAGAGAAATGAGGTTGGTTATCAATTTCAAGCAAATTGGCACCCCAAGAAGGTCGAGCTAGCCCCGAGGCCCCCAACCAAGCCCCACAGGAGGGTGCAACCATAATCTCTAGGGACATCAATCATCGGGACACGTTTCTTAATCACGGGGATAAAGACAAGGGACATCTTTTGAGGAACTTTCATTTTTTCGAATTCTGATCGTTAACTCCAAACGGCGCCGAGCACCAGCGTTGCCGACAGACGACGCTAGCTTCGACAGGCCCGCTCGATGCTGGTTTTTATGTGATGCAAAAGTTCAACACAACCCCCGCAAGACATCCCAAATCAGCACGTTTAAGTCGCTGACCAGGTGCCCCGAGCGAGCCCCGGGCGCCCCAGCATCCGACGCTGGCGCCCAGTAGAAGGGGGGACTGCCCCCTCCCTATATATGACATTTCAGCTTTTTCCCAAGTGACCGCAGTTTGCACCTAGGTGTTCGAGGACTCACTATGGCCTTTTTTGAAGTTCCACCCATTTGTTTTGGACGTTCTTATAACCGAATTAAAGCTTCTAAAATCTAGTATCTCCAATAATATTTTCAGATTTCTTTTAATTTTTATAATATTTTATTTTGATTTTTGAAATCTTTTTTCCTGATTTAATCTTAAGAGGGGATTTGAAGTACCAAAACTCATTTAAAGAAAATAGCCAAATAAATTAATAAAATATTAATAAATTAATTTTTTAAAGACCTATTTTCCCAGAGAAATGAGGTTGGTTTTCAATTTCAAGCTAATTGCCTCGACTAAATTGGCATCCCGTGGTGCCCAAGCCAGCCCTGAGGCTCCCAACCAAGCCCCAACCCCAAGCCCCAAGGCCCCCCATGGTGCGACCAATGCTGTTTGGTTGAGCAAAACTCAAAATCTCCCGAGACATACCCGAGTCAATATGCTCCAAATGACCTATTTCCCAGAGAAATGAGGTTGATTTTCAATTGCAAGCAAATTGGCTCGATCAAATTGGCACCCCGAGGTGCCCGAGCCAGCCCCGAGGCCCCCAACCAAGCCCCAACCTCCAATGCCCCAAGGCCCCGAGGGCCCCATGGTGTAACCAGTGCTGTTTGGCTGAGCAAAACTAAAAATCTCCCGAGACATACCTGAGCCAATATGCTCCAAATGACCTGTTTTCCAGAGAAATGAGGTTGGTTATCAATTTCAAGCAAATTGGCACCCCAAGAAGGTCGAGCTAGCCCCGAGGCCCCCAACCAAGCCCCACAGGAGGGTGCAACCATAATCTCTAGGGACATCAATCATCGGGACACGTTTCTTAATCACGGGGATAAAGACAAGGGACATCTTTTGAGGAACTTTCATTTTTTCGAATTCTGATCGTTAACTCCAAACGGCGCCGAGCACCAGCGTTGCCGACAGACGACGCTAGCTTCGACAGGCCCGCCCGATGCTGGTTTTTATATGATGCAAAAGTTCAACACAACCCCCGCAAGACATCCCAAATCAGCACGTTTAAGTCGCTGACCAGGTGCCCCGAGCGAGCCCCGGGCGCCCCAGCATCCGACGCTGGCGCCCAGTATTTTTATAAAATCACCAACTTCTCTTTTTAACTCGAACCCTTCTAGGTTTCCTTTCCTAACTATTCATGCTATTATCCACTTTAATATCTCGGCCAAATTTCATTTTTAAAGGGTTTGATCACTATCTCAAAGTTCATACAATGAACTACTTAGTTATGCGAAACCTCTTTTACTAAAACGGACATTTCCCCTAAACCGTAAATCAAAACGATATGATTCTTTCGCTAAAACAAACAGGAAACACGGCCTCATGTTCAAGGTCAGAAACATTATGTTTATGCCCTTTTATGTAACCATGGTTTCGGTCTAAACTACCTAAGCAAAATTCAACATGGTAACAACGCTTAAACGTACTTCCCGTGTTTTTAAACACTCAATACAACCACCAATCCATAATCAACCAACCACCAATCAAACCTCAAGCTAATACTAACCTTGTCATCACTTTTTCATGCTTATGTCACTTCACTGCATCATGTTTATGTCATCATTTGTATCCTCAATCCTCTTATATATTAATCCACAATTTGTTACGCTTTTGTTTCACGATAGTTTCAAGTGGTTTTATAACGTTTCTCTGTACCAAAGCTAAGGGATACTTTCTTGATCTTTCCATTTCCTTGGTTTAATATATAGTCTTAGATTTCTCTCCTTGGTTTAAGGTATGATCATGGATTTCTCATTTCACACACTTTCTTAAAACGATCAAATCAATACATCCGTGATTGTCCAATGAATATTGATTTAAAATTCGGATGGGAATCTTCTGATTCTGAGTACGTTTATATTCTTTTATTTCTTCCTATACATCAATAATATAACTTCGAAACATTCATTACAGGTCATCCACATGGGGTGGACCAGCGATTGTCGCTGCCAGGGCAGGGAAACAACCAACCGGTACATACCAATCACCACTCATGCGCTACACATTCAACACGCCTCCATCACCAGTAGGCACAAGCCCCCAAAGGACCCTAAAGCCTTGAGATTACTTGACCATAACAAATGAAGGTGACATGCTCCGCTTCACGCAAATCAAAGCAACTCACTTAAACACACACTGAAAAATCAAACCGAATCCCACAAGAACGTTTAGGCAATCAAAACCCCAAAAAAGCATCACTTGAGGCCAGCAACGATTGCCACCAAACAAGCCCCGCATCCGTTCAGAACCAACAAAGGCCACCAACGACCGCGATAGTCTCTCAGATCCACCAGCTAAGCCCCATAACGATTGACACCTAACAAAGCCCCACATCGGTTCAAAACAAACAAAGAGACAGCCTCAACAGCGAACACGACTCCAGGCCGTGAGCATTACGTCTTCATGCTATATCTCGGTTTGATAAGAACCAAATAAGGGCCAGGATCGGTGAAAAACGTTCTGAGCACTCCTGGCTTCACCTTCGAGCCACCACGGTGAGGATGCAACCATAATCTCTAGGGACATCTATCATCGGGACACGTTTCTTAATCACAGGGATCAAGACAAGGGACATCTTTTGGGGAACTTTCATTTTTCCGGATTCTGATCGCTAACTCCAAACGGCGCCGAGCACTAGCGTTGCCGACAGACGACGCTGGCTTCGACAGGCCCGCCCGATGCTAGTTTTTATATGATGCAAAATTTCAACACAACCCCCACAAGACATCCCAAATCAGTACGTTCAAGTCGCTGACCAGGTGCCCCGAGCGAGCCCCGGGCGCCCAACCAAGCCCCACAAGAGGGTGCAACCATAATCTCTAGGGACATCAATCATCGGGACACGTTTCTTAATCACGGGGATAAAGACAAGGGACATCTTTTGAGGAACTTTCATTTTTTCGAATTCTGATCGTTAACTCCAAACGGCGTCGAGCACCAGCGTTGCCGACAGACGACGCTAGCTTCGACAGGCCCGCCCGATGCTGGTTTTTATATGATGCAAAAGTTCAACACAACCCCCGCAAGACATCCCAAATCAGCACGTTTAAGTCGCTGACCAGGTGCCCCGAGCGAGCCCCGGGCGCCCCAGCATCCGACGCTGGCGCCCAGTAGAAGGGGGGACTGCCCCCTCCCTATATATGACATTTCAGCTTTTTCCCAAGTGACCGCAGTTTGCACCTAGGTGTTCGAGGACTCACTATGGCCTTTTTTGAAGTTCCACTCATTTGTTTTGGACGTTCTTATAACCGAATTAAAGCTTCTAAAATCTAGTATCTCCAATAATATTTTCAGATTTCTTTTGATTTTTATAATATTTTATTTTGATTTTTGAAATCTTTTTTCCTGATTTAATCTTAAGATGGGATTTGAAGTACCAAAACTCATTTAAAGAAAATAGCCAAATAAATTAATAAAATATTAATAAATTAATTTTTTAAAGACCTATTTTCCCAGAGAAATGAGGTTGGTTTTCAATTTCAAGCTAATTGCCTCGACTAAATTAGCATCCCGTGGTGCCCAAGCCAGCCCTGAGGCTCCCAACCAAGCCCCAACCCCAAGCCCCAAGGCCCCCCATGGTGCGACCAATGCTGTTTGGTTGAGCAAAACTCAAAATCTCCCGAGACATACCCGAGTCAATATGCTCCAAATGACCTATTTCCCAGAGAAATGAGGTTGATTTTCAATTGCAAGCAAATTGGCTCGATCAAATTGGCACCCCGAGGTGCCCGTGCCAGCCCCGAGGCCCCCAACCAAGCCCCAACCTCCAATGCCCCAAGGCCCCGAGGGCCCCATGGTGTAACCAGTGCTGTTTGGCTGAGCAAAACTAAAAATCTCCCGAGACATACCTGAGCCAATATGCTCCAAATGACCTGTTTTCCAGAGAAATGAGGTTGGTTATCAATTTCAAGCAAATTGGCACCCCAAGAAGGTCGAGCTAGCCCCGAGGCCCCCAACCAAGCCCCACAGGAGGGTGCAACCATAATCTCTAGGGACATCAATCATCGGGACACGTTTCTTAATCACGGGGATAAAGACAAGGGACATCTTTTGAGGAACTTTCATTTTTTCGAATTCTGATCGTTAACTCCAAACGGCGCCGAGCACCAGCGTTGCCGACAAACGACGCTAGCTTCGACAGGCCCGCCCGATGCTGGTTTTTATGTGATGCAAAAGTTCAACACAACCCCCGCAAGACATCCCAAATCAGCACGTTTAAGTCGCTGACCAGGTGCCCCGAGCGAGCCCCGGGCGCCCCAGCATCCGACGCTGGCGCCCAGTAGAAGGGGGGACTGCCCCCTCCCTATATATGACATTTCAGCTTTTTCCCAAGTGACCGCAGTTTGCACCTAGGTGTTCGAGGACTCACTATGGCCTTTTTTGAAGTTCCACCCATTTGTTTTGGACGTTCTTATAACCGAATTAAAGCTTCTAAAATCTAGTATCTCCAATAATATTTTCAGATTTCTTTTGATTTTTATAATATTTTATTTTGATTTTTGAAATCTTTTTTCCTGATTTAATCTTAAGATGGGATTTGAAGTACCAAAACTCATTTAAAGAAAATAGCCAAATAAATTAATAAAATATTAATAAATTAATTTTTTAAAGACCTATTTTCCCAGAGAAATGAGGTTGGTTTTCAATTTCAAGCTAATTGCCTCGACTAAATTGGCATCCCGTGGTGCCCAAGCCAGCCCTGAGGCTCCCAACCAAGCCCCAACCCCAAGCCCCAAGGCCCCCCATGGTGCGACCAATGCTGTTTGGTTGAGCAAAACTCAAAATCTCCCGAGACATACCCGAGTCAATATGCTCCAAATGACCTATTTCCCAGAGAAATGAGGTTGATTTTCAATTGCAAGCAAATTGGCTCGATCAAATTGGCACCCCGAGGTGCCCGAGCCAGCCCCGAGGCCCCCAACCAAGCCCCAACCTCCAATGCCCCAAGGCCCCGAGGGCCCCATGGTGTAACCAGTGCTGTTTGGCTGAGCAAAACTAAAAATCTCCCGAGACATACCTGAGCCAATATGCTCCAAATGACCTGTTTTCCAGAGAAATGAGGTTGGTTATCAATTTCAAGCAAATTGGCACCCCAAGAAGGTCGAGCTAGCCCCGAGGCCCCCAACCAAGCCCCACAGGAGGGTGCAACCATAATCTCTAGGGACATCAATCATCGGGACACGTTTCTTAATCACGGGGATAAAGACAAGGGACATCTTTTGAGGAACTTTCATTTTTTCGAATTCTGATCGTTAACTCCAAACGGCGCCGAGCACCAGCGTTGCCGACAAACGACGCTAGCTTCGACAGGCCCGCCCGATGCTGGTTTTTATGTGATGCAAAAGTTCAACACAACCCCCGCAAGACATCCCAAATCAGCACGTTTAAGTCGCTGACCAGGTGCCCCGAGCGAGCCCCGGGCGCCCCAGCATCCGACGCTGGCGCCCAGTAGAAGGGGGGACTGCCCCCTCCCTATATATGACATTTCAGCTTTTTCCCAAGTGACCGCAGTTTGCACCTAGGTGTTCGAGGACTCACTATGGCCTTTTTTGAAGTTCCACCCATTTGTTTTGGACGTTCTTATAACCGAATTAAAGCTTCTAAAATCTAGTATCTCCAATAATATTTTCAGATTTCTTTTGATTTTTATAATATTTTATTTTGATTTTTGAAATATTTTTTCCTGATTTAATCTTAAGAGGGGATTTGAAGTACCAAAACTCATTTAAAGAAAATAGCCAAATAAATTAATAAAATATTAATAAATTAATTTTTTAAAGACCTATTTTCCCAGAGAAATGAGGTTGGTTTTCAATTTCAAGCTAATTGCCTCGACTAAATTGGCATCCCGTGGTGCCCAAGCCAGCCCTGAGGCTCCCAACCAAGCCCCAACCCCAAGCCCCAAGGCCCCCCATGGTGCGACCAATGCTGTTTGGTTGAGCAAAACTCAAAATCTCCCGAGACATACCCGAGTCAATATGCTCCAAATGACCTATTTCCCAGAGAAATGAGGTTGATTTTCAATTGCAAGCAAATTGGCTCGATCAAATTGGCACCCCGAGGTGCCCGAGCCAGCCCCGAGGCCCCCAACCAAGCCCCAACCTCCAATGCCCCAAGGCCCCGAGGGCCCCATGGTGTAACCAGTGCTGTTTGGCTGAGCAAAACTAAAAATCTCCCGAGACATACCTGAGCCAATATGCTCCAAATGACCTGTTTTCCAGAGAAATGAGGTTGGTTATCAATTTCAAGCAAATTGGCACCCCAAGAAGGTCGAGCTAGCCCCGAGGCCCCCAACCAAGCCCCACAGGAGGGTGCAACCATAATCTCTAGGGACATCAATCATCGGGACACGTTTCTTAATCACGGGGATAAAGACAAGGGACATCTTTTGAGGAACTTTCATTTTTTCGAATTCTGATCGTTAACTCCAAACGGCGCCGAGCACCAGCGTTGCCGACAGACGACGCTAGCTTCGACAGGCCCGCCCGATGCTGGTTTTTATATGATGCAAAAGTTCAACACAACCCCCGCAAGACATCCCAAATCAGCACGTTTAAGTCGCTGACCAGGTGCCCCGAGCGAGCCCCGGGCACCCCAGCATCCGACGCTGGCGCCCAGTAGAAGGGGGGACTGCCCCCTCCCTATATATGACATTTCAGCTTTTTCCCAAGTGACCGCAGTTTGTACCTAGGTGTTCGAGGACTCACTATGGCCTTTTTTGAAGTTCCACTCATTTGTTTTGGACGTTCTTATAACCGAATTAAAGCTTCTAAAATCTAGTATCTCCAATAATATTTTCAGATTTCTTTTGATTTTTATAATATTTTATTTTGATTTTTGAAATCTTTTTTCCTGATTTAATCTTAAGATGGGATTTGAAGTACCAAAACTCATTTAAAGAAAATAGCCAAATAAATTAATAAAATATTAATAAATTAATTTTTTAAAGACCTATTTTCCCAGAGAAATGAGGTTGGTTTTCAATTTCAAGCTAATTGCCTCGACTAAATTGGCATCCCGTGGTGCCCAAGCCAGCCCTGAGGCTCCCAACCAAGCCCCAACCCCAAGCCCCAAGGCCCCCCATGGTGCGACCAATGCTGTTTGGTTGAGCAAAACTCAAAATCTCCCGAGACATACCCGAGTCAATATGCTCCAAATGACCTATTTCCCAGAGAAATGAGGTTGATTTTCAATTGCAAGCAAATTGGCTCGATCAAATTGGCACCCCGAGGTGCCCGAGCCAGCCCCGAGGCCCCCAACCAAGCCCCAACCTCCAATGCCCCAAGGCCCCGAGGGCCCCATGGTGTAACCAGTGTTGTTTGGCTGAGCAAAACTAAAAATCTCCCGAGACATACCTGAGCCAATATGCTCCAAATGACCTGTTTTCCAGAGAAATGAGGTTGGTTATCAATTTCAAGCAAATTGGCACCCCAAGAAGGTCGAGCTAGCCCCGAGGCCCCCAACCAAGCCCCACAGGAGGGTGCAACCATAATCTCTAGGGACATCAATCATCGGGACACGTTTCTTAATCACGGGGATAAAGACAAGGGACATCTTTTGAGGAACTTTCATTTTTTCGAATTCTGATCGTTAACTCCAAACGGCGCCGAGCACCAGCGTTGCCGACAGACGACGCTAGCTTCGACAGGCCCGCCCGATGCTGGTTTTTATATGATGCAAAAGTTCAACACAACCCCCGCAAGACATCCCAAATCAGCACGTTTAAGTCACTGACCAGGTGCCCCGAGCGAGCCCCGGGCGCCCCAGCATCCGACGCTGGCGCCCAGTAGAAGGGGGGACTGCCCCCTCCCTATATATGACATTTCAGCTTTTTCCCAAGTGACCGCAGTTTGCACCTAGGTGTTCGAGGACTCACTATGGCCTTTTTTGAAGTTCCACCCATTTGTTTTGGACGTTCTTATAACCGAATTAAAGCTTCTAAAATCTAGTATCTCCAATAATATTTTCAGATTTCTTTTAATTTTTATAATATTTTATTTTGATTTTTGAAATCTTTTTTCCTGATTTAATTTTAAGAGGGGATTTGAAGTACCAAAACTCATTTAAAGAAAATAGCCAAATAAATTAATAAAATATTAATAAATTAATTTTTTAAAGACCTATTTTCCCAGAGAAATGAGGTTGGTTTTCAATTTCAAGCTAATTGCCTCGACTAAATTGGCATCCCGTGGTGCCCAAGCCAGCCCTGAGGCTCCCAACCAAGCCCCAACCCCAAGCCCCAAGGCCCCCCATGGTGCGACCAATGCTGTTTGGTTGAGCAAAACTCAAAATCTCCCGAGACATACCCGAGTCAATATGCTCCAAATGACCTATTTCCCAGAGAAATGAGGTTGATTTTCAATTGCAAGCAAATTGGCTCGATCAAATTGGCACCCCGAGGTGCCCGAGCCAGCCCCGAGGCCCCCAACCAAGCCCCAACCTCCAATGCCCCAAGGCCCCGAGGGCCCCATGGTGTAACCAGTGTTGTTTGGCTGAGCAAAACTAAAAATCTCCCGAGACATACCTGAGCCAATATGCTCCAAATGACCTGTTTTCCAGAGAAATGAGGTTGGTTATCAATTTCAAGCAAATTGGCACCCCAAGAAGGTCGAGCTAGCCCCGAGGCCCCCAACCAAGCCCCACAGGAGGGTGCAACCATAATCTCTAGGGACATCAATCATCGGGACACGTTTCTTAATCACGGGGATAAAGACAAGGGACATCTTTTGAGGAACTTTCATTTTTTCGAATTCTGATCGTTAACTCCAAACGGCGCCGAGCACCAGCGTTGCCGACAGACGACGCTAGCTTCGACAGGCCCGCCCGATGCTGGTTTTTATATGATGCAAAAGTTCAACACAACCCCCGCAAGACATCCCAAATCAGCACGTTTAAGTCGCTGACCAGGTGCCCCGAGCGAGCCCCGGGCGCCCCAGCATCCGACGCTGGCGCCCAGTATTTTTATAAAATCACCAACTTCTCTTTTTAACTCGAACCCTTCTAGGTTTCCTTTCCTAACTATTCATGCTATTATCCACTTTAATATCTCGGCCAAATTTCATTTTTAAAGGGTTTGATCACTATCTCAAAGTTCATACAATGAACTACTTAGTTATGCGAAACCTCTTTTACTAAAACGGACATTTCCCCTAAACCGTAAATCAAAACGATATGATTCTTTCGCTAAAACAAACAGGAAACACGGCCTCATGTTCAAGGTCAGAAACATTATGTTTATGCCCTTTTATGTAACCATGGTTTCGGTCTAAACTACCTAAGCAAAATTCAACATGGTAACAACGCTTAAACGTACTTCCCATGTTTTTAAACACTCAATACAACCACCAATCCATAATCAACCAACCACCAATCAAACCTCAAGCTAATACTAACCTTGTCATCACTTTTTCATGCTTATGTCACTTCACTGCATCATGTTTATGTCATCATTTGTATCCTCAATCCTCTTATATATTAATCCACAATTTGTTACGCTTTTGTTTCACGATAGTTTCAAGTGGTTTTATAACGTTTCTCTGTACCAAAGCTAAGGGATACTTTCTTGATCTTTCCATTTCCTTGGTTTAATATATAGTCTTAGATTTCTCTCCTTGGTTTAAGGTATGATCATGGATTTCTCATTTCACACACTTTCTTAAAACGATCAAATCAATACATCCGTGATTGTCCAATGAATATTGATTTAAAATTCGGATGGGAATCTTCTGATTCTGAGTACGTTTATATTCTTTTATTTCTTCCTATACATCAATAATATAACTTCGAAACATTCATTACAGGTCATCCACATGCGGTGGACCAGCGATTGTCGCTGCCAGGGCAGGGAAACAACCAACCGGTACATACCAATCACCACTCATGCGCTACACATTCAACACGCCTCCATCACCAGTAGGCACAAGCCCCCAAAGGACCCTAAAGCCTTGAGATTACTTGACCATAACAAATGAAGGTGACATGCTCCGCTTCACGCAAATCAAAGCAACTCACTTAAACACACACTGAAAAATCAAACCGAATCCCACAAGAACGTTTAGGCAATCAAAACCCCAAAAAAGCATCACTTGAGGCCAGCAACGATTGCCACCAAACAAGCCCCGCATCCGTTCAGAACCAACAAAGGCCACCAACGACCGCGATAGTCTCTCAGATCCACCAGCTAAGCCCCATAACGATTGACACCTAACAAAGCCCCACATCGGTTCAAAACAAACAAAGAGACAGCCTCAACAGCGAACACGACTCCAGGCCGTGAGCATTACGTCTTCATGCTATATCCCGGTTTGATAAGAACCAAATAAGGGCCAGGATCGGTGAAAAACGTTCTGAGCACTCCTGGCTTCACCTTCGAGCCACCACGGTGAGGATGCAACCATAATCTCTAGGGACATCTATCATCGGGACACGTTTCTTAATCACAGGGATCAAGACAAGGGACATCTTTTGGGGAACTTTCATTTTTCCGGATTCTGATCGCTAACTCCAAACGGCGCCGAGCACTAGCGTTGCCGACAGACGACGCTGGCTTCGACAGGCCCGCCCGATGCTAGTTTTTATATGATGCAAAATTTCAACACAACCCCCACAAGACATCCCAAATCAGTACGTTCAAGTCGCTGACCAGGTGCCCCGAGGGAGCCCCGGGCGCCCAACCAAGCCCCACAAGAGGGTGCAACCATAATCTCTAGGGACATCAATCATCGGGACACGTTTCTTAATCACGGGGATAAAGACAAGGGACATCTTTTGAGGAACTTTCATTTTTTCGAATTCTGATCGTTAACTCCAAACGGCGTCGAGCACCAGCGTTGCCGACAGACGACGCTAGCTTCGACAGGCCCGCCCGATGCTGGTTTTTATATGATGCAAAAGTTCAACACAACCCCCGCAAGACATCCCAAATCAGCACGTTTAAGTCGCTGACCAGGTGCCCCGAGCGAGCCCCGGGCGCCCCAGCATCCGACGCTGGCGCCCAGTAGAAGGGGGGACTGCCCCCTCCCTATATATGACATTTCAGCTTTTTCCCAAGTGACCGCAGTTTGCACCTAGGTGTTCGAGGACTCACTATGGCCTTTTTTGAAGTTCCACTCATTTGTTTTGGACGTTCTTATAACCGAATTAAAGCTTCTAAAATCTAGTATCTCCAATAATATTTTCAGATATCTTTTGATTTTTATAATATTTTATTTTGATTTTTGAAATCTTTTTTCCTGATTTAATCTTAAGATGGGATTTGAAGTACCAAAACTCATTTAAAGAAAATAGCCAAATAAATTAATAAAATATTAATAAATTAATTTTTTAAAGACCTATTTTCCCAGAGAAATGAGGTTGGTTTTCAATTTCAAGCTAATTGCCTCGACTAAATTAGCATCCCGTGGTGCCCAAGCCAGCCCTGAGGCTCCCAACCAAGCCCCAACCCCAAGCCCCAAGGCCCCCCATGGTGCGACCAATGCTGTTTGGTTGAGCAAAACTCAAAATCTCCCGAGACATACCCGAGTCAATATGCTCCAAATGACCTATTTCCCAGAGAAATGAGGTTGATTTTCAATTGCAAGCAAATTGGCTCGATCAAATTGGCACCCCGAGGTGCCCGTGCCAGCCCCGAGGCCCCCAACCAAGCCCCAACCTCCAATGCCCCAAGGCCCCGAGGGCCCCATGGTGTAACCAGTGCTGTTTGGCTGAGCAAAACTAAAAATCTCCCGAGACATACCTGAGCCAATATGCTCCAAATGACCTGTTTTCCAGAGAAATGAGGTTGGTTATCAATTTCAAGCAAATTGGCACCCCAAGAAGGTCGAGCTAGCCCCGAGGCCCCCAACCAAGCCCCACAGGAGGGTGCAACCATAATCTCTAGGGACATCAATCATCGGGACACGTTTCTTAATCACGGGGATAAAGACAAGGGACATCTTTTGAGGAACTTTCATTTTTTCGAATTCTGATCGTTAACTCCAAACGGCGCCGAGCACCAGCGTTGCCGACAAACGACGCTAGCTTCGACAGGCCCGCCCGATGCTGGTTTTTATGTGATGCAAAAGTTCAACACAACCCCCGCAAGACATCCCAAATCAGCACGTTTAAGTCGCTGACCAGGTGCCCCGAGCGAGCCCCGGGCGCCCCAGCATCCGACGCTGGCGCCCAGTAGAAGGGGGGACTGCCCCCTCCCTATATATGACATTTCAGCTTTTTCCCAAGTGACCGCAGTTTGCACCTAGGTGTTCGAGGACTCACTATGGCCTTTTTTGAAGTTCCACCCATTTGTTTTGGACGTTCTTATAACCGAATTAAAGCTTCTAAAATCTAGTATCTCCAATAATATTTTCAGATTTCTTTTGATTTTTATAATATTTTATTTTGATTTTTGAAATCTTTTTTCCTGATTTAATCTTAAGATGGGATTTGAAGTACCAAAACTCATTTAAAGAAAATAGCCAAATAAATTAATAAAATATTAATAAATTAATTTTTTAAAGACCTATTTTCCCAGAGAAATGAGGTTGGTTTTCAATTTCAAGCTAATTGCCTCGACTAAATTGGCATCCCGTGGTGCCCAAGCCAGCCCTGAGGCTCCCAACCAAGCCCCAACCCCAAGCCCCAAGGCCCCCCATGGTGCGACCAATGCTGTTTGGTTGAGCAAAACTCAAAATCTCCCGAGACATACCCGAGTCAATATGCTCCAAATGACCTATTTCCCAGAGAAATGAGGTTGATTTTCAATTGCAAGCAAATTGGCTCGATCAAATTGGCACCCCGAGGTGCCCGTGCCAGCCCCGAGGCCCCCAACCAAGCCCCAACCTCCAATGCCCCAAGGCCCCGAGGGCCCCATGGTGTAACCAGTGCTGTTTGGCTGAGCAAAACTAAAAATCTCCCGAGACATACCTGAGCCAATATGCTCCAAATGACCTGTTTTCCAGAGAAATGAGGTTGGTTATCAATTTCAAGCAAATTGGCACCCCAAGAAGGTCGAGCTAGCCCCGAGGCCCCCAACCAAGCCCCACAGGAGGGTGCAACCATAATCTCTAGGGACATCAATCATCGGGACACGTTTCTTAATCACGGGGATAAAGACAAGGGACATCTTTTGAGGAACTTTCATTTTTTCGAATTCTGATCGTTAACTCCAAACGGCGCCGAGCACCAGCGTTGCCGACAAACGACGCTAGCTTCGACAGGCCCGCCCGATGCTGGTTTTTATGTGATGCAAAAGTTCAACACAACCCCCGCAAGACATCCCAAATCAGCACGTTTAAGTCGCTGACCAGGTGCCCCGAGCGAGCCCCGGGCGCCCCAGCATCCGACGCTGGCGCCCAGTAGAAGGGGGGACTGCCCCCTCCCTATATATGACATTTCAGCTTTTTCCCAAGTGACCGCAGTTTGCACCTAGGTGTTCGAGGACTCACTATGGCCTTTTTTGAAGTTCCACCCATTTGTTTTGGACGTTCTTATAACCGAATTAAAGCTTCTAAAATCTAGTATCTCCAATAATATTTTCAGATTTCTTTTGATTTTTATAATATTTTATTTTGATTTTTGAAATATTTTTTCCTGATTTAATCTTAAGAGGGGATTTGAAGTACCAAAACTCATTTAAAGAAAATAGCCAAATAAATTAATAAAATATTAATAAATTAATTTTTTAAAGACCTATTTTCCCAGAGAAATGAGGTTGGTTTTCAATTTCAAGCTAATTGCCTCGACTAAATTGGCATCCCGTGGTGCCCAAGCCAGCCCTGAGGCTCCCAACCAAGCCCCAACCCCAAGCCCCAAGGCCCCCCATGGTGCGACCAATGCTGTTTGGTTGAGCAAAACTCAAAATCTCCCGAGACATACCCGAGTCAATATGCTCCAAATGACCTATTTCCCAGAGAAATGAGGTTGATTTTCAATTGCAAGCAAATTGGCTCGATCAAATTGGCACCCCGAGGTGCCCGAGCCAGCCCCGAGGCCCCCAACCAAGCCCCAACCTCCAATGCCCCAAGGCCCCGAGGGCCCCATGGTGTAACCAGTGCTGTTTGGCTGAGCAAAACTAAAAATCTCCCGAGACATACCTGAGCCAATATGCTCCAAATGACCTGTTTTCCAGAGAAATGAGGTTGGTTATCAATTTCAAGCAAATTGGCACCCCAAGAAGGTCGAGCTAGCCCCGAGGCCCCCAACCAAGCCCCACAGGAGGGTGCAACCATAATCTCTAGGGACATCAATCATCGGGACACGTTTCTTAATCACGGGGATAAAGACAAGGGACATCTTTTGAGGAACTTTCATTTTTTCGAATTCTGATCGTTAACTCCAAACGGCGCCGAGCACCAGCGTTGCCGACAGACGACGCTAGCTTCGACAGGCCCGCCCGATGCTGGTTTTTATATGATGCAAAAGTTCAACACAACCCCCGCAAGACATCCCAAATCAGCACGTTTAAGTCGCTGACCAGGTGCCCCGAGCGAGCCCCGGGCACCCCAGCATCCGACGCTGGCGCCCAGTAGAAGGGGGGACTGCCCCCTCCCTATATATGACATTTCAGCTTTTTCCCAAGTGACCGCAGTTTGTACCTAGGTGTTCGAGGACTCACTATGGCCTTTTTTGAAGTTCCACTCATTTGTTTTGGACGTTCTTATAACCGAATTAAAGCTTCTAAAATCTAGTATCTCCAATAATATTTTCAGATTTCTTTTGATTTTTATAATATTTTATTTTGATTTTTGAAATCTTTTTTCCTGATTTAATCTTAAGATGGGATTTGAAGTACCAAAACTCATTTAAAGAAAATAGCCAAATAAATTAATAAAATATTAATAAATTAATTTTTTAAAGACCTATTTTCCCAGAGAAATGAGGTTGGTTTTCAATTTCAAGCTAATTGCCTCGACTAAATTGGCATCCCGTGGTGCCCAAGCCAGCCCTGAGGCTCCCAACCAAGCCCCAACCCCAAGCCCCAAGGCCCCCCATGGTGCGACCAATGCTGTTTGGTTGAGCAAAACTCAAAATCTCCCGAGACATACCCGAGTCAATATGCTCCAAATGACCTATTTCCCAGAGAAATGAGGTTGATTTTCAATTGCAAGCAAATTGGCTCGATCAAATTGGCACCCCGAGGTGCCCGAGCCAGCCCCGAGGCCCCCAACCAAGCCCCAACCTCCAATGCCCCAAGGCCCCGAGGGCCCCATGGTGTAACCAGTGTTGTTTGGCTGAGCAAAACTAAAAATCTCCCGAGACATACCTGAGCCAATATGCTCCAAATGACCTGTTTTCCAGAGAAATGAGGTTGGTTATCAATTTCAAGCAAATTGGCACCCCAAGAAGGTCGAGCTAGCCCCGAGGCCCCCAACCAAGCCCCACAGGAGGGTGCAACCATAATCTCTAGGGACATCAATCATCGGGACACGTTTCTTAATCACGGGGATAAAGACAAGGGACATCTTTTGAGGAACTTTCATTTTTTCGAATTCTGATCGTTAACTCCAAACGGCGCCGAGCACCAGCGTTGCCGACAGACGACGCTAGCTTCGACAGGCCCGCCCGATGCTGGTTTTTATATGATGCAAAAGTTCAACACAACCCCCGCAAGACATCCCAAATCAGCACGTTTAAGTCACTGACCAGGTGCCCCGAGCGAGCCCCGGGCGCCCCAGCATCCGACGCTGGCGCCCAGTATTTTTATAAAATCACCAACTTCTCTTTTTAACTCGAACCCTTCTAGGTTTCCTTTCCTAACTATTCATGCTATTATCCACTTTAATATCTCGGCCAAATTTCATTTTTAAAGGGTTTGATCACTATCTCAAAGTTCATACAATGAACTACTTAGTTATGCGAAACCTCTTTTACTAAAACGGACATTTCCCCTAAACCGTAAATCAAAACGATATGATTCTTTCGCTAAAACAAACAGGAAACACGGCCTCATGTTCAAGGTCAGAAACATTATGTTTATGCCCTTTTATGTAACCATGGTTTCGGTCTAAACTACCTAAGCAAAATTCAACATGGTAACAACGCTTAAACGTACTTCCCGTGTTTTTAAACACTCAATACAACCACCAATCCATAATCAACCAACCACCAATCAAACCTCAAGCTAATACTAACCTTGTCATCACTTTTTCATGCTTATGTCACTTCACTGCATCATGTTTATGTCATCATTTGTATCCTCAATCCTCTTATATATTAAACCACAATTTGTTACGCTTTTGTTTCACGATAGTTTCAAGTGGTTTTATAACGTTTCTCTGTACCAAAGCTAAGGGATACTTTCTTGATCTTTCCATTTCCTTGGTTTAATATATAGTCTTAGATTTCTCTCCTTGGTTTAAGGTATGATCATGGATTTCTCATTTCACACACTTTCTTAAAACGATCAAATCAATACATCCGTGATTGTCCAATGAATATTGATTTAAAATTCGGATGGGAATCTTCTGATTCTGAGTACGTTTATATTCTTTTATTTCTTCCTATACATCAATAATATAACTTCGAAACATTCATTACAGGTCATCCACATGGGGTGGACCAGCGATTGTCGCTGCCAGGGCAGGGAAACAACCAACCGGTACATACCAATCACCACTCATGCGCTACACATTCAACACGCCTCCATCACCAGTAGGCACAAGCCCCCAAAGGACCCTAAAGCCTTGAGATTACTTGACCATAACAAATGAAGGTGACATGCTCCGCTTCACGCGAATCAAAGCAACTCACTTAAACACACACTGAAAAATCAAACCGAATCCCACAAGAACGTTTAGGCAATCAAAACCCCAAAAAAGCATCACTTGAGGCCAGCAACGATTGCCACCAAACAAGCCCCGCATCCGTTCAGAACCAACAAAGGCCACCAACGACCGCGATAGTCTCTCAGATCCACCAGCTAAGCCCCATAACGATTGACACCTAACAAAGCCCCACATCGGTTCAAAACAAACAAAGAGACAGCCTCAACAGCGAACACGACTCCAGGCCGCGAGCATTACGTCTTCATGCTATATCCCGGTTTGATAAGAACCAAATAAGGGCCAGGATCAGTGAAAAACGTTCTGAGCACTCCTGGCTTCACCTTCGAGCCACCACGGTGAGGATGCAACCATAATCTCTAGGGACATCTATCATCGGGACATGTTTCTTAATCACAGGGATCAAGACAAGGGACATCTTTTGGGGAACTTTCATTTTTCCGGATTCTGATCGCTAACTCCAAACGGCGCCGAGCACTAGCGTTGCCGACAGACGACGCTGGCTTCGACAGGCCCGCCCGATGCTAGTTTTTATATGATGCAAAATTTCAACACAACCCCCACAAGACATCCCAAATCAGTACGTTCAAGTCGCTGACCAGGTGCCCCGAGCGAGCCCCGGGCGCCCAACCAAGCCCCACAGGAGGGTGCAACCATAATCTCTAGGGACATCAATCATCGGGACACGTTTCTTAATCACGGGGATAAAGACAAGGGACATCTTTTGAGGAACTTTCATTTTTTCGAATTCTGATCGTTAACTCCAAACGGCGCCGAGCACCAGCGTTGCCGACAGACGACGCTAGCTTCGACAGGCCCGCCCGATGCTGGTTTTTATATGATGCAAAAGTTCAACACAACCCCCGCAAGACATCCCAAATCAGCACGTTTAAGTCGCTGACCAGGTGCCCCGAGCGAGCCCCGGGCGCCCCAGCATCCGACGCTGGCGCCCAGTAGAAGGGGGGACTGCCCCCTCCCTAAATATGACATTTCAGCTTTTTCCCAAGTGACCGCAGTTTGCACCTAGGTGTTCGAGGACTCACTATGGCCTTTTTTGAAGTTCCACTCATTTGTTTTGGACGTTCTTATAACCGAATTAAAGCTTCTAAAATCTAGTATCTCCAATAATAATTTCAGATTTCTTTTGATTTTTATAATATTTTATTTTGATTTTTGAAATCTTTTTTCCTGATTTAATCTTAAGATGGGATTTGAAGTACCAAAACTCATTTAAAGAAAATAGCCAAATAAATTAATAAAATATTAATAAATTAATTTTTTAAAGACCTATTTTCCCAGAGAAATGAGGTTGGTTTTCAATTTCAAGCTAATTGCCTCGACTAAATTGGCATCCCGTGGTGCCCAAGCCAGCCCTGAGGCTCCCAACCAAGCCCCAACCCCAAGCCCCAAGGCCCCCCATGGTGCGACCAATGCTGTTTGGTTGAGCAAAACTCAAAATCTCCCGAGACATACCCGAGTCAATATGCTCCAAATGACCTATTTCCCAGAGAAATGAGGTTGATTTTCAATTGCAAGCAAATTGGCTCGATCAAATTGGCACCCCGAGGTGCCCGAGCCAGCCCCGAGGCCCCCAACCAAGCCCCAACCTCCAATGCCCCAAGGCCCCGAGGGCCCCATGGTGTAACCAGTGTTGTTTGGCTGAGCAAAACTAAAAATCTCCCGAGACATACCTGAGCCAATATGCTCCAAATGACCTGTTTTCCAGAGAAATGAGGTTGGTTATCAATTTCAAGCAAATTGGCACCCCAAGAAGGTCGAGCTAGCCCCGAGGCCCCCAACCAAGCCCCACGGGAGGGTGCAACCATAATCTCTAGGGACATCAATCATCGGGACACGTTTCTTAATCACGGGGATAAAGACAAGGGACATCTTTTGAGGAACTTTCATTTTTTCGAATTCTGATCGTTAACTCCAAACGGCGCCGAGCACCAGCGTTGCCGACAGACGACGCTAGCTTCGACAGGCCCGCCCGATGCTGGTTTTTATGTGATGCAAAAGTTCAACACAACCCCCGCAAGACATCCCAAATCAGCACGTTTAAGTCGCTGACCAGGTGCCCCGAGCGAGCCCCGGGCGCCCCAACATCCGACGCTGGCGCCCAGTAGAAGGGGGGACTGCCCCCTCCCTATATATGACATTTCAGCTTTTTCCCAAGTGACCGCAGTTTGCACCTAGGTGTTCGAGGACTCACTATGGCCTTTTTTGAAGTTCCACCCATTTGTTTTGGACGTTCTTATAACCGAATTAAAGCTTCTAAAATCTAGTATCTCCAATAATATTTTCAGATTTCTTTTAATTTTTATAATATTTTATTTTGATTTTTGAAATCTTTTTTCCTGATTTAATCTTAAGAGGGGATTTGAAGTACCAAAACTCATTTAAAGAAAATAGCCAAATAAATTAATAAAATATTAATAAATTAATTTTTTAAAGACCTATTTTCCCAGAGAAATGAGGTTGGTTTTCAATTTCAAGCTAATTGCCTCGACTAAATTGGCATCCCGTGGTGCCCAAGCCAGCCCTGAGGCTCCCAACCAAGCCCCAACCCCAAGCCCCAAGGCCCCCCATGGTGCGACCAATGCTGTTTGGTTGAGCAAAACTCAAAATCTCCCGAGACATACCCGAGTCAATATGCTCCAAATGACCTATTTCCCAGAGAAATGAGGTTGATTTTCAATTGCAAGCAAATTGGCTCGATCAAATTGGCACCCCGAGGTGCCCGAGCCAGCCCCGAGGCCCCCAACCAAGCCCCAACCTCCAATGCCCCAAGGCCCCGAGGGCCCCATGGTGTAACCAGTGTTGTTTGGCTGAGCAAAACTAAAAATCTCCCGAGACATACCTGAGCCAATATGCTCCAAATGACCTGTTTTCCAGAGAAATGAGGTTGGTTATCAATTTCAAGCAAATTGGCACCCCAAGAAGGTCGAGCTAGCCCCGAGGCCCCCAACCAAGCCCCACAGGAGGGTGCAACCATAATCTCTAGGGACATCAATCATCGGGACACGTTTCTTAATCACGGGGATAAAGACAAGGGACATCTTTTGAGGAACTTTCATTTTTTCGAATTCTGATCGTTAACTCCAAACGGCGCCGAGCACCAGCGTTGCCGACAGACGACGCTAGCTTCGACAGGCCCGCCCGATGCTGGTTTTTATATGATGCAAAAGTTCAACACAACCCCCGCAAGACATCCCAAATCAGCACATTTAAGTCGCTGACCAGGTGCCCCGAGCGAGCCCCGGGCGCCCCAGCATCCGACGCTGGCGCCCAGTATTTTTATAAAATCACCAACTTCTCTTTTTAACTCGAACCCTTCTAGGTTTCCTTTCCTAACTATTCATGCTATTATCCACTTTAATATCTCGGCCAAATTTCATTTTTAAAGGGTTTGATCACTATCTCAAAGTTCATACAATGAACTACTTAGTTATGCGAAACCTCTTTTACTAAAACGGACATTTCCCCTAAACCGTAAATCAAAACGATATGATTCTTTCGCTAAAACAAACAGGAAACACGGCCTCATGTTCAAGGTCAGAAACATTATGTTTATGCCCTTTTATGTAACCATGGTTTCGGTCTAAACTACCTAAGCAAAATTCAACATGGTAACAACGCTTAAACGTACTTCCCGTGTTTTTAAACACTCAATACAACCACCAATCCATAATCAACCAACCACCAATCAAACCTCAAGCTAATACTAACCTTGTCATCACTTTTTCATGCTTATGTCACTTCACTGCATCATGTTTATGTCATCATTTGTATCCTCAATCCTCTTATATATTAATCCACAATTTGTTACGCTTTTGTTTCACGATAGTTTCAAGTGGTTTTATAACGTTTCTCTGTACCAAAGCTAAGGGATACTTTCTTGATCTTTCCATTTCCTTGGTTTAATATATAGTCTTAGATTTCTCTCCTTGGTTTAAGGTATGATCATGGATTTCTCATTTCACACACTTTCTTAAAACGATCAAATCAATACATCCGTGATTGTCCAATGAATATTGATTTAAAATTCGGATGGGAATCTTCTGATTCTGAGTACGTTTATATTCTTTTATTTCTTCCTATACATCAATAATATAACTTCGAAACATTCATTACAGGTCATCCACATGGGGTGGACCAGCGATTGTCGCTGCCAGGGCAGGGAAACAACCAACCGGTACATACCAATCACCACTCATGCGCTACACATTCAACACGCCTCCATCACCAGTAGGCACAAGCCCCCAAAGGACCCTAAAGCCTTGAGATTACTTGACCATAACAAATGAAGGTGACATGCTCCGCTTCACGCGAATCAAAGCAACTCACTTAAACACACACTGAAAAATCAAACCGAATCCCACAAGAACGTTTAGGCAATCAAAACCCCAAAAAAGCATCACTTGAGGCCAGCAACGATTGCCACCAAACAAGCCCCGCATCCGTTCAGAACCAACAAAGGCCACCAACGACCGCGATAGTCTCTCAGATCCACCAGCTAAGCCCCATAACGATTGACACCTAACAAAGCCCCACATCGGTTCAAAACAAACAAAGAGACAGCCTCAACAGCGAACACGACTCCAGGCCGCGAGCATTACGTCTTCATGCTATACCCCGGTTTGATAAGAACCAAATAAGGGCCAGGATCAGTGAAAAACGTTCTGAGCACTCCTGGCTTCACCTTCGAGCCACCACGGTGAGGATGCAACCATAATCTCTAGGGACATCTATCATCGGGACACGTTTCTTAATCACAGGGATCAAGACAAGGGACATCTTTTGGGGAACTTTCATTTTTCCGGATTCTGATCGCTAACTCCAAACGGCGCCGAGCACTAGCGTTGCCGACAGACGACGCTGGCTTCGACAGGCCCGCCCGATACTAGTTTTTATATGATGCAAAATTTCAACACAACCCCCACAAGACATCCCAAATCAGTACGTTCAAGTCGCTGACCAGGTGCCCCGAGCGAGCCCGGGCGCCCAACCAAGCCCCACAGGAGGGTGCAACCATAATCTCTAGGGACATCAATCATCGGGACACGTTTCTTAATCACGGGGATAAAGACAAGGGACATCTTTTGAGGAACTTTCATTTTTTCGAATTCTGATCGTTAACTCCAAACGGCGCCGAGCACCAGCGTTGCCGACAGACGACACTAGCTTCGACAGGCCCGCCCGATGCTGGTTTTTATATGATGCAAAAGTTCAACACAACCCCCGCAAGACATCCCAAATCAGCACGTTTAAGTCGCTGACCAGGTGCCCCGAGCGAGCCCCGGGCGCCCCAGCATCCGACGCTGGCGCCCAGTAGAAGGGGGGACTGCCCCCTCCCTATATATGACATTTCAGCTTTTTCCCAAGTGACCGCAGTTTGCACCTAGGTGTTCGAGGACTCACTATGGCCTTTTTTGAAGTTCCACTCATTTGTTTTGGACGTTCTTATAACCGAATTAAAGCTTCTAAAATCTAGTATCTCCAATAATATTTTCAGATTTCTTTTGATTTTTATAATATTTTATTTTGATTTTTGAAATCTTTTTTCCTGATTTAATCTTAAGATGGGATTTGAAGTACCAAAACTCATTTAAAGAAAATAGCCAAATAAATTAATAAAATATTAATAAATTAATTTTTTAAAGACCTATTTTCCCAGAGAAATGAGGTTGGTTTTCAATTTCAAGCTAATTGCCTCGACTAAATTGGCATCCCGTGGTGCCCAAGCCAGCCCTGAGGCTCCCAACCAAGCCCCAACCCCAAGCCCCAAGGCCCCCCATGGTGCGACCAATGCTGTTTGGTTGAGCAAAACTCAAAATCTCCCGAGACATACCCGAGTCAATATGCTCCAAATGACCTATTTCCCAGAGAAATGAGGTTGATTTTCAATTGCAAGCAAATTGGCTCGATCAAATTGGCACCCCGAGGTGCCCGAGCCAGCCCCGAGGCCCCCAACCAAGCCCCAACCTCCAATGCCCCGAGGGCCCCATGGTGTAACCAGTGCTGTTTGGCTGAGCAAAACTAAAAATCTCCCGAGACATACCTGAGCCAATATGCTCCAAATGACCTGTTTTCCAGAGAAATGAGGTTGGTTATCAATTTCAAGCAAATTGGCACCCCAAGAAGGTCGAGCTAGCCCCGAGGCCCCCAACCAAGCCCCACAGGAGGGTGCAACCATAATCTCTAGGGACATCAATCATCGGGACACGTTTCTTAATCACGGGGATAAAGACAAGGGACATCTTTTGAGGAACTTTCATTTTTTCGAATTCTGATCGTTAACTCCAAACGGCGCCGAGCACCAGCGTTGCCGACAAACGACGCTAGCTTCGACAGGCCCGCCCGATGCTGGTTTTTATGTGATGCAAAAGTTCAACACAACCCCCGCAAGACATCCCAAATCAGCACGTTTAAGTCGCTGACCAGGTGCCCCGAGCGCCCCAGCATCCGACGCTGGCGCCCAGTAGAAGGGGGGACTGCCCCCTCCCTATATATGACATTTCAGCTTTTTCCCAAGTGACCGCAGTTTGCACCTAGGTGTTCGAGGACTCACTATGGCCTTTTTTGAAGTTCCACCCATTTGTTTTGGACGTTCTTATAACCGAATTAAAGCTTCTAAAATCTAGTATCTCCAATAATATTTTCAGATTTCTTTTGATTTTTATAATATTTTATTTTGATTTTTGAAATCTTTTTTCCTGATTTAATCTTAAGAGGGGATTTGAAGTACCAAAACTCATTTAAAGAAAATAGCCAAATAAATTAATAAAATATTAATAAATTAATTTTTTAAAGACCTATTTTCCCAGAGAAATGAGGTTGGTTTTCAATTTCAAGCTAATTGCCTCGACTAAATTGGCATCCCGTGGTGCCCAAGCCAGCCCTGAGGCTCCCAACCAAGCCCCAACCCCAAGCCCCAAGGCCCCCCATGGTGCGACCAATGCTGTTTGGTTGCGCAAAACTCAAAATCTCCCGAGACATACCCGAGTCAATATGCTCCAAATGACCTATTTCCCAGAGAAATGAGGTTGATTTTCAATTGCAAGCAAATTGGCTCGATCAAATTGGCACCCCGAGGTGCCCGAGCCAGCCCCGAGGCCCCCAACCAAGCCCCAACCTCCAATGCCCCAAGGCCCCGAGGGCCCCATGGTGTAACCAGTGCTGTTTGGCTGAGCAAAACTAAAAATCTCCCGAGACATACCTGAGCCAATATGCTCCAAATGACCTGTTTTCCAGAGAAATGAGGTTGGTTATCAATTTCAAGCAAATTGGCACCCCAAGAAGGTCAAGCTAGCCCCGAGGCCCCCAACCAAGCCCCACAGGAGGGTGCAACCATAATCTCTAGGGACATCAATCATCGGGACACGTTTCTTAATCACGGGGATAAAGACAAGGGACATCTTTTGAGGAACTTTCATTTTTTCGAATTCTGATCGTTAACTCCAAACGGCGCCGAGCACCAGCGTTGCCGACAGACGACGCTAGCTTCGACAGGCCCGCCCGATGCTGGTTTTTATATGATGCAAAAGTTCAACACAACCCCCGCAAGACATCCCAAATCAGCACGTTTAAGTCGCTGACCAGGTGCCCCGAGCGAGCCCCGGGCGCCCCAGCATCCGACGCTGGCGCCCAGTATTTTTATAAAATCACCAACTTCTCTTTTTAACTCGAACCCTTCTAGGTTTCCTTTCCTAACTATTCATGCTATTATCCACTTTAATATCTCGGCCAAATTTCATTTTTAAAGGGTTTGATCACTATCTCAAAGTTCATACAATGAACTACTTAGTTATGCGAAACCTCTTTTACTAAAACGGACATTTCCCCCAAACCGTAAATCAAAACGATATGATTCTTTCGCTAAAACAAACAGGAAACACGGCCTCATGTTCAAGGTCAGAAACATTATGTTTATGCCCTTTTATGTAACCATGGTTTCGGTCTAAACTACCTAAGCAAAATTCAACATGGTAACAACGCTTAAACGTACTTCCCGTGTTTTTAAACACTCAATACAACCACCAATCCATAATCAACCAACCACCAATCAAACCTCAAGCTAATACTAACCTTGTCATCACTTTTTCATGCTTATGTCACTTCACTGCATCATGTTTATGTCATCATTTGTATCCTCAATCCTCTTATATATTAATCCACAATTTGTTACGCTTTTGTTTCACGATAGTTTCAAGTGGTTTTATAACGTTTCTCTGTACCAAAGCTAAGGGATACTTTCTTGATCTTTCCATTTCCTTGGTTTAATATATAGTCTTAGATTTCTCTCCTTGGTTTAAGGTATGATCATGGATTTCTCATTTCACACACTTTCTTAAAACGATCAAATCAATACATCCGTGATTGTCCAATGAATATTGATTTAAAATTCGGATGGGAATCTTCTGATTCTGAGTACGTTTATATTCTTTTATTTCTTCCTATACATCAATAATATAACTTCGAAACATTCATTACAGGTCATCCACATGGGGTGGACCAGCGATTGTCGCTGCCAGGGCAGGGAAACAACCAACCGGTACATACCAATCACCACTCATGCGCTACACATTCAACACGCCTCCATCACCAGTAGGCACAAGCCCCCAAAGGACCCTAAAGCCTTGAGATTACTTGACCATAACAAATGAAGGTGACATGCTCCGCTTCACGCGAATCAAAGCAACTCACTTAAACACACACTGAAAAATCAAACCGAATCCCACAAGAACGTTTAGGCAATCAAAACCCCAAAAAAGCATCACTTGAGGCCAGCAACGATTGCCACCAAACAAGCCCCGCATCCGTTCAGAACCAACAAAGGCCACCAACGACCGCGATAGTCTCTCAGATCCACCAGCTAAGCCCCATAACGATTGACACCTAACAAAGCCCCACATCGGTTCAAAACAAACAAAGAGACAGCCTCAACAGCGAACACGACTCCAGGCCACGAGCATTACGTCTTCATGCTATATCCCGGTTTGATAAGAACCAAATAAGGGCCAGGATCAGTGAAAAACGTTCTGAGCACTCCTGGCTTCACCTTCGAGCCACCACGGTGAGGATGCAACCATAATCTCTAGGGACATCTATCATCGTGACACGTTTCTTAATCACAGGGATCAAGACAAGGGACATCTTTTGGGGAACTTTCATTTTTCCGGATTCTGATCGCTAACTCCAAACGGCGCCGAGCACTAGCGTTGCCGACAGACGACGCTGGCTTCGACAGGCCCGCCCGATGCTAGTTTTTATATGATGCAAAATTTCAACACAACCCCCACAAGACATCCCAAATCAGTACGTTCAAGTCGCTGACCAGGTGCCCCGAGCGAGCCCCGGGCGCCCAACCAAGCCCCACAGGAGGGTGCAACCATAATCTCTAGGGACATCAATCATCGGGACACGTTTCTTAATCACGGGGATAAAGACAAGGGACATCTTTTGAGGAACTTTCATTTTTTCGAATTCTGATCGTTAACTCCAAACGGCGCCGAGCACCAGCGTTGCCGACAGACGACGCTAGCTTCGACAGGCCCGCCCGATGCTGGTTTTTATATGATGCAAAAGTTCAACACAACCCCCGCAAGACATCCCAAATCAGCACGTTTAAGTCGCTGACCAGGTGCCCCGAGCGAGCCCCGGGCGCCCCAGCATCCGACGCTGGCGCCCAGTAGAAGGGGGGACTGCCCCCTCCCTATATATGACATTTCAGCTTTTTCCCAAGTGACCGCAGTTTGCACCTAGGTGTTCGAGGACTCACTATGGCCTTTTTTGAAGTTCCACTCATTTGTTTTGGACGTTCTTATAACCGAATTAAAGCTTCTAAAATCTAGTATCTCCAATAATATTTTCAGATTTCTTTTGATTTTTATAATATTTTATTTTGATATTTGAAATCTTTTTTCCTGATTTAATCTTAAGATGGGATTTGAAGTACCAAAACTCATTTAAAGAAAATAGCCAAATAAATTAATAAAATATTAATAAATTAATTTTTTAAAGACCTATTTTCCCAGAGAAATGAGGTTGGTTTTCAATTTCAAGCTAATTGCCTCGACTAAATTGGCATCCCGTGGTGCCCAAGCCAGCCCTGAGGCTCCCAACCAAGCCCCAACCCCAAGCCCCAAGGCCCCCCATGGTGCGACCAATGCTGTTTGGTTGAGCAAAACTCAAAATCTCCCGAGACATACCCGAGTCAATATGCTCCAAATGACCTATTTCCCAGAGAAATGAGGTTAATTTTCAATTGCAAGCAAATTGGCTCGATCAAATTGGCACCCCGAGGTGCCCGAGCCAGCCCCGAGGCCCCCAACCAAGCCCCAACCTCCAATGCCCCAAGGCCCCGAGGGCCCCATGGTGTAACCAGTGCTGTTTGGCTGAGCAAAACTAAAAATCTCCCGAGACATACCTGAGCCAATATGCTCCAAATGACCTGTTTTCCAGAGAAATGAGGTTGGTTATCAATTTCAAGCAAATTGGCACCCCAAGAAGGTCGAGCTAGCCCCGAGGCCCCCAACCAAGCCCCACAGGAGGGTGCAACCATAATCTCTAGGGACATCAATCATCGGGACACGTTTCTTAATCACGGGGATAAAGACAAGGGACATCTTTTGAGGAACTTTCATTTTTTCGAATTCTGATCGTTAACTCCAAACGGCGCCGAGCACCAGCGTTGCCGACAGACGATGCTAGCTTCGACAGGCCCGCCCGATGCTGGTTTTTATGTGATGCAAAAGTTCAACACAACCCCCGCAAGACATCCCAAATCAGCACGTTTAAGTCGCTGACCAGGTGCCCCGAGCGAGCCCCGGGCGCCCCAGCATCCGACGCTGGCGCCCAGTAGAAGGGGGGACTGCCCCCTCCCTATATATGACATTTCAGCTTTTTCCCAAGTGACCGCAGTTTGCACCTAGGTGTTCGAGGACTCACTATGGCCTTTTTTGAAGTTCCACCCATTTGTTTTGGACGTTCTTATAACCGAATTAAAGCTTCTAAAATCTAGTATCTCCAATAATATTTTCAGATTTCTTTTAATTTTTATAATATTTTATTTTGATTTTTGAAATCTTTTTTCCTGATTTAATCTTAAGAGGGGATTTGAAGTACCAAAACTCATTTAAAGAAAATAGCCAAATAAATTAATAAAATATTAATAAATTAATTTTTTAAAGACCTATTTTCCCAGAGAAATGAGGTTGGTTTTCAATTTCAAGCTAATTGCCTCGACTAAATTGGCATCCCGTGGTGCCCAAGCCAGCCCTGAGGCTCCCAACCAAGCCCCAACCCCAAGCCCCAAGGCCCCCCATGGTGCGACCAATGCTGTTTGGTTGAGCAAAACTCAAAATCTCCCGAGACATACCCGAGTCAATATGCTCCAAATGACCTATTTCCCAGAGAAATGAGGTTGATTTTCAATTGCAAGCAAATTGGCTCGATCAAATTGGCACCCCGAGGTGCCCGAGCCAGCCCCGAGGCCCCCAACCAAGCCCCAACCTCCAATGCCCCAAGGCCCCGAGGGCCCCATGGTGTAACCAGTGTTGTTTGGCTGAGCAAAACTAAAAATCTCCCGAGACATACCTGAGCCAATATGCTCCAAATGACCTGTTTTCCAGAGAAATGAGGTTGGTTATCAATTTCAAGCAAATTGGCACCCCAAGAAGTTCGAGCTAGCCCCGAGGCCCCCAACCAAGCCCCACAGGAGGGTGCAACCATAATCTCTAGGGACATCAATCATCGGGACACGTTTCTTAATCACGGGGATAAAGACAAGGGACATCTTTTGAGGAACTTTCATTTTTTCGAATTCTGATCGTTAACTCCAAACGGCGCCGAGCACCAGCGTTGCCGACAGACGACGCTAGCTTCGACAGGCCCGCCCGATGCTGGTTTTTATATGATGCAAAAGTTCAACACAACCCCCGCAAGACATCCCAAATCAGCACGTTTAAGTCGCTGACCAGGTGCCCCGAGCGAGCCCCGGGCGCCCCAGCATCCGACGCTGGCGCCCAGTATTTTTATAAAATCACCAACTTCTCTTTTTAACTCGAACCCTTCTAGGTTTCCTTTCCTAACTATTCATGCTATTATCCACTTTAATATCTCGGCCAAATTTCATTTTTAAAGGGTTTGATCACTATCTCAAAGTTCATACAATGAACTACTTAGTTATGCGAAACCTCTTTTACTAAAACGGACATTTCCCCTAAACCGTAAATCAAAACGATATGATTCTTTCGCTAAAACAAACAGGAAACACGGCCTCATGTTCAAGGTCAGAAACATTATGTTTATGCCCTTTTATGTAACCATGGTTTCGGTCTAAACTACCTAAGCAAAATTCAACATGGTAACAACGCTTAAACGTACTTCCCGTGTTTTTAAACACTCAATACAACCACCAATCCATAATCAACCAACCACCAATCAAACCTCAAGCTAATACTAACCTTGTCATCACTTTTTCATGCTTATGTCACTTCACTGCATCATGTTTATGTCATCATTTGTATCCTCAATCCTCTTATATATTAATCCACAATTTGTTACGCTTTTGTTTCACGATAGTTTCAAGTGGTTTTATAACGTTTCTCTGTACCAAAGCTAAGGGATACTTTCTTGATCTTTCCATTTCCTTGGTTTAATATATAGTCTTAGATTTCTCTCCTTGGTTTAAGGTATGATCATGGATTTCTCATTTCACACACTTTCTTAAAACGATCAAATCAATACATCCGTGATTGTCCAATGAATATTGATTTAAAATTCGGATGGGAATCTTCTGATTCTGAGTACGTTTATATTCTTTTATTTCTTCCTATACATCAATAATATAACTTCGAAACATTCATTACAGGTCATCCACATGGGGTGGACCAGCGATTGTCGCTGCCAGGGCAGGGAAACAACCAACCGGTACATACCAATCACCACTCATGCGCTACACATTCAACACGCCTCCATCACCAGTAGGCACAAGCCCCCAAAGGACCCTAAAGCCTTGAGATTACTTGACCATAACAAATGAAGGTGACATGCTCCGCTTCACGCGAATCAAAGCAACTCACTTAAACACACACTGAAAAATCAAACCGAATCCCACAAGAACGTTTAGGCAATCAAAACCCCAAAAAAGCATCACTTGAGGCCAGCAACGATTGCCACCAAACAAGCCCCGCATCCGTTCAGAACCAACAAAGGCCACCAACGACCGCGATAGTCTCTCAGATCCACCAGCTAAGCCCCATAACGATTGACACCTAACAAAGCCCCACATCGGTTCAAAACAAACAAAGAGACAGCCTCAACAGCGAACACGACTCCAGGCCGCGAGCATTACGTCTTCATGCTATATCCCGGTTTGATAAGAACCAAATAAGGGCCAGGATCAGTGAAAAACGTTCTGAGCACTCCTGGCTTCACCTTCGAGCCACCACGGTGAGGATGCAACCATAATCTCTAGGGACATCTATCATCGGGACACGTTTCTTAATCACAGGGATCAAGACAAGGGACATCTTTTGGGGAACTTTCATTTTTCCGGATTCTGATCGCTAACTCCAAACGGCGCCGAGCACTAGCGTTGCCGACAGACGACGCTGGCTTCGACAGGCCCGCCCGATGCTAGTTTTTATATGATGCAAAATTTCAACACAACCCCCACAAGACATCCCAAATCAGTACGTTCAAGTCGCTGACCAGGTGCCCCGAGCGAGCCCCGGGCGCCCAACCAAGCCCCACAGGAGGGTGCAACCATAATCTCTAGGGACATCAATCATCGGGACACGTTTCTTAATCACGGGGATAAAGACAAGGGACATCTTTTGAGGAACTTTCATTTTTTCGAATTCTGATCGTTAACTCCAAACGGCGCCGAGCACCAGCGTTGCCGACAGACGACGCTAGCTTCGACAGGCCCGCCCGATGCTGGTTTTTATATGATGCAAAAGTTCAACACAACCCCCGCAAGACATCCCAAATCAGCACGTTTAAGTCGCTGACCAGGTGCCCCGAGCGAGCCCCGGGCGCCCCAGCATCCGACGCTGGCGCCCAGTAGAAGGGGGGACTGCCCCCTCCCTATATATGACATTTCAGCTTTTTCCCAAGTGACCGCAGTTTGCACCTAGGTGTTCGAGGACTCACTATGGCCTTTTTTCAAGTTCCACTCATTTGTTTTGGACGTTCTTATAACCGAATTAAAGCTTCTAAAATCTAGTATCTCCAATAATATTTTCAGATTTCTTTTGATTTTTATAATATTTTATTTTGATTTTTGAAATCTTTTTTCCTGATTTAATCTTAAGATGGGATTTGAAGTACCAAAACTCATTTAAAGAAAATAGCCAAATAAATTAATAAAATATTAATAAATTAATTTTTTAAAGACCTATTTTCCCAGAGAAATGAGGTTGGTTTTCAATTTCAAGCTAATTGCCTCGACTAAATTGGCATCCCGTGGTGCCCAAGCCAGCCCTGAGGCTCCCAACCAAGCCCCAACCCCAAGCCCCAAGGCCCCCCATGGTGCGACCAATGCTGTTTGGTTGAGCAAAACTCAAAATCTCCCGAGACATACCCGAGTCAATATGCTCCAAATGACCTATTTCCCAGAGAAATGAGGTTGATTTTCAATTGCAAGCAAATTGGCTCGATCAAATTGGCACCCCGAGGTGCCCGAGCCAGCCCCGAGGCCCCCAACCAAGCCCCAACCTCCAATGCCCCAAGGCCCCGAGGGCCCCATGGTGTAACCAGTGCTGTTTGGCTGAGCAAAACTAAAAATCTCCCGAGACATACCTGAGCCAATATGCTCCAAATGACCTGTTTTCCAGAGAAATGAGGTTGGTTATCAATTTCAAGCAAATTGGCACCCCAAGAAGGTCGAGCTAGCCCCGAGGCCCCCAACCAAGCCCCACAGGAGGGTGCAACCATAATCTCTAGGGACATCAATCATCGGGACACGTTTCTTAATCACGGGGATAAAGACAAGGGACATCTTTTGAGGAACTTTCATTTTTTCGAATTCTGATCGTTAACTCCAAACGGCGCCGAGCACCAGCGTTGCCGACAGACGACGCTAGCTTCGACAGGCCCGCCCGATGCTGGTTTTTATGTGATGCAAAAGTTCAACACAACCCCCGCAAGACATCCCAAATCAGCACGTTTAAGTCGCTGACCAGGTGCCCCGAGCGAGCCCCGGGCGCCCCAGCATCCGACGCTGGCGCCCAGTAGAAGGGGGGACTGCCCCCTCCCTATATATGACATTTCAGCTTTTTCCCAAGTGACCGCAGTTTGCACCTAGGTGTTCGAGGACTCACTATGGCCTTTTTTGAAGTTCCACCCATTTGTTTTGGACGTTCTTATAACCGAATTAAAGCTTCTAAAATCTAGTATCTCCAATAATATTTTCAGATTTCTTTTAATTTTTATAATATTTTATTTTGATTTTTGAAATCTTTTTTCCTGATTTAATCTTAAGAGGGGATTTGAAGTACCAAAACTCATTTAAAGAAAATAGCCAAATAAATTAATAAAATATTAATAAATTAATTTTTTAAAGACCTATTTTCCCAGAGAAATGAGGTTGGTTTTCAATTTCAAGCTAATTGCCTCGACTAAATTGGCATCCCGTGGTGCCCAAGCCAGCCCTGAGGCTCCCAACCAAGCCCCAACCCCAAGCCCCAAGGCCCCCCATGGTGCGACCAATGCTGTTTGGTTGAGCAAAACTCAAAATCTCCCGAGACATACCCGAGTCAATATGCTCCAAATGACCTATTTCCCAGAGAAATGAGGTTGATTTTCAATTGCAAGCAAATTGGCTCGATCAAATTGGCACCCCGAGGTGCCCGAGCCAGCCCCGAGGCCCCCAACCAAGCCCCAACCTCCAATGCCCCAAGGCCCCGAGGGCCCCATGGTGTAACCAGTGTTGTTTGGCTGAGCAAAACTAAAAATCTCCCGAGACATACCTGAGCCAATATGCTCCAAATGACCTGTTTTCTAGAGAAATGAGGTTGGTTATCAATTTCAAGCAAATTGGCACCCCAAGAAGGTCGAGCTAGCCCCGAGGCCCCCAACCAAGCCCCACAGGAGGGTGCAACCATAATCTCTAGGGACATCAATCATCGGGACACGTTTCTTAATCACGGGGATAAAGACAAGGGACATCTTTTGAGGAACTTTCATTTTTTCGAATTCTGATCGTTAACTCCAAACGGCGCCGAGCACCAGCGTTGCCGACAGACGACGCTAGCTTCGACAGGCCCGCCCGATGCTGGTTTTTATATGATGCAAAAGTTCAACACAACCCCCGCAAGACATCCCAAATCAGCACGTTTAAGTCGCTGACCAGGTGCCCCGAGCGAGCCCCGGGCGCCCCAGCATCCGACGCTGGCGCCCAGTATTTTTATAAAATCACCAACTTCTCTTTTTAACTCGAACCCTTCTAGGTTTCCTTTCCTAACTATTCATGCTATTATCCACTTTAATATCTCGGCCAAATTTCATTTTTAAAGGGTTTGATGGACATTTCCCCTAAACCGTAAATCAAAACGATATGATTCTTTCGCTAAAACAAACAGGAAACACGGCCTCATGTTCAAGGTCAGAAACATTATGTTTATGCCCTTTTATGTAACCATGGTTTCGGTCTAAACTACCTAAGCAAAATTCAACATGGTAACAACGCTTAAACGTACTTCCCGTGTTTTTAAACACTCAATACAACCACCAATCCATAATCAACCAACCACCAATCAAACCTTAAGCTAATACTAACCTTGTCATCACTTTTTCATGCTTATGTCACTTCACTGCATCATGTTTATGTCATCATTTGTATCCTCAATCCTCTTATATATTAATCCACAATTTGTTACGCTTTTGTTTCACGATAGTTTCAAGTGGTTTTATAACGTTTCTCTGTACCAAAGCTAAGGGATACTTTCTTGATCTTTCCATTTCCTTGGTTTAATATATAGTCTTAGATTTCTCTCCTTGGTTTAAGGTATGATCATGGATTTCTCATTTCACACACTTTCTTAAAACGATCAAATCAATACATCCGTGATTGTCCAATGAATATTGATTAAAATTCGGATGGGAATCTTCTGATTCTGAGTACGTTTATATTCTTTTATTTCTTCCTATACATCAATAATATAACTTCGAAACATTCATTACAGGTCATCCACATGGGGTGGACCAGCGATTGTCGCTGCCAGGGCAGGGAAACAACCAACCGGTACATACCAATCACCACTCATGCGCTACACATTCAACACGCCTCCATCACCAGTAGGCACAAGCCCCCAAAGGACCCTAAAGCCTTGAGATTACTTGACCATAACAAATGAAGGTGACATGCTCCGCTTCACGCGAATCAAAGCAACTCACTTAAACACACACTGAAAAATCAAACCGAATCCCACAAGAACGTTTAGGCAATCAAAACCCCAAAAAAGCATCACTTGAGGCCAGCAACGATTGCCACCAAACAAGCCCCGCATCCGTTCAGAACCAACAAAGGCCACCAACGACCGCGATAGTCTCTCAGATCCACCAGCTAAGCCCCATAACGATTGACACCTAACAAAGCCCCACATCGGTTCAAAACAAACAAAGAGACAGCCTCAACAGCGAACACGACTCCAGGCCGCGAGCATTACGTCTTCATGCTATATCCCGGTTTGATAAGAACCAAATAAGGGCCAGGATCAGTGAAAAACGTTCTGAGCACTCCTGGCTTCACCTTCGAGCCACCACGGTGAGGATGCAACCATAATCTCTAGGGGACATCTATCATCGGGACACGTTTCTTAATCACAGGGATCAAGACAAGGGACATCTTTTGGGGAACTTTCATTTTTCCGGATTCTGATCGCTAACTCCAAACGGCGCCGAGCACTAGCGTTGCCGACAGACGACGCTGGCTTCGACAGGCCCGCCCGATGCTAGTTTTTATATGATGCAAAATTTCAACACAACCCCCACAAGACATCCCAAATCAGTACGTTCAAGTCGCTGACCAGGTGCCCCGAGCGAGCCCCGGGCGCCCAACCAAGCCCCACAGGAGGGTGCAACCATAATCTCTAGGGACATCAATCATCGGGACACGTTTCTTAATCACGGGGATAAAGACAAGGGACATCTTTTGAGGAACTTTCATTTTTTCGAATTCTGATCGTTAACTCCAAACGGCGCCGAGCACCAGCGTTGCCGACAGACGACGCTAGCTTCGACAGGCCCGCCCGATGCTGGTTTTTATATGATGCAAAAGTTCAACACAACCCCCGCAAGACATCCCAAATCAGCACGTTTAAGTCGCTGACCAGGTGCCCCGAGCGAGCCCCGGGCGCCCCAGCATCCGACGCTGGCGCCCAGTAGAAGGGGGGACTGCCCCCTCCCTATATATGACATTTCAGCTTTTTCCCAAGTGACCGCAGTTTGCACCTAGGTGTTCGAGGACTCACTATGGCCTTTTTTGAAGTTCCACTCATTTGTTTTGGACGTTCTTATAACCGAATTAAAGCTTCTAAAATCTAGTATCTCCAATAATATTTTCAGATTTCTTTTGATTTTTATAATATTTTATTTTGATTTTTGAAATCTTTTTTCCTGATTTAATCTTAAGATGGGATTTGAAGTACCAAAACTCATTTAAAGAAAATAGCCAAATAAATTAATAAATTATTAATAAATTAATTTTTTAAAGACCTATTTTCCCAGAGAAATGAGGTTGGTTTTCAATTTCAAGCTAATTGCCTCGACTAAATTGGCATCCCGTGGTGCCCAAGCCAGCCCTGAGGCTCCCAACCAAGCCCCAACCCCAAGCCCCAAGGCCCCCCATGGTGCGACCAATGCTGTTTGGTTGAGCAAAACTCAAAATCTCCCGAGACATACCCGAGTCAATATGCTCCAAATGACCTATTTCCCAGAGAAATGAGGTTGATTTTCAATTGCAAGCAAATTGGCTCGATCAAATTGGCACCCCGAGGTGCCCGAGCCAGCCCCGAGGCCCCCAACCAAGCCCCAACCTCCAATGCCCCAAGGCCCCGAAGGCCCCATGGTGTAACCAGTGCTGTTTGGCTGAGCAAAACTAAAAATCTCCCGAGACATACCTGAGCCAATATGCTCCAAATGACCTGTTTTCCAGAGAAATGAGGTTGGTTATCAATTTCAAGCAAATTGGCACCCCAAGAAGGTCGAGCTAGCCCCGAGGCCCCCAACCAAGCCCCACAGGAGGGTGCAACCATAATCTCTAGGGACATCAATCATCGGGACACGTTTCTTAATCACGGGGATAAAGACAAGGGACATCTTTTGAGGAACTTTCATTTTTTCGAATTCTGATCGTTAACTCCAAACGGCGCCGAGCACCAGCGTTGCCGACAGACGACGCTAGCTTCGACAGGCCCGCCCGATGCTGGTTTTTATGTGATGTAAAAGTTCAACACAACCCCCGCAAGACATCCCAAATCAGCACGTTTAAGTCGCTGACCAGGTGCCCCGAGCGAGCCCCGGGCGCCCCAGCATCCGACGCTGGCGCCCAGTAGAAGGGGGGACTGCCCCCTCCCTATATATGACATTTCAGCTTTTTCCCAAGTGACCGCAGTTTGCACCTAGGTGTTCGAGGACTCACTATGGCCTTTTTTGAAGTTCCACCCATTTGTTTTGGACGTTCTTATAACCGAATTAAAGCTTCTAAAATATAGTATCTCCAATAATATTTTCAGATTTCTTTTAATTTTTATAATATTTTATTTTGATTTTTGAAATCTTTTTTCCTGATTTAATCTTAAGAGGGGATTTGAAGTACCAAAACTCATTTAAAGAAAATAGCCAAATAAATTAATAAAATATTAATAAATTAATTTTTTAAAGACCTATTTTCCCAGAGAAATGAGGTTGGTTTTCAATTTCAAGCTAATTGCCTCGACTAAATTGGCATCCCGTGGTGCCCAAGCCAGCCCTGAGGCTCCCAACCAAGCCCCAACCCCAAGCCCCAAGGCCCCCCATGGTGCGACCAATGCTGTTTGGTTGAGCAAAACTCAAAATCTCCCGAGACATACCCGAGTCAATATGCTCCAAATGACCTATTTCCCAGAGAAATGAGGTTGATTTTCAATTGCAAGCAAATTGGCTCGATCAAATTGGCACCCCGAGGTGCCCGAGCCAGCCCCAAGGCCCCCAACCAAGCCCCAACCTCCAATGCCCCAAGGCCCCGAGGGCCCCATGGTGTAACCAGTGTTGTTTGGCTGAGCAAAACTAAAAATCTCCCGAGACATACCTGAGCCAATATGCTCCAAATGACCTGTTTTCCAGAGAAATGAGGTTGGTTATCAATTTCAAGCAAATTGGCACCCCAAGAAGGTCGAGCTAGCCCCGAGGCCCCCAACCAAGCCCCACAGGAGGGTGCAACCATAATCTCTAGGGACATCAATCATCGGGACACGTTTCTTAATCACGGGGATAAAGACAAGGGACATCTTTTGAGGAACTTTCATTTTTTCGAATTCTGATCGTTAACTCCAAACGGCGCCGAGCACCAGCGTTGCCGACAGACGACGCTAGCTTCGACAGGCCCGCCCGATGCTGGTTTTTATGTGATGCAAAAGTTCAACACAACCCCCGCAAGACATCCCAAATCAGCACGTTTAAGTCGCTGACCAGGTGCCCCGAGCGAGCCCCGGGCGCCCCAGCATCCGACGCTGGCGCCCAGTAGAAGGGGGGACTGCCCCCTCCCTATATATGACATTTCAGCTTTTTCCCAAGTGACCGCAGTTTGCACCTAGGTGTTCGAGGACTCACTATGGCCTTTTTTGAAGTTCCACCCATTTGTTTTGGACGTTCTTATAACCGAATTAAAGCTTCTAAAATCTAGTATCTCCAATAATATTTTCAGATTTCTTTTAATTTTTATAATATTTTATTTTGATTTTTGAAATCTTTTTTCCTGATTTAATCTTAAGAGGGGATTTGAAGTACCAAAACTCATTTAAAGAAAATAGCCAAATAAATTAATAAAATATTAATAAATTAATTTTTTAAAGACCTATTTTCCCAGAGAAATGAGGTTGGTTTTCAATTTCAAGCTAATTGCCTCGACTAAATTGGCATCCCGTGGTGCCCAAGCCAGCCCTGAGGCTCCCAACCAAGCCCCAACCCCAAGCCCCAAGGCCCCCCATGGTGCGACCAATGCTGTTTGGTTGAGCAAAACTCAAAATCTCCCGAGACATACCCGAGTCAATATGCTCCAAATGACCTATTTCCCAGAGAAATGAGGTTGATTTTCAATTGCAAGCAAATTAGCTCGATCAAATTGGCACCCCGAGGTGCCCGAGCCAGCCCCGAGGCCCCCAACCAAGCCCCAACCTCCAATGCCCCAAGGCCCCGAGGGCCCCATGGTGTAACCAGTGCTGTTTGGCTGAGCAAAACTAAAAATCTCCCGAGACATACCTGAGCCAATATGCTCCAAATGACCTGTTTTCCAGAGAAATGAGGTTGGTTATCAATTTCAAGCAAATTGGCACCCCAAGAAGGTCGAGCTAGCCCCGAGGCCCCCAACCAAGCCCCACAGGAGGGTGCAACCATAATCTCTAGGGACATCAATCATCGGGACACGTTTCTTAATCACGGGGATAAAGACAAGGGACATCTTTTGAGGAACTTTCATTTTTTTGAATTCTGATCGTTAACTCCAAACGGCGCCGAGCACCAGCGTTGCCGACAGACGACGCTAGCTTCGACAGGCCCGCCCGATGCTGGTTTTTATATGATGCAAAAGTTCAACACAACCCCCGCAAGACATCCCAAATCAGCACGTTTAAGTCGCTGACCAGGTGCCCCGAGCGAGCCCCGGGCGCCCCAGCATCCGACGCTGGCGCCCAGTATTTTTATAAAATCACCAACTTCTCTTTTTAACTCGAACCCTTCTAGGTTTCCTTTCCTAACTATTCATGCTATTATCCACTTTAATATCTCGGCCAAATTTCATTTTTAAAGGGTTTGATCACTATCTCAAAGTTCATACAATGAACTACTTAGTTATGCGAAACCTCTTTTACTAAAACGGACATTTCCCCTAAACCGTAAATCAAAACGATATGATTCTTTCGCTAAAACAAACAGGAAACACGGCCTCATGTTCAAGGTCAGAAACATTATGTTTATGCCCTTTTATGTAACCATGGTTTCGGTCTAAACTACCTAAGCAAAATTCAACATGGTAACAACGCTTAAACGTACTTCCCGTGTTTTTAAACACTCAATACAACCACCAATCCATAATCAACCAACCACCAATCAAACCTCAAGCTAATACTAACCTTGTCATCACTTTTTCATGCTTATGTCACTTCACTGCATCATGTTTATGTCATCATTTGTATCCTCAATCCTCTTATATATTAATCCACAATTTGTTACGCTTTTGTTTCACGATAGTTTCAAGTGGTTTTATAACGTTTCTCTGTACCAAAGCTAAGGGATACTTTCTTGATCTTTCCATTTCCTTGGTTTAATATATAGTCTTAGATTTCTCTCCTTGGTTTAAGGTATGATCATGGATTTCTCATTTCACACACTTTCTTAAAACGATCAAATCAATACATCCGTGATTGTCCAATGAATATTGATTTAAAATTCGGATGGGAATCTTCTGATTCTGAGTACGTTTATATTCTTTTATTTCTTCCTATACATCAATAATATAACTTCGAAACATTCATTACAGGTCATCCACATGGGGTGGACCAGCGATTGTCGCTGCCAGGGCAGGGAAACAACCAACCGGTACATACCAATCACCACTCATGCGCTACACATTCAACACGCCTCCATCACCAGTAGGCACAAGCCCCCAAAGGACCCTAAAGCCTTGAGATTACTTGACCATAACAAATGAAGGTGACATGCTCCGCTTCACGCGAATCAAAGCAACTCACTTAAACACACACTGAAAAATCAAACCGAATCCCACAAGAACGTTTAGGCAATCAAAACCCCTAAAAAGCATCACTTGAGGCCAGCAACGATTGCCACCAAACAAGCCCCGCATCCGTTCAGAACCAACAAAGGCCACCAACGACCGCGATAGTCTCTCAGATCCACCAGCTAAGCCCCATAACGATTGACACCTAACAAAGCCCCACATCGGTTCAAAACAAACAAAGAGACAGCCTCAACAGCGAACACGACTCCAGGCCGCGAGCATTACGTCTTCATGCTATATCCCGGTTTGATAAGAACCAAATAAGGGCCAGGATCAGTGAAAAACGTTCTGAGCACTCCTGGCTTCACCTTCGAGCCACCACGGTGAGGATGCAACCATAATCTCTAGGGACATCTATCATCGTGACACGTTTCTTAATCACAGGGATCAAGACAAGGGACATCTTTTGGGGAACTTTCATTTTTCCGGATTCTGATCGCTAACTCCAAACGGCGCCGAGCACTAGCGTTGCCGACAGACGACGCTGGCTTCGACAGGCCCGCCCGATGCTAGTTTTTATATGATGCAAAATTTCAACACAACCCCCACAAGACATCCCAAATCAGTACGTTCAAGTCGCTGACCAGGTGCCCCGAGCGAGCCCCGGGCGCCCAACCAAGCCCCACAGGAGGGTGCAACCATAATCTCTAGGGACATCAATCATCGGGACACGTTTCTTAATCACGGGGATAAAGACAAGGGACATCTTTTGAGGAACTTTCATTTTTTCGAATTCTGATCGTTAACTCCAAACGGCGCCGAGCACCAGCGTTGCCGACAGACGACGCTAGCTTCGACAGGCCCGCCCGATGCTGGTTTTTATATGATGCAAAAGTTCAACACAACCCCCGCAAGACATCCCAAATCAGCACGTTTAAGTCGCTGACCAGGTGCCCCGAGCGAGCCCCGGGCGCCCCAGCATCCGACGCTGGCGCCCAGTAGAAGGGGGGACTGCCCCCTCCCTATATATGACATTTCAGCTTTTTCCCAAGTGACCGCAGTTTGCACCTAGGTGTTCGAGGACTCACTATGGCCTTTTTTGAAGTTCCACTCATTTGTTTTGGACGTTCTTATAACCGAATTAAAGCTTCTAAAATCTAGTATCTCCAATAATATTTTCAGATTTCTTTTGATTTTTATAATATTTTATTTTGATTTTTGAAATCTTTTTTCCTGATTTAATCTTAAGATGGGATTTGAAGTACCAAAACTCATTTAAAGAAAATAGCCAAATAAATTAATAAAATATTAATAAATTAATTTTTTAAAGACCTATTTTCCCAGAGAAATGAGGTTGGTTTTCAATTTCAAGCTAATTGCCTCGACTAAATTGGCATCCCGTGGTGCCCAAGCCAGCCCTGAGGCTCCCAACCAAGCCCCAACCCCAAGCCCCAAGGCCCCCCATGGTGCGACCAATGCTGTTTGGTTGAGCAAAACTCAAAATCTCCCGAGACATACCCGAGTCAATATGCTCCAAATGACCTATTTCCCAGAGAAATGAGGTTAATTTTCAATTGCAAGCAAATTGGCTCGATCAAATTGGCACCCCGAGGTGCCCGAGCCAGCCCCGAGGCCCCCAACCAAGCCCCAACCTCCAATGCCCCAAGGCCCCGAGGGCCCCATGGTGTAACCAGTGCTGTTTGGCTGAGCAAAACTAAAAATCTCCCGAGACATACCTGAGCCAATATGCTCCAAATGACCTGTTTTCCAGAGAAATGAGGTTGGTTATCAATTTCAAGCAAATTGGCACCCCAAGAAGGTCGAGCTAGCCCCGAGGCCCCCAACCAAGCCCCACAGGAGGGTGCAACCATAATCTCTAGGGACATCAATCATCGGGACACGTTTCTTAATCACGGGGATAAAGACAAGGGACATCTTTTGAGGAACTTTCATTTTTTCGAATTCTGATCGTTAACTCCAAACGGCGCCGAGCACCAGCGTTGCCGACAGACGACGCTAGCTTCGACAGGCCCGCCCGATGCTGGTTTTTATGTGATGCAAAAGTTCAACACAACCCCCGCAAGACATCCCAAATCAGCACGTTTAAGTCGCTGACCAGGTGCCCCGAGCGAGCCCCGGGCGCCCCAGCATCCGACGCTGGCGCCCAGTAGAAGGGGGGACTGCCCCCTCCCTATATATGACATTTCAGCTTTTTCCCAAGTGACCGCAGTTTGCACCTAGGTGTTCGAGGACTCACTATGGCCTTTTTTGAAGTTCCACCCATTTGTTTTGGACGTTCTTATAACCGAATTAAAGCTTCTAAAATCTAGTATCTCCAATAATATTTTCAGATTTCTTTTAATTTTTATAATATTTTATTTTGATTTTTGAAATCTTTTTTCCTGATTTAATCTTAAGAGGGGATTTGAAGTACCAAAACTCATTTAAAGAAAATAGCCAAATAAATTAATAAAATATTAATAAATTAATTTTTTAAAGACCTATTTTCCCAGAGAAATGAGGTTGGTTTTCAATTTCAAGCTAATTGCCTCGACTAAATTGGCATCCCGTGGTGCCCAAGCCAGCCCTGAGGCTCCCAACCAAGCCCCAACCCCAACCCCCAAGGCCCCCCATGGTGCGACCAATGCTGTTTGGTTGAGCAAAACTCAAAATCTCCCGAGACATACCCGAGTCAATATGCTCCAAATGACCTATTTCCCAGAGAAATGAGGTTGATTTTCAATTGCAAGCAAATTGGCTCGATCAAATTGGCACCCCGAGGTGCCCGAGCCAGCCCCGAGGCCCCCAACCAAGCCCCAACCTCCAATGCCCCAAGGCCCCGAGGGCCCCATGGTGTAACCAGTGTTGTTTGGCTGAGCAAAACTAAAAATCTCCCGAGACATACCTGAGCCAATATGCTCCAAATGACCTGTTTTCCAGAGAAATGAGGTTGGTTATCAATTTCAAGCAAATTGGCACCCCAAGAAGGTCGAGCTAGCCCCGAGGCCCCCAACCAAGCCCCACAGGAGGGTGCAACCATAATCTCTAGGGACATCAATCATCGGGACACGTTTCTTAATCACGGGGATAAAGACAAGGGACATCTTTTGAGGAACTTTCATTTTTTCGAATTCTGATCGTTAACTCCAAACGGCGCCGAGCACCAGCGTTGCCGACAGACGACGCTAGCTTCGACAGGCCCGCCCGATGCTGGTTTTTATATGATGCAAAAGTTCAACACAACCCCCGCAAGACATCCCAAATCAGCACGTTTAAGTCGCTGACCAGGTGCCCCGAGCGAGCCCCGGGCGCCCCAGCATCCGACGCTGGCGCCCAGTATTTTTATAAAATCACCAACTTCTCTTTTTAACTCGAACCCTTCTAGGTTTCCTTTCCTAACTATTCATGCTATTATCCACTTTAATATCTCGGCCAAATTTCATTTTTAAAGGGTTTGATCACTATCTCAAAGTTCATACAATGAACTACTTAGTTATGCGAAACCTCTTTTACTAAAACGGACATTTCCCCTAAACCGTAAATCAAAACGATATGATTCTTTCGCTAAAACAAACAGGAAACACGGCCTCATGTTCAAGGTCAGAAACATTATGTTTATGCCCTTTTATGTAACCATGGTTTCGGTCTAAACTACCTAAGCAAAATTCAACATGGTAACAACGCTTAAACGTACTTCCCGTGTTTTTAAACACTCAATACAACCACCAATCCATAATCAACCAACCACCAATCAAACCTCAAGCTAATACTAACCTTGTCATCACTTTTTCATGCTTATGTCACTTCACTGCATCATGTTTATGTCATCATTTGTATCCTCAATCCTCTTATATATTAATCCACAATTTGTTACGCTTTTGTTTCACGATAGTTTCAAGTGGTTTTATAACGTTTCTCTGTACCAAAGCTAAGGGATACTTTCTTGATCTTTCCATTTCCTTGGTTTAATATATAGTCTTAGATTTCTCTCCTTGGTTTAAGGTATGATCATGGATTTCTCATTTCACACACTTTCTTAAAACGATCAAATCAATACATCCGTGATTGTCCAATGAATATTGATTAAAATTCGGATGGGAATCTTCTGATTCTGAGTACGTTTATATTCTTTTATTTCTTCCTATACATCAATAATATAACTTCGAAACATTCATTACAGGTCATCCACATGGGGTGGACCAGCGATTGTCGCTGCCAGGGCAGGGAAACAACCAACCGGTACATACCAATCACCACTCATGCGCTACACATTCAACACGCCTCCATCACCAGTAGGCACAAGCCCCCAAAGGACCCTAAAGCCTTGAGATTACTTGACCATAACAAATGAAGGTGACATGCTCCGCTTCACGCGAATCAAAGCAACTCACTTAAACACACACTGAAAAATCAAACCGAATCCCACAAGAACGTTTAGGCAATCAAAACCCCAAAAAAGCATCACTTGAGGCCAGCAACGATTGCCACCAAACAAGCCCCGCATCCGTTCAGAACCAACAAAGGCCACCAACGACCGCGATAGTCTCTCAGATCCACCAGCTAAGCCCCATAACGATTGACACCTAACAAAGCCCCACATCGGTTCAAAACAAACAAAGAGACAGCCTCAACAGCGAACACGACTCCAGGCCGCGAGCATTACGTCTTCATGCTATATCCCGGTTTGATAAGAACCAAATAAGGGCCAGGATCAGTGAAAAACGTTCTGAGCACTCCTGGCTTCACCTTCGAGCCACCACGGTGAGGATGCAACCATAATCTCTAGGGACATCTATCATCGGGACACGTTTCTTAATCACAGGGATCAAGACAAGGGACATCTTTTGGGGAACTTTCATTTTTCCGGATTCTGATCGCTAACTCCAAACGGCGCCGAGCACTAGCGTTGCCGACAGACGACGCTGGCTTCGACAGGCCCGCCCGATGCTAGTTTTTATATGATGCAAAATTTCAACACAACCCCCACAAGACATCCCAAATCAGTACGTTCAAGTCGCTGACCAGGTGCCCCGAGCGAGCCCCGGGCGCCCAACCAAGCCCCACAAGAGGGTGCAACCATAATCTCTAGGGACATCAATCATCGGGACACGTTTCTTAATCACGGGGATAAAGACAAGGGACATCTTTCGAGGAACTTTCATTTTTTCGAATTCTGATCGTTAACTCCAAACGGCGTCGAGCACCAGCGTTGCCGACAGACGACGCTAGCTTCGACAGGCCCGCCCGATGCTGGTTTTTATATGATGCAAAAGTTCAACACAACCCCCGCAAGACATCCCAAATCAGCACGTTTAAGTCGCTGACCAGGTGCCCCGAGCGAGCCCCGGGCGCCCCAGCATCCGACGCTGGCGCCCAGTAGAAGGGGGGACTGCCCCCTCCCTATATATGACATTTCAGCTTTTTCCCAAGTGACCGCAGTTTGCACCTAGGTGTTCGAGGACTCACTATGGCCTTTTTTGAAGTTCCACTCATTTGTTTTGGACGTTCTTATAACCGAATTAAAGCTTCTAAAATCTAGTATCTCCAATAATATTTTCAGATTTCTTTTGATTTTTATAATATTTTATTTTGATTTTTGAAATCTTTTTTCCTGATTTAATCTTAAGATGGGATTTGAAGTACCAAAACTCATTTAAAGAAAATAGCCAAATAAATTAATAAAATATTAATAAATTAATTTTTTAAAGACCTATTTTCCCAGAGAAATGAGGTTGGTTTTCAATTTCAAGCTAATTGCCTCGACTAAATTGGCATCCCGTGGTGCCCAAGCCAGCCCTGAGGCTCCCAACCAAGCCCCAACCCCAAGCCCCAAGGCCCCCCATGGTGCGACCAATGCTGTTTGGTTGAGCAAAACTCAAAATCTCCCGAGACATACCCGAGTCAATATGCTCCAAATGACCTATTTCCCAGAGAAATGAGGTTAATTTTCAATTGCAAGCAAATTGGCTCGATCAAATTGGCACCCCGAGGTGCCCGAGCCAGCCCCGAGGCCCCCAACCAAGCCCCAACCTCCAATGCCCCAAGGCCCCGAGGGCCCCATGGTGTAACCAGTGCTGTTTGGCTGAGCAAAACTAAAAATCTCCCGAGACATACCTGAGCCAATATGCTCCAAATGACCTGTTTTCCAGAGAAATGAGGTTGGTTATCAATTTCAAGCAAATTGGCACCCCAAGAAGGTCGAGCTAGCCCCGAGGCCCCCAACCAAGCCCCACAGGAGGGTGCAACCATAATCTCTAGGGACATCAATCATCGGGACACGTTTCTTAATCACGGGGATAAAGACAAGGGACATCTTTTGAGGAACTTTCATTTTTTCGAATTCTGATCGTTAACTCCAAACGGCGCCGAGCACCAGCGTTGCCGACAGACGATGCTAGCTTCGACAGGCCCGCCCGATGCTGGTTTTTATGTGATGCAAAAGTTCAACACAACCCCCGCAAGACATCCCAAATCAGCACGTTTAAGTCGCTGACCAGGTGCCCCGAGCGAGCCCCGGGCGCCCCAGCATCCGACGCTGGCGCCCAGTAGAAGGGGGGACTGCCCCCTCCCTATATATGACATTTCAGCTTTTTCCCAAGTGACCGCAGTTTGCACCTAGGTGTTCGAGGACTCACTATGGCCTTTTTTGAAGTTCCACCCATTTGTTTTGGACGTTCTTATAACCGAATTAAAGCTTCTAAAATCTAGTATCTCCAATAATATTTTCAGATTTCTTTTAATTTTTATAATATTTTATTTTGATTTTTGAAATCTTTTTTCCTGATTTAATCTTAAGAGGGGATTTGAAGTACCAAAACTCATTTAAAGAAAATAGCCAAATAAATTAATAAAATATTAATAAATTAATTTTTTAAAGACCTATTTTCCCAGAGAAATGAGGTTGGTTTTCAATTTCAAGCTAATTGCCTCGACTAAATTGGCATCCCGTGGTGCCCAAGCCAGCCCTGAGGCTCCCAACCAAGCCCCAACCCCAAGCCCCAAGGCCCCCCATGGTGCGACCAATGCTGTTTGGTTGAGCAAAACTCAAAATCTCCCGAGACATACCCGAGTCAATATGCTCCAAATGACCTATTTCCCAGAGAAATGAGGTTGATTTTCAATTGCAAGCAAATTGGCTCGATCAAATTGGCACCCCGAGGTGCCCGAGCCAGCCCCGAGGCCCCCAACCAAGCCCCAACCTCCAATGCCCCAAGGCCCCGAGGGCCCCATGGTGTAACCAGTGTTGTTTGGCTGAGCAAAACTAAAAATCTCCCGAGACATACCTGAGCCAATATGCTCCAAATGACCTGTTTTCCAGAGAAATGAGGTTGGTTATCAATTTCAAGCAAATTGGCACCCCAAGAAGTTCGAGCTAGCCCCGAGGCCCCCAACCAAGCCCCACAGGAGGGTGCAACCATAATCTCTAGGGACATCAATCATCGGGACACGTTTCTTAATCACGGGGATAAAGACAAGGGACATCTTTTGAGGAACTTTCATTTTTTCGAATTCTGATCGTTAACTCCAAACGGCGCCGAGCACCAGCGTTGCCGACAGACGACGCTAGCTTCGACAGGCCCGCCCGATGCTGGTTTTTATATGATGCAAAAGTTCAACACAACCCCCGCAAGACATCCCAAATCAGCACGTTTAAGTCGCTGACCAGGTGCCCCGAGCGAGCCCCGGGCGCCCCAGCATCCGACGCTGGCGCCCAGTATTTTTATAAAATCACCAACTTCTCTTTTTAACTCGAACCCTTCTAGGTTTCCTTTCCTAACTATTCATGCTATTATCCACTTTAATATCTCGGCCAAATTTCATTTTTAAAGGGTTTGATCACTATCTCAAAGTTCATACAATGAACTACTTAGTTATGCGAAACCTCTTTTACTAAAACGGACATTTCCCCTAAACCGTAAATCAAAACGATATGATTCTTTCGCTAAAACAAACAGGAAACACGGCCTCATGTTCAAGGTCAGAAACATTATGTTTATGCCCTTTTATGTAACCATGGTTTCGGTCTAAACTACCTAAGCAAAATTCAACATGGTAACAACGCTTAAACGTACTTCCCGTGTTTTTAAACACTCAATACAACCACCAATCCATAATCAACCAACCACCAATCAAACCTCAAGCTAATACTAACCTTGTCATCACTTTTTCATGCTTATGTCACTTCACTGCATCATGTTTATGTCATCATTTGTATCCTCAATCCTCTTATATATTAATCCACAATTTGTTACGCTTTTGTTTCACGATAGTTTCAAGTGGTTTTATAACGTTTCTCTGTACCAAAGCTAAGGGATACTTTCTTGATCTTTCCATTTCCTTGGTTTAATATATAGTCTTAGATTTCTCTCCTTGGTTTAAGGTATGATCATGGATTTCTCATTTCACACACTTTCTTAAAACGATCAAATCAATACATCCGTGATTGTCCAATGAATATTGATTTAAAATTCGGATGGGAATCTTCTGATTCTGAGTACGTTTATATTCTTTTATTTCTTCCTATACATCAATAATATAACTTCGAAACATTCATTACAGGTCATCCACATGGGGTGGACCAGCGATTGTCGCTGCCAGGGCAGGGAAACAACCAACCGGTACATACCAATCACCACTCATGCGCTACACATTCAACACGCCTCCATCACCAGTAGGCACAAGCCCCCAAAGGACCCTAAAGCCTTGAGATTACTTGACCATAACAAATGAAGGTGACATGCTCCGCTTCACGCGAATCAAAGCAACTCACTTAAACACACACTGAAAAATCAAACCGAATCCCACAAGAACGTTTAGGCAATCAAAACCCCAAAAAAGCATCACTTGAGGCCAGCAACGATTGCCACCAAACAAGCCCCGCATCCGTTCAGAACCAACAAAGGCCACCAACGACCGCGATAGTCTCTCAGATCCACCAGCTAAGCCCCATAACGATTGACACCTAACAAAGCCCCACATCGGTTCAAAACAAACAAAGAGACAGCCTCAACAGCGAACACGACTCCAGGCCGCGAGCATTACGTCTTCATGCTATATCCCGGTTTGATAAGAACCAAATAAGGGCCAGGATCAGTGAAAAACGTTCTGAGCACTCCTGGCTTCACCTTCGAGCCACCACGGTGAGGATGCAACCATAATCTCTAGGGACATCTATCATCGGGACACGTTTCTTAATCACAGGGATCAAGACAAGGGACATCTTTTGGGGAACTTTCATTTTTCCGGATTCTGATCGCTAACTCCAAACGGCGCCGAGCACTAGCGTTGCCGACAGACGACGCTGGCTTCGACAGGCCCGCCCGATGCTAGTTTTTATATGATGCAAAATTTCAACACAACCCCCACAAGACATCCCAAATCAGTACGTTCAAGTCGCTGACCAGGTGCCCCGAGCGAGCCCCGGGCGCCCAACCAAGCCCCACAGGAGGGTGCAACCATAATCTCTAGGGACATCAATCATCGGGACACGTTTCTTAATCACGGGGATAAAGACAAGGGACATCTTTTGAGGAACTTTCATTTTTTCGAATTCTGATCGTTAACTCCAAACGGCGCCGAGCACCAGCGTTGCCGACAGACGACGCTAGCTTCGACAGGCCCGCCCGATGCTGGTTTTTATATGATGCAAAAGTTCAACACAACCCCCGCAAGACATCCCAAATCAGCACGTTTAAGTCGCTGACCAGGTGCCCCGAGCGAGCCCCGGGCGCCCCAGCATCCGACGCTGGCGCCCAGTAGAAGGGGGGACTGCCCCCTCCCTATATATGACATTTCAGCTTTTTCCCAAGTGACCGCAGTTTGCACCTAGGTGTTCGAGGACTCACTATGGCCTTTTTTCAAGTTCCACTCATTTGTTTTGGACGTTCTTATAACCGAATTAAAGCTTCTAAAATCTAGTATCTCCAATAATATTTTCAGATTTCTTTTGATTTTTATAATATTTTATTTTGATTTTTGAAATCTTTTTTCCTGATTTAATCTTAAGATGGGATTTGAAGTACCAAAACTCATTTAAAGAAAATAGCCAAATAAATTAATAAAATATTAATAAATTAATTTTTTAAAGACCTATTTTCCCAGAGAAATGAGGTTGGTTTTCAATTTCAAGCTAATTGCCTCGACTAAATTGGCATCCCGTGGTGCCCAAGCCAGCCCTGAGGCTCCCAACCAAGCCCCAACCCCAAGCCCCAAGGCCCCCCATGGTGCGACCAATGCTGTTTGGTTGAGCAAAACTCAAAATCTCCCGAGACATACCCGAGTCAATATGCTCCAAATGACCTATTTCCCAGAGAAATGAGGTTGATTTTCAATTGCAAGCAAATTGGCTCGATCAAATTGGCACCCCGAGGTGCCCGAGCCAGCCCCGAGGCCCCCAACCAAGCCCCAACCTCCAATGCCCCAAGGCCCCGAGGGCCCCATGGTGTAACCAGTGCTGTTTGGCTGAGCAAAACTAAAAATCTCCCGAGACATACCTGAGCCAATATGCTCCAAATGACCTGTTTTCCAGAGAAATGAGGTTGGTTATCAATTTCAAGCAAATTGGCACCCCAAGAAGGTCGAGCTAGCCCCGAGGCCCCCAACCAAGCCCCACAGGAGGGTGCAACCATAATCTCTAGGGACATCAATCATCGGGACACGTTTCTTAATCACGGGGATAAAGACAAGGGACATCTTTTGAGGAACTTTCATTTTTTCGAATTCTGATCGTTAACTCCAAACGGCGCCGAGCACCAGCGTTGCCGACAGACGACGCTAGCTTCGACAGGCCCGCCCGATGCTGGTTTTTATGTGATGCAAAAGTTCAACACAACCCCCGCAAGACATCCCAAATCAGCACGTTTAAGTCGCTGACCAGGTGCCCCGAGCGAGCCCCGGGCGCCCCAGCATCCGACGCTGGCGCCCAGTAGAAGGGGGGACTGCCCCCTCCCTATATATGACATTTCAGCTTTTTCCCAAGTGACCGCAGTTTGCACCTAGGTGTTCGAGGACTCACTATGGCCTTTTTTGAAGTTCCACCCATTTGTTTTGGACGTTCTTATAACCGAATTAAAGCTTCTAAAATCTAGTATCTCCAATAATATTTTCAGATTTCTTTTAATTTTTATAATATTTTATTTTGATTTTTGAAATCTTTTTTCCTGATTTAATCTTAAGAGGGGATTTGAAGTACCAAAACTCATTTAAAGAAAATAGCCAAATAAATTAATAAAATATTAATAAATTAATTTTTTAAAGACCTATTTTCCCAGAGAAATGAGGTTGGTTTTCAATTTCAAGCTAATTGCCTCGACTAAATTGGCATCCCGTGGTGCCCAAGCCAGCCCTGAGGCTCCCAACCAAGCCCCAACCCCAAGCCCCAAGGCCCCCCATGGTGCGACCAATGCTGTTTGGTTGAGCAAAACTCAAAATCTCCCGAGACATACCCGAGTCAATATGCTCCAAATGACCTATTTCCCAGAGAAATGAGGTTGATTTTCAATTGCAAGCAAATTGGCTCGATCAAATTGGCACCCCGAGGTGCCCGAGCCAGCCCCGAGGCCCCCAACCAAGCCCCAACCTCCAATGCCCCAAGGCCCCGAGGGCCCCATGGTGTAACCAGTGTTGTTTGGCTGAGCAAAACTAAAAATCTCCCGAGACATACCTGAGCCAATATGCTCCAAATGACCTGTTTTCTAGAGAAATGAGGTTGGTTATCAATTTCAAGCAAATTGGCACCCCAAGAAGGTCGAGCTAGCCCCGAGGCCCCCAACCAAGCCCCACAGGAGGGTGCAACCATAATCTCTAGGGACATCAATCATCGGGACACGTTTCTTAATCACGGGGATAAAGACAAGGGACATCTTTTGAGGAACTTTCATTTTTTCGAATTCTGATCGTTAACTCCAAACGGCGCCGAGCACCAGCGTTGCCGACAGACGACGCTAGCTTCGACAGGCCCGCCCGATGCTGGTTTTTATATGATGCAAAAGTTCAACACAACCCCCGCAAGACATCCCAAATCAGCACGTTTAAGTCGCTGACCAGGTGCCCCGAGCGAGCCCCGGGCGCCCCAGCATCCGACGCTGGCGCCCAGTATTTTTATAAAATCACCAACTTCTCTTTTTAACTCGAACCCTTCTAGGTTTCCTTTCCTAACTATTCATGCTATTATCCACTTTAATATCTCGGCCAAATTTCATTTTTAAAGGGTTTGATGGACATTTCCCCTAAACCGTAAATCAAAACGATATGATTCTTTCGCTAAAACAAACAGGAAACACGGCCTCATGTTCAAGGTCAGAAACATTATGTTTATGCCCTTTTATGTAACCATGGTTTCGGTCTAAACTACCTAAGCAAAATTCAACATGGTAACAACGCTTAAACGTACTTCCCGTGTTTTTAAACACTCAATACAACCACCAATCCATAATCAACCAACCACCAATCAAACCTTAAGCTAATACTAACCTTGTCATCACTTTTTCATGCTTATGTCACTTCACTGCATCATGTTTATGTCATCATTTGTATCCTCAATCCTCTTATATATTAATCCACAATTTGTTACGCTTTTGTTTCACGATAGTTTCAAGTGGTTTTATAACGTTTCTCTGTACCAAAGCTAAGGGATACTTTCTTGATCTTTCCATTTCCTTGGTTTAATATATAGTCTTAGATTTCTCTCCTTGGTTTAAGGTATGATCATGGATTTCTCATTTCACACACTTTCTTAAAACGATCAAATCAATACATCCGTGATTGTCCAATGAATATTGATTAAAATTCGGATGGGAATCTTCTGATTCTGAGTACGTTTATATTCTTTTATTTCTTCCTATACATCAATAATATAACTTCGAAACATTCATTACAGGTCATCCACATGGGGTGGACCAGCGATTGTCGCTGCCAGGGCAGGGAAACAACCAACCGGTACATACCAATCACCACTCATGCGCTACACATTCAACACGCCTCCATCACCAGTAGGCACAAGCCCCCAAAGGACCCTAAAGCCTTGAGATTACTTGACCATAACAAATGAAGGTGACATGCTCCGCTTCACGCGAATCAAAGCAACTCACTTAAACACACACTGAAAAATCAAACCGAATCCCACAAGAACGTTTAGGCAATCAAAACCCCAAAAAAGCATCACTTGAGGCCAGCAACGATTGCCACCAAACAAGCCCCGCATCCGTTCAGAACCAACAAAGGCCACCAACGACCGCGATAGTCTCTCAGATCCACCAGCTAAGCCCCATAACGATTGACACCTAACAAAGCCCCACATCGGTTCAAAACAAACAAAGAGACAGCCTCAACAGCGAACACGACTCCAGGCCGCGAGCATTACGTCTTCATGCTATATCCCGGTTTGATAAGAACCAAATAAGGGCCAGGATCAGTGAAAAACGTTCTGAGCACTCCTGGCTTCACCTTCGAGCCACCACGGTGAGGATGCAACCATAATCTCTAGGGGACATCTATCATCGGGACACGTTTCTTAATCACAGGGATCAAGACAAGGGACATCTTTTGGGGAACTTTCATTTTTCCGGATTCTGATCGCTAACTCCAAACGGCGCCGAGCACTAGCGTTGCCGACAGACGACGCTGGCTTCGACAGGCCCGCCCGATGCTAGTTTTTATATGATGCAAAATTTCAACACAACCCCCACAAGACATCCCAAATCAGTACGTTCAAGTCGCTGACCAGGTGCCCCGAGCGAGCCCCGGGCGCCCAACCAAGCCCCACAGGAGGGTGCAACCATAATCTCTAGGGACATCAATCATCGGGACACGTTTCTTAATCACGGGGATAAAGACAAGGGACATCTTTTGAGGAACTTTCATTTTTTCGAATTCTGATCGTTAACTCCAAACGGCGCCGAGCACCAGCGTTGCCGACAGACGACGCTAGCTTCGACAGGCCCGCCCGATGCTGGTTTTTATATGATGCAAAAGTTCAACACAACCCCCGCAAGACATCCCAAATCAGCACGTTTAAGTCGCTGACCAGGTGCCCCGAGCGAGCCCCGGGCGCCCCAGCATCCGACGCTGGCGCCCAGTAGAAGGGGGGACTGCCCCCTCCCTATATATGACATTTCAGCTTTTTCCCAAGTGACCGCAGTTTGCACCTAGGTGTTCGAGGACTCACTATGGCCTTTTTTGAAGTTCCACTCATTTGTTTTGGACGTTCTTATAACCGAATTAAAGCTTCTAAAATCTAGTATCTCCAATAATATTTTCAGATTTCTTTTGATTTTTATAATATTTTATTTTGATTTTTGAAATCTTTTTTCCTGATTTAATCTTAAGATGGGATTTGAAGTACCAAAACTCATTTAAAGAAAATAGCCAAATAAATTAATAAATTATTAATAAATTAATTTTTTAAAGACCTATTTTCCCAGAGAAATGAGGTTGGTTTTCAATTTCAAGCTAATTGCCTCGACTAAATTGGCATCCCGTGGTGCCCAAGCCAGCCCTGAGGCTCCCAACCAAGCCCCAACCCCAAGCCCCAAGGCCCCCCATGGTGCGACCAATGCTGTTTGGTTGAGCAAAACTCAAAATCTCCCGAGACATACCCGAGTCAATATGCTCCAAATGACCTATTTCCCAGAGAAATGAGGTTGATTTTCAATTGCAAGCAAATTGGCTCGATCAAATTGGCACCCCGAGGTGCCCGAGCCAGCCCCGAGGCCCCCAACCAAGCCCCAACCTCCAATGCCCCAAGGCCCCGAAGGCCCCATGGTGTAACCAGTGCTGTTTGGCTGAGCAAAACTAAAAATCTCCCGAGACATACCTGAGCCAATATGCTCCAAATGACCTGTTTTCCAGAGAAATGAGGTTGGTTATCAATTTCAAGCAAATTGGCACCCCAAGAAGGTCGAGCTAGCCCCGAGGCCCCCAACCAAGCCCCACAGGAGGGTGCAACCATAATCTCTAGGGACATCAATCATCGGGACACGTTTCTTAATCACGGGGATAAAGACAAGGGACATCTTTTGAGGAACTTTCATTTTTTCGAATTCTGATCGTTAACTCCAAACGGCGCCGAGCACCAGCGTTGCCGACAGACGACGCTAGCTTCGACAGGCCCGCCCGATGCTGGTTTTTATGTGATGTAAAAGTTCAACACAACCCCCGCAAGACATCCCAAATCAGCACGTTTAAGTCGCTGACCAGGTGCCCCGAGCGAGCCCCGGGCGCCCCAGCATCCGACGCTGGCGCCCAGTAGAAGGGGGGACTGCCCCCTCCCTATATATGACATTTCAGCTTTTTCCCAAGTGACCGCAGTTTGCACCTAGGTGTTCGAGGACTCACTATGGCCTTTTTTGAAGTTCCACCCATTTGTTTTGGACGTTCTTATAACCGAATTAAAGCTTCTAAAATATAGTATCTCCAATAATATTTTCAGATTTCTTTTAATTTTTATAATATTTTATTTTGATTTTTGAAATCTTTTTTCCTGATTTAATCTTAAGAGGGGATTTGAAGTACCAAAACTCATTTAAAGAAAATAGCCAAATAAATTAATAAAATATTAATAAATTAATTTTTTAAAGACCTATTTTCCCAGAGAAATGAGGTTGGTTTTCAATTTCAAGCTAATTGCCTCGACTAAATTGGCATCCCGTGGTGCCCAAGCCAGCCCTGAGGCTCCCAACCAAGCCCCAACCCCAAGCCCCAAGGCCCCCCATGGTGCGACCAATGCTGTTTGGTTGAGCAAAACTCAAAATCTCCCGAGACATACCCGAGTCAATATGCTCCAAATGACCTATTTCCCAGAGAAATGAGGTTGATTTTCAATTGCAAGCAAATTGGCTCGATCAAATTGGCACCCCGAGGTGCCCGAGCCAGCCCCAAGGCCCCCAACCAAGCCCCAACCTCCAATGCCCCAAGGCCCCGAGGGCCCCATGGTGTAACCAGTGTTGTTTGGCTGAGCAAAACTAAAAATCTCCCGAGACATACCTGAGCCAATATGCTCCAAATGACCTGTTTTCCAGAGAAATGAGGTTGGTTATCAATTTCAAGCAAATTGGCACCCCAAGAAGGTCGAGCTAGCCCCGAGGCCCCCAACCAAGCCCCACAGGAGGGTGCAACCATAATCTCTAGGGACATCAATCATCGGGACACGTTTCTTAATCACGGGGATAAAGACAAGGGACATCTTTTGAGGAACTTTCATTTTTTCGAATTCTGATCGTTAACTCCAAACGGCGCCGAGCACCAGCGTTGCCGACAGACGACGCTAGCTTCGACAGGCCCGCCCGATGCTGGTTTTTATGTGATGCAAAAGTTCAACACAACCCCCGCAAGACATCCCAAATCAGCACGTTTAAGTCGCTGACCAGGTGCCCCGAGCGAGCCCCGGGCGCCCCAGCATCCGACGCTGGCGCCCAGTAGAAGGGGGGACTGCCCCCTCCCTATATATGACATTTCAGCTTTTTCCCAAGTGACCGCAGTTTGCACCTAGGTGTTCGAGGACTCACTATGGCCTTTTTTGAAGTTCCACCCATTTGTTTTGGACGTTCTTATAACCGAATTAAAGCTTCTAAAATCTAGTATCTCCAATAATATTTTCAGATTTCTTTTAATTTTTATAATATTTTATTTTGATTTTTGAAATCTTTTTTCCTGATTTAATCTTAAGAGGGGATTTGAAGTACCAAAACTCATTTAAAGAAAATAGCCAAATAAATTAATAAAATATTAATAAATTAATTTTTTAAAGACCTATTTTCCCAGAGAAATGAGGTTGGTTTTCAATTTCAAGCTAATTGCCTCGACTAAATTGGCATCCCGTGGTGCCCAAGCCAGCCCTGAGGCTCCCAACCAAGCCCCAACCCCAAGCCCCAAGGCCCCCCATGGTGCGACCAATGCTGTTTGGTTGAGCAAAACTCAAAATCTCCCGAGACATACCCGAGTCAATATGCTCCAAATGACCTATTTCCCAGAGAAATGAGGTTGATTTTCAATTGCAAGCAAATTGGCTCGATCAAATTGGCACCCCGAGGTGCCCGAGCCAGCCCCGAGGCCCCCAACCAAGCCCCAACCTCCAATGCCCCAAGGCCCCGAGGGCCCCATGGTGTAACCAGTGCTGTTTGGCTGAGCAAAACTAAAAATCTCCCGAGACATACCTGAGCCAATATGCTCCAAATGACCTGTTTTCCAGAGAAATGAGGTTGGTTATCAATTTCAAGCAAATTGGCACCCCAAGAAGGTCGAGCTAGCCCCGAGGCCCCCAACCAAGCCCCACAGGAGGGTGCAACCATAATCTCTAGGGACATCAATCATCGGGACACGTTTCTTAATCACGGGGATAAAGACAAGGGACATCTTTTGAGGAACTTTCATTTTTTTGAATTCTGATCGTTAACTCCAAACGGCGCCGAGCACCAGCGTTGCCGACAGACGACGCTAGCTTCGACAGGCCCGCCCGATGCTGGTTTTTATATGATGCAAAAGTTCAACACAACCCCCGCAAGACATCCCAAATCAGCACGTTTAAGTCGCTGACCAGGTGCCCCGAGCGAGCCCCGGGCGCCCCAGCATCCGACGCTGGCGCCCAGTATTTTTATAAAATCACCAACTTCTCTTTTTAACTCGAACCCTTCTAGGTTTCCTTTCCTAACTATTCATGCTATTATCCACTTTAATATCTCGGCCAAATTTCATTTTTAAAGGGTTTGATCACTATCTCAAAGTTCATACAATGAACTACTTAGTTATGCGAAACCTCTTTTACTAAAACGGACATTTCCCCTAAACCGTAAATCAAAACGATATGATTCTTTCGCTAAAACAAACAGGAAACACGGCCTCATGTTCAAGGTCAGAAACATTATGTTTATGCCCTTTTATGTAACCATGGTTTCGGTCTAAACTACCTAAGCAAAATTCAACATGGTAACAACGCTTAAACGTACTTCCCGTGTTTTTAAACACTCAATACAACCACCAATCCATAATCAACCAACCACCAATCAAACCTCAAGCTAATACTAACCTTGTCATCACTTTTTCATGCTTATGTCACTTCACTGCATCATGTTTATGTCATCATTTGTATCCTCAATCCTCTTATATATTAATCCACAATTTGTTACGCTTTTGTTTCACGATAGTTTCAAGTGGTTTTATAACGTTTCTCTGTACCAAAGCTAAGGGATACTTTCTTGATCTTTCCATTTCCTTGGTTTAATATATAGTCTTAGATTTCTCTCCTTGGTTTAAGGTATGATCATGGATTTCTCATTTCACACACTTTCTTAAAACGATCAAATCAATACATCCGTGATTGTCCAATGAATATTGATTTAAAATTCGGATGGGAATCTTCTGATTCTGAGTACGTTTATATTCTTTTATTTCTTCCTATACATCAATAATATAACTTCGAAACATTCATTACAGGTCATCCACATGGGGTGGACCAGCGATTGTCGCTGCCAGGGCAGGGAAACAACCAACCGGTACATACCAATCACCACTCATGCGCTACACATTCAACACGCCTCCATCACCAGTAGGCACAAGCCCCCAAAGGACCCTAAAGCCTTGAGATTACTTGACCATAACAAATGAAGGTGACATGCTCCGCTTCACGCGAATCAAAGCAACTCACTTAAACACACACTGAAAAATCAAACCGAATCCCACAAGAACGTTTAGGCAATCAAAACCCCTAAAAAGCATCACTTGAGGCCAGCAACGATTGCCACCAAACAAGCCCCGCATCCGTTCAGAACCAACAAAGGCCACCAACGACCGCGATAGTCTCTCAGATCCACCAGCTAAGCCCCATAACGATTGACACCTAACAAAGCCCCACATCGGTTCAAAACAAACAAAGAGACAGCCTCAACAGCGAACACGACTCCAGGCCGCGAGCATTACGTCTTCATGCTATATCCCGGTTTGATAAGAACCAAATAAGGGCCAGGATCAGTGAAAAACGTTCTGAGCACTCCTGGCTTCACCTTCGAGCCACCACGGTGAGGATGCAACCATAATCTCTAGGGACATCTATCATCGTGACACGTTTCTTAATCACAGGGATCAAGACAAGGGACATCTTTTGGGGAACTTTCATTTTTCCGGATTCTGATCGCTAACTCCAAACGGCGCCGAGCACTAGCGTTGCCGACAGACGACGCTGGCTTCGACAGGCCCGCCCGATGCTAGTTTTTATATGATGCAAAATTTCAACACAACCCCCACAAGACATCCCAAATCAGTACGTTCAAGTCGCTGACCAGGTGCCCCGAGCGAGCCCCGGGCGCCCAACCAAGCCCCACAGGAGGGTGCAACCATAATCTCTAGGGACATCAATCATCGGGACACGTTTCTTATTTCCCAAGTGACCGCAGTTTGCACCTAGGTGTTCGAGGACTTACTATGGCCTTTTTTGAAGTTCCACTCATTTGTTTTGGACGTTCTTATAACCGAATTAAAGCTTCTTAAATCTAGTATCTCCAATAATATTTTCAGATTTCTTTTGATTTTTATAAAATTTTATTTTGATTTTTGAAATCTTTTTTCCTGATTTAATCTTAAGAGGGGATTTGAAGTACCCAAACTCATTTAAAGAAAATAGCCAAATAAATTAATAAAATATTAATAAATTAATTTTTTAAAGACCTATTTTCCCAGAGAAATGAGGTTGGTTTTCAATTTCAAGCTAATCGACCAAATTGGCATCCCGTGGTGCCCAAGCCAGCCCTGAGGCTCCCAACCAAGCCCCAACCCCAAGCCCCAAGGCCCCCCATGGTGTGACCAATGCTGTTTGGTTGAGCAAAACTCAAAATCTCCCGAGACATACCCGAGTCAATATGCTCCAAATGACCTATTTCCCAGAGAAATGAGGTTGATTTTCAATTGCAAGCAAATTGGCTAGATCAAATTGACACCCCGAGGTGCCCGAGCCAGCCCCAAGGCCCCCAACCAAGCCCCAAGCTCCAATGCTCCAAGGCCCCCGAGGGCCCCATGATGTAACCAGTGCTGTTTGGCTGAGCAAAACTAAAAATCTCCCGAGACATACCTGAGCCAATATGCTCCAAATGACCTGTTTTCCAGAGAAATGAAGTTGGTTATCAATTTCAAGCAAATTGGCACCCCAAGAAGGCCGAGCTAGCCCCGAGGCCCCCAACCAAGCCCCACAGGAGGGTGCAACCATAATCTCTAGGGACATCAATCATCGGGACACGTTTCTTAATCACGGGGATAAAGACAAGGGACATCTTTTGGATGCTGGTTTTTATATGATGCTAAAGTTCCCCACAACCGTTGTCGACACTTTTGGATTCACATTCGAGCAACTCTTGGACAAAGGCCACCAACGACCATGAAAGTCTCTCAGATCCACCAGCTAACCCCCATAACGATTGACACCTGACAAAGCCCCACATCGGTTCAAAACAAACAAAGAGACAGCCTCAACAGCGAACACGACTCCAGGCCGCGAGCATTACGTCTTCATGCTATATCCCGGTTTGATAAGAACCAAATAAGGGCCAGGATCGGTGAAAAACGTTCTGAGCACTCCTGGCTTCACCTTCGAGCCACCACGGTGAGGATGCAACCATAATCTCTAGGGACATCTATCATCGGGACACGTTTCTTAATCACAGGGATCAAGACAAGGGACATCTTTTGGAGAACTTTCATTTTTCCGGATTCTGATCGCCAACTCCAAACGGTGCCGAGCACCAGCGTTGCCGACAGACGACGCTGGCTTCGACAGGCCCGCCCGATGCTGTTTTTATATGATGCAAAAGTTCCCCACAACCGTTGTCGACACTTTTGGATTCACATTCGAGCAACTCTTGGACAAAAGCCACCAACGACCATGAGAGTCTCTCAGATCCACCAGCTAATCCCCATAATGATTGACACCCGACAAAGCCCTACATCGGTTCATGACAAACAAAGAAATAGCTTCAACAGCGAACACGAATCGAGGCCGCGTACATTACGTCTTCATGCTATATTCCAGTTTGATAAGAACCAAATAAGGGCTAGGATCGAGTAAAAACGTTCTGAGCACTCCTGGCTTCACCTTCGAGCCACCACGGTGAGGATGCAACCATAATCTCTAGGGACATCTATCATCGGGACAAGTTTCTTAATCACGGGACACGTTTCTTAATCACGGGGATCAAAACAAGGGACATCTTTTGGGGAACTTTCATTTTTCCGAATTCTGATCGCCAACTCCAAACGGCGCCGAGCAACAGCGTTACCGACAGACGACGCTGGCTTCGACAGGCCCGCCTGATGCTGGTTTTTATATAATGCAAAAGTTCCCCACAACCGTTGTCGACACTTTCGGATTCACATTCGAGCAACTCTTGGACAAAGGCCACCAACGACCATGAGAGTCTCTCACATCCACCAGGCTAATCCCCATAACGATTGACACCTGACAAAGCCCCACATCGTTTCATAACAAACAAAGAGATAGCTTCAACAGCGAACACGACTCGAGGCCGCAGACTTTACGTCTTCATGCTAATATCCCAATTTGATAAGAACCAAATAAGGGCTAGGATCGGGTAAAAACGTTCTGAGCACTCCTGGCTTCACCTTCGAGCCACCACGGTGAGGATGCAACCATAATCTCTCGGGACATCTATCATCGGGACACATTTCTTAATCACGGGACACGTTTCTTAATCACGGGGATCAAGACAAGGAACATCTTTTGGGGAACTTTCATTTTTCCGAATTCTGATCGCTAACTCCAAACAGCGCAAAGCACCAGCGTTGCCGACAGACAACGCTAGCTTCGACAGGCCCGCCCGATTCTGGTTTTTATATATTGGAAATGTTCCCCACAACCGTTGTCGACACTTTTGGATTCACATTCGAGCAACTCTTGGACAAAGGCCACCAACGACCATGAAAGTCTCTCAGATCCACCAGCTAACCCCCATAACGATTGACACCTGACAAAGCCCCACATCGGTTCAAAACAAACAAAGAGACAGCCTCAACAGCGAACACGACTCCAGGCCGCGAGCATTACGTCTTCAATGCTATATCCCGGTTTGATAAGAACCAAATAAGGGCCAGGATCGGTGAAAAACGTTCTGAGCACTCCTGGCTTCACCTTCGAGCCACCACGGTGAGGATGCAACCATAATCTCTAGGGACATCTATCATCGGGACACGTTTCTTAATCACAGGGATCAAGACAAGGGACATCCTTTGAGGAACTTTCATTTTTCCGAATTCTGATCGCTAACTCCAAACAGCGCCGAGCACCAGCGTTGCCGACAGACGACGCTGGCTTCGACAGGCCCGCCCGATGCTAGTTTTTATATGATGCAAAATTTCAACACAACCCCCACAAGACATCCCAAATCAGTACGTTCAAGTCGCTGACCAGGTGCCCCGAGCGAGCCCCGGGCGCCCCGGCAACGGAAGCTTGCGCCCAGTAGAAGGGGGGACTGCCCCCTCCCTATATATGACATTTCAGCTTTTTCCCAAGTGACCGCAGTTTGCACGTAGGTGTTCGAGGACTCACTATGGCCTTTTTTGAAGTTCCACTCATTTGTTTTGGACGTTCTTATAACCGAATTAAAGCTTCTAAAATCTAGTATCTCCAATAATATTTTCAGATTTCTTTTGATTTTTATAATATTTTATTTTGATTTTTGAAATCTTTTTTCCTGATTTAATCTTAAGAGGGGATTTGAAGTACCAAAACTCATTTAAAGAAAATAGCCAAATAAATTAATAAAATATTAATAAATTAATTTTTTAAAGACCTATTTTCCCAGAGAAATGAGGTTGGTTTTCAATTTCAAGCTAATTGCCTCGACTAAATTGGCATCCCGTGGTGCCCAAGCCAGCCCTGAGGCTCCCAACCAAGCCCCAAGGCCCCCCATGGTGCGACCAATGCTGTTTGGTTGAGGAAAACTCAAAATCTCCCGAGACATACCCGAGTCAATATGCTCCAAATGACCTATTTCCCAGAGAAATGAGGTTGACAAGCAAATTGGCTCGATCAAATTGGCACCCCGAGGTGCCCGAGCCAGCCCCGAGGCCCCCAACCAAGCCCCAACCTCCAATGCCCCAAGGCCCCGAGGGCCCCATGGTGTAACCAGTGCTGTTTAGCTGAGAAAAACTAAAAATCTCCCGAGACATACCTGAGCCAATATGCTCCAAATGACCTGTTTTCCAGAGAAATGAGGTTGGTTATCAATTTCAAGCAAATTGGCACCCCAAGAAGGTCGAGCTAGCCCCGAGGCCCCCAACCAAGCCCCACAGGAGGGTGCAACCATAATCTCTAGGGACATCAATCATCGGAACACGTTTCTTAATCACGGGGATAAAGACAAGGGACATCTTTTGAGGAACTTTCATTTTTTCGAATTCTGATCGTTAACTCCAAACGGCGCCGAGCACCAGCGTTGCCGACAGACGACGCTAGCTTCGACAGGCCCGCCCGATGCTGGTTTTTATATGATGCAAAAGTTCAACACAACCCCCGCAAGACATCCCAAATCAGCACGTTTAAGTCGCTGACCAGGTGCCCCGAGCAAGCCCCGGGCGCCCCAGCATCCGACGCTGGCGCCCAGTAGAAGGGGGGACTGCCCCCTCCCTATATATGACATTTCAGCTTTTTCCCAAGTGACCGCAGTTTGCACCTAGGTGTTCGAGGACTCACTATGGCCTTTTTTGAAGTTCCACTCATTTGTTTTGGACGTTCTTATAACCGAATTAAAGCTTCTAAAATCTAGTATCTCCAATAATATTTTCAGATTTCTTTTGATTTTTATAATATTTTATTTTGATTTTTGAAATCTTTTTTCCTGATTTAATCTTAAGAGGGGATTTGAAGTACCAAAACTCATTTAAAGAAAATAGCCAAATAAATTAATAAATTATTAATAAATTAATTTTTTAAAGACCTATTTTCCCAGAGAAATGAGGTTGGTTTTCAATTTCAAGCTAATTGCCTCGACTAAATTGGCATCCCGTGGTGCCCAAGCCAGCCCTGAGGCTCCCAACCAAGCCCCAACCCCAAGCCCCAAGGCCCCCCATGGTGCGACCAATGCTGTTTGGTTGAGCAAAACTCAAAATCTCCCGAGACATACCCGAGTCAATATGCTCCAAATGACCTATTTCCCAGAGAAATGAGGTTGATTTTCAATTGCAAGCAAATTGGCTCGATCAAATTGGCACCCCGAGGTGCCCGAGCCAGCCCCGAGGCCCCCAACCAAGCCCCAACCTCCAATGCCCCAAGGCCCCGAGGGCCCCATGGTGTAACCAGTGCTGTTTGGCTGAGCAAAACTAAAAATCTCCCGAGACATACCTGAGCCAATATGCTCCAAATGACCTGTTTTCCAGAGAAAATGAGGTTGGTTATCAATTTCAAGCAAATTGGCACCCCAAGAAGGTCGAGCTAGCCCCGAGGCCCCCAACCAAGCCCCACAGGAGGGTGCAACCATAATCTCTAGGGACATCAATCATCGGGACACGTTTCTTAATCACGGGGATAAAGACAAGGGACATCTTTTGAGGAACTTTCATTTTTTCGAATTCTGATCGTTAACTCCAAACGGCGCCGAGCACCAGCGTTGCCGACAGACGACGCTAGCTTCGACAGGCCCGCCCGATGCTGGTTTTTATATGATGCAAAAGTTCAACACAACCCCCGCAAGACATCCCAAATCAGCACGTTTAAGTCGCTGACCAGGTGCCCCGAGCGAGCCCCGGGCGCCCCAGCATCCGACGCTGGCGCCCAGTAGAAGGGGGGACTGCCCCCTCCCTATATATGACATTTCAGCTTTTTCCCAAGTGACCGCAGTTTGCACCTAGGTGTTCGAGGACTCACTATGGCCTTTTTTCAAGTTCCACTCATTTGTTTTGGACGTTCTTATAACCGAATTAAAGCTTCTAAAATCTAGTATCTCCAATAATATTTTCAGATTTCTTTTGATTTTTATAATATTTTATTTTGATTTTTGAAATCTTTTTTCCTGATTTAATCTTAAGAGGGGATTTGAAGTACCAAAACTCATTTAAAGAAAATAGCCAAATAAATTAATAAATTATTAATAAATTAATTTTTTAAAGACCTATTTTCCCAGAGAAATGAGGTTGGTTTTCAATTTCAAGCTAATTGCCTCGACTAAATTGGCATCCCGTGGTGCCCAAGCCAGCCCTGAGGCTCCCAACCAAGCCCCAACCCCAAGCCCCAAGGCCCCCCATGGTGCGACCAATGCTGTTTGGTTGAGCAAAACTCAAAATCTCCCGAGACATACCCGAGTCAATATGCTCCAAATGACCTATTTCCCAGAGAAATGAGGTTGATTTTCAATTGCAAGCAAATTGGCTCGATCAAATTGGCACCCCGAGGTGCCCGAGCCAGCCCCGAGGCCCCCAACAAAGCCCCAACCTCCAATGCCCCAAGGCCCCGAGGGCCCCATGGTGTAACCAGTGCTGTTTGGCTGAGCAAAACTAAAAATCTCCGGAGACATACCTGAGCCAATATGCTCCAAATGACCTGTTTTCCAGAGAAATGAGGTTGGTTATCAATTTCAAGCAAATTGGCACCCCAAGAAGGTCGAGCTAGCCCCGAGGCCCCCAACCAAGCCCCACAGGAGGGTGCAACCATAATCTCTAGGGACATCAATCATCGGGACACGTTTCTTAATCACGGGGATAAAGACAAGGGACATCTTTTGAGAAACTTTCATTTTTTCGAATTCTGATCGTTAACTCCAAACGGCGCCGAGCACCAGCGTTGCCGACAGACGACGCTAGCTTCGACAGGCCCGCCCGATGCTGGTTTTTATATGATGCAAAAGTTCAACACAACCCCCGCAAGACATCCCAAATCAGCACGTTTAAGTCGCTGACCAGGTGCCCCGAGCGAGCCCCGGGCGCCCCAGCATCCGACGCTGGCGCCCAGTATTTTTATAAAATCACCAACTTCTCTTTTTAACTCGAACCCTTCTAGGTTTCCTTTCCTAACTATTCATGCTATTATCCACTTTAATATCTCGGCCAAATTTCATTTTTAAAGGGTTTGATCACTATCTCAAAGTTCATACAATGAACTACTTAGTTATGCGAAACCTCTTTTACTAAAACGGACATTTCCCCTAAACCGTAAATCAAAACGATATGATTCTTTCGCTAAAACAAACAGGAAACACGGCCTCATGTTCAAGGTCAGAAACATTATGTTTATGCCTTTTTATGTAACCATGGTTTCGGTCTAAACTACCTAAGCAAAATTCAACATGGTAACAACGCTTAAACGTACTTCCCGTGTTTTTAAACACTCAATACAACCACCAATCCATAATCAACCAACCACCAATCAAACCTCAAGCTAATACTAACCTTGTCATCACTTTCTCATGCTTATGTCACTTCACTGCATCATGTTTATGTCATCATTTGTATCCTCAATCCTCTTATATATTAATCCACAATTTGTTACGCTTTTTGTTTCACGATAGTTTCAAGTGGTTTTATAACGTTTCTCTGTACCAAAGCTAAGGGATACTTTCTTGATCTTTCCATTTCCTTGGTTTAATATAAGTCTTAGATTTCTCTCCTTGGTTTAAGGTATGATCATGGATTTCTCATTTCACACACTTTCTTAAAACGATCAAATCAATACATCCGTGATTGTCCAATGAATATTGATTTAAAATTCGGATGGGAATCTTCTGATTCTGAGTACGTTTATATTCTTTTATTTCTTCCTATACATCAATAATATAACTTCGAAACATTCATTACAGGTCTTCCACATGGGGTGGACCAGCGATTGTCGCTGCCAGGGCAGGGAAACAACCAACCGGTACATACCAATCACCACTCATGCGCTACACATTCAACACGCCTCCATCACCAGTAGGCACAAGCCCCCAAAGGACCCTAAAGCCTTGAGATTACTTGACCATAACAAATGAAGGTGACATGCTCCGCTTCACGCGAATCAAAGCAACTCACTTAAACACACACTGAAAAATCAAACCGAATCCCACAAGAACGTTTAGGCAATCAAAACCCCAAAAAAGCATCACTTGAGGCCAGCAACGATTGCCACCAAACAAGCCCCGCATCCGTTCAGAACCAACAAAGGCCACCAATGACCGCGATAGTCTCTCAGATCCACCAGCTAAGCCCCATAACGATTGACACCTAACAAAGCCCCACATCGGTTCAAAACAAACAAAGAGACAGCCTCAACAGCGAACACGACTCCAGGCCGCGAGCATTACGTCTTCATGCTATATCCCGGTTTGATAAGAACCAAATAAGGGCCAGGATCGGTGAAAAACGTTCTGAGCACTCCTGGCTTCACCTTCGAGCCACCACGGTGAGGATGCAACCATAATCTCTAGGGACATCTATCATCGGGACACGTTTCTTAATCACAGGGATCAAGACAAGGGACATCTTTTGGGGAACTTTCATTTTTCCGGATTCTGATCGCTAACTCCAAACGGCGCCGAGCACTAGCGTTGCCGACAGACGACGCTGGCTTCGACAGGCCCGCCCGATGCTAGTTTTTATATGATGCAAAATTTCAACACAACCCCCACAAGACATCCCAAATCAGTACGTCCAAGTCGCTGACCAGGTGCCCCGAGCGAGCCCCGGGCGCCCAACCAAGCCCCACAGGAGGGTGCAACCATAATCTCTAGGGACATCAATCATCGGGACACGTTTCTTAATCACGGGGATAAAGACAAGGGACATCTTTTGGATGCTGGTTTTTATATGAAGCTAAAGTTCCCCACAACCGTTGTCGACACTTTTGGATTCACATTCGAGCAACTCTTGGACAAAGGCCACCAACGACCATGAAAGTCTCTCAGATCCACCAGCTAACCCCCATAACGATTGACACCTGACAAAGCCCCACATCGGTTCATGACTAACAAAGAGATAGCTTCAACAGCGAACACGACTCGAGGCCGCGGACATTACGTCTTCATGCTATATTCCAGTTTGAAAAGAACCAAATAAGGGCTAGGATCGGGTAAAAACATTCTGAGCACTCCTGGCTTCACCTTCGAGCCACCACGGTGAGGATGCAACCATAATCTTTAGGGACATCTATCATCGGGACACGTTTCTTAATCACGGGGATAAAGACAAGGGACATCTTTTGAGGAACTTTCATTTTTCCGAATTCTGATCGCTAACTCCAAACAGCGCCGAGCACCAGCGTTGCCGACAGACGACGCTGGCTTCGACAGGCCCGCCCGATGCTAGTTTTTATATGATGCAAAATTTCAACACAACCCCCACAAGACATCCCAAATCAGTACGTTCAAGTCGCTGACCAGGTGCCCCGAGCGAGCCCCGAGCGCCCCGGCAACGGAAGCTTGCGCCCAGTAGAAGGGGGGGACTGCCCCCTCCCTATATATGACATTTCAGCTTTTTCCCAAGTGACCGCAGTTTGCACCTAGGTGTTCGAGGACTCACTATGGCCTTTTTTGAAGTTCCACTCATTTGTTTTGGACGTTCTTATAACCGAATTAAAGCTTCTAAAATCTAGTATCTCCAATAATATTTTCAGATTTCTTTTGATTTTTATAATATTTTATTTTGATTTTTGAAATCTTTTTTCCTGATTTAATCTTAAGAGGGGATTTGAAGTACCAAAACTCATTTAAAGAAAATAGCCAAATAAATTAATAAAATATTAATAAATTAATTTTTTAAAGACCTATTTTCCCAGAGAAATGAGGTTGGTTTTCAATTTCAAGCTAATTGCCTCGACTAAATTGGCATCCCGTGGTGCCCAAGCCAGCCCTGAGGCTCCCAACCAAGCCCCAACCCCAAGCCCCAAGGCCCCCCATGGTGCGACCAATGCTGTTTGGTTGAGCAAAACTCAAAATCTCCCGAGACATACCCGAGTCAATATGCTCCAAATGACCTATTTCCCAGAGAAATGAGGTTGATTTTCAATTGCAAGCAAATTGGCTCGATCAAATTGGCACCCCGAGGTGCCCGAGCCAGCCCCGAGGCCCCCAACCAAGCCCCAACCTCCAATGCCCCAAGGCCCCGAGGGCCCCATGGTGTAACCAGTGCTGTTTGGCTGAGCAAAACTAAAAATCTCCCGAGACATACCTGAGCCAATATGCTCCAAATGACCTGTTTTCCAGAGAAATGAGGTTGGTTATCAATTTCAAGCAAATTGGCACCCCAAGAAGGTCAAGCTAGCCCCGAGGCCCCCAACCAAGCCACACAGGAGGGTGCAACCATAATCTCTAGGGACATCAATCATCGGGACACGTTTCTTAATCACGGGGATAAAGACAAGGGACATCTTTTGAGGAACTTTCATTTTTTCGAATTCTGATCGTTAACTCCAAACGGCGCCGAGCACCAGCGTTGCCGACAGACGACGCTAGCTTCGACAGGCCCGCCCGATGCTGGTTTTTATATGATGCAAAAGTTCAACACAACCCCCGCAAGACATCCCAAATCAGCACGTTTAAGTCGCTGACCAGGTGCCCCGAGCGAGACCCGGGCGCCCCAGCATCCGACGCTAGCGCCCAGTAGAAGGGGGGACTGCCCCCTCCCTATATATGACATTTCAGCTTTTTCTCAAGTGACCGCAGTTTGCACCTAGGTGTTCGAGGACTCACTATGGCCTTTTTTGAAGTTCCACTCATTTGTTTTGGACGTTCTTATAACCGAATTAAAGCTTCTAAAATCTAGTATCTCCAATAATATTTTCAGATTTCTTTTGATTTTTATAATATTTTATTTTGATTTTTGAAATCTTTTTTCCTGATTTAATCTTAAGATGGGATTTGAAGTACCAAAACTCATTTAAAGAAAATAGCCAAATAAATTAATAAAATATTAATAAATTAATTTTTTAAAGACCTATTTTCCCAGAGAAATGAGGTTGGTTTTCAATTTCAAGCTAATTGCCTCGACTAAATTGGCATCCCGTGGTGCCCAAGCCAGCCCTGAGGCTCCCAACCAAGCCCCAACCCCAAGCCCCAAGGCCCCCCATGGTGCGACCAATGCTGTTTGGTTGAGCAAAACTCAAAATCTCCCGAGACATACCCGAGTCAATATGCTCCAAATGACCTATTTCCCAGAGAAATGAGGTTGATTTTCAATTGCAAGCAAATTGGCTCGATCAAATTGGCACCCCGAGGTGCCCGAGCCAGCCCCGAGGCCCCCAACCAAGCCCCAACCTCCAATGCCCCAAGGCCCCGAGGGCCCCATGGTGTAACCAGTGCTGTTTGGCTGAGCAAAACTAAAAATCTCCCGAGACATACCTGAGCCAATATGCTCCAAATGACCTGTTTTCCAGAGAAATGAGGTTGGTTATCAATTTCAAGCAAATTGGCACCCCAAGAAGGTCGAGCTAGCCCCGAGGCCCCCAACCAAGCCCCACAGGAGGGTGCAACCATAATCTCTAGGGACATCAATCATCGGGACACGTTTCTTAATCACGGGGATAAAGACAAGGGACATCTTTTGAGGAACTTTCATTTTTTCGAATTCTGATCGTTAACTCCAAACGGCGACTGTAATAATCCCAAATTTTGGACTTAGTTAAAAAAAAAAAAAAATTATTTTATTTTTATTTTAATTTTATTTATTTATTTTGATGAATAGTAAATTTCTGAACCGAAAATATTTTCAGACCACACTATGTACGAGTCGGGAAAATGAACTTTCGAAGTCGTATTAGTGATCTACGATGTAAATGAAGGAATGCAAAAGCTGTCAGAATCAGAAAAATAGCATTTCTGTTTTCTCCGAAATTTCACCAATAACGGGCGGATTAATCATTATTTGAAAGTATTGGAGGATTAAATTATCAATTCCATGGATATGGATTTAATAAAAGAATTAGAGATATCGAGAACGTTTACGGTAAATTACTTCGATAGAACCCTTAAGAAATCCCTGCGAACGTTCATCAAGATTAAGCCGTAACCGAACAACGAGACACGAATCGATTTAAATACGAGATTAAGCGGTGACGGAACAACGCGACATTTACAGGATTAAATATAGACATGGAAGTAACATGTAACAAGATTAATTCGAGGAATGCGACATTTGGATCATCCATGTGAAAGGAAACGAACCAGTAAAGCAAACCAGTAAAGCTACTTTATCAAGACCCTTGCATGTGCGACAAGTGTCCCTGTGACAATGCAAAAGGTGATGACTCACCACTTGGCACTTGACCATAAAAATATCTCATCTTTCATTAATCAACCAAGGCAAGAAAAATTAAAAGAAAACTCTCTCCCATTTCTTCAACAATCTGATCAGCTTGCACAAGGAGGAAAGAAAAATTCATAACTCCAACTCTACTTGTCCTAAAATCACCAAATTTTCACCATAACTTCTCCACTCCATGGGTAACATTCGCTCAAAATTTCATGGTCAACAAAGGAGTGTAGCCTAGCCAAATCCCTTCCCCAAGTTGGAGAACCCAAACTGTCCAGTTTCTGTCCAGCGGAAAGAGGGAGCTCAAAACCTTAGCTAGGAAGCTTAGAATTTGATGATATATGACTCAAACGAAACCTTATGAAGAGAACAAGATCTGGTAAATTTATTAGCACCCAACTATTAATTTTCGATTTGTTATGAATTTTACAAGATGAGGATGAATAGTAACTTTAAGTGGTTTCTTGTTTTGATCTTGAAGTTTAAGGCTTGTAAAGGATAATCAAGGAGCAAGGAAGCGTATACTAGCCATCTATAGTCTATATTAAGTACCAAGGAAGGTATAAACCCTCTCACACTTTTACTTATGATTTGATATTAGTGTATAAATGGATGATTGTTAGTGATAGTATGATTTAGAGATGATTTACATGATATGTATGAGATTTAATGGATTGATTGATGGTTGAACTATTGATTAGTGTTATGAGTATGTTTAGACAGAAAGAAAGTGATTTGGAGGAGATCATTGGGTTGTGATTGTTGGTTGTGGATTGATGAATTGTTTGAAGTGTTTAAAAATACGGGAATTGCGTATAAGCGCCGTTACCATGCCGAAATTTCCTTAGATAGTTTAGCCAGAAATCACGGTTACATTAAAGGGCATGAACATGAAGTTTCTGACCATGAACATGTAGGCCTTGTGTCCTAGTTTGTTTTAGCGAAAGAATCGTATCGTTTCGATTTACGGTTTAGGAGAAACATGTGTTTTAGTGTAAGGATGTTTCGCGAAACCGAACTATACCACTTAGTCAACTTTGAGGTTATGATCGAACCACTTAGAGGTCATAATAAAATGTGAGACTTTGTGATAACATGCTAGGTATGTTTAGGAAGACCCTCGAAAAGATTTCGTGCAAAAAGGATTAAATCTCAATTTTATAAAAATGCGCGAGCGAGCCTGCTCGAGTAGAAGTTCTTAAGGAGTTAACTTGAAAATGGACTTTGTACTTGAGATAGTGTATACTTAGTATGGTGAAAGCGTTTAAGTTATTAATCTTGAACTTTGTGTTGATTCTAGATTACTGGACCAACCTGAGACTTATTGCTACTTCGGGATTTCCAGGCAAGTTTTCTAAACCCATACTTTGAAGTATTAATTACATAACACTGCCTTTGCCATGTATAGTGTTGTATAGTTTTGAGATAAATGATTATATCGTGTTAAATAGAATTTGACTTTTGGATATTATACGAGCTTTGAGATAATGTACTTATGAACCGGTATACCTTGTAGCTCTATAGATAAGAGCATGTTTATTGTTTCGACTCTAGACCGGGAGTCGATATTTTGTTATATAGATAGTCGTGAAAACTCGAAGGGATTCCAGCGGCAGAGTACTATTCATCTTGAGGAATATTATTATCAAACATTATTTATGTTCCGGAAGGTATTTATTACTTGGAAATGATTTGATTATGGGCTTCTAAGCTAGATATGAGATATTAGTTAGAAGCCAGGTTTTTATAAAGGCCCTAGGTTAAGGGCGTATGATATTTCTTTAGATCAGAAGTAATTATATTTCTGTATATGTTAAGGATTATTTTCCGACAAAGATATCAGGTAACTGTTATTCGAGGGTTAATTATTTATTTAATGAATATTATTTATATTCATTTGAGGATTATTGACTTAAAGAATATTATTTATATTCATTTGAGGATTATTGACTTAAAGAATATTATTTATATTCATTTGAGGATTATTGACTTAAAGAATATTATTTATATTCATTTGAGGATTATTGACTTAAAGAATATTATTTATATTCATTTGAGGATTATTGACTTTAAGAATATTATTGTGAATATTTATCTGGGGATTATTTAATGAATATTAATTTTTGAATATTCATTTGAAGATTATTTAATTAGTTAATGAATATTATTTATGTATATTCATTCGAGGATTAATTATTTATTTAATGAACATTGCTTTTGAATATTCATTTGAGACTTAATTATTTAATGGATATTATTTTCGAATATTCATTTGAGATTTATTAAGTAATGAATATTATTCTTGAATATTCGTTTGAGATTTATTTATTTAATGAATATTATTCTTGAATATTCATTTAAGGATGATTTATTTAATGAATATTATTTTCAAATATTCATTTAAGGATTAGTTGTTTAATGAAGATTATTTTCAAATATTCCTTTGAGGTTTACTTATTTAATAAATATTATTAATTATTTTCAAATCAAAAAGAGGTTCCCAAAACATTGTTTTCCATTTGAATCTGTCTTTTAAGAAGATTTAAATGCTCGCTCAACTATCAAAAATATGGGAAGCCTGATTTAAGTGACTACTACTCTTTTTAAACTCTCAATTCAAAAACTGTCAAGGGACAGATATTTTCTTGGAGCAATTTAATTGCTGCCAGTCTAATGTTGTGTTACCACCTCAATGATCGAGGGGTAAATTCATGGAACAAGTCGATATCCATTAACAAGCATAGCTTGGGAAATATTGGAGAATCTTCCTTTCCAACCTAGATATAACTACTTAGTGGAGTCGTATCAACAAGTGCTACACTTGGGGAAAGGAGGACGATCTTTACGTTTCAGAGTCATGGATTTCATCTGAACTAGGAGTGGTGTAAGTGGTCAAGTTGCGTGGGCCCATCCAACTTTTATATTGCCCCAAATGGGCCGGGAGGTCATAGTAAGGCGGTAGACAATGTCAGGCCGTCGTGATACTTCCATCTACATGTAGAAAACTATTTGAGCGGTGCGACCTGCTACTGATCATAGCAAGGTTAGGCACAGCGGACGCGGTAGCAACTCCAGTATTAGTTCATCATCCAATTTGGATAATTCTGCAACATGTATTGAAAGGGACTAAGGGTCTCCCCCTTAGTACAGGTTTACCGATCATGTTGGCAGAGGGTCGAAAAGTGTTTGGAGATGAAGTGACAATAAATTCATGCAACTTCATCTTTATTTTATGAGTTATGACTCTGATAAAACCTGATTAAGGATATATATGCATAAGTGGACTTTGGGTTACGGAAACATTATATTGATTTTCCTCGTAACTTCATCCTTTATGTTATACTAGTTTCTTATCCGTTAAAGGCATAACATGTGATTCCAGAGATATTTTCGAACTATATAGTGTTTTGAATCAATGAATAGGCTTTAAGCCTTGATTCCAATATTTGATATCTATTTTAAAAAGATATGTTTTGAGTCTTGGTTTATCATACTGATACCAAGGATTTCCAAATGATTACGAAGAGTATATGAGTATGATTATAAGTCATATGGTATTTTAAGCGATATACTATTTTGGGGTTATACCCTAGTAATGATAAAAACTTTGATCCCATATGAATTATTTTCCAAAAAGGTTTAAAGATTTAAACTGGGATAGATTTCTTGCTGAGCACTATTAGCTCATTCTTGCTTTATTAAATATTTCAGCATGAGGAAAACATTTCCGAATCCACCTCGTGTGACGAGAGTAAGGGAATGGAGAGGCCACTCTGGAGTTGGTTGATGCATGATGGATACTGTCGGTGTGAGCAGAATAGTTGCAGCTTGAATTAGTGAGAATTATTTTGAGTGGGTTTGTATTTCTAAACCTTGTATAGAATTGTGAGGTCTATTATTGTAACTTCAGGTAGAGGTTATAAATAACAGATGAGGTCCTGGATAGTACATTTGGGTTGTAATAGCAAATGTTTATTATTGTTGCTCATTTCCAAGGCTATAACTTGTGTGTGTGTGCGTAAGTGATTGGGGTCTTTGGAGTTGTATTATGAGAATGTTGTAAGTAATGCAGGTATTGTATCATTGATGGAGCGTGACGACCCAGATTCCTGACCCCGGATCTGGGGGTGTTACAGAAATGGTATCAGAGCGTTAAGTTATAAACCTTGGATATGAGAGTGTTAAGAGTTATATCGAAGTAAGAAAATGACGAGATGACTCATATAGAGTTCGTTAAGTAGACTACCGGAAGTAGTGCCACTGAGGATGTTAAGGTTAAAGAGTTTAGTTGAGGACTTATCGAAGGACCGATAGGATCGTTGAAGATCATCATAATGATGAGAAGGACGTTTAGAATTGTACACGGATTATCAAGGACATTAAGATAAGACGCGGAACAGAGTCTCGGTTGCAGTTGGGGTAAGACCGGAATGGCCAATACCAATGGATAACTTGACTTAGTCAGAACCTAAGTGTTTGAAGTTCATCGTAGTTTGCCACGAGAAGGCAGTACATGTGAAGATTGAGACGTTTACAGTCCTTTACGCGATCCGAATTACTATATTGCGTGTACAAGTTAAGGCATTATCTTGCGTATAAGGTCCAAGCCTTGAGAACAACGATTCCACAAGAGTTGGTGTCTTTTCCGTCGATGGGTATTGTGTTACCTAAGAAGGAGACAGTTGCGTACGTGTAGTACCAGAACGTTATCGTGAGACGAACGTGCTAAATCGCATCGCTAGTACATTTCGTACGATAGGCCATGATGGCTCAACTCAGAAATCAAAGATGCGAAGAAGGAATAGCGTGATTCTGACAAAGACACGTATAGTTGCAACGAGCAATGCGACAATCTCAGGACCTACGAGGAACGAGACCTATGGTGGCCTGGGATGGATTCGTTCGATACGATTAGTGTTAAGAAATTACATATACGTTAATGGACCTTCATCTTTCGTGGATGTGTTGATGCGGCCGTATGAGGCCCAATCTCTGAATGACTATCGGGGAATGGCGAATATGTTCGAACTCCCGACCTATTTAAGGACTTGTACGATTTTGAGGTACCTTTGGTTAGTACCATAAGCCATAAAGGTAGAAAGATAAGATCATCCTCGTGCGGGTGATGTTAGAAATTATGATGACCATTGACTTTTTGGTATCTACTTGCTGGTACACTCCTCAATCTAAAACTGTTCCTGCCCGTGTTACCTTGAATAGTTCATGTCAGGTAACCCCTTTAATTTCCTACTTCAACTTGGGATGCAACCAACAACTGTTATGTTCAGTTTATTCATTTTCTTTTCTCCTCTCATTACCTTTGAGGTTTATATACTCAGAGTTAACTTACCATTACTCACCGGAGCGTTTTGTTCATGTTCCAGGACGACCTGAAGAGGGAACCATTATTCATTTATCCTTGCAGGTCTATGATTTATTTCGTATTCTTTCAATTATCTAAGGAATGTTCAATTAATATTTCCTTTATTATTTGACGAATATTCTTTAACGATTATCTTGATATTCGATTTCTTCTTTCATACTTGGACTCCTCAGTCGAGTTCATAAATATCTAACTATTTGTTTAAACATGGAGGATCTATTATTTAGAGATTCCTCGTAGATTCTTTTATTCTATTTTAAGATGAGATTTGCACATCAGACGTTGAAATCGTAGAAAGGATATCAATTTGATATTGATATTCCGAATTCAATTCTATTGGAAAATTTGATAAAGTTTATGTACGGAGACACCTTTGGGTGGACCGTTTCACTGATGAGAAATGTTTGGTGGGAGGTTATCGATTGTTCCGATACCAAGAATTTCCTATTCATATCATATATTTTATTCAAAGGTTATAATTACCTTGTTCATCCTAAACTTATTTACTCTTCCTTTCAATTCATTATCCGAGTAGTCAAAATTTTGTTTTCTCTTTCTTCGACTATGATGTCGAGATTTTGTACTCGTAGATTGAAACTGGCTAATTATATGTGCCATGATGAGTGACTAGTTAATCGTTCTAACTAGTTGAAATTTTAATGATATGATGAAAATCTAGCTAATTATCCTAGCTAGATGTTGCGTTCCAAACTAAATGAACTATCAAAGTTTGTTCAGCTAGTTGTTAATGTTTATTGAAATGAACTAGTTATTGTATCACTAAGTTCAACTTTCGGTCAAATTTATATAAGTGAATTCACGATGCATTTGTATGCAGTGAAGTATGGTGGGAAGATTTTCAAACGATAATTTGATTGAGACCTAACCAGGTTGCCCCCTCAGCGAGAATTTTTACAAAGTTTTTTTTTTATATACATAAAGCATTTTGTTGCTTGAAGTATTCTTGGTACCATGCAAGTATTTTCCTTAGTATTTGGAAAAGTAGAGTGTTGAAGCTGAGAGCTAAAACGAATGAGTACGACAACTATGAATCGAAGTTTACGGAAATTGCCAAGGTTTGTTTCGCATTATGCGAATTCAGAATAACGAAGTGTTCGAAGCGACTGATTATGTTACCTTGGTTAATGAAACGACTATGATAGAAATGGAAGCAAAGTGGACGAGAAAGAAATGGGAATAAAGAAAATAGAGTATGAAACGTGAATAGATTGAGAAAGAAAGGAAGTAAGAATTCAGATTATCGGACGAGCAAACGTTTGATCTCCAAGGATATGAAACTTGTTTAGCGACTGTGATAGATACGAAACGGGAAGCACCCAGTATGCGGAATATCCCTGTCATCAACGAATTCGAGGATGTATTTCCAGAAGATCTCCCAGGGTTACCACCCGATAGAGAAATAGAGTCTGGTATAGAATTAGCTCCAAGGACGGCGCCAGTTTCGAAGGCCCCGTACCGACTAGCTCCAGTCGAGATGAAGAAATTAGTCGCTCAATTGTAGAAATTGTTAGGGGAAGGAATGATAGGACCAAGTGCGTCACCGTGGGATGCACCCGTGTTATTGGTGAAGAAAAAGGACGACAACATGAGGTTGTGCATAGAGTATTGAGAGCTAAATAGGCTAATTGTTAAGAATGAATACCCTGCCAAAGATCGGTGATTTGATCGATCGGCTGCATGATACAGTTAAATTCTCGAATATTGATTGAGAACTGGATACCACCGATTGAATATTAAGCCTGAGAACGTACCCAAGACTGCGTTTCGCACCAAGTATGCACACTACGAGTTTTTAATAATGTCGTTTGGGCTGACGAATGCCCTTGCAGCTTTCATGGACGTGCTGAATCGACTTTTCAAGAAGTATTTGGGTAAGTATGTCATAGTGACATCGGCAATATTTAGGTTTACCTCAAAGACCGAGGAAGAACATGCAGAGCATTTGAGGATCGTGTTAGGAGCACTGAGGAGAGAAAAGTGATATGCCAAGTTCTCAAAGTGCGAGTTTTGGCTAAAGGAAGTACAATTTTAGGACATGTGGTCAACAGTAAAGGAGTACTGGTCGACCCTGCAAAGATAGGAGACGTTTCAAACTATGAAAGTTAAGAAAATGTTATAAGTGGTCGAATAAATAAAAGGATTTATCGATTGATAAACAAATATTGGATATGTCAGAAAATGAAGGTAGAACAAAGACCTAGTTGACTATCACAGTTAATAGAGATTCCTGATTAGGAATGTAATTTTAATATAATGGATTCTGTGATAGGATCAACAAGAATCGAGTCGGACTATGACGTCAATTGAGCTATAATTGATGGATCAAATGAGTCTACTCATATTTTGTTAACAGCAAGAGATCGTTAACCGAAGAGTTACGAAAGAGATAGTTGGGTGATGTGGAGTTGCAATCACCATCGTGTCAGATAAGAACCAATGATTGAACTCCCAATTCGGGAGGAGTTTTTCCAAACATGTTTGGCAACGAGATTAAGTGCGAGCACTACGTAGGATCCGCAGAACGACGGACCGACCGAAAGGAACCTTTCAGACCACCGAAGTTACGGTAAGTGTTGTACCGCCGATAGCTAGAATAATCGAATGTTGATAGAAAATGGGCGTGTATGAGCATAGCCAAAATTGGCTTATATAAAGCGTCTGGTAGATATCACAGACCGGAATGAGAAAGTGTTGTAATGGGACCAGAGAGTTGAAGAGTCAACCTGGAAATTGGAGATTACTATATTGGAAGAGTAACCTCGGCTATTTTCTTAGATTCCGGGACGGAATCCTTTTAAGGAGGGGAGACTGTAATAATCCCAAATTTTGGACTTAGTTAAAAAAAAAAAAAAATTATTTTATTTTTATTTTAATTTTATTTATTTATTTTGATGAATAGTAAATTTCTGAACCGAAAATATTTTCAGACCACACTATGTACGAGTCGGGAAAATGAACTTTCGAAGTCGTATTAGTGATCTACGATGTAAATGAAGGAATGCAAAAGCTGTCAGAATCAGAAAAATAGCATTTCTGTTTTCTCCGAAATTTCACCAATAACGGGCGGATTAATCATTATTTGAAAGTATTGGAGGATTAAATTATCAATTCCATGGATATGGATTTAATAAAAGAATTAGAGATATCGAGAACGTTTACGGTAAATTACTTCGATAGAACCCTTAAGAAATCCCTGCGAACGTTCATCAAGATTAAGCCGTAACCGAACAACGAGACACGAATCGATTTAAATACGAGATTAAGCGGTGACGGAACAACGCGACATTTACAGGATTAAATATAGACATGGAAGTAACATGTAACAAGATTAATTCGAGGAATGCGACATTTGGATCATCCATGTGAAAGGAAACGAACCAGTAAAGCAAACCAGTAAAGCTACTTTATCAAGACCCTTGCATGTGCGACAAGTGTCCCTGTGACAATGCAAAAGGTGATGACTCACCACTTGGCACTTGACCATAAAAATATCTCATCTTTCATTAATCAACCAAGGCAAGAAAAATTAAAAGAAAACTCTCTCCCATTTCTTCAACAATCTGATCAGCTTGCACAAGGAGGAAAGAAAAATTCATAACTCCAAATCTACTTGTCCTAAAATCACCAAATTTTCACCATAACTTCTCCACTCCATGGGTAACATTCGCTCAAAATTTCATGGTCAACAAAGGAGTGTAGCCTAGCCAAATCCCTTCCCCAAGTTGGAGAACCCAAACTGTCCAGTTTCTGTCCAGCGGAAAGAGGGAGCTCAAAACCTTAGCTAGGAAGCTTAGAATTTGATGATATATGACTCAAACGAAACCTTATGAAGAGAACAAGATCTGGTAAATTTATTAGCACCCAACTATTAATTTTCGATTTGTTATGAATTTTACAAGATGAGGATGAATAGTAACTTTAAGTGGTTTCTTGTTTTGATCTTGAAGTTTAAGGCTTGTAAAGGATAATCAAGGAGCAAGGAAGCGTATACTAGCCATCTATAGTCTATATTAAGTACCAAGGAAGGTATAAACCCTCTCACACTTTTACTTATGATTTGATATTAGTGTATAAATGGATGATTGTTAGTGATAGTATGATTTAGAGATGATTTACATGATATGTATGAGATTTAATGGATTGATTGATGGTTGAACTATTGATTAGTGTTATGAGTATGTTTAGACAGAAAGAAAGTGATTTGGAGGAGATCATTGGGTTGTGATTGTTGGTTGTGGATTGATGAATTGTTTGAAGTGTTTAAAAATACGGGAATTGCGTATAAGCGCCGTTACCATGCCGAAATTTCCTTAGATAGTTTAGCCAGAAATCACGGTTACATTAAAGGGCATGAACATGAAGTTTCTGACCATGAACATGTAGGCCTTGTGTCCTAGTTTGTTTTAGCGAAAGAATCGTATCGTTTCGATTTACGGTTTAGGAGAAACATGTGTTTTAGTGTAAGGATGTTTCGCGAAACCGAACTATACCACTTAGTCAACTTTGAGGTTATGATCGAACCACTTAGAGGTCATAATAAAATGTGAGACTTTGTGATAACATGCTAGGTATGTTTAGGAAGACCCTCGAAAAGATTTCGTGCAAAAAGGATTAAATCTCAATTTTATAAAAATGCGCGAGCGAGCCTGCTCGAGTAGAAGTTCTTAAGGAGTTAACTTGAAAATGGACTTTGTACTTGAGATAGTGTATACTTAGTATGGTGAAAGCGTTTAAGTTATTAATCTTGAACTTTGTGTTGATTCTAGATTACTGGACCAACCTGAGACTTATTGCTACTTCGGGATTTCCAGGCAAGTTTTCTAAACCCATACTTTGAAGTATTAATTACATAACACTGCCTTTGCCATGTATAGTGTTGTATAGTTTTGAGATAAATGATTATATCGTGTTAAATAGAATTTGACTTTTGGATATTATACGAGCTTTGAGATAATGTACTTATGAACCGGTATACCTTGTAGCTCTATAGATAAGAGCATGTTTATTGTTTCGACTCTAGACCGGGAGTCGATATTTTGTTATATAGATAGTCGTGAAAACTCGAAGGGATTCCAGCGGCAGAGTACTATTCATCTTGAGGAATATTATTATCAAACATTATTTATGTTCCGGAAGGTATTTATTACTTGGAAATGATTTGATTATGGGCTTCTAAGCTAGATATGAGATATTAGTTAGAAGCCAGGTTTTTATAAAGGCCCTAGGTTAAGGGCGTATGATATTTCTTTAGATCAGAAGTAATTATATTTCTGTATATGTTAAGGATTATTTTCCGACAAAGATATCAGGTAACTGTTATTCGAGGGTTAATTATTTATTTAATGAATATTATTTATATTCATTTGAGGATTATTGACTTAAAGAATATTATTTATATTCATTTGAGGATTATTGACTTAAAGAATATTATTTATATTCATTTGAGGATTATTGACTTAAAGAATATTATTTATATTCATTTGAGGATTATTGACTTAAAGAATATTATTTATATTCATTTGAGGATTATTGACTTTAAGAATATTATTGTGAATATTTATCTGGGGATTATTTAATGAATATTAATTTTTGAATATTCATTTGAAGATTATTTAATTAGTTAATGAATATTATTTATGTATATTCATTCGAGGATTAATTATTTATTTAATGAACATTGCTTTTGAATATTCATTTGAGACTTAATTATTTAATGGATATTATTTTCGAATATTCATTTGAGATTTATTAAGTAATGAATATTATTCTTGAATATTCGTTTGAGATTTATTTATTTAATGAATATTATTCTTGAATATTCATTTAAGGATGATTTATTTAATGAATATTATTTTCAAATATTCATTTAAGGATTAGTTGTTTAATGAAGATTATTTTCAAATATTCCTTTGAGGTTTACTTATTTAATAAATATTATTAATTATTTTCAAATCAAAAAGAGGTTCCCAAAACATTGTTTTCCATTTGAATCTGTCTTTTAAGAAGATTTAAATGCTCGCTCAACTATCAAAAATATGGGAAGCCTGATTTAAGTGACTACTACTCTTTTTAAACTCTCAATTCAAAAACTGTCAAGGGACAGATATTTTCTTGGAGCAATTTAATTGCTGCCAGTCTAATGTTGTGTTACCACCTCAATGATCGAGGGGTAAATTCATGGAACAAGTCGATATCCATTAACAAGCATAGCTTGGGAAATATTGGAGAATCTTCCTTTCCAACCTAGATATAACTACTTAGTGGAGTCGTATCAACAAGTGCTACACTTGGGGAAAGGAGGACGATCTTTACGTTTCAGAGTCATGGATTTCATCTGAACTAGGAGTGGTGTAAGTGGTCAAGTTGCGTGGGCCCATCCAACTTTTATATTGCCCCAAATGGGCCGGGAGGTCATAGTAAGGCGGTAGACAATGTCAGGCCGTCGTGATACTTCTATCTACATGTAGAAAACTATTTGAGCGGTGCGACCTGCTACTGATCATAGCAAGGTTAGGCACAGCGGACGCGGTAGCAACTCCAGTATTAGTTCATCATCCAATTTGGATAATTCTGCAACATGTATTGAAAGGGACTAAGGGTCTCCCCCTTAGTACAGGTTTACCGATCATGTTGGCAGAGGGTCGAAAAGTGTTTGGAGATGAAGTGACAATAAATTCATGCAACTTCATCTTTATTTTATGAGTTATGACTCTGATAAAACCTGATTAAGGATATATATGCATAAGTGGACTTTGGGTTACGGAAACATTATATTGATTTTCCTCGTAACTTCATCCTTTATGTTATACTAGTTTCTTATCCGTTAAAGGCATAACATGTGATTCCAGAGATATTTTCGAACTATATAGTGTTTTGAATCAATGAATAGGCTTTAAGCCTTGATTCCAATATTTGATATCTATTTTAAAAAGATATGTTTTGAGTCTTGGTTTATCATACTGATACCAAGGATTTCCAAATGATTACGAAGAGTATATGAGTATGATTATAAGTCATATGGTATTTTAAGCGATATACTATTTTGGGGTTATACCCTAGTAATGATAAAAACTTTGATCCCATATGAATTATTTTCCAAAAAGGTTTAAAGATTTAAACTGGGATAGATTTCTTGCTGAGCACTATTAGCTCATTCTTGCTTTATTAAATATTTCAGCATGAGGAAAACATTTCCGAATCCACCTCGTGTGACGAGAGTAAGGGAATGGAGAGGCCACTCCGGAGTTGGTTGATGCATGATGGATACTGTCAGTGTGAGCAGAATAGTTGCAGCTTGAATTAGTGAGAATTATTTTGAGTGGGTTTGTATTTCTAAACCTTGTATAGAATTGTGAGGTCTATTATTGTAACTTCAGGTAGAGGTTATAAATAACAGATGAGGTCCTGGATAGTACATTTGGGTTGTAATAGCAAATGTTTATTATTGTTGCTCATTTCCAAGGCTATAACTTGTGTGTGTGTGCGTAAGTGATTGGGGTCTTTGGAGTTGTATTATGAGAATGTTGTAAGTAATGCAGGTATTGTATCATTGATGGAGCGTGACGACCCAGATTCCTGACCCCGGATCTGGGGGTGTTACAGCGCCGAGCACCAGCGTTGCCGACAGACGACGCTAGCTTCGACAGGCCCGCCCGATGCTGGTTTTTATGTGATGCAAAAGTTCAACACAACCCCCGCAGGACATCCCAAATCAGCACGTTTAAGTCGCTGACCAGGTGCCCCGAGCGAGCCCCGGGCGCCCCAGCATCCGACGCTGGCGCCCAGTAGAAGGGGGGACTGCCCCCTCCCTATATATGACATTTCAGCTTTTTCCCAAGTGACCGCAGTTTGCACCTAGGTGTTCGAGGACTCACTATGGCCTTTTTTGAAGTTCCACCCATTTGTTTTGGACGTTCTTATAACCGAATTAAAGCTTCTAAAATCTAGTATCTCCAATAATATTTTCAGATTTCTTTTAATTTTTATAATATTTTATTTTGATTTTTGAAATCTTTTTTCCTGATTTAATCTTAAGAGGGGATTTGAAGTACCAAAACTCATTTAAAGAAAATAGCCAAATAAATTAATAAAATATTAATAAATTAATTTTTTAAAGACCTATTTTCCCAGAGAAATGAGGTTGGTTTTCAATTTCAAGCTAATTGCCTCGACTAAATTGGCATCCCGTGGTGCCCAAGCCAGCCCTGAGGCTCCCAACCAAGCCCCAACCCCAAGCCCCCCCATGGTGCGACCAATGCTGTTTGGTTGAGCAAAACTCAAAATCTCCCGAGACATACCCGAGTCAATATGCTCCAAATGACCTATTTCCCAGAGAAATGAGGTTGATTTTCAATTGCAAGCAAATTGGCTCGATCAAATTGGCACCCCGAGGTGCCCGAGCCAGCCCCGAGGCCCCCAACCAAGCCCCAACCTCCAATGCCCCAAGGCCCCGAGGGCCCCATGGTGTAACCAGTGTTGTTTGGCTGAGCAAAACTAAAAATCTCCCGAGACATACCTGAGCCAATATGCTCCAAATGACCTGTTTTCCAGAGAAATGAGGTTGGTTATCAATTTCAAGCAAATTGGCACCCCAAGAAGGTCGAGCTAGCCCCGAGGCCCCCAACCAAGCCCCACAGGAGGGTGCAACCATAATCTCTAGGGACATCAATCATCGGGACACGTTTCTTAATCACGGGGATAAAGACAAGGGACATCTTTTGAGGAACTTTCATTTTTTCGAATTCTGATCGTTAACTCCAAACGGCGCCGAGCACCAGCGTTGCCGACAGACGACGCTAGCTTCGACAGGCCCGCCCGATGCTGGTTTTTATGTGATGCAAAAGTTCAACACAACCCCCGCAAGACATCCCAAATCAGCACGTTTAAGTCGCTGACCAGGTGCCCCGAGCGAGCCCCGGGCGCCCCAGCATCCGACGCTGGCGCCCAGTAGAAGGGGGGACTGCCCCCTCCCTATATATGACATTTCAGCTTTTTCCCAAGTGACCGCAGTTTGCACCTAGGTGTTCGAGGACTCACTATGGCCTTTTTTGAAGTTCCACCCATTTGTTTTGGACGTTCTTATAACCGAATTAAAGCTTCTAAAATCTAGTATCTCCAATAATATTTTCAGATTTCTTTTAATTTTTATAATATTTTATTTTGATTTTTGAAATCTTTTTTCCTGATTTAATCTTAAGAGGGGATTTGAAGTACCAAAACTCATTTAAAGAAAATAGCCAAATAAATTAATAAAATATTAATAAATTAATTTTTTAAAGACCTATTTTCCCAGAGAAATGAGGTTGGTTTTCAATTTCAAGCTAATTGCCTCGACTAAATTGGCATCCCGTGGTGCCCAAGCCAGCCCTGAGGCTCCCAACCAAGCCCCAACCCCAAGCCCCAAGGCCCCCCATGGTGCGACCAATGCTGTTTGGTTGAGCAAAACTCAAAATCTCCCGAGACATACCCGAGTCAATATGCTCCAAATGACCTATTTCCCAGAGAAATGAGGTTGATTTTCAATTGCAAGCAAATTGGCTCGATCAAATTGGCACCCCGAGGTGCCCGAGCCAGCCCCGAGGCCCCCAACCAAGCCCCAACCTCCAATGCCCCAAGGCCCCGAGGGCCCCATGGTGTAACCAGTGTTGTTTGGCTGAGCAAAACTAAAAATCTCCCGAGACATACCTGAGCCAATATGCTCCAAATGACCTGTTTTCCAGAGAAATGAGGTTGGTTATCAATTTCAAGCAAATTGGCACCCCAAGAAGGTCGAGCTAGCCTCGAGGCCCCCAACCAAGCCCCACAGGAGGGTGCAACCATAATCTCTAGGGACATCAATCATCGGGACACGTTTCTTAATCACGGGGATAAAGACAAGGGACATCTTTTGAGGAACTTTCATTTTTTCGAATTCTGATCGTTAACTCCAAACGGCGCCGAGCACCAGCGTTGCCGACAGACGACGCTAGCTTCGACAGGCCCGCCCGATGCTGGTTTTTATATGATGCAAAAGTTCAACACAACCCCCGCAAGACATCCCAAATCAGCACGTTTAAGTCGCTGACCAGGTGCCCCGAGCGAGCCCCGGGCGCCCCAGCATCCGACGCTGGCGCCCAGTATTTTTATAAAATCACCAACTTCTCTTTTTAACTCGAACCCTTCTAGGTTTCCTTTCCTAACTATTCATGCTATTATCCACTTTAATATCTCGGCCAAATTTCATTTTTAAAGGGTTTGATCACTATCTCAAAGTTCATACAATGAACTACTTAGTTATGCGAAACCTCTTTTACTAAAACGGACATTTCCCCTAAACCGTAAATCAAAACGATATGATTCTTTCGCTAAAACAAACAGGAAACACGGCCTCATGTTCAAGGTCAGAAACATTATGTTTATGCCCTTTTATGTAACCATGGTTTCGGTCTAAACTACATAAGCAAAATTCAACATGGTAACAACGCTTAAACGTACTTCCCGTGTTTTTAAACACTCAATACAACCACCAATCCATAATCAACCAACCACCAATCAAACCTCAAGCTAATACTAACCTTGTCATCACTTTTTCATGCTTATGTCACTTCACTGCATCATGTTTATGTCATCATTTGTATCCTCAATCCTCTTATATATTAATCCACAATTTGTTACGCTTTTGTTTCACGATAGTTTCAAGTGGTTTTATAACGTTTCTCTGTACCAAAGCTAAGGGATACTTTCTTGATCTTTCCATTTCCTTGGTTTAATATATAGTCTTAGATTTCTCTCCTTGGTTTAAGGTATGATCATGGATTTCTCATTTCACACACTTTCTTAAAACGAACAAATCAATACATCCGTGATTGTCCAATGAATATTGATTTAAAATTCGGATGGGAATCTTCTGATTCTGAGTACGTTTATATTCTTTTATTTCTTCCTATACATCAATAATATAACTTCGAAACATTCATTACAGGTCATCCACATGGGGTGGACCAGCGATTGTCGCTGCCAGGGCAGGGAAACAACCAACCGGTACATACCAATCACCACTCATGCGCTACACATTCAACACGCCTCCATCACCAGTAGGCACAAGCCCCCAAAGGACCCTAAAGCCTTGAGATTACTTGACCATAACAAATGAAGGTGACATGCTCCGCTTCACGCGAATCAAAGCAACTCACTTAAACACACACTGAAAAATCAAACCGAATCCCACAAGAACGTTTAGGCAATCAAAACCCCAAAAAAGCATCACTTGAGGCCAGCAACGATTGCCACCAAACAAGCCCCGCATCCGTTCAGAACCAACAAAGGTCACCAACGACCGCGATAGTCTCTCAGATCCACCAGCTAAGCCCCATAACGATTGACACCTAACAAAGCCCCACATCGGTTCAAAACAAACAAAGAGACAGCCTCAACAGCGAACACGACTCCAGGCCGCGAGCATTACGTCTTCATGCTATATCCCGGTTTGATAAGAACCAAATAAGGGCCAGGATCAGTGAAAAACGTTCTGAGCACTCCTGGCTTCACCTTCGAGCCACCACGGTGAGGATGCAACCATAATCTCTAGGGACATCTATCATCGGGACACGTTTCTTAATCACAGGGATCAAGACAAGGGACATCTTTTGGGGAACTTTCATTTTTCCGGATTCTGATCGCTAACTCCAAACGGCGCCGAGCACTAGCGTTGCCGACAGACGACGCTGGCTTCGACAGGCCCGCCCGATGCTAGTTTTTATATGATGCAAAATTTCAACACAACCCCCACAAGACATCCCAAATCAGTACGTTCAAGTCGCTGACCAGGTGCCCCGAGCGAGCCCCGGGCGCCCAACCAAGCCCCACAGGAGGGTGCAACCATAATCTCTAGGGACATCAATCATCGGGACACGTTTCTTAATCACGGGGATAAAGACAAGGGACATCTTTTGAGGAACTTTCATTTTTTCGAATTCTGATCGTTAACTCCAAACGGCGCCGAGCACCAGCGTTGCCGACAAACGACGCTAGCTTCGACAGGCCCGCCCGATGCTGGTTTTTATATGATGCAAAAGTTCAACACAACCCCCGCAAGACATCCCAAATCAGCACGTTTAAGTCGCTGACCAGGTGCCCCGAGCGAGCCCCGGGCGCCCCAGCATCCGACGCTGGCGCCCAGTAGAAGGGGGGACTGCCCCCTCCCTATATATGACATTTCAGCTTTTTCCCAAGTGACCGCAGTTTGCACCTAGGTGTTCGAGGACTCACTATGGCCTTTTTTGAAGTTCCACTCATTTGTTTTGGACGTTCTTATAACCGAATTAAAGCTTCTAAAATCTAGTATCTCCAATAATATTTTCAGATTTCTTTTGATTTTTATAATATTTTATTTTGATTTTTGAAATCTTTTTTCCTGATTTAATCTTAAGATGGGATTTGAAGTACCAAAACTCATTTAAAGAAAATAGCCAAATAAATTAATAAAATATTAATAAATTAATTTTTTAAAGACCTATTTTCCCAGAGAAATGAGGTTGGTTTTCAATTTCAAGCTAATTGCCTCGACTAAATTGGCATCCCGTGGTGCCCAAGCCAGCCCTGAGGCTCCCAACCAAGCCCCAACCCCAAGCCCCAAGGCCCCCCATGGTGCGACCAATGCTGTTTGGTTGAGCAAAACTCAAAATCTCCCGAGACATACCCGAGTCAATATGCTCCAAATGACCTATTTCCCAGAGAAATGAGGTTGATTTTCAATTGCAAGCAAATTGGCTCGATCAAATTGGCACCCCGAGGTGCCCGAGCCAGCCCCGAGGCCCCCAACCAAGCCCCAACCTCCAATGCCCCAAGGCCCCGAGGGCCCCATGGTGTAACCAGTGCTGTTTGGCTGAGCAAAACTAAAAATCTCCCGAGACATACCTGAGCCAATATGCTCCAAATGACCTGTTTTCCAGAGAAATGAGGTTGGTTATCAATTTCAAGCAAATTGGCACCCCAAGAAGGTCGAGCTAGCCCCGAGGCCCCCAACCAAGCCCCACAGGAGGGTGCAACCATAATCTCTAGGGACATCAATCATCGGGACACGTTTCTTAATCACGGGGATAAAGACAAGGGACATCTTTTGAGGAACTTTCATTTTTTCGAATTCTGATCGTTAACTCCAAACGGCGCCGAGCACCAGCGTTGCCGACAGACGACGCTAGCTTCGACAGGCCCGCCCGATGCTGGTTTTTATGTGATGCAAAAGTTCAACACAACCCCCGCAAGACATCCCAAATCAGCACGTTTAAGTCGCTGACCAGGTGCCCCGAGCGAGCCCCGGGCGCCCCAGCATCCGACGCTGGCGCCCAGTAGAAGGGGGGACTGCCCCCTCCCTATATATGACATTTCAGCTTTTTCCCAAGTGACCGCAGTTTGCACCTAGGTGTTCGAGGACTCACTATGGCCTTTTTTGAAGTTCCACCCATTTGTTTTGGACGTTCTTATAACCGAATTAAAGCTTCTAAAATCTAGTATCTCCAATAATATTTTCAGATTTCTTTTAATTTTTATAATATTTTATTTTGATTTTTGAAATCTTTTTTCCTGATTTAATCTTAAGAGGGGATTTGAAGTACCAAAACTCATTTAAAGAAAATAGCCAAATAAATTAATAAAATATTAATAAATTAATTTTTTAAAGACCTATTTTCCCAGAGAAATGAGGTTGGTTTTCAATTTCAAGCTAATTGCCTCGACTAAATTGGCATCCCGTGGTGCCCAAGCCAGCCCTGAGGCTCCCAACCAAGCCCCAACCCCAAGCCCCAAGGCCCCCCATGGTGCGACCAATGCTGTTTGGTTGAGCAAAACTCAAAATCTCCCGAGACATACCCGAGTCAATATGCTCCAAATGACCTATTTCCCAGAGAAATGAGGTTGATTTTCAATTGCAAGCAAATTGGCTCGATCAAATTGGCACCCCGAGGTGCCCGAGCCAGCCCCGAGGCCCCCAACCAAGCCCCAACCTCCAATGCCCCAAGGCCCCGAGGGCCCCATGGTGTAACCAGTGCTGTTTGGCTGAGCAAAACTAAAAATCTCCCGAGACATACCTGAGCCAATATGCTCCAAATGACCTGTTTTCCAGAGAAATGAGGTTGGTTATCAATTTCAAGCAAATTGGCACCCCAAGAAGGTCGAGCTAGCCCCGAGGCCCCCAACCAAGCCCCACAGGAGGGTGCAACCATAATCTCTAGGGACATCAATCATCGGGACACGTTTCTTAATCACGGGGATAAAGACAAGGGACATCTTTTGAGGAACTTTCATTTTTTCGAATTCTGATCGTTAACTCCAAACGGCGCCGAGCACCAGCGTTGCCGACAGACGACGCTAGCTTCGACAGGCCCGCCCGATGCTGGTTTTTATATGATGCAAAAGTTCAACACAACCCCCGCAAGACATCCCAAATCAGCACGTTTAAGTCGCTGACCAGGTGCCCCGAGCGAGCCCCGGGCGCCCCAGCATCCGACGCTGGCGCCCAGTATTTTTATAAAATCACCAACTTCTCTTTTTAACTCGAACCCTTCTAGGTTTCCTTTCCTAACTATTCATGCTATTATCCACTTTAATATCTCGGCCAAATTTCATTTTTAAAGGGTTTGATCACTATCTCAAAGTTCATACAATGAACTACTTAGTTATGCGAAACCTCTTTTACTAAAACGGACATTTCCCCTAAACCGTAAATCAAAACGATATGATTCTTTCGCTAAAACAAACAGGAAACACGGCCTCATGTTCAAGGTCAGAAACATTATGTTTATGCCCTTTTATGTAACCATGGTTTCGGTCTAAACTACCTAAGCAAAATTCAACATGGTAACAACGCTTAAACGTACTTCCCGTGTTTTTAAACACTCAATACAACCACCAATCCATAATCAACCAACCACCAATCAAACCTCAAGCTAATACTAACCTTGTCATCACTTTTTCATGCTTATGTCACTTCACTGCATCATGTTTCTGTCATCATTTGTATCCTCAATCCTCTTATATATTAATCCACAATTTGTTACGCTTTTGTTTCACGATAGTTTCAAGTGGTTTTATAACGTTTCTCTGTACCAAAGCTAAGGGATACTTTCTTGATCTTTCCATTTCCTTGGTTTAATATATAGTCTTAGATTTCTCTCCTTGGTTTAAGGTATGATCATGGATTTCTCATTTCACACACTTTCTTAAAACGATCAAATCAATACATCCGTGATTGTCCAATGAATATTGATTTAAAATTCGGATGGGAATCTTCTGATTCTGAGTACGTTTATATTCTTTTATTTCTTCCTATACATCAATAATATAACTTCGAAACATTCATTACAGGTCATCCACATGGGGTGGACCAGCGATTGTCGCTGCCAGGGCAGGGAAACAACCAACCGGTACATACCAATCACCACTCATGCGCTACACATTCAACACGCCTCCATCACCAGTAGGCACAAGCCCCCAAAGGACCCTAAAGCCTTGAGATTACTTGACCATAACAAATGAAGGTGACATGCTCCGCTTCACGCGAATCAAAGCAACTCACTTAAACACACACTGAAAAATCAAACCGAATCCCACAAGAACGTTTAGGCAATCAAAACCCCAAAAAAGCATCACTTGAGGCCAGCAACGATTGCCACCAAACAAGCCCCGCATCCGTTCAGAACCAACAAAGGCCACCAACGACCGCGATAGTCTCTCAGATCCACCAGCTAAGCCCCATAACGATTGACACCTAACAAAGCCCCACATCGGTTCAAAACAAACAAAGAGACAGCCTCAACAGCGAACACGACTCCAGGCCACGAGCATTACGTCTTCATGCTATATCCCGGTTTGATAAGAACCAAATAAGGGCCAGGATCAGTGAAAAACGTTCTGAGCACTCCTGGCTTCACCTTCGAGCCACCACGGTGAGGATGCAACCATAATCTCTAGGGACATCTATCATCGGGACACGTTTCTTAATCACAGGGATCAAGACAAGGGACATCTTTTGGGGAACTTTCATTTTTCCGGATTCTGATCGCTAACTCCAAACGGCGCCGAGCACTAGCGTTGCCGACAGACGACGCTGGCTTCGACAGGCCCGCCCGATGCTAGTTTTTATATGATGCAAAATTTCAACACAACCCCCACAAGACATCCCAAATCAGTACGTTCAAGTCGCTGACCAGGTGCCCCGAGCGAGCCCCGGGCGCCCAACCAAGCCCCACAGGAGGGTGCAACCATAATCTCTAGGGACATCAATCATCGGGACACGTTTCTTAATCACGGGGATAAAGACAAGGGACATCTTTTGAGGAACTTTCATTTTTTCGAATTCTGATCGTTAACTCCAAACGGCGCCGAGCACCAGCGTTGCCGACAGACGACGCTAGCTTCGACAGGCCCGCCCGATGCTGGTTTTTATATGATGCAAAAGTTCAACACAACCCCCGCAAGACATCCCAAATCAGCACGTTTAAGTCGCTGACCAGGTGCCCCGAGCGAGCCCCGGGCGCCCCAGCATCCGACGCTGGCGCCCAGTAGAAGGGGGGACTGCCCCCTCCCTATATATGACATTTCAGCTTTTTCCCAAGTGACCGCAGTTTGCACCTAGGTGTTCGAGGACTCACTATGGCCTTTTTTGAAGTTCCACTCATTTGTTTTGGACGTTCTTATAACCGAATTAAAGCTTCTAAAATCTAGTATCTCCAATAATATTTTCAGATTTCTTTTGATTTTTATAATATTTTATTTTGATTTTTGAAATCTTTTTTCCTGATTTAATCTTAAGATGGGATTTGAAGTACCAAAACTCATTTAAAGAAAATAGCCAAATAAATTAATAAAATATTAATAAATTAATTTTTTAAAGACCTATTTTCCCATTGAAATGAGGTTGGTTTTCAATTTCAAGCTAATTGCCTCGACTAAATTGGCATCCCGTGGTGCCCAAGCCAGCCCTGAGGCTCCCAACCAAGCCCCAACCCCAAGCCCCAAGGCCCCCCATGGTGCGACCAATGCTGTTTGGTTGAGCAAAACTCAAAATCTCCCGAGACATACCCGAGTCAATATGCTCCAAATGACCTATTTCCCAGAGAAATGAGGTTAATTTTCAATTGCAAGCAAATTGGCTCGATCAAATTGGCACCCCGAGGTGCCCGAGCCAGCCCCGAGGCCCCCAACCAAGCCCCAACCTCCAATGCCCCAAGGCCCCGAGGGCCCCATGGTGTAACCAGTGCTGTTTGGCTGAGCAAAACTAAAAATCTCCCGAGACATACCTGAGCCAATATGCTCCAAATGACCTGTTTTCCAGAGAAATGAGGTTGGTTATCAATTTCAAGCAAATTGGCACCCCAAGAAGGTCGAGCTAGCCCCGAGGCCCCCAACCAAGCCCCACAGGAGGGTGCAACCATAATCTCTAGGGACATCAATCATCGGGACACGTTTCTTAATCACGGGGATAAAGACAAGGGACATCTTTTGAGGAACTTTCATTTTTTCGAATTCTGATCGTTAACTCCAAACGGCGCCGAGCACCAGCGTTGCCGACAGACGATGCTAGCTTCGACAGGCCCGCCCGATGCTGGTTTTTATGTGATGCAAAAGTTCAACACAACCCCCGCAAGACATCCCAAATCAGCACGTTTAAGTCGCTGACCAGGTGCCCCGAGCGAGCCCCGGGCGCCCCAGCATCCGACGCTGGCGCCCAGTATTTTTAGAAAATCACCAACTTCAATTTTTAACTCGAACCCTTCTAGGTTTCCTTTCCTAACTATTCATGCTATTATCCACTTTAATATCTCGGCCAAATTTCATTTTTAAAGGGTTTGATCACTATCTCAAAGTTCATACAATGAACTACTTAGTTACGCAAAACCTCTTTTACTAAAACGGACATTTCCCCTAAACCGTAAATCAAAACGATATGATTCTTTCGCTAAAACAAACAGGAAACACGGCCTCATGTTCAAGGTCAGAAACATTATGTTTATGCCCTTTTATGTAACCATGGTTTCGGTCTAAACTACCTAAGTAAAATTCAACATGGTAACAACGCTTAAACGTACTTCCCGTGTTTTTAAACACTCAATACAACCACCAATCCATAATCAACCAACCACCAATCAAACCTCAAGCTAATACTAACCTTGTCATCACTTTCTCATGCTTATGTCACTTCACTGCATCATGTTTATGTCATCATTTGTATCCTCAATCCTCTTATATATTAATCCACAATTTGTTACGCTTTTGTTTCACGATAGTTTCAAGTGGTTTTAAAACGTTTCTCTGTACCAAAGCTAAGGGATACTTTCTTGATCTTTCCTGTAACAGCCCCAAATCCGGGGTCAGAGATTTAGGGTTGTCACAATCCATGTACTCCTTGCCTTACCTGTATTACTCACATCATTCATAATTTACCTGTTCATGACCCCACAACATATGTCTCACACACACACACACACACAGGTTAGAGTCTCAGAAACGACACAATACAACAATTGCGGAATAAATGACTTTTATTACAATACCCAAATGTCTTTTGAATCTGTTACTGATACAATTTCTAAGTATTGTTACATTACCAACTTAGCCTTCTGATGCTCACAATCCTCTTATACCATTCCTGTCTATACATGAGTGGAATACCAAAGCCGTAGACTGATTCGATTGGTTCGTACTACTCTTCGGGATCACTGCTAGAAACTGTTTATGGAAACGCCTTGCGGGGTATGTGCCGTCCCATTGGCATCCTGCTTCGCTGCTATATAATATATATAAAACAATAGCAAGAGTGAGCGATAGCTCAGCAAGGTAATAAAAATATGGCATAATCCTGCCTTTAACTCAACCCAGAATAAAGCGGGTATAAGACAATAATTTGTCAAAATATCTCGATACTGAAATAATTTCCTTATCGGAATGTATTCCCAAAAATAGTACCATTAATGTACTTCAAATATCATTTCATAATATTTCTGCAAGCTTTTGCTATATTATGAACAAAGTTCTAGTATAATATAAAAGATAAGGTTTCAAAGTAAACCAATATAACTCTTCCAAAAATATCTGCTATGTAAGCAGGATATCAACACATAACTTAAAAGAAGTTATAAGATGATTCAGTATAAACAACTCCCTTACCATAACTCATGTTATGTAAGGTATCCACAGAGTCATATTCATAAAATAAAAGATGAAGTTGCAAGAATTTATTGACACTTCATTTCCAAACACTTTTCGACCCCCTGCCAACACGATTGGTTCATCTCCCCAATACATGTTGCAGGAATATCCAAATTGGATGATGAACTAATACTGGAGTTGCTACCGCGTCCGCTGTGCCTAACCTTGCTATGATCAGTAGCAGGTCGCACCGCTCAAATAGTTTTCTACATGTAGATGGAAGTATCACGACGGCCTGACATTGCCTACCGCCTTACTGTGACCTCCCGCCCATTTGGGGCAATAAAAATTTGGATGGGCCCACGCAACTTGACCACTTACACCACTCCTAGTTCAGATGAAATCCATGACTCTGAAACGTAAAGATCGTCCTCCTTTCCCCAAGTGTAACACTTGTTGATACGACTCCACTAAGTAGTTATATCTAGGTTGGAAAGGAAGATTCTCCAATATTTCCCAAGCTATTGCTTGTTAATGGATATCGACTTGTTCCAGGAATTTACCCCTCGATTGTTGAGGTGGTAATACAATATTTGACTTGCAGCAATTACATAGCTTTGAAAAATATCTGTCCCCTGACAGTTTTTGAGTTGAGAGTTTAAAAAGAGTAGCAGTCACTTAAATCAGGTTTCCCATATTTTTGATAGTTGAGCGAGCATTTAAATCCCCTTTAAAGGACAGATTTAAATGGAAAAACATTATTTTGGGAACCTCTTTTGATTTACAAATACTTAATAATATTTATTAAATAAGTAAATCTTAAATGAATATTTGAAAATAATATTCATTAAGTAAGTAATCCTCAAATGAATATTTGAAAATAATATTCATTAAATGAATAATCCGCAAATGAATATTTGAAAATAATATTCATTAAATAAATAATCCGCAAATGAATATTTGAAAATAATATTCATTAAATAAATAATTAATCTTCAAATGAATATTCAAAAATAATATTCATTAAATAATCCTCAGATAATATTCACAATAATATTCTTCGATTAAGTAAACCTCAAATGAATATCTGAAATAACATTCCTTAATTAATAATTCTCATTTGAATATTCGAAATAATATTCATTAAATAATTAAATCTCAAATAAATATTCAAAAGTAATATCCATTAAATAAATAATCCTTAAATGGATGTTCACACTAATAATCTTTAAGTCAATAATCCTCAAATGAACATTTATAAATAACATTCTTTAAATAAACAATTAATCCTCGAATAACAGTACCTGATATCTTTATCGGAAAATAACCTTTATCATATACGAAATATAATCACTTCTGATTTTTCAAGAAAATCACACGCCCTTATCCTAGGGCAAATATAAAATCCTGGCTTATAGCTGATATCCCATATCTAGCTTAGAAGCCCATACTCACATCATTTCCACGTAATAACCTTCGAATGAAGTAATATTCAAATAACATTCCTCAAATCATTTCCAGGTAATTAATACTTTCTAGAAATATAATTAATGTTTAATAATAGCAGTCCTCAAAATAATTAGTACACTGCCGCTGGAATCCCTCCGGGTTTCCACGGCTATCTCTATATCTCAAAATACTGACTCCCGGTCTAGAGTCGAAAACAAGAAGTATGCTCTTATCTCTAGAGCTACAAGGTATACAGGTTCATAATTACATTATCTCAAAGCTCGTATATAAACCAAAATCAAATTCTATTTTATACAATATATAACATGTATCGCAAAACTGTATAACTCCACACACGGCAAAAGAAGTAATATATAATCAATACTTCAAAGTATAGATTTAGGAAACTTGCCACAATACTTGCAACAAAGGTTTGGTATATAAATTGGGAATACACAAGTATTGAACATAGGAAAATATACATACTCTGAATAATAGAGTAAGGTTTAGTAAACTTGCCTGATGCTCGAGAGGTGATAGGGCTCCTGACCATGTCGAACAATCTAGACAAAGTCAAACGAAAGCACACGGTTAATCCCCTCGATAAACCACTTATAACTCAATGCTTAAACACGTAAGCGAAACACAACCAAGGAATTACTAACTCGTTATAGGTTCATACTAAGTCCATGTTATCCGTTAAATACTTATATCATAAGTTTGGTTCGAAATCCATCCTCAAATCCAAGTTATACTTCACCATTTGGAACCTTGGTTTTTAAGTCTCGCTCTTAGTGGTTTTCACTTGCGCGCCCTCGACTAAAACATTTTTATAAAATCGAAAAATAATCCTTTTAATCCGAATCTTTTTCGTGAGCCTTCCTAACTGTCTCTAGTATTATGCCTCAAAGTTTCACATTTTAATATGGCTCCGAAGTGGTCCAAATATAGCCTCAAAGTTGCTGAACAGAGATGAGTCATTCTTCCGAATGGCGTTTACTAAAACTCACTTTTCTCCTAAACCGTAAATCGTATAGACATGATCTTTATATCAAAACAAACCTTAAAACAAGACCTACATGTTCATGGTCAGTTCTGTTCAAAAATATTACCAGACCAGTTCGTAATTCTTGCTCAAAACAGCCTTAAATCAATTGGGCATTACGACGGCTATAATCGTAACGTTTTCCATTTTCAAAACACACTCAAATCAATACCAAACAATCCCAAACTCACCATCCACCTTATACACCCTCCACTCAGTCAAATCCTCCATGAATAATCACAATAAATTCATAACCCATTCTCCAAACTCAACCAACAATTCATCTAATTACTTAATCATGCTCTTAACTTTACATAAACATCAAAACCATTTCAAAACTCATATCAAACTCAAAGGGGCAGAGGTTTATACCTTCCTCCAAGCTTGCTTTCTGCCATACTCCTGATGTAGCCTTAGATTCTTGCTTAATACAACCTTTGGAAGCTACAAACTCATTATCAAAACAAAACAAAACAAGATACAAGTTACTATTCATCATCTTCTCCAACTGTTAATCACTGAATCGAATGGGTAAAACACAGAGATGAAGCGAGCTCTTACCATGGTTGCATAGAGATTCTCGAGAGCTTCGATTTGAGTGGTAGAACGCCAAAAACCGCCGAGAGAAACTCAAGTTATGATCAATTCTTTCTCCACCATTTTTCTTCTCTCTTTTCTCCCGAATTTTCCTTCTTCTTTTTCTTTTCTTTGTTTTGGTTAATAAAGATAAGGATGCTGATTTTTGTTAATATAGGGGTGAGTCATAGCTCTTAGCTTGTGACACTTGTCCAACATGCATTGGTTTAGCTAAAGCAGCTTTACTGGTTCGTTTAATTTCGTAGAACGCTCGCAAGGTTTCTCGAGGGTTCTATCGAGGTATTTTACCGAAATCGTTCTCGATACTTCTAATTCATTTATCAAATCCATATCCATAGAATTAATAATTGAAATCCTTAATTATCCTCAAATAATAATTATTTAGTCCGTTTTTGGTGAAATTTCGGAGAAAACGAAAAATGCTATTTTTCTGATTCTGACAGCTTCTGCATTCTTTTATTTCCATCGTAGATCACTAATGCGACTTTGAAAGTTTATTATATCGTCCCGCATATAGGGTGGTCTGAAAAACTTTTAAATGAAGAGTTACTATTCATCAGTGGTTTTTCTATAATCCTTTGGATCAATGGGAGAGTTAACCTACTTTCTAGGCCTGCAAGTACATCAAAGGGAGGATGGCATCTTTATAAACCAATCTAAGTATGTCAAGGATCTTTTAAAGAAATATGGTTTAGAAGAGTCATCCCCAGCCAAAACTCCTATGTCTACTGCAATCAAGCTGGATGAAGACAAGAAAGGCAAGAGAGTTGATATCAAGGTCTATAGAGGAATGGTTGGATCCTTACTCTATCTCACAGCTAGCAGGCCAGACATCATGTTTGCCACATGCCTCTGTGCAAGGTTCCAGTCTAATCCCAAGGAATCTCACATGATGGCTATCAAAAGAATCTTCAAGTATCTAAAGGGGACTCCTAATCTTGGGCTATGGTATCCAAAGGGCACTGGGTTCAACCTGGTTGGTTACACAGATTCTGATTATGCTGGATACAGAATTGACAGGAAGAGCACCTCTGGAAGCTATCAATTCCTAGGTCAAAGGTTAGTGTCCTGGTTTAGTAAGAAACAACAGTCCACAGCAACATCCACAGCTGAGGCTGAATACATTGCTGCTGGAAGTTGCTGTGCTCAATTGCTTTGGATTAGAAATCAACTCATGGATTATGGGCTAGTGTTAGAACACATTCCTCTAATGTGTGACAATACTAGTGCAATATCCATAGTTGCCAATCCTGTTAATCATTCTACTACAAAGCACATTGAGATCAGGTACCATTTCATTAGGGAACATGCTGCAAATGGTACCATAGAAGTCTCTTATGTTCCCACTGAGAAACAATTAGCTGACATATTTACTAAACCTCTGAATGAAGCAGTCTTCAATAGGCTTGTGAGTGAAATTGGAATGCTCAATCCTTCATTTAGTTGCTCTAAGTAAGTATGCCAGTAAATTGTTGCAGCAGTAAATTTTCACTGTATTTAAATGCTCTATTTGTTTGGAGTGAAAATTAGCTGAGATATGATTTATAAATATTTCAGTATTTTACTGCATATTTTTCAAAATCACATTTGTTGGTAAAGTTGTGAGCTTTTAAGGCATCTCTATATAGATGATTTTCAGAGTTCACGACACAGTTCAAATTAAACAGACTTATATCGCAAACTGTTGAGATTGTGAGACTTCGCGATATAGTTCATTTCATGAGTTTGCGACATAGTTCATTTTATGACTTCGCGACTTAGAATAACTATATCGACAAGTCCCCACACTTGACAGAATTTTGATTTAAATTTATTTTATTTCAAATTTGATAAAAGTCTGACAATTTGCTTAAAATTCCTAAAAGAGAGCTTTAGCCAGGGTATTTCTACTATATCGCAAAGTCTCTCCAATCCTTTCATCTTGAGGACTTTGCGACATAGTTCATTTCTGAGACTATGCGATATACTGTGCAAGACTTTGCGGTACAGGCCATTTTTGACTTCGCGACATACAAATAGACTGTACACATTCATAACCCCATATCGCAGTGTCTCTATCATATAAATACCTTTTCTAACCGTTCACAACTTTTCATCTTGTCTATTGCTCTCAAACTCTCAAACCTAAGCACAAATTCTCTACTCTCTTTTTCACTCTCACTCTCGAAATGGCACCCAAATCTCAAACAGTATCATCCCCAATCCCTTTAACCATTCCCAAAGAAACCAATCTTCTCACCATTCCCTCTGAGGCTGAGGCTAACCCAAAGTACAAGTGTTTTGTACGGTTCTTGAACACTTCCTACCTACGCCAAGCCCTAACCCTGAACCCTACCTTGTATGTCGATGTGTTGGAAGGATTCTGGAGAACGGCGTTGGTATCAACAATGGCTAGGGAAGATGGAACCTCATTCCAGGAGGTTAGTTGTTCAATTGGAGGCAAACACTTTCAATTTGGTGAAAGGGAAATCAATGAAGCTTTGGGGTTCAAGGTGGAGGGTCATGACCAAGAAGCTACAGATGCTCAAATCATAGAATTCATGACCTTCATTCAGTATGCTGATGAGATAGATACTGGAAAGCTGAATAAGAAGTTTGTGAGAAGGGAGTGGTCATTTCTGTTTAACGCACTCCAGAAGGTGTTTCTCTGCAGGAAGACAGGATGGGACCATATCAGTCACATTGCTGTGAAGCTAGCCTACTCCTTGGCCAACAACCAGGAGATCAATGTGGGAGCCATAATTCTCAAAGAATTGACTCAGAGGCTAGGCAGGACCATTCGTGGTAGAGGTAATGACATCTTTTACCCTCGTTTCCTTCAAGTTATTTTAAATTTTCTTGATGCAAATGTCCATCTATTGGAGGGTATAGATAACACTAAAATGGCTTATTCCAAGTCCATGTCCAAAGTACTATTTGGCTCATTGGACACAAGGAATCAAGTGGATGTGATTTTAAGTGTGACCAAGCATATGCAGGACACATTTGAGTCTTATCCACTTGATAAGCCAATATACCATGCTCTTTCCTGGACAGGGGAGGCTGAGACTGAAGGAGCTACACAATCTAACCCCGGCCTTCCCATCCCATCCAGCAACCCCACTGCAAACAGTCCCATAGAAGCTAGGCAACCAAGTGCATCAATCTCTCAAAAGGTTGGTGTTACTAAAAAGAAGTCAAAGAAGAGAGCCCTAGAAGTAATAAATGAATCTGTAGAGTTAACTAGTGAGATTCCTGAGTCACCTCTCACCAGACAAAAGAAGAAATCCAAATCTAAACCTACCACTGGATCCTCCCAACAGGATTCAGATGTGGAAAAAGGGGTACACCTGTTACTGTCCATGGCCTCCCAACAGGTCATTGGCATTGAAAAGAGCAGCCTCCCCACTGCATCTTGTACAGAGTCTGCACAGGGTCAAGACCTCACTCTTGACCCTAGGAGTGATAAGGATGATAATACACAGAGTGGAGAGCACATCACTGTTGAAACTCCTCCTATTTCTCAGGGGGAGTTTCCACAATCTAATCTAAACCCCACTTCTCTCTCAGATTCTTCCATAAAAATTTCTTCTGAACAAGAGAGTCATTCAAATGACAATCTTGCCTTTGATCAATCACAATTCTCTCCTGTGATTGAGCCAATTTCAAGTGACATGGTGCATGACACTATGCTCACCACCCAGGAACCACATCTAGTTGGTCAGGGAATGCATGCTGGGGCATATCCTAATGACACCAACACAAACATGGAGGATTCACCAGTTTTCACTGGAGACTCTGTGCCAAATTCTCCCATTCTTAGGGATGTGGAACTGTCTTCACAGACAAATAGGGCTAATGTTGTAACACATCCCATTTCAATGGAGACAACATTAGACCCTACAGCCATTCCAAGGCTGGAGGAGACTCAAAACCTTACATCTCATGAAGTGCCAAGCACTAGCTCTCACTTGGCTCAGGCCACAATCAATGAATGGCTGAAACCTGTGCAACATGACAGGGCTTCAGGATCATCCTCTGTGCTACCACAATTGACGGAAGAAGAATTACAAGATCTTCATGTGGCACAGATTGATGAGATCTCTAGGATTGCTCAACATCTCCTCACTGCAAATCTCCCAAATTCTGACTATGAGGCTATTCTTCTCACTCATAAGGAGGATGTTGAAGCACAACAGGACAAAATTGTGGATGAAGCCCAGCAAGCTGGAAATGTGGATGCTTGGCTGGATGGAAAAAGGACAGTGAAGCTTAAGGAGGCTCTAGCTTTTCTCAGGGAGGACTATCTTACATCCTTGGGGTCAAATGCCAAAGGTCTCTCTCCTGCTGAAATCTATGATGCAGTTAATGATGTCTACAAGAGCCAACTTAAGGCTATGCATTTTCTTGGGAAGGGTCTTCAGTCAGAAATCTCCACCATTCAGGAAGAAACAGCTCATTCTAATGCTCAACTCAGGAATTGTTTTCTTTCAAGCTTTCCCAAGGTAGATGGCATTCTTAAGGAAGTCCAGAAAACTGCCTCAAATGTCACCACAATGGACTGCACCCTAGCTATGGTTTCAGATAATATGAAGAAGCTCTCTACCAAGCTAGACAATCAGGTGCAGGCCAACATCAACTCAAACTCCATGCTTACAGTGCTCTGGAAGAATCAGTATGGGAACAAGCTTGTTGATGAGGTTCCTATTTCTGATATCTCCAAGTTTGATTTCTCCAAACTCAAGGATCAATCCCTTAACTCCTTCAAATCTCAACAACTTTTCTCAAAAGTGGACAGCTTGGAAAGAGAGGTAGCTGAACTGAAGGCAGAAAACAAAGGACTATCTCACTCCTTGGAGCAGCTTAATGCTAAGATGGATGATCAAACCAACTCCACTTCTAACATTTTGTTGGTGCAACAACAAATGATGACCTCAATGATGAGACATATGAACCTGCCTATCCCTGGGGAAGCTCAAGACATCTTGTCTGATTCCAAGCCTAAGGGGGAGAAAGAAAAGGAGGTCATTCTGAAAAAGAAAGGGGGAGTACCTGCCAAGCAACAGAAGCTTAAGGGCAAAATTTCTGAAGAAACAATAAAGCCAATAATTCTTCCCCCTGTAGAGGTCATCAGTGCAGAAGGTCAAAAGAGCACTATTTCAACCACCTTCTATCCATCCACAATGCCTAAAGATATCTCAACTCCTCAACCTGCTCAACCTACTTCCAATGCTCAACCTGTCAAAGCTACAACAATCACAGAGGCCAAGCTACAGGAAGTTGCCAATTCTCACATCTATCATGATGAGGCCTTCCTGGAGTTTCTGAAAGCCACCTACAGAGATGCACAAGAAGATGCAAGGACTTACAGAATGAAGCTCAAGGAAAACATTAAGTACTTCACAGTTGCAGTAAGGAAAATCAAGGATGTCCATCTAAGAGAGATAATCATGGTGTGCAAGGACAACTGCTTGTGGCACCTAGCTTTTCAAACTCTAGAGAAACTGAGATTCACTGAGCTGTCAACAATAATGGACTTAATAGAACAAGGTGGGGCTAACAACAAGAGACTGTTTGATGACTTGAAGATAGATCAAGATCAAAGACTGCCTGAGGTTATCTCAAAGCCAAAGACAATAATCTTCCAAAGTCTATCTCAAGACAACAGCATTGACCAGTTGGTGATCCCTTCAGATTTGACAAGAAAGAATAATGCAAAGATCAACCAGGTGCTGCAAATGCTAAGAGCCAAGAGGGGAGTCAGGACAGCTGAGGAACTAGAGATGATTCACACTCTACAATCTTTTCTGATTCATGGAGTCATTCCTGAATCTGTCAAAGAAAAGAGCAAAAAGAAGGATGGAGATGATGATGATGATAAGGAGAAAACCTATGAAAGGAGATCTCAGTCAAGGAGAGATAAGGAAAGGAGCAAATACTCAAAGAAATCAAAGGATGCTGATGATAGCAAGAGGGATGACAAGGGGGCAAAGGAATCAGTTAAGAAAACAAGAAGTGGAATTCAGCAAGTCAAGGACATTGCTAGTAGTACTTTAACCAAAACACAAGACTCTAAGTCTAGGGTGGGTACTATTAGTAATGATCCTCCAAAATCATTATCTAAGACTTCTGAACCTGAATTGCCACAGAAGAAAGATGAAGCCACAAAAGGAATATCAAGAAAACACTTCCACAAGGTCACAGCCAGTGGAGTGTTACAGTGGATGAAGGGGAAGGGAGTGAAGCTACTTCCAAGTGATGTGGCACTGAAGACTAATTCTCCCTGCTCCACAAAGCTACCTCAAGTGAAGCATATGAAGATCAAGAGGGCAGCTAAGAGGACAAGGATAACAAAGAAGAATGGGGTAATCACTAATGTTGTAGGGATCAAAGTGCTTCCTCTTGATGAAGACTATGATGAAGATGCCCTAGCATTCTTGAGAGCTCAAACAATCTTTGAAGTCAAGGTGAAGCTAGATCATCTAGAGATCAAGTACACTGATGGAAGAGAGAAGGTTATGAAGCAAGGAGGCTGGCAACATTTCTATAAATATGAGCTTGAAAGGATAAATGCCTTACTGAATTTTGAAGAAAAGGAAGAAAGGACATGGAAAATAGATGTTGCCAGGTTCTTGAAAATGCATGCTGATTATGAAGAAAACCTGAGGAAAGAGAATGAAGAAAAGAGGTGTCAGAAAGAGAAGGAGATGGCTGAGTTGGAGGAAAGAGCAAAGGAGCTGAGGAAGAAAGGGCTGTGCAGGGTAAAGCAGAATCCTTATACTGTGGAGTACAAAAATGTTTATGGAGGAAAAAGCAAGATAAGGATGGAGTTTATACATTCTTATGTGGAAAGTGCCCTCAGAACAGCAGCTGAAGATCTAAAGGATTCTCCTCTCATTGAAGAAATGATTTCTAGAGATGAAATTCTAATGGCCATCTCTGAAATAAAGAAGAATGAAGAAATAAGGAAGAAGAAGGTCTATGATGATTTCTTAGAGAAACAACTGGAAACAGAAGCTATGTAGCTCAAGGAAAATTCTGTAAGCCTAAAATTCCAAGTTGTTATCAAACTCTGTGCTTAACTGTATCTTCTTTATATCTGTTCTTTTTATGTTAGTTAGGCTTGTTATCATACATGAAATTGTGCCTAAGGGTCTTACTCACAATTTGGGGGAGATTGTTAGGCTCAAGACATGCCTGAATACCACTATTAACAAGCCTACACTATGTGACTATGTCACACTACATGACCAGAAGTTCAGAAGTGTTCATGCAGCAGGATAGAGATAAATAAGGCTATGAAGAAATAAGTTGCAGAAATTTGTCTAAGGCATTATATAGCAAAGTCAGAAGAAAGCTATGTCGTGAAGTCACCAATATCCATGTCGTGAAGTACTATATCGCATAGTCCATTTTGTACTATGTCGAGAAGTCTTCAAGACACATGTCGTGAAGTGTTGAAGTCAGCAAAGTCAAAGGAGCCTAGATCGTGAAGTCTTCAAATGAACTATGTCGCATAGTCTTCAAATGAACTATGTCGCATAGTCTTCAAATGAACTATGTCGCATAGTCTTCAAATGACCTATGTCGTAAAGTCGTCAAAGGCTATATCGCGAAGTCCTCACAAGTGAGATCGCGAAGTCAGGAATGAAGTGGAGTTCACGATATCAACACTTAGCCGTTTATAACAAGACAAATCAAGGTACAGAACCAAGAATCAAAAGAGACAAATACTGAAGCATTTGTTCTGGCAAGGTGGTCCAAAGAACAGATGGCAAATCTACAGCTAAACTTGGAGAGAAAGATAAGAGACAAGCAGCTACAGAAACGGGAAAGACTCCGAAAAGCAGGTGGTCCTTCCTGACACAGTTAACGTCTTATGGCAGAACAAGTTGGACTTTCAGCAAGGGGTAACTGTGTAAAAATAGGTGTGTGCACTAGTTTGTATAGGGCTTATATATATGATGCACACCCTATTGTTAGCCGTAAGAGAGATACACATAGTTATTTTGCTAAGCTCTTTTCTCTGTAAGCAAGCAAGTTCAAACTGTTCTTGTTTAGAAGCCAGAAATTCGATTGTGAATTTCTTGGAAAGCTGTAGTATTTAATTTGCTTATACAAAGTAGATTAAAGTGATTGTGTGTGTTATTTACTTTCTGCATATTACATATCATAATCATATACAATCTGTTACTTAGTTATCAAGAATCGAAAAATATATCAAACTATCCATTCACCCCCCCTCTGTCTAGTTTCTAGTAGTATTCATTTCTAACAGGAAAGATCAAGAAAGTATCCCTTAGCTTTGGTACAGAGAAACGTTTTAAAACCACTTGAAACTATCGTGAAACAAAAGCGTAACAAATTGTGGATTAATATATAAGAGGATTGAGGATACAAATGATGACATAAACATGATGCAGTGAAGTGACATAAGCATGACACAGTGATGACAAGGTGATGAATCACCACCTTGTCACCACTTTCACCACCACCACAAGTCCATTCCAAGGAAGGAACTATGTAGTAATGAAGCATGTATGCATGATTTTAAGCATGTTTGATGAATGATTTGTGGATAAACTTATGAACTAGGGTATGACCATGTTTGGACAGAAAATAGTAGTATTAGCTTGAGGTTTGATTGGTGGTTGGTTGATTATGGATTGGTGGTTGTATTGAGTGTTTAAAAACACGGGAAGTACGTTTAAGCGTCGTTACCATGTTGAATTTTACTTAGGTAGTTTAGACCGAAACCATGGTTACATAAAAGGGCATAAACATAATGTTTCTGACCTTGAACATGAGGCCATGTTTCCTAGTTTGTTTTAGCGATAGAATCGTATCGTTTTGATTTACGGTTTAGGGGAAATGTCCGTTTTAGTAAAAGAGGTTTCGCGTAACTAAGTAGTTCATTGTATGAACTTTGAGATAGTGATCAAACCCTTTAAAAATGAAATTTGGCCGAGATATTAAAGTGGATAATAGCATGAATAGTTAGGAAAGGAAACCTAGAAGGGTTCGAGTTAAAAAGAGAAGTTGGTGATTTTATAAAAATACTGGGCGCCAGCGTCGGATGCTGGGGCGCCCGAGGCTCGCTCGGGGCACCTGGTCAGCGACTTAAACGTGCTGATTTGGGATGTCTTGCGGGGGTTGTGTTGAACTTTTGCATCATATAAAAACCAGCATCGGGCGGGCCTGTCAAACCCAGGGTCGTCTGTCGGCAACGCTGGTGCTCGGCGCCGTTTGGAGTTAGCGATCAGAATTCGAAAAAATGAAAGTTCCTCAAAAGATGTCCCTTGTCTTTATCCCCGTGATTAAGAAACGTGTCCCGATGATTGATGTCCCTAGAGATTATGGTTGCACCCTCCTGTGGGGCTTGGTTGGGGGCCTCGGGGCTAGCTCGGCCTTCTTGGGGTGCCAATTTGCTTGAAATTGATAACCAACCTCATTTCTCTGGAAAATAGGTCATTTGGAGCATATTGGCTCAGGTATGTCTCGGGAGATTTTTAGTTTTGCTCAGCCAAACAGCACTGGTTACACCATGGGGCCCTCGGGGCCTTGGGGCATTGGAGCTTGGGGCTTGGTTGGGGGCCTCGGGGCTGGCTCGGGCACCTCGGGGTGCCAATTTGATCGAGCCAATTTGCTTGCAATTGAAAATCAACCTCATTTCTCAGGGAAATACTTCATTTGGAGCATATTGACTCGGGTATGTCTCGAGAGATTTTGAGTTTTGCTCAACCAAACAGCATTGGTCACACCATGGGGGGCCTTGGGGCTTGGGGTTGGGGCTTGGTTGGGAGCCTCAGGGCTGGCTTGGGCACCACGGGATGCCAATTTGGTCGAAGCAATTAGCTTGAAATTGAAAACCAACCTCATTTCTCTGGGAAAATAGGTCTTTAAAAAATTAATTTATTAATATTTTATTAATTTATTTGGCTATTTTCTTTAAATGAGTTTTGGTACTTCAAATCCCCTCTTAAGATTAAATCAGGAAAAAAGATTTCACAAATCAAAATAAAATATTATAAAAATCAAAAGAAATCTGAAAATATTATTGGAGATACTAGATTTTAGAAGCTTTAATTCGGTTATAAGAACGTCCAAAACAAATGAGTGGAACTTCAAAAAAGGCCATAGTGAGTCCTCGAACACCTAGGTGCAAACTGCAGTCACTTGGGAAAAAGTTGAAATGTCATATTAGGGAAGGGGGCAGTCCCCCCTTCTACTGGGCGCAAGCTTCCGTTACTGGGGCGCCCGGGGCTCGCTCGGGGCACCTGGTCAGTGACTTGAACGTACTGATTTGGGATGTCTTGTGGGGGTTGTGTTGAACTTTTGCATCATATAAAAACCAGCATCGGGCGGGCCTGTCGAAGCCAGCGTCGTCTGTCGACAACGCTGGTGCTCGGCGCCGTTTGGAGTTAGCGATCAGAATTCGGAGAAATGAAAGTTCCCCTAAAGATGTCGCTTGTCTTTATCCCTGTGATTAAGAAATGTGTTCCGATGATAGATGTCCTTAGAGATTATCGTTGCATCTTAACCGTGGTGGCTCGAAGGTGAAGCTAGGAGTGCTCAGAACGTTTTTACCCGATCCTAGCCCTTATTTGGTTCTTATCAAACTGGGATATAGCAAGAAGAAGTAATGTTCGCGATTTGGAGTCGTGTTCGTTGTTGAAGCTATCTCTTTTTTTCTTATGAACTGATGTGTGGCTTTGTCAGGTGTCAATCGTTTTGGGGATTAGCTGGTGGATTTGAGAGACTCTCATGGTTGTTGGTGGCCTTTGTCCAAGAGTTGCTCGAATGTGAATCCAAAAGTGTCGACAATGGTTGTGGGGAACTTTTGCATCATATAAAAACTAGCATCGGGCGGGCCTGTCGAAGCCAGCGTTGTCTGTCGGCAACGTTGGTGCTCGGCGGCGTTTGGAGTTAGCGATCAGAATCCGGAAAAATGAAAGTTCCCCAAAAGATGTCCCTTGTCTTGATCCTCGTGATTAAGAAACGTGTCCCGATTATAGATGTCCCTAAAGATTATGGTTGCATCCTCACCGTGGTGGCTCGAAGGTGAAGCCAGGAGTGCTCAGAATGTTTTTACCCGATCCTAGCCCTTATTTGGTTCTTATCAAACTGGGATATAGCATGAAGACGTAATGTCTGTGGCCTGGAGTCGTGTTCGCTGTTGAAGCTATCTCTTTGTTTGTTATGAAACGATGTGGGGCTTTGTCAGGTGTCATTCATTATGGGGACTAGCTGGTGGATTTGAGAGACTCTCATGGTCGTTGGTGGCCTTTGTCCAAGAGTTGCTCGAATGTGAATCCAAAAGTGTCGACAACGGTTGTGGGGAACATTTCCAATATATAAAAACCAGCATCGGGCGGGCTTGTCGAAGCCAGCGTTGTGTGTCGGCAACGTTGGTGCTCTGCGCCGTTTGGAGTTAGCGATCAGAATTCGGAAAATGAAAGTTCCCCAAAAGATGTTCCTTGTCTTGATCCCCGTGATTAAGAAACGTGTCCCGTGATTAAGAAATGTGTCCCGATGATAGATGTCCCGAGAGATTATGGTTGCATCCTCACCGTGATGGCTCGAAGGTGAAGCCAGGAGTGCTCAGAACGTTTTTACCCGATCCTAGCCCTTATTTGGTTCTTATCAAATTGGGATATAGCATGAAGACGTAAAGTCCGCGGCCTCGAGTCGTGTTCGCTGTTGAAGCTATCTCTTTGTTTGTTATGAAACGATGTGGGGCTTTGTCAGGTGTCAATCGTTATGGGGGTTAGCTGGTGGATCTGAGAGACTCTCATGGTCGTTGGTGGCCTTTGTCCAAGAGTTGCTCGAATGTGAATCCAAAAGTGTCGACAACGGTTGTGGGGAACTTTTGCATCATATAAAAACCAGCATTGGGCGGGCCTGTCGAAGCCAGCGTCATCTGTCGGCAACGCTGGTGCTCGGCGCCGTTTGGAGTTAGCCATCAGAATTCGGAAAAATGGACCAGGAGTGCTCAGAACGTTTTTACCCGATCCTAGCCCTTATTTTGTTCTTATCAAACTGGAATATAGCATGAAGACGTAATGTACGCGGCCTCGAGTCGTGTTCGCTGTTGAAGCTATCTCTTTGTTTGTCATGAATCGATGTGGGGCTTTGTCGGGTGTCAATTGTTATGGGGATTAGCTGGTGGATCTGAGAGACTCTCATGGTCGTTGGTGGCCTTTGTCCAAGAGTTGCTCGAATGTGAATCCAAAAGTGTCGACAACGGTTGTGGGGAACTTTTGCATCATATAAAAACCAGCATCGGGCGGGCCTGTCGAAGCCAGCGTCGTCTGTCTGCAACGCTGGTGCTCGGCGCCGTTGGGAGTTAGCGATCAGAATTCGGAAAAATGAAAGTTCCCCAAAAGATGTCCCTTGTCTTTATCCCTGTGATTAAGAAACGTGTCCCGATGATAGATCTATAGATTATGGTTGCATCCTCAACGTGGTGGCTCGATGGTGAAGCCAGTAGTGCTCAGAATGTTTTTACCCGATCCTCGCCCTTATTTAGTTCTTATCAAACTGGGATATAGCATGAAGACGTAATGTCCGCGGCCTGGAGTCGTGTTCGCTGTTGAAGCTATCTCTTTGTTTGTTATGAACCGATGTGGGGCTTTGTCAGGTGTCAATCGTTATGGGGATTAGCTGGTGGATCTGAGAGACTCTCATGGGTTGATGGTGGCCTTTGTCCAAGAGTTGCTCGAATGTGAATCCAAAAGTGTCGACAACGGTTGTGGGGAACTTTTGCATCATATAAAAACCAGCATTGGGCGGGCCTGTCGAAGCCAGTGTCATCTGTCGGCAACGCTGGTGCTCGGCGCCGTTTGGAGTTAGCCATCAGAATTCGGAAAAATGGACCAGGAGTGCTCAGAACGTTTTTACCCGATCCTAGCCCTTATTTTGTTCTTATCAAACTGGAATATAGCATGAAGACGTAATGTACGCGGCCTCGAGTCGTGTTCGATGTTGAAGCTATCTCTTTGTTTGTCATGAATCGATGTGGGGCTTTGTCGGGTGTCAATTGTTATGGGGATTAGCTGGTGGATCTGAGAGACTCTCATGGTCGTTGGTGGCCTTTGTCCAAGAGTTGCTCGAATGTGAATCCAAAAGTGTCGACAACGGTTGTGGGGAACTTTTGCATCATATAAAAACCAGCATCGGGCGGGCCTGTCGAAGCCAGCGTCGTCTGTCTGCAACGCTGGTGCTCGGCGCCGTTTGGAGTTAGCCATCAGAATTCGGAAAAATGAAAGTTCCCCAAAAGATGTCCCTTGTCTTTATCCCCGTGATTAAGAAACGTGTCCCGATGATTGATGTCCCTAGAGATTATGGTTGCACCCTCCCGTGGGGCTTGGTTGGGGGCCTCGGGGCTAGCTCGGGCTTCTCAGAGTGCCAATTTGATCGAGCCAATTTGCTTGAAATTGAAAACCAGCCTCATTTCTCTAGAAAACAGGTCATTTGGAGTATATTGGCTCAGGTATGTCTCGAGAGATTTTGAGTTTTGCTAAGCCAAACAGCACTGGTCACACCATGGGGGCCTTGGGGCATTGGAGCTTGGGGCTTGGATGGGGGCCTCGGGGCTGGCTCGGGCATCTCGGGCATCTCGGGGTGCCAATTTGATCGAGCCAGTTTGCTTGAAATTGAAAACCAACCTCATTTCTCTGGGAAATAGGTCATTAAAAAATTATATTATTAGAGGCTATTTTCTTTAAAAAATTTAAAAATTTTGAAATTTAAAAATTCCGAAAAAATAATGAAATATCTTCCTCTTCATTTGAAAGTTTTTCCAAGTGGAATCATTAAAAAAAAACAAATGAGTTTTGGTACTACCTCAAATCCCCTCTAAGATTAAATCAGGAAAAAAGATTTCAAAAATCAAAATAAAATATTAAAAAAATCGAAAGAAATATGAAAATATTATTGGAGATACTAGATTTTACAAGCTTTAATTCGGTTATAAGAACGTCCAAAACAAATGAGTGGAACTTCAAAAAAGGCCATAGTGAGTCCTTGAATACCTAGGCCCAAACTGTCGTCACAAGGGAAAAAGCTCAAAAAGCTCAAATGTCATATATAGGGAGGGGGCAGTCCCCCTTCTACTGGGCGCCAGCGTCGGCTGCTGGGGGCGCCCGGGGCTCGCTCAGGGCACCTGGTCAGCGACTCAAACGTGTTGATTTGGGATGTCTTGTGGGGGCTGTGGGGAACTTTTGCATTTGCATCATATAAAAACCAGTGTCGGGCGGGCCTGTCGAAGCCAGCGTCGTCTGTCGGCAACGTTGGTGCTCGACGCCGTTTGGAGTTAGCGATCAGAATCCGGAAAAATGAAAGTTCCCCAAAAGATGTCCCTTGTCTTGATCCCCGTGATTAAGAAACGTGTCCCGATGATAGATGTCCCTAGAGATTATGGTTGCATCCTCACCGTGGTGGCTCGAAGGTGAAGCCAGGAGTGATCAGAAAGTTTTTACCCGATCCTAGCCCTTATTTGGTTCTTATCAAAATGGGATATAGCATGAAGATGTAATGTCCGCGACCTGGAGTCGTGTTCGCTGTTGAAGCTATCTCTTTGTTTGTTATGAAACGATGTGGGGCTTTGTCAGGTGTCAATCGTTATGGGGATTAGCTGGTGGATCTGAGAGACTCTCATGGTCGTTGGTGGCCTTTGTCCAAGAGTTGCTCGAATGTGAATACAAAAGTGTCGACAACGGTTGTGGGGAACTTTTGCATTATATAAAAACCAGCATCGGGCGGGCCTGTCGAAGCCAGCGTCGTTTGTCGGCAACGCTGGTGCTCGGCGCCGTTCGAAGTTAGCGATCAGAATTCGGAAAAATGAAAGTTCCCCAAAAGATGTCCCTTGTCTTGATCCCCGTTATTAAGAAACGTGTCCCGTGATTAAGAAACGTGTCCCGATGATAGATGTCCCTAGAGATTATGGTTGTTTCCCTGCCCTGGCAGCGACAATCGCTGGTCCACCCCATGTGGATGACCTGTAATGAATGTTTCGAAGTTATATTATTGATGTATAGGAAGAATAAAAGAATGTAAACGTACTCAGAATCAGAAGATTCCCATCCGAGTTTTAAATCAATATTCATTGGACAATCACGGATGTATTGATTTGATCGTTTTAAGAAAGTGTGTGATATGAGAAATCCATGATCATATCTTAAACCAAGGAGAGAAATCTAAGACTATATATTAAACCAAGGAAATGGAAAGATCAAGAAAGTATCCCTTAGCTTTGGTACAGAGAAACGTTTTAAAACCACTTGAAACTATCGTGAAACAAAAGCATAACAAATTGTGGATTAATATATAAGAGGATTGAGGATACAAATGATGACATAAACATGATGCAGTGAAGTGACATAAGCATGACACAGTGATGACAAGGTGATGAATCACCACCTTGTCACCACTTTCACCACCACCACAAGTCCATTCCAAGGAAGGAACTATGTAGTAATGAAGCATGTATGCATGATTTTAAGCATGTTTGATGAATGATTTGTGGATAAACTTATGAACTAGGGTATGACCATGTTTGGATAGAAAATAGTAGTATTAGCTTGAGGTTTGATTGGTGGTTGGTTGATTATGGATTGGTGGTTGTATTGAGTGTTTAAAAACACGGGAAGTACGTTTAAGCGTCGTTACCATGTTGAATTTTACTTAGGTAGTTTAGACCGAAACCATGGTTACATAAAAGGGCATAAACATAATGTTTCTGACCTTGAACATGAGGCCATGTTTCCTAGTTTGTTTTAGCGAAAGAATCGTATCGTTTTGATTTACGGTTTAGGGGAAATGTTCGTTTTAGTAAAAGAGGTTTCGCGTAACTAAGTAGTTCATTGTATGAACTTTGAGATAGTGATCAAACCCTTTAAAAATGAAATTTGGCCGAGATATTAAAGTGGATAATAGCATGAATAGTTAGGAAAGGAAACCTAGAAGGGTTCGAGTTAAAAAGAGAAGTTGGTGATTTTATAAAAATACTGGGCGCCAGCGTCGGATGCTGGGGCGCCCGGGGCTCGCTCGGGGCACCTGGTCAGCGACTTAAACGTGCTGATTTGGGATGTCTTGCGGGGGTTGTATTGAACTTTTGCATCATATAAAAACCAGCATCGGGCGGGCCTGTCGAAGCCAGCGTCGTTTGTCGGCAACGCTGGTGCTCGGCGCCGTTTGGAGTTAGCGATCAGAATTCGAAAAAATGAAAGTTCCTCAAAAGATGTCCCTTGTCTTTATCCCCGTGATTAAGAAACGTGTCCCGATGATTGATGTCCCTAGAGATTATGGTTGCACCTTCCTGTGGGGCTTGGTTGGGGGCCTCGGGGCTAGCTCGGCCTTCTTGGGGTGCCAATTTGCTTGAAATTGATAACCAACCTCATTTCTCTGGAAAACAGGTCATTTGGAGCATATTGGCTCAGGTATGTCTCGGGAGATTTTTAGTTTTGCTCAGCCAAACAGCACTGGTTACACCATGGGGCCCTCGGGGCCTTGGGGCATTGGAGCTTGGGGCTTGGTTGGGGGCCTCGGGGCTGGCTCGGGCACCTCGGGGTGCCAATTTGATCGAGCCAATTTGCTTGCAATTGAAAATCAACCTCATTTCTCTGGGAAATAGGTCATTTGGAGCATATTGACTCGGGTATGTCTCGGGAGATTTTGAGTTTTGCTCAACCAAACAGCATTGGTCACACCATGGGGGGCCTTGGGGCTTGGGGTAGGGGCTTGGTTGGGAGCCTCAGGGCTGGCTTGGGCACCACGGGATGCCAATTTGCTCGGGGCAATTAGCTTGAAATTGAAAACCAACCTTATTTCTCTGGGAAAATAGGTCTTTAAAAAATTAATTTATTAATATTTTATTAATTTATTTGGCTATTTTCTTTAAATGAGTTTTGGTACTTCAAATCCCCTCTTCAGATTAAATCAGGAAAAAAGATTTCAAAAATCAAAATATAATATTATAAAAATCAAAAGAAATCTGAAAATATTATTGGAGATACTAGATTTTAGAAGCTTTAATTCGGTTATAAGAACGTCCAAAACAAATGAGTGGAACTTCAAAAAAGGCCATAGTGAGTCCTCGAACACCTAGGTGCAAACTGCTGTCACTTGGGAAAAAGCTGAAATGTCATATATAGGGAGGGGGCAGTCCCCCCCTTCTACTGGGCGCAAGCTTCCGTTGCTGGGGCGCCCGGGGCTCGCTCGAGGCACCTGGTCAGCGACTTGAACGTACTGATTTGGGATGTCTTGTGGGGGTTGTGTTGAACTTTTGCATCATATAAAAACCAGCATCGGGCGGGCCTGTCGAAGCCAGCGTCGTCTGTCGACAACGCTGGTGCTCGGCGCCGTTTGGAGTTAGCGATCAGAATTCGGAGAAATGAAAGTTCCCCTAAAGATGTCCCTTGTCTTTATCCTCGTGATTAAGAAATGTGTTCCGATGATAGATGTCCTTAGAGATTATCGTTGCATCCTAACCGTGGTGGCTCGAAGGTGAAGCTAGGAGTGCTCAGAACGTTTTTACCAGATCCTAGCCCTTATTTGGTTCTTATCAAACTGGGATATAGCATGAAGAAGTAATGTTCGCGATTTGGAGTCGTGTTCGTTGTTGAAGCTATCTCTTTGTTTGTTATGAACCGATGTGTGGCTTTGTTAGGTGTCAATCGTTTTGGGGATTAGCTGGTGGATTTGAGAGACTCTCATGGTTGTTGGTGGCCTTTGTCCAAGAGTTGCTCGAATGTGAATCCAAAAGTGTCGACAATGGTTGTGGGGAACTTTTGCATCATATAAAAACTAGCATCGGGCGGGCCTGTCGAAGCCAGCGTCGTCTGTTGGCAACGCCTGTGCTCGGCGTCGTTTGGAGTTAGCGATCAGAATCCGGAAAAATGAAAGTTCCCCAAAAGATGTCCCTTGTCTTGATCCCCGTGATTAAGAAACGTGTCCCGATGATAGATGTCCCTAAAGATTATGGTTGCATCCTCACCGTGGTGGCTCGAAGGTGAAGCCAGGAGTGCTCAGAATGTTTTTACCCGATCCTAGCCCTTATTTGGTTCTTATCAAACTGGGATATAGCATGAAGACGTAATGTCCGTGGCCTGGAGTCGTGTTCGCTGTTGAAGCTATCTCTTTGTTTGTTATGAAACGATGTGGGGCTTTGTCAGGTGTCAATCGTTATGGGGGTTAGCTGGTGGATCTGAGAGACTCTCATGGTCGTTGGTGGCCTTTGTCCAAGAGTTGCTCGAATATGAATCCAAAAGTGTCGACAACGGTTGTGGGGAACTTTTGCATCATATAAAAACCAGCATCGGGCGGGCCTGTCGAAGCCAGGGTCGTCTGTCTGCAACGCTGATGCTCGGCGCCGTTTGGAGTTAGCGATCAGAATTCGGAAAAATGAAAGTTCCCCAAAAGATGTCCCTTGTCTTTATCCCCGTGATTAAGAAACGTGTCCCAATGATAGATCTATAGATTATGGTTGCATCCTCACCGTGGTGGCTCGAAGGTGAAGCCAGTAGTGCTCAGAATGTTTTTACCCGATCCTCACCCTTATTTGGTTCTTATCAAACTGGGATATAGCATGAAGACGTAATGTCCGCGGCCTGGAGTCGTGTTCGATGTTGAAGTTATCTCTTTGTTTGTTATGAACCGATGTGGGGCTTTGTCAGGTGTCAATCGTTATGGGGATTAGTTGGTGGATCTGAGAGACTCTCATGGTCGTTGGTGGCCTTTGTCCAAGAGTAGCTCGAATGTGAATCCAAAAGTGTCGACAATGGTTGTGGGGAACTTTTGCATCATATAAAAACCAGCATTGGGCGGGCCTGTCGAAGCCAGCATCGTCTGTCGGCAACGCTGGTGCTCGGCGCCGTTTGTAGTTAGCGATCAGAATTCGGAAAAATGGAAGTTCCCCAAAAGATGTCCCTTGTCTTGATCCCCGTGATTAAGAAACGTGTCCCGTGATTAAGAAACGTGTCCCGATGATAGATGTCCCTAGAGATTATGGTTGCATCCTCACCGTGGTGGCTCGAAGGTGAAGCCAGGAGTGCTCAGAACGTTTTTACCCGATCCTAGCCCTTATTTTGTTCTTATCAAACTGGAATATAGCATGAAGACGTAATGTACGCGGCCTCGAGTCGTGTTCGCTGTTGAAGCTATCTCTTTGTTTGTCATGAATCGATGTGGAGCTTTGTCGGGTGTCAATTGTTATGGGGATTAGCTGGTGGATATGAGAGACTCTCATGGTCGTTGGTGGCCTTTGTCCAAGAGTTGCTCGAATGTGAATCCAAAAGTGTCGACAACGGTTGTGGGGAACTTTTGCATCATATAAAAACCAGCATCGGGCGGGCCTGTCGACGGGCCTGTCGAAGCCAGCGTCGTCTGTCTGCAACGCTGGTGCTCGGCGCCGTTTGGAGTTAGCCATCAGAATTCGGAAAAATGAAAGTTCCCCAAAAGATGTCCCTTGTCTTTATCCCCGTGATTAAGAAACGTGTCCCGATGATTGATGTCCCTAGAGATTATGGTTGCACCCTCCCGTGGGGCTTGGTTGGGGGCCTCGGGGCTAGCTCGGGCTTCTCAGAGTGCCAATTTGATCGAGCCAATTTGCTTGAAATTGAAAACCAGCCTCATTTCTCTAGAAAACAGGTCATTTGGAGTATATTGGCTCAGGTATGTCTCGAGAGATTTTGAGTTTTGCTAAGCCAAACAGCACTGGTCACACCATGGGGGCCTTGGGGCATTGGAGCTTGGGGCTTGGATGGGGGCCTCGGGGCTGGCTCGGGCATCTCGGGCATCTCGGGGTGCCAATTTGATCGAGCCAGTTTGCTTGAAATTGAAAACCAACCTCATTTCTCTGGGAAATAGGTCATTAAAAAATTATATTATTAGAGGCTATTTTCTTTAAAAAATTTAAAAATTTTGAAATTTAAAAATTCCGAAAAAATAATGAAATATCTTCCTCTTCATTTGAAAGTTTTTCCAAGTGGAATCATTAAAAAAAAACAAATGAGTTTTGGTACTACCTCAAATCCCCTCTAAGATTAAATCAGGAAAAAAGATTTCAAAAATCAAAATAAAATATTAAAAAAATCGAAAGAAATATGAAAATATTATTGGAGATACTAGATTTTACAAGCTTTAATTCGGTTATAAGAACGTCCAAAACAAATGAGTGGAACTTCAAAAAAGGCCATAGTGAGTCCTTGAATACCTAGGCCCAAACTGTCGTCACAAGGGAAAAAGCTCAAAAAGCTCAAATGTCATATATAGGGAGGGGGCAGTCCCCCTTCTACTGGGCGCCAGCGTCGGCTGCTGGGGGCGCCCGGGGCTCGCTCAGGGCACCTGGTCAGCGACTCAAACGTGTTGATTTGGGATGTCTTGTGGGGGCTGTGGGGAACTTTTGCATTTGCATCATATAAAAACCAGTGTCGGGCGGGCCTGTCGAAGCCAGCGTCGTCTGTCGGCAACGTTGGTGCTCGACGCCGTTTGGAGTTAGCCATCAGAATTCGAAAAATGAAAGTTCCCCAAAAGATGTCCCTTGTCTTTATCCCCGTGATTAAGAAACGTGTCCCGATGATTATGGTTGCACCCTCACGTGGGGCTTGGTTGGGGGCCTCGGGGCTAGCTCGGGCTTCTCAGAGTGCCAATTTGATCGAGCCAACTTGCTTGAAATTGAAAACCAGCCTCATTTCTCTAGAAAACAGGTCATTTGGAGCATATTGGCTCATGTATGTCTCGAGAGATTTTGAGTTTTGCTAAGCCAAACAGCACTGGTCACACCATGGGGGCCTTGGGGCATTGGAGCTTGGGGCTTGGATGGGGGCCTCGGGGCTGGCTCGGGCACCTCGGGGTGCCAATTTGATCGAGCCAGTTTGCTTGAAATTGAAAACCAACCTCATTTCTCTGGGAAATAGGTCATTAAAAAATTATATTATTAGAGGCTATTTTCTTTAAAAAAATTTGAAATTTAAAAATTCCGAAAAAATAATGAAATATCTTCCTCTTCATTTGAAAGTTTTTCCAAGTGGAATCATAAAAAAAAACAAATGAGTTTTGGTACTACCTCAAATCCCCTCTAAGATTAAATCAGGAAAAAAGATTTCAAAAATCAAAATAAAATATTAAAAAAATCGAAAGAAATATGAAAATATTATTGGAGATACTAGATTTTACAAGCTTTAATTCGGTTATAAGAACGTCCAAAACAAATGAGTGGAACTTCAAAAAAGGCCATAGTGAGTCCTTGAATACCTAGGTCCAAACTGCCGTCACAAGGGAAAAAGCTCAAAAAGCTCAAATGTCATATATAGGGAGGGGCAGTCCCCCTTCTACTGGGCGCCAGCGTCGGCTTCTGGGGGCGCCCGGGGCTCGCTCAGGGCACCTGGTCAGCGACTCAAACGTGTTGATTTGGGATGTCTTGTGGGGGCTGTGGGGAACTTTTGCATTTGCATCATATAAAAACCAGTGTCGGGCGGGCCTGTCGAAGCCAGCGTCGTCTGTCGGCAACGTTGGTGCTCGGCGCCGTTTGGAGTTAGCGATCAGAATCCGGAAAAATGAAAGTTCCCCAAAAGATGTCCCTTGTCTTGATCCCCGTGATTAAGAAACGTGTCCCGATGATAGATGTCCCTAGAGATTATGGTTGCATCCTCACCGTGGTGGCTCGAAGGTGAAGCCAGGAGTGATCAGAACGTTTTTACCCGATCCTAGCCCTTATTTGGTTCTTATCAAAATGGGATATAGCATGAAGACGTAATGTCCGCGACCTGGAGTCGTGTTCGCTGTTGAAGCTATCTCTTTGTTTGTTATGAAACGATGTGGGGCTTTGTCAGGTATCAATCGTTATGGGGATTAGCTGGTGGATCTGAGAGACTCTCATGGTCGTTGGTGGCCTTTGTCCAAGAGTTGCTCGAATGTGAATACAAAAGTGTCGACAACGGTTGTGGGGAACTTTTGCATCATATAAAAACCAGCATCGGGCGGGCCTGTCGAAGCCAGCGTCGTCTGTCGGCAACGCTGGTGCTTGGCGCCGTTTGTAGTTAGCGATCAGAATTCGGAAAAATAGAAGTTCCCCAAAAGATGTCCCTTGTCTTGATCCCCGTGATTAAGAAACGTGTCCCGTGATTAAGAAACGTGTCCCGATGATAGATGTCCCTAGAGATTATGGTTGCATCCTCACCGTGGTGGCTCGAAGGTGAAGCCAGGAGTGCTCAGAACGTTTTTACCCGATCCTAGCCCTTATTTTGTTCTTATCAAACTGGAATATAGCATGAAGACGTAATGTACGCGGCCTCGAGTCGTGTTCACTGTTGAAGCTATCTCTTTGTTTGTCATGAATCGATGTGGAGCTTTGTCGGGTGTCAATTGTTATGGGGATTAGCTGGTGGATATGAGAGACTCTCATGGTCGTTGGTGGCCTTTGTCCAAGAGTTGCTCGAATGTGAATCCAAAAGTGTCGACAACGGTTGTGGGGAACTTTTGCATCATATAAAAACCAGCATCGGGCGGGCCTGTCGACGGGCCTGTCGAAGCCAGCGTCGTCTGTCGGCAACGTTGGTGCTCGGCGCCGTTTGGAGTTAGCGATCAGAATCCGGAAAAATGAAAGTTCCCCAAAAGATGTCCCTTGTCTTGATCCCCGTGATTAAGAAACGTGTCCCGATGATAGATGTCCCTAGAGATTATGGTTGCATCCTCACCGTGGTGGCTCGAAGGTGAAGCCAGGAGTGATCAGAACGTTTTTACCCGATCCTAGCCCTTATTTGGTTCTTATCAAAATGGGATATAGCATGAAGACGTAATGTCCGCGACCTGGAGTCGTGTTCGCTGTTGAAGCTATCTCTTTGTTTGTTATGAAACGATGTGGGGCTTTGTCAGGTGTCAATCGTTATGGGGATTAGCTGGTGGATCTGAGAGACTCTCATGGTCGTTGGTGGCCTTTGTCCAAGAGTTGCTCGAATGTGAATACAAAAGTGTCAACAACGGTTGTGGGGAACTTTTGCATTATATAAAAACCAGCATCGAGCGGGCCTGTCGAAGCCAGCGTCGTCTGTCGGCAACGCTGGTGCTCGGCGCCGTTTGAAGTTAGCGATCAGAATTCGGAAAAATGAAAGTTCCCCAAAAGATGTCCCTTGTCTTGATCCCCGTGATTAAGAAACGTGTCCCGTGATTAAGAAACGTGTCCCGATGATAGATGTCCCTAGAGATTATGGTTGTTTCCCTGCCCTGGCAGCGACAATCTCTGGTCCACCCCATGTGGATGACCTGTAATGAATGTTTCGAAGTTATATTATTGATGTATAGGAAGAATAAAAGAATGTAAACGTACTCAGAATCAGAAGATTTCCATCCGAGTTTTAAATCAATATTCATTGGACAATCACGGATGTATTGATTTGATCGTTTTAAGAAAGTGTGTGATATGAGAAATCCATGATCATACCTTAAACCAAGGAGAGAAATCTAAGACTATATATTAAACCAAGGAAATGGAAAGATCAAGAAAGTATCCCTTAGCTTTGGTACAGAGAAACATTTTAAAACCACTTGAAACTATCGTGAAACAAAAGAGTAACAAATTGTGGATTAATATATAAGAGGATTGATGATACAAATGATGACATAAACATGATGCAGTGAAGTGACATAAACATGACACAGTGATGACAAGGTGATGAATCACCACCTTGTCACCACTTTCACCACCACCACAAGTCCATTCCAAGGAAGGAACTATGTAGTAATGAAGCATGTATGCATGATTTTAAGCATGTTTGATGAATGATTTGTGGATAAACTTATGAACTAGGGTATGACCATGTTTGGATAGAAAATAGTAGTATTAGCTTGAGGTTTGATTGGTGGTTGGTTGATTATGGATTGGTGGTTGTATTGAGTGTTTAAAAACACGGGAAGTACGTTTAAGCGTCGTTACCATGTTGAATTTTACTTAGGTAGTTTAGACCGAAACCATGGTTACATAAAAGGGCATAAACATAATGTTTCTGACCTTGAACATGAGGCCATGTTTCCTAGTTTGTTTTAGCGAAAGAATCATATCGTTTTGATTTACGGTTTAGGGGAAATGTTCGTTTTAGTAAAAGAGGTTTCGCGTAACTAAGTAGTTCATTGTATGAACTTTGAGATAGTGATCAAACCCTTTAAAAATGAAATTTGGCCGAGATATTAAAGTGGATAATAGCATGAATAGTTAGGAAAGGAAACCTAGAAGGGTTCGAGTTAAAAAGAGAAGTTGGTGATTTTATAAAAATACTGGGCGCCAGCGTCGGATGCTGGGGCGCCCGGGGCTCGCTCGGGGCACCTGGTCAGCGACTTAAACGTGCTGATTTGGGATGTCTTGCGGGGGTTGTGTTGAACTTTTGAATCATATAAAAACCAGCATCGGGCGGGCCTGTCGAAGCCAGCGTCGTCTGTCGGCAACGCTGGTGCTTGGCGCCGTTTGTAGTTAGCGATCAGAATTCGGAAAAATAGAAGTTCCCCAAAAGATGTCCCTTGTCTTGATCCCCGTGATTAAGAAACGTGTCCCGTGATTAAGAAACGTGTCCCGATGATAGATGTCCCTAGAGATTATGGTTGCATCCTCACCGTGGTGGCTCGAAGGTGAAGCCAGGAGTGCTCAGAACGTTTTTACCCGATCCTAGCCCTTATTTTGTTCTTATCAAACTGGAATATAGCATGAAGACGTAATGTACGCGGCCTCGAGTCGTGTTCGCTGTTGAAGCTATCTCTTTGTTTGTCATGAATCGATGTGGAGCTTTGTCGGGTGTCAATTGTTATGGGGATTAGCTGGTGGATATGAGAGACTCTCATGGTCGTTGGTGGCCTTTGTCCAAGAGTTGCTCGAATGTGAATCCAAAAGTGTCGACAACGGTTGTGGGGAACTTTTGCATCATATAAAAACCAGCATCGGGCGGGCCTGTCGACGGGCCTGTCGAAGCCAGCGTCGTCTGTCGGCAACGTTGGTGCTCGGCGCCGTTTGGAGTTAGCGATCAGAATCCGGAAAAATGAAAGTTCCCCAAAAGATGTCCCTTGTCTTGATCCCCGTGATTAAGAAACGTGTCCCGATGATAGATGTCCCTAGAGATTATGGTTGCATCCTCACCGTGGTGGCTCGAAGGTGAAGCCAGGAGTGATCAGAACGTTTTTACCCGATCCTAGCCCTTATTTGGTTCTTATCAAAATGGGATATAGCATGAAGACGTAATGTCCGCGACCTGGAGTCGTGTTCGCTGTTGAAGCTATCTCTTTGTTTGTTATGAAACGATGTGGGGCTTTGTCAGGTGTCAATCGTTATGGGGATTAGCTGGTGGATCTGAGAGACTCTCATGGTCGTTGGTGGCCTTTGTCCAAGAGTTGCTCGAATGTGAATACAAAAGTGTCAACAATGGTTGTGGGGAACTTTTGCATTATATAAAATCCAGCATCGAGCGGGCCTGTCGAAGCCAGCGTCGTCTGTCGGCAACGCTGGTGCTCGGCGCCGTTTGAAGTTAGCGATCAGAATTCGGAAAAATGAAAGTTCCCCAAAAGATGTCCCTTGTCTTGATCCCCGTGATTAAGAAACGTGTCCCGTGATTAAGAAACGTGTCCCGATGATAGATGTCCCTAGAGATTATGGTTGTTTCCCTGCCCTGGCAGCGACAATCTCTGGTCCACCCCATGTGGATGACCTGTAATGAATGTTTCGAAGTTATATTATTGATGTATAGGAAGAATAAAAGAATGTAAACGTACTCAGAATCAGAAGATTTCCATCCGAGTTTTAAATCAATATTCATTGGACAATCACGGATGTATTGATTTGATCGTTTTAAGAAAGTGTGTGATATGAGAAATCCATGATCATACCTTAAACCAAGGAGAGAAATCTAAGACTATATATTAAACCAAGGAAATGGAAAGATCAAGAAAGTATCCCTTAGCTTTGGTACAGAGAAACATTTTAAAACCACTTGAAACTATCGTGAAACAAAAGCGTAACAAATTGTGGATTAATATATAAGAGGATTGATGATACAAATGATGACATAAACATGATGCAGTGAAGTGACATAAACATGACACAGTGATGACAAGGTGATGAATCACCACCTTGTCACCACTTTCACCACCACCACAAGTCCATTCCAAGGAAGGAACTATGTAGTAATGAAGCATGTATGCATGATTTTAAGCATGTTTGATGAATGATTTGTGGATAAACTTATGAACTAGGGTATGACCATGTTTGGATAGAAAATAGTAGTATTAGCTTGAGGTTTGATTGGTGGTTGGTTGATTATGGATTGGTGGTTGTATTGAGTGTTTAAAAACACGGGAAGTACGTTTAAGCGTCGTTACCATGTTGAATTTTACTTAGGTAGTTTAGACCGAAACCATGGTTACATAAAAGGGCATAAACATAATGTTTCTGACCTTGAACATGAGGCCATGTTTCCTAGTTTGTTTTAGCGAAAGAATCGTATCGTTTTGATTTACGGTTTAGGGGAAATGTTCGTTTTAGTAAAAGAGGTTTCGCGTAACTAAGTAGTTCATTGTATGAACTTTGAGATAGTGATCAAACCCTTTAAAAATGAAATTTGGCCGAGATATTAAAGTGGATAATAGCATGAATAGTTAGGAAAGGAAACCTAGAAGGGTTCGAGTTAAAAAGAGAAGTTGGTGATTTTATAAAAATACTGGGCGCCAGCGTCGGATGCTGGGGCGCCCGGGGCTCGCTCGGGGCACCTGGTCAGCGACTTAAACGTGCTGATTTGGGATGTCTTGCGGGGGTTGTGTTGAACTTTTGAATCATATAAAAACCAGCATCGGGCGGGCCTGTCGAAGCCAGCGTCGTCTGTCGGCAACGCTGGTGCTCGGCGCCGTTTGGAGTTAGCGATCAGAATTCGAAAAAATGAAAGTTCCTCAAAAGATGTCCCTTGTCTTTATCCCCGTGATTAAGAAACGTGTCCCGATGATTGATGTCCCTAGAGATTATGGTTGCACCCTCCTGTGGGGCTTGGTTGGGGGCCTCGGGGCTAGCTCGGCCTTCTTGGGGTGCCAATTTGCTTGAAATTGATAACCAACCTCATTTCTCTGGAAAACAGGTCATTTGGAGCATATTGGCTCAGGTATGTCTCGGGAGATTTTTAGTTTTGCTCAGCCAAACAGCACTGGTTACACCATGGGGCCCTCGGGGCCTTGGGGCATTGGAGCTTGGGGCTTGGTTGGGGGCCTCGGGGCTGGCTCGGGCACCTCGGGGTGCCAATTTGATCGAGCCAAATTGCTTGCAATTGAAAATCAACCTCATTTCTCTGGGAAATAGGTCATTTGGAGCATATTTACTCGGGTATGTCTCGGGAGATTTTGAGTTTTGCTCAACCAAACAGCATTGGTCACACCATGGGGGGCCTTGGGGCTTGGGGTTGGGGCTTGGTTGGGAGCCTCAGTGCTGGCTTGGGCACCACGGGATGCCAATTTGGTCGAGGCAATTCGCTTGAAATTGAAAACCAACCTCATTTCTCTGGGAAAATAGGTCTTTAAAAAATTAATTTATTAACATTTTATTAATTTATTTGGCTATTTTCTTTAAATGAGTTTTGGTACTTCAAATCCCCTCTTAAGATTAAATCAGGAAAAAAGATTTCAAAAATCAAAATATAATATTATAAAAATCGAAAGAAATCTGAAAATATTATTGGAGATACTAGATTTTAGAAGCTTTAATTCGGTTATAAGAACGTCCAAAACAAATGAGTGGAACTTCAAAAAAGGCCATAGTGAGTCCTCGAACACCTAGGTGCAAACTGCTGTCACTTGGGAAAAAGCTGAAATGTCATATATAGGGAGGGGGCAGTCCCCCCTTCTACTGGGCGCAAGCTTCCGTTGCTGGGGCGCTCGGGGCGCTCGGGGCACCTGGTCAGCGACTTGAACGTACTAATTTGGGATGTCTTGTGGGGGTTGTGTTGAACTTTTGCATCATATAAAAACCAGCATCGGGCGGGCCTGTCGAAGCCAGCGTCGTCTGTCGACAACGCTGGTGCTCGGCGCCGTTTGGAGTTAGCGATCAGAATTCGGAGAAATGAAAGTTCCTCTAAAGATGTCCATTGTCTTTATCCCCGTGATTAAGAAATGTGTTCCGATGATAGATGTCCTTAGAGATTATCGTTGCATCCTAACCGTGGTGGCTCGAAGGTGAAGCTAGGAGTGCTCAGAACGTTTTTACCCAATCCTAGCCCTTATTTGGTTCTTATCAAACTGGGATATAGCATGAAGAAGTAATGTTCGCGATTTGGAGTCGTGTTCGTTGTTGAAGTTATCTCTTTGTTTGTTATGAACCGATGTGGGGCTTTGTCAGGTGTCAATTGTTTTGGGGATTAGCTGGTGGATTTGAGAGACTCTCATGGTTGTTGGTGGCCTTTGTCCAAGAGTTGCTTGAATGTGAATCCAAAAGTGTCGACAACGGTTGTGGGGAACTTTTGCATCATATAAAAACTAGCCTCGCGCGGGCCTGTCGAAGCCAGCGTCGTCTGTCGGCAACGCTTGTGCTCGGCGTCGTTTGGAGTTAGCGATCAGAATCCGGAAAAATGAAAGTTCCCCAAAAGATGTCCCTTGTCTTGATCCCCTTGATTAAGAAACGTGTCCCGATGATAGATGTCCCTAAAGATTATGGTTGCATCCTCACCGTGGTGGCTCGAAGGTGAAGCCAGGAGTGCTCAGAATGTTTTTACACGATCCTAGCCCTTATTTGGTTCTTATCAAACTGGGATATAGCATGAAGACGTAATGTCTGCGGCCTGGAGTCGTGTTCGCTGTTGAAGCTATCTCTTTGTTTGTTATGAAACGATGTGGGGCTTTGTCAGGTGTCATTCGTTATGGGGATTAGCTGGTGGATTTGAGAGACTCTCATGGTCGTTGGTGGCCTTTGTCCAAGAGTTGCTCGAATGTGAATCCAAAAGTGTCGACAACGGTTGTGGGGAACATTTCCAATATATAAAAACCAGCATCGGGCGGGCCTGTCGAAGCCAGCGTTGTCTGTCGGCAACGCTGGTGCTCGGCGCCGTTTGGAGTTAGCGATCAGAATTCGGAAAAATGAAATTTCCCCAAAAGATGTTCCTTGTCTTGATCCCCGTGATTAAGTAACGGGTCCCGTGATTAAGAAATGTGTCTCGAGAGATTATGGTTGCATCCTCACCATGGTGGCTCGAAGGTGAAGCCAGGAGTGCTCAGAACGTTTTTACCCGATCCTAGCCCTTATTATAGCATGAAGACGTAAAGTCCGCGGCCTCGAGTCGTGTTCGCTGTTGAAGCTATCTCTTTATTTGTTATGAAACGATGTGGGGCTTTGTCAGGTGTCAATCGTTATGGGGATTAGCTGGTGGATCTGAGAGACTCTCATGGTCGTTGGTGGCCTTTGTCCAAGAGTTGCTCGAATGTGAATCCAAAAGTGTCGACAACGGTTGTGGGGAACTTTTGCATCATATAAAACCCAGCATCGGGCGGGCCTATCGAAGCCAGCGTTGTCTATCGGCAACGCTAGTGCTCGGCGCCGTTTGGAGTTAGCGATCAGAATTCGGAAAAATGAAAGTTCCCCAAAAGATGTCCCTTGTCTTTATCCCCGTGATTAAGAAACGTGTCCCGATGATTGATGTCCCTAGAGATTATGGTTGCACCCTCCCGTGGGGCTTGGTTGATGGCCTCGGGGCTGGTTCGGGCTCCTCGGGGTGCTAATTTGATCGAGCCAATTTGCTTGAAATTGAAAACCAACCTCATTTATTTGGAAAACAGGTCATTTGGAGCATATTGGCTCAGGTATGTCTCGAGCACTGGTCACACCATGGGGGCCTTGGGGCATTGGAGCTTGGGGCTTGGTTGGGGGCCTCGGGGCTGGCTCGGGCACCTCGGGGTGCCAATTTGATCGAGCCAATTTGCTTGCAATTGAAAACCAACTTCATTTCTCTGGGAAATAGGTCATTTGGAGCATATTGACTCGGGTATGTCTCGGTAGATTTTGAGTTTTGCTCAACCAAACAGCATTGGTCACACCATGGGGGGCCTCGGGGCCTTGGGGCCTTGGGGCTTGGGGCTTGGTTGGGAGCAACCAATTTGCTTGAAATTGAAAACCAACCTCATTTCACTGGGAATTAGGTCATTAAAAAATTAATTTATTAGAGGCTATTTTCTTTAAAAAATTTAAAAATTTTGAAATTTAAAAATTCCGAAAAAATCATGAAATATCTTCCTCTTCATTTGAAAGTTTTTCCAAGTGGAATCATAAAAAAAAACAAATGAGTTTTGGTACTACCTCAAATCCCCTCTAAGATTAAATCAGGAAAAAAGATTTCAAAAATCAAAATAAAATATTAAAAAAATCGAAAGAAATATGAAAATATTATTGGAGATACTAGATTTTACAAGCTTTAATTCGGTTTTAAGAACGTCCAAAACAAATGAGTGGAACTTCAAAAAAGGCCATAGTGAGTCCTCGAACACCTAGGTCCAAACTGTTGTCACAAGGGAAAAAGCTCAAAAAGCTCAAATGTCATATATAGGGAGGGGGCAGTCCCCCTTCTACTGGGCGCTAGCGTCGGCTGCTGTGGGCGCCCGGGGCTCGCTCGGGGCACCTGGTCAGTGACTCAAACGTGCTGATTTGGTATGTCTTGTGGGGGTTGTGGGGAACTTTTGCAATTGCATCATATAAAAACCAGTGTCGGGCGGGCCTGTCGAACCCAGCGTCGTCTGTCGGCAACGTTGGTGCTCGGCGCCGTTTGGAGTTAGCGATCAGAATCCGGAAAAATGAAAGTTCCCCAAAACATGTCCCTTGTCTTGATCCCCGTGATTAAGAAACGTGTCCCGATGATAGATGTCCCTAGAGATTATGGTTGCATCCTCACCGTGGTGGCACGAAGGTGAAGCCAGGAGTGCTCAGAACATTTTTACCCGATCCTAGCCCTTATTTGGTTCTTATCAAACTGGGATATAGCATGAAGACGTAATGTCCGCGACCTGGAGTCGTGTTCGCTGTTGAAGCTATCTCTTTGTTTGTTATGAACCGATGTGGGGCTTTGTCAGGTGTCAATCGTTATGGGGATTAGCTGGTGGATCTGAGAGACTCTCATGGTCGTTGGTGGCCTTTGTCCAAGAGTTGCTCGAATGTGAATCCAAAAGTGTCGACAACGGTTGTGGGGAACTTTTGCATAAGACTCTCATGGTCGTTGGTGGCCTTTGTCCAAGAGTTGCTCGAATGTGAATCCAAAAGTGTCGACAACGGTTGTGGGGAACTTTTGCATCATATAAAAACCAGCATCGGGCGGGCTTGTCGAAGCCAGAGGCGTCTGTCGGCAACGCTAGTGCTCGACGCCGTTTGGAGGTAGCGATCAGAATTTGGAAAAATGAAAGTTCCGCAAAAGATGTCCTTTGTCTTTATCCCCGTGATTACGAAACGTGTCCCGATGATTGATGTCCCTAGAGATTATGGTTGCACCCTCCCGTGGGGCTTGGTTGATGGCCTCGGGGCTGGCTCGGGCTCCTCGGGGTGCCAATTTGATCGAGCCAATTTGCTTGAAATTGAAAACCAACCTCATTTCTCTGGAAAACAGGTCATTTGGAGCATATTGGCTCAGGTATGTCTCGAGAGATTTTGAGTTTTGCTCAGCCAAACAGCACTGGTCACACCATGGGGGCCTCGGGGCCTTGGGGAATTGGAGCTTGGGGCTTGGTTGGGAGCCTCAGGGTTGGCTTGGGCACCACGGGGTGCCAATTTGATCGAGCCAATTTGCTTGAAATTGAAAACCAACCTCATTTCTCTGGGACATAAGGTCATTAAAAAATTAATTTATTAGAGGCTATTTTCTTTAAAAAAAATTAAAAAATGTAAAAATTTTGAAATTTAAAAATTCAAAACGTAGATACTTAACTACTTTCCTAATAGGTTCTAATACATGAGTTATTTGTGTAATTCCCTTTTGGGCCGACAAGTTAATTATGCGAGCACAACATCTAACGTGTAAAAATACTCCATCTAAAACTAAAGTAATATCGTTCTTAACATAATCCATGGTTTTGTTATTAGAAGCGGCATTATCTAAAGATATTGTAAATACCTTGTTAAACAAATTAAATTCCTTTATTGTATCTAAAATTCTTTGTTTTATGTTATTGTTTTTGTGTGTGGCGTTTAAATGTGTTCCTAGGAATTCTTTTAAATGCCGGGTTTAGTGAATGTTTAATCATGTTCTCTAAATCCAGACTCTCACCGTGGGAGAAAGGTAACTCGTCTAAAGTAATATAAGTAGCAAAATCTTCTATCATTCTATCTCTATTATAGAAAAAAGGCATACATCCACCGGGAGACGAATTCACGAAACCACCAATTTGTGTTTGTTGTGAACCTCCACGTGCCGCTCCACTTTCATGACTTTGCTTCGTTATTCCATGATGATTTTTCAAGTGTCGATCAAGTGTACCCGCACCACCCCCTTTAGTGTGAACAAAAGGGTCTTGTTTTCGATTATTTTGAATACAAATCAAACAACAAACTTTAAATCGGTCCGGAATTTCCGTTGGATCTTTCGAAAAATAATTCCAAATATGTGATGAATGTCTAGTAGAAATAGAAGAACCACCTAAAAAATAAAATAAAAACCGATTAAATTCAAAACATAAAAAGCCGAAGTATCTAAAAACCGAATGTTTTTAAAAACATAAAAATTGAAAGTTTTTTAGAAAATAAGAACCGAGTGTTTTGAAAAATATAAAAACCGATTATTTTTTCAAGCATAAAAAACAATTTTTTAAAAAAACATAAAAACCGAACATTTTTTAGAAAATAAGAACCGAGTGTTTTGAAAAATATAAAAACCGAATATTTTTTTAAGCATAAAAAACAAATCTTTTTAAAAACATAAAAACCGAACGTTTTTTAGAAAATAAGACACGAGTGTTTTGAAAACTATAAAAACCAAATATTTTTAAAAACATAAAAACTGAATAACAAAATAACAAAATAAAAATAAATACCAGCTTCGAATCGAGGATGTGGCATCGATGTTGCGTGGGTTGAACCTTGAGATGATACGGTGCCTCTTCCTTTTTCCATTTTTTTTAAAGCCTCGTCGAAATTTGGCCGAAAATATTTAAAGTCTTGTCGGAATGTTAGAGAGAGTGAGCAGTGAGCAGAGAGATAGAGTAGAGAGATAGAGCGGGGTGGAGAGAAATGTGGGGGTATTTATAGGCGGGGAATGTAGCCGTTTGAGGCTTGCAGAGGCTTGCAGTCTTGCAGAGGAACGTTGGAGCCGTGCCCTTGCAGAACTCAGCATCCCGTGGTGCCCAAGCCAGCCCTGAGGCTCCCAACCAAGCCCCAACCCCAAGCCCCAAGGCCCCCCATGGTGCGACCAATGCTGTTTGGTTGAGCAAAACTCAAAATCTCCCGAGACATACCCGAGTCAATATGCTCCAAATGACCTATTTCCCAGAGAAATGAGGTTGATTTTCAATTGCAAGCAAATTGGCTCGATCAAATTGACACCAAAGGTGCCCGAGCCAGCCCCAAGGCCCCCAACCAAGCCCCAAGCTCCAATGCTCCAAGGCCCCCGAGGGCCCCATGATGTAACCAGTGCTGTTTGGCTGAGCAAAACTAAAAATCTCCCGAGACATACCTAAGCCAATATGCTCCAAATGACCTGTTTTCCAGAGAAATGAAGTTGGTTATCAATTTCAAGCAAATTGGCACCCCAAGAAGGCCGAGCTAGCCCCGAGGCCCCCAACCAAGCCCCACAGGAGGGTGCAACCATAATCTCTAGGGACATCAATCATCGGGACACGTTTCTTAATCACGGGGATAAAGACAAGGGACATCTTTTGGATGCTGGTTTTTATATGATGCTAAAGTTCCCCACAACCGTTGTCGACACTTTTGGATTCACATTCGAGCAACTCTTGGACAAAGGCCACCAACGACCATGAAAGTCTCTCAGATCCACCAGCTAACCCCCATAACGATTGACACCTGACAAAGCCCCACATCGGTTCAAAACAAACAAAGAGACAGCCTCAACAGCGAACACGACTCCAGGCCGTGAGCATTACGTCTTCATGCTATATCCCGGTTTGATAAGAACCAAATAAGGGCCAGGATCGGTGAAAAACGTTCTGAGCACTCCTGGCTTCACCTTCGAGCCACCACGGTGAGGATGCAACCATAATCTCTAGGGACATCTATCATCGGGACACGTTTCTTAATCACAGGGATCAAGACAAGGGACATCTTTTGGAGAACTTTCATTTTTCCGGATTCTGATCGCCAACTCCAAACGGCGCCGAGCACTAGCGTTGCCGACAGACGACGCTGGCTTCGACAGGCCCGCCCGATGCTGTTTTTATATGATGCAAAAGTTCCCCACAACCGTTGTCGACACTTTTGGATTCACATTCGAGCAACTCTTGGACAAAAGCCACCAACGACCATGAGAGTCTCTCAGATCCACCAGCTAATCCCCATAATGATTGACACCCGACAAAGCCCTACATCGGTTCATGACAAACAAAGAAATAGCTTCAACAGCGAACACGAATCGAGGCCGCGTACATTACGTCTTCATGCTATATTCCAGTTTGATAAGAACCAAATAAGGGCTAGGATCGAGTAAAAACGTTCTGAGCACTCCTGGCTTCACCTTCGAGCCACCACGGTGAGGATGCAACCATAATCTCTAGGGACATCTATCGTCGGGACAAGTTTCTTAATCACGGGACACGTTTCTTAATCACGGGGATCAAAACAAGGGACATCTTTTGGGGAACTTTCATTTTTCCGAATTCTGATCGCTAACTTTAAACGGCGCCTAGCACCAGCGTTGCCGACAGACGACGCTGGCTTCAACAGGCCCGCCCGATGCTGGTTTTTATATGATGCAAAAGTTCCGCACAACCGTTGTCGACACTTTTGGATTCACATTCAAGCAACTCTTGGATAAAGGCCACCAACGACCATGAGAGTCTCTCTGATCCACCAGCTAATCCCCATAACGATTGACACCTGACAAAGCCCCACATCGGTTCATAACAAACAAAGAGATAGTTTCAACAGCGAACACGACTCCAGGCCGCGGACATTACGTCTTCATGCTATATCCCAGTTTGATAAGAACCAAATTAGGGCGAGGATCGGGTAAAAACATTCTGAGCACTACTGGCTTCACCTTCGAGCCACCACGGTGAGGATGCAACCATAATCTATAGATCTATCATCGGGACACGTTTCTTAATCACGGGGATAAAGACAAGGGACATCTTTTGGGGAACTTTCATTTTTCCGAATTCTGATCGCTAACTCCAAACGGTGCCGAGCACCAGCGTTGCAGACAGACGACGCTGGCTTCGACAGGCCCGCCCGATGCTGGTTTTTATATGATGCTAAAGTTCCCCACAACCGTTGTCGACACTTTTGGATTCACATTCGAGCAACTCTTGGACAAAGGCCACCAACGACCATGAAAGTCTCTCAGATCCACCAGCTAACCCCCATAACGATTGACACCTGAAAAAGCCCCACATCGGTTCATGACTAACAAAGAGATAGCTTCAACAGCGAACACGACTCGAGGCCGCGGACATTACGTCTTCATGCTATATTCCAGTTTGATTAAGAACCAAATAAGGGCTAGGATCGGGTAAAAACGTTCTAAGCACTCCTGGCTTCACCTTCGAGCCACCACGGTGAGGATGCAACCATAATCTCTAGGGACATCTATCATCGGGACACGTTTCTTAGTCATGGGACACGTTTCTTAATCACGAGGATCAAGACAAGGGACATCTTTTGGGGAACTTTCATTTTTCCGAATTCTGATCGCCAACTCCAAACGGCGCCGAGCAACAGCGTTACCGACAGACGACGCTGGCTTCGACAGGCCCGCCTGATGCTGGTTTTTATATAATGCAAAAGTTCCCCACAACCGTTGTCGACACTTTCGGATTCACATTCGAGCAACTCTTGGACAAAGGCCACCAACGACCATGAGAGTCTCTCAGATCCACCAGGCTAATCCCCATAACGATTGACACCTGACAAAGCCCCACATCGTTTCATAACAAACAAAGAGATAGCTTCAACAGCGAACACGACTCGAGGCCGCGGACTTTACGTCTTCATGCTAATATCCCAATTTGATAAGAACCAAATAAGGGCTAGGATCGGGTAAAAACGTTCTGAGCACTCCTGGCTTCACCTTCGAGCCACCACGGTGAGGATGCAACCATAATCTCTCGGGACATCTATCATCGGGACACATTTCTTAATCACGGGACACGTTTCTTAATCACGGGGATCAAGACAAGGAACATCTTTTGGGGAACTTTCATTTTTCCGAATTCTGATCGCTAACTCCAAACAGCGCAAAGCACCAGCGTTGCCGACAGACAACGCTAGCTTCGACAGGCCCGCCCGATTCTGGTTTTTATATATTGGAAATGTTCCCCACAACCGTTGTCGACACTTTTGGATTCACATTCGAGCAACTCTTGGACAAAGGCCACCAACGACCATGAAAGTCTCTCAGATCCACCAGCTAACCCCCATAATGATTGACACCTGACAAAGCCCCACATCGGTTCAAAACAAACAAAGAGACAGCCTCAACAGCGAACACGACTCCAGGCCGCGAGCATTACGTCTTCAATGCTATATCCCGGTTTGATAAGAACCAAATAAGGGCCAGGATCGGTGAAAAACGTTCTGAGCACTCCTGGCTTCACCTTCGAGCCACCACGGTGAGGATGAAACCATAATCTCTAGGGACATCTATCATCGGGACACGTTTCTTAATCACAGGGATCAAGACAAGGGACATCCTTTGAGGAACTTTCATTTTTCCGAATTCTGATCGCTAACTCCAAACAGCGCCGAGCACCAGCGTTGCCGACAGACGACGCTGGCTTCGACAGGCCCGCCCGATGCTAGTTTTTATATGATGCAAAATTTCAACACAACCCCCACAAGACATCCCAAATCAGTACGTTCAAGTCGCTGACCAGGTGCCCCGGGCGCCCCGGCAACGGAAGCTTGCGCCCAGTAGAAGGGGGGACTGCCCCCTCCCTATATATGACATTTCAGCTTTTTCCCAAGTGACCGCAGTTTGCACGTAGGTGTTCGAGGACTCACTATGGCCTTTTTTGAAGTTCCACTCATTTGTTTTGGACGTTCTTATAACCGAATTAAAGCTTCTAAAATCTAGTATCTCCAATAATATTTTCAGATTTCTTTTGATTTTTATAATATTTTATTTTGATTTTTGAAATCTTTTTTCCTGATTTAATCTTAAGAGGGGATTTGAAGTACCAAAACTCATTTAAAGAAAATAGCCAAATAAATTAATAAAATATTAATAAATTAATTTTTTAAAGACCTATTTTCCCAGAGAAATGAGGTTGGTTTTCAATTTCAAGCTAATTGCCTCGACTAAATTGGCATCCCGTGGTGCCCAAGCCAGCCCTGAGGCTCCCAACCAAGCCCCAAGGCCCCCCATGGTGCGACCAATGCTGTTTGGTTGAGGAAAACTCAAAATCTCCCGAGACATACCCGAGTCAATATGCTCCAAATGACCTATTTCCCAGAGAAATGAGGTTGACAAGCAAATTGGCTCGATCAAATTGGCACCCGGAGGTGCCCGAGCCAGCCCCGAGGCCCCCAACCTCCAATGCCCCAAGGCCCCGAGGGCCCCATGGTGTAACCAGTGCTGTTTGGCTGAGAAAAACTAAAAATCTCCCGAGACATACCTGAGCCAATATGCTCCAAATGACCTGTTTTCCAGAGAAATGAGGTTGGTTATCAATTTCAAGCAAATTGGCACCCCAAGAAGGTCGAGCTAGCCCCGAGGCCCCCAACCAAGCCCCACAGGAGGGTGCAACCATAATCTCTAGGGACATCAATCATCGGGACACGTTTCTTAATCACGGGGATAAAGACAAGGGACATCTTTTGAGGAACTTTCATTTTTTCGAATTCTGATCGTTAACTCCAAACGGCGCCGAGCACCAGCGTTGCCGACAGACGACGCTAGCTTCGACAGGCCCGCCCGATGCTGGTTTTTATATGATGCAAAAGTTCAACACAACCCCCGCAAGACATCCCAAATCAGCACGTTTAAGTCGCTGACCAGGTGCCCCGAGCGAGCCCCGGGCGCCCCAGCATCCGACGCTGGCGCCCAGTAGAAGGGGGGACTGCCCCCTCCCTATATATGACATTTCAGCTTTTTCCCAAGTGACCGCAGTTTGCACCTAGGTGTTCGAGGACTCACTATGGCCTTTTTTCAAGTTCCACTCATTTGTTTTGGACGTTCTTATAACCGAATTAAAGCTTCTAAAATCTAGTATCTCCAATAATATTTTCAGATTTCTTTTGATTTTTATAATATTTTATTTTGATTTTTGAAATCTTTTTTCCTGATTTAATCTTAAGAGGGGATTTGAAGTACCAAAACTCATTTAAAGAAAATAGCCAAATAAATTAATAAAATATTAATAAATTAATTTTTTAAAGACCTATTTTCCCAGAGAAATGAGGTTGGTTTTCAATTTCAAGCTAATTGCCTCGACTAAATTGGCATCCCGTGGTGCCCAAGCCAGCCCTGAGGCTCCCAACCAAGCCCCAACCCCAAGCCCCAAGGCCCCCCATGGTGCGACCAATGCTGTTTGGTTGAGCAAAACTCAAAATCTCCCGAGACATACCCGAGTCAATATGCTCCAAATGACCTATTTCCCAGAGAAATGAGGTTGATTTTCAATTGCAAGCAAATTGGCTCGATCAAATTGGCACCCCGAGGTGCCCGAGCCAGCCCCGAGGCCCCCAACCAAGCCCCAACCTCCAATGCCCCAAGGCCCCGAGGGCCCCATGGTGTAACCAGTGCTGTTTGGCTGAGCAAAACTAAAAATCTCCCGAGACATACCTGAGCCAATATGCTCCAAATGACCTGTTTTCCAGAGAAATGAGGTTGGTTATCAATTTCAAGCAAATTGGCACCCCAAGAAGGTCGAGCTAGCCCCGAGGCCCCCAACCAAGCCCCACAGGAGGGTGCAACCATAATCTCTAGGGACATCAATCATCGGGACACGTTTCTTAATCACGGGGATAAAGACAAGGGACATCTTTTGAGGAACTTTCATTTTTTCGAATTCTGATCGTTAACTCCAAACGGCGCCGAGCACCAGCGTTGCCGACAGACGACGCTAGCTTCGACAGGCCCGCCCGATGCTGGTTTTTATATGATGCAAAAGTTCAACACAACCCCCGCAAGACATCCCAAATCAGCACGTTTAAGTCACTGACCAGGTGCCCCGAGCGAGCCCCGGGCGCCCCAGCATCCGACGCTGGCGCCCAGTATTTTTATAAAATCACCAACTTCTCTTTTTAACTCAAACCCTTCTAGGTTTCCTTTCCTAACTATTCATGCTATTATCCACTTTAATATCTCGGCCAAATTTCATTTTTAAAGGGTTTGATCACTATCTCAAAGTTCATACAATGAACTACTTAGTTATGCGAAACCTCTTTTACTAAAACGGACATTTCCCCTAAACCGTAAATCAAAACGATATGATTCTTTCGCTAAAACAAACAGGAAACACGGCCTCATGTTCAAGGTCAGAAACATTATGTTTATGCCCTTTTATGTAACCATGGTTTCGGTCTAAACTACCTAAGCAAAATTCAACATGGTAACAACGCTTAAACGTACTTCCCGTGTTTTTAAACACTCAATACAACCACCAATCCATAATCAACCAACCACCAATCAAACCTCAAGCTAATACTAACCTTGTCATCACTTTCTCATGCTTATGTCACTTCACTGCATCATGTTTATGTCATCATTTGTATCCTCAATCCTCTTATATATTAATCCACAATTTGTTACGCTTTTGTTTCACGATAGTTTCAAGTGGTTTTATAACGTTTCTCTGTACCAAAGCTAAGGGATACTTTCTTGATCTTTCCATTTCCTTGGTTTAATATATAGTCTTAGATTTCTCTCCTTGGTTTAAGGTATGATCATGGATTTCTCATTTCACACACTTTCTTAAAACGATCAAATCAATACATCCGTGATTGTCCAATGAATATTGATTTAAAATTCGGATGGGAATCTTCTGATTCTGAGTACGTTTATATTCTTTTATTTCTTCCTATACATCAATAATATAACTTCGAAACATTCATTACAGGTCATCCACATGGGGTGGACCAGCGATTGTCGCTGCCAGGGCAGGGAAACAACCAACCGGTACATACCAATCACCACTCATGCGCTACACATTCAACACGCCTCCATCACCAGTAGGCACAAGCCCCCAAAGGACCCTAAAGCCTTGAGATTACTTGACCATAACAAATGAAGGTGACATGCTCCGCTTCACGCGAATCAAAGCAACTCACTTAAACACACACTGAAAAATCAAACCGAATCCCACAAGAACGTTTAGGCAATCAAAACCCCAAAAAAGCATCACTTGAGGCCAGCAACGATTGCCACCAAACAAAGCCCCGCATCCGTTCAGAACCAACAAAGGCCACCAACGACCGCGATAGTCTCTCAGATCCACCAGCTAAGCCCCATAACGATTGACACCTAACAAAGCCCCACATCGGTTCAAAACAAACAAAGAGACAGCCTCAACAGCGAACACGACTCCAGGCCGCGAGCATTACGTCTTCATGCTATATCCCGGTTTGATAAGAACCAAATAAGGGCCAGGATCGGTGAAAAACGTTCTGAGCACTCCTGGCTTCACCTTCGAGCCACCACGGTGAGGATGCAACCATAATCTCTAGGGACATCTATCATCGGGACACGTTTCTTAATCACAGGGATCAAGACAAGGGACATCTTTTGGGGAACTTTCATTTTTCCGGATTCTGATCGCTAACTCCAAACGGCGCCGAGCACTAGCGTTGCCGACAGACGACGCTGGCTTCGACAGGCCCGCCCGATGCTAGTTTTTATATGATGCAAAATTTCAACACAACCCCCACAAGACATCCCAAATCAGTACGTTCAAGTCGCTGACCAGGTGCCCCGAGCGAGCCCCGGGCGCCCAACCAAGCCCCACAGGAGGGTGCAACAATAATCTCTAGGGACATCAATCATCGGGACACGTTTCTTAATCACGGGGATAAAGACAAGGGACATCTTTTGGATGCTGGTTTTTATATGATGCTAAAGTTCCCCACAACCGTTGTCGACACTTTTGGATTCACATTCGAGCAACTCTTGGACAAAGGCCACCAACGACCATGAAAGTCTCTCAGATCCACCAGCTAACCCCCATAACGATTGACACCTGACAAAGCCCCACATCGGTTCATGACTAACAAAGAGATAGCTTCAACAGCGAACACGACTCGAGGCCGCGGACATTACGTCTTCATGCTATATTCCAGTTTGATAAGAACCAAATAAGGGCTAGGATCGGGTAAAAACATTCTGAGCACTCCTGGCTTCACCTTCGAGCCACCACGGTGAGGATGCAACCATAATCTTTAGGGACATCTATCATCGGGACACGTTTCTTAATCACGGGGATAAAGACAAGGGACATCTTTTGAGGAACTTTCATTTTTCCGAATTCTGATCGCTAACTCCAAACAGCGCCGAGCACCAGCGTTGCCGACAGACGACGCTGGCTTCGACAGGCCCGCCCGATGCTAGTTTTTATATGATGCAAAATTTCAACACAACCCCCACAAGACATCCCAAATCAGTACGTTCAAGTCGCTGACCAGGTGCCCCGAGCGAGCCCCGGGCGCCCCGGCAACGGAAGCTTGCGCCCAGTAGAAGGGGGGACTGCCCCCTCCCTATATATGACATTTCAGCTTTTTCCCAAGTGACCGCAGTTTGCACCTAGGTGTTCGAGGACTCACTATGGCCTTTTTTGAAGTTCCACTCATTTGTTTTGGACGTTCTTATAACCGAATTAAAGCTTCTAAAATCTAGTATCTCCAATAATATTTTCAGATTTCTTTTGATTTTTATAATATTTTATTTTGATTTTTGAAATCTTTTTTCCTGATTTAATCTTAAGAGGGGATTTGAAGTACCAAAACTCATTTAAAGAAAATAGCCAAATAAATTAATAAAATATTAATAAATTAATTTTTTAAAGACCTATTTTCCCAGAGAAATGAGGTTGGTTTTCAATTTCAAGCTAATTACCTCGACTAAATTGGCATCCCGTGGTGCCCAAGCCAGCCCTGAGGCTCCCAACCAAGCCCCAACCCCAAGCCCCAAGGCCCCCCATGGTGCGACCAATGCTGTTTGGTTGAGCAAAACTCAAAATCTCCCGAGACATACCCGAGTCAATATGCTCCAAATGACCTATTTCCCAGAGAAATGAGGTTGATTTTCAATTGCAAGCAAATTGGCTCGATCAAATTGGCACCCCGAGGTGCCCGAGCCAGCCCCGAGGCCCCCAACCAAGCCCCAACCTCCAATGCCCCAAGGCCCCGAGGGCCCCATGGTGTAACCAATGCTGTTTGGCTGAGCAAAACTAAAAATCTCCCGAGACATACCTGAGCCAATATGCTCCAAATGACCTGTTTTCCAGAGAAATGAGGTTGGTTATCAATTTCAAGCAAATTGGCACCCCAAGAAGGTCGAGCTAGCCCCGAGGCCCCCAACCAAGCCCCACAGGAGGGTGCAACCATAATCTCTAGGGACATCAATCATCGGGACACGTTTCTTAATCACGGGGATAAAGACAAGGGACATCTTTTGGATGCTGGTTTTTATATGATGCTAAAGTTCCCCACAACCGTTGTCGACACTTTTGGATTCACATTCGAGCAACTCTTGGACAAAGGCCACCAACGACCATGAAAGTCTCTCAGATCCACCAGCTAACCCCCATAACGATTGACACCTGACAAAGCCCCACATCGGTTCAAAACAAACAAAGAGACAGCCTCAACAGCGAACACGACTCCAGGCCGCGAGCATTACGTCTTCATGCTATATCCCGGTTTGATAAGAACCAAATAAGGGCCAGGATCGGTGAAAAACGTTCTGAGCACTCCTGGCTTCACCTTCGAGCCACCACGGTGAGGATGCAACCATAATCTCTAGGGACATCTATCATCGGGACACGTTTCTTAATCACAGGGATCAAGACAAGGGACATCTTTTGGAGAACTTTCATTTTTCCGGATTCTGATCGCCAACTCCAAACGGCGCCGAGCACTAGCGTTGCCGACAGACGACGCTGGCTTCGACAGGCCCGCCCGATGCTGTTTTTATATGATGCAAAAGTTCCCCACAACCGTTGTCGACACTTTTGGATTCACATTCGAGCAACTCTTGGACAAAAGCCACCAACGACCATGAGAGTCTCTCAGATCCACCAGCTAATCCCCATAATGATTGACACCCGACAAAGCCCTACATCGGTTCATGACAAACAAAGAAATAGCTTCAACAGCGAACACGAATCGAGGCCACGTACATTACGTCTTCATGCTATATTCCAGTTTGATAAGAACCAAATAAGGGCTAGGATCGAGTAAAAACGTTCTGAGCACTCCTGGCTTCACCTTCGAGCCACCACGGTGAGGATGCAACCATAATCTCTAGGGACATCTATCGTCGGGACAAGTTTCTTAATCACGGGACACGTTTCTTAATCACGGGGATCAAAACAAGGGACATCTTTTGGGGAACTTTCATTTTTCCGAATTCTGATCGCTAACTTTAAACGGCGCCTAGCACCAGCGTTGCCGACAGACGACGCTGGCTTCAACAGGCCCGCCCGATGCTGGTTTTTATATGATGCAAAAGTTCCCCACAACCGTTGTCGACACTTTTGGATTCACATTCAAGCAACTCTTGGACAAAGGCCACCAACGACCATGAGAGTCTCTCTGATCCACCAGCTAATCCCCATAACGATTGACACCTGACAAAGCCCCACATCGGTTCATAACAAACAAAGAGATAGCTTCAACAGCGAACACGACTCCAGGCCGCGGACATTACGTCTTCATGCTATATCCCAGTTTGATAAGAACCAAATTAGGGCGAGGATCGGGTAAAAACATTCTGAGCACTACTGGCTTCACCTTCGAGCCACCACGGTGAGGATGCAACCATAATCTATAGATCTATCATCGGGACACGTTTCTTAATCACGGGGATAAAGACAAGGGACATCTTTTGGGGAACTTTCATTTTTCCGAATTCTGATCGCTAACTCCAAACGGTGCCGAGCACCAGCGTTGCAGACAGACGACGCTGGCTTCGACAGGCCCGCCCGATGCTGGTTTTTATATGATGCTAAAGTTCCCCACAACCGTTGTCGACACTTTCGGATTCACATTCGAGCAACTCTTGGACAAAGGCCACCAACGACCATGAAAGTCTCTCAGATCCACCAGCTAACCCCCATAACGATTGACACCTGACAAAGCCCCACATCGGTTCATAACAAACAAAGAGATAGCTTCAACAGTGAACACGACTCGAGGCCGCGGACTTTATGTCTTCATGCTAATATCCCAATTTGATAAGAACCAAATAAGGGCTAGGATCGGGTAAAAACGTTCTGAGCACTCCTGGCTTCACCTTCGAGCCACCACGGTGAGGATGCAACCATAATCTCCCGGGACATCTATCATCGGGACACATTTCTTAATCACGGGACACGTTTCTTAATCACGGGGATCAAGACAAGGAACATCTTTTGGGGAACTTTCATTTTTCCGAATTCTGATCGCTAACTCCAAACAGCGCAAAGCACCAGCGTTGCCGACAGACAACGCTAGCTTCGACAGGCCCGCCCGATTCTGGTTTTTATATATTGGAAATGTTCCCCACAACCGTTGTCGACACTTTTGGATTCACATTCGAGCAACTCTTGGACAAAGGCCACCAACGACCATGAAAGTCTCTCAGATCCACCAGCTAACCCCCATAACGATTGACACCTGACAAAGCCCCACATCGGTTCAAAACAAACAAAGAGACAGCCTCAACAGCGAACATGACTCCAGGCCGCGAGCATTACGTCTTCAATGCTATATCCCGGTTTGATAAGAACCAAATAAGGGCCAGGATCGGTGAAAAACGTTCTGAGCACTCCTGGCTTCACCTTCGAGCCACCACGGTGAGGATGAAACCATAATCTCTAGGGACATCTATCATCGGGACACGTTTCTTAATCACAGGGATCAAGACAAGGGACATCCTTTGAGGAACTTTCATTTTTCCGAATTCTGATCGCTAACTCCAAACAGCGCCGAGCACCAGCGTTGCCGACAGACGACGCTGGCTTCGACAGGCCCGCCCGATGCTAGTTTTTATATGATGCAAAATTTCAACACAACCCCCACAAGACATCCCAAATCAGTACGTTCAAGTCGCTGACCAGGTGCCCCGGGCGCCCCGGCAACGGAAGCTTGCGCCCAGTAGAAGGGGGGACTGCCCCCTCCCTATATATGACATTTCAGCTTTTTCCCAAGTGACCGCAGTTTGCACGTAGGTGTTCGAGGACTCACTATGGCCTTTTTTGAAGTTCCACTCATTTGTTTTGGACGTTCTTATAACCGAATTAAAGCTTCTAAAATCTAGTATCTCCAATAATATTTTCAGATTTCTTTTGATTTTTATAATATTTTATTTTGATTTTTGAAATCTTTTTTCCTGATTTAATCTTAAGAGGGGATTTGAAGTACCAAAACTCATTTAAAGAAAATAGCCAAATAAATTAATAAAATATTAATAAATTAATTTTTTAAAGACCTATTTTCCCAGAGAAATGAGGTTGGTTTTCAATTTCAAGCTAATTGCCTCGACTAAATTGGCATCCCGTGGTGCCCAAGCCAGCCCTGAGGCTCCCAACCAAGCCCCAAGGCCCCCCATGGTGCGACCAATGCTGTTTGGTTGAGGAAAACTCAAAATCTCCCGAGACATACCCGAGTCAATATGCTCCAAATGACCTATTTCCCAGAGAAATGAGGTTGACAAGCAAATTGGCTCGATCAAATTGGCACCCCGAGGTGCCCGAGCCAGCCCCGAGGCCCCCAACCTCCAATGCCCCAAGGCCCCGAGGGCCCCATGGTGTAACCAGTGCTGTTTGGCTGAGAAAAACTAAAAATCTCCCGAGACATACCTGAGCCAATATGCTCCAAATGACCTGTTTTCCAGAGAAATGAGGTTGGTTATCAATTTCAAGCAAATTGGCACCCCAAGAAGGTCGAGCTAGCCCCGAGGCCCCCAACCAAGCCCCACAGGAGGGTGCAACCATAATCTCTAGGGACATCAATCATCGGGACACGTTTCTTAATCACGGGGATAAAGACAAGGGACATCTTTCGAGGAACTTTCATTTTTTCGAATTCTGATCGTTAACTCCAAACGGCGCCGAGCACCAGCGTTGCCGACAGACGACGCTAGCTTCGACAGGCCCGCCCGATGCTGGTTTTTATATGATGCAAAAGTTCAACACAACCCCCGCAAGACATCCCAAATCAGCACGTTTAAGTCGCTGACCAGGTGCCCCGAGCGAGCCCCGGGCGCCCCAGCATCCGACGCTGGCGCCCAGTAGAAGGGGGGACTGCCCCCTCCCTATATATGACATTTCAGCTTTTTCCCAAGTGACCGCAGTTTGCACCTAGGTGTTCGAGGACTCACTATGGCCTTTTTTGAAGTTCCACTCATTTGTTTTGGACGTTCTTATAACCGAATTAAAGCTTCTAAAATCTAGTATCTCCAATAATATTTTCAGATTTCTTTTGATTTTTATAATATTTTATTTTGATTTTTGAAATCTTTTTTCCTGATTTAATCTTAAGATGGGATTTGAAGTACCAAAACTCATTTAAAGAAAATAGCCAAATAAATTAATAAAATATTAATAAATTAATTTTTTAAAGACCTATTTTCCCAGAGAAATGAGGTTGGTTTTCAATTTCAAGCTAATTGCCTCGACTAAATTGGCATCCCGTGGTGCCCAAGCCAGCCCTGAGGCTCCCAACCAAGCCCCAACCCCAAGCCCCAAGGCCCCCCATGGTGCGACCAATGCTGTTTGGTTGAGCAAAACTCAAAATCTCCCGAGACATACCCGAGTCAATATGCTCCAAATGACCTATTTCCCAGAGAAATGAGGTTGATTTTCAATTGCAAGCAAATTGGCTCGATCAAATTGGCACCCCGAGGTGCCCGAGCCAGCCCCGAGGCCCCCAACCAAGCCCCAACCTCCAATGCCCCAAGGCCCCGAGGGCCCCATGGTGTAACCAGTGCTGTTTGGCTGAGCAAAACTAAAAATCTCCCGAGACATACCTGAGCCAATATGCTCCAAATGACCTGTTTTCCAGAGAAATGAGGTTGGTTATCAATTTCAAGCAAATTGGCACCCCAAGAAGGTCGAGCTAGCCCCGAGGCCCCCAACCAAGCCCCACAGGAGGGTGCAACCATAATCTCTAGGGATATCAATCATCGGGACACGTTTCTTAATCACGGGGATAAAGACAAGGGACATCTTTTGAGGAACTTTCATTTTTTCGAATTCTGATCGTTAACTCCAAACGGCGCGGAGCACCAGCGTTGCCGACAGACGACGCTAGCTTCGACAGGCCCGCCCGATGCTGGTTTTTATATGATGCAAAAGTTCAACACAACCCCCGCAAGACATCCCAAATCAGCACGTTTAAGTCGCTGACCAGGTGCCCCGAGCGAGCCCCGGGCACCCCAGCATCCGACGCTGGCGCCCAGTAGAAGGGGGGACTGCCCCCTCCCTATATATGACATTTCAGCTTTTTCCCAAGTGGCCGCAGTTTGCAGCTAGGTGTTCGAGGACTCACTATGGCCTTTTTTCAAGTTCCACTCATTTGTTTTGGACGTTCTTATAACCGAATTAAAGCTTCTAAAATCTAGTATCTCCAATAATATTTTCAGATTTCTTTTGATTTTTATAATATTTTATTTTGATTTTTGAAATCTTTTTTCCTGATTTAATCTTAAGAGGGGATTTGAAGTACCAAAACTCATTTAAAGAAAATAGCCAAATAAATTAATAAAATATTAATAAATTAATTTTTTAAAGACCTATTTTCCCAGAGAAATGAGGTTGGTTTTCAATTTCAAGCTAATTGCCTCGACTAAATTGGCATCCCGTGGTGCCCAAGCCAGCCCTGAGGCTCCCAACCAAGCCCCAACCCCAAGCCCCAAGGCCCCCCATGGTGCGACCAATGCTGTTTGGTTGAGCAAAACTCAAAATCTCCCGAGACATACCCGAGTCAATATGCTCCAAATGACCTATTTCCCAGAGAAATGAGGTTGATTTTCAATTGCAAGCAAATTGGCTCGATCAAATTGGCACCCCGAGGTGCCCGAGCCAGCCCCGAGGCCCCCAACCAAGCCCCAACCTCCAATGCCCCAAGGCCCCGAGGGCCCCATGGTGTAACCAGTGCTGTTTGGCTGAGCAAAACTAAAAATCTCCCGAGACATACCTGAGCCAATATGCTCCAAATGACCTGTTTTCCAGAGAAATGAGGTTGGTTATCAATTTCAAGCAAATTGGCACCCCAAGAAGGTCGAGCTAGCCCCGAGGCCCCCAACCAAGCCCCACAGGAGGGTGCAACCATAATCTCTAGGGATATCAATCATCGGGACACGTTTCTTAATCACGGGGATAAAGACAAGGGACATCTTTTGAGGAACTTTCATTTTTTCGAATTCTGATCGTTAACTCCAAACGGCGCGGAGCACCAGCGTTGCCGACAGACGACGCTAGCTTCGACAGGCCCGCCCGATGCTGGTTTTTATATGATGCAAAAGTTCAACACAACCCCCGCAAGACATCCCAAATCAGCACGTTTAAGTCGCTGACCAGGTGCCCCGAGCGAGCCCCGGGCACCCCAGCATCCGACGCTGGCGCCCAGTAGAAGGGGGGACTGCCCCCTCCCTATATATGACATTTCAGCTTTTTCCCAAGTGACCGCAGTTTGCAGCTAGGTGTTCGAGGACTCACTATGGCCTTTTTTCAAGTTCCACTCATTTGTTTTGGACGTTCTTATAACCGAATTAAAGCTTCTAAAATCTAGTATCTCCAATAATATTTTCAGATTTCTTTTGATTTTTATAATATTTTATTTTGATTTTTGAAATCTTTTTTCCTGATTTAATCTTAAGAGGGGATTTGAAGTACCAAAACTCATTTAAAGAAAATAGCCAAATAAATTAATAAAATATTAATAAATTAATTTTTTAAAGACCTATTTTCCCAGAGAAATGAGGTTGGTTTTCAATTTCAAGCTAATTGCCTCGACTAAATTGGCATCCCGTGGTGCCCAAGCCAGCCCTGAGGCTCCCAACCAAGCCCCAACCCCAAGCCCCAAGGCCCCCCATGGTGCGACCAATGCTGTTTGGTTGAGCAAAACTCAAAATCTCCCGAGACATACCCGAGTCAATATGCTCCAAATGACCTATTTCCCAGAGAAATGAGGTTGATTTTCAATTGCAAGCAAATTGGCTCGATCAAATTGGCACCCCGAGGTGCCCGAGCCAGCCCCGAGGCCCCCAACCAAGCCCCAACCTCCAATGCCCCAAGGCCCCATGGTGTAACCAGTGCTGTTTGGCTGAGCAAAACTAAAAATCTCCCGAGACATACCTGAGCCAATATGCTCCAAATGACCTGTTTTCCAGAGAAATGAGGTTGGTTATCAATTTCAAGCAAATTGGCACCCCAAGAAGGTCGAGCTAGCCCCGAGGCCCCCAACCAAGCCCCACAGGAGGGTGCAACCATAATCTCTAGGGACATCAATCATCGGGACACGTTTCTTAATCACGGGGATAAAGACAAGGGACATCTTTTGAGGAACTTTCATTTTTTCGAATTCTGATCGTTAACTCCAAACGGCGCCGAGCACCAGCGTTGCCGACAGACGACGCTAGCTTCGACAGGCCCGCCCGATGCTGGTTTTTATATGATGCAAAAGTTCAACACAACCCCCGCAAGACATCCCAAATCAGCACGTTTAAGTCACTGACCAGGTGCCCCGAGCGAGCCCCGGGCGCCCCAGCATCCGACGCTGGCGCCCAGTATTTTTATAAAATCACCAACTTCTCTTTTTAACTCGAACCCTTCTAGGTTTCCTTTCCTAACTATTCATGCTATTATCCACTTTAATATCTCGGCCAAATTTCATTTTTAAAGGGTTTGATCACTATCTCAAAGTTCATACAATGAACTACTTAGTTATGCGAAACCTCTTTTACTAAAACGGACATTTCCCCTAAACCGTAAATCAAAACGATATGATTCTTTCGCTAAAACAAACAGGAAACACGGCCTCATGTTCAAGGTCAGAAACATTATGTTTATGCCCTTTTATGTAACCATGGTTTTGGTCTAAACTACCTAAGCAAAATTCAACATGGTAACAACGCTTAAACGTACTTCCCGTGTTTTTAAACACTCAATACAACCACCAATCCATAATCAACCAACCACCAATCAAACCTCAAGCTAATACTAACCTTGTCATCACTTTCTCATGCTTATGTCACTTCACTGCATCATGTTTATGTCATCATTTGTATCCTCAATCCTCTTATATATTAATCCACAATTTGTTACGCTTTTGTTTCACGATAGTTTCAAGTGGTTTTATAACGTTTCTCTGTACCAAAGCTAAGGGATACTTTCTTGATCTTTCCATTTCCTTGGTTTAATATATAGTCTTAGATTTCTCTCCTTGGTTTAAGGTATGATCATGGATTTCTCATTTCACACACTTTCTTAAAACGATCAAATCAATACATCCGTGATTGTCCAATGAATATTGATTTAAAATTCGGATGGGAATCTTCTGATTCTGAGTACGTTTATATTCTTTTATTTCTTCCTATACATCAATAATATAACTTCGAAACATTCATTACAGGTCATCCACATGGGGTGGACCAGCGATTGTCGCTGCCAGGGCAGGGAAACAACCAACCGGTACATACCAATCACCACTCATGCGCTACACATTCAACACGCCTCCATCACCAGTAGGCACAAGCCCCCAAAGGACCCTAAAGCCTTGAGATTACTTGACCATAACAAATGAAGGTGACATGCTCCGCTTCACGCGAATCAAAGCAACTCACTTAAACACACACTGAAAAATCAAACCGAATCCCACAAGAACGTTTAGGCAATCAAAACCCCAAAAAAGCATCACTTGAGGCCAGCAACGATTGCCACCAAACAAGCCCCGCATCCGTTCAGAACCAACAAAGGCCACCAACGACCGCGATAGTCTCTCAGATCCACCAGCTAAGCCCCATAACGATTGACACCTAACAAAGCCCCACATCGGTTCAAAACAAACAAAGAGACAGCCTCAACAGCGAACACGACTCCAGGCCGCGAGCATTACGTCTTCATGCTATATCCCGGTTTGATAAGAACCAAATAAGGGCCAGGATCGGTGAAAAACGTTCTGAGCACTCCTGGCTTCACCTTCGAGCCACCACGGTGAGGATGCAACCATAATCTCTAGGGACATCTATCATCGGGACACGTTTCTTAATCACAGGGATCAAGACAAGGGACATCTTTTGGGGAACTTTCATTTTTCCGGATTCTGATCGCTAACTCCAAACGGCGCCGAGCACTAGCGTTGCCGACAGACGACGCTGGCTTCGACAGGCCCGCCCGATGCTAGTTTTTATATGATGCAAAATTTCAACACAACCCCCACAAGACATCCCAAATCAGTACGTTCAAGTCGCTGACCAGGTGCCCCGAGCGAGCCCCGGGCGCCCAACCAAGCCCCACAGGAGGGTGCAACCATAATCTCTAGGGACATCAATCATCGGGACACGTTTCTTAATCACGGGGATAAAGACAAGGGACATCTTTTGGATGCTGGTTTTTATATGATGCTAAAGTTCCCCACAACCGTTGTCGACACTTTTGGATTCACATTCGAGCAACTCTTGGACAAAGGCCACCAACGACCATGAAAGTCTCTCAGATCCACCAGCTAACCCCCATAACGATTGACACCTGACAAAGCCCCACATCGGTTCATGACTAACAAAGAGATAGCTTCAACAGCGAACACGACTCGAGGCCGCGGACATTACGTCTTCATGCTATATTCCAGTTTGATAAGAACCAAATAAGGGCTAGGATCGGGTAAAAACATTCTGAGCACTCCTGGCTTCACCTTCGAGCCACCACGGTGAGGATGCAACCATAATCTTTAGGGACATCTATCATCGGGACACGTTTCTTAATCACGGGGATAAAGACAAGGGACATCTTTTGAGGAACTTTCATTTTTCCGAATTCTGATCGCTAACTCCAAACAGCGCCGAGCACCAGCGTTGCCGACAGACGACGCTGGCTTCGACAGGCCCGCCCGATGCTAGTTTTTATATGATGCAAAATTTCAACACAACCCCCACAAGACATCCCAAATCAGTACGTTCAAGTCGCTGACCAGGTGCCCCGAGCGAGCCCCGGGCGCCCCGGCAACGGAAGCTTGCGCCCAGTAGAAGGGGGGACTGCCCCCTCCCTATATATGACATTTCAGCTTTTTCCCAAGTGACCGCAGTTTGCACCTAGGTGTTCGAGGACTCACTATGGCCTTTTTTGAAGTTCCACTCATTTGTTTTGGACGTTCTTATAACCGAATTAAAGCTTCTAAAATCTAGTATCTCCAATAATATTTTCAGATTTCTTTTGATTTTTATAATATTTTATTTTGATTTTTGAAATCTTTTTTCCTGATTTAATCTTAAGAGGGGATTTGAAGTACCAAAACTCATTTAAAGAAAATAGCCAAATAAATTAATAAAATATTAATAAATTAATTTTTTAAAGACCTATTTTCCCAGAGAAATGAGGTTGGTTTTCAATTTCAAGCTAATTGCCTCGACTAAATTGGCATCCCGTGGTGCCCAAGCCAGCCCTGAGGCTCCCAACCAAGCCCCAACCCCAAGCGCCAAGGCCCCCCATGGTGCGACCAATGCTGTTTGGTTGAGCAAAACTCAAAATCTCCCGAGACATACCCGAGTCAATATGCTCCAAATGACCTATTTCCCAGAGAAATGAGGTTGATTTTCAATTGCAAGCAAATTGGCTCGATCAAATTGGCACCCCGAGGTGCCCGAGCCAGCCCCGAGGCCCCCAACCAAGCCCCAACCTCCAATGCCCCAAGGCCCCGAGGGCCCCATGGTGTAACCAGTGCTGTTTGGCTGAGCAAAACTAAAAATCTCCCGAGACATACCTGAGCCAATATGCTCCAAATGACCTGTTTTCCAGAGAAATGAGGTTGGTTATCAATTTCAAGCAAATTGGCACCCCAAGAAGGTCGAGCTAGCCCCGAGGCCCCCAACCAAGCCCCACAGGAGGGTGCAACCATAATCTCTAGGGACATTAATCATCGGGACACGTTTCTTAATCATGGGGATAAAGACAAGGGACATCTTTTGAGGAACTTTCATTTTTTCGAATTCTGATCGTTAACTCCAAACGGCGCCGAGCACCAGCGTTGCCGACAGACGACGCTAGCTTCGACAGGCCCGCCCGATGCTGGTTTTTATGTGATGCAAAAGTTCAACACAACCCCCGCAAGACATCCCAAATCAGCACGTTTAAGTCGCTGACCAGGTGCCCCGAGCGAGCCCCGGGCGCCCCAGCATCCGACGCTGGCGCCCAGTAGAAGGGGGGACTGCCCCCTCCCTATATATGACATTTCAGCTTTTTCCCAAGTGACCGCAGTTTGCACCTAGGTGTTCGAGGACTCACTATGGCCTTTTTTGAAGTTCCACTCATTTGTTTTGGACGTTCTTATAACCGAATTAAAGCTTCTAAAATCTAGTATCTCCAATAATATTTTCAGATTTCTTTTGATTTTTATAATATTTTATTTTGATTTTTGAAATCTTTTTTCCTGATTTAATCTTAAGAGGGGATTTGAAGTACCAAAACTCATTTAAAGAAAATAGCCAAATAAATTAATAAAATATTAATAAATTAATTTTTTAAAGACCTATTTTCCCAGAGAAATGAGGTTGGTTTTCAATTTCAAGCTAATTGCCTCGACTAAATTGGCATCCCGTGGTGCCCAAGCCAGCCCTGAGGCTCCCAACCAAGCCCCAACCCCAAGCCCCAAGGCCCCCCATGGTGCGACCAATGCTGTTTGGTTGAGCAAAACTCAAAATCTCCCGAGACATACCCGAGTCAATATGCTCCAAATGACCTATTTCCCAGAGAAATGAGGTTGATTTTCAATTGCAAGCAAATTGGCTCGATCAAATTGGCACCCCGAGGTGCCCGAGCCAGCCCCGAGGCCCCCAACCAAGCCCCAACCTCCAATGCCCCAAGGCCCCGAGGGCCCCATGGTGTAACCAGTGCTGTTTGGCTGAGCAAAACTAAAAATCTCCCGAGACATACCTGAGCCAATATGCTCCAAATGACCTGTTTTCCAGAGAAATGAGGTTGGTTATCAATTTCAAGCAAATTGGCACCCCAAGAAGGTCGAGCTAGCCCCGAGGCCCCCAACCAAGCCCCACAGGAGGGTGCAACCATAATCTCTAAGGACATCAATCATCGGGACACGTTTCTTAATCACGGGGATAAAGACAAGGGACATCTTTTGAGGAACTTTCATTTTTTCAAATTCTGATCGTTAACTCCAAACGGCGCCGAGCACCAGCGTTGCCGACAGACGACGCTAGCTTCGACAGGCCCGCCCGATGCTGGTTTTTATATGATGCAAAAGTTCAACACAACCCCCGCAAGACATCCCAAATCAGCACGTTTAAGTCGCTGACCAGGTGCCCCGAGCGAGCCCCGGGCGCCCCAGCATCCGACGCTGGCGCCCAGTATTTTTATAAAATCACCAACTTCTCTTTTTAACTCGAACCCTTCTAGGTTTCCTTTCCTAACTATTCATGCTATTATCCACTTTAATATCTCGGCCAAATTTCATTTTTAAAGGGTTTGATCACTATCTCAAAGTTCATATAATGAACTACTTAGTTATGCGAAACCTCTTTTACTAAAATGGACATTTCCCCTAAACCGTAAATCAAAACGATATGATTCTTTCGCTAAAACAAACAGGAAACACGGCCTCATGTTCAAGGTCAGAAACATTATGTTTATGCCCTTTTATGTAACCATGGTTTCGGTCTAAACTACCTAAGCAAAATTCAACATGGTAACAACGCTTAAACGTACTTCCCGTGTTTTTAAACACTCAATACAACCACCAATCCATAATCAACCAACCACCAATCAAACCTCAAGCTAATACTAACCTTGTCATCACTTTCTCATGCTTATGTCACTTCACTGCATCATGTTTATGTCATCATTTGTATCCTCAATCCTCTTATATATTAATCCACAATTTGTTACGCTTTTTGTTTCACGATAGTTTCAAGTGGTTTTATAACGTTTCTCTGTACCAAAGCTAAGGGATACTTTCTTGATCTTTCCATTTCCTTGGTTTAATATATAGTCTTAGATTTCTCTCCTTGGTTTAAGGTATGATCATGGATTTCTCATTTCACACACTTTCTTAAAACGATCAAATCAATACATCCGTGATTGTCCAATGAATATTGATTTAAAATTCGGATGGGAATCTTCTGATTCTGAGTACGTTTATATTCTTTTATTTCTTCCTATACATCAATAATATAACTTCAAAACATTCATTACAGGTCATCCACATGGGGTGGACCAGCGATTGTCGCTGCCAGGGCAGGGAAACAACCAACCGGTACATACCAATCACCACTCATGCGCTACACATTCAACACGCCTCCATCACCAGTAGGCACAAGCCCCCAAAGGACCCTAAAGCCTTGAGATTACTTGACCATAACAAATGAAGGTGACATGCTCCGCTTCACGCGAATCAAAGCAACTCACTTAAACACACACTGAAAAATCAAACCGAATCCCACAAGAACGTTTAGGCAATCAAAACCCCAAAAAAGCATCACTTGAGGCCAGCAACGATTGCCACCAAACAAGCCCCGCATCCGTTCAGAACCAACAAAGGCCACCAATGACCGCGATAGTCTCTCAGATCCACCAGCTAAGCCCCATAACGATTGACACCTAACAAAGCCCCACATCGGTTCAAAACAATCAAAGAGACAGCCTCAACAGCGAACACGACTCCAGGCCGCGAGCATTACGTCTTCATGCTATATCCCGGTTTGATAAGAACCAAATAAGGGCCAGGATCGGTGAAAAACGTTCTGAGCACTCCTGGCTTCACCTTCGAGCCACCACGGTGAGGATGCAACCATAATCTCTAGGGACATCTATCATCGGGACACGTTTCTTAATCACAGGGATCAAGACAAGGGACATCTTTTGGGGAACTTTCATTTTTCCGGATTCTGATCGCTAACTCCAAACGGCGCCGAGCACTAGCGTTGCCGACAGACGACGCTGGCTTCGACAGGCCCGCCCGATGCTGTTTTTATATGATGCAAAAGTTCCCCACAACCGTTGTCGACACTTTTGGATTCACATTCGAGCAACTCTTGGACAAAAGCCACCAATGACCATGAGAGTCTCTCAGATCCACCAGCTAATCCCCATAACGATTGACACCCGAAAAAGACCTACATCGGTGCATGACAAACAAAGAAATAGCTTCAACAGCGAACACAAATCGAGGCCGCATACATTACGTCTTCAAGCTATATTCCAGTTTGATAAGAACCAAATAAGGGCTAGGATCGAGTAAAAACGTTTTGAGCACTCCTGGCTTCACCTTCGAGCCACCACGGTGAGGATGCAACCATAATCTCTAGGGACATCTATCGTCGGGACAAGTTTCTTAATCACGGGACACGTTTCTTAATCACGGGGATCAAAACAAGGGACATCTTTTAGGGAACTTTCATTTTTCCGAATTCTGATCGCTAACTTTAAACGGCGCCGAGCACCAGCGTTGCCGACAGACGACGCTGGCTTCAACAGGCCCGCCCGATGCTGGTTTTTATATGATGCAAAAGTTCCCCACAACCGTTGTCGACACTTTTGGATTCACATTCAAGCAACTCTTGGACAAAGGCCACCAACGACCATGAGAGTCTCTCTGATCCACCAGCTAATCCCCATAACGATTGACACCTGACAAAGCCCCACATCGGTTCATAACAAACAAAGAGATAGCTTCAACAGCGAACACGACTCCAGGCCGCGGACATGACGTCTTCATGCTATATCCCAGTTTGATAAGAACCAAATTAGGGCGAGGATCGGGTAAAAACATTCTGAGCACTACTGGCTTCACCTTCGAGCCACCACGGTGAGGATGCAACCATAATCTTTAGGGACATCTATCATCGGGACACGTTTCTTAATCACGGGGATAAAGACAAGGGACATCTTTTAAGGAACTTTCATTTTTCCGAATTCTGATCGCTAACTCCAAACAGCGCCGAGCACCAGCGTTGCCGACAGACGACGCTGGCTTCGACAGGCCCGCCCGATGCTGGTTTTTATATGATGCAAAATTTCAACACAACCCCCCACAAGACATCCCAAATCAGTACGTTCAAGTCGCTGACCAGGTGCCCCGAGCGAGCCCCGGGCGCCCCAGCAACGGAAGCTTGCGCCCAGTAGAAGGTGGGACTGCCCCCTCCCTATATATGACATTTCAGCTTTTTCCCAAGTGACCGCAGTTTACACCTAGGTGTTCGAGGACTCACTATGGCCTTTTTTGAAGTTCCACTCATTTGTTTTGGACGTTCTTATAACCGAATTAAAGCTTCTAAAATCTAGTATCTCCAATAATATTTTCAGATTTCTTTTGATTTTTATAATATTTTATTTTGATTTTTGAAATCTTTTTTCCTGATTTAATCTTAAGAGGGGATTTGAAGTACCAAAACTCATTTAAAGAAAATAGCCAAATAAATTAATAAAATATTAATAAATTAATTTTTTAAAGACCTATTTTCCCAGAGAAATGAGGTTGGTTTTCAATTGCAAGCAAATTGGCTCGATCAAATTGGCACCCCGAGGTGCCCGAGCCAGCCCCGAGGCCCCCAACCAAGCCCCAAGGCCCCCGAGGGCCCCATGGTGTAACCAGTGCTGTTTGGCTGAGCAAAACTAAAAATCTCCCGAGACATACCTGAGCCAATATGCTCCAAATGACCTGTTTTCCAGAGAAATGAGGTTGGTTATCAATTTCAAGCAAATTGGCACCCCAAGAAGGCCGAGCTAGCCCCGAGGCCCCCAACCAAGCCCCACAGGAGGGTGCAACCATAATCTCTAGGGACATCAATCATCGGGACACGTTTCTTAATCACGGGGATAAAGACAAGGGACATCTTTTGAGGAACTTTCATTTTTTCGAATTCTGATCGCTAACTCCAAACGGCGCCGAGCACCAGCGTTGCCGACAGACGACGCTAGCTTCGACAGGCCCGCCCGATGCTGGTTATTATATGATGCAAAAGTTCAACACAACCCCCGCAAGACATCCCAAATTAGCACGTTAAAGTCGCTGACCAGGTGCCCCGAGCGAGCCCCAACATCCGACGCTGGCGCCCAGTATTTTTATAAAATCACCAACTTCTCTTTTTAACTCGAACCCTTCTAGGTTTCCTTTCCTAACTATTCATGCTATTATCCACTTTAATATCTCGGCCAAATTTCATTTTTAAAGGGTTTGATCACTATCTCAAAGTTCATACAATGAACTACTTAGTTACGCGAAACCTCTGTTACTAAAACGGACATTTCCCCTAAACCGTAAATCAAAACAATATGATTCTTTCGCTAAAACAAACTAGGAAACATGGCCTAATGTTCAAGGTCAGAAACATTATGTTTATGCCCTTTTATGTAACGATTGACACCTGGCTTCACCTTCGAGCCACCATGGTGAGAATGCAAAAGTTCCCCACAATCGTTGTTGACACTTTTGGATTCACATTCGAGCAACTCTTGGACAAAGGCCACCAACGACCATGAGAGTCTCTCAGATCCACTAGACTAATCCTCATAACGATTGACACCTGACAAAGCCCCACATCGTTTCATAACAAACAAAAAGATAGCTTCAACAGCGAACACGACTCGAGGCCGCGGACTTTACGTCTTCATGCTATATCCCAATTTGATAAGAACCAAATAAGGGCTAGAATCGGGTAAAAACGTTCTGAGCACTCCTAGCTTCACCTTCGAGCAACCACGGTGAGGATGCAACCATAATCTCTCGGGACATCAATCATCAGTACACATTTCTTAATCACGGGACACGTTTCTTAATCACGGGGATCAAGACAAGAAACATCTTTTGGGGAACTTTCATTTTTCCGAATTCTGATCGCTAACTGCAAACGGCATAGAGCACTAGCGTTGCCGACAGACAATGCTGGCTTCGACAGGCCCGCCAGATGCTGGCTTTTATATATTGGCAATGTTCCCCACAACCGTTGTCCACACTTTTGGATTCACATTCGAGCAACTCTTGGACAAAGGCCACCAACGACCATGAGAGTCTCTCAGATCCACCAGCTAATCCCCATAACGAATGACACCTGACAAAGCCCCACATCGTTTCATAACAAACAAAGAGATAGCTTCAACAGCGAACACGACTCCAGGCCGCGAACATTACATCTTCATGCTATATCCCAGTTTGATAAAAACCAAATAAGGGCTAGGATCGGGTAAAAACATTATGAGCACTCCTGGCTTCACCTTCGAGCCACCACGGTGAGGATGCAACGATAATCTCTAAGGAACTTTCATTTCTCCGATTTCTGATCGCTAAATCCAAACGGCGCCGAGCACCAGCGTTGTCGACAGACAACGCTGGCTTCGACAGGCCCGCCCGATGCTGGTTTTTATATGATGCAAAAGTTCAACACAACCCCCACGAGACATCCCAAATCAGTACGTTCAAGTCGCTGACCAGGTGCCCCAAGCGAGCCCCGGGTGCCCCAGCAACGGAAGCTTGCGCCCAGTAGAAGGGGGGACTGCCCCCTCCCTATATATGACATTTCAGCTTTTTCCCAAGTGACCGCAGTTTGCACCTAGGTGTTCGAGGACTTACTATGGCCTTTTTTGAAGTTCCACTCATTTGTTTTGGACGTTCTTATAACCGAATTAAAGTTTCTTAAATCTAGTATCTCCAATAATATTTTCAGATTTCTTTTGATTTTTATAAAATTTTATTTTGATTTTTGAAATCTTTTTTCCTGATTTAATCTTAAGAGGGGATTTGAAGTACCCAAACTCATTTAAAGAAAATAGCCAAATAAATTAATAAAATATTAATAAATTAATTTTTTAAAGACCTATTTTCCCAGAGAAATGAGGTTGGTTTTCAATTTCAAGCTAATCGACCAAATTGGCATCCCGTGGTGCCCAAGCCAGCCCTGAGGCTCCCAACCAAGCCCCAACCCCAAGCCCCAAGGCCCCCCATGGTGTGACCAATGCTGTTTGGTTGAGCAAAACTCAAAATCTCCCGAGACATACCCGAGTCAATATGCTCCAAATGACCTATTTCCCAGAGAAATGAGGTTGATTTTCAATTGCAAGCAAATTGGCTCGATCAAATTGACACCCCGAGGTGCCCGAGCCAGCCCCAAGGCCCCCAACCAAGCCCCAAGCTCCAATGCTCCAAGGCCCCCGAGGGCCCCATGATGTAACCAGTGCTGTTTGGCTGAGCAAAACTAAAAATCTCCCGAGACATACCTGAGCCAATATGCTCCAAATGACCTGTTTTCCAGAGAAATGAAGTTGGTTATCAATTTCAAGCAAATTGGCACCCCAAGAAGGCCGAGCTAGCCCCGAGGCCCCCAACCAAGCCCCACAGGAGGGTGCAACCATAATCTCTAGGGACATCAATCATCGGGACACGTTTCTTAATCACGGGGATAAAGACAAGGGACATCTTTTGGATGCTGGTTTTCAATTTCAAGCTAATTGCCTCGACTAAATTGGCATCCCGTGGTGCCCAAGCCAGCCCTGAGGCTCCCAACCAAGCCCCAAGGCCCCCCATGGTGCGACCAATGCTGTTTGGTTGAGGAAAACTCAAAATCTGCCGAGACATACCCGAGTCAATATGCTCCAAATGACCTATTTCCCAGAGAAATGAGGTTGACAAGCAAATTGGCTCGATCAAATTGGCACCCCGAGGTGCCCGAGCCAGCCCCGAGGCCCCCAACCTCCAATGCCCCAAGGCCCCGAGGGCCCCATGGTGTAACCAGTGCTGTTTGGCTGAGAAAAACTAAAAATCTCCCGAGACATACCTGAGCCAATATGCTCCAAATGACCTGTTTTCCAGAGAAATGAGGTTGGTTATCAATTTCAAGCAAATTGGCACCCCAAGAAGGTCGAGCTAGCCCCGAGGCCCCCAACCAAGCCCCACAGGAGGGTGCAACCATAATCTCTAGGGACATCAATCATCGGGACACGTTTCTTAATCACGGGGATAAAGACAAGGGACATCTTTTGAGGAACTTTCATTTTTTCGAATTCTGATCGTTAACTCCAAACGGCGCCGAGCACCAGCGTTGCCGACAGACGACGCTAGCTTCGACAGGCCCGCCCGATGCTGGTTTTTATATGATGCAAAAGTTCAACACAACCCCCGCAAGACATCCCAAATCAGCACGTTTAAGTCGCTGACCAGGTGCCCCGAGCGAGCCCCGGGCGCCCCAGCATCCGACGCTGGCGCCCAGTATTTTTATAAAATCACCAACTTCTCTTTTTAACTCGAACCCTTCTAGGTTTCCTTTCCTAACTATTCATGCTATTATCCACTTTAATATCTCGGCCAAATTTCATTTTTAAAGGGTTTGATCACTATCTCAAAGTTCATACAATGAACTACTTAGTTATGCGAAACCTCTTTTACTAAAACGGACATTTCCCCTAAACCGTAAATCAAAACGATATGATTCTTTCGCTAAAACAAACAGGAAACACGGCCTCATGTTCAAGGTCAGAAACATTATGTTTATGCCCTTTTATGTAACCATGGTTTCGGTCTAAACTACCTAAGCAAAATTCAACATGGTAACAACGCTTAAACGTACTTCCCGTGTTTTTAAACGTTCTGAGCACTCCTGGCTTCACCTTCGAGCCACCACGGTGAGGATGCAACCATAATCTCTAGGGACATCTATCATCGGGACACGTTTCTTAATCACAGGGATCAAGACAAGGGACATCTTTTGGAGAACTTTCATTTTTCCGGATTCTGATCGCCAACTCCAAACGGCGCCGAGCACTAGCGTTGCCGACAGACGACGCTGGCTTCGACAGGCCCGCCCGATGCTGTTTTTATATGATGCAAAAGTTCCCCACAACCGTTGTCGACACTTTTGGATTCACATTCGAGCAACTCTTGGACAAAAGCCACCAACGACCATGAGAGTCTCTCAGATCCACCAGCTAATCCCCATAATGATTGACACCCGACAAAGCCCTACATCGGTTCATGACAAACAAAGAAATAGCTTCAACAGCGAACACGAATCGAGGCCGCGTACATTACGTCTTCATGCTATATTCCAGTTTGATAAGAACCAAATAAGGGCTAGGATCGAGTAAAAACGTTCTGAGCACTCCTGGCTTCACCTTCGAGCCACCACGGTGAGGATGCAACCATAATCTCTAGGGACATCTATCGTCGGGACAAGTTTCTTAATCACGGGACACGTTTCTTAATCACGGGGATCAAAACAAGGGACATCTTTTGGGGAACTTTCATTTTTCTGAATTCTGATCGCTAACTTTAAACGGCGCCTAGCACCAGCGTTGCCGACAGACGACGCTGGCTTCAACAGGCCCGCCCGATGCTGGTTTTTATATGATGCAAAAGTTCCCCACAACCGTTGTCGACACTTTTGGATTCACATTCAAGCAACTCTTGGACAAAGGCCACCAACGACCATGAGAGTCTCTCTGATCCACCAGCTAATCCCCATAACGATTGACACCTGACAAAGCCCCACATCGGTTCATAACAAACAAAGAGATAGCTTCAACAGCGAACACGACTCCAGGCCGCGGACATTACGTCTTCATGCTATATCCCAGTTTGATAAGAACCAAATTAGGGCGAGGATCGGGTAAAAACATTCTGAGCACTACTGGCTTCACCTTCGAGCCACCACGGTGAGGATGCAACCATAATCTATAGATCTATCATCGGGACACGTTTCTTAATCACGGGGATAAAGACAAGGGACAACTTTTGGGGAACTTTCATTTTTCCGAATTCTGATCGCTAACTCCAAACGGTGCCGAGCACCAGCGTTGTAGACAGACGACGCTGGCTTCGACAGGCCCGCCCGATGCTGGTTTTTATATGATGCTAAAGTTCCCCACAACCGTTGTCGACACTTTTGGATTCACATTCGAGCAACTCTTGGACAAAGGCCACCAACGACCATGAAAGTCTCTCAGATCCACCAGCTAACCCCCATAACGATTGACACCTGACAAAGCCCCACATCGGTTCATGACTAACAAAGAGATAGCTTCAACAGCGAACACGACTCGAGGCCGCGGACATTACGTCTTCATGCTATATTCCAGTTTGATTAAGAACCAAATAAGGGCTAGGATCGGGTAAAAACGTTCTAAGCACTCCTGGCTTCACCTTCGAGCCACCACGGTGAGGATGCAACCATAATCTCTAGGGACATCTATCATCGGGACACGTTTCTTAGTCATGGGACACGTTTCTTAATCACGAGGATCAAGACAAGGGACATCTTTTGGGGAACTTTCATTTTTCCGAATTCTGATCGCCAACTCCAAACGGCGCCGAGCAACAGCGTTACCGACAGACGACGCTGGCTTCGACAGGCCCGCCTGATGCTGGTTTTTATATAATGCAAAAGTTCCCCACAACCGTTGTCGACACTTTCGGATTCACATTCGAGCAACTCTTGGACAAAGGCCACCAACGACCATGAGAGTCTCTCAGATCCACCAGGCTAATCCCCATAACGATTGACACCTGATAAAGCCCCACATCGTTTCATAACAAACAAAGAGATAGCTTCAACAGCGAACACGACTCGAGGCCGCGGACTTTACGTCTTCATGCTAATATCCCAATTTGATAAGAACCAAATAAGGGCTAGGATCGGGTAAAAACGTTCTGAGCACTCCTGGCTTCACCTTCGAGCCACCACGGTGAGGATGCAACCATAATCTCTCGGGACATCTATCATCGGGACACATTTCTTAATCACGGGACACGTTTCTTAATCACGGGGATCAAGACAAGGAACATCTTTTGGGGAACTTTCATTTTTCCGAATTCTGATCGCTAACTCCAAACAGCGCAAAGCACCAGCATTGCCGACAGACAACGCTAGCTTCGACAGGCCCGCCCGATTCTGGTTTTTATATATTGGAAATGTTCCCCACAACCGTTGTCGACACTTTTGGATTCACATTCGAGCAACTCTTGGACAAAGGCCACCAACGACCATGAAAGTCTCTCAGATCCACCAGCTAACCCCCATAACGATTGACACCTGACAAAGCCCCACATCGGTTCAAAACAAACAAAGAGACAGCCTCAACAGCGAACACGACTCCAGGCCGCGAGCATTACGTCTTCAATGCTATATCCCGGTTTGATAAGAACCAAATAAGGGCCAGGATCGGTGAAAAACGTTCTGAGCACTCCTGGCTTCACCTTCGAGCCACCACGGTGAGGATGCAACCATAATCTCTAGGGACATCTATCATCAGGACACGTTTCTTAATCACAGGGATCAAGACAAGGGACATCCTTTGAGGAACTTTCATTTTTCCGAATTCTGATCGCTAACTCCAAACAGCGCCGAGCACCAGCGTTGCCGACAGACGACGCTGGCTTCGACAGGCCCGCCCGATGCTAGTTTTTATATGATGCAAAATTTCAACACAACCCCCACAAGACATCCCAAATCAGTACGTTCAAGTCGCTGACCAGGTGCCCCGAGCGAGCCCCGGGCGCCCCAGCAACGGAAGCTTGCGCCCAGTAGAAGGTGGGACTGCCCCCTCCCTATATATGACATTTCAGCTTTTTCCCAAGTGACCGCAGTTTGCACCTAGGTGTTCGAGGACTCACTATGGCCTTTTTTGAAGTTCCACTCATTTGTTTTGGACGTTCTTATAACCGAATTAAAGCTTCTAAAATCTAGTATCTCCAATAATATTTTCAGATTTCTTTTGATTTTTATAATATTTTATTTTGATTTTTGAAATCTTTTTTCCTGATTTAATCTTAAGAGGGGATTTGAAGTACCAAAACTCATTTAAAGAAAATAGCCAAATAAATTAATAAAATATTAATAAATTAATTTTTTAAAGACCTATTTTCCCAGAGAAATGAGGTTGGTTTTCAATTTCAAGCTAATTGCCTCGACTAAATTGGCATCCCGTGGTGCCCAAGCCAGCCCTGAGGCTCCCAACCAAGCCCCAACCCCAAGCCCCAAGGCCCCCCATGGTGCGACCAATGCTGTTTGGTTGAGCAAAACTCAAAATCTCCCGAGACATACCCGAGTCAATATGCTCCAAATGACCTATTTCCCAGAGAAATGAGGTTGATTTTCAATTGCAAGCAAATTGGCTCGATCAAATTGGCACCCCGAGGTGCCCGAGCCAGCCCCGAGGCCCCCAACCAAGCCCCAACCTCCAATGCCCCAAGGCCCCGAGGGCCCCATGGTGTAACCAGTGCTGTTTGGCTGAGCAAAACTAAAAATCTCCCGAGACATACCTGAGCCAATATGCTCCAAATGACCTGTTTTCCAGAGAAATGAGGTTGGTTATCAATTTCAAGCAAATTGGCACCCCAAGAAGGTCGAGCTAGCCCCGAGGCCCCCAACCAAGCCCCACAGGAGGGTGCAACCATAATCTCTAGGGACATCAATCATCGGGACACGTTTCTTAATCACGGGGATAAAGACAAGGGACATCTTTTGAGGAACTTTCATTTTTTCGAATTCTGATCGTTAACTCCAAACGGCGCCGAGCACCAGCGTTGCCGACAGACGACGCTAGCTTCGACAGGCCCGCCCGATGCTGGTTTTTATATGATGCAAAAGTTCAACACAACCCCCGCAAGACATCCCAAATCAGCACGTTTAAGTCGCTGACCAGGTGCCCCGAGCGAGCCCCGGGCGCCCCAGCATCCGACGCTGGCGCCCAGTATTTTTATAAAATCACCAACTTCTCTTTTTAACTCGAACCCTTCTAGGTTTCCTTTCCTAACTATTCATGCTATTATCCACTTTAATATCTCGGCCAAATTTCATTTTTAAAGGGTTTGATCACTATCTCAAAGTTCATACAATGAACTACTTAGTTATGCGAAACCTCTTTTACTAAAACGGACATTTCCCCTAAACCGTAAATCAAAACGATATGATTCTTTCGCTAAAACAAACAGGAAACACGGCCTCATGTTCAAGGTCAGAAACATTATGTTTATGCCCTTTTATGTAACCATGGTTTCGGTCTAAACTACCTAAGCAAAATTCAACATGGTAACAACGCTTAAACGTACTTCCCGTGTTTTTAAACACTCAATACAACCACCAATCCATAATCAACCAACCACCAATCAAACCTCAAGCTAATACTAACCTTGTCATCACTTTCTCATGCTTATGTCACTTCACTGCATCATGTTTATGTCATCATTTGTATCCTCAATCCTCTTATATATTAATCCACAATTTGTTACGCTTTTTGTTTCACGATAGTTTCAAGTGGTTTTATAACGTTTCTCTGTACCAAAGCTAAGGGATACTTTCTTGATCTTTCCATTTCCTTGGTTTAATATATAGTCTTAGATTTCTCTCCTTGGTTTAAGGTATGATCATGGATTTCTCATTTCACACACTTTCTTAAAACGATCAAATCAATACATCCGTGATTGTCCAATGAATATTGATTTAAAATTCGGATGGGAATCTTCTGATTCTGAGTACGTTTATATTCTTTTATTTCTTCCTATACATCAATAATATAACTTCGAAGCATTCATTACAGGTCATCCACATGGGGTGGACCAGCGATTGTCGCTGCCAGGGCAGGGAAACAACCAACCGGTACATACCAATCACCACTCATGCGCTACACATTCAACACGCCTCCATCACCAGTAGGCACAAGCCCCCAAAGGACCCTAAAGCCTTGAGATTACTTGACCATAACAAATGAAGGTGACATGCTCCGCTTCACGCGAATCAAAGCAACTCACTTAAACACACACTGAAAAATCAAACCGAATCCCACAAGAACGTTTAGGCAATTAAAACCCCAAAAAAGCATCACTTGAGGCCAGCAACGATTGCCACCAAACAAGCCCCGCATCCGTTCAGAACCAACAAAGGCCACCAACGACCGCGATAGTCTCTCAGATCCACCAGCTAAGCCCCATAACGATTGACACCTAACAAAGCCCCACATCGGTTCAAAACAAACAAAGAGACAGCCTCAACAGCGAACACGACTCCAGGCCGCGAGCATTACGTCTTCATGCTATATCCCAGTTTGATAAGAACCAAATAAGGGCCAGGATCGGTGAAAAACGTTCTGAGCACTCCTGGCTTCACCTTCGAGCCACCACGGTGAGGATGCAACCATAATCTCTAGGGACATCTATCATCGGGACACGTTTCTTAATCACATGGATCAAGACAAGGGACATCTTTTGGGGAACTTTCATTTTTCCGGATTCTGATCGCTAACTCCAAACGGCGCCGAGCACTAGCGTTGCCGACAGACGACGCTGGCTTCGACAGGCCCGCCCGATGCTAGTTTTTATATGATGCAAAATTTCAACACAACCCCCACAAGACATCCCAAATCAGTACGTTCAAGTCGCTGACCAGGTGCCCCGAGCGAGCCCCGAGCGCCCAACCAAGCCCCACAGGAGGGTGCAACCATAATCTCTAGGGACATCAATCATCGGGACACGTTTCTTAATCACGGGGATAAAGACAAGGGACATCTTTTGGATGCTGGTTTTTATATGATGCTAAAGTTCCCCACAACCGTTGTCGACACTTTTGGATTCACATTCGAGCAACTCTTGGACAAAGGCCACCAACGACCATGAAAGTCTCTCAGATCCACCAGCTAACCCCCATAACGATTGACACCTGACAAAGCCCCACATCGGTTCATGACTAACAAAGAGATAGCTTCAACAGCGAACACGACTCGAGGCCGCGGACATTACGTCTTCATGCTATATTCCAATTTGAAAAGAACCAAATAAGGGCTAGGATCGGGTAAAAACATTCTGAGCACTCCTGGCTTCACCTTCGAGCCACCACGGTGAGGATGCAACCATAATCTTTAGGGACATATATCATCGGGACACGTTTCTTAATCACGGGGATAAAGACAAGGGACATCTTTTGAGGAACTTTCATTTTTCCGAATTCTGATCGCTAACTCCAAACAGCGCCGAGCACCAGCGTTGCCGACAGACGACGCTGGCTTCGACAGGCCCGCCCGATGCTAGTTTTTATATGATGCAAAATTTCAACACAACCCCCACAAGACATCCCAAATCAGTACGTTCAAGTCGCTGACCAGGTGCCCCGAGCGAGCCCCGGGCGCCCCGGCAACGGAAGCTTGCGCCCAGTAGAAGGGGGGACTGCCCCCTCCCTATATATGACATTTCAGCTTTTTCCCAAGTGACCGCAGTTTGCACCTAGGTGTTCGAGGACTCACTATGGCCTTTTTTGAAGTTCCACTCATTTGTTTTGGACGTTCTTATAACCGAATTAAAGCTTCTAAAATCTAGTATCTCCAATAATATTTTCAGATTTCTTTTGATTTTTATAATATTTTATTTTGATTTTTGAAATCTTTTTTCCTGATTTAATCTTTAGAGGGGATTTGAAGTACCAAAACTCATTTAAAGAAAATAGCCAAATAAATTAATAAAATATTAATAAATTAATTTTTTAAAGACCTATTTTCCCAGAGAAATGAGGTTGGTTTTCAATTTCAAGCTAATTGCCTCGACTAAATTGGCATCCCGTGGTGCCCAAGCCAGCCCTGAGGCTCCCAACCAAGCCCCAACCCCAAGCCCCAAGGCCCCCCATGGTGCGACCAATGCTGTTTGGTTGAGCAAAACTCAAAATCTCCCGAGACATACCCGAGTCAATATGCTCCAAATGACCTATTTCCCAGAGAAATGAGGTTGATTTTCAATTGCAAGCAAATTGGCTCGATCAAATTGGCACCCCGAGGTGCCCGAGCCAGCCCCGAGGCCCCCAACCAAGCCCCAACCTCCAATGCCCCAAGGCCCCAAGGGCCCCATGGTGTAACCAGTGCTGTTTGGCTGAGCAAAACTAAAAATCTCCCGAGACATACCTGAGCCAATATGCTCCAAATGACCTGTTTTCCAGAGAAATGAGGTTGGTTATCAATTTCAAGCAAATTGGCACCCCAAGAAGGTCGAGCTAGCCCCGAGGCCCCCAACCAAGCCCCACAGGAGGGTGCAACCATAATCTCTAGGGACATCAATCATCGGGACACGTTTCTTAATCACGGGGATAAAGACAAGGGACATCTTTTGAGGAACTTTCATTTTTTCGAATTCTGATCGTTAACTCCAAACGGCGCCGAGCACCAGCGTTGCCGACAGACGACGCTAGCTTCGACAGGCCCGCCCGATGCTGGTTTTTATGTGATGCAAAAGTTCAACACAACCCCCGCAAGACATCCCAAATCAGCACGTTTAAGTCGCTGACCAGGTGCCCCGAGCGAGCCCCGGGCGCCCCAGCATCCGACGCTGGCGCCCAGTAGAAGGGGGGACTGCCCCCTCCCTATATATGACATTTCAGCTTTTTCCCAAGTGACCGCAGTTTGCACCTAGGTGTTCGAGGACTCACTATGGCCTTTTTTGAAGTTCCACTCATTTGTTTTGGACGTTCTTATAACCGAATTAAAGCTTCTAAAATCTAGTATCTCCAATAATATTTTCAGATTTCTTTTGATTTTTATAATATTTTATTTTGATTTTTGAAATCTTTTTTCCTGATTTAATCTTTAGAGGGGATTTGAAGTACCAAAACTCATTTAAAGAAAATAGCCAAATAAATTAATAAAATATTAATAAATTAATTTTTTAAAGACCTATTTTCCCAGAGAAATGAGGTTGGTTTTCAATTTCAAGCTAATTGCCTCGACTAAATTGGCATCCCGTGGTGCCCAAGCCAGCCCTGAGGCTCCCAACCAAGCCCCAACCCCAAGCCCCAAGGCCCCCCATGGTGCGACCAATGCTGTTTGGTTGAGCAAAACTCAAAATCTCCCGAGACATACCCGAGTCAATATGCTCCAAATGACCTATTTCCCAGAGAAATGAGGTTGATTTTCAATTGCAAGCAAATTGGCTCGATCAAATTGGCACCCCGAGGTGCCCGAGCCAGCCCCGAGGCCCCCAACCAAGCCCCAACCTCCAATGCCCCAAGGCCCCGAGGGCCCCATGGTGTAACCAGTGCTGTTTGGCTGAGCAAAACTAAAAATCTCCCGAGACATACCTGAGCCAATATGCTCCAAATGACCTGTTTTCCAGAGAAATGAGGTTGGTTATCAATTTCAAGCAAATTGGCACCCCAAGAAGGTCGAGCTAGCCCCGAGGCCCCCAACCAAGCCCCACAGGAGGGTGCAACCATAATCTCTAGGGACATCAATCATCGGGACACGTTTCTTAATCACGGGGATAAAGACAAGGGACATCTTTTGAGGAACTTTCATTTTTTCGAATTCTGATCGTTAACTCCAAACGGCGCCGAGCACCAGCGTTGCCGACAGACGACGCTAGCTTCGACAGGCCCGCCCGATGCTGGTTTTTATATGATGCAAAAGTTCAACACAACCCCCGCAAGACATCCCAAATCAGCACGTTTAAGTCGCTGACCAGGTGCCCCGAGCGAGCCCCGGGCGCCCCAGCATCCGACGCTGGCGCCCAGTATTTTTATAAAATCACCAACTTCTCTTTTTAACTCGAACCCTTCTAGGTTTCCTTTCCTAACTATTCATGCTATTATCCACTTTAATATCTCGGCCAAATTTCATTTTTAAAGGGTTTGATCACTATCTCAAAGTTCATACAATGAACTACTTAGTTATGCGAAACCTCTTTTACTAAAACGGACATTTCCCCTAAACCGTAAATCAAAACGATATGATTCTTTCGCTAATACAAACAGGAAACACGGCCTCATGTTCAAGGTCAGAAACATTATGTTTATGCCCTTTTATGTAACCATGGTTTCGGTCTAAACTACCTAAGTAAAATTCAACATGGTAACAACGCTTAAACGTACTTCCCGTGTTTTTAAACACTCAATACAACCACCAATCCATAATCAACCAACCACCAATCAAACCTCAAGCTAATACTAACCTTGTCATCACTTTCTCATGCTTATGTCACTTCACTGCATCATGTTTATGTCATCATTTGTATCCTCAATCCTCTTATATATTAATCCACAATTTGTTACGCTTTTGTTTCACGATAGTTTCAAGTGGTTTTATAACGTTTCTCTGTACCAAAGCTAAGGGATACTTTCTTGATCTTTCCATTTCCTTGGTTTAATATATAGTCTTAGATTTCTCTCCTTGGTTTAAGGTATGATCATGGATTTCTCATTTCACACACTTTCTTAAAACGATCAAATCAATACATCCGTGATTGTCCAATGAATATTGATTTAAAATTCGGATGGGAATCTTCTGATTCTGAGTACGTTTACATTCTTTTATTTCTTCCTATACATCAATAATATAACTTCGAAACATTCATTACAGGTCATCCACATGGGGTGGACCAGCGATTGTCGCTGCCAGGGCAGGGAAACAACCAACCGGTACATACCAATCACCACTCATGCGCTACACATTCAACATGCCTCCATCCCCAGTAGGCACAAGCCCCCCAAAGGACCCTAAAGCCTTGAGATTACTTGACCATAACAAATGAAGGTGACATGCTCCGCTTCACGCGAATCAAAGCAACTCACTTAAACACACACTGAAAAATCAAACCGAATCCCACAAGAACGTTTAGGCAATCAAAACCCCAAAAATGCATCACTTGAGGCCAGCAACGATTGCCACCAAACAAGCCCCGCATCCGTTCAGAACCAACAAAGGCCACCAATGACCGTGATAGTCTCTCAGATCCACCAGCTAAGCCCCATAACGATTGACACCTAACAAAGCCCCACATCGGTTCAAAACAAACAAAGAGACAGCCTCAACAGCGAACACGACTCCAGGCCGCGAGCATTACGTCTTCATGCTATATCCCGGTTTGATAAGAACCAAATAAGGGCCAGGATCGGTGAAAAACGTTCTGAGCACTCCTGGCTTCACCTTCGAGCCACCACGGTGAGGATGCAACCATAATCTCTAGGGACATCTATCATCGGGACACGTTTCTTAATCACAGGGATCAAGACAAGGGACATCTTTTGGGGAACTTTCATTTTTCCGGATTCTGATCGCTAACTCCAAACGGCGCCGAGCACTAGCGTTGCCGACAGACGACGCTGGCTTCGACAGGCCCGCCCGATGCTTTTTTTATATGATGCAAAAGTTCCCCACAACCGTTGTCGACACTTTTGGATTCACATTCGAGCAACTCTTGGACAAAAGCCACCAATGACCATGAGAGTCTCTCAGATCCACCAGCTAATCTCCATAACGATTGACACCCGACAAAGACCTACATCGGTGCATGACAAACAAAGAAATAGCTTCAACAGCGAACACAAATCGAGGCCGCGTACATTACGTCTTCAAGCTATATTCCAGTTTGATAAGAACCAAATAAGGGCTAGGATCGAGTAAAAACGTTTTGAGCACTCCTGGCTTCACCTTCGAGCCACCACGGTGAGGATGCAACCATAATCTCTAGGGACATCTATCGTCGGGACAAGTTTCTTAATCACGGGACACGTTTCTTAATCACGGGGATCAAAACAAGGGACATCTTTTGGGGAACTTTCATTTTTCCGAATTCTGATCGCTAACTTTAAACGGCGCCGAGCACCAGCGTTGCCGACAGACGACGCTGGCTTCAACAGGCCCGCCCGATGCTGGTTTTTATATGATGCAAAAGTTCCCCACAACCGTTGTCGACACTTTTGGATTCACATTCAAGCAACTCTTGGACAAAGGCCACCAACGACCATGAGAGTCTCTCTGATCCACCAGCTAATCCCCATAACGATTGACACCTGACAAAGCCCCACATCGGTTCATAACAAACAAAGAGATAGCTTCAACAGCGAACACGACTCCAGGCCGCGGACATTACGTCTTCATGCTATATCCCAGTTTGATAAGAACCAAATTAGGGCGAGGATCGGGTAAAAACATTCTGAGCACTACTGGCTTCACCTTCGAGCCACCACGGTGAGGATGCAACCATAATCTTTAGGGACATCTATCATCGGGACACGTTTCTTAATCACGGGGATAAAGATAAGGGACATCTTTTGAGGAACTTTCATTTTTCCGAATTCTGATCGCTAACTCCAAACAGCGCCGAGCACCAGCGTTGCCGACAGACGACGCTGGCTTCGACAGGCCCGCCCGATGCTGGTTTTTATATGATGCAAAATTTCAACACAACCCCCACAAGACATCCCAAATCAGTACGTTCAAGTCGCTGACCAGGTGCCCCGAGCGAGCCCCGGGCGCCCCAGCAACGGAAGCTTGCGCCCAGTAGAAGGTGGGACTGCCCCCTCCCTATATATGACATTTCAGCTTTTTCCCAAGTGACCGCAGTTTGCACCTAGGTGTTCGAGGACTCACTATGGCCTTTTTTGAAGTTCCACTCATTTGTTTTGGACGTTCTTATAACCGAATTAAAGCTTCTAAAATCTAGTATCTACAATAATATTTTCAGATTTCTTTTGATTTTTATAATATTTTATTTTGATTTTTGAAATCTTTTTTCCTGATTTAATCTTAAGAGGGGATTTGAAGTACCAAAACTCATTTAAAGAAAATAGCCAAATAAATTAATAAAATATTAATAAATTAATTTTTTAAAGACCTATTTTCCCAGAGAAATGAGGTTGGTTTTCAATTGCAAGCAAATTGGCTCGATCAAATTGGCACCCCGAGGTGCCCGAGCCAGCCCCGAGGCCCCCAACCAAGCCCCAAGGCCCCCGAGGGCCCCATGGTGTAACCAGTGCTGTTTGGCTGAGCAAAACTAAAAATCTCCCGAGACATACCTGAGCCAATATGCTCCAAATGACCTGTTTTCCAGAGAAATGAGGTTGGTTATCAATTTCAAGCAAATTGGCACCCCAAGAAGGCCGAGCTAGCCCCGAGGCCCCCAACCAAGCCCCACAGGAGGGTGCAACCATAATCTCTAGGGACATCAATCATCGGGACACGTTTCTTAATCACGGGGATAAAGACAAGGGACATCTTTTGAGGAACTTTCATTTTTTCGAATTCTGATCGCTAACTCCAAACGGCGCCGAGCACCAGCGTTGCCGACAGACGACGCTAGCTTCGACAGGCCCGCCCGATGCTGGTTATTATATGATGCAAAAGTTCAACACAACCCCCGCAAGACATCCCAAATCAGCACGTTAAAGTCGCTGACCAGGTGCCCCGAGCGAGCCCCAACATCCGACGCTTGCGCCCAGTATTTTTATAAAATCACCAACTTCTCTTTTTAACTCGAACCCTTCTAGGTTTCCTTTCCTAACTATTCATGCTATTATCCACTTTAATATCTCGGCCAAATTTCATTTTTAAAGGGTTTGATCACTATCTCAAAGTTCATACAATGAACTACTTAGTTACGCGAAACCTCTGTTACTAAAACGGACATTTCCCCTAAACCGTAAATCAAAACAATATGATTCTTTCGCTAAAACAAACTAGGAAACATGGCCTAATGTTCAAGGTCAGGAACATTATGTTTATGCCCTTTTATGTAACGATTGACACCTGGCTTCACCTTCGAGCCACCATGGTGAGAATGCAAAAGTTCCCCACAATCGTTGTTGACACTTTTGGATTCACATTCGAGCAACTCTTGGACAAAGGCCACCAACGACCATGAGAGTCTCTCAGATCCACTAGGCTAATCCTCATAACGATTGACACCTGACAAAGCCCCACATCGTTTCATAACAAACAAAAAGATAGCTTCAACAGCGAACACGACTCGAGGCCGCGGACTTTACGTCTTCATGCTATATCCCAATTTGATAAGAACCAAATAAGGGCTAGAATCGGGTAAAAACGTTCTGAGCACTCCTAGCTTCACCTTCGAGCAACCACGGTGAGGATGCAACCATAATCTCTCGGGACATCAATCATCAGTACACATTTCTTAATCACGGGACACGTTTCTTAATCACGGGGATCAAGACAAGAAACATCTTTTGGGGAACTTTCATTTTTCCGAATTCTGATCGCTAACTGCAAACGGCATAGAGCACTAGCGTTGCCGACAGACAATGCTGGCTTCGACAGGCCCGCCAGATGCTGGCTTTTATATATTGGCAATGTTCCCCACAACCGTTGTCCACACTTTTGGATTCACATTCGAGCAACTCTTGGACAAAGGCCACCAACGACCATGAGAGTCTCTCAGATCCACCAGCTAATCCCCATAACGAATGACACCTAACAAAGCCCCACATCGTTTCATAACAAACAAAGAGATAGCTTCAACAGCGAACACGACTCCAGGCCGCGAACATTACATCTTCATGCTATATCCCAGTTTGATAAAAACCAAATAAGGGCTAGGATCGGGTAAAAACATTATGAGCACTCCTGGCTTCACCTTCGAGCCACCACGGTGAGGATGCAACGATAATCTCTAAGGAACTTTCATTTCTCCGATTTCTGATCGCTAAATCCAAACGGCGCCGAGCACCAGCGTTGTCGACAGACAACGCTGGCTTCGACAGGCCCGCCCGATGCTGGTTTTTATATGATGCAAAAGTTCAACACAACCCCCACGAGACATCCCAAATCAGTACGTTCAAGTCGCTGACCAGGTGCCCCAAGCGAGCCCCGGGCGCCCCAGCAACGGAAGCTTGCGCCCAGTAGAAGGGGGGACTGCCCCCTCCCTATATATGACATTTCAGCTTTTTCCCAAATGACCGCAGTTTGCACCTAGGTGTTCGAGGACTTACTATGGCCTTTTTTGAAGTTCCACTCATTTGTTTTGGACGTTCTTATAACCGAATTAAAGCTTCTTAAATCTAGTATCTCCAATAATATTTTCAGATTTCTTTTGATTTTTATAAAATTTTATTTTGATTTTTGAAATCTTTTTTCCTGATTTAATCTTAAGAGGGGATTTGAAGTACCCAAACTCATTTAAAGAAAATAGCCAAATAAATTAATAAAATATTAATAAATTAATTTTTTAAAGACCTATTTTCCCAGAGAAATGAGGTTGGTTTTCAATTTCAAGCTAATCGACCAAATTGGCATCCCGTGGTGCCCAAGCCAGCCCTGAGGCTCCCAACCAAGCCCCAACCCCAAGCCCCAAGGCCCCCCATGGTGTGACCAATGCTGTTTGGTTGAGCAAAACTCAAAATCTCCCGAGACATACCCGAGTCAATATGCTCCAAATGACCTATTTCCCAGAGAAATGAGGTTGATTTTCAATTGCAAGCAAATTGGCTCGATCAAATTGACACCCTGAGGTGCCCGAGCCAGCCCCAAGGCCCCCAACCAAGCCCCAAGCTCCAATGCTCCAAGGCCCCCGAGGGCCCCATGATGTAACCAGTGCTGTTTGGCTGAGCAAAACTAAAAATCTCCCGAGACATACCTGAGCCAATATGCTCCAAATGACCTGTTTTCTAGAGAAATGAAGTTGGTTATCAATTTCAAGCAAATTGGCACCCCAAGAAGGCCGAGCTAGCCCCGAGGCCCCCAACCAAGCCCCACAGGAGGGTGCAACCATAATCTCTAGGGACATCAATCATCGGGACACGTTTCTTAATCACGGGGATAAAGACAAGGGACATCTTTTGGATGCTGGTTTTTATATGATGCTAAAGTTCCCCACAACCGTTGTCGACACTTTTGGATTCACATTCGAGCAACTCTTGGACAAAGGCCACCAACGACCATGAAAGTCTCTCAGATCCACCAGCTAACCCCCATAACGATTGACACCTGACAAAGCCCCACATCGGTTCAAAACAAACAAAGAGACAGCCTCAACAGCGAACACGACTCCAGGCCGCGAGCATTACGTCTTCATGCTATATCCCGGTTTGATAAGAACCAAATAAGGGCCAGGATCGGTGAAAAACGTTCTGAGCACTCCTGGCTTCACCTTCGAGCCACCACGGTGAGGATGCAACCATAATCTCTAGGGACATCTATCATCGGGACACGTTTCTTAATCACAGGGATCAAGACAAGGGACATCTTTTGGAGAACTTTCATTTTTCCGGATTCTGATCGCCAACTCCAAACGGCGCCGAGCACTAGCGTTGCCGACAGACGACGCTGGCTTCGACAGGCCCGCCCGATGCTGTTTTTATATGATGCAAAAGTTCCCCACAACCGTTGTCGACACTTTTGGATTCACATTCGAGCAACTCTTGGACAAAAGCCACCAACGACCATGAGAGTCTCTCAGATCCACCAGCTAATCCCCATAATGATTGACACCCGACAAAGCCCTACATCGGTTCATGACAAACAAAGAAATAGCTTCAACAGCGAACACGAATCGAGGCCGCGTACATTACGTCTTCATGCTATATTCCAGTTTGATAAGAACCAAATAAGGGCTAGGATCGAGTAAAAACGTTCTGAGCACTCCTGGCTTCACCTTCGAGCCACCACGGTGAGGATGCAACCATAATCTCTAGGGACATCTATCGTCGGGACAAGTTTCTTAATCACGGGACACGTTTCTTAATCACGGGGATCAAAACAAGGGACATCTTTTGGGGAACTTTCATTTTTCCGAATTCTGATCGCTAACTTTAAACGGCGCCTAGCACCAGCGTTGCCGACAGACGACGCTGGCTTCAACAGGCCCGCCCGATGCTGGTTTTTATATGATGCAAAAGTTCCCCACAACCGTTGTCGACACTTTTGGATTCACATTCAAGCAACTCTTGGACAAAGGCCACCAACGACCATGAGAGTCTCTCTGATCCACCAGCTAATCCCCATAACGATTGACACCTGACAAAGCCCCACATCGGTTCATAACAAACAAAGAGATAGCTTCAACAGCGAACACGACTCCAGGCCGCGGACATTACGTCTTCATGCTATATCCCAGTTTGATAAGAACCAAATTAGGGCGAGGATCGGGTAAAAACATTCTGAGCACTACTGGCTTCACCTTCGAGCCACCACGGTGAGGATGCAACCATAATCTATAGATCTATCATCGGGACACGTTTCTTAATCACGGGGATAAAGACAAGGGACATCTTTTGGGGAACTTTCATTTTTCCGAATTCTGATCGCTAACTCCAAACGGTGCCGAGCACCAGCGTTGCAGACAGACGACGCTGGCTTCGACAGGCCCGCCCGATGCTGGTTTTTATATGATGCTAAAGTTCCCCACAACCGTTGTCGACACTTTTGGATTCACATTCGAGGAACTCTTGGACAAAGGCCACCAACGACCATGAAAGTCTCTCAGATCCACCAGCTAACCCCCATAACGATTGACACCTGACAAAGCCCCACATCGGTTCATGACTAACAAAGAGATAGCTTCAACAGCGAACACGACTCGAGGCTGCGGACATTACGTCTTCATGCTATATTCCAGTTTGATTAAGAACCAAATAAGGGCTAGGATCGGGTAAAAATGTTCTAAGCACTCCTGGCTTCACCTTCGAGCCACCACGGTGAGGATGCAACCATAATCTCTAGGGACATCTATCATCGGGACACGTTTCTTAGTCATGGGACACGTTTCTTAATCACGAGGATCAAGACAAGGGACATCTTTTGGGGAACTTTCATTTTTCCGAATTCTGATCGCCAACTCCAAACGGCGCCGAGCAACAGCGTTACCGACAGACGACGCTGGCTTCGACAGGCCCGCCTGATGCTGGTTTTTATATAATGCAAAAGTTCCCCACAACCGTTGTCGACACTTTCGGATTCACATTCGAGCAACTCTTGGACAAAGGCCACCAACGACCATGAGAGTCTCTCAGATCCACCAGGCTAATCCCCATAACGATTGACACTTGACAAAGCCCCACATCGTTTCATAACAAACAAAGAGATAGCTTCAACAGCGAACACGACTCGAGGCCGCGGACTTTACGTCTTCATGCTAATATCCCAATTTGATAAGAACCAAATAAGGGCTAGGATCGGGTAAAAACGTTCTGAGCACTCCTGGCTTCACCTTCGAGCCACCACGGTGAGGATGCAACCATAATCTCTCGGGACATCTATCATCGGGACACATTTCTTAATCACGGGACACGTTTCTTAATCACGGGGATCAAGACAAGGAACATCTTTTGGGGAACTTTCATTTTTCCGAATTCTGATCGCTAACTCCAAACAGCGCAAAGCACCAGCGTTGCCGACAGACAACGCTAGCTTCGACAGGCCCGCCCGATTCTGGTTTTTATATATTGGAAATGTTCCCCACAACCGTTGTCGACACTTTTGGATTCACATTCGAGCAACTCTTGGACAAAGGCCACCAACGACCATGAAAGTCTCTCAGATCCACCAGCTAACCCCCATAACGATTGACACCTGACAAAGCCCCACATCGGTTCAGAACAAACAAAGAGACAGCCACAACAGCGAACACGACTCCAGGCCGCGAGCATTACGTCTTCAATGCTATATCCCGGTTTGATAAGAACCAAATAAGGGCCAGGATCGGTGAAAAACGTTCTGAGCACTCCTGGCTTCACCTTCGAGCCACCACGGTGAGGATGCAACCATAATCTCTAGGGACATCTATCATCGGGACACGTTTCTTAATCACAGGGATCAAGACAAGGGACATCCTTTGAGGAACTTTCATTTTTCCGAATTCTGATCGCTAACTCCAAACAGCGCCGAGCACCAGCGTTGCCGACAGACGACGCTGGCTTCGACAGGCCCGCCCGATGCTAGTTTTTATATGATGCAAAATTTCAACACAACCCCCACAAGACATCCCAAATCAGTACGTTCAAGTCGCTGACCAGGTGCCCCGAGCGAGCCCCGGGCGCCCCGGCAACGGAAGCTTGCGCCCAGTAGAAGGGGGGACTGCCCCCTCCCTATATATGACATTTCAGCTTTTTCCCAAGTGACCGCAGTTTGCACGTAGGTGTTCGAGGACTCACTATGGCCTTTTTTGAAGTTCCACTCATTTGTTTTGGACGTTCTTATAACCGAATTAAAGCTTCTAAAATCTAGTATCTCCAATAATATTTTCAGATTTCTTTTGATTTTTATAATATTTTATTTTGATTTTTGAAATCTTTTTTCCTGATTTAATCTTAAGAGGGGATTTGAAGTACCAAAACTCATTTAAAGAAAATAGCCAAATAAATTAATAAAATATTAATAAATTAATTTTTTAAAGACCTATTTTCCCAGAGAAATGAGGTTGGTTTTCAATTTCAAGCTAATTGCCTCGACTAAATTGGCATCCCGTGGTGCCCAAGCCAGCCCTGAGGCTCCCAACCAAGCCCCAAGGCCCCCCATGGTGCGACCAATGCTGTTTGGTTGAGGAAAACTCAAAATCTCCCGAGACATACCCGAGTCAATATGCTCCAAATGACCTATTTCCCAGAGAAATGAGGTTGACAAGCAAATTGGCTCGATCAAATTGGCACCCCGAGGTGCCCGAGCCAGCCCCGAGGCCCCCAACCAAGCCCCAACCTCCAATGCCCCAAGGCCCCGAGGGCCCCATGGTGTAACCAGTGCTATTTGGCTGAGCAAAACTAAAAATCTCCCGAGACATACCTGAGCCAATATGCTCCAAATGACCTGTTTTCCAGAGAAATGAGGTTGGTTATCAATTTCAAGCAAATTGGCACCCCAAGAAGGTCGAGCTAGCCCCGAGGCCCCCAACCAAGCCCCACAGGAGGGTGCAACCATAATCTCTAGGGACATCAATCATCGGGACACGTTTCTTAATCACGGGGATAAAGACAAGGGACATCTTTTGAGGAACTTTCATTTTTTCGAATTCTGATCGTTAACTCCAAACGGCGCCGAGCACCAGCGTTGCCGACAGACGACGCTAGCTTCGACAGGCCCGCCCGATGCTGGTTTTTATATGATGCAAAAGTTCAACACAACCCCCGCAAGACATCCCAAATCAGCACGTTTAAGTCGCTGACCAGGTGCCCCGAGCGAGCCCCGGGCGCCCCAGCATCCGACGCTGGCGCCCAGTAGAAGGGGGGACTGCCCCCTCCCTATATATGACATTTCAGCTTTTTCCCAAGTGACCGCAGTTTGCACCTAGGTGTTCGAGGACTCACTATGGCCTTTTTTCAAGTTCCACTCATTTGTTTTGGACGTTCTTATAACCGAATTAAAGCTTCTAAAATCTAGTATCTCCAATAATATTTTCAGATTTCTTTTGATTTTTATAATATTTTATTTTGATTTTTGAATCTTTTTTCCTGATTTAATCTTAAGAGGGGATTTGAAGTACCAAAACTCATTTAAAGAAAATAGCCAAATAAATTAATAAAATATTAATAAATTAATTTTTTAAAGACCTATTTTCCCAGAGAAATGAGGTTGGTTTTCAATTTCAAGCTAATTGCCTCGACTAAATTGGCATCCCGTGGTGCCCAAGCCAGCCCTGAGGCTCCCAACCAAGCCCCAACCCCAAGCCCCAAGGCCCCCCATGGTGCGACCAATGCTGTTTGGTTGAGCAAAACTCAAAATCTCCCGAGACATACCCGAGTCAATATGCTCCAAATGACCTATTTCCCAGAGAAATGAGGTTGATTTTCAATTGCAAGCAAATTGGCTCGATCAAATTGGCACCCCGAGGTGCCCGAGCCAGCCCCGAGGCCCCCAACCAAGCCCCAACCTCCAATGCCCCAAGGCCCCGAGGGCCCCATGGTGTAACCAGTGCTGTTTGGCTGAGCAAAACTAAAAATCTCCCGAGACATACCTGAGCCAATATGCTCCAAATGACCTGTTTTCCAGAGAAATGAGGTTGGTTATCAATTTCAAGCAAATTGGCACCCCAAGAAGGTCGAGCTAGCCCCGAGGCCCCCAACCAAGCCCCACAGGAGGGTGCAACCATAATCTCTAGGGACATCAATCATCGGGACACGTTTCTTAATCACAGGGATAAAGACAAGGGACATCTTTTGAGGAACTTTCATTTTTTCGAATTCTGATCGTTAACTCCAAACGGCGCCGAGCACCAGCGTTGCCGACAGACGACGCTAGCTTCGACAGGCCCGCCCGATGCTGGTTTTTATATGATGCAAAAGTTCAACACAACCCCCGCAAGACATCCCAAATCAGCACGTTTAAGTCGCTGACCAGGTGCCCCGAGCGAGCCCCGGGCGCCCCAGCATCCGACGCTGGCGCCCAGTATTTTTATAAAATCACCAACTTCTCTTTTTAACTCGAACCCTTCTAGGTTTCCTTTCCTAACTATTCATGCTATTATCCACTTTAATATCTCGGCCAAATTTCATTTTTAAAGGGTTTGATCACTATCTCAAAGTTCATACAATGAACTACTTAGTTATGCGAAACCTCTTTTACTAAAACGGACATTTCCCCTAAACCGTAAATCAAAACGATATGATTCTTTCGCTAAAACAAACAGGAAACACGGCCTCATGTTCAAGGTCAGAAACATTATGTTTATGCCCTTTTATGTAACCATGGTTTCGGTCTAAACTACCTAAGCAAAATTCAACATGGTAACAACGCTTAAACGTACTTCCCGTGTTTTTAAACACTCAATACAACCACCAATCCATAATCAACCAACCACCAATCAAACCTCAAGCTAATACTAACCTTGTCATCACTTTCTCATGCTTATGTCACTTCACTGCATCATGTTTATGTCATCATTTGTATCCTCAATCCTCTTATATATTAATCCACAATTTGTTACGCTTTTTGTTTCACGATAGTTTCAAGTGGTTTTATAACATTTCTCTGTACCAAAGCTAAGGGATACTTTCTTGATCTTTCCATTTCCTTGGTTTAATATATAGTCTTAGATTTCTCTCCTTGGTTTAAGGTATGATCATGGATTTCTCATTTCACACACTTTCTTAAAACGATCAAATCAATACATCCGTGATTGTCCAATGAATATTGATTTAAAATTCGGACGGGAATCTTCTGATTCTGAGTACGTTTATATTCTTTTATTTCTTCCTATACATCAATAATATAACTTCGAAACATTCATTACAGGTCATCCACATGGGGTGGACCAGCGATTGTCGCTGCCAGGGCAGGGAAACAACCAACCGGTACATACCAATCACCACTCATGCGCTACACATTCAACACGCCTCCATCACCAGTAGGCACAAGCCCCCAAAGGACCCTAAAGCCTTGAGATTACTTGACCATAACAAATGAAGGTGACATGCTCCGCTTCACGCGAATCAAAGCAACTCACTTAAACACACACTGAAAAATCAAACCGAATCCCACAAGAACGTTTAGGCAATCAAAACCCCAAAAAAGCATCACTTGAGGCCAGCAACGATTGCCACCAAACAAGCCCCGCATCCGTTCAGAACCAACAAAGGCCACCAACGACCGCGATAGTCTCTCAGATCCACCAGCTAAGCCCCATAACGATTGACACCTAACAAAGCCCCACATCGGTTCAAAACAAACAAAGAGACAGCCTCAACAGCGAACACGACTCCAGGCCGCGAGCATTACATCTTCATGCTATATCCCGGTTTGATAAGAACCAAATAAGGGCCAGGATCGGTGAAAAACGTTCTGAGCACTCCTGGCTTCACCTTCGAGCCACCACGGTGAGGATGCAACCATAATCTCTAGGGACATCTATCATCGGGACACGTTTCTTAATCACAGGGATCAAGACAAGGGACATCTTTTGGGGAACTTTCATTTTTCCGGATTCTGATCGCTAACTCCAAACGGCGCCGAGCACTAGCGTTGCCGACAGACGACGCTGGCTTCGACAGGCCCGCCCGATGCTAGTTTTTATATGATGCAAAATTTCAACACAACCCCCACAAGACATCCCAAATCAGTACGTTCAAGTCGCTGACCAGGTGCCCCGAGCGAGCCCCGGGCGCCCAACCAAGCCCCACAGGAGGGTGCAACCATAATCTCTAGGGACATCAATCATCGGGACACGTTTCTTAATCACGGGGATAAAGACAAGGGACATCTTTTGGATGCTGGTTTTTATATGATGCTAAAGTTCCCCACAACCGTTGTCGACACTTTTGGATTCACATTCGAGCAACTCTTGGACAAAGGCCACCAACGACCATGAAAGTCTCTCAGATCCACCAGCTAACCCCCATAACGATTGACACCTGACAAAGCCCCGCATCGGTTCATGACTAACAAAGAGATAGCTTCAACAGCGAACACGACTCGAGGCCGCGGACATTACGTCTTCATGCTATATTCCAGTTTGAAAAGAACCAAATAAGGGCTAGGATCGGGTAAAAACATTCTGAGCACTCCTGGCTTCACCTTCGAGCCACCACGGTGAGGATGCAACCATAATCTTTAGGGACATCTATCATCGGGACACGTTTCTTAATCACGGGGATAAAGACAAGGGACATCTTTTGAGGAACTTTCATTTTTCCGAATTCTGATCGCTAACTCCAAACAGCGCCGAGCACCAGCGTTGCCGACAGACGACGCTGGCTTCGACAGGCCCGCCCGATGCTAGTTTTTATATGATGCAAAATTTCAACACAACCCCCACAAGACATCCCAAATCAGTACGTTCAAGTCGCTGACCAGGTGCCCCGAGCGAGCCCCGGGCGCCCCGGCAATGGAAGCTTGCGCCCAGTAGAAGGGGGGACTGCCCCCTCCCTATATATGACATTTCAGCTTTTTCCCAAGTGACCGCAGTTTGCACCTAGGTGTTCGAGGACTCACTATGGCCTTTTTTGAAGTTCCACTCATTTGTTTTGGACGTTCTTATAACCGAATTAAAGCTTCTAAAATCTAGTATCTCCAATAATATTTTCAGATTTCTTTTGATTTTTATAATATTTTATTTTGATTTTTGAAATCTTTTTTCCTGATTTAATCTTAAGAGGGGATTTGAAGTACCAAAACTCATTTAAAGAAAATAGCCAAATAAATTAATAAAATATTAATAAATTAATTTTTTAAAGACCTATTTTCCCAGAGAAATGAGGTTGGTTTTCAATTTCAAGCTAATTGCCTCGACTAAATTGGCATCCCGTGGTGCCCAAGCCAGCCCTGAGGCTCCCAACCAAGCCCCAACCCCAAGCCCCAAGGCCCCCCATGGTGCGACCAATGCTGTTTGGTTGAGCAAAACTCAAAATCTCCCGAGACATACCCGAGTCAATATGCTCCAAATGACCTATTTCCCAGAGAAATGAGGTTGATTTTCAATTGCAAGCAAATTGGCTCGATCAAATTGGCACCCCGAGGTGCCCGAGCCAGCCCCGAGGCCCCCAACCAAGCCCCAACCTCCAATGCCCCAAGGCCCCAAGGGCCCCATGGTGTAACCAGTGCTGTTTGGCTGAGCAAAACTAAAAATCTCCCGAGACATACCTGAGCCAATATGCTCCAAATGACGTGTTTTCCAGAGAAATGAGGTTGGTTATCAATTTCAAACAAATTGGCACCCCAAGAAGGTCGAGCTAGCCCCGAGGCCCCCAACCAAGCCCCACAGGAGGGTGCAACCATAATCTCTAGGGACATCAATCATCGGGACACGTTTCTTAATCACGGGGATAAAGACAAGGGACATCTTTTGAGGAACTTTCATTTTTTCGAATTCTGATCGTTAACTCCAAACGGCGCCGAGCACCAGCGTTGCCGACAAACGACGCTAGCTTCGACAGGCCCGCCCGATGCTGGTTTTTATGTGATGCAAAAGTTCAACACAACCCCCGCAAGACATCCCAAATCAGCACGTTTAAGTCGCTGACCAGGTGCCCCGAGCGAGCCCCGGGTGCCCCAGCATCCGACGCTGGCGCCCAGTAGAAGGGGGGACTGCCCCCTCCCTATATGTGACATTTCAGCTTTTTCCCAAGTGACCGCAGTTTGCACCTAGGTGTTCGAGGACTCACTATGGCCTTTTTTGAAGTTCCACTCATTTGTTTTGGACGTTCTTATAACCGAATTAAAGCTTCTAAAATCTAGTATCTCCAATAATATTTTCAGATTTCTTTTGATTTTTATAATATTTTATTTTGATTTTTGAAATCTTTTTTCCTGATTTAATCTTAAGAGGGGATTTGAAGTACCAAAACTCATTTAAAGAAAATAGCCAAATAAATTAATAAAATATTAATAAATTAATTTTTTAAAGACCTATTTTCCCAGAGAAATGAGGTTGGTTTTCAATTTCAAGCTAATTGCCTCGACTAAATTGGCATCCCGTGGTGCCCAAGCCAGCCCTGAGGCTCCCAACCAAGCCCCAACCCCAAGCCCCAAGGCCCCCCATGGTGCGACCAATGCTGTTTGGTTGAGCAAAACTCAAAATCTCCCGAGACATACCCGAGTCAATATGCTCCAAATGACCTATTTCTCAGAGAAATGAGGTTGATTTTCAATTGCAAGCAAATTGGCTCGATCAAATTGGCACCCCGAGGTGCCCGAGCCAGCCCCGAGGCCCCCAACCAAGCCCCAACCTCCAATGCCCCAAGGCCCCGAGGGCCCCATGGTGTAACCAGTGCTGTTTGGCTGAGCAAAACTAAAAATCTCCCGAGACATACCTGAGCCAATATGCTCCAAATGACCTGTTTTCCAGAGAAATGAGGTTGGTTATCAATTTCAAGCAAATTGGCACCCCAAGAAGGTCGAGCTAGCCCCGAGGCCCCCAACCAAGCCCCACAGGAGGGTGCAACCATAATCTCTAGGGACATCAATCATCGGGACACGTTTCTTAATCACGGGGATAAAGACAAGGGACATCTTTTGAGGAACTTTCATTTTTTCGAATTCTGATCGTTAACTCCAAACGGCGCCGAGCACCAGCGTTGCCGACAGACGACGCTAGCTTCGACAGGCCCGCCCGATGCTGGTTTTTATATGATGCAAAAGTTCAACACAACCCCCGCAAGACATCCCAAATCAGCACGTTTAAGTCGCTGACCAGGTGCCCCGAGCGAGCCCCGGGCGCCCCAGCATCCGACGCTGGCGCCCAGTATTTTTATAAAATCACCAACTTCTCTTTTTAACTCGAACCCTTCTAGGTTTCCTTTCCTAACTATTCATGCTATTATCCACTTTAATATCTCGGCCAAATTTCATTTTTAAAGGGTTTGATCACTATCTCAAAGTTCATACAATGAACTACTTAGTTATGCGAAACCTCTTTTACTAAAACGGACATTTCCCCTAAACCGTAAATCAAAACGATATGATTCTTTCGCTAAAACAAACAGGAAACACGGCCTCATGTTCAAGGTCAGAAACATTATGTTTATGCCCTTTTATGTAACCATGGTTTCGGTCTAAACTACCTAAGCAAAATTCAACATGGTAACAACGCTTAAACGTACTTCCCGTGTTTTTAAACACTCAATACAACCACCAATCCATAATCAACCAACCACCAATCAAACCTCAAGCTAATACTAACCTTGTCATCACTTTCTCATGCTTATGTCACTTCACTGCATCATGTTTATGTCATCATTTGTATCCTCAATCCTCTTATATATTAATCCACAATTTGTTACGCTTTTTGTTTCACGATAGTTTCAAGTGGTTTTATAACGTTTCTCTGTACCAAAGCTAAGGGATACTTTCTTGATCTTTCCATTTCCTTGGTTTAATATATAGTCTTAGATTTCTCTCCTTGGTTTAAGGTATGATCATGGATTTCTCATTTCACACACTTTCTTAAAACGATCAAATCAATACATCCGTGATTGTCCAATGAATATTGATTTAAAATTCGGATGGGAATCTTCTGATTCTGAGTACGTTTATATTCTTTTATTTCTTCCTATACATCAATAATATAACTTCGAAACATTCATTACAGGTCATCCACATGGGGTGGACCAGCGATTGTCGCTGCCAGGGCAGGGAAACAACCAACCGGTACATACCAATCACCACTCATGCGCTACACATTCAACACGCCTCCATCACCAGTAGGCACAAGCCCCCAAAGGACCCTAAAGCCTTGAGATTACTTGACCATAACAAATGAAGGTGACATGCTCCGCTTCACGCGAATCAAAGCAACTCACTTAAACACACACTGAAAAATCAAACCGAATCCCACAAGAACGTTTAGGCAATCAAAACCCCAAAAAAGCATCACTTGAGGCCAGCAACGATTGCCACCAAACAAGCCCCGCATCCGTTCAGAACCAACAAAGGCCACCAATGACCGCGATAGTCTCTCAGATCCACCAGCTAAGCCCCATAACGATTGACACCTAACAAAGCCCCACATCGGTTCAAAACAATCAAAGAGACAGCCTCAACAGCGAACACGACTCCAGGCCGCGAGCATTACGTCTTCATGCTATATCCCGGTTTGATAAGAACCAAATAAGGGCCAGGATCGGTGAAAAACGTTCTGAGCACTCCTGGCTTCACCTTCGAGCCACCACGGTGAGGATGCAACCATAATCTCTAGGGACATCTATCATCGGGACACGTTTCTTAATCACAGGGATCAAGACAAGGGACATCTTTTGGGGAACTTTCATTTTTCCGGATTCTGATCGCTAACTCCAAACGGCGCCGAGCACTAGCGTTGCCGACAGACGACGCTGGCTTCGACAGGCCCGCCCGATGCTGTTTTTATATGATGCAAAAGTTCCCCACAACCGTTGTCGACACTTTTGGATTCACATTCGAGCAACTCTTGGACAAAAGCCACCAATGACCATGAGAGTCTCTCAGATCCACCAGCTAATCCCCATAACGATTGACACCCGAAAAAGACCTACATCGGTGCATGACAAACAAAGAAATAGCTTCAACAGCGAACACAAATCGAGGCCGCATACATTACGTCTTCAAGCTATATTCCAGTTTGATAAGAACCAAATAAGGGCTAGGATCGAGTAAAAACGTTTTGAGCACTCCTGGCTTCACCTTCGAGCCACCACGGTGAGGATGCAACCATAATCTCTAGGGACATCTATCGTCGGGACAAGTTTCTTAATCACGGGACACGTTTCTTAATCACGGGGATCAAAACAAGGGACATCTTTTAGGGAACTTTCATTTTTCCGAATTCTGATCGCTAACTTTAAACGGCGCCGAGCACCAGCGTTGCCGACAGACGACGCTGGCTTCAACAGGCCCGCCCGATGCTGGTTTTTATATGATGCAAAAGTTCCCCACAACCGTTGTCGACACTTTTGGATTCACATTCAAGCAACTCTTGGACAAAGGCCACCAACGACCATGAGAGTCTCTCTGATCCACCAGCTAATCCCCATAACGATTGACACCTGACAAAGCCCCACATCGGTTCATAACAAACAAAGAGATAGCTTCAACAGCGAACACGACTCCAGGCCGCGGACATGACGTCTTCATGCTATATCCCAGTTTGATAAGAACCAAATTAGGGCGAGGATCGGGTAAAAACATTCTGAGCACTACTGGCTTCACCTTCGAGCCACCACGGTGAGGATGCAACCATAATCTTTAGGGACATCTATCATCGGGACACGTTTCTTAATCACGGGGATAAAGACAAGGGACATCTTTTAAGGAACTTTCATTTTTCCGAATTCTGATCGCTAACTCCAAACAGCGCCGAGCACCAGCGTTGCCGACAGACGACGCTGGCTTCGACAGGCCCGCCCGATGCTGGTTTTTATATGATGCAAAATTTCAACACAACCCCCCACAAGACATCCCAAATCAGTACGTTCAAGTCGCTGACCAGGTGCCCCGAGCGAGCCCCGGGCGCCCCAGCAACGGAAGCTTGCGCCCAGTAGAAGGTGGGACTGCCCCCTCCCTATATATGACATTTCAGCTTTTTCCCAAGTGACCGCAGTTTACACCTAGGTGTTCGAGGACTCACTATGGCCTTTTTTGAAGTTCCACTCATTTGTTTTGGACGTTCTTATAACCGAATTAAAGCTTCTAAAATCTAGTATCTCCAATAATATTTTCAGATTTCTTTTGATTTTTATAATATTTTATTTTGATTTTTGAAATCTTTTTTCCTGATTTAATCTTAAGAGGGGATTTGAAGTACCAAAACTCATTTAAAGAAAATAGCCAAATAAATTAATAAAATATTAATAAATTAATTTTTTAAAGACCTATTTTCCCAGAGAAATGAGGTTGGTTTTCAATTGCAAGCAAATTGGCTCGATCAAATTGGCACCCCGAGGTGCCCGAGCCAGCCCCGAGGCCCCCAACCAAGCCCCAAGGCCCCCGAGGGCCCCATGGTGTAACCAGTGCTGTTTGGCTGAGCAAAACTAAAAATCTCCCGAGACATACCTGAGCCAATATGCTCCAAATGACCTGTTTTCCAGAGAAATGAGGTTGGTTATCAATTTCAAGCAAATTGGCACCCCAAGAAGGCCGAGCTAGCCCCGAGGCCCCCAACCAAGCCCCACAGGAGGGTGCAACCATAATCTCTAGGGACATCAATCATCGGGACACGTTTCTTAATCACGGGGATAAAGACAAGGGACATCTTTTGAGGAACTTTCATTTTTTCGAATTCTGATCGCTAACTCCAAACGGCGCCGAGCACCAGCGTTGCCGACAGACGACGCTAGCTTCGACAGGCCCGCCCGATGCTGGTTATTATATGATGCAAAAGTTCAACACAACCCCCGCAAGACATCCCAAATTAGCACGTTAAAGTCGCTGACCAGGTGCCCCGAGCGAGCCCCAACATCCGACGCTGGCGCCCAGTATTTTTATAAAATCACCAACTTCTCTTTTTAACTCGAACCCTTCTAGGTTTCCTTTCCTAACTATTCATGCTATTATCCACTTTAATATCTCGGCCAAATTTCATTTTTAAAGGGTTTGATCACTATCTCAAAGTTCATACAATGAACTACTTAGTTACGCGAAACCTCTGTTACTAAAACGGACATTTCCCCTAAACCGTAAATCAAAACAATATGATTCTTTCGCTAAAACAAACTAGGAAACATGGCCTAATGTTCAAGGTCAGAAACATTATGTTTATGCCCTTTTATGTAACGATTGACACCTGGCTTCACCTTCGAGCCACCATGGTGAGAATGCAAAAGTTCCCCACAATCGTTGTTGACACTTTTGGATTCACATTCGAGCAACTCTTGGACAAAGGCCACCAACGACCATGAGAGTCTCTCAGATCCACTAGACTAATCCTCATAACGATTGACACCTGACAAAGCCCCACATCGTTTCATAACAAACAAAAAGATAGCTTCAACAGCGAACACGACTCGAGGCCGCGGACTTTACGTCTTCATGCTATATCCCAATTTGATAAGAACCAAATAAGGGCTAGAATCGGGTAAAAACGTTCTGAGCACTCCTAGCTTCACCTTCGAGCAACCACGGTGAGGATGCAACCATAATCTCTCGGGACATCAATCATCAGTACACATTTCTTAATCACGGGACACGTTTCTTAATCACGGGGATCAAGACAAGAAACATCTTTTGGGGAACTTTCATTTTTCCGAATTCTGATCGCTAACTGCAAACGGCATAGAGCACTAGCGTTGCCGACAGACAATGCTGGCTTCGACAGGCCCGCCAGATGCTGGCTTTTATATATTGGCAATGTTCCCCACAACCGTTGTCCACACTTTTGGATTCACATTCGAGCAACTCTTGGACAAAGGCCACCAACGACCATGAGAGTCTCTCAGATCCACCAGCTAATCCCCATAACGAATGACACCTGACAAAGCCCCACATCGTTTCATAACAAACAAAGAGATAGCTTCAACAGCGAACACGACTCCAGGCCGCGAACATTACATCTTCATGCTATATCCCAGTTTGATAAAAACCAAATAAGGGCTAGGATCGGGTAAAAACATTATGAGCACTCCTGGCTTCACCTTCGAGCCACCACGGTGAGGATGCAACGATAATCTCTAAGGAACTTTCATTTCTCCAATTTCTGATCGCTAAATCCAAACGGCGCCGAGCACCAGCGTTGTCGACAGACAACGCTGGCTTCGACAGGCCCGCCCGATGCTGGTTTTTATATGATGCAAAAGTTCAACACAACCCCCACGAGACATCCCAAATCAGTACGTTCAAGTCGCTGACCAGGTGCCCCAAGCGAGCCCCGGGTGCCCCAGCAACGGAAGCTTGCGCCCAGTAGAAGGGGGGACTGCCCCCTCCCTATATATGACATTTCAGCTTTTTCCCAAGTGACCGCAGTTTGCACCTAGGTGTTCGAGGACTTACTATGGCCTTTTTTGAAGTTCCACTCATTTGTTTTGGACGTTCTTATAACCGAATTAAAGTTTCTTAAATCTAGTATCTCCAATAATATTTTCAGATTTCTTTTGATTTTTATAAAATTTTATTTTGATTTTTGAAATCTTTTTTCCTGATTTAATCTTAAGAGGGGATTTGAAGTACCCAAACTCATTTAAAGAAAATAGCCAAATAAATTAATAAAATATTAATAAATTAATTTTTTAAAGACCTATTTTCCCAGAGAAATGAGGTTGGTTTTCAATTTCAAGCTAATCGACCAAATTGGCATCCCGTGGTGCCCAAGCCAGCCCTGAGGCTCCCAACCAAGCCCCAACCCCAAGCCCCAAGGCCCCCCATGGTGTGACCAATGCTGTTTGGTTGAGCAAAACTCAAAATCTCCCGAGACATACCCGAGTCAATATGCTCCAAATGACCTATTTCCCAGAGAAATGAGGTTGATTTTCAATTGCAAGCAAATTGGCTCGATCAAATTGACACCCCGAGGTGCCCGAGCCAGCCCCAAGGCCCCCAACCAAGCCCCAAGCTCCAATGCTCCAAGGCCCCCGAGGGCCCCATGATGTAACCAGTGCTGTTTGGCTGAGCAAAACTAAAAATCTCCCGAGACATACCTGAGCCAATATGCTCCAAATGACCTGTTTTCCAGAGAAATGAAGTTGGTTATCAATTTCAAGCAAATTGGCACCCCAAGAAGGCCGAGCTAGCCCCGAGGCCCCCAACCAAGCCCCACAGGAGGGTGCAACCATAATCTCTAGGGACATCAATCATCGGGACACGTTTCTTAATCACGGGGATAAAGACAAGGGACATCTTTTGGATGCTGGTTTTCAATTTCAAGCTAATTGCCTCGACTAAATTGGCATCCCGTGGTGCCCAAGCCAGCCCTGAGGCTCCCAACCAAGCCCCAAGGCCCCCCATGGTGCGACCAATGCTGTTTGGTTGAGGAAAACTCAAAATCTGCCGAGACATACCCGAGTCAATATGCTCCAAATGACCTATTTCCCAGAGAAATGAGGTTGACAAGCAAATTGGCTCGATCAAATTGGCACCCCGAGGTGCCCGAGCCAGCCCCGAGGCCCCCAACCTCCAATGCCCCAAGGCCCCGAGGGCCCCATGGTGTAACCAGTGCTGTTTGGCTGAGAAAAACTAAAAATCTCCCGAGACATACCTGAGCCAATATGCTCCAAATGACCTGTTTTCCAGAGAAATGAGGTTGGTTATCAATTTCAAGCAAATTGGCACCCCAAGAAGGTCGAGCTAGCCCCGAGGCCCCCAACCAAGCCCCACAGGAGGGTGCAACCATAATCTCTAGGGACATCAATCATCGGGACACGTTTCTTAATCACGGGGATAAAGACAAGGGACATCTTTTGAGGAACTTTCATTTTTTCGAATTCTGATCGTTAACTCCAAACGGCGCCGAGCACCAGCGTTGCCGACAGACGACGCTAGCTTCGACAGGCCCGCCCGATGCTGGTTTTTATATGATGCAAAAGTTCAACACAACCCCCGCAAGACATCCCAAATCAGCACGTTTAAGTCGCTGACCAGGTGCCCCGAGCGAGCCCCGGGCGCCCCAGCATCCGACGCTGGCGCCCAGTATTTTTATAAAATCACCAACTTCTCTTTTTAACTCGAACCCTTCTAGGTTTCCTTTCCTAACTATTCATGCTATTATCCACTTTAATATCTCGGCCAAATTTCATTTTTAAAGGGTTTGATCACTATCTCAAAGTTCATACAATGAACTACTTAGTTATGCGAAACCTCTTTTACTAAAACGGACATTTCCCCTAAACCGTAAATCAAAACGATATGATTCTTTCGCTAAAACAAACAGGAAACACGGCCTCATGTTCAAGGTCAGAAACATTATGTTTATGCCCTTTTATGTAACCATGGTTTCGGTCTAAACTACCTAAGCAAAATTCAACATGGTAACAACGCTTAAACGTACTTCCCGTGTTTTTAAACGTTCTGAGCACTCCTGGCTTCACCTTCGAGCCACCACGGTGAGGATGCAACCATAATCTCTAGGGACATCTATCATCGGGACACGTTTCTTAATCACAGGGATCAAGACAAGGGACATCTTTTGGAGAACTTTCATTTTTCCGGATTCTGATCGCCAACTCCAAACGGCGCCGAGCACTAGCGTTGCCGACAGACGACGCTGGCTTCGACAGGCCCGCCCGATGCTGTTTTTATATGATGCAAAAGTTCCCCACAACCGTTGTCGACACTTTTGGATTCACATTCGAGCAACTCTTGGACAAAAGCCACCAACGACCATGAGAGTCTCTCAGATCCACCAGCTAATCCCCATAATGATTGACACCCGACAAAGCCCTACATCGGTTCATGACAAACAAAGAAATAGCTTCAACAGCGAACACGAATCGAGGCCGCGTACATTACGTCTTCATGCTATATTCCAGTTTGATAAGAACCAAATAAGGGCTAGGATCGAGTAAAAACGTTCTGAGCACTCCTGGCTTCACCTTCGAGCCACCACGGTGAGGATGCAACCATAATCTCTAGGGACATCTATCGTCGGGACAAGTTTCTTAATCACGGGACACGTTTCTTAATCACGGGGATCAAAACAAGGGACATCTTTTGGGGAACTTTCATTTTTCTGAATTCTGATCGCTAACTTTAAACGGCGCCTAGCACCAGCGTTGCCGACAGACGACGCTGGCTTCAACAGGCCCGCCCGATGCTGGTTTTTATATGATGCAAAAGTTCCCCACAACCGTTGTCGACACTTTTGGATTCACATTCAAGCAACTCTTGGACAAAGGCCACCAACGACCATGAGAGTCTCTCTGATCCACCAGCTAATCCCCATAACGATTGACACCTGACAAAGCCCCACATCGGTTCATAACAAACAAAGAGATAGCTTCAACAGCGAACACGACTCCAGGCCGCGGACATTACGTCTTCATGCTATATCCCAGTTTGATAAGAACCAAATTAGGGCGAGGATCGGGTAAAAACATTCTGAGCACTACTGGCTTCACCTTCGAGCCACCACGGTGAGGATGCAACCATAATCTATAGATCTATCATCGGGACACGTTTCTTAATCACGGGGATAAAGACAAGGGACAACTTTTGGGGAACTTTCATTTTTCCGAATTCTGATCGCTAACTCCAAACGGTGCCGAGCACCAGCGTTGTAGACAGACGACGCTGGCTTCGACAGGCCCGCCCGATGCTGGTTTTTATATGATGCTAAAGTTCCCCACAACCGTTGTCGACACTTTTGGATTCACATTCGAGCAACTCTTGGACAAAGGCCACCAACGACCATGAAAGTCTCTCAGATCCACCAGCTAACCCCCATAACGATTGACACCTGACAAAGCCCCACATCGGTTCATGACTAACAAAGAGATAGCTTCAACAGCGAACACGACTCGAGGCCGCGGACATTACGTCTTCATGCTATATTCCAGTTTGATTAAGAACCAAATAAGGGCTAGGATCGGGTAAAAACGTTCTAAGCACTCCTGGCTTCACCTTCGAGCCACCACGGTGAGGATGCAACCATAATCTCTAGGGACATCTATCATCGGGACACGTTTCTTAGTCATGGGACACGTTTCTTAATCACGAGGATCAAGACAAGGGACATCTTTTGGGGAACTTTCATTTTTCCGAATTCTGATCGCCAACTCCAAACGGCGCCGAGCAACAGCGTTACCGACAGACGACGCTGGCTTCGACAGGCCCGCCTGATGCTGGTTTTTATATAATGCAAAAGTTCCCCACAACCGTTGTCGACACTTTCGGATTCACATTCGAGCAACTCTTGGACAAAGGCCACCAACGACCATGAGAGTCTCTCAGATCCACCAGGCTAATCCCCATAACGATTGACACCTGATAAAGCCCCACATCGTTTCATAACAAACAAAGAGATAGCTTCAACAGCGAACACGACTCGAGGCCGCGGACTTTACGTCTTCATGCTAATATCCCAATTTGATAAGAACCAAATAAGGGCTAGGATCGGGTAAAAACGTTCTGAGCACTCCTGGCTTCACCTTCGAGCCACCACGGTGAGGATGCAACCATAATCTCTCGGGACATCTATCATCGGGACACATTTCTTAATCACGGGACACGTTTCTTAATCACGGGGATCAAGACAAGGAACATCTTTTGGGGAACTTTCATTTTTCCGAATTCTGATCGCTAACTCCAAACAGCGCAAAGCACCAGCATTGCCGACAGACAACGCTAGCTTCGACAGGCCCGCCCGATTCTGGTTTTTATATATTGGAAATGTTCCCCACAACCGTTGTCGACACTTTTGGATTCACATTCGAGCAACTCTTGGACAAAGGCCACCAACGACCATGAAAGTCTCTCAGATCCACCAGCTAACCCCCATAACGATTGACACCTGACAAAGCCCCACATCGGTTCAAAACAAACAAAGAGACAGCCTCAACAGCGAACACGACTCCAGGCCGCGAGCATTACGTCTTCAATGCTATATCCCGGTTTGATAAGAACCAAATAAGGGCCAGGATCGGTGAAAAACGTTCTGAGCACTCCTGGCTTCACCTTCGAGCCACCACGGTGAGGATGCAACCATAATCTCTAGGGACATCTATCATCAGGACACGTTTCTTAATCACAGGGATCAAGACAAGGGACATCCTTTGAGGAACTTTCATTTTTCCGAATTCTGATCGCTAACTCCAAACAGCGCCGAGCACCAGCGTTGCCGACAGACGACGCTGGCTTCGACAGGCCCGCCCGATGCTAGTTTTTATATGATGCAAAATTTCAACACAACCCCCACAAGACATCCCAAATCAGTACGTTCAAGTCGCTGACCAGGTGCCCCGAGCGAGCCCCGGGCGCCCCAGCAACGGAAGCTTGCGCCCAGTAGAAGGTGGGACTGCCCCCTCCCTATATATGACATTTCAGCTTTTTCCCAAGTGACCGCAGTTTGCACCTAGGTGTTCGAGGACTCACTATGGCCTTTTTTGAAGTTCCACTCATTTGTTTTGGACGTTCTTATAACCGAATTAAAGCTTCTAAAATCTAGTATCTCCAATAATATTTTCAGATTTCTTTTGATTTTTATAATATTTTATTTTGATTTTTGAAATCTTTTTTCCTGATTTAATCTTAAGAGGGGATTTGAAGTACCAAAACTCATTTAAAGAAAATAGCCAAATAAATTAATAAAATATTAATAAATTAATTTTTTAAAGACCTATTTTCCCAGAGAAATGAGGTTGGTTTTCAATTTCAAGCTAATTGCCTCGACTAAATTGGCATCCCGTGGTGCCCAAGCCAGCCCTGAGGCTCCCAACCAAGCCCCAACCCCAAGCCCCAAGGCCCCCCATGGTGCGACCAATGCTGTTTGGTTGAGCAAAACTCAAAATCTCCCGAGACATACCCGAGTCAATATGCTCCAAATGACCTATTTCCCAGAGAAATGAGGTTGATTTTCAATTGCAAGCAAATTGGCTCGATCAAATTGGCACCCCGAGGTGCCCGAGCCAGCCCCGAGGCCCCCAACCAAGCCCCAACCTCCAATGCCCCAAGGCCCCGAGGGCCCCATGGTGTAACCAGTGCTGTTTGGCTGAGCAAAACTAAAAATCTCCCGAGACATACCTGAGCCAATATGCTCCAAATGACCTGTTTTCCAGAGAAATGAGGTTGGTTATCAATTTCAAGCAAATTGGCACCCCAAGAAGGTCGAGCTAGCCCCGAGGCCCCCAACCAAGCCCCACAGGAGGGTGCAACCATAATCTCTAGGGACATCAATCATCGGGACACGTTTCTTAATCACGGGGATAAAGACAAGGGACATCTTTTGAGGAACTTTCATTTTTTCGAATTCTGATCGTTAACTCCAAACGGCGCCGAGCACCAGCGTTGCCGACAGACGACGCTAGCTTCGACAGGCCCGCCCGATGCTGGTTTTTATATGATGCAAAAGTTCAACACAACCCCCGCAAGACATCCCAAATCAGCACGTTTAAGTCGCTGACCAGGTGCCCCGAGCGAGCCCCGGGCGCCCCAGCATCCGACGCTGGCGCCCAGTATTTTTATAAAATCACCAACTTCTCTTTTTAACTCGAACCCTTCTAGGTTTCCTTTCCTAACTATTCATGCTATTATCCACTTTAATATCTCGGCCAAATTTCATTTTTAAAGGGTTTGATCACTATCTCAAAGTTCATACAATGAACTACTTAGTTATGCGAAACCTCTTTTACTAAAACGGACATTTCCCCTAAACCGTAAATCAAAACGATATGATTCTTTCGCTAAAACAAACAGGAAACACGGCCTCATGTTCAAGGTCAGAAACATTATGTTTATGCCCTTTTATGTAACCATGGTTTCGGTCTAAACTACCTAAGCAAAATTCAACATGGTAACAACGCTTAAACGTACTTCCCGTGTTTTTAAACACTCAATACAACCACCAATCCATAATCAACCAACCACCAATCAAACCTCAAGCTAATACTAACCTTGTCATCACTTTCTCATGCTTATGTCACTTCACTGCATCATGTTTATGTCATCATTTGTATCCTCAATCCTCTTATATATTAATCCACAATTTGTTACGCTTTTTGTTTCACGATAGTTTCAAGTGGTTTTATAACGTTTCTCTGTACCAAAGCTAAGGGATACTTTCTTGATCTTTCCATTTCCTTGGTTTAATATATAGTCTTAGATTTCTCTCCTTGGTTTAAGGTATGATCATGGATTTCTCATTTCACACACTTTCTTAAAACGATCAAATCAATACATCCGTGATTGTCCAATGAATATTGATTTAAAATTCGGATGGGAATCTTCTGATTCTGAGTACGTTTATATTCTTTTATTTCTTCCTATACATCAATAATATAACTTCGAAGCATTCATTACAGGTCATCCACATGGGGTGGACCAGCGATTGTCGCTGCCAGGGCAGGGAAACAACCAACCGGTACATACCAATCACCACTCATGCGCTACACATTCAACACGCCTCCATCACCAGTAGGCACAAGCCCCCAAAGGACCCTAAAGCCTTGAGATTACTTGACCATAACAAATGAAGGTGACATGCTCCGCTTCACGCGAATCAAAGCAACTCACTTAAACACACACTGAAAAATCAAACCGAATCCCACAAGAACGTTTAGGCAATTAAAACCCCAAAAAAGCATCACTTGAGGCCAGCAACGATTGCCACCAAACAAGCCCCGCATCCGTTCAGAACCAACAAAGGCCACCAACGACCGCGATAGTCTCTCAGATCCACCAGCTAAGCCCCATAACGATTGACACCTAACAAAGCCCCACATCGGTTCAAAACAAACAAAGAGACAGCCTCAACAGCGAACACGACTCCAGGCCGCGAGCATTACGTCTTCATGCTATATCCCAGTTTGATAAGAACCAAATAAGGGCCAGGATCGGTGAAAAACGTTCTGAGCACTCCTGGCTTCACCTTCGAGCCACCACGGTGAGGATGCAACCATAATCTCTAGGGACATCTATCATCGGGACACGTTTCTTAATCACATGGATCAAGACAAGGGACATCTTTTGGGGAACTTTCATTTTTCCGGATTCTGATCGCTAACTCCAAACGGCGCCGAGCACTAGCGTTGCCGACAGACGACGCTGGCTTCGACAGGCCCGCCCGATGCTAGTTTTTATATGATGCAAAATTTCAACACAACCCCCACAAGACATCCCAAATCAGTACGTTCAAGTCGCTGACCAGGTGCCCCGAGCGAGCCCCGAGCGCCCAACCAAGCCCCACAGGAGGGTGCAACCATAATCTCTAGGGACATCAATCATCGGGACACGTTTCTTAATCACGGGGATAAAGACAAGGGACATCTTTTGGATGCTGGTTTTTATATGATGCTAAAGTTCCCCACAACCGTTGTCGACACTTTTGGATTCACATTCGAGCAACTCTTGGACAAAGGCCACCAACGACCATGAAAGTCTCTCAGATCCACCAGCTAACCCCCATAACGATTGACACCTGACAAAGCCCCACATCGGTTCATGACTAACAAAGAGATAGCTTCAACAGCGAACACGACTCGAGGCCGCGGACATTACGTCTTCATGCTATATTCCAATTTGAAAAGAACCAAATAAGGGCTAGGATCGGGTAAAAACATTCTGAGCACTCCTGGCTTCACCTTCGAGCCACCACGGTGAGGATGCAACCATAATCTTTAGGGACATATATCATCGGGACACGTTTCTTAATCACGGGGATAAAGACAAGGGACATCTTTTGAGGAACTTTCATTTTTCCGAATTCTGATCGCTAACTCCAAACAGCGCCGAGCACCAGCGTTGCCGACAGACGACGCTGGCTTCGACAGGCCCGCCCGATGCTAGTTTTTATATGATGCAAAATTTCAACACAACCCCCACAAGACATCCCAAATCAGTACGTTCAAGTCGCTGACCAGGTGCCCCGAGCGAGCCCCGGGCGCCCCGGCAACGGAAGCTTGCGCCCAGTAGAAGGGGGGACTGCCCCCTCCCTATATATGACATTTCAGCTTTTTCCCAAGTGACCGCAGTTTGCACCTAGGTGTTCGAGGACTCACTATGGCCTTTTTTGAAGTTCCACTCATTTGTTTTGGACGTTCTTATAACCGAATTAAAGCTTCTAAAATCTAGTATCTCCAATAATATTTTCAGATTTCTTTTGATTTTTATAATATTTTATTTTGATTTTTGAAATCTTTTTTCCTGATTTAATCTTTAGAGGGGATTTGAAGTACCAAAACTCATTTAAAGAAAATAGCCAAATAAATTAATAAAATATTAATAAATTAATTTTTTAAAGACCTATTTTCCCAGAGAAATGAGGTTGGTTTTCAATTTCAAGCTAATTGCCTCGACTAAATTGGCATCCCGTGGTGCCCAAGCCAGCCCTGAGGCTCCCAACCAAGCCCCAACCCCAAGCCCCAAGGCCCCCCATGGTGCGACCAATGCTGTTTGGTTGAGCAAAACTCAAAATCTCCCGAGACATACCCGAGTCAATATGCTCCAAATGACCTATTTCCCAGAGAAATGAGGTTGATTTTCAATTGCAAGCAAATTGGCTCGATCAAATTGGCACCCCGAGGTGCCCGAGCCAGCCCCGAGGCCCCCAACCAAGCCCCAACCTCCAATGCCCCAAGGCCCCAAGGGCCCCATGGTGTAACCAGTGCTGTTTGGCTGAGCAAAACTAAAAATCTCCCGAGACATACCTGAGCCAATATGCTCCAAATGACCTGTTTTCCAGAGAAATGAGGTTGGTTATCAATTTCAAGCAAATTGGCACCCCAAGAAGGTCGAGCTAGCCCCGAGGCCCCCAACCAAGCCCCACAGGAGGGTGCAACCATAATCTCTAGGGACATCAATCATCGGGACACGTTTCTTAATCACGGGGATAAAGACAAGGGACATCTTTTGAGGAACTTTCATTTTTTCGAATTCTGATCGTTAACTCCAAACGGCGCCGAGCACCAGCGTTGCCGACAGACGACGCTAGCTTCGACAGGCCCGCCCGATGCTGGTTTTTATGTGATGCAAAAGTTCAACACAACCCCCGCAAGACATCCCAAATCAGCACGTTTAAGTCGCTGACCAGGTGCCCCGAGCGAGCCCCGGGCGCCCCAGCATCCGACGCTGGCGCCCAGTAGAAGGGGGGACTGCCCCCTCCCTATATATGACATTTCAGCTTTTTCCCAAGTGACCGCAGTTTGCACCTAGGTGTTCGAGGACTCACTATGGCCTTTTTTGAAGTTCCACTCATTTGTTTTGGACGTTCTTATAACCGAATTAAAGCTTCTAAAATCTAGTATCTCCAATAATATTTTCAGATTTCTTTTGATTTTTATAATATTTTATTTTGATTTTTGAAATCTTTTTTCCTGATTTAATCTTTAGAGGGGATTTGAAGTACCAAAACTCATTTAAAGAAAATAGCCAAATAAATTAATAAAATATTAATAAATTAATTTTTTAAAGACCTATTTTCCCAGAGAAATGAGGTTGGTTTTCAATTTCAAGCTAATTGCCTCGACTAAATTGGCATCCCGTGGTGCCCAAGCCAGCCCTGAGGCTCCCAACCAAGCCCCAACCCCAAGCCCCAAGGCCCCCCATGGTGCGACCAATGCTGTTTGGTTGAGCAAAACTCAAAATCTCCCGAGACATACCCGAGTCAATATGCTCCAAATGACCTATTTCCCAGAGAAATGAGGTTGATTTTCAATTGCAAGCAAATTGGCTCGATCAAATTGGCACCCCGAGGTGCCCGAGCCAGCCCCGAGGCCCCCAACCAAGCCCCAACCTCCAATGCCCCAAGGCCCCGAGGGCCCCATGGTGTAACCAGTGCTGTTTGGCTGAGCAAAACTAAAAATCTCCCGAGACATACCTGAGCCAATATGCTCCAAATGACCTGTTTTCCAGAGAAATGAGGTTGGTTATCAATTTCAAGCAAATTGGCACCCCAAGAAGGTCGAGCTAGCCCCGAGGCCCCCAACCAAGCCCCACAGGAGGGTGCAACCATAATCTCTAGGGACATCAATCATCGGGACACGTTTCTTAATCACGGGGATAAAGACAAGGGACATCTTTTGAGGAACTTTCATTTTTTCGAATTCTGATCGTTAACTCCAAACGGCGCCGAGCACCAGCGTTGCCGACAGACGACGCTAGCTTCGACAGGCCCGCCCGATGCTGGTTTTTATATGATGCAAAAGTTCAACACAACCCCCGCAAGACATCCCAAATCAGCACGTTTAAGTCGCTGACCAGGTGCCCCGAGCGAGCCCCGGGCGCCCCAGCATCCGACGCTGGCGCCCAGTATTTTTATAAAATCACCAACTTCTCTTTTTAACTCGAACCCTTCTAGGTTTCCTTTCCTAACTATTCATGCTATTATCCACTTTAATATCTCGGCCAAATTTCATTTTTAAAGGGTTTGATCACTATCTCAAAGTTCATACAATGAACTACTTAGTTATGCGAAACCTCTTTTACTAAAACGGACATTTCCCCTAAACCGTAAATCAAAACGATATGATTCTTTCGCTAATACAAACAGGAAACACGGCCTCATGTTCAAGGTCAGAAACATTATGTTTATGCCCTTTTATGTAACCATGGTTTCGGTCTAAACTACCTAAGTAAAATTCAACATGGTAACAACGCTTAAACGTACTTCCCGTGTTTTTAAACACTCAATACAACCACCAATCCATAATCAACCAACCACCAATCAAACCTCAAGCTAATACTAACCTTGTCATCACTTTCTCATGCTTATGTCACTTCACTGCATCATGTTTATGTCATCATTTGTATCCTCAATCCTCTTATATATTAATCCACAATTTGTTACGCTTTTGTTTCACGATAGTTTCAAGTGGTTTTATAACGTTTCTCTGTACCAAAGCTAAGGGATACTTTCTTGATCTTTCCATTTCCTTGGTTTAATATATAGTCTTAGATTTCTCTCCTTGGTTTAAGGTATGATCATGGATTTCTCATTTCACACACTTTCTTAAAACGATCAAATCAATACATCCGTGATTGTCCAATGAATATTGATTTAAAATTCGGATGGGAATCTTCTGATTCTGAGTACGTTTACATTCTTTTATTTCTTCCTATACATCAATAATATAACTTCGAAACATTCATTACAGGTCATCCACATGGGGTGGACCAGCGATTGTCGCTGCCAGGGCAGGGAAACAACCAACCGGTACATACCAATCACCACTCATGCGCTACACATTCAACATGCCTCCATCCCCAGTAGGCACAAGCCCCCCAAAGGACCCTAAAGCCTTGAGATTACTTGACCATAACAAATGAAGGTGACATGCTCCGCTTCACGCGAATCAAAGCAACTCACTTAAACACACACTGAAAAATCAAACCGAATCCCACAAGAACGTTTAGGCAATCAAAACCCCAAAAATGCATCACTTGAGGCCAGCAACGATTGCCACCAAACAAGCCCCGCATCCGTTCAGAACCAACAAAGGCCACCAATGACCGTGATAGTCTCTCAGATCCACCAGCTAAGCCCCATAACGATTGACACCTAACAAAGCCCCACATCGGTTCAAAACAAACAAAGAGACAGCCTCAACAGCGAACACGACTCCAGGCCGCGAGCATTACGTCTTCATGCTATATCCCGGTTTGATAAGAACCAAATAAGGGCCAGGATCGGTGAAAAACGTTCTGAGCACTCCTGGCTTCACCTTCGAGCCACCACGGTGAGGATGCAACCATAATCTCTAGGGACATCTATCATCGGGACACGTTTCTTAATCACAGGGATCAAGACAAGGGACATCTTTTGGGGAACTTTCATTTTTCCGGATTCTGATCGCTAACTCCAAACGGCGCCGAGCACTAGCGTTGCCGACAGACGACGCTGGCTTCGACAGGCCCGCCCGATGCTTTTTTTATATGATGCAAAAGTTCCCCACAACCGTTGTCGACACTTTTGGATTCACATTCGAGCAACTCTTGGACAAAAGCCACCAATGACCATGAGAGTCTCTCAGATCCACCAGCTAATCTCCATAACGATTGACACCCGACAAAGACCTACATCGGTGCATGACAAACAAAGAAATAGCTTCAACAGCGAACACAAATCGAGGCCGCGTACATTACGTCTTCAAGCTATATTCCAGTTTGATAAGAACCAAATAAGGGCTAGGATCGAGTAAAAACGTTTTGAGCACTCCTGGCTTCACCTTCGAGCCACCACGGTGAGGATGCAACCATAATCTCTAGGGACATCTATCGTCGGGACAAGTTTCTTAATCACGGGACACGTTTCTTAATCACGGGGATCAAAACAAGGGACATCTTTTGGGGAACTTTCATTTTTCCGAATTCTGATCGCTAACTTTAAACGGCGCCGAGCACCAGCGTTGCCGACAGACGACGCTGGCTTCAACAGGCCCGCCCGATGCTGGTTTTTATATGATGCAAAAGTTCCCCACAACCGTTGTCGACACTTTTGGATTCACATTCAAGCAACTCTTGGACAAAGGCCACCAACGACCATGAGAGTCTCTCTGATCCACCAGCTAATCCCCATAACGATTGACACCTGACAAAGCCCCACATCGGTTCATAACAAACAAAGAGATAGCTTCAACAGCGAACACGACTCCAGGCCGCGGACATTACGTCTTCATGCTATATCCCAGTTTGATAAGAACCAAATTAGGGCGAGGATCGGGTAAAAACATTCTGAGCACTACTGGCTTCACCTTCGAGCCACCACGGTGAGGATGCAACCATAATCTTTAGGGACATCTATCATCGGGACACGTTTCTTAATCACGGGGATAAAGATAAGGGACATCTTTTGAGGAACTTTCATTTTTCCGAATTCTGATCGCTAACTCCAAACAGCGCCGAGCACCAGCGTTGCCGACAGACGACGCTGGCTTCGACAGGCCCGCCCGATGCTGGTTTTTATATGATGCAAAATTTCAACACAACCCCCACAAGACATCCCAAATCAGTACGTTCAAGTCGCTGACCAGGTGCCCCGAGCGAGCCCCGGGCGCCCCAGCAACGGAAGCTTGCGCCCAGTAGAAGGTGGGACTGCCCCCTCCCTATATATGACATTTCAGCTTTTTCCCAAGTGACCGCAGTTTGCACCTAGGTGTTCGAGGACTCACTATGGCCTTTTTTGAAGTTCCACTCATTTGTTTTGGACGTTCTTATAACCGAATTAAAGCTTCTAAAATCTAGTATCTACAATAATATTTTCAGATTTCTTTTGATTTTTATAATATTTTATTTTGATTTTTGAAATCTTTTTTCCTGATTTAATCTTAAGAGGGGATTTGAAGTACCAAAACTCATTTAAAGAAAATAGCCAAATAAATTAATAAAATATTAATAAATTAATTTTTTAAAGACCTATTTTCCCAGAGAAATGAGGTTGGTTTTCAATTGCAAGCAAATTGGCTCGATCAAATTGGCACCCCGAGGTGCCCGAGCCAGCCCCGAGGCCCCCAACCAAGCCCCAAGGCCCCCGAGGGCCCCATGGTGTAACCAGTGCTGTTTGGCTGAGCAAAACTAAAAATCTCCCGAGACATACCTGAGCCAATATGCTCCAAATGACCTGTTTTCCAGAGAAATGAGGTTGGTTATCAATTTCAAGCAAATTGGCACCCCAAGAAGGCCGAGCTAGCCCCGAGGCCCCCAACCAAGCCCCACAGGAGGGTGCAACCATAATCTCTAGGGACATCAATCATCGGGACACGTTTCTTAATCACGGGGATAAAGACAAGGGACATCTTTTGAGGAACTTTCATTTTTTCGAATTCTGATCGCTAACTCCAAACGGCGCCGAGCACCAGCGTTGCCGACAGACGACGCTAGCTTCGACAGGCCCGCCCGATGCTGGTTATTATATGATGCAAAAGTTCAACACAACCCCCGCAAGACATCCCAAATCAGCACGTTAAAGTCGCTGACCAGGTGCCCCGAGCGAGCCCCAACATCCGACGCTTGCGCCCAGTATTTTTATAAAATCACCAACTTCTCTTTTTAACTCGAACCCTTCTAGGTTTCCTTTCCTAACTATTCATGCTATTATCCACTTTAATATCTCGGCCAAATTTCATTTTTAAAGGGTTTGATCACTATCTCAAAGTTCATACAATGAACTACTTAGTTACGCGAAACCTCTGTTACTAAAACGGACATTTCCCCTAAACCGTAAATCAAAACAATATGATTCTTTCGCTAAAACAAACTAGGAAACATGGCCTAATGTTCAAGGTCAGGAACATTATGTTTATGCCCTTTTATGTAACGATTGACACCTGGCTTCACCTTCGAGCCACCATGGTGAGAATGCAAAAGTTCCCCACAATCGTTGTTGACACTTTTGGATTCACATTCGAGCAACTCTTGGACAAAGGCCACCAACGACCATGAGAGTCTCTCAGATCCACTAGGCTAATCCTCATAACGATTGACACCTGACAAAGCCCCACATCGTTTCATAACAAACAAAAAGATAGCTTCAACAGCGAACACGACTCGAGGCCGCGGACTTTACGTCTTCATGCTATATCCCAATTTGATAAGAACCAAATAAGGGCTAGAATCGGGTAAAAACGTTCTGAGCACTCCTAGCTTCACCTTCGAGCAACCACGGTGAGGATGCAACCATAATCTCTCGGGACATCAATCATCAGTACACATTTCTTAATCACGGGACACGTTTCTTAATCACGGGGATCAAGACAAGAAACATCTTTTGGGGAACTTTCATTTTTCCGAATTCTGATCGCTAACTGCAAACGGCATAGAGCACTAGCGTTGCCGACAGACAATGCTGGCTTCGACAGGCCCGCCAGATGCTGGCTTTTATATATTGGCAATGTTCCCCACAACCGTTGTCCACACTTTTGGATTCACATTCGAGCAACTCTTGGACAAAGGCCACCAACGACCATGAGAGTCTCTCAGATCCACCAGCTAATCCCCATAACGAATGACACCTAACAAAGCCCCACATCGTTTCATAACAAACAAAGAGATAGCTTCAACAGCGAACACGACTCCAGGCCGCGAACATTACATCTTCATGCTATATCCCAGTTTGATAAAAACCAAATAAGGGCTAGGATCGGGTAAAAACATTATGAGCACTCCTGGCTTCACCTTCGAGCCACCACGGTGAGGATGCAACGATAATCTCTAAGGAACTTTCATTTCTCCGATTTCTGATCGCTAAATCCAAACGGCGCCGAGCACCAGCGTTGTCGACAGACAACGCTGGCTTCGACAGGCCCGCCCGATGCTGGTTTTTATATGATGCAAAAGTTCAACACAACCCCCACGAGACATCCCAAATCAGTACGTTCAAGTCGCTGACCAGGTGCCCCAAGCGAGCCCCGGGCGCCCCAGCAACGGAAGCTTGCGCCCAGTAGAAGGGGGGACTGCCCCCTCCCTATATATGACATTTCAGCTTTTTCCCAAATGACCGCAGTTTGCACCTAGGTGTTCGAGGACTTACTATGGCCTTTTTTGAAGTTCCACTCATTTGTTTTGGACGTTCTTATAACCGAATTAAAGCTTCTTAAATCTAGTATCTCCAATAATATTTTCAGATTTCTTTTGATTTTTATAAAATTTTATTTTGATTTTTGAAATCTTTTTTCCTGATTTAATCTTAAGAGGGGATTTGAAGTACCCAAACTCATTTAAAGAAAATAGCCAAATAAATTAATAAAATATTAATAAATTAATTTTTTAAAGACCTATTTTCCCAGAGAAATGAGGTTGGTTTTCAATTTCAAGCTAATCGACCAAATTGGCATCCCGTGGTGCCCAAGCCAGCCCTGAGGCTCCCAACCAAGCCCCAACCCCAAGCCCCAAGGCCCCCCATGGTGTGACCAATGCTGTTTGGTTGAGCAAAACTCAAAATCTCCCGAGACATACCCGAGTCAATATGCTCCAAATGACCTATTTCCCAGAGAAATGAGGTTGATTTTCAATTGCAAGCAAATTGGCTCGATCAAATTGACACCCTGAGGTGCCCGAGCCAGCCCCAAGGCCCCCAACCAAGCCCCAAGCTCCAATGCTCCAAGGCCCCCGAGGGCCCCATGATGTAACCAGTGCTGTTTGGCTGAGCAAAACTAAAAATCTCCCGAGACATACCTGAGCCAATATGCTCCAAATGACCTGTTTTCTAGAGAAATGAAGTTGGTTATCAATTTCAAGCAAATTGGCACCCCAAGAAGGCCGAGCTAGCCCCGAGGCCCCCAACCAAGCCCCACAGGAGGGTGCAACCATAATCTCTAGGGACATCAATCATCGGGACACGTTTCTTAATCACGGGGATAAAGACAAGGGACATCTTTTGGATGCTGGTTTTTATATGATGCTAAAGTTCCCCACAACCGTTGTCGACACTTTTGGATTCACATTCGAGCAACTCTTGGACAAAGGCCACCAACGACCATGAAAGTCTCTCAGATCCACCAGCTAACCCCCATAACGATTGACACCTGACAAAGCCCCACATCGGTTCAAAACAAACAAAGAGACAGCCTCAACAGCGAACACGACTCCAGGCCGCGAGCATTACGTCTTCATGCTATATCCCGGTTTGATAAGAACCAAATAAGGGCCAGGATCGGTGAAAAACGTTCTGAGCACTCCTGGCTTCACCTTCGAGCCACCACGGTGAGGATGCAACCATAATCTCTAGGGACATCTATCATCGGGACACGTTTCTTAATCACAGGGATCAAGACAAGGGACATCTTTTGGAGAACTTTCATTTTTCCGGATTCTGATCGCCAACTCCAAACGGCGCCGAGCACTAGCGTTGCCGACAGACGACGCTGGCTTCGACAGGCCCGCCCGATGCTGTTTTTATATGATGCAAAAGTTCCCCACAACCGTTGTCGACACTTTTGGATTCACATTCGAGCAACTCTTGGACAAAAGCCACCAACGACCATGAGAGTCTCTCAGATCCACCAGCTAATCCCCATAATGATTGACACCCGACAAAGCCCTACATCGGTTCATGACAAACAAAGAAATAGCTTCAACAGCGAACACGAATCGAGGCCGCGTACATTACGTCTTCATGCTATATTCCAGTTTGATAAGAACCAAATAAGGGCTAGGATCGAGTAAAAACGTTCTGAGCACTCCTGGCTTCACCTTCGAGCCACCACGGTGAGGATGCAACCATAATCTCTAGGGACATCTATCGTCGGGACAAGTTTCTTAATCACGGGACACGTTTCTTAATCACGGGGATCAAAACAAGGGACATCTTTTGGGGAACTTTCATTTTTCCGAATTCTGATCGCTAACTTTAAACGGCGCCTAGCACCAGCGTTGCCGACAGACGACGCTGGCTTCAACAGGCCCGCCCGATGCTGGTTTTTATATGATGCAAAAGTTCCCCACAACCGTTGTCGACACTTTTGGATTCACATTCAAGCAACTCTTGGACAAAGGCCACCAACGACCATGAGAGTCTCTCTGATCCACCAGCTAATCCCCATAACGATTGACACCTGACAAAGCCCCACATCGGTTCATAACAAACAAAGAGATAGCTTCAACAGCGAACACGACTCCAGGCCGCGGACATTACGTCTTCATGCTATATCCCAGTTTGATAAGAACCAAATTAGGGCGAGGATCGGGTAAAAACATTCTGAGCACTACTGGCTTCACCTTCGAGCCACCACGGTGAGGATGCAACCATAATCTATAGATCTATCATCGGGACACGTTTCTTAATCACGGGGATAAAGACAAGGGACATCTTTTGGGGAACTTTCATTTTTCCGAATTCTGATCGCTAACTCCAAACGGTGCCGAGCACCAGCGTTGCAGACAGACGACGCTGGCTTCGACAGGCCCGCCCGATGCTGGTTTTTATATGATGCTAAAGTTCCCCACAACCGTTGTCGACACTTTTGGATTCACATTCGAGGAACTCTTGGACAAAGGCCACCAACGACCATGAAAGTCTCTCAGATCCACCAGCTAACCCCCATAACGATTGACACCTGACAAAGCCCCACATCGGTTCATGACTAACAAAGAGATAGCTTCAACAGCGAACACGACTCGAGGCTGCGGACATTACGTCTTCATGCTATATTCCAGTTTGATTAAGAACCAAATAAGGGCTAGGATCGGGTAAAAATGTTCTAAGCACTCCTGGCTTCACCTTCGAGCCACCACGGTGAGGATGCAACCATAATCTCTAGGGACATCTATCATCGGGACACGTTTCTTAGTCATGGGACACGTTTCTTAATCACGAGGATCAAGACAAGGGACATCTTTTGGGGAACTTTCATTTTTCCGAATTCTGATCGCCAACTCCAAACGGCGCCGAGCAACAGCGTTACCGACAGACGACGCTGGCTTCGACAGGCCCGCCTGATGCTGGTTTTTATATAATGCAAAAGTTCCCCACAACCGTTGTCGACACTTTCGGATTCACATTCGAGCAACTCTTGGACAAAGGCCACCAACGACCATGAGAGTCTCTCAGATCCACCAGGCTAATCCCCATAACGATTGACACTTGACAAAGCCCCACATCGTTTCATAACAAACAAAGAGATAGCTTCAACAGCGAACACGACTCGAGGCCGCGGACTTTACGTCTTCATGCTAATATCCCAATTTGATAAGAACCAAATAAGGGCTAGGATCGGGTAAAAACGTTCTGAGCACTCCTGGCTTCACCTTCGAGCCACCACGGTGAGGATGCAACCATAATCTCTCGGGACATCTATCATCGGGACACATTTCTTAATCACGGGACACGTTTCTTAATCACGGGGATCAAGACAAGGAACATCTTTTGGGGAACTTTCATTTTTCCGAATTCTGATCGCTAACTCCAAACAGCGCAAAGCACCAGCGTTGCCGACAGACAACGCTAGCTTCGACAGGCCCGCCCGATTCTGGTTTTTATATATTGGAAATGTTCCCCACAACCGTTGTCGACACTTTTGGATTCACATTCGAGCAACTCTTGGACAAAGGCCACCAACGACCATGAAAGTCTCTCAGATCCACCAGCTAACCCCCATAACGATTGACACCTGACAAAGCCCCACATCGGTTCAGAACAAACAAAGAGACAGCCACAACAGCGAACACGACTCCAGGCCGCGAGCATTACGTCTTCAATGCTATATCCCGGTTTGATAAGAACCAAATAAGGGCCAGGATCGGTGAAAAACGTTCTGAGCACTCCTGGCTTCACCTTCGAGCCACCACGGTGAGGATGCAACCATAATCTCTAGGGACATCTATCATCGGGACACGTTTCTTAATCACAGGGATCAAGACAAGGGACATCCTTTGAGGAACTTTCATTTTTCCGAATTCTGATCGCTAACTCCAAACAGCGCCGAGCACCAGCGTTGCCGACAGACGACGCTGGCTTCGACAGGCCCGCCCGATGCTAGTTTTTATATGATGCAAAATTTCAACACAACCCCCACAAGACATCCCAAATCAGTACGTTCAAGTCGCTGACCAGGTGCCCCGAGCGAGCCCCGGGCGCCCCGGCAACGGAAGCTTGCGCCCAGTAGAAGGGGGGACTGCCCCCTCCCTATATATGACATTTCAGCTTTTTCCCAAGTGACCGCAGTTTGCACGTAGGTGTTCGAGGACTCACTATGGCCTTTTTTGAAGTTCCACTCATTTGTTTTGGACGTTCTTATAACCGAATTAAAGCTTCTAAAATCTAGTATCTCCAATAATATTTTCAGATTTCTTTTGATTTTTATAATATTTTATTTTGATTTTTGAAATCTTTTTTCCTGATTTAATCTTAAGAGGGGATTTGAAGTACCAAAACTCATTTAAAGAAAATAGCCAAATAAATTAATAAAATATTAATAAATTAATTTTTTAAAGACCTATTTTCCCAGAGAAATGAGGTTGGTTTTCAATTTCAAGCTAATTGCCTCGACTAAATTGGCATCCCGTGGTGCCCAAGCCAGCCCTGAGGCTCCCAACCAAGCCCCAAGGCCCCCCATGGTGCGACCAATGCTGTTTGGTTGAGGAAAACTCAAAATCTCCCGAGACATACCCGAGTCAATATGCTCCAAATGACCTATTTCCCAGAGAAATGAGGTTGACAAGCAAATTGGCTCGATCAAATTGGCACCCCGAGGTGCCCGAGCCAGCCCCGAGGCCCCCAACCAAGCCCCAACCTCCAATGCCCCAAGGCCCCGAGGGCCCCATGGTGTAACCAGTGCTATTTGGCTGAGCAAAACTAAAAATCTCCCGAGACATACCTGAGCCAATATGCTCCAAATGACCTGTTTTCCAGAGAAATGAGGTTGGTTATCAATTTCAAGCAAATTGGCACCCCAAGAAGGTCGAGCTAGCCCCGAGGCCCCCAACCAAGCCCCACAGGAGGGTGCAACCATAATCTCTAGGGACATCAATCATCGGGACACGTTTCTTAATCACGGGGATAAAGACAAGGGACATCTTTTGAGGAACTTTCATTTTTTCGAATTCTGATCGTTAACTCCAAACGGCGCCGAGCACCAGCGTTGCCGACAGACGACGCTAGCTTCGACAGGCCCGCCCGATGCTGGTTTTTATATGATGCAAAAGTTCAACACAACCCCCGCAAGACATCCCAAATCAGCACGTTTAAGTCGCTGACCAGGTGCCCCGAGCGAGCCCCGGGCGCCCCAGCATCCGACGCTGGCGCCCAGTAGAAGGGGGGACTGCCCCCTCCCTATATATGACATTTCAGCTTTTTCCCAAGTGACCGCAGTTTGCACCTAGGTGTTCGAGGACTCACTATGGCCTTTTTTCAAGTTCCACTCATTTGTTTTGGACGTTCTTATAACCGAATTAAAGCTTCTAAAATCTAGTATCTCCAATAATATTTTCAGATTTCTTTTGATTTTTATAATATTTTATTTTGATTTTTGAATCTTTTTTCCTGATTTAATCTTAAGAGGGGATTTGAAGTACCAAAACTCATTTAAAGAAAATAGCCAAATAAATTAATAAAATATTAATAAATTAATTTTTTAAAGACCTATTTTCCCAGAGAAATGAGGTTGGTTTTCAATTTCAAGCTAATTGCCTCGACTAAATTGGCATCCCGTGGTGCCCAAGCCAGCCCTGAGGCTCCCAACCAAGCCCCAACCCCAAGCCCCAAGGCCCCCCATGGTGCGACCAATGCTGTTTGGTTGAGCAAAACTCAAAATCTCCCGAGACATACCCGAGTCAATATGCTCCAAATGACCTATTTCCCAGAGAAATGAGGTTGATTTTCAATTGCAAGCAAATTGGCTCGATCAAATTGGCACCCCGAGGTGCCCGAGCCAGCCCCGAGGCCCCCAACCAAGCCCCAACCTCCAATGCCCCAAGGCCCCGAGGGCCCCATGGTGTAACCAGTGCTGTTTGGCTGAGCAAAACTAAAAATCTCCCGAGACATACCTGAGCCAATATGCTCCAAATGACCTGTTTTCCAGAGAAATGAGGTTGGTTATCAATTTCAAGCAAATTGGCACCCCAAGAAGGTCGAGCTAGCCCCGAGGCCCCCAACCAAGCCCCACAGGAGGGTGCAACCATAATCTCTAGGGACATCAATCATCGGGACACGTTTCTTAATCACAGGGATAAAGACAAGGGACATCTTTTGAGGAACTTTCATTTTTTCGAATTCTGATCGTTAACTCCAAACGGCGCCGAGCACCAGCGTTGCCGACAGACGACGCTAGCTTCGACAGGCCCGCCCGATGCTGGTTTTTATATGATGCAAAAGTTCAACACAACCCCCGCAAGACATCCCAAATCAGCACGTTTAAGTCGCTGACCAGGTGCCCCGAGCGAGCCCCGGGCGCCCCAGCATCCGACGCTGGCGCCCAGTATTTTTATAAAATCACCAACTTCTCTTTTTAACTCGAACCCTTCTAGGTTTCCTTTCCTAACTATTCATGCTATTATCCACTTTAATATCTCGGCCAAATTTCATTTTTAAAGGGTTTGATCACTATCTCAAAGTTCATACAATGAACTACTTAGTTATGCGAAACCTCTTTTACTAAAACGGACATTTCCCCTAAACCGTAAATCAAAACGATATGATTCTTTCGCTAAAACAAACAGGAAACACGGCCTCATGTTCAAGGTCAGAAACATTATGTTTATGCCCTTTTATGTAACCATGGTTTCGGTCTAAACTACCTAAGCAAAATTCAACATGGTAACAACGCTTAAACGTACTTCCCGTGTTTTTAAACACTCAATACAACCACCAATCCATAATCAACCAACCACCAATCAAACCTCAAGCTAATACTAACCTTGTCATCACTTTCTCATGCTTATGTCACTTCACTGCATCATGTTTATGTCATCATTTGTATCCTCAATCCTCTTATATATTAATCCACAATTTGTTACGCTTTTTGTTTCACGATAGTTTCAAGTGGTTTTATAACATTTCTCTGTACCAAAGCTAAGGGATACTTTCTTGATCTTTCCATTTCCTTGGTTTAATATATAGTCTTAGATTTCTCTCCTTGGTTTAAGGTATGATCATGGATTTCTCATTTCACACACTTTCTTAAAACGATCAAATCAATACATCCGTGATTGTCCAATGAATATTGATTTAAAATTCGGATGGGAATCTTCTGATTCTGAGTACGTTTATATTCTTTTATTTCTTCCTATACATCAATAATATAACTTCGAAACATTCATTACAGGTCATCCACATGGGGTGGACCAGCGATTGTCGCTGCCAGGGCAGGGAAACAACCAACCGGTACATACCAATCACCACTCATGCGCTACACATTCAACACGCCTCCATCACCAGTAGGCACAAGCCCCCAAAGGACCCTAAAGCCTTGAGATTACTTGACCATAACAAATGAAGGTGACATGCTCCGCTTCACGCGAATCAAAGCAACTCACTTAAACACACACTGAAAAATCAAACCGAATCCCACAAGAACGTTTAGGCAATCAAAACCCCAAAAAAGCATCACTTGAGGCCAGCAACGATTGCCACCAAACAAGCCCCGCATCCGTTCAGAACCAACAAAGGCCACCAACGACCGCGATAGTCTCTCAGATCCACCAGCTAAGCCCCATAACGATTGACACCTAACAAAGCCCCACATCGGTTCAAAACAAACAAAGAGACAGCCTCAACAGCGAACACGACTCCAGGCCGCGAGCATTACATCTTCATGCTATATCCCGGTTTGATAAGAACCAAATAAGGGCCAGGATCGGTGAAAAACGTTCTGAGCACTCCTGGCTTCACCTTCGAGCCACCACGGTGAGGATGCAACCATAATCTCTAGGGACATCTATCATCGGGACACGTTTCTTAATCACAGGGATCAAGACAAGGGACATCTTTTGGGGAACTTTCATTTTTCCGGATTCTGATCGCTAACTCCAAACGGCGCCGAGCACTAGCGTTGCCGACAGACGACGCTGGCTTCGACAGGCCCGCCCGATGCTAGTTTTTATATGATGCAAAATTTCAACACAACCCCCACAAGACATCCCAAATCAGTACGTTCAAGTCGCTGACCAGGTGCCCCGAGCGAGCCCCGGGCGCCCAACCAAGCCCCACAGGAGGGTGCAACCATAATCTCTAGGGACATCAATCATCGGGACACGTTTCTTAATCACGGGGATAAAGACAAGGGACATCTTTTGGATGCTGGTTTTTATATGATGCTAAAGTTCCCCACAACCGTTGTCGACACTTTTGGATTCACATTCGAGCAACTCTTGGACAAAGGCCACCAACGACCATGAAAGTCTCTCAGATCCACCAGCTAACCCCCATAACGATTGACACCTGACAAAGCCCCGCATCGGTTCATGACTAACAAAGAGATAGCTTCAACAGCGAACACGACTCGAGGCCGCGGACATTACGTCTTCATGCTATATTCCAGTTTGAAAAGAACCAAATAAGGGCTAGGATCGGGTAAAAACATTCTGAGCACTCCTGGCTTCACCTTCGAGCCACCACGGTGAGGATGCAACCATAATCTTTAGGGACATCTATCATCGGGACACGTTTCTTAATCACGGGGATAAAGACAAGGGACATCTTTTGAGGAACTTTCATTTTTCCGAATTCTGATCGCTAACTCCAAACAGCGCCGAGCACCAGCGTTGCCGACAGACGACGCTGGCTTCGACAGGCCCGCCCGATGCTAGTTTTTATATGATGCAAAATTTCAACACAACCCCCACAAGACATCCCAAATCAGTACGTTCAAGTCGCTGACCAGGTGCCCCGAGCGAGCCCCGGGCGCCCCGGCAATGGAAGCTTGCGCCCAGTAGAAGGGGGGACTGCCCCCTCCCTATATATGACATTTCAGCTTTTTCCCAAGTGACCGCAGTTTGCACCTAGGTGTTCGAGGACTCACTATGGCCTTTTTTGAAGTTCCACTCATTTGTTTTGGACGTTCTTATAACCGAATTAAAGCTTCTAAAATCTAGTATCTCCAATAATATTTTCAGATTTCTTTTGATTTTTATAATATTTTATTTTGATTTTTGAAATCTTTTTTCCTGATTTAATCTTAAGAGGGGATTTGAAGTACCAAAACTCATTTAAAGAAAATAGCCAAATAAATTAATAAAATATTAATAAATTAATTTTTTAAAGACCTATTTTCCCAGAGAAATGAGGTTGGTTTTCAATTTCAAGCTAATTGCCTCGACTAAATTGGCATCCCGTGGTGCCCAAGCCAGCCCTGAGGCTCCCAACCAAGCCCCAACCCCAAGCCCCAAGGCCCCCCATGGTGCGACCAATGCTGTTTGGTTGAGCAAAACTCAAAATCTCCCGAGACATACCCGAGTCAATATGCTCCAAATGACCTATTTCCCAGAGAAATGAGGTTGATTTTCAATTGCAAGCAAATTGGCTCGATCAAATTGGCACCCCGAGGTGCCCGAGCCAGCCCCGAGGCCCCCAACCAAGCCCCAACCTCCAATGCCCCAAGGCCCCAAGGGCCCCATGGTGTAACCAGTGCTGTTTGGCTGAGCAAAACTAAAAATCTCCCGAGACATACCTGAGCCAATATGCTCCAAATGACGTGTTTTCCAGAGAAATGAGGTTGGTTATCAATTTCAAACAAATTGGCACCCCAAGAAGGTCGAGCTAGCCCCGAGGCCCCCAACCAAGCCCCACAGGAGGGTGCAACCATAATCTCTAGGGACATCAATCATCGGGACACGTTTCTTAATCACGGGGATAAAGACAAGGGACATCTTTTGAGGAACTTTCATTTTTTCGAATTCTGATCGTTAACTCCAAACGGCGCCGAGCACCAGCGTTGCCGACAAACGACGCTAGCTTCGACAGGCCCGCCCGATGCTGGTTTTTATGTGATGCAAAAGTTCAACACAACCCCCGCAAGACATCCCAAATCAGCACGTTTAAGTCGCTGACCAGGTGCCCCGAGCGAGCCCCGGGTGCCCCAGCATCCGACGCTGGCGCCCAGTAGAAGGGGGGACTGCCCCCTCCCTATATGTGACATTTCAGCTTTTTCCCAAGTGACCGCAGTTTGCACCTAGGTGTTCGAGGACTCACTATGGCCTTTTTTGAAGTTCCACTCATTTGTTTTGGACGTTCTTATAACCGAATTAAAGCTTCTAAAATCTAGTATCTCCAATAATATTTTCAGATTTCTTTTGATTTTTATAATATTTTATTTTGATTTTTGAAATCTTTTTTCCTGATTTAATCTTAAGAGGGGATTTGAAGTACCAAAACTCATTTAAAGAAAATAGCCAAATAAATTAATAAAATATTAATAAATTAATTTTTTAAAGACCTATTTTCCCAGAGAAATGAGGTTGGTTTTCAATTTCAAGCTAATTGCCTCGACTAAATTGGCATCCCGTGGTGCCCAAGCCAGCCCTGAGGCTCCCAACCAAGCCCCAACCCCAAGCCCCAAGGCCCCCCATGGTGCGACCAATGCTGTTTGGTTGAGCAAAACTCAAAATCTCCCGAGACATACCCGAGTCAATATGCTCCAAATGACCTATTTCTCAGAGAAATGAGGTTGATTTTCAATTGCAAGCAAATTGGCTCGATCAAATTGGCACCCCGAGGTGCCCGAGCCAGCCCCGAGGCCCCCAACCAAGCCCCAACCTCCAATGCCCCAAGGCCCCGAGGGCCCCATGGTGTAACCAGTGCTGTTTGGCTGAGCAAAACTAAAAATCTCCCGAGACATACCTGAGCCAATATGCTCCAAATGACCTGTTTTCCAGAGAAATGAGGTTGGTTATCAATTTCAAGCAAATTGGCACCCCAAGAAGGTCGAGCTAGCCCCGAGGCCCCCAACCAAGCCCCACAGGAGGGTGCAACCATAATCTCTAGGGACATCAATCATCGGGACACGTTTCTTAATCACGGGGATAAAGACAAGGGACATCTTTTGAGGAACTTTCATTTTTTCGAATTCTGATCGTTAACTCCAAACGGCGCCGAGCACCAGCGTTGCCGACAGACGACGCTAGCTTCGACAGGCCCGCCCGATGCTGGTTTTTATATGATGCAAAAGTTCAACACAACCCCCGCAAGACATCCCAAATCAGCACGTTTAAGTCGCTGACCAGGTGCCCCGAGCGAGCCCCGGGCGCCCCAGCATCCGACGCTGGCGCCCAGTATTTTTATAAAATCACCAACTTCTCTTTTTAACTCGAACCCTTCTAGGTTTCCTTTCCTAACTATTCATGCTATTATCCACTTTAATATCTCGGCCAAATTTCATTTTTAAAGGGTTTGATCACTATCTCAAAGTTCATACAATGAACTACTTAGTTATGCGAAACCTCTTTTACTAAAACGGACATTTCCCCTAAACCGTAAATCAAAACGATATGATTCTTTCGCTAAAACAAACAGGAAACACGGCCTCATGTTCAAGGTCAGAAACATTATGTTTATGCCCTTTTATGTAACCATGGTTTCGGTCTAAACTACCTAAGCAAAATTCAACATGGTAACAACGCTTAAACGTACTTCCCGTGTTTTTAAACACTCAATACAACCACCAATCCATAATCAACCAACCACCAATCAAACCTCAAGCTAATACTAACCTTGTCATCACTTTCTCATGCTTATGTCACTTCACTGCATCATGTTTATGTCATCATTTGTATCCTCAATCCTCTTATATATTAATCCACAATTTGTTACGCTTTTTGTTTCACGATAGTTTCAAGTGGTTTTATAACGTTTCTCTGTACCAAAGCTAAGGGATACTTTCTTGATCTTTCCATTTCCTTGGTTTAATATATAGTCTTAGATTTCTCTCCTTGGTTTAAGGTATGATCATGGATTTCTCATTTCACACACTTTCTTAAAACGATCAAATCAATACATCCGTGATTGTCCAATGAATATTGATTTAAAATTCGGATGGGAATCTTCTGATTCTGAGTACGTTTATATTCTTTTATTTCTTCCTATACATCAATAATATAACTTCGAAACATTCATTACAGGTCATCCACATGGGGTGGACCAGCGATTGTCGCTGCCAGGGCAGGGAAACAACCAACCGGTACATACCAATCACCACTCATGCGCTACACATTCAACACGCCTCCATCACCAGTAGGCACAAGCCCCCAAAGGACCCTAAAGCCTTGAGATTACTTGACCATAACAAATGAAGGTGACATGCTCCGCTTCACGCGAATCAAAGCAACTCACTTAAACACACACTGAAAAATCAAACCGAATCCCACAAGAACGTTTAGGCAATCAAAACCCCAAAAAAGCATCACTTGAGGCCAGCAACGATTGCCACCAAACAAGCCCCGCATCCGTTCAGAACCAACAAAGGCCACCAATGACCGCGATAGTCTCTCAGATCCACCAGCTAAGCCCCATAACGATTGACACCTAACAAAGCCCCACATCGGTTCAGAACAAACAAAGAGACAGCCTCAACAGCGAACACGACTCCAGGCCGCGAGCATTACGTCTTCATGCTATATCCCGGTTTGATAAGAACCAAATAAGGGCCAGGATCGGTGAAAAACGTTCTGAGCACTCCTGGCTTCACCTTCGAGCCACCACGGTGAGGATGCAACCATAATCTCTAGGGACATCTATCATCGGGACACGTTTCTTAATCACAGGGATCAAGACAAGGGACATCTTTTGGGGAACTTTCATTTTTCCGGATTCTGATCGCTAACTCCAAACGGCGCCGAGCACTAGCGTTGCCGACAGACGACGCTGGCTTCGACAGGCCCGCCCGATGCTAGTTTTTATATGATGCAAAATTTCAACACAACCCCCACAAGACATCCCAAATCAGTACGTTCAAGTCGCTGACCAGGTGCCCCGAGCGAGCCCCGGGCGCCCAACCAAGCCCCACAGGAGGGTGCAACCATAATCTCTAGGGACATCAATCATCGGGACACGTTTCTTAATCACGGGGATAAAGACAAGGGACATCTTTTGGATGCTGGTTTTTATATGATGCTAAATTTCCCCACAACCGTTGTCGACACTTTTGGATTCACATTCGAGCAACTCTTGGACAAAGGCCACCAACGACCATGAAAGTCTCTCAGATCCACCAGCTAACCCCCATAACGATTGACACCTGACAAAGCCCCACATCGGTTCATGACTAACAAAGAGATAGCTTCAACAGCGAACACGACTCGAGGCCGCGGACATTACATCTTCATGCTATATTCCAGTTTGAAAAGAACCAAATAAGGGCTAGGATCGGGTAAAAACATTCTGAGCACTCCTGGCTTCACCTTCGAGCCACCACGGTGAGGATGCAACCATAATCTTTAGGGACATCTATCATCGGGACACGTTTCTTAATCACGGGGATAAAGACAAGGGACATCTTTTGAGGAACTTTCATTTTTCCGAATTCTGATCGCTAACTCCAAACAGCGCCGAGCACCAGCGTTGCCGACAGACGACGCTGGCTTCGACAGGCCCGCCCGATGCTAGTTTTTATATGATGCAAAATTTCAACACAACCCCCACAAGACATCCCAAATCAGTACGTTCAAGTCGCTGACCAGGTGCCCCGAGCGAGCCCCGGGCGCCCCGGCAACGGAAGCTTGCGCCCAGTAGAAGGGGGGACTGCCCCTCCCTATATATGACATTTCAGCTTTTTCCCAAGTGACCGCAGTTTGCACCTAGGTGTTCGAGGACTCACTATGGCCTTTTTTGAAGTTCCACTCATTTGTTTTGGACGTTCTTATAACCGAATTAAAGCTTCTAAAATCTAGTATCTCCAATAATATTTTCAGATTTCTTTTGATTTTTATAATATTTTATTTTGATTTTTGAAATCTTTTTTCCTGATATAATCTTAAGAGGGGATTTGAAGTACCAAAACTCATTTAAAGAAAATAGCCAAATAAATTAATAAAATATTAATAAATTAATTTTTTAAAGACCTATTTTCCCAGAGAAATGAGGTTGGTTTTCAATTTCAAGCTAATTGCCTCGACTAAATTGGCATCCCGTGGTGCCCAAGCCAGCCCTGAGGCTCCCAACCAAGCCCCAACCCCAAGCCCCAAGGCCCCCCATGGTGCGACCAATGCTGTTTGGTTGAGCAAAACTCAAAATCTCCCGAGACATACCCGAGTCAATATGCTCCAAATGACCTATTTCCCAGAGAAATGAGGTTGATTTTCAATTGCAAGCAAATTGGCTCGATCAAATTGGCACCCCGAGGTGCCCGAGCCAGCCCCGAGGCCCCCAACCAAGCCCCAACCTCCAATGCCCCAAGGCCCCGAGGGCCCCATGGTGTAACCAGTGCTGTTTAGCTGAGCAAAACTAAAAATCTCCCGAGACATACATGAGCCAATATGCTCCAAATGACCTGTTTTCCAGAGAAATGAGGTTGGTTATCAATTTCAAGCAAATTGGCACCCCAAGAAGGTCGAGCTAGCCCCGAGGCCCCCAACCAAGCCCCACAGGAGGGTGCAACCATAATCTCTAGGGACATCAATCATCGGGACACGTTTCTTAATCACGGGGATAAAGACAAGGGACATCTTTTGAGGAACTTTCAATTTTTCGAATTCTGATCGTTAACTCCAAACGGCGCCGAGCACCAGCGTTGCCGACAGACGACGCTAGCTTCGACAGGCCCGCCCGATGCTGGTTTTTATATGATGCAAAAGTTCAACACAACCCCCGCAAGACATCCCAAATCAGCACGTTTAAGTCGCTGACCAGGTGCCCCGAGCGAGCCCCGGGCGCCCCAGCATCCGACGCTGGCGCCCAGTATTTTTATAAAATCACCAACTTCTCTTTTTAACTCGAACCCTTCTAGGTTTCCTTTCCTAACTATTCATGCTATTATCCACTTTAATATCTCGGCCAAATTTCATTTTTAAAGGGTTTGATCACTATCTCAAAGTTCATACAATGAACTACTTAGTTATGCGAAACCTCTTTTACTAAAACGGACATTTCCCCTAAACCGTAAATCAAAACGATATGATTCTTTCGCTAATACAAACAGGAAACACGGCCTCATGTTCAAGGTCAGAAACATTATGTTTATGCCCTTTTATGTAACCATGGTTTCGGTCTAAACTACCTAAGTAAAATTCAACATGGTAACAACGCTTAAACGTACTTCCCGTGTTTTTAAACACTCAATACAACCACCAATCCATAATCAACCAACCACCAATCAAACCTCAAGCTAATACTAACCTTGTCATCACTTTCTCATGCTTATGTCACTTCACTGCATCATGTTTATGTCATCATTTGTATCCTCAATCCTCTTATATATTAATCCACAATTTGTTACGCTTTTGTTTCACGATAGTTTCAAGTGGTTTTATAACGTTTCTCTGTACCAAAGCTAAGGGATACTTTCTTGATCTTTCCATTTCCTTGGTTTAATATATAGTCTTAGATTTCTCTCCTTGGTTTAAGGTATGATCATGGATTTCTCATTTCACACACTTTCTTAAAACGATCAAATCAATACATCCGTGATTGTCCAATGAATATTGATTTAAAATTCGGATGGGAATCTTCTGATTCTGAGTACGTTTACATTCTTTTATTTCTTCCTATACATCAATAATATAACTTCGAAACATTCATTACAGGTCATCCACATGGGGTGGACCAGCGATTGTCGCTGCCAGGGCAGGGAAACAACCAACCGGTACATACCAATCACCACTCATGCGCTACACATTCAACACGCCTCCATCCCCAGTAGGCACAAGCCCCCAAAGGACCCTAAAGCCTTAAGATTACTTGACCATAACAAATGAAGGTGACATGCTCCGCTTCACGCGAATCAAAGCAACTCACTTAAACACACACTGAAAAATCAAACCGAATCCCACAAGAACGTTTAGGCAATCAAAACCCCAAAAATGCATCACTTGAGGCCAGCAACGATTGCCACCAAACAAGCCCCGCATCCGTTCAGAACCAACAAAGGCCACCAATGACCGTGATAGTCTCTCAGATCCACCAGCTAAGCCCCATAACGATTGACACCTAACAAAGCCCCACATCGGTTCAAAACAAACAAAGAGACAGCCTCAACAGCGAACACGACTCCAGGCCGCGAGCATTACGTCTTCATGCTATATCCCGGTTTGATAAGAACCAAATAAGGGCCAGGATCGGTGAAAAACGTTCTGAGCACTCCTGGCTTCACCTTCGAGCCACCACGGTGAGGATGCAACCATAATCTCTAGGGACATCTATCATCGGGACACGTTTCTTAATCACAGGGATCAAGACAAGGGACATCTTTTGGGGAACTTTCATTTTTCCGGATTCTGATCGCTAACTCCAAACGGCGCCGAGCACTAGCGTTGCCGACAGACGACGCTGGCTTCGACAGGCCCGCCCGATGCTGTTTTTATATGATGCAAAAGTTCCCCACAACCGTTGTCGACACTTTTGGATTCACATTCGAGCAACTCTTGGACAAAAGCCACCAATGACCATGAGAGTCTCTCAGATCCACCAGCTAATCCCCATAACGATTGACACCCGACAAAGACCTACATCGGTGCATGACAAACAAAGAAATAGCTTCAACAGCGAACACAAATCGAGGCCGCGTACATTACGTCTTCAAGCTATATTCCAGTTTGATAAGAACCAAATAAGGGCTAGGATCGAGTAAAAACGTTTTGAGCACTCCTGGCTTCACCTTCGAGCCACCACGGTGAGGATGCAACCATAATCTCTAGGGACATCTATCGTCGGGACAAGTTTCTTAATCACGGGACACGTTTCTTAATCACGGGGATCAAAACAAGGGACATCTTTTGGGGAACTTTCATTTTTCCGAATTCTGATCGCTAACTTTAAACGGCGCCGAGCACCAGCGTTGCCGACAGACGACGCTGGCTTCAACAGGCCCGCCCGATGCTGGTTTTTATATGATGCAAAAGTTCCCCACAACCGTTGTCGACACTTTTGGATTCACATTCAAGCAACTCTTGGACAAAGGCCACCAACGACCATGAGAGTCTCTCTGATCCACCAGCTAATCCCCATAACGATTGACACCTGACAAAGCCCCACATCGGTTCATAACTAACAAAGAGATAGCTTCAACAGCCAACACGACTCCAGGCCGCGGACATTACGTCTTCATGCTATATCCCAGTTTGATAAGAACCAAATTAGGGCGAGGATCGGGTAAAAACATTCTGAGCACTACTGGCTTCACCTTCGAGCCACCACGGTGAGGATGCAACCATAATCTTTAGGGACATCTATCATCGGGACACGTTTCTTAATCACGGGGATAAAGACAAGGGACATCTTTTGAGGAACTTTCATTTTTCCGAATTCTGATCGCTAACTCCAAACAGCGCCGAGCACCAGCGTTGCCGACAGACGACGCTGGCTTCGACAGGCCCGCCCGATGCTGGTTTTTATATGATGCAAAATTTCAACACAACCCCCACAAGACATCCCAAATCAGTACGTTCAAGTCGCTGACCAGGTGCCCCGAGCGAGCCCCGGGCGCCCCAGCAACGGAAGCTTGCGCCCAGTAGAAGGTGGGACTGCCCCCTCCCTATATATGACATTTCAGCTTTTTCCCGAGTGACCGCAGTTTGCACCTAGGTGTTCGAGGACTCACTATGGCCTTTTTTGAAGTTCCACTCATTTGTTTTGGACGTTCTTATAACCGAATTAAAGCTTCTAAAATCTAGTATCTCCAATAATATTTTCAGATTTCTTTTGATTTTTATAATATTTTATTTTGATTTTTGAAATCTTTTTTCCTGATTTAATCTTAAGAGGGGATTTGAAGTACCAAAACTCATTTAAAGAAAATAGCCAAATAAATTAATAAAATATTAATAAATTAATTTTTTAAAGACCTATTTTCCCAGAGAAATGAGGTTGGTTTTCAATTGCAAGCAAATTGGCTCGATCAAATTGGCACCCCGAGGTGCCCGAGCCAGCCCCGAGGCCCCCAACCAAGCCCCAACCCCAAGCCCCAAGGCCCCCCATGGTGCGACCAATGCTGTTTGGTTGAGCAAAACTCAAAATCTCCCGAGACATACCCGAGTCAATATGCTCCAAATGACCTATTTCCCAGAGAAATGAGGTTGATTTTCAATTGCAAGCAAATTGGCTCGATCAAATTGGCACCCCGAGGTGCCCGAGCCAGCCCCGAGGCCCCCAACCAAGCCCCAACCTCCAATGCCCCGAGGGCCCCATGGTGTAACCAGTGCTGTTTGGCTGAGCAAAACTAAAAATCTCCCGAGACATACCTGAGCCAATATGCTCCAAATGACCTGTTTTCCAGAGAAATGAGGTTGGTTATCAATTTCAAGCAAATTGGCACCCCAAGAAGGTCGAGCTAGCCCCGAGGCCCCCAACCAAGCCCCACAGGAGGGTGCAACCATAATCTCTAGGGACATCAATCATCGGGACACGTTTCTTAATCACGGGGATAAAGACAAGGGACATCTTTTGAGGAACTTTCATTTTTTCGAATTCTGATCGTTAACTCCAAACGGCGCCGAGCACCAGCGTTGCCGACAGACGACGCTAGCTTCGACAGGCCCGCCCGATGATGGTTTTTATATGATGCAAAAGTTCAACACAACCCCCGCAAGACATCCCAAATCAGCACGTTTAAGTCGCTGACCAGGTGCCCCGAGCGAGCCCCGGGTGCCCCAGCATCCGACGCTGGCGCCCAGTATTTTTATAAAATCACCAACTTCTCTTTTTAACTCGAACCCTTCTAGGTTTCCTTTCCTAACTATTCATGCTATTATCCACTTTAATATCTCGGCCAAATTTCATTTTTAAAGGGTTTGATCACTATCTCAAAGTTCATACAATGAACTACTTAGTTATGCGAAACCTCTTTTACTAAAACGGACATTTCCCCTAAACCGTAAATCAAAACGATATGATTCTTTCGCTAAAACAAACAGGAAACACGGCCTCATGTTCAAGGTCAGAAACATTATGTTTATGCCCTTTTATGTAACTGTTAGAGGCTTAAGGCTGATGCCCACTGGGCCGATCGAAGCAGCCCATTTTCCATAGCCTGTGTGAAGAGGCCCAACACCTTTTCAACGACCGAAGAGCCCACTTTCCACCTTTAATGGACTGGGCCGATCCATAGCAGGAAGACCAGGTCGTGGGAAGACCCCGAGTTCCACGTTCGGAACGTGGGGGATCGGAACTAACTGGTAAAGTAGGAGGATCAGGTTTATTCTTCATTTTTCATATACACAATTTACACAAACGGACACATATTCTCTATACGTTCAATTTACCTATCTGGACTACCAGTTACTGATTCTCACGCCGGAGGTGAATCGGGGGGCCCAACCCTCGCATTCTTCTTCTTTGCAGGTCCGACCGGACGTAGGTGACGAAAACTGGTTCCAACATTTGGCGCCGTCTGTGGGAACGTATAGATTAATTGTGCGTTGTGATTTTCTGAGATTATGTCTAATGAACGACCGTCTGGATTCGATGGAACTCCCCATCCCGGAGGATCGATCGTCACGCCGTTAATAAATCGGCAATTGAATTTTGATTCTGAGGGGGACGAAGGTCCCTTGCCGACCCCTGAAGAGCAGAGAGAATTGCTCCTCAAATAGAGAGAGGAGCAGGCGGCTAAAAAAGGAAAGCAGAAAGTAAACGAACAAGCCGACAAGGAGGCCCTGATACGGGCTAAGAAGAAGGAAGCAGCTAAGCTCAAACTCCAAGCCATCAAACTTCGTAGGGAAGAGTTAGAATTGGAGGAGAAGGCACTAAGAGAGTCACTAGAAGAGGCCGAGGTGACACGAGTGTCGTCCGAACACCGAAGGGATAAAAGGCCGTTTGACGATGAAGACGAGTCTTCGGACTCCGAATCGCACCCTAGGAGGACACGCTCTAGAATCACTCTGACCGATTCTGATGATGAGGACGACCCGCACGTCCGGGATCGTATAAAGAGAATGGAAAAAGCAATGTTCGGAGACCGGAAAGTGAGCCATGAACCTATCGTCTCCGAGGAAATCGAGCAATACAGACCCCCTTCGGGTGGACAATTCCCGAAGATGAACGAGTTCAATGGGAAAGGAGACCCAGAGGACCATTGTGAGAAATATGAGTCTCTAATGACGGGTATGGGGCACTGTGATATTATGTTGTGCAAAATGTTCAAAACATACTTGAAGGGACCAGCAACGATGTGGTATCGTTCGCAAAGACCCCGATCGATATATTCGTACGATCAGCTAAAAAGGAGGTTCCTGAGGCACTATTCTCATTTGTGCCGAAGGGAGAAGGATACTGAGGCTCTGATTCATTGCCGTCAGAGATCGAACGAAGAGTTAGGAGACTACCTAGCTCGATTCAAAGAAGAGGCGGGAATGGTCACCAATTTGGACAAAGTCAAAGCTGCAGGGTTTTTAGCCGCTGGATTAGACCCTGTGAAAGGTAAAAAACTCCGCTCTTCTCTTTACGATATTCCCCCTAAATCTTTGAATGATATATATGTGAGAGGAGAAGCCATCCGGAGGAAACTGGAATCCATTGGGGGGTATAAGGAAAGTCGCAGAAATGAGGGTTTTGGACGAGACGACCGAAGGGGTCGAGGAGACATCAAAAGTAGGCTGACGGACAATAGGCCCGACCGAGGAGCAGACAGAAGAAGAGATAGAGATAGTACGGTGTTCACCCCTTTGAACGCACCTATCTCGAAAATTCTCCATGAGATAAAGGGGAAGCCGGGATTCGTTCGGCCTGCTAGAATGAAAACCCCAGATTACAAGAAAAATGGGGATAAGTATTGCGAGTACCATAAGGATAAGGGGCATAACACAGATGAATGCTACCATTTGAAGAAGCTAATTGAAAAAATGGTAAAGAAGGGAGATTTAGAACAGTATAAGGGCGACCTAAGGGATAAGCTGGAACCCAAGGAGCCCAGGAGAGAAAAGGGGCCTGAAAGGGAAGAAAAATACAGAGGCGAAGTTCGAACGATTTCAGGGGGCACGGTGCTAGAGCGGTGCACTAAGACCGCCCGAAAGAAGTATGCCAGACAGGTCTACAACTTGTATCAGACCAACCCGGCCAGACAGCCCCTGCCTATCACTTTCACAGAGGATGATTTCGAAGACGTGATATGGCCGCACGAAGACCCACTCATCATAAATCCCATTATAGGGGAAAACAAAATCTGGAGAGTTCTAGTTGATGGTGGTAGTTCGGTCAATATCCTGTATCACAGAACATACTGCAAGATGAACTTAGGGGGCGAGCAGTTGGAGCCATGTCATGAGGCACCACTGTACGGCTTCGGGAATCAGCCCGTGCCGATCGAGGGGACAATTAACCTCCCCATCGCGCTGGGAAAAGCACCTTACATCGTGGAAAAAGAAGCCAAGTTCTATGTAGTGAAAGTGGATAGTCCGTACAATGGAATCCTGGGAAGGCCGATCCTCAGCGCTTTTCAGGCGGTAGCCTCTGTTCCCCACCTGAAGCTGAAATTCCCAACAGAGAATGGAGTGGGGGAAATGAGAGGAGATCAGAAGGCTGCTCGAATCATAATGTTGGAAGACATTGAGAAAGACAAAGATGTTGAGATGGCTGAAGGGGGTAAACGAAAGAGGACTGAAGACGAAGGAAGCAGTCGTCAGATGATGAACATCGAGTTAGAAAAATTTGGGGCAGATTTGTCCAACCCTATAGCCGAACCAGCAACCGAGACGGAGGAAGTAGAACTGTATGTCGGGCAGTCGGGGAAAATGATCCAAATAGGCAAAAACATGGAGCCTGAGTTAAAAAAGAAGGTTATTGAAGTGATCAGACAGTACCACGATGTGTTCGCGTGGGGACCGGAGGACATGCCAGGCCTAGACCCTTCGGTTGCAAAACATTGTCTTAGCGTTAACCCCGATGCAAAGCCTGTTAAGCAGAAGAAAAGAAATTTCGCCATGGAAAGGCAACAAGTCATCCAGGCCGAAGTGGAAAAGTTGTTGGAAGCTAAGTTCATTGAGGAAATTGAGTATCCGGACTGGCTGGCGAATGTGGTAGTAGTCAAGAAGTCGAATAACAAATGGAGAATGTGCGTCGACTACACCGACCTGAACAAAGCCTGTCCGAAGGATCACTACCCCTTACCTAACATTGATCAGTTAATAGACGCAACCTCAGGGCACCAGGTACTTAGTTTTCTAGATGCTTTTTCTGGATATCATCAAATTGCAATGAATGCCGAGGATATTCCAAAGACAGCATTCATCACGCCCAAAGGTACATATGCATACATCAAGATGCCCTTCGGGCTGAAGAATGCAGGGGCAACCTTCCAGAAAATGATCAACAAGGTATTCAAGCAACAGATCGGTCGGAATATGGAATGCTACGTGGACGATATGATCGTGAAATCCATGTTTAAAGACCATGCAGAGGACCTGAAAGAATGTTTTGAAACACTCAGAAGAAATAATATGAAAATTAATCCAAGCAAGTGCACGTTCGGAGTGGCCAGTGGCAAGTTTCTGGGATACATGGTAAGTGCCAGAGGGATAGAGGCCAACCCTGAGAAGATCAAGGCAGTGATTGATATGGAGGCACCGAAGACGATCAGGGATATTCAGAAATTAACTGGACGGTTGGCTGCTTTGAGAAGGTTCATTTCCCGATCGGCCGAGAAAGCCCTACCGTTCTTCGAAGTACTCCGGGGGTCAAAAAACTTTGAATGGGGAACGGACTGCCAGAAGGCATTTGAAGAAGTTAAAGAATATCTGGTCAAAGCCCCACTCCTAATGAGGCCCGATCCTAAAGAAACACTGCAACTCTACTTAGCAGTGAATGACCGAACGGTAGGAGCTGTACTAGTCAAGGAGCACGAAAAGAATCAACACCCAGTATTCTATGTCTCACACATGCTCAAGGACGCGGAAACAAGATACCCCAATGCCGAAAAGTTCGCCTTTGGTTTAGTGGTAGCATCAAGGAAACTACGCCATTATTTTCAAGGAAGAACGGTGCAAGTGGTTACCGATCAACCCCTGAAAAAGATCCTTCAAAGACCGGAAGCTTCGGGCAGAGTTGTGGCCTGGTCGGTAGAGCTGGGAGAGTATGACTTAGAATTTAAGCCCAGAACCGCCATCAAAGCCCAAACACTGGCCGATTTCTTGATAGAATGTTCTTTCTCAGGACCGAAGGACTTGACACCGGAGGAACAGATAATTCAGTCACCTGGGAAATGGAAACTTTTCGTGGATGGTTCGGTCACTAAAACAAAGTATGGGGCCGGTATGATCCTCATCAGCCCCGATGGTTTTGAGATTTGTCAGGCTATCAGGTTCACCTTCCCTTTGACTAACAATGAGGCTGAATATGAAGCTTTACTAGCAGGACTCTCCTTGGCACGGAGTCTAGAGGTAAAACATGTAAGGGTATTTAGCGATTCCATGCTAGTGGTGAAGCAATTCTCCGGGGAGTATGGCCAAAAAGACCCCCGGACGAAAGCATACACAGCCAAGGTACGTGAAACTTCACTTCATTTTGAGTCATTTGAATTAAGCCAGGTAGCCAGAGAAAACAACAGCAGGGCAGATGCGTTGTCTAGGCTTGCCTCAGCGGAAACCCAAAATCTGATGGGCTCGATATACCTGACCGAAGTGAAAATCCCTTCGATCGACAAAAAGCAATGTCTGGAAATCCATCAAGGAATCAATTGGATGACCCCCATCAGGGCATTCTTGGAAAAAGGGGTAGTGCCACTAGACAAGAAGGAAGCCCAAAAGGTGAAATATCGTTCAGCCAGCTACACCTTAGTAGGGGGACAGTTGTTCAGACGATCGGTCACACAACCTCTACTCAAATGTCTGGACCCCGAAGATCAAAGGTTAGTGTTGGAAACAGTGCACGAAGGAATTTGTGGGGAGCATTTGGCAGGACGATCACTAGCCTTCAAAATCCTTAGACAAGGGTTCTTCTGGCCGACCGTAAGGGAAGACGCCAAGAATTACTCGAAGAAGTGTAAGCAGTGCCAGCTATTCAGTACCGTACCGAAGCAACCCCCAGAAGAAATGTCATCGGTCCTCAATCCAATTCCCTTTGCTATGTGGGCCGTGGACATTGTGGGAATCCTACCCACCAGTACTAAGCAGGCTAAATATTGCATTGTAGCCATCGATTACATGACGAAATGGGTGGAAGCTCGACCACTGTCGGCCATAACCGAAGAAGCAGCCAAAAAGTTTATGTTAGAACAAGTAATTTTAAGGTTTGGTATCCCGATGATCTGTGTATCAGATAATGGAACTCAATTCATCGGTAGTAAGTTCAGGAAGTTTCTAGCTAAGTTTGGAATTCAACAGAAGTTCAGTTCAGTCGGTCATCCACAGGGGAATGGAGCTATTGAAGCAGCAAATAAGATAATCTTCGACGGTATAAAGAAACGGCTCGGGGATGCCAAAGGTATGTGGGCAGAAGAGTTACCCTATGTTCTTTGGGCTTATCGAACGACCCCCAGGTCCTCGACCGGAGAAACTCCATTTAGGTTAGCATTTGGGACGGATGCATTGATGCCAGCCGAAGTTGGAATGGAATCGTACCGGACACAGGTGTTTAATGTGGAACAGAATGAGTGGGGTTTACGAGCTAATGTTGATTTGGTGGTTGAAGAAAGAGAAGCCGCGCATCAGAGAAATGTTCGATACCAGCTGCAAGCCGCTCAGTACTACGACGCAGGGGTAAAGAAAAGGTCTTTCCAAGTAGGAGACCACGTTCTCAGGGAACGAGCAACCTCCATGCCGACCAAACAAGGGAAACTGATGCCGAACTGGGAGGGCCCATACACAGTGGTCGAAGTTGTTCGACCAGGGACATATAAACTGTCCGGATCGGACGGTTCATTGATCAAAAACACTTGGCATGCTTCACGCCTTCGTAGGTTCTACCAGTAAGCCTATCGAAAATCTTCGTTCTTTTATTGTTTTGCTTTGAACAATTTTCCTTCAGCATATTTTACTTTAGTATGAATGAAAACAAAAGGTCTGTTTCCAATATCGTTTATTCGAATTCCTTTATGTCAACTTGAACATATTTACTTCAGCATATTTATTTTATGATGATGGATAATAAAGGCAAAATTGGAATAGAGTGAACGAAGGAACTGTGCCAGCATAAAAATTCCAAGCCCATACTTCAGGGCATTCGAAAGGAAGTTATGAGCTTGCAATTCCTGTTTTTTTTATCGGCCCCTGGACTGTTAACATTTTGATATATTCTTTCACGTTATCAAAATATTAAAGGGACAAACTTACCGAAGAGGTATGACGAATTAATGTGCATACCAAAGGTAAACTTAAACAAAAAACACTAAGGCAAATTATTAGGCCAAAGATGTGTTACACAGACAAATACCAAGGCAAATCATTAAGCCTAAGAGGTATTATAAGGGAAAAGCTAAGGCAATCAAATAAGACCTAAAGCAAGCATGCCTAAGAGGTATTATAAAGAAAAAGCTAAGGCAATCAAGTAAGACCTAAAGCAAGCATGATTAAACGCCAAACACATCATGTGAATGGAGAAGCATAAAGTTTAATAAATACAAGCCCGAAGGCAACAGTTGAAACAGACCCGAAGGCCAAATGTTAAGTTACAAGAATAATAGTAAAGGTGCTAAGTCTAATCAGACATTTCTGATTCGGGGTCTGAGCTAACAACCGGAGGGACGTCAGGCTCTTCAGGACGGCCGATAGGATCTTCCATACCCTCCTCCAAGAGAAGCTTATGGTCCATCCCAGCGGCGTGAGCCTTACGGATCACCTCCTCAAAGCCAGCCGTGAAACCCCTGTCTTCCGACAACAGCACCAGCTTCTGGGCCTTCTTCTCGGACTTCCTGGAGGCTCTTAAACTGGACTTAACCCGGTTCAGACGAACGAACGCAGCATCCAGATCGATCTTGACACTGTCTCGGTCGGTCATCACCTGGGCCAGCCTCTGCTGTAAAGAAGCAACCTCCTTGTGCAACGAGTCCAGCTGGGCCTCAGCAGCCTCTGCCCTTTCTTCGGTCAGCTTGAGCCCACGCAGCTGACTTCCCAGATCTTTAACCTTCTGTTCAACGGTAGCAACCCAAGGAACAACCTGAAAATAGTGCAAAGGGAAGAAAAGGGTAAAAAATCTATTTATTGAAGAAAAGAACTAAACACAAGGTACAGAACACTTACCAAAGCGACGTGGCCAATCAACTCTGAGCAGGCGCCAAGGGCATCAGTATTATCGTACACCGGACGATCCTGGGGAAGGACGAAGGCCCGACATAGATCAACACCAAGCTCCTTCGACGCAGCAGGAGCAGGGACCCCGAAGCGGTCAGTCGTCATTATTGACCACTCCGACCGGTAGGTCGAAACAGCCTCCCCATCAGCCACCCGCGGACGCTTCTGAGCTGAAGTCCGGCCGACGTCGGATACATTGATTATTTCTACATCATCGACGGTAGTGTCAATGATGTCTTCCTCAGCTCCTAACGCCCGATGCTCGGTCTCACCGGGAGGACTCGCCGCAGTTGAAGTCCCAGCAGAATCCTCGGCAGTTTTCCTAGCAGCCGCAGCAGCAAGTTTCTGAGCATTCTTGGCTTGTAGCCTCTTGATCATATCAGAACGGGTAGACACTACAAAAAGAACATATTTTCAAGTCAGTAAACAGAGAGAGGAATATTAAGGAATTAACGAACATGAAGGAAATTAAATAAAGAAGCAATCTGGTGTTACCGGTACCCCATAAGGCCCGAAGCCAGGTCTTGTCCCTACTAACAGCTAAGGGGATACGGTTTGGCTCTTGCGGGTGATAAAGGCGAGAATAATCTGCCCGATCCTCATTGCTTAATTCGGGAGCAGTAACAAGGGCTGGGTCGACTTCCCGCCACACGGAGTACTTAACCAGTTTGTGACCACTGATATAAAACCAGTGGTCATGGGTTCCCCGGTTGCTAGAATTAGTCGTCCCCCAATCCGGTCGGCCAGTCCTGCGTGACAGCTGGTAAAAGCCAACACTCTTGCCATTCTTCCTAAAATCGAAATGATGAAGGAGAAGGGACAAGCGAGGTCTCACGCCAGCTTTCAGACACCTGTTCTGGAATGTGTTAATATGAATGAAAGTGTTGGGGTCAAGTTGCCCCAAAGCGACCGATGTATATCTTAAAAGTTTCTTTAAGACGGGGAGAAGCGGAAGCCGGAGTCCGCAGAAAAAAGCCCGCTCGGACACTCCAAGCGCGACCGACCCAAATTCCTCGGCCACCGTAGGTGTATGGTAGATCAGGTCGGTCTCATCAGCTGCCCACGTTCGGAAAAGAGAACTTCCGATGTCGTATTTCTCCGGCATCCTACGGACTTCGGCCTCCGTCATGACCGAATTAAGGTTAGCAGAAGGAAACCGAGAAGCACTAAAATGGGCCATAGCAGAATAGAAAGGCCCATACTCCACGGGTTGATCCATCGCCTGCAGGGAGCGCAAAAGGACAAAATTAGCCTTGTACTCGGATGAATTAAAGGGCTGAATGGTCAAGAATGTGGGTCGGATGAGCAAGACCGAGTACAGAGGGCCAGGTTTGAAGGAAAGAAATCCCTAGATGCATAACGTGGCGGAAATGAAAGGTTTAGAAAAAAGTCTGAAGTGTGTTCTAAGAGCTTGAAGATCGACCGAAGGGTGTTCTACAGACTACCCAGAAAATCATTTTGTTTCCAGTAAAGCACACCCGTTACCCCCTAAATTGGGCAAGGATAGTCAAGGGACATACTCAGGAGCCCTCTTTAACACTAACGTAGCCTAAAGTGCGATATGAATACAGGTTTATTCGTGTTGTGCTCATATATATATACATGCATGCGTAGCAGTAGCAAATATCGAATACACAATCTATGATAGAGGAAATGGTAATTGCAATAGAGGAAAAACTCACTGTTAGAAATCGTTGGAGACGGGGATTGACGAGATGTTGTGGAGATCCTTGCACCTATGATTCCTTGGCTTGAAGTCGAAGAGAATGAGAGTATTTGGGAGGAATGATTTCTGGGTCACTACTGTTTGAAATGGTAAAGTGTAAAAGAAAAGGGCGGTTGTATACGAGTATCTAGAGCCATTTCGAAAATGAATGGCCAGGATGAGAACCGTTGAAATTCACGGCTGAGATCCACCTGGAGAATCGTGTAACCCCCTTGTGTAATTATTACAACAGCTGTCTGTTGCTGACACGGAAGAGACCTTTGATATATCCGGCTGGCCTTTTGGACGTTCTGACAGAGACCGGTCCTAGATGTATTTCGAAGATGGAATGGATCTTTGGGCCTCCGACCGAATGTTCTTCGCACGGAGTCCAGGGACATGTTAGAGGCTTAAGGCTGATGCCCACTGGGCCGATCGAAGCAGCCCATTTTCCATAGCCTGTGTGAAGAGGCCCAACACCTTTTCAACGACCGAAGAGCCCACTTTCCACCTTTAATGGACTGGGCCGATCCATAGCAGGAAGACCAGGTCGTGGGAAGACCCCGAGTTCCACGTTCGGAACGTGGGGGATCGGAACTAACTGGTAAAGTAGGAGGATCAGGTTTATTCTTCATTTTTCATATACACAATTTACACAAACGGACACATATTCTCTATACGTTCAATTTACCTATCTGGACTACCAGTTACTGATTCTCACGCCGGAGGTGAATCGGGGGGCCCAACCCTCGCATTCTTCTTCTTTGCAGGTCCGACCGGACGTAGGTGACGAAAACTGGTTCCAACAGTAACCATGGTTTCGGTCTAAACTACCTAAGCAAAATTCAACATGGTAACAACGCTTAAACGTACTTCCCGTGTTTTTAAACACTCAATACAACCACCAATCCATAATCAACCAACCACCAATCAAACCTCAAGCTAATACTAACCTTGTCATCACTTTCTCATGCTTATGTCACTTCACTGCATCATGTTTATGTCATCATTTGTATCCTCAATCCTCTTATATATTAATCCACAATTTGTTACGCTTTTTGTTTCACGATAGTTTCAAGTGGTTTTATAACGTTTCTCTGTACCAAAGCTAAGGGATACTTTCTTGATCTTTCCATTTCCTTGGTTTAATATATAGTCTTAGATTTCTCTCCTTGGTTTAAGGTATGATCATGGATTTCTCATTTCACACACTTTCTTAAAACGATCAAATCAATACATCCGTGATTGTCCAATGAATATTGATTTAAAATTCGGATGGGAATCTTCTGATTCTGAGTACGTTTATATTTTTTTATTTCTTCCTATACATCAATAATATAACTTCGAAACATTCATTACAGGTCATCCACATGGGGTGGACCAGCGATTGTCGCTGCCAGGGCAGGGAAACAACCAACCGGTACATACCAATCACCACTCATGCGCTACACATTCAACACGCCTCCATCACCAGTAGGCACAAGCCCCCAAAGGACCCTAAAGCCTTGAGATTACTTGACCATAACAAATGAAGGTGACATGCTCCGCTTCACGCGAATCAAAGCAACTCACTTAAACACACACTGAAAAATCAAACCGAATCCCACAAGAACGTTTAGGCAATCAAAACCCCAAAAAAGCATCACTTGAGGCCAGCAACGATTGCCACCAAACAAGCCCCGCATCCGTTCAGAACCAACAAAGGCCACCAATGACCGCGATAGTCTCTCAGATCCACCAGCTAAGCCCCATAACGATTGACACCTAACAAAGCCCCACATCGGTTCAAAACAAACAAAGAGACAGCCTCAACAGCGAACACGACTCCAGGCCGCGAGCATTACGTCTTCATGCTATATCCCGGTTTGATAAGAACCAAATAAGTGCCAGGATCGGTGAAAAACATTCTGAGCACTCCTGGCTTCACCTTCGAGCCACCACGGTGAGGATGCAACCATAATCTCTAGGGACATCTATCATCGGGACACGTTTCTTAATCACAGGGATCAAGACAAGGGACATCTTTTGGGGAACTTTCATTTTTCCGGATTCTGATCGCTAACTCCAAACGGCGCCGAGCACTAGCGTTGCCGACAGACGACGCTGGCTTCGACAGGCCCGCCCGATGCTAGTTTTTATATGATGCAAAATTTCAACACAACCCCCACAAGACATCCCAAATCAGTACGTTCAAGTCGCTGACCAGGTGCCCCGAGCGAGCCCCGGGCGCCCAACCAAGCCCCACAGGAGGGTGCAACCATAATCTCTAGGGACATCAATCATCGGGACACGTTTCTTAATCACGGGGATAAAGACAAGGGACATCTTTTGGATGCTGGTTTTTATATGATGCTAAAGTTCCCCACAACCGTTGTCGACACTTTTGGATTCACATTCGAGCAACTCTTGGACAAAGGCCACCAACGACCATGAAAGTCTCTCAGATCCACCAGCTAACCCCCATAACGATTGACACCTGACAAAGCCCCACATCGGTTCATGACTAACAAAGAGATAGCTTCAACAGCGAACACGACTCGAGGCCGCGGACATTACGTCTTCATGCTATATTCCAGTTTGAAAAGAACCAAATAAGGGCTAGGATCGGGTAAAAACATTCTGAGCACTCCTGGCTTCACCTTCGAGCCACCACGGTGAGGATGCAACCATAATCTTTAGGGACATCTATCATCGGGACACGTTTCTTAATCACGGGGATAAAGACAAGGGACATCTTTTGAGGAACTTTCATTTTTCCGAATTCTGATCGCTAACTCCAAACAGCGCCGAGCACCAGCGTTGCCGACAGACGACGCTGGCTTCGACAGGCCCGCCCGATGCTAGTTTTTATATGATGCAAAATTTCAACACAACCCCCACAAGACATCCCAAATCAGTACGTTCAAGTCGCTGACCAGGTGCCCCGAGCGAGCCCCAGGCGCCCCGGCAACGGAAGCTTGCGCCCAGTAGAAGGGGGGACTGCCCCCTCCCTATATATGACATTTCAGCTTTTTCCCAAGTGACCGCAGTTTGCACCTAGGTGTTCGAGGACTCACTATGGCCTTTTTTGAAGTTCCACTCATTTGTTTTGGACGTTCTTATAACCGAATTAAAGCTTCTAAAATCTAGTATCTCCAATAATATTTTCAGATTTCTTTTGATTTTTATAATATTTTATTTTGATTTTTGAAATCTTTTTTCCTGATTTAATCTTAAGAGGGGATTTGAAGTACCAAAACTCATTTAAAGAAAATAGCCAAATAAATTAATAAAATATTAATAAATTAATTTTTTAAAGACCTATTTTCCCAGAGAAATGAGGTTGGTTTTCAATTTCAAGCTAATTGCCTCGACTAAATTGGCATCCCGTGGTGCCCAAGCCAGCCCTGAGGCTCCCAACCAAGCCCCAACCCCAAGCCCCAAGGCCCCCCATGGTGCGACCAATGCTGTTTGGTTGAGCAAAACTCAAAATCTCCCGAGACATACCCGAGTCAATATGCTCCAAATGACCTATTTCCCAGAGAAATGAGGTTGATTTTCAATTGCAAGCAAATTGGCTCGATCAAATTGGCACCCCGAGGTGCCCGAGCCAGCCCCGAGGCCCCCAACCAAGCCCCAACCTCCAATGCCCCAAGGCCCCGAGGGCCCCATGGTGTAACCAGTGCTGTTTGGCTGAGCAAAACTAAAAATCTCCCGAGACATACCTGAGCCAATATGCTCCAAATGACCTGTTTTCCAGAGAAATGAGGTTGGTTATCAATTTCAAGCAAATTGGCACCCCAAGAAGGTCGAGCTAGCCCCGAGGCCCCCAACCAAGCCCCACAGGAGGGTGCAACCATAATCTCTAGGGACATCAATCATCGGGACACGTTTCTTAATCACGGGGATAAAGACAAGGGACATCTTTTGAGGAACTTTCATTTTTTCGAATTCTGATCGTTAACTCCAAACGGCGCCGAGCACCAGCGTTGCCGACAGACGACGCTAGCTTCGACAGGCCCGCCCGATGCTGGTTTTTATATGATGCAAAAGTTCAACACAACCCCCGCAAGACATCCCAAATCAGCACGTTTAAGTCGCTGACCAGGTGCCCCGAGCGAGCCCCGGGTGCCCCAGCATCCGACGCTGGCGCCCAGTATTTTTATAAAATCACCAACTTCTCTTTTTAACTCGAACCCTTCTAGGTTTCCTTTCCTAACTATTCATGCTATTATCCACTTTAATATCTCGGCCAAATTTCATTTTTAAAGGGTTTGATCACTATCTCAAAGTTCATACAATGAACTACTTAGTTATGCGAAACCTCTTTTACTAAAACGGACATTTCCCCTAAACCGTAAATCAAAACGATATGATTCTTTCGCTAATACAAACAGGAAACACGGCCTCATGTTCAAGGTCAGAAACATTATGTTTATGCCCTTTTATGTAACCATGGTTTCGGTCTAAACTACCTAAGTAAAATTCAACATGGTAACAACGCTTAAACGTACTTCCCGTGTTTTTAAACACTCAATACAACCACCAATCCATAATCAACCAACCACCAATCAAACCTCAAGCTAATACTAACCTTGTCATCACTTTCTCATGCTTATGTCACTTCACTGCATCATGTTTATGTCATCATTTGTATCCTCAATCCTCTTATATATTAATCCACAATTTGTTACGCTTTTGTTTCACGATAGTTTCAAGTGGTTTTATAACGTTTCTCTGTACCAAAGCTAAGGGATATTTTCTTGATCTTTCCATTTCCTTGGTTTAATATATAGTCTTAGATTTCTCTCCTTGGTTTAAGGTATGATCATGGATTTCTCATTTCACACACTTTCTTAAAACGATCAAATCAATACATCCGTGATTGTCCAATGAATATTGATTTAAAATTCGGATGGGAATCTTCTGATTCTGAGTACGTTTACATTCTTTTATTTCTTCCTATACATCAATAATATAACTTCGAAACATTCATTACAGGTCATCCACATGGGGTGGACCAGCGATTGTCGCTGCCAGGGCAGGGAAACAACCAACCGGTACATACCAATCACCACTCATGCGCTACACATTCAACACGCCTCCATCCCCAGTAGGCACAAGCCCCCAAAGGACCCTAAAGCCTTGAGATTACTTGACCATAACAAATGAAGGTGACATGCTCCGCTTCACGCGAATCAAAGCAACTCACTTAAACACACACTGAAAAATCAAACCGAATCCCACAAGAACGTTTAGGCAATCAAAACCCCAAAAATGCATCACTTGAGGCCAGCAACGATTGCCACCAAACAAGCCCCGCATCCGTTCAGAACCAACAAAGGCCACCAATGACCGTGATAGTCTCTCAGATCCACCAGCTAAGCCCCATAACGATTGACACCTAACAAAGCCCCACATCGGTTCAAAACAAACAAAGAGACAGCCTCAACAGCGAACACGACTCCAGGCCGCGAGCATTACGTCTTCATGCTATATCCCGGTTTGATAAGAACCAAATAAGGGCCAGGATCGGTGAAAAACGTTCTGAGCACTCCTGGCTTCACCTTCGAGCCACCACGGTGAGGATGCAACCATAATCTCTAGGGACATCTATCATCGGGACACGTTTCTTAATCACAGGGATCAAGACAAGGGACATCTTTTGGGGAACTTTCATTTTTCCGGATTCTGATCGCTAACTCCAAACGGCGCCGAGCACTAGCGTTGCCGACAGACGACGCTGGCTTCGACAGGCCCGCCCGATGCTGTTTTTATATGATGCAAAAGTTCCCCACAACCGTTGTCGACACTTTTGGATTCACATTCGAGCAACTCTTGGACAAAAGCCACCAACGACCATGAGAGTCTCTCAGATCCACCAGCTAATCCCCATAATGATTGACACCCGACAAAGCCCTACATCGGTTCATGACAAACAAAGAAATAGCTTCAACAGCGAACACGAATCGAGGCCGCGTACATTACGTCTTCATGCTATATTCCAGTTTGATAAGAACCAAATAAGGGCTAGGATCGAGTAAAAACGTTCTGAGCACTCCTGGCTTCACCTTCGAGCCACCACGGTGAGGATGCAACCATAATCTCTAGGGACATCTATCGCCGGGACAAGTTTCTTAATCACGGGACACGTTTCTTAATCACGGGGATCAAAACAAGGGACATCTTTTGGGGAACTTTCATTTTTCCGAATTCTGATCGCTAACTTTAAACGGCGCCTAGCACCAGCGTTGCCGACAGACGACGCTGGCTTCAACAGGCCCGCCCGATGCTGGTTTTTATATGATGCAAAAGTTCCCCACAACCGTTGTCGACACTTTTGGATTCACATTCAAGCAACTCTTGGACAAAGGCCACCAACGACCATGAGAGTCTCTCTGATCCACCAGCTAATCCCCATAACGATTGACACCTGACAAAGCCCCACATCGGTTCATAACAAACAAAGAGATAGCTTCAACAGCGAACACGACTCCAGGCCGCGGACATTACGTCTTCATGCTATATCCCAGTTTGATAAGAACCAAATTAGGGCGAGGATCGGGTAAAAACATTCTGAGCACTACTGGCTTCACCTTCGAGCCACCACGGTGAGGATGCAACCATAATCTATAGATCTATCATCGGGACACGTTTCTTAATCACGGGGATAAAGACAAGGGACATCTTTTGGGGAACTTTCATTTTTCCGAATTCTGATCGCTAACTCCAAACGGTGCCGAGCACCAGCGTTGCAGACAGACGACGCTGGCTTCGACAGGCCCGCCCGATGCTGGTTTTTATATGATGCTAAAGTTCCCCACAACCGTTGTCGACACTTTTGGATTCACATTCGAGCAACTCTTGGACAAAGGCCACCAACGACCATGAAAGTCTCTCAGATCCACCAGTTAACCCCCATAACGATTGACACCTGACAAAGCCCCACATCGGTTCATGACTAACAAAGAGATAGCTTCAACAGCGAACACGACTCGAGGCCGCGGACATTACGTCTTCATGCTATATTCCAGTTTGATTAAGAACCAAATAAGGGCTAGGATCGGGTAAAAACGTTCTAAGCACTCCTGGCTTCACCTTCGAGCCACCACGGTGAGGATGCAACCATAATCTCTAGGGACATCTATCATCGGGACACGTTTCTTAGTCATGGGACACGTTTCTTAATCACGAGGATCAAGACAAGGGACATCTTTTGGGGAACTTTCATTTTTCCGAATTCTGATCGCCAACTCCAAACGGCGCCGAGCAACAGCGTTACCGACAGACGACGCTGGCTTCGACAGGCCCGCCTGATGCTGGTTTTTATATAATGCAAAAGTTCCCCACAACCGTTGTCGACACTTTCGGATTCACATTCGAGCAACTCTTGGACAAAGGCCACCAACGACCATGAGAGTCTCTCAGATCCACCAGGCTAATCCCCATAACGATTGACACCTGACAAAGCCCCACATCGTTTCATAACAAACAAAGAAGATAGCTTCAACAGCGAACACGACTCGAGGCCGCGGACTTTACGTCTTCATGCTAATATCCCAATTTGATAAGAACCAAATAAGGGCTAGGATCGGGTAAAAACGTTCTGAGCACTCCTGGCTTCACCTTCGAGCCACCACGGTGAGGATGCAACCATAATCTCTCGGGACATCAATCATCGGGACACATTTCTTAATCACGGGACACGTTTCTTAATCACGGGGATCAAGACAAGGAACATCTTTTGGGGAACTTTCATTTTTCCGAATTCTGATCGCTAACTCCAAACAGCGCAAAGCACCAGCGTTGCCGACAGACAACGCTAGCTTCGACAGGCCCGCCCGATTCTGGTTTTTATATATTGGAAATGTTCCCCACAACCGTTGTCGACACTTTTGGATTCACATTCGAGCAACTCTTGGACAAAGGCCACCAACGACCATGAAAGTCTCTCAGATCCACCAGCTAACCCCCATAACGATTGACACCTGACAAAGCCCCACATCGGTTCAAAACAAACAAAGAGACAGCCTCAACAGCGAACACGACTCCAGGCCGCAAGCATTACGTCTTCAATGCTATATCCCGGTTTGATAAGAACCAAATAAGGGCCAGGATCGGTGAAAAACGTTCTGAGCACTCCTGGCTTCACCTTCGAGCCACCACGGTGAGGATGCAACCATAATCTCTAGGGACATCTATCATCGGGACACGTTTCTTAATCACAGGGATCAAGACAAGGGACATCCTTTGAGGAACTTTCATTTTTCCGAATTCTGATCGCTAACTCCAAACAGCGCCGAGCACCAGCGTTGCCGACAGACGACGCTGGCTTCGACAGGCCCGCCCGATGCTAGTTTTTATATGATGCAAAATTTCAACACAACCCCCACAAGACATCCCAAATCAGTATGTTCAAGTCGCTGACCAGGTGCCCCGAGCGAGCCCCGGGCGCCCCGGCAACGGAAGCTTGCGCCCAGTAGAAGGGGGGACTGCCCCCTCCCTATATATGACATTTCAGCTTTTTCCCAAGTGACCGCAGTTTGCACGTAGGTGTTCGAGGACTCACTATGGCCTTTTTTGAAGTTCCACTCATTTGTTTTGGACGTTCTTATAACCGAATTAAAGCTTCTAAAATCTAGTATCTCCAATAATATTTTCAGATTTCTTTTGATTTTTATAATATTTTATTTTGATTTTTGAAATCTTTTTTCCTGATTTAATCTTAAGAGGGGATTTGAAGTACCAAAACTCATTTAAAGAAAATAGCCAAATAAATTAATAAAATATTAATAAATTAATTTTTTAAAGACCTATTTTCCCAGAGAAATGAGGTTGGTTTTCAATTTCAAGCTAATTGCCTCGACTAAATTGGCATCCCGTGGTGCCCAAGCCAGCCCTGAGGCTCCCAACCAAGCCCCAAGGCCCCCCATGGTGCGACCAATGCTGTTTGGTTGAGGAAAACTCAAAATCTCCCGAGACATACCCGAGTCAATATGCTCCAAATGACCTATTTCCCAGAGAAATGAGGTTGACAAGCAAATTGGCTCGATCAAATTGGCACCCCGAGGTGCCCGAGCCAGCCCCGAGGCCCCCAACCAAGCCCCAACCTCCAATGCCCCAAGGCCCCGAGGGACCCATGGTGTAACCAGTGCTGTTTGGCTGAGAAAAACTAAAAATCTCCCGAGACATACCTGAGCCAATATGCTCCAAATGACCTGTTTTCCAGAGAAATGAGGTTGGTTATCAATTTCAAGCAAATTGGCACCCCAAGAAGGTCGAGCTAGCCCCGAGGCCCCCAACCAAGCCCCACTGGAGGGTGCAACCATAATCTCTAGGGACATCAATCATCGGGACACGTTTCTTAATCACGGGGATAAAGACAAGGGACATCTTTTGAGGAACTTTCATTTTTTCGAATTCTGATCGTTAACTCCAAACGGCGCCGAGCACCAGCGTTGCCGACAGACGACACTAGCTTCGACAGGCCCGCCCGATGCTGGTTTTTATATGATGCAAAAGTTCAACACAACCCCCGCAAGACATCCCAAATCAGCACGTTTAAGTCGCTGACCAGGTGCCCCGAGCGAGCCCCGGGCGCCCCAGCATCCGACGCTGGCGCCCAGTAGAAGGGGGGACTGCCCCCTCCCTATATATGACATTTCAGCTTTTTCCCAAGTGACCGCAGTTTGCACCTAGGTGTTCGAGGACTCACTATGGCCTTTTTTGAAGTTCCACTCATTTGTTTTGGACGTTCTTATAACCGAATTAAAGCTTCTAAAATCTAGTATCTCCAATAATATTTTCAGATTTCTTTTGATTTTTATAATATTTTATTTTGATTTTTGAAATCTTTTTTCCTGATTTAATCTTAAGATGGGATTTGAAGTACCAAAACTCATTTAAAGAAAATAGCCAAATAAATTAATAAAATATTAATAAATTAATTTTTTAAAGACCTATTTTCCCAGAGAAATGAGGTTGGTTTTCAATTTCAAGCTAATTGCCTCGACTAAATTGGCATCCCGTGGTGCCCAAGCCAGCCCTGAGGATCCCAACCAAGCCCCAACCCCAAGCCCCAAGGCCCCCCATGGTGCGACCAATGCTGTTTGGTTGAGGAAAACTCAAAATCTCCCGAGACATACCCGAGTCAATATGCTCCAAATGACCTATTTCCCAGAGAAATGAGGTTGATTTTCAATTGCAAGCAAATTGGCTCGATCAAATTGGCACCCCGAGGTGCCCGAGCCAGCCCCGAGGCCCCCAACCAAGCCCCAACCTCCAATGCCCCAAGGCCCCGAGGGCCCCATGGTGTAACCAGTGCTGTTTGGCTGAGCAAAACTAAAAATCTCCCGAGACATACCTGAGCCAATATGCTCCAAATGACCTGTTTTCCAGAGAAATGAGGTTGGTTATCAATTTCAAGCAAATTGGCACCCCAAGAAGGTCGAGCTAGCCCCGAGGCCCCCAACCAAGCCCCACAGGAGGGTGCAACCATAATCTCTAGGGACATCAATCATCGGGACACGTTTCTTAATCACGGGGATAAAGACAATGGACATCTTTTGAGGAACTTTCATTTTTTCGAATTCTGATCGTTAACTCCAAACGGCGCCGAGCACCAGCGTTGCCGACAGACGACGCTAGCTTCGACAGGCCCGCCCGATGCTGGTTTTTATATGATGCAAAAGTTCAACACAACCCCCGCAAGACATCCCAAATCAGCACGTTTAAGTCGCTAACCAGGTGCCCCGAGCGAGCCCCGGGCGCCCCAGCATCCGACGCTGGCGCCCAGTAGAAGGGGGGACTGCCCCCTCCCTATATACGACATTTCAACTTTTTCCCAAGTGACCGCAGTTTGCACCTAGGTGTTCGAGGACTCACTATGGCCTTTTTTGAAGTTCCACTCATTTGTTTTGGACGTTCTTATAACCGAATTAAAGCTTCTAAAATCTAGTATCTCCAATAATATTTTCAGATTTCTTTTGATTTTTATAATATTTTATTTTGATTTTTGAAATCTTTTTTCCTGATTTAATCTTAAGAGGGGATTTGAAGTACCAAAACTCATTTAAAGAAAATAGCCAAATAAATTAATAAAATATTAATAAATTAATTTTTTAAAGACCTATTTTCCCAGAGAAATGAGGTTGGTTTTCAATTTCAAGCTAATTGCCTCGACTAAATTGGCATCCCGTGGTGCCCAAGCCAGCCCTGAGGCTCCCAACCAAGCCCCAACCCCAAGCCCCAAGGCCCCCCATGGTGCGACCAATGCTGTTTGGTTGAGCAAAACTCAAAATCTCCCGAGACATACCCGAGTCAATATGCTCCAAATGACCTATTTCCCAGAGAAATGAGGTTGATTTTCAATTGCAAGCAAATTGGCTCGATCAAATTGGCACCCCGAGGTGCCCGAGCCAGCCCCGAGGCCCCCAACCAAGCCCCAACCTCCAATGCCCCAAGGCCCCGAGGGCCCCATGGTGTAACCAGTGCTGTTTGGCTGAGCAAAACTAAAAATCTCCCGAGACATACCTGAGCCAATATGCTCCAAATGACCTGTTTTCCAGAGAAATGAGGTTGGTTATCAATTTCAAGCAAATTGGCACTCCAAGAAGGTCGAGCTAGCCCCGAGGCCCCCAACCAAGCCCCACAGGAGGGTGCAACCATAATCTCTAGGGACATCAATCATCGGGACACGTTTCTTAATCACGGGGATAAAGACAAGGGACATCTTTTGAGGAACTTTCATTTTTTCGAATTCTGATCGTTAACTCCAAACGGCGCCGAGCACCAGCGTTGCCGACAGACGACGCTAGCTTCGACAGGCCCGCCCGATGCTGGTTTTTATATGATGCAAAAGTTCAACACAACCCCCGCAAGACATCCCAAATCAGCACGTTTAAGTCGCTGACCAGGTGCCCCGAGCGAGCCCCGGGCGCCCCAGCATCCGACGCTGGCGCCCAGTATTTTTATAAAATCACCAACTTCTCTTTTTAACTCGAACCCTTCTAGGTTTCCTTTCCTAACTATTCATGCTATTATCCACTTTAATATCTCGGCCAAATTTCATTTTTAAAGGGTTTGATCACTATCTCAAAGTTCATACAATGAACTACTTAGTTATGCGAAACCTCTTTTACTAAAACGGACATTTCCCCTAAACCGTAAATCAAAACGATATGATTCTTTCGCTAAAACAAACAGGAAACACGGCCTCATGTTCAAGGTCAGAAACATTATGTTTATGCCCTTTTATGTAACCATGGTTTCGGTCTAAACTACCTAAGCAAAATTCAACATGGTAACAACGCTTAAACGTACTTCCCGTGTTTTTAAACACTCAATACAACCACCAATCCATAATCAACCAACCACCAATCAAACCTCAAGCTAATACTAACCTTGTCATCACTTTCTCATGCTTATGTCACTTCACTGCATCATGTTTATGTCATCATTTGTATCCTCAATCCTCTTATATATTAATCCACAATTTGTTACGCTTTTTGTTTCACGATAGTTTCAAGTGGTTTTATAACGTTTCTCTGTACCAAAGCTAAGGGATACTTTCTTGATCTTTCCATTTCCTTGGTTTAATATATAGTCTTAGATTTCTCTCCTTGGTTTAAGGTATGATCATGGATTTCTCATTTCACACACTTTCTTAAAACGATCAAATCAATACATCCGTGATTGTCCAATGAATATTGATTTAAAATTCGGATGGGAATCTTCTGATTCTGAGTACGTTTATATTCTTTTATTTCTTCCTATACATCAATAATATAACTTCGAAACATTCATTACAGGTCATCCACATGGGGTGGACCAGCGATTGTCGCTGCCAGGGCAGGGAAACAACCAACCGGTACATACCAATCACCACTCATGCGCTACACATTCAGCACGCCTCCATCACCAGTAGACACAAGCCCCCAAAGGACCCTAAAGCCTTGAGATTACTTGACCATAACAAATGAAGGGGACATGCTCCGCTTCACGCGAATCAAAGCAACTCACTTAAACACACACTGAAAAATCAAACCGAATCCCACAAGAACGTTTAGGCAATCAAAACCCCAAAAAAGCATCACTTGAGGCCAGCAACGATTGCCACCAAACAAGCCCCGCATCCGTTCAGAACCAACAAAGGCCACCAATGACCGCGATAGTCTCTCAGATCCACCAGCTAAGCCCCATAACGATTGACACCTAACAAAGCCCCACATCGGTTCAAAACAAACAAAGAGACAGCCTCAACAGCGAACACGACTCCAGGCCGCGAGCATTACGTCTTCATGCTATATCCCGGTTTGATAAGAACCAAATAAGGGCCAGGATCGGTGAAAAACGTTCTGAGCACTCCTGGCTTCACCTTCGAGCCACCACGGTGAGGATGCAACCATAATCTCTAGGGACATCTATCATCGGGACACGTTTCTTAATCACAGGGATCAAGACAAGGGACATCTTTTGGGGAACTTTCATTTTTCCGGATTCTGATCGCTAACTCCAAACGGCGCCGAGCACTAGCGTTGCCGACAGACGACGCTGGCTTCGACAGGCCCGCCCGATGCTAGTTTTTATATGATGCAAAATTTCAACACAACCCCCACAAGACATCCCAAATCAGTACGTTCAAGTCGCTGACCAGGTGCCCCGAGCGAGCCCCGGGCGCCCAACCAAGCCCCACAGGAGGGTGCAACCTTAATCTCTAGGGACATCAATCATCGGGACACGTTTCTTAATCACGGGGATAAAGACAAGGGACATCTTTTGGATGCTGGTTTTTATATGATGCTAAAGTTCCCCACAACCGTTGTCGACACTTTTGGATTCACATTCGAGCAACTCTTGGACAAAGGCCACCAACGACCATGAAAGTCTCTCAGATCCACCAGCTAACCCCCATAACGATTGACACTTGACAAAGCCCCACATCGGTTCATGACTAACAAAGAGATAGCTTCAACAGCGAACACGACTCGAGGCCGCGGACATTACGTCTTCATGCTATATTCCAGTTTGAAAAGAACCAAATAAGGGCTAGGATCGGGTAAAAACATTCTGAGCACTCCTGGCTTCACCTTCGAGCCACCACGGTGAGGATGCAACCATAATCTTTAGGGACATCTATCATCGGGACACGTTTCTTAATCACGGGGATAAAGACAAGGGACATCTTTTGAGGAACTTTCATTTTTCCGAATTCTGATCGCTAACTCCAAACAGCGCCGAGCACCAGCGTTGCCGACAGACGACGCTGGCTTCGACAGGCCCGCCCGATGCTAGTTTTTATATGATGCAAAATTTCAACACAACCCCCACAAGACATCCCAAATCAGTACGTTCAAGTCGCTGACCAGGTGCCCCGAGCGAGCCCCGGGCGCCCCGGTAACGGAAGCTTGCGCCCAGTAGAAGGGGGGACTGCCCCCTCCCTATATATGACATTTCAGCTTTTTCCCAAGTGACCGCAGTTTGCACCTAGGTGTTCGAGGACTCACTATGGCCTTTTTTGAAGTTCCACTCATTTGTTTTGGACGTTCTTATAACCGAATTAAAGCTTCTAAAATCTAGTATCTCCAATAATATTTTCAGATTTCTTTTGATTTTTATAATATTTTATTTTGATTTTTGAAATCTTTTTTCCTGATTTAATCTTAAGAGGGGATTTGAAGTACCAAAACTCATTTAAAGAAAATAGCCAAATAAATTAATAAAATATTAATAAATTAATTTTTTAAAGACCTATTTTCCCAGAGAAATGAGGTTGGTTTTCAATTTCAAGCTAATTGCCTCGACTAAATTGGCATCCCGTGGTGCCCAAGCCAGCCCTGAGGCTCCCAACCAAGCCCCAACCCCAAGCCCCAAGGCCCCCCATGGTGCGACCAATGCTGTTTGGTTGAGCAAAACTCAAAATCTCCCGAGACATACCCGAGTCAATATGCTCCAAATGACCTATTTCCCAGAGAAATGAGGTTGATTTTCAATTGCAAGCAAATTGGCTCGATCAAATTGGCACCCCGAGGTGCCCGAGCCAGCCCCGAGCCCCCCAACCAAGCCCCAACCTCCAATGCCCCAAGGCCCCGAGGGCCCCATGGTGTAACCAGTGCTGTTTGGCTGAGCAAAACTAAAAATCTCCCGAGACATACCTGAGCCAATATGCTCCAAATGACCTGTTTTCCAGAGAAATGAGGTTGGTTATCAATTTCAAGCAAATTGGCACCCCAAGAAGGTCGAGCTAGCCCCGAGGCCCCCAACCAAGCCCCACAGGAGGGTGCAACCATAATCTCTAGGGACATCAATCATCGGGACACGTTTCTTAATCACGGGGATAAAGACAAGGGACATCTTTTGAGGAACTTTCATTTTTTCGAATTCTGATCGTTAACTCCAAACGGCGCCGAGCACCAGCGTTGCCGACAGACGACGCTAGCTTCGACAGGCCCGCCCGATGCTGGTTTTTATATGATGCAAAAGTTCAACACAACCCCCGCAAGACATCCCAAATCAGCACGTTTAAGTCGCTGACCAGGTGCCCCGAGCGAGCCCCGGGCGCCCCAGCATCCGACGCTGGCGCCCAGTATTTTTATAAAATCACCAACTTCTCTTTTTAACTCGAACCCTTCTAGGTTTCCTTTCCTAACTATTCATGCTATTATCCACTTTAATATCTCGGCCAAATTTCATTTTTAAAGGGTTTGATCACTATCTCAAAGTTCATACAATGAACTACTTAGTTATGCGAAACCTCTTTTACTAAAACGGACATTTCCCCTAAACCGTAAATCAAAACGATATGATTCTTTCGCTAATACAAACAGGAAACACGGCCTCATGTTCAAGGTCAGAAACATTATGTTTATGCCCTTTTATGTAACCATGGTTTCGGTCTAAACTACCTAAGTAAAATTCAACATGGTAACAACGCTTAAACGTACTTCCCGTGTTTTTAAACACTCAATACAACCACCAATCCATAATCAACCAACCACCAATCAAACCTCAAGCTAATACTAACCTTGTCATCACTTTCTCATGCTTATGTCACTTCACTGCATCATGTTTATGTCATCATTTGTATCCTCAATCCTCTTATATATTAATCCACAATTTGTTACGCTTTTGTTTCACGATAGTTTCAAGTGGTTTTATAACGTTTCTCTGTACCAAAGCTAAGGGATACTTTCTTGATCTTTCCATTTCCTTGGTTTAATATATAGTCTTAGATTTCTCTCCTTGGTTTAAGGTATGATCATGGATTTCTCATTTCACACACTTTCTTAAAACGATCAAATCAATACATCCGTGATTGTCCAATGAATATTGATTTAAAATTCGGATGGGAATCTTCTGATTCTGAGTACGTTTACATTCTTTTATTTCTTCCTATACATCAATAATATAACTTCGAAACATTCATTACAGGTCATCCACATGGGGTGGACCAGCGATTGTCGCTGCCAGGGCAGGGAAACAACCAACCGGTACATACCAATCACCACTCATGCGCTACACATTCAACACGCCTCCATCCCCAGTAGGCACAAGCCCCCAAAGGACCCTAAAGCCTTGAGATTACTTGACCATAACAAATGAAGGTGACATGCTCCGCTTCACGCGAATCAAAGCAACTCACTTAAACACACACTGAAAAATCAAACCGAATCCCACAAGAACGTTTAGGCAATCAAAACCCCAAAAATGCATCACTTGAGGCCAGCAACGATTGCCACCAAACAAGCCCCGCATCCGTTCAGAACCAACAAAGGCCACCAATGACCGTGATAGTCTCTCAGATCCACCAGCTAAGCCCCATAACGATTGACACCTAACAAAGCCCCACATCGGTTCAAAACAAACAAAGAGACAGCCTCAACAGCGAACACGACTCCAGGCCGCGAGCATTACGTCTTCATGCTATATCCCGGTTTGATAAGAACCAAATAAGGGCCAGGATCGGTGAAAAACGTTCTGAGCACTCCTGGCTTCACCTTCGAGCCACCACGGTGAGGATGCAACCATAATCTCTAGGGACATCTATCATCGGGACACGTTTCTTAATCACAGGGATCAAGACAAGGGACATCTTTTGGGGAACTTTCATTTTTCCGGATTCTGATCGCTAACTCCAAACGGCGCCGAGCACTAGCGTTGCCGACAGACGACGCTAGCTTCGACAGGCCCGCCCGATGCTGTTTTTATATGATGCAAAAGTTCCCCACAACCGTTATCGACACTTTTGGATTCACATTCGAGCAACTCTTGGACAAAATCCACCAATGACCATGAGAGTCTCTCAGATCCACCAGCTAATCCCCATAACGATTGACACCCGACAAAGACCTACATCGGTGCATGACAAACAAAGAAATAGCTTCAACAGTGAACACAAATCGAGGCCGCGTACATTACGTCTTCAAGCTATATTCCAGTTTGATAAGAACCAAATAAGGGCTAGGATCGAGTAAAAACGTTTTGAGCACTCCTGGCTTCACCTTCGAGCCACCACGGTGAGGATGCAACCATAATCTCTAGGGACATCTATCGTCGGGACAAGTTTCTTAATCACGGGACACGTTTCTTAATCACGGGGATCAAAACAAGGGACATCTTTTGGGGAACTTTCATTTTTCCGAATTCTGATCGCTAACTTTAAACGGCGCCGAGCACCAGCGTTGCCGACAGACGACGCTGGCTTCAACAGGCCCGCCCGATGCTGGTTTTTATATGATGCAAAAGTTCCCCACAACCGTTGTCGACACTTTTGGATTCACATTCAAGCAACTCTTGGACAAAGGCCACCAACGACCATGAGAGTCTCTCTGATCCACCAGCTAAACCCCATAACGATTGACACCTGACAAAGCCCCACATCGGTTCATAACAAACAAAGAGATAGCTTCAACAGCGAACACGACTCCAGGCCGCGGACATTACGTCTTCATGCTATATCCCAGTTTGATAAGAACCAAATTAGGGCGAGGATCGGGTAAAAACATTCTGAGCACTACTGGCTTCACCTTCGAGCCACCACGGTGAGGATGCAACCATAATCTTTAGGGACATCTATCATCGGGACACGTTTCTTAATCACGGGGATAAAGACAAGGGACATCTTTTGAGGAACTTTCATTTTTCCGAATTCTGATCGCTAACTCCAAACAGCGCCGAGCACCAGCGTTGCCGACAGACGACGCTGGCTTCGACAGGCCCGCCCGATGCTGGTTTTTATATGATGCAAAATTTCAACACAACCCCCACAAGACATCCCAAATCAGTACGTTCAAGTCGCTGACCAGGTGCCCCGAGCGAGCCCCGGGCGCCCCAGCAACGGAAGCTTGCGCCCAGTAGAAGGTGGGACTGCCCCCTCCCTATATATGACATTTCAGCTTTTTCCCAAGTGACCGCAGTTTGCACCTAGGTGTTCGAGGACTCACTATGGCCTTTTTTGAAGTTCCACTCATTTGTTTTGGACGTTCTTATAACCGAATTAAAGCTTCTAAAATCTAGTATCTCCAATAATATTTTCAGATTTCTTTTGATTTTTATAATATTTTATTTTGATTTTTGAAATCCTTTTTCCTGATTTAATCTTAAGAGGGGATTTGAAGTACCAAAACTCATTTAAAGAAAATAGCCAAATAAATTAATAAAATATTAATAAATTAATTTTTTAAAGACCTATTTTCCCAGAGAAATGAGGTTGGTTTTCAATTTCAAGCTAATTGCTTCGACCAAATTGGCATCCCGTGGTGCCCAAGCCAGCCCTGAGGCTCCCAACCAAGCCCCAGCCCCAAGCCCCAAGGCCCCCCATGGTGTGACCAATGCTGTTTGGTTGAGCAAAACTCAAAATCTCTCGAGACATACCCGAGTCAATATGCTCCAAATGAAGTATTTCCCTGAGAAATGAGGTTGATTTTCAATTGCAAGCAAATTGGCTCGATCAAATTGGCACCCCGAGGTGCCCGAGCCAGCCCCGAGGCCCCCAACCAAGCCCCAAGCTCCAATGCCCCAAGGCCCCGAGGGCCCATGGTGTAACCAGTGCTGTTTGGCTGAGCAAAACTAAAAATCTCCCGAGACATACCTGAGCCAATATGCTCCAAATGACCTATTTTCCAGAGAAATGAGGTTGGTTATCAATTTCAAGCAAATTGGCACCCCAAGAAGGCCGAGCTAGCCCCGAGGCCCCCAACCAAGCCCCACAGGAGGGTGCAACCATAATCTCTAGGGACATCAATCATCGGGACACGTTTCTTAATCACGGGGATAAAGACAAGGGACATCTTTTGAGGAACTTTCATTTTTTCGAATTCTGATCGCTAACTCCAAACGGCGCCGAGCACCAGCGTTGCCGACAGACGACGCTAGCTTCGACAGGCCCGCCCGATGCTGGTTATTATATGATGCAAAAGTTCAACACAACCCCCGCAAGACATCCCAAATCAGCACGTTAAAGTCGCTGACCAGGTGCCCCGAGCGAGCCCCAACATCCGACGCTGGCGCCCAGTATTTTTATAAAATCACCAACTTCTCTTTTTAACTCGAACCCTTCTAGGTTTCCTTTCCTAACTATTCATGCTATTATCCACTTTAATATCTCGGCCAAATTTCATTTTTAAAGGGTTTGATCACTATCTCAAAGTTCATACAATGAACTACTTAGTTACGCGAAACCTCTGTTACTAAAACGGACATTTCCCCTAAACCGTAAATCAAAACAATATGATTCTTTCGCTAAAACAAACTAGGAAACATGGCCTAATGTTCAAGGTCAGAAACATTATGTTTATGCCCTTTTATGTAACGATTGACACCTGGCTTCACCTTCGAGCCACCATGGTGAGAATGCAAAAGTTCCCCACAATCGTTGTTGACACTTTTGGATTCACATTCGAGCAACTCTTGGACAAAGGCCACCAACGACCATGAGAGTCTCTCAGATCCACTAGACTAATCCTCATAACGACTGACACCTGACAAAGCCCCACATCGTTTCATAACAAACAAAAAGATAGCTTCAACAGCGAACACGACTCGAGGCCGCGGACTTTACGTCTTCATGCTATATCCCAATTTGATAAGAACCAAATAAGGGCTAGAATCGGGTAAAAACGTTCTGAGCACTCCTAGCTTCACCTTCGAGCAACCACGGTGAGGATGCAACCATAATCTCTCGGGACATCAATCATCAGTACACATTTCTTAATCACGGGACACGTTTCTTAATCACGGGGATCAAGACAAGAAACATCTTTTGGGGAACTTTCATTTTTCCGAATTCTGATCGCTAACTGCAAACGGCATAGAGCACTAGCGTTGCCGACAGACAATGCTGGCTTCGACAGGCCCGCCAGATGCTGGCTTTTATATATTGGCAATGTTCCCCACAACCGTTGTCCACACTTTTGGATTCACATTCGAGCAACTCTTGGACAAAGGCCACCAACGACCATGAGAGTCTCTCAGATCCACCAGCTAATCCCCATAACGAATGACACCTGACAAAGCCCCACATCGTTTCATAACAAACAAAGAGATAGCTTCAACAGCGAACACGACTCCAGGCCGCGAACATTACATCTTCATGCTATATCCCAGTTTGATAAAAACCAAATAAGGGCTAGGATCGGGTAAAAACATTATGAGCACTCCTGGCTTCACCTTCGAGCCACCACGGTGAGGATGCAACGATAATCTCTAAGGAACTTTCATTTCTCCAATTTCTGATCGCTAAATCCAAACGGCGCCGAGCACCAGCGTTGTCGACAGACAACGCTGGCTTCGACAGGCCCGCCCGATTCTGGTTTTTATATGATGCAAAAGTTCAACACAACCCCCACGAGACATCCCAAATCAGTACGTTCAAGTCGCTGACCAGGTGCCCCAAGCGAGCCCCGGGCGCCCCAGCAACGGAAGCTTCCGCCCAGTAGAAGGGGGGACTGCCCCCTCCCTATATATGACATTTCAGCTTTTTCCCAAGTGACCGCAGTTTGCACCTAGGTGTTCGAGGACTTACTATGGCCTTTTTTGAAGTTCCACTCATTTGTTTTGGACGTTCTTATAACCGAATTAAAGCTTCTTAAATCTAGTATCTCCAATAATATTTTCAGATTTCTTTTGATTTTTATAAAATTTTATTTTGATTTTTGAAATCTTTTTTCCTGATTTAATCTTAAGAGGGGATTTGAAGTACCCAAACTCATTTAAAGAAAATAGCCAAATAAATTAATAAAATATTAATAAATTAATTTTTTAAAGACCTATTTTCCCAGAGAAATGAGGTTGGTTTTCAATTTCAAGCTAATCGACCAAATTGGCATCCCGTGGTGCCCAAGCCAGCCCTGAGGCTCCCAACCAAGCCCCAACCCCAAGCCCCAAGGCCCCCCATGGTGTGACCAATGCTGTTTTGTTGAGCAAAACTCAAAATCTCCCGAGACATACCCGAGTCAATATGCTCCAAATGACCTATTTCCCAGAGAAATGAGGTTGATTTTCAATTGCAAGCAAATTGGCTCGATCAAATTGACACCCCGAGGTGCCCGAGCCAGCCCCAAGGCCCCCAACCAAGCCCCAAGCTCCAATGCTCCAAGGCCCCCGAGGGCCCCATGATGTAACCAGTGCTGTTTGGCTGAGCAAAACTAAAAATCTCCCGAGACATACCTGAGCCAATATGCTCCAAATGACCTGTTTTCCAGAGAAATGAAGTTGGTTATCAATTTCAAGCAAATTGGCACCCCAAGAAGGCCGAGCTAGCCCCGAGGCCCCCAACCAAGCCCCACAGGAGGGTGCAACCATAATCTCTAGGGACATCAATCATCGGGACACGTTTCTTAATCACGGGGATAAAGACAAGGGACATCTTTTGGATGCTGGTTTTTATATGATGCTAAAGTTCCCCACAACCGTTGTCGACACTTTTGGATTCACATTCGAGCAACTCTTGGACAAAGGCCACCAACGACCATGAAAGTCTCTCAGATCCACCAGCTAACCCCCATAACGATTGACACCTGACAAAGCCCCACATCGGTTCAAAACAAACAAAGAGACAGCCTCAACAGCGAACACGACTCCAGGCCGCGAGCATTACGTCTTCAATGCTATATCCCGGTTTGATAAGAACCAAATAAGGGCCAGGATCGGTGAAAAACGTTCTGAGCACTCCTGGCTTCACCTTCGAGCCACCACGGTGAGGATACAACCATAATCTCTAGGGACATCTATCATCGGGACACGTTTCTTAATCACAGGGATCAAGACAAGGGACATCTTTTGAGGAACTTTCATTTTTCCGAATTCTGATCGCTAACTCCAAACAGCGCCGAGCACCAGCGTTGCCGACAGACGACGCTGGCTTCGACAGGCCCGCCCGATGCTAGTTTTTATATGATGCAAAATTTCAACACAACCCCCACAAGACATCCCAAATCAGTACGTTCAAGTCGCTGACCAGGTGCCCCGAGCGAGCCCCGGGCGCCCCGGCAACGGAAGCTTGCGCCCAGTAGAAGGGGGGACTGCCCCCTCCCTATATATGACATTTCAGCTTTTTCCCAAGTGACCGCAGTTTGCACCTAGGTGTTCGAGGACTCACTATGGCCTTTTTTGAAGTTCCACTCATTTGTTTTGGACGTTCTTATAACCGAATTAAAGCTTCTAAAATCTAGTATCTCCAATAATATTTTCAGATTTCTTTTGATTTTTATAATATTTTATTTTGATTTTTGAAATCTTTTTTCCTGATTTAATCTTAAGAGGGGATTTGAAGTACCAAAACTCATTTAAAGAAAATAGCCAAATAAATTAATAAAATATTAATAAATTAATTTTTTAAAGACCTATTTTCCCAGAGAAATGAGGTTGGTTTTCAATTTCAAGCTAATTGCCTCGACTAAATTGGCATCCCGTGGTGCCCAAGCCAGCCCTGAGGCTCCCAACCAAGCCCCAACCCCAAGCCCCAAGGCCCCCCATGGTGCGACCAATGCTGTTTGGTTGAGCAAAACTCAAAATCTCCCGAGACATACCCGAGTCAATATGCTCCAAATGACCTATTTCCCAGAGAAATGAGGTTGATTTTCAATTGCAAGCAAATTGGCTCGATCAAATTGGCACCCCGAGGTGCCCGAGCCAGCCCCGAGGCCCCCAACCAAGCCCCAACCTCCAATGCCCCAAGGCCCCGAGGCCCCGAGGGCCCCATGGTGTAACCAGTGCTGTTTGGCTGAGCAAAACTAAAAATCTCCCGAGACATACCTGAGCCAATATGCTCCAAATGACCTGTTTTCCAGAGAAATGAGGTTGGTTATCAATTTCAAGCAAATTGGCACCCCAAGAAGGTCGAGCTAGCCCCGAGGCCCCCAACCAAGCCCCACAGGAGGGTGCAACCATAATCTCTAGGGACATCAATCATCGGGACACGTTTCTTAATCACGGGGATAAAGACAAGGGACATCTTTTGAGGAACTTTCATTTTTTCGAATTCTGATCGTTAACTCCAAACGGCGCCGAGCACCAGCGTTGCCGACAGACGACGCTAGCTTCGACATGCCCGCCCGATGCTGGTTTTTATATGATGCAAAAGTTCAACACAACCCCCGCAAGACATCCCAAATCAGCACGTTTAAGTCGCTGACCAGGTGCCCCGAGCGAGCCCCGGGCGCCCCAGCATCCGACGCTGGCGCCCAGTATTTTTATAAAATCACCAACTTCTCTTTTTAACTCGAACCCTTCTAGGTTTCCTTTCCTAACTATTCATGCTATTATCCACTTTAATATCTCGGCCAAATTTCATTTTTAAAGGGTTTGATCACTATCTCAAAGTTCATACAATGAACTACTTAGTTATGCGAAACCTCTTTTACTAAAACGGACATTTCCCCTAAACCGTAAATCAAAACGATATGATTCTTTCGCTAATACAAACAGGAAACACGGCCTCATGTTCAAGGTCAGAAACATTATGTTTATGCCCTTTTATGTAACCATGGTTTCGGTCTAAACTACCTAAGTAAAATTCAACATGGTAACAACGCTTAAACGTACTTCCCGTGTTTTTAAACACTCAATACAACCACCAATCCATAATCAACCAACCACCAATCAAACCTCAAGCTAATACTAACCTTGTCATCACTTTCTCATGCTTATGTCACTTCACTGCATCATGTTTATGTCATCATTTGTATCCTCAATCCTCTTATATATTAATCCACAATTTGTTACGCTTTTGTTTCACGATAGTTTCAAGTGGTTTTATAACGTTTCTCTGTACCAAAAGCTAAGGGATACTTTCTTGATCTTTCCATTTCCTTGGTTTAATATATAGTCTTAGATTTCTCTCCTTGGTTTAAGGTATGATCATGGATTTCTCATTTCACACACTTTCTTAAAACGATCAAATCAATACATCCGTGATTGTCCAATGAATATTGATTTAAAATTCGGATGGGAATCTTCTGATTCTGAGTACGTTTACATTCTTTTATTTCTTCCTATACATCAATAATATAACTTCGAAACATTCATTACAGGTCATCCACATGGGGTGGACCAGCGATTGTCGCTGCCAGGGCAGGGAAACAACCAACCGGTACATACCAATCACCACTCATGCGCTACACATTCAACACGCCTCCATCCCCAGTAGGCACAAGCCCCCAAAGGACCCTAAAGCCTTAAGATTACTTGACCATAACAAATGAAGGTGACATGCTCCGCTTCACGCGAATCAAAGCAACTCACTTAAACACACACTGAAAAATCAAACCGAATCCCACAAGAACGTTTAGGCAATCAAAACCCCAAAAAAGCATCACTTGAGGCCAGCAACGATTGCCACCAAACAAGCCCCGCATCCGTTCAGAACCAACAAAGGCCACCAATGACCGTGATAGTCTCTCAGATCCACCAGCTAAGCCCCATAACGATTGACACCTAACAAAGCCCCACATCGGTTCAAAACAAACAAAGAGACAGCCTCAACAGCGAACACGACTCCTGGCCGCGAGCATTACGTCTTCATGCTATATCCCGGTTTGATAAGAACCAAATAAGGGCTAGGATCGGTGAAAAACGTTCTGAGCACTCCTGGCTTCACCTTCGAGCCACCACGGTGAGGATGCAACCATAATCTCTAGGGACATCTATCATCGGGACACGTTTCTTAATCACAGGGATCAAGACAAGGGACATCTTTTGGGGAACTTTCATTTTTCCGGATTCTGATCGCTAACTCCAAACGGCGCCGAGCACTAGCGTTGCCGACAGACGACGCTGGCTTCGACAGGCCCGCCCGATGCTAGTTTTTATATGATGCAAAAGTTCCCCACAACCGTTGTCGACACTTTTGGATTCACATTCGAGCAACTCTTGGACAAAAGCCACCAATGACCATGAGAGTCTCTCAGTTCCACTAGCTAATCCCCATAACGATTGACACCCGACAAAGACCTACATCGGTGCATGACAAACAAAGAAATAGCTTCAACAACGAACACGAATCGAGGCCGCGTACATTACGTCTTCAAGCTATATTCCAGTTTGATAAGAACCAAATAAGGGCTAGGATCGAGTAAAAAACGTTTTGAGCACTCCTGGCTTCACCTTCGAGCCACCACGGTGAGGATGCAACCATAATCTCTAGGGACATCTATCGTCGGGACAAGTTTCTTAATCACGGGACACGTTTCTTAATCACGGGGATCAAAACAAGGGACATCTTTTGGGGAACTTTCATTTTTCCGAATTCTGATCGCTAACTTTAAACGGCGCCGAGCACCAGCGTTGCCGACAGACGACGCTGGCTTCAACAGGCCCGCCCGATGCTGGTTTTTATATGATGCAAAAGTTCCCCACAACCGTTGTCGACACTTTTGGATTCACATTCAAGCAACTCTTGGACAAAGGCCACCAACGACCATGAGAGTCTCTCTGATCCACCAGCTAATCCCCATAACGATTGACACCTGACAAAGCCCCACATCGGTTCATAACAAACAAAGAGATAGCTTCAACAACGAACACGACTCCAGGCCGCGGACATTACGTCTTCATGCTATATCCCAGTTTGATAAGAACCAAATTAGGGCGAGGATCGGGTAAAAACATTCTGAGCACTACTGGCTTCACCTTCGAGCCACCACGGTGAGGATGCAACCATAATCTTTAGGGACATCTATCATCGGGACACGTTTCTTAATCACGGGGATAAAGACAAGGGACATCTTTTGAGGAACTTTCATTTTTCCGAATTCTGATCGCTAACTCCAAACAGCGCCGAGCACCAGCGTTGCCGACAGACGACGCTGGCTTCGACAGGCCCGCCCGATGCTGGTTTTTATATGATGCAAAATTTCAAAACAACCCCCACAAGACATCCCAAATCAGTACGTTCAAGTCGCTGACCAGGTGCCCCGAGCGAGCCCCGGGCGCCCCAGCAACGGAAGCTTGCGCCCAGTAGAAGGTGGGACTGCCCCCTCCCTATATATGACATTTCAGCTTTTTCCCAAGTGACCGCAGTTTGCACCTAGGTGTTCGAGGACTCACTATGGCCTTTTTTGAAGTTCCACTCATTTGTTTTGGACGTTCTTATAACCGAATTAAAGCTTCTAAAATCTAGTATCTCCAATAATATTTTCAGATTTCTTTTGATTTTTATAATATTTTATTTTGATTTTTGAAATATTTTTTCCTGATTTAATCTTAAGAGGGGATTTGAAGTACCAAAACTCATTTAAAGAAAATAGCCAAATAAATTAATAAAATATTAATAAATTAATTTTTTAAAGACCTATTTTCCCAGAGAAATGAGGTTGGTTTTCAATTGCAAGCAAATTGGCTCGATCAAATTGGCACCCCGAGGTGCCCGAGCCAGCCCCGAGGCCCCCAACCAAGCCCCAAGGCCCCCGAGGGCCCCATGGTGTAACCAGTGCTGTTTGGCTGAGCAAAACTAAAAATCTCCCGAGACATACCTGAGCCAATATGCTCCAAATGACCTGTTTTCCAGAGAAATGAGGTTGGTTATCAATTTCAAGCAAATTGGCACCCCAAGAAGGCCGAGCTAGCCCCGAGGCCCCCAACCAAGCCCCACAGGAGGGTGCAACCATAATCTCTAGGGACATCAATCATCAGGACACGTTTCTTAATCACGGGGATAAAGACAAGGGACATCTTTTGAGGAACTTTCATTTTTTCGAATTCTGATCGCTAACTCCAAACGGCGCCGAGCACCAGCGTTGCCGACAGACGACGCTAGCTTCGACAGGCCCGCCCGATGCTGGTTATTATATGATGCAAAAGTTCAACACAACCCCCGCAAGACATCCCAAATCAGCACGTTAAAGTCGCTGACCAGGTGCCCCGAGCGAGCCCCAACATCCGACGCTGGCGCCCAGTATTTTTATAAAATCACCAACTTCTCTTTTTAACTCGAACCCTTCTAGGTTTCCTTTCCTAACTATTCATGCTATTATCCACTTTAATATCTCGGCCAAATTTCATTTTTAAAGGGTTTGATCACTATCTCAAAGTTCATACAATGAACTACTTAGTTACGCGAAACCTCTGTTACTAAAACGGACATTTCCCCTAAACCGTAAATCAAAACAATATGATTCTTTCGCTAAAACAAACTAGGAAACATGGCCTAATGTTCAAGGTTAGAAACATTATGTTTATGCCCTTTTATGTAACGATTGACACCTGGCTTCACCTTCGAGCCACCATGGTGAGAATGCAAAAGTTCCCCACAATCGTTGTTGACACTTTTGGATTCACATTCGAGCAACTCTTGGACAAAGGCCACCAACGACCATGAGAGTCTCTCAGATCCACTAGGCTAATCCTCATAACGATTGACACCTGACAAAGCCCCACATCGTTTCATAACAAACAAAAAGATAGCTTCAACAGCGAACACGACTCGAGGCCGCAGACTTTACGTATTCATGCTATATCCCAATTTGATAAGAACCAAATAAGGGCTAGAATCGGGTAAAAACGTTCTGAGCACTCCTAGCTTCACCTTCGAGCAACCACGGTGAGGATGCAACCATAATCTCTCGGGACATCAATCATCAGTACACATTTCTTAATCACGGGACACGTTTCTTAATCACGGGGATCAAGACAAGAAACATCTTTTGGGGAACTTTCATTTTTCCGAATTCTGATCGCTAACTGCAAACGGCATAGAGCACTAGTGTTGCCGACAGACAATGCTGGCTTCGACAGGCCCGCCAGATGCTGGCTTTTATATATTGGCAATGTTCCCCACAACCGTTGTCCACACTTTTGGATTCACATTCGAGCAACTCTTGGACAAAGGCCACCAACGACCATGAGAGTCTCTCAGATCCACCAGCTAATCCCCATAACGAATGACACCTGACAAAGCCCCACATCGTTTCATAACAAACAAAGAGATAGCTTCAACAGCGAACACGACTCCAGGCCGCGAACATTACATCTTCATGCTATATCCCAGTTTGATAAAAACCAAATAAGGGCTAGGATCGGGTAAAAACATTATGAGCACTCCTGGCTTCACCTTCGAGCCACCACGGTGAGGATGCAACCATAATCTCTAGGGACATCTATCATCGGGACACGTTTCTTAATCACAGGGATCAAGACAAGGGACATCTTTTGGAGAACTTTCATTTTTCCGGATTCTGATCGCCAACTCCAAACGGCGCCGAGCACTAGCGTTGCCGACAGACGACGCTGGCTTCGACAGGCCCGCCCGATGCTGTTTTTATATGATGCAAAAGTTCCCCACAACCGTTGTCGACACTTTTGGATTCACATTCGAGCAACTCTTGGACAAAAGCCACCAACGACCATGAGAGTCTCTCAGATCCACCAACTAATCCCCATAATGATTGACACCCGACAAAGCCCTACATCGGTTCATGACAAACAAAGAAATAGCTTCAACAGCGAACACGAATCGAGGCCGCGTACATTACGTCTTCATGCTATATTCCAGTTTGATAAGAACCAAATAAGGGCTAGGATCGAGTAAAAACGTTCTGAGCACTCCTGGCTTCACCTTCGAGCCACCACGGTGAGGATGCAACCATAATCTCTAGGGACATCTATCGTCGGGACAAGTTTCTTAATCACGGGACACGTTTCTTAATCACAGGGATCAAAACAAGGGACATCTTTTGGGGAACTTTCATTTTTCCGAATTCTGATCGCTAACTTTAAACGGCGCCTAGCACCAGCGTTGCCGACAGACGACGCTGGCTTCAACAGGCCCGCCCGATGCTGGTTTTTATATGATGCAAATGTTCCCCACAACCGTTGTCGACACTTTTGGATTCACATTCAAGCAACTCTTGGACAAAGGCCACCAACGACCATGAGAGTCTCTCTGATCCACCAGCTAATCCCCATAACGATTGACACCTGACAAAGCCCCACATCGGTTCATAACAAACAAAGAGATAGCTTCAACAGCGAACACGACTCCAGGCCGCGGACATTACGTCTTCATGCTATATCCCAGTTTGATAAGAACCAAATTAGGGCGAGGATCGGGTAAAAACATTCTGAGCACTACTGGCTTCACCTTCGAGCCACCACGGTGAGGATGCAACCATAATCTATAGATCTATCATCGGGACACGTTTCTTAATCACGGGGATAAAGACAAGGGACATCTTTTGGGGAACTTTCATTTTTCCGAATTCTGATCGCTAACTCCAAACGGTGCCGAGCACCAGCGTTGCAGACAGACGACGCTGGCTTCGACAGGCCCGCCCGATGCTGGTTTTTATATGATGCTAAAGTTCCCCACAACCGTTGTCGACACTTTTGGATTCACATTCGAGCAACTCTTGGACAAAGGCCACCAACGACCATGAAAGTCTCTCAGATCCACCAGCTAACCCCCATAACGATTGACACCTGACAAAGCCCCACATCGGTTCATGACTAACAAAGAGATAGCTTCAACAGCGAACACGACTCGAGGCCGCGGACATTACGTCTTCATGCTATATTCCAGTTTGATTAAGAACCAAATAAGGGCTAGGATCGGGTAAAAACGTTCTAAGCACTCCTGGCTTCACCTTCGAGCCACCACGGTGAGGATGCAACCATAATCTCTAGGGACATCTATCATCGGGACACGTTTCTTAGTCATGGGACACGTTTCTTAATCACGAGGATCAAGACAAGGGACATCTTTTGGGGAACTTTCATTTTTCCGAATTCTGATCGCCAACTCCAAACGGCGCCGAGCAACAGCGTTACCGACAGACGACGCTGGCTTCGACAGGCCCGCCTGATGCTGGTTTTTATATAATGCAAAAGTTCCCCACAACCGTTGTCGACACTTTCGGATTCACATTCGAGCAACTCTTGGACAAAGGCCACCAACGACCATGAGAGTCTCTCAGATCCACCAGGCTAATCCCCATAACGATTGACACCTGACAAAGCCCCACACCGTTTCATAACAAACAAAGAGATAGCTTCAACAGCGAACACGACTCGAGGCCGCGGACTTTACGTCTTCATGCTAATATCCCAATTTGATAAGAACCAAATAAGGGCTAGGATCGGGTAAAAACGTTTTGAGCACTCCTGGCTTCACCTTCGAGCCACCACGGTGAGGATGCAACCATAATCTCTCGGGACATCTATCATCGGGACACATTTCTTAATCATGGGACACGTTTCTTAATCACGGGGATCAAGACAAGGAACATCTTTTGGGGAACTTTCATTTTTCCGAATTCTGATCGCTAACTCCAAACAGCGCCGAGCACCAGCGTTGCCGACAGACGACGCTGGCTTCGACAGGCCAGCCCGATGCTAGTTTTTATATGATGCAAAATTTCAACACAACCCCCACAAGACATCCCAAATCAGTACGTTCAAGTCGCTGACCAGGTGCCCCGAGCGAGCCCCGGGCGCCCCGGCAACGGAAGCTTGCGCCCAGTAGAAGGGGGGACTGCCCCCTCCCTATATATGACATTTCAGCTTTTTCCCAAGTGACCGCAGTTTGCACGTAGGTGTTCGAGGACTCACTATGGCCTTTTTTGAAGTTCCACTCATTTGTTTTGGACGTTCTTATAACCGAATTAAAGCTTCTAAAATCTAGTATCTCCAATAATATTTTCAGATTTCTTTTGATTTTTATAATATTTTATTTTGATTTTTGAAATCTTTTTTCCTGATTTAATCTTAAGAGGGGATTTGAAGTACCAAAACTCATTTAAAGAAAATAGCCAAATAAATTAATAAAATATTAATAAATTAATTTTTTAAAGACCTATTTTCCCAGAGAAATGAGGTTGGTTTTCAATTTCAAGCTAATTGCCTCGACTAAATTGGCATCCCGTGGTGCCCAAGCCAGCCCTGAGGCTCCCAACCAAGCCCCAACCCCAAGCCCCAAGGCCCCCCATGGTGCGACCAATGCTGTTTGGTTGAGCAAAACTCAAAATCTCCCGAGACATACCCGAGTCAATATGCTCCAAATGACCTATTTCACAGAGAAATGAGGTTGATTTTCAATTGCAAGCAAATTGGCTCGATCAAATTGGCACCCCGAGGTGCCCGAGCCAGCCCCGAGGCCCCCAACCAAGCCCCAACCTCCAATGCCCCAAGGCCCCGAGGGCCCCATGGTGTAACCAGTGCTGTTTGGCTGAGCAAAACTAAAAATCTCCCGAGACATACCTGAGCCAATATGCTCCAAATGACCTGTTTTCCAGAGAAATGAGGTTGGTTATCAATTTCAAGCAAATTGGCACCCCAAGAAGGCCGAGCTAGCCCCGAGGCCCCCAACCAAGCCCCACAGGAGGGTGCAACCATAATCTCTAGGGACATCAATCATCGGGACACGTTTCTTAATCACGGGGATAAAGACAAGGGACATCTTTTGAGGAACTTTCATTTTTTCGAATTCTGATCGTTAACTCCAAACGGCGCCGAGCACCAGCGTTGCCGACAGACGACGCTAGCTTCGACAGGCCCGCCCGATGCTGGTTTTTATATGATGCAAAAGTTCAACACAACCCCCGCAAGACATCCCAAATCAGCACGTTTAAGTCGCTGACCAGGTGCCCCGAGCGAGCCCCGGGCGCCCCAGCATCCGACGCTGGCGCCCAGTATTTTTAGAAAATCACCAACTTCAATTTTTAACTCGAACCCTTCTAGGTTTCCTTTCCTAACTATTCATGCTATTATCCACTTTAATATCTCGGCCAAATTTCATTTTTAAAGGGTTTGATCACTATCTCAAAGTTCATACAATGAACTACTTAGTTACGCGAAACCTCTTTTACTAAAACGGACATTTCCCCTAAACCGTAAATCAAAACGATATGATTCTTTCGCTAAAACAAACAGGAAACACGGCCTCATGTTCAAGGTCAGAAACATTATGTTTATGCCCTTTTATGTAACCATGGTTTCGGTCTAAACTACCTAAGTAAAATTCAACATGGTAACAACGCTTAAACGTACTTCCCGTGTTTTTAAACACTCAATACAACCACCAATCCATAATCAACCAACCACCAATCAAACCTCAAGCTAATACTAACCTTGTCATCACTTTCTCATGCTTATGTCACTTCACTGCATCATGTTTATGTCATCATTTGTATCCTCAATCCTCTTATATATTAATCCACAATTTGTTACGCTTTTGTTTCACGATAGTTTCAAGTGGTTTTAAAACATTTCTCTGTACCAAAGCTAAGGGATACTTTCTTGATCTTTCCTGTAACAGCCCCAAATCCGGGGTCAGAGATTTAGGGTTGTCACAATCCATGTACTCCTTGCCTTACCTGTATTACTCACATCATTCATAATTTACCTGTTCATGACCCCACAACATATGTCTCACACACACACACACACACAGGTTAGAGTCTCAGAAACGACACAATACAACAATTGCGGAATAAATGACTTTTATTACAATACCCAAATGTCTTTTGAATCTGTTACTGATACAATTTCTAAGTATTGTTACATTACCAACTTAGCCTTCTGATGCTCACAATCCTCTTATACCATTCCTGTCTATACATGAGTGGAATACCAAAGCCGTAGACTGATTCGATTGGTTCGTACTACTCTTCGGGATCACTGCTAGAAACTGTTTATGGAAACGCCTTGCGGGGTATGTGCCGTCCCATTGGCATCCTGCTTCGCTGCTATATAATATATATAAAACAATAGCAAGAGTGAGCGATAGCTCAGCAAGGTAATAAAAATATGGCATAATCCTGCCTTTAACTCAACCCAGAATAAAGCGGGTATAAGACAATAATTTGTCAAAATATCTCGATACTGAAATAATTTCCTTATCGGAATGTATTCCCAAAAACAGTACCATTAATGTACTTCAAATATCATTTCATAATATTTCTGCAAGCTTTTGCTATATTATGAACAAAGTTCTAGTATAATATAAAAGATAAGGTTTCAAAGTAAACCAATATAACTCTTCCAAAAATATCTGCTATGTAAGCAGGATATCAACACATAACTTAAAAGAAGTTATAAGATGATTCAGTATAAACAACTCCCTTACCATAACTCATGTTATGTAAGGTATCCACAGAGTCATATTCATAAAATAAAAGATGAAGTTGCAAGAATTTATTGACACTTCATTTCCAAACACTTTTCGACCCCCTGCCAACACGATTGGTTCATCTCCCCAATACATGTTGCAGGAATATCCAAATTGGATGATGAACTAATACTGGAGTTGCTACCGCGTCCGCTGTGCCTAACCTTGCTATGATCAGTAGCAGGTCGCACCGCTCAAATAGTTTTCTACATGTAGATGGAAGTATCACGACGGCCTGACATTGCCTACCGCCTTACTGTGACCTCCCGCCCATTTGGGGCAATAAAAATTTGGATGGGCCCACGCAACTTGACCACTTACACCACTCCTAGTTCAGATGAAATCCATGACTCTGAAACGTAAAGATCGTCCTCCTTTCCCCAAGTGTAACACTTGTTGATACGACTCCACTAAGTAGTTATATCTAGGTTGGAAAGGAAGATTCTCCAATATTTCCCAAGCTATTGCTTGTTAATTGATATCGACTTGTTCCAGGAATTTACCCCTCGATTGTTGAGGTGGTAATACAATATTTGACTTGCAGCAATTACATAGCTTTGAAAAATATCTGTCCCCTGACAGTTTTTGAGTTGAGAGTTTAAAAAGAGTAGCAGTCACTTAAATCAGGTTTCCCATATTTTTGATAGTTGAGCGAGCATTTAAATCCCCTTTAAAGGACAGATTTAAATGGAAAAACATTATTTTGGGAACCTCTTTTGATTTACAAATACTTAATAATATTTATTAAATAAGTAAATCTTAAATGAATATTTGAAAATAATATTCATTAAGTAAGTAATCCTCAAATGAATATTTGAAAATAATATTCATTAAATGAATAATCCGCAAATGAATATTTGAAAATAATATTCATTAAATAAATAATCCGCAAATGAATATTTGAAAATAATATTCATTAAATAAATAATTAATCTTCAAATGAATATTCAAAAATAATATTCATTAAATAATCCTCAGATAATATTCACAATAATATTCTTCGATTAAGTAAACCTCAAATGAATATCTGAAATAACATTCCTTAATTAATAATTCTCATTTGAATATTCGAAATAATATTCATTAAATAATTAAATCTCAAATAAATATTCAAAAGTAATATCCATTAAATAAATAATCCTTAAATGGATGTTCACACTAATAATCTTTAAGTCAATAATCCTCAAATGAACATTTATAAATAACATTCTTTAAATAAACAATTAATCCTCGAATAACAGTACCTGATATCTTTATCGGAAAATAACCTTTATCATATACGAAATATAATCACTTCTGATTTTTCAAGAAAATCACACGCCCTTATCCTAGGGCAAATATAAAATCCTGGCTTATAGCTGATATCCCATATCTAGCTTAGAAGCCCATACTCACATCATTTCCACGTAATAACCTTCGAATGAAGTAATATTCAAATAACATTCCTCAAATCATTTCCAGGTAATTAATACTTTCTAGAAATATAATTAATGTTTAATAATAGCAGTCCTCAAAATAATTAGTACACTGCCGCTGGAATCCCTCCGGGTTTCCACGGCTATCTCTATATCTCAAAATACTGACTCCCGGTCTAGAGTCGAAAACAAGAAGTATGCTCTTATCTCTAGAGCTACAAGGTATACAGGTTCATAATTACATTATCTCAAAGCTCGTATATAAACCAAAATCAAATTCTATTTTATACAATATATAACATGTATCGCAAAACTGTATAACTCCACACACGGCAAAAGCAGTAATATATAATCAATACTTCAAAGTATAGATTTAGGAAACTTGCAACAATACTTGCAACAAAGGTTTGGTATATAAATTGGGAATACACAAGTATTGAACATAGGAAAATATACATACTCTGAATAATAGAGTAAGGTTTAGTAAACTTGCCTGATGCTCGAGAGGTGATAGGGCTCCTGACCATGTCGAACAATCTAGACAAAGTCAAACGAAAGCACACGGTTAATCCCCTCGATAAACCACTTATAACTCAATGCTTAAACACGTAAGCGAAACACAACCAAGGAATTACTAACTCGTTATAGGTTCATACTAAGTCCATGTTATCCGTTAAATACTTATATCATAAGTTTGGTTCGAAATCCATCCTCAAATCCAAGTTATACTTCACCATTTGGAACCTTGGTTTTTAAGTCTCGCTCTTAGTGGTTTTCACTTGCGCGCCCTCGACTAAAACATTTTTATAAAATCGAAAAATAATCTTTTTAATCCGAATCTTTTTCGTGAGCCTTCCTAACTGTCTCTAGTATTATTCCTCAAAGTTTCACATTTTAATATGGCTCCGAAGTGGTCCAAATATAGCCTCAAAGTTTCTGAACAGAGATGAGTCATTCTTCCGAATGGCGTTTACTAAAACTCACTTTTCTCCTAAACCGTAAATCGTATAGACATGATCTTTATATCAAAACAAACCTTAAAACAAGACCTACATGTTCATGGTCAGTTCTGTTCAAAAATATTACCAGACCAGTTCGTAATTCTTGCTCAAAACAGCCTTAAATCAATTGGGCATTACGACGGCTATAATCGTAACGTTTTCCATTTTCAAAACACACTCAAATCAATACCAAACAATCCCAAACTCACCATCCACCTTATACACCCTCCACTCAGTAAAATCCTCCATGAATAATCACAATAAATTCATAACCCATTCTCCAAACTCAACCAACAATTCATCTAATTACTTAATCATGCTCTTAACTTTACATAAACATCAAAACCATTTCAAAACTCATATCAAACTCAAAGGGGCAGAGGTTTATACCTTCCTCCAAGCTTGCTTTCTGCCATACTCCTGATGTAGCCTTAGATTCTTGCTTAATACAACCTTTGGAAGCTACAAACTCATTATCAAAACAAAACAAAACAAGATACAAGTTACTATTCATCATCTTCTCCAACTGTTAATCACTGAATCGAATGGGTAAAACACAGAGATGAAGCGAGCTCTTACCATGGTTGCATAGAGCTTCTCGAGAGCTTCGATTTGAGTGGTAGAACGCCAAAAACCGCCGAGAGAAACTCAAGTTATGATCAATTCTTTCTCCACCATTTTTCTTCTCTCTTTTCTCCCGAATTTTCCTTCTTCTTTTTCTTTTCTTTGTTTTGGTTAATAAAGATAAGGATGCTGATTTTTGTTAATATAGGGGTGAGTCATAGCTCTTAGCTTGTGACACTTGTCCAACATGCATTGGTTTAGCTAAAGCAGCTTTACTGGTTCGTTTAATTTCGTAGAACGCTCGCAAGGTTTCTCGAGGGTTCTATCGAGGTATTTTACCGAAATCGTTCTCGATACTTCTAATTCATTTATCAAATCCATATCCATAGAATTAATAATTGAAATCCTTAATTATCCTCAAATAATAATTATTTAGTCCGTTTTTGGTGAAATTTCGGAGAAAACGAAAAATGCTATTTTTCTGATTCTGACAGCTTCTGCATTCTTTTATTTCCATCGTAGATCACTAATGCGACTTTGAAAGTTTATTATATCGTCCCGCATATAGGGTGGTCTGAAAAACTTTTAAATGAAGAGTTACTATTCATCAGTGGTTTTTCTATAATCCTTTGGATCAATGGGAGAGTTAACCTACTTTCTAGGCCTGCAAGTACATCAAAGGGAGGATGGCATCTTTATAAACCAATCTAAGTATGTCAAGGATCTTTTAAAGAAATATGGTTTAGAAGAGTCATCCCCAGCCAAAACTCCTATGTCTACTGCAATCAAGCTGGATGAAGACAAGAAAGGCAAGAGAGTTGATATCAAGGTCTATAGAGGAATGGTTGGATCCTTACTCTATCTCACAGCTAGCAGGCCAGACATCATGTTTGCCACATGCCTCTGTGCAAGGTTCCAGTCTAATCCCAAGGAATCTCACATGATGGCTATCAAAAGAATCTTCAAGTATCTAAAGGGGACTCCTAATCTTGGGCTATGGTATCCAAAGGGCACTGGGTTCAACCTGGTTGGTTACACAGATTCTGATTATGCTGGATGCAGAATTGACAGGAAGAGCACCTCTGGAAGCTGTCAATTCCTAGGTCAAAGGTTAGTGTCCTGGTTTAGTAAGAAACAACAGTCCACAGCAACATCCATAGCTGAGGCTGAATACATTGCTGCTGGAAGTTGCTGTGCTCAATTGCTTTGGATTAGAAATCAACTCATGGATTATGGGCTAGTGTTAGAACACATTCCTCTAATGTGTGACAATACTAGTGCAATATCCATAGTTGCCAATCCTGTTAATCATTCTACTACAAAGCACATTGAGATCAGGTACCATTTCATTAGGGAACATGCTGCAAATGGTACCATAGAAGTCTCTTATGTTCCCACTGAGAAACAATTAGCTGACATATTTACTAAACCTCTGAATGAAGCAGTCTTCAATAGACTTGTGAGTGAAATTGGAATGCTCAATCCTTCATTTAGTTGCTCTAAGTAAGTATGCCAGTAAATTGTTGCAGCAGTAAATTTTCACTGTATTTAAATGCTCTATTTGTTTGGAGTGAAAATTAGCTGAGATATGATTTATAAATATTTCAGTATTTTACTGCATATTTTTCAAAATCACATTTGTTGGTAAAGTTGTGAGCTTTTAAGGCATCTCTATATAGATGATTTTCAGAGTTCACGACACAGTTCAAATTAAACAGACTTATATCGCAAACTGTTGAGATTGTGAGACTTCGCGATATAGTTCATTTCATGAGTTTGCGACATAGTTCATTTTATGACTTCGCGACTTAGAATAACTATATCGACAAGTCCCCACACTTGACAGAATTTTGATTTAAATTTATTTTATTTCAAATTTGATAAAAGTTTGACAATTTGCTTAAAATTCCTAAAAGAGAGCTTTAGCCAGGGTATTTCTACTATATCGCAAAGTCTCCCCAATCCTTTCATCTTGAGGACTTTGCGACATAGTTCATTTCTGAGACTATGCGATATACTGTGCAAGACTTTGCGGTACAGGCCATTTTTGACTTCGCGACATACAAATAGACTGTACACATTCATAACCCCATATCGCAGTGTCTCTATCATATAAATACCTTTTCTAACCGTTCACAACTTTTCATCTTGTCTATTGCTCTCAAACTCTCAAACCTAAGCACAAATTCTCTACTCTCTTTTTCACTCTCACTCTCGAAATGGCACCCAAATCTCAAACAGTATCATCCCCAATCCCTTTAACCATTCCCAAAGAAACCAATCTTCTCACCATTCCCTCTGAGGCTGAGGCTAACCCAAAGTACAAGTGTTTTGTACGGTTCTTGAACACTTCCTACCTACGCCAAGCCCTAACCCTGAACCCTACCTTGTATGTCGATGTGTTGGAAGGATTCTGGAGAACGGCGTTGGTATCAACAATGGCTAGGGAAGATGGAACCTCATTCCAGGAGGTTAGTTGTTCAATTGGAGGCAAACACCTTCAATTTGGTGAAAGGGAAATCAATGAAGCTTTGGGGTTCAAGGTGGAGGGTCATGACCAAGAAGCTACAGATGCTCAAATCATAGAATTCATGACCTTCATTCAGTATGCTGATGAGATAGATACTGGAAAGCTGAATAAGAAGTTTGTGAGAAGGGAGTGGTCATTTCTGTTTAACGCACTCCAGAAGGTGTTTCTCTGCAGGAAGACAGGATGGGACCATATCAGTCACATTGCTGTGAAGCTAGCCTACTCCTTGGCTAACAACCAGGAGATCAATGTGGGAGCCATAATTCTCAAAGAATTGACTCAGAGGCTAGGCAGGACCATTCGTGGTAGAGGTAATGACATCTTTTACCCTCGTTTCCTTCAAGTTATTTTAAATTTTCTTGATGCAAATGTCCATCTATTGGAGGGTATAGATAACACTAAAATGGCTTATTCCAAGTCCATGTCCAAAGTACTATTTGGCTCATTGGACACAAGGAATCAAGTGGATGTGATTTTAAGTGTGACCAAGCATATGCAGGACACATTTGAGTCTTATCCACTTGATAAGCCAATATACCATGCTCTTTCCTGGACAGGGGAGGCTGAGACTGAAGGAGCTACACAATCTAACCCCGGCCTTCCCATCCCATCCAGCAACCCCACTGCAAACAGTCCCATAGAAGCTAGGCAACCAAGTGCATCAATCTCTCAAAAGGTTGGTGTTACTAAAAAGAAGTCAAAGAAGAGAGCCCTAGAAGTAATAAATGAATCTGTAGAGTTAACTAGTGAGATTCCTGAGTCACCTCTCACCAGACAAAAGAAGAAATCCAAATCTAAACCTACCACTGGATCCTCCCAACAGGATTCAGATGTGGAAAAAGGGGTACACCTGTTACTGTCCATGGCCTCCCAACAGGTCATTGGCATTGAAAAGAGCAGCCTCCCCACTGCATCTTGTACAGAGTCTGCACAGGGTCAAGACCTCACTCTTGACCCTAGGAGTGATAAGGATGATAATACACAGAGTGGAGAGCACATCACTGTTGAAACTCCTCCTATTTCTCAGGGGGAGTTTCCACAATCTAATCTAAACCCCACTTCTCTCTCAGATTCTTCCATAAAAATTTCTTCTGAACAAGAGAGTCATTCAAATGACAATCTTGCCTTTGATCAATCACAATTCTCTCCTGTGATTGAGCCAATTTCAAGTGACATGGTGCATGACACTATGCTCACCACCCAGGAACCACATCTAGTTGGTCAGGGAATGCATGCTGGGGCATATCCTAATGACACCAACACAAACATGGAGGATTCACCAGTTTTCACTGGAGACTCTGTGCCAAATTCTCCCATTCTTAGGGATGTGGAACTGTCTTCACAGACAAATAGGGCTAATGTTGTAACACATCCCATTTCAATGGAGACAACATTAGACCCTACAGCCATTCCAAGGCTGGAGGAGACTCAAAACCTTACATCTCATGAAGTGCCAAGCACTAGCTCTCACTTGGCTCAGGCCACAATCAATGAATGGCTGAAACCTGTGCAACATGACAGGGCTTCAGGATCATCCTCTGTGCTACCACAATTGACGGAAGAAGAATTACAAGATCTTCATGTGGCACAGATTGATGAGATCTCTAGGATTGCTCAACATCTCCTCACTGCAAATCTCCCAAATTCTGACTATGAGGCTATTCTTCTCACTCATAAGGAGGATGTTGAAGCACAACAGGACAAAATTGTGGATGAAGCCCAGCAAGCTGGAAATGTGGATGCTTGGCTGGATGGAAAAAGGACAGTGAAGCTTAAGGAGGCTCTAGCTTTTCTCAGGGAGGACTATCTTACATCCTTGGGGTCAAATGCCAAAGGTCTCTCTCCTGCTGAAATCTATGATGCAGTTAATGATGTCTACAAGAGCCAACTTAAGGCTATGCATTTTCTTGGGAAGGGTCTTCAGTCAGAAATCTCCACCATTCAGGAAGAAACAGCTCATTCTAATGCTCAACTCAGGAATTGTTTTCTTTCAAGCTTTCCCAAGGTAGATGGCATTCTTAAGGAAGTCCAGAAAACTGCCTCAAATGTCACCACAATGGACTGCACCCTAGCTATGGTTTCAGATAATATGAAGAAGCTCTCTACCAAGCTAGACAATCAGGTGCAGGCCAACATCAACTCAAACTCCATGCTTACAGTGCTCTGGAAGAATCAGTATGGGAACAAGCTTGTTGATGAGGTTCCTATTTCTGATATCTCCAAGTTTGATTTCTCCAAACTCAAGGATCAATCCCTTAACTCCTTCAAATATCAACAACTTTTCTCAAAAGTGGACAGCTTGGAAAGAGAGGTAGCTGAACTGAAGGCAGAAAACAAAGGACTATCTCACTCCTTGGAGCAGCTTAATGCTAAGATGGATGATCAAACCAACTCCACTTCTAACATTTTGTTGGTGCAACAACAAATGATGACCTCAATGATGAGACATATGAACCTGCCTATCCCTGGGGAAGCTCAAGACATCTTGTCTGATTCCAAGCCTAAGGGGGAGAAAGAAAAGGAGGTCATTCTGAAAAAGAAAGGGGGAGTACCTGCCAAGCAACAGAAGCTTAAGGGCAAAATTTCTGAAGAAACAATAAAGCCAATAATTCTTCCCCCTGTAGAGGTCATCAGTGCAGAAGGTCAAAAGAGCACTATTTCAACCACCTTCTATCCATCCACAATGCCTAAATATATCTCAACTCCTCAACCTGCTCAACCTACTTCCAATGCTCAACCTGTCAAAGCTACAACAATCACAGAGGCCAAGCTACAGGAAGTTGCCAATTCTCACATCTATCATGATGAGGCCTTCCTGGAGTTTCTGAAAGCCACCTACAGAGATGCACAAGAAGATGCAAGGACTTACAGAATGAAGCTCAAGGAAAACATTAAGTACTTCACAGTTGCAGTAAGGAAAATCAAGGATGTCCATCTAAGAGAGATAATCATGGTGTGCAAGGACAACTGCTTGTGGCACCTAGCTTTTCAAACTCTAGAGAAACTGAGATTCACTGAGCTGTCAACAATAATGGACTTAATAGAACAAGGTGGGGCTAACAACAAGAGACTGTTTGATGACTTGAAGATAGATCAAGATCAAAGACTGCCTGAGGTTATCTCAAAGCCAAAGACAATAATCTTCCAAAGTCTATCTCAAGACAGCAGCATTGACCAGTTGGTGATCCCTTCAGATTTGACAAGAAAGAATAATGCAAAGATCAACCAGGTGCTGCAAATGCTAAGAGCCAAGAGGGGAGTCAGGACAGCTGAGGAACTAGAGATGATTCACACTCTACAATCTTTTCTGATTCATGGAGTCATTCCTGAATCTGTCAAAGAAAAGAGCAAAAAGAAGGATGGAGATGATGATGATGATAAGGAGAAAACCTATGAAAGGAGATCTCAGTCAAGGAGAGATAAGGAAAGGAGCAAATACTCAAAGACATCAAAGGATGCTGATGATAGCAAGAGGGATGACAAGGGGGCAAAGGAATCAGTTAAGAAAACAAGAAGTGGAATTCAGCAAGTCAAGGACATTGCTAGTAGTACTTTAACCAAAACACAAGACTCTAAGTCTAGGGTAGGTACTATTAGTAATGATCCTCCAAAATCATTATCTAAGACTTCTGAACCTGAATTGCCACAGAAGAAAGATGAAGCCACAAAAGGAATATCAAGAAAACACTTCCACAAGGTCACAGCCAGTGGAGTGTTACAGTGGATGAAGGGGAAGGGAGTGAAACTACTTCCAAGTGATGTGGCACTGAAGACTAATTCTCCCTGCTCCACAAAGCTACCTCAAGTGAAGCATATGAAGATCAAGAGGGCAGCTAAGAGGACAAGGATAACAAAGAAGAATGGGGTAATCACTAATGTTGTAGGGATCAAAGTGCTTCCTCTTGATGAAGACTATGATGAAGATGCCCTAGCATTCTTGAGAGCTCAAAGAATCTTTGAAGTCAAGGTGAAGCTAGATCATCTAGAGATCAAGTACACTGATGGAAGAGAGAAGGTTATGAAGCAAGGAGGCTGGCAACATTTCTATAAATATGAGCTTGAAAGGATAAATGCCTTACTGAATTTTGAAGAAAAGGAAGAAAGGACATGGAAAATAGATGTTGCCAGGTTCTTGAAAATGCATGCTGATTATGAAGAAAACCTGAGGAAAGAGAATGAAGAAAAGAGGTGTCAGAAAGAGAAGGAGATGGCTGAGTTGGAGGAAAGAGCAAAGGAGCTGAGGAAGAAAGGGCTGTGCAGGGTAAAGCAGAATCCTTATACTGTGGAGTACAAAAATGTTTATGGAGGAAAAAGCAAGATAAGGATGGAGTTTATACATTCTTATGTGGAAAGTGCCCTCAGAACAGCAGCTGAAGATCTAAAGGATTCTCCTCTCATTGAAGAAATGATTTCTAGAGATGAAATTCTAATGGCCATCTCTGAAATAAAGAAGAATGAAGAAATAAGGAAGAAGAAGGTCTATGATGATTTCTTAGAGAAACAACTGGAAACAGAAGCTATGTAGCTCAAGGAAAATTCTGTAAGCCTAAAATTCCAAGTTGTTATCAAACTCTGTGCTTAACTGTATCTTCTTTATATCTGTTCTTTTTATGTTAGTTAGGCTTGTTATCAGACATGAAATTGTGCCTAAGGGTCTTACTCACAATTTGGGGGAGATTGTTAGGCTCAAGACATGCCTGAATACCACTATTAACAAGCCTACACTATGTGACTATGTCACACTACATGACCAGAAGTTCAGAAGTGTTCATGCAGCAGGATAGAGATAAATAAGGCTATGAAGAAATAAGTTGCAGAAATTTGTCTAAGGCATTATATAGCAAAGTCAGAAGAAAGCTATGTCGTGAAGTCACCAATATCCATGTCGTGAAGTACTATATCGCATAGTCCATTTTGTACTATGTCGAGAAGTCTTCAAGACACATGTCGTGAAGTGTTGAAGTCAGCAAAGTCAAAGGAGCCTAGATCATGAAGTCTTCAAATGAACTATGTCGCATAGTCTTCAAATGAACTATGTCGCATAGTCTTCAAATGAACTATGTCGCATAGTCTTCAAATGACCTATGTCGTAAAGTCGTCAAAGGCTATATCGCGAAGTCCTCACAAGTGAGATCGCGAAGTCAGGAATGAAGTGGAGTTCACGATATCAACACTTAGCCGTTTATAACAAGACAAATCAAGGTACAGAACCAAGAATCAAAAGAGACAAATACTGAAGCATTTGTTCTGGCAAGGTGGTCCAAAGAACAGATGGCAAATCTACAGCTAAACTTGGAGAGAAAGATAAGAGACAAGCAGCTACAGAAACGGGAAAGACTCCGAAAAGCAGGTGGTCCTTCCTGACACAGTTAACGTCTTATGGCAGAACAAGTTGGACTTTCAGCAAGGGGTAACTGTGTAAAAATAGGTGTGTGCACTAGTTTGTATAGGGCTTATATATATGATGCACACCCTATTGTTAGCCGTAAGAGAGATACACATAGTTATTTTGCTAAGCTCTTTTCTCTGTAAGCAAGCAAGTTCAAACTGTTCTTGTTTAGAAGCCAGAAATTCGATTGTGAATTTCTTGGAAAGCTGTAGTATTTAATTTGCTTATACAAAGTAGATTAAAGTGATTGTGTGTGTTATTTACTTTCTGCATATTACATATCATAATCATATACAGTCTGTTACTTAGTTATCAAGAATCGAAAAATATATCAAACTATCCATTCACCCCCCCTCTGTCTAGTTTCTAGTAGTATTCATTTCTAACAGGAAAGATCAAGAAAGTATCCCTTAGCTTTGGTACAGAGAAACGTTTTAAAACCACTTGAAACTATCGTGAAACAAAAGCGTAACAAATTGTGGATTAATATATAAGAGGATTGAGGATACAAATGATGACATAAACATGATGCAGTGAAGTGACATAAGCATGACACAGTGATGACAAGGTGATGAATCACCACCTTGTCACCACTTTCACCACCACCACAAGTCCATTCCAAGGAAGGAACTATGTAGTAATGAAGCATGTATGCATGATTTTAAGCATGTTTGATGAATGATTTGTGGATAAACTTATGAACTAGGGTATGACCATGTTTGGACAGAAAATAGTAGTATTAGCTTGAGGTTTGATTGGTGGTTGGTTGATTATGGATTGGTGGTTGTATTGAGTGTTTAAAAACACGGGAAGTACGTTTAAGCGTCGTTACCATGTTGAATTTTACTTAGGTAGTTTAGACCGAAACCATGGTTACATAAAAGGGCATAAACATAATGTTTCTGACCTTGAACATGAGGCCATGTTTCCTAGTTTGTTTTAGCGATAGAATCGTATCGTTTTGATTTACGGTTTAGGGGAAATGTCCGTTTTAGTAAAAGAGGTTTCGCGTAACTAAGTAGTTCATTGTATGAACTTTGAGATAGTGATCAAACCCTTTAAAAATGAAATTTGGCCGAGATATTAAAGTGGATAATAGCATGAATAGTTAGGAAAGGAAACCTAGAAGGGTTCGAGTTAAAAAGAGAAGTTGGTGATTTTATAAAAATACTGGGCGCCAGCGTCGGATGCTGGGGCGCCCGAGGCTCGCTCGGGGCACCTGGTCAGCGACTTAAACGTGCTGATTTGGGATGTCTTGCGGGGGTTGTGTTGAACTTTTGCATCATATAAAAACCAGCATCGGGCGGGCCTGTCAAACCCAGGGTCGTCTGTCGGCAACGCTGGTGCTCGGCGCCGTTTGGAGTTAGCGATCAGAATTCGAAAAAATGAAAGTTCCTCAAAAGATGTCCCTTGTCTTTATCCCCGTGATTAAGAAACGTGTCCCGATGATTGATGTCCCTAGAGATTATGGTTGCACCCTCCTGTGGGGCTTGGTTGGGGGCCTCGGGGCTAGCTCGGCCTTCTTGGGGTGCCAATTTGCTTGAAATTGATAACCAACCTCATTTCTCTGGAAAATAGGTCATTTGGAGCATATTGGCTCAGGTATGTCTCGGGAGATTTTTAGTTTTGCTCAGCCAAATAGCACTGGTTACACCATGGGCCCTCGGGGCCTTGGGGCATTGGAGCTTGGGGCTTGGTTGGGGGCCTCGGGGCTGGCTCGGGCACCTCGGGGTGCCAATTTGATCGAGCCAATTTGCTTGCAATTGAAAATCAACCTCATTTCTCAGGGAAATACTTCATTTGGAGCATATTGACTCGGGTATGTCTCGAGAGATTTTGAGTTTTGCTCAACCAAACAGCATTGGTCACACCATGGGGGGCCTTGGGGCTTGGGGTTGGGGCTTGGTTGGGAGCCTCAGGGCTGGCTTGGGCACCACGGGATGCCAATTTGGTCGAAGCAATTAGCTTGAAATTGAAAACCAACCTCATTTCTCTGGGAAAATAGGTCTTTAAAAATTAATTTATTAATATTTTATTAATTTATTTGGCTATTTTCTTTAAATGAGTTTTGGTACTTCAAATCCCCTCTTAAGATTAAATCAGGAAAAAAGATTTCAAAAATCAAAATAAAATATTATAAAAATCAAAAGAAATCTGAAAATATTATTGGAGATACTAGATTTTAGAAGCTTTAATTCGGTTATAAGAACGTCCAAAACAAATGAGTGGAACTTCAAAAAAGGCCATAGTGAGTCCTCGAACACCTAGGTGCAAACTGCAGTCACTTGGGAAAAAGTTGAAATGTCATATTAGGGAAGGGGGCAGTCCCCCCTTCTACTGGGCGCAAGCTTCCGTTACTGGGGCGCCCGGGGCTCGCTCGGGGCACCTGGTCAGTGACTTGAACGTACTGATTTGGGATGTCTTGTGGGGGTTGTGTTGAACTTTTGCATCATATAAAAACCAGCATCGGGCGGGCCTGTCGAAGCCAGTGTCGTCTGTCGACAACGCTGGTGCTCGGCACCGTTTGGAGTTAGCGATCAGAATTCGGAGAAATGAAAGTTCCCCTAAAGATGTCGCTTGTCTTTATCCCTGTGATTAAGAAATGTGTTCCGATGATAGATGTCCTTAGAGATTATCGTTGCATCTTAACCGTGGTGGCTCGAAGGTGAAGCTAGGAGTGCTCAGAACGTTTTTATCCGATCCTAGCCCTTATTTGGTTCTTATCAAACTGGGATATAGCAAGAAGAAGTAATGTTCGCGATTTGGAGTCGTGTTCGTTGTTGAAGCTATCTCTTTTTTTCTTATGAACTGATGTGTGGCTTTGTCAGGTGTCAATCGTTTTGGGGATTAGCTGGTGGATTTGAGAGACTCTCATGGTTGTTGGTGGCCTTTGTCCAAGAGTTGCTCGAATGTGAATCCAAAAGTGTCGACAATGGTTGTGGGGAACTTTTGCATCAAATAAAAACTAGCATCGGGCGGGCCTGTCGAAGCCAGCGTTGTCTGTCGGCAACGTTGGTGCTCGGCGTCGTTTGGAGTTAGCGATCAGAATCCGGAAAAATGAAAGTTCCCCAAAAGATGTCCCTTGTCTTGATCCTCGTGATTAAGAAACGTGTCCCGATTATAGATGTCCCTAAAGATTATGGTTGCATCCTCACCGTGGTGGCTCGAAGGTGAAGCCAGGAGTGCTCAGAATGTTTTTACCCGATCCTAGCCCTTATTTGGTTCTTATCAAACTGGGATATAGCATGAAGACGTAATGTCTGTGGCCTGGAGTCGTGTTCGCTGTTGAAGCTATCTCTTTGTTTGTTATGAAACGATGTGGGGCTTTGTCAGGTGTCATTCATTATGGGGACTAGCTGGTGGATTTGAGAGACTCTCATGGTCGTTGGTGGCCTTTGTCCAAGAGTTGCTCGAATGTGAATCCAAAAGTGTCGACAACGGTTGTGGGGAACATTTCCAATATATAAAAACCAGCATCGGGCGGGCTTGTCGAAGCCAGCGTTGTGTGTCGGCAACGTTGGTGCTCTGCGCCGTTTGGAGTTAGCGATCAGAATTCGGAAAATGAAAGTTCCCCAAAAGATGTTCCTTGTCTTGATCCCCGTGATTAAGAAACGTGTCCCGTGATTAAGAAATGTGTCCCGATGATAGATGTCCCGAGAGATTATGGTTGCATCCTCACCGTGGTGGCTCGAAGGTGAAGCCAGGAGTGCTCAGAACGTTTTTACCCGATCCTAGCCCTTATTTGGTTCTTATCAAATTGGGATATAGCATGAAGACGTAAAGTCCGCGGCCTCGAGTCGTGTTCGCTGTTGAAGCTATCTCTTTGTTTGTTATGAAACGATGTGGGGCTTTGTCAGGTGTCAATCGTTATGGGGGTTAGCTGGTGGATCTGAGAGACTCTCATGGTCGTTGGTGGCCTTTGTCCAAGAGTTGCTCGAATGTGAATCCAAAAGTGTCGACAACGGTTGTGGGGAACTTTTGCATCATATAAAAACCAGCATTGGGCGGGCCTGTCGAAGCCAGCGTCATCTGTCGGCAACGCTGGTGCTCGGCGCCGTTTGGAGTTAGCCATCAGAATTCGGAAAAATGGACCAGGAGTGCTCAGAACGTTTTTACCCGATCCTAGCCCTTATTTTGTTCTTATCAAACTGGAATATAGCATGAAGACGTAATGTACGCGGCCTCGAGTCGTGTTCGCTGTTGAAGCTATCTCTTTGTTTGTCATGAATCGATGTGGGGCTTTGTCGGGTGTCAATTGTTATGGGGATTAGCTGGTGGATCTGAGAGACTCTCATGGTCGTTGGTGGCCTTTGTCCAAGAGTTGCTCGAATGTGAATCCAAAAGTGTCGACAACGGTTGTGGGGAACTTTTGCATCATATAAAAACCAGCATCGGGCGGGCCTGTCGAAGCCAGCGTCGTCTGTCTGCAACGCTGGTGCTCGGCGCCGTTGGGAGTTAGCGATCAGAATTCGGAAAAATGAAAGTTCCCCAAAAGATGTCCCTTGTCTTTATCCCCGTGATTAAGAAACGTGTCCCGATGATAGATCTATAGATTATGGTTGCATCCTCAACGTGGTGGCTCGAAGGTGAAGCCAGTAGTGCTCAGAATGTTTTTACCCGATCCTCGCCCTTATTTAGTTCTTATCAAACTGGGATATAGCATGAAGACGTAATGTCCGCGGCCTGGAGTCGTGTTCGCTGTTGAAGCTATCTCTTTGTTTGTTATGAACCGATGTGGGGCTTTGTCAGGTGTCAATCGTTATGGGGATTAGCTGGTGGATCTGAGAGACTCTCATGGGTTGATGGTGGCCTTTGTCCAAGAGTTGCTCGAATGTGAATCCAAAAGTGTCGACAACGGTTGTGGGGAACTTTTGCATCATATAAAAACCAGCATTGGGCGGGCCTGTCGAAGCCAGCGTCATCTGTCGGCAACGCTGGTGCTCGGTGCCGTTTGGAGTTAGCCATCAGAATTCGGAAAAATGGACCAGGAGTGCTCAGAACGTTTTTACCCGATCCTAGCCCTTATTTTGTTCTTATCAAACTAGAATATAGCATGAAGACGTCATGTACGCGGCCTCGAGTCGTGTTCGATGTTGAAGCTATCTCTTTGTTTGTCATGAATCGATGTGGGGCTTTGTCGGGTGTCAATTGTTATGGGGATTAGCTGGTGGATCTGAGAGACTCTCATGGTCGTTGGTGGCCTTTGTCCAAGAGTTGCTCGAATGTGAATCCAAAAGTGTCGACAACGGTTGTGGGGAACTTTTGCATCATATAAAAACCAGCATCGGGCGGGCCTGTCGAAGCCAGCGTCGTCTGTCTGCAACGCTGGTGCTCGGCGCCGTTTGGAGTTAGCCATCAGAATTCGGAAAAATGAAAGTTCCCCAAAAGATGTCCCTTGTCTTTATCCCCGTGATTAAGAAACGTGTCCCGATGATTGATGTCCCTAGAGATTATGGTTGCACCCTCCCGTGGGGCTTGGTTGGGGGCCTCGGGGCTAGCTCGGGCTTCTCAGAGTGCCAATTTGATCGAGCCAATTTGCTTGAAATTGAAAACCAGCCTCATTTCTCTAGAAAACAGGTCATTTGGAGTATATTGGCTCAGGTATGTCTCAAGAGATTTTGAGTTTTGCTAAGCCAAACAGCACTGGTCACACCATGGGGGCCTTGGGGCATTGGAGCTTGGGGCTTGGATGGGGGCCTCGGGGCTGGCTCGGGCATCTCGGGGTGCCAATTTGATCGAGCCAGTTTGCTTGAAATTGAAAACCAACCTCATTTCTCTGGGAAATAGGTCATTAAAAAATTATATTATTAGAGGCTATTTTCTTTAAAAAATTTAAAAATTTTGAAATTTAAAAATTCCGAAAAAATAATGAAATATCTTCCTCTTCATTTGAAAGTTTTTCCAAGTGGAATCATTAAAAAAAAAACAAATGAGTTTTGGTACTACCTCAAATCCCCTCTAAGATTAAATCAGGAAAAAAGATTTCAAAAATCAAAATAAAATATTAAACAAATCGAAAGAAATATGAAAATATTATTGGAGATACTAGATTTTACAAGCTTTAATTCGGTTATAAGAACGTCCAAAACAAATGAGTGGAACTTCAAAAAAGGCCATAGTGAGTCCTTGAATACCTAGGCCCAAACTGTCGTCACAAGGGAAAAAGCTCAAAAAGCTCAAATGTCATATATAGGGAGGGGGCAGTCCCCCTTCTACTGGGCGCCAGCGTCGGCTGCTGGGGGCGCCCGGGGCTCGCTCAGGGCACCTGGTCAGCGACTCAAACGTGTTGATTTGGGATGTCTTGTGGGGGCTGTGGGGAACTTTTGCATTTGCATCATATAAAAACCAGTGTCGGGCGGGCCTGTCGAAGCCAGCGTCGTCTGTCGGCAACGTTGGTGCTCGGCGCCGTTTGGAGTTAGCGATCAGAATCCGGAAAAATGAAAGTTCCCCAAAAGATGTCCCTTGTCTTGATCCCCGTGATTAAGAAACGTGTCCCGATGATAGATGTCCCTAGAGATTATGGTTGCATCCTCACCGTGGTGGCTCGAAGGTGAAGCCAGGAGTGATCATAAAGTTTTTACCCGATCCTAGCCCTTATTTGGTTCTTATCAAAATGGGATATAGCATGAAGATGTAATGTCCGCGACCTGGAGTCGTGTTCGCTGTTGAAGCTATCTCTTTGTTTGTTATGAAACGATGTGGGGCTTTGTCAGGTGTCAATCGTTATGGGGATTAGCTGGTGGATCTGAGAGACTCTCATGGTCGTTGGTGGCCTTTGTCCAAGAGTTGCTCGAATGTGAATACAAAAGTGTCGACAACGGTTGTGGGGAACTTTTGCATTATATAAAAACCAGCATCGGGCGGGCCTGTCGAAGCCAGCGTCGTTTGTCGGCAACGCTGGTGCTCGGCGCCGTTCGAAGTTAGCGATCAGAATTCGGAAAAATGAAAGTTCCCCAAAAGATGTCCCTTGTCTTGATCCCCGTTATTAAGAAACGTGTCCCGTGATTAAGAAACGTGTCCCGATGATAGATGTCCCTAGAGATTATGGTTGTTTCCCTGCCCTGGCAGCGACAATCGCTGGTCCACCCCATGTGGATGACCTGTAATGAATGTTTCGAAGTTATATTATTGATGTATAGGAAGAATAAAAGAATGTAAACGTACTCAGAATCAGAAGATTCCCATCCGAGTTTTAAATCAATATTCATTGGACAATCACGGATGTATTGATTTGATCGTTTTAAGAAAGTGTGTGATATGAGAAATCCATGATCATATCTTAAACCAAGGAGAGAAATCTAAGACTATATATTAAACCAAGGAAATGGAAAGATCAAGAAAGTATCCCTTAGCTTTGGTACAGAGAAACGTTTTAAAACCACTTGAAACTATCGTGAAACAAAAGCGTAACAAATTGTGGATTAATATATAAGAGGATTGAGGATACAAATGATGACATAAACATGATGCAGTGAAGTGACATAAGCATGACACAGTGATGACAAGGTGATGAATCACCACCTTGTCACCACTTTCACCACCACCACAAGTCCATTCCAAGGAAGGAACTATGTAGTAATGAAGCATGTATGCATGATTTTAAGCATGTTTGATGAATGATTTGTGGATAAACTTATGAACTAGGGTATGACCATGTTTGGATAGAAAATAGTAGTATTAGCTTGAGGTTTGATTGGTGGTTGGTTGATTATGGATTGGTGGTTGTATTGAGTGTTTAAAAACACGGGAAGTACGTTTAAGCGTCGTTACCATGTTGAATTTTACTTAGGTAGTTTAGACCGAAACCATGGTTACATAAAAGGGCATAAACATAATGTTTCTGACCTTGAACATGAGGCCATGTTTCCTAGTTTGTTTTAGCGAAAGAATCGTATCGTTTTGATTTACGGTTTAGGGGAAATGTTCGTTTTAGTAAAAGAGGTTTCGCGTAACTAAGTAGTTCATTGTATGAACTTTGAGATAGTGATCAAACCCTTTAAAAATGAAATTTGGCCGAGATATTAAAGTGGATAATAGCATGAATAGTTAGGAAAGGAAACCTAGAAGGGTTCGAGTTAAAAAGAGAAGTTGGTGATTTTATAAAAATACTGGGCGCCAGCGTCGGATGCTGGGGCGCCCGGGGCTCCCTCGGGGCACCTGGTCAGCGACTTAAACGTGCTGATTTGGGATGTCTTGCGGGGGTTGTATTGAACTTTTGCATCATATAAAAACCAGCATCGGGCGGGCCTGTCGAAGCCAGCGTCGTCTGTCGGCAACGCTGGTGCTCGGCGCCGTTTGGAGTTAGCGATCAGAATTCGAAAAAATGAAAGTTCCTCAAAAGATGTCCCTTGTCTTTATCCCCGTGATTAAGAAACGTGTCCCGATGATTGATGTCCCTAGAGATTATGGTTGCACCCTCCTGTGGGGCTTGGTTGGGGGCCTCGGGGCTAGCTCGGCCTTCTTGGGGTGCCAATTTGCTTGAAATTGATAACCAACCTCATTTCTCTGGAAAACAGGTCATTTGGAGCATATTGGCTCAGGTATGTCTCGGGAGATTTTTAGTTTTGCTCAGCCAAACAGCACTGGTTACACCATGGGGCCCTCGGGGCCTTGGGGCATTGGAGCTTGGGGCTTGGTTGGGGGCCTCGGGGCTGGCTCGGGCACCTCGGGGTGCCAATTTGATCGAGCCAATTTGCTTGCAATTGAAAATCAACCTCATTTCTCTGGGAAATAGGTCATTTGGAGCATATTGACTCGGGTATGTCTCGGGAGATTTTGAGTTTTGCTCAACCAAACAGCATTGGTCACACCATGGGGGGCCTTGGGGCTTGGGGTTGGGGCTTGGTTGGGAGCCTCAGGGCTGGCTTGGGCACCACGGGATGCCAATTTGCTCGGGGCAATTAGCTTGAAATTGAAAACCAACCTTATTTCTCTGGGAAAATAGGTCTTTAAAAAATTAATTTATTAATATTTTATTAATTTATTTGGCTATTTTCTTTAAATGAGTTTTGGTACTTCAAATCCCCTCTTCAGATTAAATCAGGAAAAAAGATTTCAAAAATCAAAATATAATATTATAAAAATCAAAAGAAATCTGAAAATATTATTGGAGATACTAGATTTTAGAAGCTTTAATTCGGTTATAAGAACGTCCAAAACAAATGAGTGGAACTTCAAAAAAGGCCATAGTGAGTCCTCGAACACCTAGGTGCAAACTGCTGTCACTTGGGAAAAAGCTGAAATGTCATATATAGGGAGGGGGCAGTCCCCCCCTTCTACTGGGCGCAAGCTTCCGTTGCTGGGGCGCCCGGGGCTCGCTCGGGGCACCTGGTCAGCGACTTGAACGTACTGATTTGGGATGTCTTGTGGGGGTTGTGTTGAACTTTTGCATCATATAAAAACCAGCATCGGGCGGGCCTGTCGAAGCCAGCGTCGTCTGTCGACAACGCTGGTGCTCGGCGCCGTTTGGAGTTAGCGATCAGAATTCGGAGAAATGAAAGTTCCCCTAAAGATGTCCCTTGTCTTTATCCTCGTGATTAAGAAATGTGTTCCGATGATAGATGTCCTTAGAGATTATCGTTGCATCCTAACCGTGGTGGCTCGAAGGTGAAGCTAGGAGTGCTCAGAACGTTTTTACCAGATCCTAGCCCTTATTTGGTTCTTATCAAACTGGGATATAGCATGAAGAAGTAATGTTCGCGATTTGGAGTCGTGTTCGTTGTTGAAGCTATCTCTTTGTTTGTTATGAACCGATGTATGGCTTTGTTAGGTGTCAATCGTTTTGGGGATTAGCTGGTGGATTTGAGAGACTCTCATGGTTGTTGGTGGCCTTTGTCCAAGAGTTGCTCGAATGTGAATCCAAAAGTGTCGACAATGGTTGTGGGGAACTTTTGCATCATATAAAAACTAGCATCGGGCGGGCCTGTCGAAGCCAGCGTCGTCTGTTGGCAACGCCTGTGCTCGGCGTCGTTTGGAGTTAGCGATCAGAATCCGGAAAAATGAAAGTTCCCCAAAAGATGTCCCTTGTCTTGATCCCCGTGATTAAGAAACGTGTCCCGATGATAGATGTCCCTAAAGATTATGGTTGCATCCTCACCGTGGTGGCTCGAAGGTGAAGCCAGGAGTGCTCAGAATGTTTTTACCCGATCCTAGCCCTTATTTGGTTCTTATCAAACTGGGATATAGCATGAAGACGTAATGTCCGTGGCCTGGAGTCGTGTTCGCTGTTGAAGCTATCTCTTTGTTTGTTATGAAACGATGTGGGGCTTTGTCAGGTGTCAATCGTTATGGGGGTTAGCTGGTGGATCTGAGAGACTCTCATGGTCGTTGGTGGCCTTTGTCCAAGAGTTGCTCGAATATGAATCCAAAAGTGTCGACAACGGTTGTGGGGAACTTTTGCATCATATAAAAACCAGCATCGGGCGGGCCTGTCGAAGCCAGGGTCGTCTGTCTGCAACGCTGATGCTCGGCGCCGTTTAGAGTTAGCGATCAGAATTCGGAAAAATGAAAGTTCCCCAAAAGATGTCCCTTGTCTTTATCCCCGTGATTAAGAAACGTGTCCCGATGATAGATCTATAGATTATGGTTGCATCCTCACCGTGGTGGCTCGAAGGTGAAGCCAGTAGTGCTCAGAATGTTTTTACCCGATCCTCACCCTTATTTGGTTCTTATCAAACTGGGATATAGCATGAAGACGTAATGTCCGCGGCCTGGAGTCGTGTTCGATGTTGAAGTTATCTCTTTGTTTGTTATGAACCGATGTGGGGCTTTGTCAGGTGTCAATCGTTATGGGGATTAGTTGGTGGATCTGAGAGACTCTCATGGTCGTTGGTGGCCTTTGTCCAAGAGTAGCTCGAATGTGAATCCAAAAGTGTCAACAATGGTTGTGGGGAACTTTTGCATCATATAAAAACCAGCATTGGGCGGGCCTGTCGAAGCCAGCGTCGTCTGTCGGCAACGCTGGTGCTCGGCGCCGTTTGTAGTTAGCGATCAGAATTCGGAAAAATTGAAGTTCCCCAAAAGATGTCCCTTGTCTTGATCCCCGTGATTAAGAAACGTGTCCCGTGATTAAGAAACGTGTCCCGATGATAGATGTCCCTAGAGATTATGGTTGCATCCTCACCGTGGTGGCTCGAAGGTGAAGCCAGGAGTGCTCAGAACGTTTTTACCCGATCCTAGCCCTTATTTTGTTCTTATCAAACTGGAATATAGCATGAAGACGTAATGTACGCGGCCTCGAGTCGTGTTCGCTGTTGAAGCTATCTCTTTGTTTGTCATGAATCGATGTGGAGCTTTGTCGGGTGTCAATTGTTATGGGGATTAGCTGGTGGATATGAGAGACTCTCATGGTCGTTGGTGGCCTTTGTCCAAGAGTTGCTCGAATGTGAATCCAAAAGTGTCGACAACGGTTGTGGGGAACTTTTGCATCATATAAAAACCAGCATCGGGCGGGCCTGTCGACGGGCCTGTCGAAGCCAGCGTCGTCTGTCTGCAACGCTGGTGCTCGGCGCCGTTTGGAGTTAGCCATCAGAATTCGGAAAAATGAAAGTTCCCCAAAAGATGTCCCTTGTCTTTATCCCCGTGATTAAGAAACGTGTCCCGATGATTATGGTTGCACCCTCACGTGGGGCTTGGTTGGGGGCCTCGGGGCTAGCTCGGGCTTCTCAGAGTGCCAATTTGATCGAGCCAATTTGCTTGAAATTGAAAACCAGCCTCATTTCTCTAGAAAACAGGTCATTTGGAGCATATTGGCTCATGTATGTCTCGAGAGATTTTGAGTTTTGCTAAGCCAAACAGCACTGGTCACACCATGGGGGCCTTGGGGCATTGGAGCTTGGGGCTTGGATGGGGGCCTCGGGGCTGGCTCGGGCACCTCGGGGTGCCAATTTGATCGAGCCAGTTTGCTTGAAATTGAAAACCAACCTCATTTCTCTGGGAAATAGGTCATTAAAAAATTATATTATTAGAGGCTATTTTCTTTAAAAAAATTTGAAATTTAAAAATTCCGAAAAAATAATGAAATATCTTCCTCTTCATTTGAAAGTTTTTCCAAGTGGAATCATAAAAAAAAACAAATGAGTTTTGGTACTACCTCAAATCCCCTCTAAGATTAAATCAGGAAAAAAGATTTCAAAAATCAAAATAAAATATTAAAAAAAATCGAAAGAAATATGAAAATATTATTGGAGATACTAGATTTTACAAGCTTTAATTCGGTTATAAGAACGTCCAAAACAAATGAGTGGAACTTCAAAAAAGGCCATAGTGAGTCCTTGAATACCTAGGTCCAAACTGCCGTCACAAGGGAAAAAGCTCAAAAAGCTCAAATGTCATATATAGGGAGGGGCAGTCCCCCTTCTACTGGGCGCCAGCGTCGGCTTCTGGGGGCGCCCGGGGCTCGCTCAGGGCACCTGGTCAGCGACTCAAACGTGTTGATTTGGGATGTCTTTGTTAGTGTTAGTGCCCTAGAGACAATGTCATTGTGCTTCTAGGAAATACTTTTGTTAATTAATGATTATGTTCTATCGATTATTCTACATTAATTTATTATGTCTTTATTTACTGCGATATAAATATTAGTATAATAAATGTCCTTGGAACATACAACACGTATTCTATATCTTTAAGTATGTGACTTAGAAATGAGATTATAAGAATAGTGTTTATATTCCTAAATATCCCTAATCGAGCATTGTAAGTTTGGGACAACTATAATGCATAAAGATTAGTATGTTTGCTGACAGATGACCACATCTCATTGGTCATTGGTATAGTGATACTAAAGTCAAGAACATAGGTGCATGTAATATTCTACATGGCACTGGATAGACCCACAGTGAGATTCTTCATGTTTTATAAAGTCATAAGAAAGACTCACAATGATAGTGGTGTAATGATCCTCTGACTTGAGATCATTATATTTCTATACGAGGATTAATGTACTTTGACTACATTAAAAGTTACCTTTGACCGGGTAATGATAAAAGTGTACATCGGGTATATTATGAGTCGTATGAGAAATATGAATGATAGATAAAGGATTTAACCCTCCTATAATTAGGAGAGATATTATTGGCCTCTTGATTGAGTGAGACTATGAAATGCATGGCCATGCTCAAATATTGATTTGTTTTTAATAGTCTACTCATTGATCAAGGAAACCCGAATTAAATTATGAAGAGGATGACAATGAACATGCCTCGAGTTTAATCTATAATATATATGGTTAAAGGGATTATATTACACGGAAACATTTATCATGAAAGGTTTAATTGGATCACCAATTATTATTATTACTTGGGTAGCAATGATGTATTACTAGATGCCGCTCATTGTTTATAATTTTATTATTGGATATTAAAATTATTGCCAACGTAATAATAACCTAAAGGGTTACACAATAAGAACGTCAAAATGGAGTTTTAATTTAAATTCCGAATTTAAATTAAATGATTATATATTTGAAATTGGTTATTTAATTAATTGAGTTGGACTTAATTAATTAAATCATAATTCGAATTAAATCATTAAATCCAAATAAGGATGGGTTTAGTAGTAGCCCAAACTTATTTTGGGTTAGGCCCAACTCTTCCTCTCTTATAAATACATAATGATGTATTAGTTTTAGGGTTGAATGAAAAATTGGTTTTTCACTAAAACCCTAGCCACTCTACATCTTGAGAGGCTAGAGAGAGAGAGAGAGAGATAGAGGGCAGTTATCGGCTAGTACCGACTCCGGTGATTGTAGAGACAATCGGGCGTTCGTGTGGACTAATTAGAGACGCGGATCTTGCATCAAGGGCTGCGTGGTGATTGCATCTTGGACCTCTTTAATTCTCCCTTATTAAATTGTTAAAGGTAAATCATCTAACTCTGAATTAAATATCATGTTTTTGCATGGATCCTGTGATTGGGTTTCGATTTTTATTGTTTTAATTATTGTTTTTCCGCTGCGTTTGATGCACGAAACCCTTCAATGGCATCAGAGCTACTTGCAAAAACTTTTTAATTCAGTTATATGTTACAGTTTTGATGTATATATGAGCATGTTTGATGATTGTCATGTATGATGCGTTGATTTTGATATATATATCTATAAACTGTATGTTAATGATGATTTGGATGATCATATGATGATTATATAATCTGTATATATGCTGATATATATGATTTATGTTTGTTCTTAATTTTGGAGATTGTATATGATACGATTTCTGAAAAACTGCGCAGATTTAGTGAAATTTGTGTACTGTGTCCGGTTTTCGCAAACGATATATGTTTTCTGACTGGAATCGGGCCACTGAGCAAGACTGACAAAGTCAGGTTCTCGTCTGTAAGCCATTTGATGTCGTTACAGGCCCCAAAACAGCGAGTCAAGTGTTTCTGATTTAAATTTGTATTTTGATTATGCGTTATATGTTCTATGATTTGATCATGATGAATATATGATATTCATATGGATTGTATAATCATGAGATGATTGTATATATTGTTGTATGTATATGATACATGTTTTGTTTTTATTACAAGAATCGTATTCGATACGAATTCTGAAACAGTTGTCGCAGATTTGCTGAAATCTGTATCAAGTGTCCGATTTACGCAAACGATATGTGTTTTATGAATGGAAACGAGCGTCTGAACAAACCTGATAGCATAGCTATCATCGACTCGTCTGTAAGGCGTTTGACGCCGTTGAGTGCATGAAAAAGGCGATTTATTGTTTTCAGAATTTGATTCTGATTTTCTGATTTTTGCGGTATATGATTTCTTTGATTGGATCATCTGAAATATGATATGGTATAACATGATTAGATAATATGACATGTTATTTAATTGTTACTTGAGCATGGTGCTGGTTATGGCCTTAAGACCAGTTGTTTAATGGTTTATGGTTTTGGTTTTATAAATACGACTTGCATGTCGTTTTCTTCATTCTTGTAATTGTTTAACCTCGAATGTAAATCGAGTTTTATTATGTAAGTACATTAGTATAGGTTCGATTCAATTGTTCAATGTAATGTACTTGAAGATTGAAGAACGATCCAAGAGGAGGTGCATTCAAGGGAACAAGGAGAATGAAGACATGTAATTGTATTTATGTATTTCCACCATAGATTGACCTTGATCCTTTCATTAGCTTGAAAGGATCATATAGGATAAAGGCCATAACCAAGCACGTTTACATATTGCACTTTACATATTGATGTATGATTGTATGTGTAGGATACAATGTGATGCATGCTTTAATTAGATTAATCATGTATTAATGTATGTATTAGATACATCACCCATGCCATGCCTGCTAAACAAGATAAAATCTGTAACGATTCAAGATTTTAAAATTGAACAAAACGAACATGAGATTCCTGTGTTTATGAAACACGGAAATAAGTATGAATTTCCAATTTTTTGATATGGGGCGATTTTGACAAAAATACAAGCAGCGCTTGTAAGAAAGGTGGATTTTAAGTGAGACCACTGTGACTCCTCCGCTGGACTGGAAATCAAACCATTGATGAATTTTGAATTGAAGTACTTAGTTCAAGGAAAAATTGGGAATCTCTTGATGATGGGATCATGGTCGTTTTAATAATAAAATCCCTAAATTTTAAAATATTAAGTTTTAATCGGATGCTTTCCAATAAATGAACACTCATCGAATCCTAGATCGATAAGGGGAAGGGCTGTCAGTGGCAGGGGACTCCTATCTATCGTGGTGAGATGCGACGAATATAAACGGTTATATTCGGCCGTTGTATCATTGGGTCTAACTTAACTGAGTCGTCATAATAAGGTGAAAATAAACGGTTATATTCAACTATTATGAACTTAGAAGCATAGAGTTTGGTTAAAAATCTATTAGATAGATAAGATCAATCGTTGTTCGCCAAACTATCCAAGAATTATATGTGATATAATTGACAACTGTTGTCTACCTAAATAATCATTTTTAAGGACTTCCAGTGGTTGACTTAGAACATGACCAAATATGGATCTTGGCTCACTAGAAAGAATTATGCGATATACTTTCCGAATTGATAGTAAGGGCTATTAATTTGATAAAAATAGTGGGAGATATATATATTTTGAATATATATGAATAATCACTTGAACATAAATTAATAATACCGTAGACTGATTATTTTATGCATTTTAACATTGTAGAAATTCTAAATGACCAACAACTCAAATAACTTCTCCGTGCGATCAGTCCTTGAGAAGGACAAGTTGACAGGAACAAACTTCCTTGATTGGCAAAGGAATTTGAGGATTGTCCTCAGGCAAGAGCGAAAGCTCTATGTCATTGATATTCCACGCCCTGGACCTCTACCTGTAGGTGCATCGGTCGATGATCGAAATGCTTATCAGAAGCATATCGATGATGACAATGATGTTACTTGTCTGATGCTTGAGACTATGAATCCTGAGCTTCAGAAACAGCATGAGCAAATGGTTGCTTATATTATGATTGAGCACCTTAAACGTATGTTTGAAGGACAGGCTCGTCAAGAGAGGTTTGATACAAGCAAAGCCTTGTTTGCAAAGGCAAAAGCAAAGGGTGATTGTCACTATTTCAAGAAGCTGGGTCACTGAAAGAGAAACTGTCAAACTTACTTGGAGGATATGAAGAAACTGAAGGGTGTTCAGATTTCTGACCCAGGTATTTATGTTATAGAAGTCAATCTATCTACTTCTACATCATGGGTATTAGATACTGGATGTGGTTCTCACATTTGTATAAATGTGCAAGAACTTCGAAGTAGTAGGACTTTGACTGAAGGAGAAGTCGACCTACGCGTTGGCAATGGAGCAAAGGTTGCTGCACTGGCTGTAGGGACTTATCATTTATGGTTGCCCACTGGGCTTATTTTAGAACTTGAGAACTGTTTTTACGTGCCTGCAATTTGCAGAAACATTATTTCCGTTTCTTGTTTAGACAAGATTGGTTTTTCGTTTTTGATTCAGAACAATGGTTGTTCCTTTTCATTGAATAATGTTACCTGTGGGGTTGCACGTTTGTTTAATGTTTTATATGTTCTTGATCTTGATACTCCTGTCTATAATATAAATAATAAACGTCTTAAGACAAATGACTCAAATCAAACATACCTCTGGCACTGTCGTTTAGGCCATATAAATGAGAATCGCATTTCCAAGTTACATAGAGATGGATACTTGGATAAGTTTGATTTTGAATCATACGAAGAATGTGAACCGTGTCTCATTGGCAAAATGACTAAAGCTCCTTTTACCGGACAAGGTGAGAGAGCCACCAAACGATTGGAATTGATACATAGTGATGTATGTGGTCCAATGCGTACGATGGCAAGAGGTGGCTTTTACTATTTCATAACTTTTACTGATGATTTTAGTAGATACGGATATGTGTATCTTTTGAAGAACAAATCCGAATCGTTTGAAAAATTCAAAGAGTATAAGGCCGAAGTAGAAAAGCAAATAGGCGAAAGTATAAAAGCTCTACGATCTGATCGTGGAGGAGAATACTTAATCTTGGAATCCAAGAATTTCTTAAAGGAGTGTGGTATTGTATCACAACTCACTCCTCTTGGAACACCACAATGGAATGGGGTGTCTGAGAGGAGAAATCGTACTTTGTTGGACATGGTGCGATCATTTGATGAGTCAAGCGGATCTTCCAATTTGTTTTTGGGGTTACGCCCTAGAGACGGCTACACAAACACTAAACCGAGTTCCTTCTAATCGGTTCAAAAGACACCATATGAGATATGGACTGAGAAACGTCTTAGCATGTCCTTTATGAAAGTATGGGGATGTGAAGCGTTTGTAAAACGTTTAGTCTCTGATAAGCTAGGACCAAAATCAGATAAATGTAATTTTGTGGGATACCCAATTGAAACAAAAGGGTATTATTTCTATAAACCTCCAGAGAACAAAGTGTTTGTTGCTCGAACGACTGTGTTTCTAGAGAGAGAACTACTTTCCAAGAAAAAGCAGTGGGAGGACAATAGATCTCGATGAGGATCGAGAACCACAAGATAACGTTGAACCAGAGCTGGAACATCAGCAGAATGTGACTCAAGATGTTGAGAACAATACTGCTCAAGAAACACAGGTTGTTCGTAGATCTAGTAGGATTCGCCATGAGCCAGAGAGATATTATGGATTTCTCCTGACTCAAAGTGGCGATGTGATGCTTGTAGATGATGATGAGCCTCTCACCTATAAGGATGCTATGAATAGTCTAGATTCCGAGAGATGGCTGGAGGCCATGAAATCTGAGATGGATTCCATGTATGAAAACCAAGTATGGACTTTGGTTGAACCACCTGATGGGGTAAAACCCATAGAGTGCAAGTGGGTTTTCAAAAGGAAAACTGACATGGATGGTAATTTACAGACCTATAAAGCAAGACTGGTGGCGAAGGGTTTCAAGCAAATTCATGGTATTGACTATGATGAAACTTTCTCACTAGTGGCTATGGTCAAATCCATCAGGATTTTGCTTGCGATAGCCGCTTATTATGACTATGAAATTTGGCAAATGGATGTTAAGACCGCTTTCTTAAATGGGAGCTTAGAAGAGGATGTGTACATGACACAACCTCAGGGTTTTGTTGATCCAAGGTTTGCCAAAATGGTCTGTAAGTTGCAAGCAGGCTTCGAGGAGATGGAACATTCGTTTTGATGAAACAGTCAAAGAGTTTTGCTTCATTCAAAATCAGGATGAGCCATGTGTTTATAAGAAGGTTAGTGGGAGCCATGTGGCATTCCTAGTATTATATGTAGATGACATATTACTAATAGGGAATGACATTCCTTCTCTAAAGACTGTGAAGACTTGGTTGGAAAAAGGTTTCTCGATGAAAGACTTAGGCGATGCTACCTGTATCTTAGGGATCAGGATCTATAGAGATAGATCTAGAAGATTAATCGGTTTAAGTAAGAGTACATACATTGACAAAGTGTTGCATCGTTTAGGGATGCAAGAGGCAAAAAGGGGGCTATGTCCCATTGTCTCATGGGATAACGATCTCAAAAGAAAACTGTCCTAGATCATTAGATGAAAAGGACCGTATGTGTAATGTACCATATGCTTCAGCAATTGGTTCTATAAAGTATGCAATGATATGTACTCGTCCTGATGTTTCGTATGCTTTAAGCATGACGAGCAGATACCAGTCTAATCCCGGTGAGAGTCACTGGACAGCTGTCAGGAATATTCTTAAGTACCTTAAACGGACTAAAGATTCATTCTTGATATACGGAGGAGATGAGAAGCTAGTTGTAAAAGGTTACACCGATGCTAGTTTTCAGACAGATAGGGACGTTACTATGTCTCAGTCTGGATTCATGTTTTGTCTAAATAGAGGTGTTGTAAGTTCGAAAGGTTCGAATATACACATATGTAAAGTGCAAACTAATGATAATGTTGCGGACCCACTGACTAAGGCTTTGTCGCAGCAGAAGCACGAATGTCACACTAGTTCCATGGGTATTAGATACATGGGTGATTGGCTCTAGTGCAAGTGGGAGATTGTTAGTGTTAGTGCCCTAGAGACAATGTCATTGTGCTTCTAGGAAATACTTTTGTTAATTAATGATTATGTTCTATCGATTATTCTACATTAATTTATTATGTCTTTATTTACTGCGATATAAATATTAGTATAATAAATGTCCTTGGAACATACAACACGTATTCTATATCTTTAAGTATGTGACTTAGAAATGAGATTATAAGAATAGTGTTTATATTCCTAAATATCCCTAATCGAGCATTGTAAGTTTGGGACAACTATAATGCATAAAGATTAGTATGTTTGCTGACAGATGACCACATCTCATTGGTCATTGGTATAGTGATACTAAAGTCAAGAACATAGGTGCATGTAATATTCTACATGGCACTGGATAGACCCACAGTGAGATTCTTCATGTTTTATAAAGTCATAAGAAAGACTCACAATGATAGTGGTGTAATGATCCTCTGACTTGAGATCATTATATTTCTATACGAGGATTAATGTACTTTGACTACATTAAAAGTTACCTTTGACCGGGTAATGATAAAAGTGTACATCGGGTATATTATGAGTCGTATGAGAAATATGAATGATAGATAAAGGATTTAACCCTCCTATAATTAGGAGAGATATTATTGGCCTCTTGATTGAGTGAGACTATGAAATGCATGGCCATGCTCAAATATTGATTTGTTTTTAATAGTCTACTCATTGATCAAGGAAACCCGAATTAAATTATGAAGAGGATGACAATGAACATGCCTCGAGTTTAATCTATAATATATATGGTTAAAGGGATTATATTACACGGAAACATTTATCATGAAAGGTTTAATTGGATCACCAATTATTATTATTACTTGGGTAGCAATGATGTATTACTAGATGCCGCTCATTGTTTATAATTTTATTATTGGATATTAAAATTATTGCCAACGTAATAATAACCTAAAGGGTTACACAATAAGAACGTCAAAATGGAGTTTTAATTTAAATTCCGAATTTAAATTAAATGATTATATATTTGAAATTGGTTATTTAATTAATTGAGTTGGACTTAATTAATTAAATCATAATTCGAATTAAATCATTAAATCCAAATAAGGATGGGTTTAGTAGTAGCCCAAACTTATTTTGGGTTAGGCCCAACTCTTCCTCTCTTATAAATACATAATGATGTATTAGTTTTAGGGTTGAATGAAAAATTGGTTTTTCACTAAAACCCTAGCCACTCTACATCTTGAGAGGCTAGAGAGAGAGAGAGAGAGATAGAGGGCAGTTATCGGCTAGTACCGACTCCGGTGATTGTAGAGACAATCGGGCGTTCGTGTGGACTAATTAGAGACGCGGATCTTGCATCAAGGGCTGCGTGGTGATTGCATCTTGGACCTCTTTAATTCTCCCTTATTAAATTGTTAAAGGTAAATCATCTAACTCTGAATTAAATATCATGTTTTTGCATGGATCCTGTGATTGGGTTTCGATTTTTATTGTTTTAATTATTGTTTTTCCGCTGCGTTTGATGCACGAAACCCTTCAGTCTTGTGGGGGCTGTGGGGAACTTTTGCATTTGCATCATATAAAAACCAGTGTCGGGCGGGCCTGTCGAAGCCAGCGTCGTCTGTCGGCAACGTTGGTGCTCGGCGCCGTTTGGAGTTAGCGATCAGAATCCGGAAAAATGAAAGTTCCCCAAAAGATGTCCCTTGTCTTGATCCCCGTGATTAAGAAACGTGTCCCGATGATAGATGTCCCTAGAGATTATGGTTGCATCCTCACCGTGGTGGCTCGAAGGTGAAGCCAGGAGTGATCAGAACGTTTTTACCCGATCCTAGCCCTTATTTGGTTCTTATCAAAATGGGATATAGCATGAAGACGTAATGTCCGCGACCTGGAGTCGTGTTCGCTGTTGAAGCTATCTCTTTGTTTGTTATGAAACGATGTGGGGCTTTGTCAGGTATCAATCGTTATGGGGATTAGCTGGTGGATCTGAGAGACTCTCATGGTCGTTGGTGGCCTTTGTCCAAGAGTTGCTCGAATGTGAATACAAAAGTGTCGACAACGGTTGTGGGGAACTTTTGCATCATATAAAAACCAGCATCGGGCGGGCCTGTCGAAGCCAGCGTCGTTTGTCGGCAACGCTGGTGCTTGGCGCCGTTTGTAGTTAGCGATCAGAATTCGGAAAAATAGAAGTTCCCCAAAAGATGTCCCTTGTCTTGATCCCCGTGATTAAGAAACGTGTCCCGTGATTAAGAAACGTGTCCCGATGATAGATGTCCCTAGAGATTATGGTTGCATCCTCACCGTGGTGGCTCGAAGGTGAAGCCAGGAGTGCTCAGAACGTTTTTACCCGATCCTAGCCCTTATTTTGTTCTTATCAAACTGGAATATAGCATGAAGACGTAATGTACGCGGCCTCGAGTCGTGTTCGCTGTTGAAGCTATCTCTTTGTTTGTCATGAATCGATGTGGAGCTTTGTCGGGTGTCAATTGTTATGGGGATTAGCTGGTGGATATGAGAGACTCTCATGGTCGTTGGTGGCCTTTGTCCAAGAGTTGCTCGAATGTGAATCCAAAAGTGTCGACAACGGTTGTGGGGAACTTTTGCATCATATAAAAACCAGCATCGGGCGGGCCTGTCGACGGGCCTGTCGAAGCCAGCGTCGTCTGTCGACAACGCTGGTGCTCGGCGCCGTTTGGAGTTAGCGATCAGAATTCGGAGAAATGAAAGTTCCTCTAAAGATGTCCATTGTCTTTATCCCCGTGATTAAGAAATGTGTTCCGATGATAGATGTCCTTAGAGATTATCGTTGCATCCTAACCGTGGTGGCTCGAAGGTGAAGCTAGGAGTGCTCAGAACGTTTTTACCCGATCCTAGCCCTTATTTGGTTCTTATCAAACTGGGATATAGCATGAAGAAGTAATGTTCGCGATTTGGAGTCGTGTTCGTTGTTGAAGTTATCTCTTTGTTTGTTATGAACCGATGTGGGGCTTTGTCAGGTGTCAATTGTTTTGGGGATTAGCTGGTGGATTTGAGAGACTCTCATGGTTGTTGGTGGCCTTTGTCCAAGAGTTGCTTGAATGTGAATCCAAAAGTGTCGACAACGGTTGTGGGGAACTTTTGCATCATATAAAAACTAGCCTCGCGCGGGCCTGTCGAAGCCAGCGTCGTCTGTCGGCAACGCTTGTGCTCGGCGTCGTTTGGAGTTAGCGATCAGAATCCGGAAAAATGAAAGTTCCCCAAAAGATGTCCCTTGTCTTGATCCCCGTGATTAAGAAACGTGTCCCGATGATAGATGTCCCTAAAGATTATGGTTGCATCCTCACCGTGGTGGCTCGAAGGTGAAGCCAGGAGTGCTCAGAATGTTTTTACACGATCCTAGCCCTTATTTGGTTCTTATCAAACTGGGATATAGCATGAAGACGTAATGTCTGCGGCCTGGAGTCGTGTTCGCTGTTGAAGCTATCTCTTTGTTTGTTATGAAACGATGTGGGGCTTTGTCAGGTGTCATTCGTTATGGGGATTAGCTGGTGGATTTGAGAGACTCTCATGGTCGTTGGTGGCCTTTGTCCAAGAGTTGCTCGAATGTGAATCCAAAAGTGTCGACAACGGTTGTGGGGAACATTTCCAATATATAAAAACCAGCATCGGGCGGGCCTGTCGAAGCCAGCGTTGTCTGTCGGCAACGCTGGTGCTCGGCGCCGTTTGGAGTTAGCGATCAGAATTCGGAAAAATGAAATTTCCCCAAAAGATGTTCCTTGTCTTGATCCCCGTGATTAAGTAACGGGTCCCGTGATTAAGAAATGTGTCTCGAGAGATTATGGTTGCATCCTCACCATGGTGGCTCGAAGGTGAAGCCAGGAGTGCTCAGAACGTTTTTACCCGATCCTAGCCCTTATTATAGCATGAAGACGTAAAGTCCGCGGCCTCGAGTCGTGTTCGCTGTTGAAGCTATCTCTTTATTTGTTATGAAACGATGTGGGGCTTTGTCAGGTGTCAATCGTTATGGGGATTAGCCTGGTGGATCTGAGAGACTCTCATGGTCGTTGGTGGCCTTTGTCCAAGAGTTGCTCGAATGTGAATCCAAAAGTGTCGACAACGGTTGTGGGGAACTTTTGCATTATATAAAAACCAGCATCAGGCGGGCCTGTCGAAGCCAGCGTCGTCTGTCGACAACGCTGGTGCTCGGCGCCGTTTGGAGTTAGCGATCAGAATTCGGAAAAATGAAAGTTCCCCAAAAGATGTCCCTTGACTTGATCCCCGTGATTAAGAAACGTGTCCCATGATTAAGAAACGTGTCCCGGTGATAGATGTCCCTAGAGATTATGGTTGCATCCTCACCGTGGTGGCTCGAAGGTGAAGCCAGGAGTGCTTAGAACGTTTTTACCCGATCCTAGCCCTTATTTGGTTCTTATCAAACTGGAATATAGCATGAAGACGTAATGTTCGCGGCCTCGAGTCGTGTTCGCTGTTGAAGCTATCTCTTTGTTTGTCATGAACCGATGTGGGGCTTTGTCAGGAGTAAATCGTTATGGGGGTTAGCTGGTGGATCTGAGAGACTCTCATGGTCGTTGGTGGCCTTTGTCCAAGAGTTGCTCGAATGTGAATCCAAAAGTGTCGACAATGGTTGTGGGGAACTTTAGCATCATATAAAAACCAGCATCGGGCGGGCCTGTCGAAGCCAGTGTCGTCTGTCTGCAACGCTGGTGCTCGGCGCCGTTTGGAGTTAGCGATCAGAATTCGGAAAAATGAAAGTTCCCCAAAAGATGTCCCTTGTCTTTATCCCCGTGATTAAGAAACGTGTCCCGATGATAGATCTATAGATTATGGTTGCATCCTCACCGTGGTGGCTCGAAGGTGAAGCCAGTAGTGCTCAGAATGTTTTTACCCGATCCTCGCCCTAATTTGGTTCTCTTATCAAACTGGGATATAGCATGAAGACGTAATGTCCGCGGCCTGGAGTCGTGTTCGCTGTTGAAGCTATCTCTTTGTTGGTTATGAACCGATGTGGGGCTTTGTCAGGTGTCAATCGTTATGGGGATTAGCTGGTGGATCTGGGAGACTCTCATGGTCGTTGGTGGCCTTTCTCGAAGAGTTGCTCGAATGTGAATCCAAAAGTGTCGACAACGGTTGTGGGGAACTTTTGCATCATATAAAAACCAGCATCGGGCGGGCCTGTTGAAGCCAGCGTCGTCTGTCGGCAACGCTGGGGCTCGGCGCCGTTTGAAGTTAGCGATCAGAATTCGGAAAAATGAAAGTTCCCCAAAAGATGTCCCTTGTCTTGATCCCCGTGATTAAGAAACGTGTCCCGTGATTAAGAAACTTGTCCCGACGATAGATGTCCCTAGAGATTATGGTTGCATCCTCACCGTGGTGGCTCGAAGGTGAAGCCAGGAGTGCTCAGAACGTTTTTACTCGATCCTAGCCCTTATTTGGTTCTTATCAAACTGGAATATAGCATGAAGACGTAATGTACGCGGCCTCGATTCGTGTTCGCTGTTGAAGCTATTTCTTTGTTTGTCATGAACCGATGTAGGGCTTTGTCGGGTGTCAATCGTTATGGGGATTAGCTGGTGGATCTGAGAGACTCTCATGGTCGTTGGTGGCTTTTGTCCAAGAGTTGCTCGAATGTGAATCCAAAAGTGTCGACAACGGTTGTGGGGAACATTTGCATTATATAAAAACCAGCATCGGGCGGGCCTGTTGAAGCCAGCGTTGTCTGTTGGCAACGCTGGTGCTCGGCGCCATTTGGAGTTAACGATCAGAATTCGGAAAAATGAAAGTTCCGCAAAAGATGTCCCTTGTCTTGATCCCCGTGATTAAGAAACGTGTCCCGTGATTAAGAAACGTTTCTCGATGATAGATGTCCCTAGAGATTATGTTTGCATCCTCACCGTGGTGGCTCGAAGGTGAAGCCAGGATTGCTCAGAACGTTTTTACCCGATCCTAGCCCTTATTTGGTTCTTATCAAACTGGAATATAGCATGAAGACGTAATGTTCGCGGCCTCGAGTCGTGTTCGCTGTTGAAGCTATCTCTTTGTTTGTCATGAATCGATGTGGGGCTTTGTCAGGAGTCAATCGTTATGGGGGTTAGCTGGTGGATCTGAGAGACTCTCATGGCTGTTGGTGGCCTTTGTCCAAGAGTATCTCGAATGTGAATCCAAAAGTGTCGACAACGGTTGTGGGGAACATTTGCATCATATAAAAACAGCATCGGGCAGGCCTGTCGAAGCCAGCGTCGTCTGTCGGCAACGCTAGTGCTCGGCGCCGTTTGGAGTTAGCGATCAGAATCCGGAAAAATGAAAGTTCCCCAAAAGATGTCCCTTGTCTTGATCCCTGTGATTAAGAAACGTGTCCTGATGATAGATGTCCCTAGAGATTATGGTTGCATCCTCACTGTGGTGGCTCGAAGGTGAAGCCAGGAGTGCTCAGAACGTTTTTCACCGATCCTGGCCCTTATTTGGTTCTTATCAAACCGGGATATAGCATGAAGACGTAATGCTCGCGGCTTGGAGTCGTGTTCGCTGTTGAGGCTGTCTCTTTGTTTGTTTTGAACCGATGTGGGGCTTTCTTAGGTGTCAATCGTTATGGGGCTTAGCTGGTGGATCTGAGAGACTATCGCGGTCGTTGGTGGCCTTTGTTGGTTCTGAACGGATGCGGGGCTTGTTTGGTGGCAATCGTTGCTAGCCTCAAGTGATGCTTTTTTGGGGTTTTGATTGCCTAAACGTTCTTGTGGGATTCGGTTTGATTTTTCAGTGTGTGTTTAAGTGAGTTACTTTGATTCGCGTGAAGCGGAGCATGTCACCTTCATTTGTTATGGTCAAGTAATATCAAGGCTTTAGGGTCCTTTGGGGGCTTGTGCCTACAGGTGATGGAGGCGTGTTGAATATGTAGCGCATGAGTGGTGATTGGTATGTTCCGGTTGGTTGTTTCCCTGCCCTGGCAGCGACAATCGCTGGTCCACCCCATGTGGATGACCTGTAATGAATGTTTCGAAGTTATATTATTGATGTATAGGAAGAAATAAAAGAATGTAAACGTACTCAGAATCAGAAGATTCCCATCCGAGTTTTAAATCAATATTCATTGGACAATCACGGATGTATTGATTTGATCGTTTTAAGAAAGTGTGTGAAATGAGAAATCCATGTTAAACCAAGGAAATGGAAAGATCAAGAAAGTATCCCTTAGCTTTGGTACAGAGAAACGTTTTAAAACCACTTGAAACTATCGTGAAACAATAGCGTAACAAATTGTGGATTAATATATAAGAGGATTGAGGATACAAATGATGACATAAACATGATGCAGTGAAGTGACATAAGCATGACAAAGTGATGACAAGGTTAGTATTAGCTTGAGGTTTGATTGGTGGTTGGTTGATTATGGATTGGTGGTTGTATTGAGTGTTTAAAAACACGGGAAGTACGTTTAAGCGTCGTTACCATGTTGAATTTTACTTAGGTAGTTTAGACCGAAACCATGGTTACATAAAAGGGCATAAACATAATGTTTCTGACCTTGAACATGAGGCCCTGTTTCCTAGTTTGTTTTAGCGAAAGAATTGTATCGTTTTGATTTACGGTTTAGGGGAAATGTCCGTTTTAGTAAAAGAGGTTTCGCGTAACTAAGTAGTTCATTGTATGAACTTTGAGATAGTGATCAAACCCTTTAAAAATGAAATTTGACCGAGATATTAAAGTGGATAATAGCATGAATAGTTAGGAAAGGAAACCTAGAAGGGTTCGAGTTAAAAAGAGAAGTTGGTGATTTTATAAAAATACTGGGCGCCAGCGTCGGATGCTGGGGCGCCCGGGGCTCGCTCGGGGCACCTGGTCAGCGACTTAAACGTGCTGATTTGGGATGTCTTGCGGGGGTTGTGTTGAACTTTTGCATCATATAAAAACCAGCATCGGGCGGGCCTGTCGAAGCCAGCGTCGTCTGTCGGCAACGCTGGTGCTCGGCGCCGTTTGGAGTTAGCGATCAGAATTCGAAAAAATGAAAGTTCCTCAAAAGATGTCCCTTGTCTTTATCCCCGTGATTAAGAAACGTGTCCCGATGATTGATGTGCCTAGAGATTATGGTTGCACCTTTTTTTTTTATATGAGTTTTGAAGTGGTTTTGATGTTCATGTAAAGTTAAGATCATGATTAAGTGATTTAGTGATTGTTTGGCTTTGTTTAAATGTGTAAAATGATGGGTGTTGGATTTGAGCCTCGCCACTGATCTTAGAGGTGTATGATGGTTGTTTGTTGAGGTTGTGGATGTATGGTATGCCCGGTGCGGCTTGGTTATGTTGTGACAAAATTGGATTATTCGATTTTAAGCCGTCGTAATGCCCGATTTTCGGTAACTCTATAAACTGCCTAGAATCCGAAAACTTAACTGCCTCTTTTGGTTCAATGATGAACATGAGTGTGTAGATCCTTGTTTCTAGTTTACGTGAGCGCAAGAATCATGTTAATCCGATTTACGGTTTAAGAGAAAAGTGAGTTTTAGTAAACGCCGTTCGGAGGAACAACCCATCTCTGGTCAGTCACTTTGAGGCTATATTTGGACCACTTAGAAGCCATATTAAAATGTGAAACTTTGAGGAATAATACTGGAGACAGTTAGGAAGGCTCACGAAAAAATTCGGATTAAAAAGATTATTTTTCGATTTTATAAAAATGTCTTAGCCGAGGTTGCGCAAGTGAAAACCACTAAGAACATGACTTAGAAACCAATGTTGTAAATGGTTAAGTATAACTTGTATTCGAGGATCGATTTCGGACTAAACCTATGACTTAAGTAATTGTCAATTAAACATGGACTTAGTATGAGCCTATAACGAGCTAGTAATTCCTTGGTTGTGTTTCGCTTACGTGTTTAAGCATTGAGTACAAGTGGATTATCCAGGGGATTAATCGTGCGTTTTCTTTGACTTTGTCTAGATTGTCCGGCATCGTCGCGAACCCCTATCACTTCTCGAGCATCAGGCAAGTTTTCAAACCTATGCCTCTATAAACTGTTGTTGTGATAAATAAAAGATATTGAGATATATGCTATGTGTTCATGATTTCGAAACAATACTTATGATGCTAAGTAAAAGTTATTAGTATAAGTTGGATTTATAAGCAATGGTTATGGCAATATTTATAAGCCGATATGTTAGGAAGAACCCTCAGTAGGGGGTATATACTTTGTATTTATAACTACGGACCGGGAATGGTATCAGTTGTTATCTAGGGTTATATTATTATACTATTATATTATTATAATTAATCCGGTTAAATGATTTATAAACTGAAGATTATTGGGTTTAAACTGCTAAGGATGTACCTAAGTATAAGGTGATTACTTTATTATCCATTCTTTTGTTAAGAAAGTATTTGGGAATTACTTCTAAATAAATATTCTTTATTAAATATAGTTTTCATTAATTATTTAAAGCCCTACTTCTTAAGGAAGTATTTTGTGAAAGCTATTCTTTAACCCTAGATAACTAATAAAGTTTTATTCAGACAATTATAAATATACTTAGAGAAGGCTCCCAAATCTATTTCCCTTTTAAGTCTATATTCAGAAAGACTTAAATGTTCGCTCAAACTACAAAGACTCATGGGACCTTTCTCAAGATTTTATGTTTGTTCCAGGTGGACTGCCCGGTCCTAAATCTTTTTGAAACTATTAATTTAACAGTTTTGTATGCTACCATCAAACTGATTTTGATTACTTCCTCAAGACTCGAGGAGTAAGATCCGTGGAATAAGTTGTATCCATTAACAAGCATCAGCTTGGGAAATATGGGTGAATTTTCCTTTCCAACCAGATATGACTACTTTGTGGAGTCGTATACTTGGGGAAAAATGGAAAGGAACTTTATGTTTCAGAGTCATGGATTCACTCGAACTCGGAGAATACGTAAGGGACTGAGTAGCGCCGGTCCCCTAAGGGAATTACAATAAGACCGACGGGCTATGAACGGGTCTGTTCTTCCCTTAGATGATAAGTAAGTGCCCGACCGTAGGGTAAGAGGAGAGTAACAGACTGACGGACTATTGAACGGGTCTGTTCTTCCCACCTGCAACCGAAGGCGGGGAGATAGGTCAGTGAGAGACTGTCTATTCTTCCCTTCTACGTAGAAAAAGACCAGGGGGATACATCTTGCGACTGATCATCGTAGGGGTATCTTCGGCGCCTAGAATCTCCATCTATAGTTCATCATCCATGAAAGAACATGTTTTATGCAAGTTTTCAGAGAAAGAAAGTTTACGCAAGCTTATTTATGTTTATACGAGCATATGAGTTTATAAGAAAGCATATGAAATTACAAAAAGGTATATGATTTTATGAAAAAGATTTATGGAATCAGATGAGTTTAGAAAATGGATTGGAAATATTTTACATTGTCTTTATTTCCAAATTATGATATGAGGTAAATATTTGATATGAAAGATGATATTTGGATATTCCTGCAACATGAATTGGGGTGAAGAACCAACCATGTTGGCAGGGGGTCGAAAAGTGTATGGTAATGAAGTGACAATAAATTCGTGCAACTTCATCTTTTATTGAAGTTATGCCTCTAATAAAACCTTACTCAGATTTTATATGCATAAGTGGATTTTGGGTTACGGAAACCTTATATTGAATTTTCCTTATAACTTCATCTTTTAAGTTATATGTTGATAGTCTGCTTATATTTTATATAGCAGATATTTTACGGAAAGGATATACTGAGTTACCTTGTTACTTCATCTTTTATATTATACTAGAACTTTGTTCATAGTATGAATATCGAAAGTTGCAGAGTATTATGGAAATGATATTTGAAATACAACAATGGTACTATTTTTGGAATACATTCCGATAAGGAAATAATTTCAGTATCGAGATATTTTGACAAATTATTGTCTTATACCCGCTTTATTTCTGGGTTGAATTAAAGGCAGAATTATGCCATACTTTCATTACCTTGCTGAGCTATCGCTCACTCTTGCTATTGTTTTATATATATTATATAGCAGCGAAGCAAGATGCCAATGGGACGGCACATACCTCGCAAGGCGTTTCCATAAACAGTTTTTAGCAGTGATCCCGAGAGTAGTACGAACCAATCGAATCAGGCTACGACTTTTGGGTATTCAACTTATGTATAGACATGAATGGTATGAGAGGATTGTGAGCATCAGAAGGCTAAGTTGGTAATGTAACAATACTTAGAAATTGTATCAGTAACAGATTCAAAAGACATTTGGGTATTGTAATAAAAATTATTTATTCCGCAGTTGTTGTATGGTGTCGTTTCTGAGACTCTAACCTGTGTGTGTGTGTGTGAGACATATATTGTGGGGTCATGAGCAGGTAAATTATGAATGGTGTGAGTATTACAGGTAAGGCAATGAGTACATGGATCGTGACTACTCTAAATCCCTGACCCCGGATTTGGGGCTGTTACAGAAAAGCTTAAATGTCATATATAGGGAGGGGGCAGTCCCCCTTCTACTGGGCGCTAGCGTCGGCTGCTGGGGGCGCCCGGGGCTCGCTCGGGGCACCTGGTCAGTGACTCAAACGTGTTGATTTGGGATGTCTTGTGGGGGTTATGGCGAACTTTTGCATTTGCACCAGTGTCGAGCTGGCCTGTCGAAGCTAGCTTCGTTTGTCGACAACGTTGGTGCTCGGCGCCGTTTGGAGTTAGCGATCAGAATCCGGAAAAATTAAAGTTCCCCAAAAGATGTCCCTTGTCTTGATCCCCGTGATTAAGAAACGTGTCCCGATGATAGATGTCCCTAGAGATTATGGTTGCATCCTCACCGTGGTGGCTCGAAGGTGAAGCCAGGAGTGCTCAGAATGTTTTTACCCGATCCTAGCCCTTATTTGGTTCTTATCAAACTAAAATATAGCATGAAGACGTAATGTCCGCGGCCTGGAGTCGTGTTCGCTGTTGAAGCTATCTCTTTGTTTGTTATGAACCGATGTGGGGCTTTGTCAGGTGTTAATAGTTATGGGGATTAGTTGGTGAATCGTTATGGGGATTAGCTGGTGGATCTGAGAAGACTCTCATGGTCGTTGGTGGCCTTTGTCCAAGAGTTGCTCGAATGTGAATCCAAAAGTGTCGACAACGGTTGTGGGGAACTTTTGCATCATATAAAAACCAGCATCGGGCGGGCTTGTCGAAGCCAGAGGCGTCTGTCGGCAACGCTAGTGCTCGACGCCGTTTGGAGTTAGCGATCAGAATTCGGAAAAATGAAAGTTCCGCAAAAGATGTCCTTTGTCTTTATCCCCGTGATTACGAAACGTGTCCCGATGATTGATGTCCCTAGAGATTATGGTTGCACCCTCCCGTGGGGCTTGGTTGATGGCCTCGGGGCTGGCTCGGGCTCCTCGGGGTGCCAATTTGATCGAGCCAATTTGCTTGAAATTGAAAACCAACCTCATTTCTCTGGAAAACAGGTCATTTGGAGCATATTGGCTCAGGTATGTCTCGAGAGATTTTGAGTTTTGCTCAGCCAAACAGCACTGGTCACACCATGGGGGCCTCGGGGCCTTGGGGAATTGGAGCTTGGGGCTTGGTTGGGAGCCTCAGGGTTGGCTTGGGCACCACGGGGTGCCAATTTGATCGAGCCAATTTGCTTGAAATTGAAAACCAACCTCATTTCTCTGGGAAATAGGTCATTAAAAAATTATATTATTAGGCTATTTTCTTTAAAAATTTAAAAAATTTAAAAATTTTGAAATTTAAAAATTCCGAAAAAATCATGAAATATCTTATTTTGAGTTTTGCTCAACCAAACAGCATTGGTCACACCATGGGGGGCCTCGGGGCCTTGGGGCTTGGGGCTTGGTTGGGGGCCTCGGGGCTGGCTCGGGCACCTCGGGGTGCCAAAAACCAACCTCATTTCACTGGGATTCCTCTTCATTTGAAAGTTTTCCAAGTGGAATCATAAAAATAAATAAATGAGTTTTGGTACTACCTCAAATCCCCTCAGAAAAAAAGATTTCAAAAATCAAAATAAAATATTAAAAAAATTGAAAGAAATATGAAAATATTATTGGAGATACTAGATTTTACAAGCTTTAATTCGGTTATAAGAACGTCCAAAACAAATGAGTGGAACTTCAAAAAAGGCCATAGTGAGTCCTCGAACACCTAGGTCCACACCTAAGTCCAAACTGCTGTCACAAGGGAAAAAGCTCAAAAAGCTCAAATGTCATATATATAGGTAGGGGTGAAAACGAGCCAAATACCTTCGAACTATGATGTGGTATCGTTCAGTTCATATTATCAATTACAATGATCAAGATCGGCTCGGATTCGAACATTATAAAAAAACTGGAGCTAGTACTCGGTTCATGTTCGAGTTTGTAAGCTCGTTTTTAGCTCGATTATGTTTGTCAAATATACGATCTACTCGAATTGTTTCGAATCGAACTCGAATATAATACAATTTAAAAAATTATAGAATTTGATATTTATTTAATTGATCTTTAAATAATTAAAAAATAACTGGGCAATCATTATTTATATTATTTTTAACTTTTTTACAAACTACATATTCAAGTATAACTACAAGATCACAAACTAATATTAGGTGTGTGCAGAATCAATACTTGTATCTATATTTATACTTGAAAAGATGATCACCGACAAATATCCTGCCATGATAAAGGGGATTTAGGAGTAACTAGTGTGATAATTGATTTTCTCTGTCAAACATTAACATGCATATGTCCATTAACCCGTCATCATTAATTCTTCAATATAATAATAGAAAGTCTAAAATGAATGAAGATGAAATCTCATCTGCATACACCGAACTACTCGTAAATAATATAACCGGATGTGTATTTCGAATACTCGTATTACAACTGAGTTAATCGAAACCTTATTTGACCGAGTAATTCTATGGTGAAAATCGGATCGTAAAAATATTCGAACAAATATAATTACTCAAATTCGGATCGAATTTCCACGAATACGAGTCTCGGTTATATTTATTCGAACCGATCACGAATCGAGCCCGAGTTGCTCGCGGTCATTTTCAGCCCTATATATAGGGAGGGGGCAGTCCCCCTTCTACTGGGCGCCAGCGTCGGCTGCTGGGAGCGCCCGGGGCTCGCTCGGGGCACCTAGTCAGCGACTCAAACGTGCTGATTTGGGATGTCTTGTGGGGGTTGTGGGGAACTTTTGCATTTGCATCATATAAAAACCAGTGTCGGGCGGGCCTGTCGAAGCCAGCGTCGTCTGTCGGCAACGTTGGTGCTCGGTGCAGTTTGGAGTTAGCGATCAGAATTCGGAAAAATGAAAGTTCCCCAAAAGATGTCCCTTGTCTTGATCCCCGTGATAAAGAAACGTGTCCCGATGATATATGTCCCTAGAGATTATGGTTGTATCCTCACCGTGGTGGCACGAAGGTGAAGCCAGGAGTGATCAGAACGTTTTTACCCGATCCTAGCCCTTATTTGGTTCTTATCAAACTGGGATATAGCATGAAGACGTAATTTTCGCGGCCTGGAGTCGTGTTCGTTGTTGAAGCTATCTCTTTGTTTGTTATGAACCGATGTGGGGTTTTGTCAGCTGTCAATCGTTATGGGGATTAGCTGGTGGATCTGAGAGACTCTCATGGTCGTTGGTGGCCTTTGTCCAAGAGTTGCTCGAATGTGAATCCAAAAGTGTCGACAACGGTGTCAATCGTTATGGGGATTAGCTGGTGGATCTGAGAGACTCTCATGGTCGTTGGTGGCCTTTGTCCAAGAGTTGCTCGAATGTGAATCCAAAAATGTCGACAACGGTTGTGGGGAACTTTTGCATCATATAAAAACCAGCATCGGGCGGGCCTATCGAAGCCAGCGTTGTCTATCGGCAACGCTAGTGCTCGGCGCCGTTTGGAGTTAGCGATCAGAATTCGGAAAAATGAAAGTTCCCCAAAAGATGTCCCTTGTCTTTATCCCCGTGATTAAGAAACGTGTCCCGATGATTGATGTCCCTAGAGATTATGGTTGCACCCTCCCGTGGGGCTTGGTTGATGGCCTCGGGGCTGGTTCGGGCTCCTCGGGGTGCCAATTTGATCGAGCCAATTTGCTTGAAATTGAAAACCAACCTCATTTCTTTGGAAAACAGGTCATTTGGAGCATATTGGCTCAGGTATGTCTCGAGCACTGGTCACACCATGGGGGCCTTGGGGCATTGGAGCTTGGAGCTTGGTTGGGGGCCTCGGGGCTGGCTCGGGCACCTCGGGGTGCCAATTTGATCGAGCCAATTTGCTTGCAATTGAAAACCAACTTCATTTCTCTGGGAAATAGGTCATTTGGAGCATATTGACTCGGGTATGTCTCGGTAGATTTTGAGTTTTGCTCAACCAAACAGCATTGGTCACACCATGGGGGGCCTCGGGGCCTTGGGGCCTTGGGGCTTGGTTGGGAGCAACCAATTTGCTTGAAATTGAAAACCAACCTCATTTCACTGGGAATTAGGTCATTAAAAAATTAATTTATTAGAGGATATTTTCTTTAAAAAATTTAAAAATTTTGAAATTTAAAAATTCCGAAAAAATCATGAAATATCTTCCTCTTCATTTGAAAGTTTTTCCAAGTGGAATCATAAAAAAAAACAAATGAGTTTTGGTACTACCTCAAATCCCCTCTAAGATTAAATCAGGAAAAAAGATTTCAAAAATCAAAATAAAATATTAAAAAAATCGAAAGAAATATGAAAATATTATTGGAGATACTAGATTTTACAAGCTTTAATTCGGTTTTAAGAACGTCCAAAACAAATGAGTGGAACTTCAAAAAAGGCCATAGTGAGTCCTCGAACACCTAGGTCCAAACTGTTGTCACAAGGGAAAAAGCTCAAAAAGCTCAAATGTCATATATAGGGAGGGGGCAGTCCCCCTTCTACTGGGCGCTAGCGTCGGCTGCTGTGGGCGCCCGGGGCTCGCTCGGGGCACCTGGTCAGTGACTCAAACGTGCTGATTTGGTATGTCTTGTGGGGGTTGTGGGGAACTTTTGCAATTGCATCATATAAAAACCAGTGTCGGGCGGGCCTGTCGAACCCAGCGTCGTCTGTCGGCAACGTTGGTGCTCGGCGCCGTTTGGAGTTAGCGATCAGAATCCGGAAAAATGAAAGTTCCCCAAAACATGTCCCTTGTCTTGATCCCCGTGATTAAGAAACGTGTCCCGATGATAGATGTCCCTAGAGATTATGGTTGCATCCTCACCGTGGTGGCACGAAGGTGAAGCCAGGAGTGCTCAGAACATTTTTACCCGATCCTAGCCCTTATTTGGTTCTTATCAAACTGGGATATAGCATGAAGACGTAATGTCCGCGACCTGGAGTCGTGTTCGCTGTTGAAGCTATCTCTTTGTTTGTTATGAACCGATGTGGGGCTTTGTCAGGTGTCAATCGTTATGGGGATTAGCTGGTGGATCTGAGAGACTCTCATGGTCGTTGGTGGCCTTTGTCCAAGAGTTGCTCGAATGTGAATCCAAAAGTGTCGACAACGGTTGTGGGGAACTTTTGCATAAGACTCTCATGGTCGTTGGTGGCCTTTGTCCAAGAGTTGCTCGAATGTGAATCCAAAAGTGTCGACAACGGTTGTGGGGAACTTTTGCATCATATAAAAACCAGCATCGGGCGGGCTTGTCGAAGCCAGAGGCGTCTGTCGGCAACGCTAGTGCTCGACGCCGTTTGGAGGTAGCGATCAGAATTCGGAAAAATGAAAGTTCCGCAAAAGATGTCCTTTGTCTTTATCCCCGTGATTACGAAACGTGTCCCGATGATTGATGTCCCTAGAGATTATGGTTGCACCCTCCCGTGGGGCTTGGTTGATGGCCTCGGGGCTGGCTCGGGCTCCTCGGGGTGCCAATTTGATCGAGCCAATTTGCTTGAAATTGAAAACCAACCTCATTTCTCTGGAAAACAGGTCATTTGGAGCATATTGGCTCAGGTATGTCTCGAGAGATTTTGAGTTTTGCTCAGCCAAACAGCACTGGTCACACCATGGGGGCCTCGGGGCCTTGGGGAATTGGAGCTTGGGGCTTGGTTGGGAGCCTCAGGGTTGGCTTGGGCACCACGGGGTGCCAATTTGATCGAGCCAATTTGCTTGAAATTGAAAACCAACCTCATTTCTCTGGGACATAAGGTCATTAAAAAATTAATTTATTAGAGGCTATTTTCTTTAAAAAAAATTAAAAAATGTAAAAATTTTGAAATTTAAAAATTCCGAAAAAATCATGAAATATCTTCCTCTTCATTTGAAAGCTTTTCCAAGTGGAATCATAAAAAAAAAACAAATGAGTTTTGGTACCTCAAATCCCCTCTAAGATTAAATCAGGAAAAAAGATTTCAAAAATCAAAATAAAATATTAAAAAAATCGAAAGAAATATGAAAATATTATTGAAGATACTAGATTTTACAAGATTTAATTCGGTTATAAGAACGTCCAAAACAAATGAGTGGAACTTCAAAAAAGGCCATAGTGAGTCCTTGAACACCTAGGTCCAAACTGCTGTCACAAGGGAAAAAGCTCAAAAAGCTCAAATGTCATATATAGGCAGGGGGCAGTCCCCCTTCTACTGGGCGCCAGCGTTGGCTGCTGGGGGCAACAGGGGCTCACTCGGGGAACTTTTGCATTTGCATCATATAAAAACCAGTGTCGGGCGGGCCTGTCGAAGCCAGCGTCGTCTGTCGGCAACGTTGGTGCTCGGCGCCGTTTGGAGTTAGCGATTAGAATCCGGGAAAATGAAAGTTCCCCAAAAGATGTCCCTTTTCTTGATCCCCGTGATTAAGAAACGTGTCCCGGTGATAGATGTCCCTAGAGATTATGGTTGCATCCTCACCGTGGTGGCACGAAGGTGAAGCCAGGAGTGCTCAGAACGTTTTTACCCGATCCTAGCCCTTATTTGGTTCTTATCAAACTGGGATATAGCATGAAGACGTAATGTCCGCGGCCTGGAGTCGTGTTCGCTGTTGAAGCTATCTCTTTGTTTGTTATGAACCGATGTGGGGCTTTGTCAGGTGTCAATCGTTATGGGGATTAGCTGGTGGATCTGAGAGACTCTCATGGTCGTTGGTGGCCTTTGTCCAAGAGTTGCTCGAATGTGAATCCAAAAGTGTCGACAACGATTGTGGGGAACTTTTGCATCATATAAAAACCAGCATCGGGCGGGCCTGTCGAAGCCAGCGTCGTCTGTCGGCAACGCTGGTGCTCGGCGCCGTTTGGAGTTAGCGATCAGAATTCGGAAAAATGAAAGTTCCCCAAAAGATGTCCCTTGTCTTTTTCCCCGTGATTAAGAAACGTGTCCCGATGATTGATGTCCCTAGAGATTATGGTTGCACCCTCCCGTGGGGCTTGGTTGGGGGCCTCGGGGCTGGCTCAGGCTCCTCGGGGTGCCAATTTGATCGAGCCAATTTGCTTGAAATTGAAAACCAACCTCATTTCTCTGGAAAACAGGTCATTTGGAGCATATTGGCTCAGGTATGTCTCGAGAGATTTTGAGTTTTGCTCAGCCAAACAGCACTGGTCACACCATGGGGCCCTCGGGCCGGAAATGAAATTTCGCATTTTTTGTTCCGTACGACCACTTTGTACCTCTATTTTAGCACGTGACAAAAAATCGGAAGAAAAATGTCTGGAACCGCGTTTTTTGAGCGCGTGAAAATGCCAGTTAAACCAGTTTTGGGCCAAAAACTGGATTTTTTCCCATTTTCGGGGGTCTAAAAAACCCATTTCCGAAAATGAAATTTCAAATTTTTTGTTCCATACGACCACTTTGTACCTCTATTTTAGCACGTGATAAAAAAAAATTGGAAGAAAAATGTCCGGAACCGCGGTTTTTTACCGCGTGAAAATGCCAGTGAAACCAGTTCTGGGGCCAAAACTCGATTTTTTCCCATTTTCGGGGGTCGAAAAAACCCATTTCCTGAAATGAAATTTCGCATTTTTTTGTTCCGTATATCCATTTTGTACCTCTATTTTAGCACGTGACAAAATAAATCGGAAGTACAATGTCCGGAACCGCGTTTTTTGAGCGCGTGAAAATGCCAGTGAAACCAGTTTTGGGCCAAAAACTGGATTTTTTCTCATTTTCGGGGGTCGAAAAACTCATTTCCGGAAATGAAATTTCACGTTTTTTGTTCCGTACGAACATTTTGTACCTCTATTTTAGCACATGACAAAAAAAATCGGAATAAAAATGTCCGGAACCGCGTTTTTTGAGCGCGTGAAAATGCCAGTGAAACCAGTTTTGGGCAAAAAACTGGATTTTTTACCAATTTCGGGGGTCGAAAAAACCCATTTCCGGAAATGAAATTTCGCATTTTTTGTTCCGTACGGCCATTTTGTACCTCTATTTTAGCACGTGATAGAAAAAATCAGAAGAAAAGTGTGTGGAACCGCGTTTTTTGAACGCATGAAAATGGCAGTGAAACCAATTTTGGGCCAAACACTAGATTTTTTCCCATTTTCGGGGGTCGAAAAAACCAATTTCCGGAAATGAAATTTCGCATTTTTTGTTCCGTACGACCATTTTGTACCTCTATTTTAGCACGTGACAGAAAAATCGGAAGAAAAATGTACGTAACCGTGTTTTTTGAGCGCGTGAAAATTGCAGTGAAACCAGTTTTGGGCTAAACACTGGATTTTTTCCCATTTTCGGGGTCGAAAAAAACCATTTTCGGAAATGAAATTTCGCGTTTTTTGTTCCGTACGGCCATTTTGTACCTTTATTTTAGCACGTGACAAAAAAAATCGGAATAAAAATGTCCGGAACCGCGTTTTTTGAGCGCGTGAAAATACCATTGAAATTAGTTTTGGGCAAAAAACTAGATTTTTTCCTATTTTCGGGGGTCGAAAAAACAAATTTTCGGAAATGAAATTTCGCATTTTTTGTTCCATACGGCCATTTTGTACCTCTATTTTAGCACGTAATAAAAAAAATCGGAATAAAAGTGTCCGGAACCGCGTTTTTTGAGCGCGTGAAAATGGCAGTGAAACTAGTTTTGGGCCAAGCACTGGATTTTTTCCCATTTTCGGGGGTCGAAAAACCCATTTCCGGAAAGAAAATTTCGTGTTTTTTGTTCCCTACGGCCATTTTGTACCTCTATTTTATTACGTGACAGAAAAAATCGAAAGAAAAATGTCTTCAACCGCGGTTTTTGAGCACGTGAAAATGCCAGTGAAACAAGTTTTGGACCAAAAACTGGATTTTTTCCCATTTTCGGGGGTCGAAAAAACCCATTTCCGGAAATGAAATTTCGCGTTTTTTGTTCCGTACGGCGATTTGGTACCTCTATTTTAGCACGTGACAGAAAAAACCGGAAGAAAAATATCCGGAACCGCGTTTTTTGAGCGCGTGAAAATGGCAGTGAAACAAGTTTTGGGCCAAAAACTGGATTTTTTCCCATTTTCGGGGGTCGAAAAAACCCATTTTCGGAAATGGAATTTCGCGTTTTTTGTTCCGTACGGCCATTTTGTACCTCTATTTTAGCACGAGAAAGAATAAATCGGAAGAAAAATGTACGTAACCGCGTTTTTTGAGTGCGTGAAAATTGCAGTGAAACCAGTTTTGGGCTAAACACAGGATTTTTTCCCATTTTCGGGGGTCGAAAAAACACATTTTCGGAAATGAAATTTTGTTTTTTTTGTTCCGTACGGTCATTTTGTACCTCTATTTTAGCACGTGACAAAAAAAATCGAAATAAAAATGTCCGGAACAGTGTTTTTTGAGCGCGTGAAAATGCCAGTGAAACCAGTTTTGGGCAAAAAACTGGATTTTTTCCCATTTTCGGGGGTCGAAAAAACCCATTTCCGGAAATGAAATTTCGCATTTTTTGTTCCGTACGACCACTTTGTAACTCTATTTTAGTACGTGACAAAAAAGTCGGACGAAAAATGTCCGGAAACGCATTTTTTGAGCGCGTGAAAATGCCAGTGAAACCAGTTTTGGGCCAAAAACTGGATTTTTTCCAATTTTCGGGGGTCTAAAAAACCCATTTCCAAAAATGAAATTTCAAATTTTTTGTTCCGTACAACCACTTTGTACCTCTATTTTAGCACGTGACAAAAAAATCGGAAGAAAACTGTCCGGAACCGCGGTTTTTTACCGCGTGAAAATGCAGTGAAACCAATTCTGGGGCAAAAACTGGATTTTTTCCCATTTCCGGGGGTCGAAAAAACCCATTTCCTGAAATGAAATTTCGTATTTTTTTGTTCCGTATATCCATTTTGTACCTCTATTTTAGCACGTGACAAAATAAATCGGAAGAAAAATGTCCGGAACCGCGTTTTTTGAACGCGTGAAAATGCCAGTGAAACCAGTTTTGGGCCAAAAACTGGATTTTTTCTCATTTTCGGGGTCGAAAAACTCATTTCCGGAAATGAAATTTCGCGTTTTTTGTTCCGTACGGACATTTTGTACCTCTATTTTAGCACATGACAAAAACAATCGGAATAAAAATGTCCGGAACCGCGTTTTTTGAGCGCGTGAAAATGCCAGTGGAACCAGTTTTGGGCAAAAAACTGGATTTTTTACCAATTTCGGGGGTCGAAAAAACCCATTTCCGGAAATGAAATTTCGCATTTTTTGTTCCGTACGGCCATTTTGTACCTCTATTTTAACACGTGATAGAAAAAATCGGAAGAAAAGTGTGTGGAACCGCGTTTTTTGAACGCATGAAAATGGCAGTGAAACAAATTTTGGGCCAAACACTGGATTTTTTCCCATTTTCGGGGGTCGAAAAAACCCATTTCCGGAAATGAAATTTCGCGTTTTTTGTTCCGTACGGTCATTTTGTACCTCTATTTTAGCACGTGACAGAAAAAATCGGAAGAAAAATGTACGTAACCGTGTTTTTTGAGCGCGTGAAAATTGCAGTGAAACCAGTTTTGGCTAAACACAGGATTTTTTCCCATTTTCGGGGGTCGAAAAAACCCATTTTCGGAAATGAAATTTCGCGTTTTTTGTTCTGTACGACCATTTTGTACCTTTATTTTAGCACGTGACAAAAAAAATCGGAATAAAAATGTCCGGAACCGCGTTTTTTGAGCGCGTGAAAATACCAGTGAAATTAGTTTTGGGCAAAAAACTAGATTTTTTACTATTTTCGGGGGTCGAAAAAACATATTTCCGGAAATGAAATTTCGCATTTTTTGTTTCATACGGCCATTTTGTACCTCTATTTTAGCACGTAATAGAAAAAATCGGAATAAAAGTGTCCGGAACCGTGTTTTTTTAGCGCGTGAAAATGGCAGTGAAACTAGTTTTGGGCCAAAGACTGGATTTTTTCCCATTTTCGGGGGTCGAAAAAACCCATTTTCGGAATTAAAATTTTGTGTTTTTTGTTCCTTACGGCCATTTTGTACCTCTATTTTATTACGTGACAGAAAAAATCGAAAGAAAATGTCTTCAATCGCAGTTTTTGAGCGCGTGAAAATGCTAGTGAAACAAGTTTTGGACCAAAAACTGGATTTTTTCCCATTTTCGGGGGTCGAAAAAACCCATTTCCGGAAATGAAATTTCGCGTTTTTTGTTCCGTACGGCGATTTTGTACCTCTATTTTAGCACGTGACAGAAAAAATCGGAAGAAAAATATCCGGAACCCCGTTTTTTGAGCGCGTGAAAATGGCAGTGAAACAAGTTTTGGGCCAAAAACTGGATTTTTTCCCATTTTCGGGGGTCGAAAAAACTAATTTCCGGAAATGAAATTTCGCATTTTTTGTTTCGTACGACGATTTTTACCTCTATTTTAGCACGTGAAAAAAAAAATAGGAAGAAAAATGTCCGTAACCGCGTTTTTTGAGCGCGTGAAAATGCTAGTGAAACCAGTTTTGGGCCAAAAACTGGATTTTGTCCCATTTTCGGGGGTCGAAAAAACCTATTTCCGGAAATGAAATTTTGCATTTTTTGTTCCATACGACCACTTTGTACCTCTATTTTAGCACGTGACAAAAAAAATCGAAAGAAAAATGTCCGGAACCGCGGTTTTTTAGCGCGTGAAATTGCCAGTGAAACCAGTTCTGGGGCAAAAACTGGATTTTTTCCCATTTCCGGGGGTCGAAAAAACCCATTTTCGGAAATGAAATTTCGAGTTTTTTGTTCCGTACGACCATTTTGTACCTCTAGTTTAGCACGTGAAAAACAAATCGGAAGAAAAATGTCTGGAACCGCGATTTTTGAGCGCGTGAAAATGCTAGTGAAACCAGTTTTGGGCCAAAAACTGGATTTTTTTCCCATTTTCGGGGGTCGAAAAAACCCATTTCCAAGAATGAAATTTCACGATTTTTGTTCCGTACGGACATTTTGTACCTCTGTTTTAGCACGTGACCAAAAAAAATCGGAATAAAAATGTCCGGCACCGCATTTTTTGAGCGCGTGAAAATGCCAGTGAAATCAGTTTTGGGCCAAAAACTGGATTTTTTCCCATTTTTGGGGGTCGAAAAAACCCATTTCCGGAAATGAAATTTCGCGTTTTTTGTTCCGTACGACCATTTTGTACCTCTATTTTAGCACGTGACCAAAAAAATCGGAAGAAAAAGGTTCGGAACCGCGCTTTTTGAGCGCGGGAAAATGCCAGTGAAACCATTTTTGGGCCAAAAACTGGATTTTTTTCCCATTTTCGGGAGTCGAAAAAACCCATTTCCAAGAATGAAATTTTGCGTTTTTTGTTCCGTACGACCATTTTGTACCTCTATTTTAGCACGTGAGAGAAAGAATCGGAAGAAAAATGTCTGGAACCGTGTTTTTTGAACGCGTGAAAATGCCAGTGAAACGAGTATTGGGCAAAAAACTGGATTTTTTCCAATTGTCGGGGGTCAAAAAAACCCATTTCCGGAAATGAAATTTCGTGTTTTTTATTCCGTACGGCCATTTTGCACCTCTATTTTAGCACGTGACAGAAAAAATCGGAAGAAAAATGTCTGGAACCGCGTTTTTTGAGCGCGTGAAAATGGTAGTAAAACCAGTTTTGGGCTAAAAACTGGATTTTTTCCCATTTTCGGGGGTCGAAAAACCCATTTCCAAAAATGAAATTTCAAATTTTTTGTTCCGTACAACCACTTTGTACCTCTATTTTAGCACGTGACAAAAAAATCGGAAGAAAACTGTCCGGAACCGCGGTTTTTTACCGCGTGAAAATGCAGTGAAACCAATTCTGGGGCAAAAACTGGATTTTTTCCCATTTCCGGGGGTCGAAAAAACCCATTTCCTGAAATGAAATTTCGTATTTTTTTGTTCCGTATATCCATTTTGTACCTCTATTTTAGCACGTGACAAAATAAATCGGAAGAAAAATGTCCGGAACCGCGTTTTTTGAACGCGTGAAAATGCCAGTGAAACCAGTTTTGGGCCAAAAACTGGATTTTTTCTCATTTTCGGGGTCGAAAAACTCATTTCCGGAAATGAAATTTCGCGTTTTTTGTTCCGTACGGACATTTTGTACCTCTATTTTAGCACATGACAAAAACAATCGGAATAAAAATGTCCGGAACCGCGTTTTTTGAGCGCGTGAAAATGCCAGTGGAACCAGTTTTGGGCAAAAAACTGGATTTTTTACCAATTTCGGGGGTCGAAAAAACCCATTTCCGGAAATGAAATTTCGCATTTTTTGTTCCGTACGGCCATTTTGTACCTCTATTTTAACACGTGATAGAAAAAATCGGAAGAAAAGTGTGTGGAACCGCGTTTTTTGAACGCATGAAAATGGCAGTGAAACAAATTTTGGGCCAAACACTGGATTTTTTCCCATTTTCGGGGGTCGAAAAAACCCATTTCCGGAAATGAAATTTCGCGTTTTTTGTTCCGTACGGTCATTTTGTACCTCTATTTTAGCACGTGACAGAAAAAATCGGAAGAAAAATGTACGTAACCGTGTTTTTTGAGCGCGTGAAAATTGCAGTGAAACCAGTTTTGGCTAAACACAGGATTTTTTCCCATTTTCGGGGGTCGAAAAAACCCATTTTCGGAAATGAAATTTCGCGTTTTTTGTTCTGTACGACCATTTTGTACCTTTATTTTAGCACGTGACAAAAAAAATCGGAATAAAAATGTCCGGAACCGCGTTTTTTGAGCGCGTGAAAATACCAGTGAAATTAGTTTTGGGCAAAAAACTAGATTTTTTACTATTTTCGGGGGTCGAAAAAACATATTTCCGGAAATGAAATTTCGCATTTTTTGTTTCATACGGCCATTTTGTACCTCTATTTTAGCACGTAATAGAAAAAATCGGAATAAAAGTGTCCGGAACCGTGTTTTTTTAGCGCGTGAAAATGGCAGTGAAACTAGTTTTGGGCCAAAGACTGGATTTTTTCCCATTTTCGGGGGTCGAAAAAACCCATTTTCGGAATTAAAATTTCGTGTTTTTTGTTCCTTACGGCCATTTTGTACCTCTATTTTATTACGTGACAGAAAAAATCGAAAGAAAATGTCTTCAATCGCAGTTTTTGAGCGCGTGAAAATGCTAGTGAAACAAGTTTTGGACCAAAAACTGGATTTTTTCCCATTTTCGGGGGTCGAAAAAACCCATTTCCGGAAATGAAATTTCGCGTTTTTTGTTCCGTACGGCGATTTTGTACCTCTATTTTAGCACGTGACAGAAAAAATCGGAAGAAAAATATCCGGAACCCCGTTTTTTGAGCGCGTGAAAATGGCAGTGAAACAAGTTTTGGGCCAAAAACTGGATTTTTTCCCATTTTCGGGGGTCGAAAAAACTAATTTCCGGAAATGAAATTTCGCATTTTTTGTTTCGTACGACGATTTTTACCTCTATTTTAGCACGTGAAAAAAAAAATAGGAAGAAAAATGTCCGTAACCGCGTTTTTTGAGCGCGTGAAAATGCTAGTGAAACCAGTTTTGGGCCAAAAACTGGATTTTGTCCCATTTTCGGGGGTCGAAAAAACCTATTTCCGGAAATGAAATTTTGCATTTTTTGTTCCATACGACCACTTTGTACCTCTATTTTAGCACGTGACAAAAAAAATCGAAAGAAAAATGTCCGGAACCGCGGTTTTTTAGCGCGTGAAATTGCCAGTGAAACCAGTTCTGGGGCAAAAACTGGATTTTTTCCCATTTCCGGGGGTCGAAAAAACCCATTTTCGGAAATGAAATTTCGAGTTTTTTGTTCCGTACGACCATTTTGTACCTCTAGTTTAGCACGTGAAAAACAAATCGGAAGAAAAATGTCTGGAACCGCGATTTTTGAGCGCGTGAAAATGCTAGTGAAACCAGTTTTGGGCCAAAAACTGGATTTTTTTCCCATTTTCGGGGGTCGAAAAAACCCATTTCCAAGAATGAAATTTCACGATTTTTGTTCCGTACGGACATTTTGTACCTCTGTTTTAGCACGTGACCAAAAAAAATCGGAATAAAAATGTCCGGCACCGCATTTTTTGAGCGCGTGAAAATGCCAGTGAAATCAGTTTTGGGCCAAAAACTGGATTTTTTCCCATTTTTGGGGGTCGAAAAAACCCATTTCCGGAAATGAAATTTCGCGTTTTTTGTTCCGTACGACCATTTTGTACCTCTATTTTAGCACGTGACCAAAAAAATCGGAAGAAAAAGGTTCGGAACCGCGCTTTTTGAGCGCGGGAAAATGCCAGTGAAACCATTTTTGGGCCAAAAACTGGATTTTTTTCCCATTTTCGGGAGTCGAAAAAACCCATTTCCAAGAATGAAATTTTGCGTTTTTTGTTCCGTACGACCATTTTGTACCTCTATTTTAGCACGTGAGAGAAAGAATCGGAAGAAAAATGTCTGGAACCGTGTTTTTTGAACGCGTGAAAATGCCAGTGAAACGAGTATTGGGCAAAAAACTGGATTTTTTCCAATTGTCGGGGGTCAAAAAAACCCATTTCCGGAAATGAAATTTCGTGTTTTTTATTCCGTACGGCCATTTTGCACCTCTATTTTAGCACGTGACAGAAAAAATCGGAAGAAAAATGTCTGGAACCGCGTTTTTTGAGCGCGTGAAAATGGTAGTAAAACCAGTTTTGGGCTAAAAACTGGATTTTTTCCCATTTTCGGGGGTCGAAAAAACTATTTCCGGAAATGAAATTTCGCGTTTTTTGTTCCATGTTGGAGTGCAGAAAATATGTCCATGTAAATTTAGAAAAATCATCCACAATCACAAGGCATTATCTTTTCTTTGAAATTGACATGACATTTACTGGTCCAAACAAATCTATGTGTAACAGCTGTAGATGTTGCTCAATTGATGAGTCCAGCTTGCTTCTGAAAGAGATCTTCTTTTGCTTCCCTTTCTGGCAAGCATCACAAAATCCATCCTTGGAAAATTCCAACTGAGGAAGTCCTCTTACTAGGTCTCTTCTTACCAGATCATTCATAGACTTGAAGTTCAAATGTGACAATCTTTTGTGATATAGCCAACTCTCATCCTTGCTTGCTTTACTCAGAAGACAAGTGATAGAATTTGAACTTGTTGAGTTAAAGTCAGCTATACACACATTACCTCTTCTGTATCCTGTCAACACCGCATTGTTGTTTTCTTTGTTGGAAACAACACAGGCTCCTTGATTGAATCTGCAGTCATGTGCATATGAATTTTGAGAGACAACATGCTGAGGATGTTCATATGCATACATGTTTGATATAGACATTTGAGAATTTTGTGCATACATAGCATTCATGTGTGACATGCTCCATGTCATTTGTGGCATTGTGAATACATTCATATAAGGATTTGAGACAAATGGCATGTTGGCATACAAATTTGATGCTTGATCAGTATGTGCAAACATGTTATGCATAACAGGCATAGGCATATTGGGTACATGCATTGGCATTTGAACAGATGGAGTTTTAACAATTTTGAAATTGGTAGATAAATGATTAACACTGCCACACTTTACATAAGTTTTCCTATGAGCATACTTGCCAGGTGTATAGTTGTTATGCTTGTTAATCCCTACCTTACCATTTCTGTTCTTTTTCTTTTTCACCTCAGCCTTGACCTCTATATTCTCAACTTTGTCCTTCAATTGCTTGTTGGACAAGTGACATATGTTAACATTTTCAGTTTTGGTTTTGCTACCTTCTCCCTGAACAAAATTTTTGTTGGTTGAACCATACTTTTTGTTCAGCTTCTCAAGTTTTTCTTGACTAACATTAGATGTACACTTCTTAGGAAAAGTCATATCCATAGAGGTATTGCCCATCAACGGATGTTTACTATCCGTAGAGGTATTACCCTCCAACGGATGCTCACTATCCGTAGAAGTGTCATCTCCTAGATTCTCAACATCTAGTTTCTTTTTATCTTTTCTTGCTGATTCCTTGTAGAATGTATCCACACCTTGAGCCTTAATAATGTTTGTGGCAACATTCCTGAAATCAGTCCATCTAGCTATTGTTTCATGTTCTTTAGCTAGCTGTGCTTTGAGAGTTTCTTCTCTTTTTAGCACAGTCAACAAATCATCCTTGGCAACCTGACACTCTACTCTCATTTTCTTAAATTCAATAAACTGTGTTTCCAAAAGAGCATTCCTATCACTTAACAACTGATTAGCATTTTTAATCCTGGTGTTCTCATGTGTAAGTGATTTAAGAGAAATACGTTTATTCAAAATTTTGGTAAATGACCAAGACAAAATTGAGAATTAAAAAAAAAACTTAATTTTATGTTAAAAATATCAATTTATCCAAAAACATATTTTATAGAATATTTTTTAGAAAAATCTAGAGAAATTATTACGAAGCCGTTGCGAAGCGCGGTTTAGTAAACTAGTATATTCATAAAACAGAATTACCGATATAAATTCTTATTACTAAAATTTTATATTAATAAAAATAAAATTTACAATCTTATCAAACTTGAAAGATTTTACTAAAATTATTACAAATATAAAGTTGGAAAGAGAAAATATTTAAATAAGTACATTCACAAATCAAAATTTATTTATGTATATCTCATAAAAAAATTAATACTTATAATAAATGTTTGCCAGGCTCGAACCCTTCTATAAAAACAAAAAATATTATGTTGGTGTTCAAGTCAACATTTTAGTTATTACAAATATAAATACATTTTTTGTATATTTGTTAATTTTAAAAATAGGCAAAAAGATACAATTGTGACCCGCCAGAGTAAGAGAGAGCTAAGAAGTTATTGTGATTGCAACCTAGCACACCAGAAGCTCCAACTTTTTGCACAGGACTCTTGAAACATCTAAAACTTCAGATGTCTTTAATCTTGCCCCAAGTCTAACCATGTTTTGTGCATTGTGCAAAAAGATACAATTGTGACCCGCCAGAGTAAGAGAGAGCTAAGAAGTTATTGTGATTGCACCCTAGCACACCAGAAGCTCCAACTTTTTGCACAGGACTCTTGAAACATCTAAAACTTCAGATGTCTTTAATCTTGCCCCAAGTCTAACCATGTTTTGTGCATTGTGCAAAAAGATACAATTGTGACCCGCCAGAGTAAGAGAGAGCTAAGAAGTTATTGTGATTGCACCCTAGCACACCAGAAGCTCCAACTTTTTGCACAGGACTCTTGAAACATCTAAAACTTCAGATGTCTTTAATCTTGCCCCAAGTCTAACCATGTTTTGTGCATTGTACAGCAAACCCCCCCTTCCAAATAAAAAAGTTATAATAACATCTTAATCATTTAATTGATGGCATATTTTGCCTAGAGAGTGTCTAATCATGTCCAGAGGACCAGATATACGAGACAAAAGGCATAATATAAACACACGGCGTTATATAATCTTCCCCGCTGGCTTGTTTTTCTTAAGTAAACAGTCTCTGGATGCTAGTATATGTTTTTAATCCTTGCCAACATAATAGGCTAAGAGTTCCTGATAAGGCATAATGTAATTACTATACAACTAAGCACCAAAAATATAAGGTAAATAGGTACTTTATTTAAGCAACCAGACAAGATGGAATGCACATATCAAAGGATTAGACAACAGATTGAATGTAGAATGGCAATAGATATTTTTATCATAATAGTATGAAAAACATCAGAGTAAAGAACATCATTAAACTTTCGATTTACATCGGTATTTATGTGACAATATCTCTTCTTGACAAATCTTATGTAATTATACCATGCACACTACATAACTATATAAAAACAACAGAAAGAATGTAAAAGAACTAAATTTGTAGATTCATTGAAAGCTAATCAGAGAAGAAAGAGATCATGTTTAAAAGATCAAGGCCATTTAGTGAATTCGAACACTTTCAAAACTATATCAAGTCCTGTGGGGATCTGCCATATAAAGAGCAGCACATTGACTGCATTCAGTGCAATGTGAAGACTTCTTGCAGTGTCATTTCCTTTTTGCATAGGAGGTACAAGAGCCGCGGCAGCTGCCCACAGCACTGTTATTGCTGTTACGGGAACGCATATGCCAGCAAAGTTAGGAGTGACACAAACAATGCAAAACATAAAACAAATCTAACTATGCACACATTTAGATTTAGAGATAAGCTTGGAACGGTTAAATGTGACTATTAGAAGCAAGTAAATTGGAGCTCAGCATGTTCCTTGTAAATGGAAGTTACCGTTTACCTGCCCCCGCGAAAAGATGAGGCCCTGGAAATAGCTTTCCTGTCCTTAGCCAGGTGTTGACTCCTCCACCGATTGACTCAAATACTCCAAATGCAAGAAGAATTGAACCAGCATTGAAGTGTTTGTCTCTATATGATCCTTTAATTAATTCCTTGCGCTCCTAGTTTTTGTAAAAGTGAATAGCTCAGATATCAGAAAGTCAAGCTTACGAGATCGGTTACCATGGTACAATATCAATCTTTAATCAAATGTCCAGAGATTTATGGTATTTTGAAAATCTTGGTCCCAATTGACAAGCATTTCGTGGAGTGTTCCCTAATAGTACACTAATGCTAATTGCTACATACACGCCTAAGTCTGTGCTTGAAGTTTACTGCTGTTTGAATAGTCAGTATTTGCTCTGCTTGACATGAATCATATTTCTACGATTTTTCACATACAAAACAAGACACCGAAAAAAAAAAAAAACTGTAATAATATGTGAAAAGATAGAGTGGGGTCACCTCAGTGAGCTGCTGAATTTTGGATTCAACAGGTGAAGATATAAGAGGCTGTGATGAGGTACCATCAGGTGTAACAGGAACAGGCTTTACTTCCTTCTTCAACTCAGTAATCTCATTCTGAATAGTCCGAACTCGACGCCATTGCCAACCCAAATAACCAGTATATAATGTATAGGCAAACAAAGATCCCATCACAATGGGGTGAATCAAAGCAAATGATCTTCCTTCCAGTAATCCAAACTCCCCACCAGCAGCCAAGGCATCCTGTTTCAATAAAACTAGTCAAATTGTTGTAACCCAAAAATTTAGTAGAGAATATTTTGTTTCAACCCCCAACTTCTAGTTAAAGTGCGGTAAGAAAAAATAAATCATATTAAAAAAAAGAATCAAGAAATTATTGTGCTTGTAATATCTTGCCTTTGAATCTAGAAAAAAGGGTAATGTGATTGCAGAGAGAGGAAGAGAAACAGATTTTAAGTGGGGAATAATAGAGTGGGTGAGGAGTGGGGCTTGATGAGAAGATGAATGTTTGGAAAGGAGAAGATTGATGGTGTTTTTGGTGATATTATTAATATTATTTTTCAATGGTCGAAGCTGTGGTGGGAGTTTCACGAGGCTAAGCGTGGCTGCCATGTTTCTGTTCTTGGTTTCTTTTGCTGCTTCACAATAACGAAAGAGGAGACACTTTTATGGGATAGGAAAGTGGAGCTACTCTTTCTTTTGTGTGGTCATGAATATTGATATAATTTGGGCTTTACGACCTTTTAACCCTTTAACTTTGACGATTTATATTTATCAGTTCTAAAACTTTGAAATCGTACTTTTTAGCCTCTGAGATATCCAGTAAAGTTCAATTAGTCCTTTTACCGGTATAGACGAGAAAAAAGTCAAAACCGGTATATATCGGAGAGGGTAAAACAGACATTTGACATTTAGTAAAGATAATGGTATAAGGGTTAATTGGACCTTTACGAAAAATTCAGGGACTATAATAAATACTTTTGCTAAACTTCAGGGACTAAAAGAAATACTTGCAACTAGGAAAATAGGATCGGGACAGAGATTTTGTTAAAACCCGATCTGGGGCCAGGTTTTATGTCTTCAATGGGCCTGTATTTTTAGTCAAAACCCAGCTTGGTGTGAGCCGGGCATAATACCTTCAACGAGCCCTATATTTTTAGCCAAAATCTGGTTTGCTCCGAAAAAAAGTTGGGCTTATCCCGGTCCCAAAAACAACTGAGCTTAACCCGGGTTCCGGTTCAGCCCAGATAAATTCGATTGTTATATATTTTTACATATATATTGTATTTATATATTTACACTTATTTCAAACAAAAAATATTTTTAACACATAGGAGTACTATATATTAACATGTTTGTAACGGAAAATATTATTTATAGAGTAAAATTTATCATACATGAATTAAAAGTACTAGCTTAAAACCCGTGCGATGCACGGATTGTTAAATATTATTTTTTTAATATTTTATTAATTGTAATTGTGCAAAAAATAAGTAGGCATGTTAAAATAGCTAAACACTTTTAATTAATTAAAAACATTAAAACAGATTTTAAAATAAATAATTATGGGTTTGCCCGTTATATTTTTGGAAATGAGGGGTTTTAGTAAGAAAAAATAAAAAATGTTAAATATATTTAGTTTAAAAAGGTTAATGCCCGTGATATTTTTGGAAAATGAGGTTTTAAAATTTAAGAATTAAAAGTATTTAAATACGTTTTAAAATAAATAAGTAAAAGGTTTCCTGTGATATTTTTGGAAAAATAATGGATTTTAGTGAAAAAATAGAAAAAGTAAATTCTAAAAGACAATTTCCCGTGATATATTTAGAAAAGTAGGGGCTTTGTTCGAAAAAATATATAATGTGTTTTAGCTGAAAAGGTAATTGGTTATAAATAGGTATTTGATTATTTATATTTTAATATTTTTAGTAATTGCATTTGCTAAGAAAAATAAGTAGATATGTTAAAATAGGTAAACTTTTAAAAAATAATTATAATATTAAAATAGGTTTAAAAATAAATAACTAAATGTTTGTCCGTGATATTTTTGGAAAAAGAGGGATTTTAGTAAAGAAAAATAAAAAAACTAACATGTTTTAGTTAAAAAAGGTAATTGCCCGTGATATATTTGAAAAAGTAGGGGAATTTGTTAGAAAAAATAGAAAAAATAATGTATTTTAGGTGAAAAGGGTAATTGATTATAAATAGGTAATATTATTATTTAATAATATATTTCTATAAATAAGTAAAGTTAATTAAGTAAAAACTAATTAAGGGCAATTAAGTAAAATCACAACGTACCATACCGACCAACCAAAAATAAGGGCAATTAAGTAAAATCACAACGTACCATACCGACCAACCAAACTTTTAATGTTTCGTCTATTATATAATAGTATTGATGTCAATTATAAAGGTAATTTATTAATTTATCATAAAATCAATAAACAAATAAACAAGTGTTAATATTCAAGTTAGTGGACTATAGATTTTATAAAACACTAGCTTATTTAAAAATATGTGTGATACATAAATTGCTTTTAGTAATTATTATTTTGTTATTTATATTTTAATATTTTATTAATTGTATTTGTTTAAAAAAATAAGTAGGCTTTTTAAAACACGAAATTTTTTTTAGATAATTAAAAGCATTAAAATAGATTCTAAAATAAATAAGTAAGGATTTGTCTATGATATTTTTCGAAAATGTGGAGTTTTAGTAAGAAAAAATAGAAAAGATAACAAGTTTTAGTTGAAAATTTTAATTAGTTATAAATAGATATTTTTAATATTTAATAAAAATTTTAATAAATAAGTAAGGGTAATTAAGTAAAATCACGAAGTACCAAAAAATTGATCAAATTTTTAATGTTTCATCTTTAACTAGATTAAAACCAGTGCAATACACAGATTGTGTTTTAATAATTATTATTTTATTATTTACATTTTAATATTTTATTAATTTTATTTGTTAAAAAAAGTAAGTAGGCATGTTAAAATGAGTAATTTTTTTAAAATAATTAAAAACATTAAAATAGGTTTTAAAATAAATAAGTAAAGGTTTGCCCGTGATATTTTTTGAATATGAGGGATTTTAGGAAAGAAACATATAAAATTAACATGTTTTGTTGAAAATGGTAATTGTACATGATATTTTTGGAAAAATGGGATTTTTTTAGAATAAATAGAAAAAGTAGTGTGTTTTAGCGAAAAAAAGTAGTTGGTTACAAATATGTGATTTTATATTTAATAAAACATGTTACATTTTTTATTTTTCCTTATTAAACTACTTTTTTTTCAAAAATATCACGGTCAAACCGTTATTTAATTATTTTAAAATGTATCTGTTGTGGAATAAAAACTAGGGTGTAATTAATGCTTAGGTTTGAGAGCTTTCGAGCTTTAATGGTTGTTCTCGTGTTTCATGACTGAATCGGTCCTCACAAGATGTCTACGTATCTCAATTCGTAATTGAGAATCAAGCCAAAAATTGTAGTTCTGATTGAAGGATCAGGTCCTTTATATAGGTGTCAGGAGCCTGGTATTTAGAGTAGGTTGAGGCGACTTGGAGGCCAAGTCACCTTCTTAGACCAGGATTGTGAATCCTAGTTTCTAGGAGGCTGACTCTTTTTAGGTTTGGTGTCTCTCAGGACTGCTTCTAGAAGAAGTAGGTCTCAATTTGGACACATTTAATGGACTCTATTAGCAGCCCTTTAATTAATTACGAATTTAATAATTAATTAGGGTTTTGGGCCTTCATTTATTAGGCCTGATTTAATGACCCACTAGGTTTAATTAATGGACTATTAATTAGGTCTCTAGGGTTTATTTTCAACCCTTATCGTTTGCCCCTCAAATTCTAGGAAAACTTTTAAGTTTTGGTAGAAATTATATTGACCATCTTCGAGATTTTAGGGGTCTTTTATGATTTTCCTTTTTATCAGAAATATTGTATTGGTACTTCAAGCATGGAAACAAGACTTCGAATCAACTTCTATTTTTATGAATATTTTACCAAAAAATGCTTTTTTGCCAATTTTCGATTTTCTGGAAAAATAAGAAAAATAATAGTATTAAATTTCGACCTCATTCGAGGTCGAAATTACCCTCCTTTTAGCCTCCAGGTCGAACACAATCGATCAGGATTGAGGTCGTCCATGTTCGACCTTGATTGAAGTCGAACATTTGGTTTATTTGACCTCATGGTCGAACACGGATTGAGGTCGTTCATGTACGACCTGAATTGAGGTCGAACATTTGGCACTTTTGGCTTCCTGGTCGAACACTCTCGACCAGGATTGAGGTCGTCCATGTACGACTAGGATTGATATCGTAAGGAAAATATCTTTATTTTTTTATTTGTCTATTTAATTTCTTTCGACCTCGTTTGAGATCGAAGAAACTGTCATTTTTGCTTCCTGGTCGAACCCTCTCGACCAGGATTGAGATCGTAAGAAAAATATATTTATTTTTCCTTTTTCTATTTAATTTCTTTCGACCTCGTTTGAGATCGAAGAAAATGTCTTTTTTTGCCTCCTGGTCGGACCCTCTCGACCAGGATTGAGATTGTAAGGAAAATATATTTAATTTTCCTTTTTCTATTTAATTTCTTTCGACCTCGTTTGAGATCGAAGAAAATGTATTTTTTGCCTCCTAGTCGAACCCTCTCGACCAGAATTGAGATCGTAAGGAAAATATATTTATTTTTCCTTTTTCTATTTAATTTCTTTCGACCTCGTTTGAGATCGAATAAAATGTCTTTTTAGTCTCTTGGTCGAATCCTCTCGACCAGGATTGAGATCGTAAGGAAAATGTATTTGTTTTTCTTTTTTCTATTTAATTTGTTTCAACCTCGTTTGAGATCGAAGAAAATTTCTTTTTTGCCTCCTGATCGAACCCTCTCGATCAGGATTGAGATAGTAAGGAAAATATATTTATTTTTCCTTTTTCTATTTAATTTCTTTTGACCTCGTTTGAGATCGAAGAAAATGTCTTTTTTGCCTCCTGGTCGAACCTTCTCGACCAGGATTGAGATCGAAAGGAAAATATATTTATTTTTCCTTTTTCTATCTCCTCAACTTGGGCTTTTCTCTTTTGGGCCTTACTTATGATTGAACCCAATGTTTATGGGCTTTACTGGCTATCGTCGGGTGTTCTCCCGTTTAACCGGCTGTTTGACCGGCTATATTTCCTAAATAAGACTGGGATGAGGTTTCATTTCTTATTTCATTCTCCACAAAGTTATTCTGCTAAATTTTCTCTCGAGCTTACTCCATATTAAAGCGATTTCCGACGAGGTTTTCCGATCAACATTCATCATATTCTGGGTTTTCCCTTGAAGATTTGAAGATTTCATGGGTTCTTCTTTGAAGATTTGAAGACTTCCTGGGTTTTTTGAAGATTTTCTGGGTTTCAAACCTTCATTTCTTGAACATCAATGGCCGACCGTGTAGCTCAACGCCTTCAAAAGATGAATTTTGCTTCCAAACGAGGTACAATTCCCATTCGTTCTAAGTACATGTCCTTACATGATATGATTAACGAGCGTGGGGATGAATACCCTTCTGTTTCAACCTTAGATTCTTATGACTGTAGCAACAAATTTCACGATGTTGATAAAATTAGGGATTACAATAAAATGTATCGGGTTAAAGCCCCTTTAAAACTTGTTCCTGCCGGTGTCGGTGATCGTTCATGTCACTAGCGACCTAATGCCATTTGTATCTATAGGGATGCCATAGTTGCAGGTCTTAGGTTTACCTTTCACGAATTTTTACCTAGACTCTTAGCTGATGTCCAGATTAACCCCTATCAACTACCTCCAAATGCATGGAGAATAATCATGTGTTTGAAAAAAAAAAATCATCTTTATGTTTCTTTATTTAGGAAAAAAATTCAATTTAAAAATAGTTCTGCCACTCATCCGGGTTGGGTGTGTATTAACCACCATGTCTCTACCTGTTGTTAGATCAGGATTCAATGATCATCATGATCTGGACTCAACTGATCAGGATTGCTGACGTCATCAGTATTGCACGAGCGTCAGTATCAGGATTGTTGTCAGGATTGCTATTAGGACTGTGATCAGTATTATCATCAGGACTGGAAGATGATCAGGATTACAACTTTGAGTTAAATATGGAGTCTAGTTAAAGAAGGAAGTTTATTTTGTCGGTTCCTAGTTTATAGGAATGCAGCTGTCGGTTAGGATATGTTTCAATATTATTTGTAATTGATTTGGACTTATCTTGTAATCGATAGAGAAGCTGTGTAGTATATAAACACAGTTTAGGTTTTGATTTTTAATCAATCGCATACACGAGTATTTTGTAACCTAGAAGCTCTCGAGAACATCAGAATTTCTTGAGAGAGTTTGTAACAGTTTTATATCAGAATTAATAAAGCTGTTATTATTCATATTTGTGTTTAAAGTCGAGAATCTTATACAATTGTATTCAACCCCCCTTCTACAATTGTTTATTACTGGGCAACAATTGGTATCAGAGCAAACTGATTTATTTTGAATCAGATACGATCTAAGATGTAGACATTCAAATATCAAAGCATCAAAATACCCATGCTGAAGAAAACTGAATATCCTACATGGAAGGTGAAGATGTTGATGTACCTGGAAGCTACAGATCCTGATTGTCTAGACAGGATTCGTGATGGACCATATATCCCTACGAGAATTGTTGGACGTACAGATACTGTACCTGAGCACTACGAGGTGAAAGCAAAAAGTGAGTGGACACCATAAGAAAAGGCTCATGTTCTCAGGGATGCAAAGGTAAAGAATATTCTGTATAATAGTCTTGATGCTGTCATGTCAAACAGGGTGATTGCAAGCAAGACGGCAAAGGAAATTTGGGACACTTTGGAAACTCAATGCCAAGGATCTGCATCCATCAAGAAGAACATGAGGGTTTTACTTGTAAGATCCGGGAAAATTACGTGTTAATATTTGATGTGGAATGAAATTTTATTTTCATATCTATATTTATTAAATGTTTTATCTTTTTAAATGTGTTAAGTTATTCGTTAAATGGTTGAATATGTGACCTTGGGATGCTATGTGAATATTTGTGGTAATTGGAATTTTTTTTAAGAGGATGACATTTTATTTCGTTTTATTTTAATTATCGAAAAGAAAATTTAGTTCGTTTTATAATCATTCGGGGAATTCGTATATCGTTCGTACCAATATTTTATTCGTTGAAGTGGGAAATATTCTGGAACATTCGTGATAGAGATATTTTGGTTCGTATATCTATTATTAAACAATTCTAATTATCCATATATTCTTGATAATTATCGTCTCGTAAAACGTGTATTCTGTTTATTCATATTAAAATCAATCCAATGGATCAATGTTGATCCAAAAATGTCGTTTGGGGTATTATTTTCCGTTTAATATAAATAGGCGTATCGTATTTTATTCAACGTATAAAATCTCGATAATTATCCAAAAATACCCGAAATTCCCGAGACGTGTTCTTCGTGTTCTTCGTAATCAAATCCAAATTCGAAGGCGTTACCGGAGTCCGATTTCAGCGCTCTTATAGTCGAATCGAAGGTCTTGGAATCTAATTTCATAATATACCATCAGATTTCCCGTGGGGTAATATGTGTGATACATAAATTTCATAATATACCATAATAAGTTAGTGGACTATAGATTTTATAAAACACTAGCTTAAAATATGTGTGATACATAAATTGCTTTTAATAATTATTATTTTGTTATTTATATTTTAATATTTTATTAATTGTATTTGTTTAAAAAAATAAGTAGGCTTTTTAAAACAGGCAAATTTTTTTAGATAATTAAAAGAATTAAAATAGATTCTAAAATAAATAAGTAAGGATTTGTCTATGATATTTTTCGAAAATGTGGAGTTTTAGTAAGAAAAAATAGAAAAGATAACAAGTTTTAGTTGAAAAAGTTAATTAGTTATAAATAGATATTTTTAATATTTAATAATTTTTTTAATAAATAAGTAAGGGTAATTAAGTAAAATCACGAAGTACCAAAAAATTGATCAAATTTTTAATGTTTCATCTTTAACTAGATTAAAACCAGTGCAATACACGGATTGTGTTTTAATAATTATTATTTTATTATTTACATTTTAATATTTTATTAATTTTATTTGTTAAAAAAAGTAAGTAGGCATGTTAAAATGAGTAATTTTTTTAAAATAATTAAAAACATTAAAATAGGTTTTAAAATAAATAAGTAAAGGTTTGCCCGTGATATTTTTTGAATATGAGGGATTTTAGTAAAGAAACATATAAAATTAACATGTTTTGTTGAAAATGGTAATTGTACATGATATTTTTGGAAAAATAGGATTTTTTTTAGAATAAATAGAAAAAGTAGTGTGTTTTAGCGAAAAAAAGTAGTTGGTTACAAATATGTGATTTTATATTTAATAAAACATGTTACATTTTTTATTTTTCCTTACTAAAACTACTTTTTTTTTCAAAAATATCACGGTCAAACCGTTATTTAATTATTTTAAAATGTATCTGTTGTGGAATAAAAACTAGGGTGTAATTAATGCTTAGGTTTGAGAGCTTTCGAGCTTTAATGGTTGTTCTCGTGTTTCGTGACTGAATCGGTCCTCACAAGATGTCTACGTATCTCAATTCGTAATTGAGAATCAAGCCAAAAATTGTAGTTCTGATTGAAGGATCAGGTCCTTTATATAGGTGTCAGGAGCCTGGTATTTAGAGTAGGTTGAGGCGACTTGGAGGCCAAGTCACCTTCTTAGACCAGGATTGTGAATCCTAGGTTCTAGGAGGCTGACTCTTTTTAGGTTTGGTGTCTCTCAGGACTGCTTCTAGAAGAAGTAGGTCTCAATTTGGACACATTTAATGGACTCTATTAGCAGCCCTTTAATTAATTACGAATTTAATAATTAATTAGGGTTTTGGGCCTTCATTTATTAGGCCTGATTTAATGACCCACTAGGTTTAATTAATGGACTATTAATTAGGTCTCTAGGGTTTATTTTCAACCCTTATCGTTTGCCCCCCAAATTCTAGGAAAACTTTTAAGTTTTGGTAGAAATTATATTGACCATCTTCGAGATTTTAGGGGTCTTTTATGATTTTCCTTTTTATCAGAAATATTGTATTGGTACTTCAAGCATGGAAACAAGACTTCGAATCAACTTCTATTTTTATGAATATTTTACCAAAAAATGCTTTTTTTGCCAATTTTCGATTTTCTGGAAAAATAAGAAAAATAATAGTATTAAATTTCGACCTCATTCGAGGTCGAAATTACCCTCCTTTTAGCCTCCAGGTCGAACACAATCGATCAGGATTGAGGTCATCCATGTTCGACCTTGATTGAAGTCGAACATTTGGTTTATTTGACCTCCTGGTCGAACACGGATTGAGGTCGTTCATGTACGACCTGAATTGAGGTCGAACATTTGGCACTTTTGGCTTCCTGGTCGAACACTCTCGACCAGGATTGAGGTCGTCCATGTACGACCAGGATTGATATCGTAAGGAAAATATCTTTATTTTTTTATTTTTCTATTTAATTTCTTTCGACCTCGTTTGAGATCGAAGAAACTGTCATTTTTGCTTCCTGGTCGAACCCTCTCGACCAGGATTGAGATCGTAAGAAAAATATATTTATTTTTCCTTTTTCTATTTAATTTCTTTCGACCTCGTTTGAGATCGAAGAAAATGTCTTTTTTTGCCTCCTGGTCGAACCCTCTCGACAAGGATTGAGATTGTAAGGAAAATGTATTTAATTTTCCTTTTTCTATTTAATTTCTTTCGACCTCGTTTGAGATCGAAGAAAATGTATTTTTTGCCTCCTAGTCGAACCCTCTCGACCAGAATTGAGATCGTAAGGAAAATATATTTATTTTTCCTTTTTCTATTTAATTTCTTTCGACCTCGTTTGAGATCGAAGAAAATGTCTTTTTAGTCTCTTGGTCGAATCCTCTCGACCAGGATTGAGATCGTAAGGAAAATGTATTTGTTTTTCTTTTTTCTATTTAATTTGTTTCAACCTCGTTTGAGATCGAAGAAAATTTCTTTTTTGCCTCCTGATCGAACCCTCTCGATCAGGATTGAGATAGTAAGGAAAATATATTTATTTTTCCTTTTTCTATTTAATTTCTTTTGACCTCGTTTGAGATCGAAGAAAATGTCTTTTTTGCCTCCTGGTCGAACCTTCTCGACCAGGATTGAGATCGTAAGGAAAATATATTTATTTTTCCTTTTTCTATCTCCTCAACTTGGGCTTTTCTCTTTTGGGCCTTACTTATGATTGAACCCAATGTTTATGGGCTTTACTGGCTATCGTCGGGTGTTCTCCCGTTTAACCGGCTGTTTGACCGGCTATATTTCCTAAATAAGACTGGGATGAGGTTTCATTTCTTATTTCATTCTCCACAAAGTTATTCTGCTAAATTTTCTCTCGAGCTTACTCCATATTAAAGCGATTTCCGACGAGGTTTTCCGATCAACATTCATCATATTCTGGGTTTTCCCTTGAAGATTTGAAGATTTCATGGGTTCTTCTTTGAAGATTTGAAGACTTCCTGGGTTTTTTGAAGATTTTCTGGGTTTCAAACCTTCATTTCTTGAACATCAATGGCCGACCGTGTAGCTCAACGCCTTCAAAAGATGAATTTTGCTTCCAAACGAGGTACAATTCCCATTCGTTCTAAGTACATGTCCTTACATGATATGATTAACGAGCGTGGGGATGAATACCCTTCTGTTTCAACCTTAGATTCTTATGACTGTAGCAACAAATTTCACGATGTTGATAAAATTAGGGATTACAATAAAATGTATCGGGTTAAAGCCCCTTTAAAACTTGTTCCTGCCGGTGTCGGTGATCGTTCATGTCACTAGAAACCTAATGCCATTTGTATCTATAGGGATGCCATAGTTGCAGGTCTTAGGTTTACCTTTCACGAATTTTTACCTAGACTCTTAGCTGATGTCCAGATTAACCCCTATCAACTACCTCCAAATGCATGGAGAATAATCATGTGTTTGAAAAACAATTTTCATCTTTATGTTTCTTTATTTAGAAAAAAAATTCAATTTAAAAATAGTTCTGCCACTCATCCGGGTTGGGTGTATATTAACCATCGTGTCTCTACCTGTTGTTAGATCAGGATTCAATGATCATCATGATCTGGACTCAACTGATCAGGATTGCTGACGTCATCAGTATTGCACGAGCGTCAGTATCAGGATTGTTGTCAGGATTGCTATTAGGACTGTGATCAGTATTATCATCAGGACTGGAAGCTGATTAGGATTACAACTTCGAGTTAAATATGGAGTCTAGTTAAAGAAGGAAGTTTATTTTGTCGGTTCCTAGTTTATAGGAATGCAGCTGTCGGTTAGAATATGTTTCAATATTATTTGTAATTGATTTGGACTTATCTTGTAATCGATAGAGAAGCTGTGTAGTATATAAACACAGTTTAGGTTTTGATTTTAAATCAATCGCATACACGAGTATTTTGTAACCTAGAAGCTCTCGAGAACATCAGAATTTCTTGAGAGAGTTTGTAACAGTTTTATATCAGAATTAATAAAGCTGTTATTATTCATATTTGTGTTTAAAGTCGAGAATCTTATACAATTGTATTCAACCCCCCTTCTACAATTGTTTATTACTGGGCAACAATTGGTATCAGAGCAAACTGATTTATTTTGAATCAGATACGATCTAAGATGTCGACATTCAAATATGAAAGCATCAAAATACCCATGCTGAAGAAAACTGAATATCCTACATGGAAGGTGAAGATGTTGATGTACCTGGAAGCTACAGATCCTGATTGTCTAGACAGGATTCGTGATGGACCATATATCCCTACGAGAATTGTTGGACGTACAGATACTGTACCTGAGCACTACGAGGTGAAAGCAAAAAGTGAGTGGACACCATAAGAAAAGGCTCATGTTCTCAGGGATGCAAAGGTAAAGAATATTCTGTATAATAGTCTTGATGCTGTCATGTCAAACAGGGTGATTGCAAGCAAGACGGCAAAGGAAATTTGGGACACTTTGGAAACTCAATGCCAAGGATCTGCATCCATCAAGAAGAACATGAGGGTTTTACTTGTAAGATCAGGGAAAATTACGTGTTAATATTTGATGTGGAATGAAATTTTATTTTCATATCTATATTTATTAAATGTTTTATCTTTTTAAATGTGTTAAGTTATTCGTTAAATGGTTGAATATGTGACCTTGGGATGCTATGTGAATATTTGTGGTAATTGGAATTTTTTTTAAGAGGATGACATTTTATTTCGTTTTATTTTAATTATCGAAAAGAAAATTTAGTTCGTTTTATAATCATTCGGGGAATTCGTATATCGTTCGTACCAATATTTTATTCGTTGAAGTGGGAAATATTCTGGAACATTCGTGATAGAGATATTTTGGTTCGTATATCTTTTATTAAACAATTCTTGTAATTATCTATATATTCTTGATAATTATCGTCTCGTAAAACGTGTATTCTGTTTATTCATATTAAAATCGATCCAATGGATCAATGTTGATCCAAAAATGCCGTTTAGGGTATTATTTTCCGTTTAATATAAATAGGCGTATCGTATTTTATTCAACGTATAAAATCTAGATAATTATCCAAAAATACCCGAAATTCCCGAGACGTGTTCTTCGTGTTCTTCGTAATCAAATCCAAATTCGAAGGCGTTACCGGAGTCCGATTTCAACGCTCTTATAGTCGAATCGAAGGTCTTGGAATCTAGTTTCATAATATACCATCAGATTTTGCGTGGGGTAATATTTCAATTTTATACGAATTTGTTTCTATTTCTGAAAAATTATGGTTATGTGAGAAATTAGGGCTTTTTGATTCTGAGCTTGTTCATGTGATATGATGATATGTATAGCTCCGTATGGTTGTAAGGAGTCCAAATATGTGTTCAATTTGGGTTCTTGAGCTCAATTTGGGAGTTTTTGGTTTAGGAATCTTCTGTTGATTTTGATGGTTCCTATAGCTTCATATGATCATGTATGATCTATTTGTGTGCTTAATCGAGTTGTTTTAAACCGTTTTTATCAAGTTCGATTTTTAAAGTTTATTTTTCAAATTTTAATTGATTCGTACGTAAAACCTGTTGATTGTTCGTGTATCTGGATATGGGGGTTTGATTTTACGTGTTCCAAGCTTTGTTTTGGTATATAGAACATAGAGTTTGGTATAGAATTGGTGTTGATCAGGTTTTGGCCGGATTTTGGTGCCACCGGCGGCTTTGCCGGCCGGTGGCAGCCATTAAAGCTGGCAACGGAGCTTTTTATAGTTTAGTACCTCAAGTTTTGATGATGATGAAGTTTGGTCCCTGAAGTTTTACAAAATTTACAAATTGGTCCCCTGACCAAATTATTTTCTAAATTATTTATTTTCAATTTATAAAAATCTATTTTATTTATTTAAGTAATTGAAAAATTGTTTTAAAAATGATTTGTAAAGTCTAAAAATTTCTTTTAAATTCTGAAATTTTTTATTTAATTATTCCTTAATTATTTAAGGAATTATTTCGAAATTTTTATTTATTTAAGTAATTATTTATTTTCCAAAATTCTTTAATTATTTTGGAAAATGATTTAAAAAATGATTTAAATTATGAAAAATATTCCTAAAAATGTTTTATTAATTATTTAAAATTCCTAAATGATTTATAAAATCATTTTAGGCCTTTCTTTCGAGTTACAAATTATTTCTTGAATGTTACGAGACTTATGTGATTTATTTATCGTAATTAAATGACAATATGTGTTACGTGAATTATGTGAATTATCTGGTTGTTGAGTCATAAATACGAATAAGTGTTTTGTGACTTGTTTAAATATTTTAATCGTGTCTAATATTATCACGAGGGGTAGTTAGAACAGAAATTTGTCAGTATTGTTAGAAAATGAGATTGATGAGACCGTTGACTAAGATGTTGACTTTTATATTATAGAGATTTTTGACGAGCGTGATACGTGAATTATTTATTTAGTCAATCATAACTATTCTATCAATTGAAATATGGTTATTTATGTAACAGAGGCTATTGGACTAGACGAGCCAGATTACCGAAATATGTTAAATGAAGGAAGTCGGAGATGAATGAAGTATTGTTTGCGAGTGGTTGGGTTATTTGTGAGGTGATTTAATACCAAGGAAACGTCAACACTCATGGGGGACATTTCCAAATATTTTATTCCAACGGAAATATCGGTAGAGATAATTAATGCGTCAGAATTAAGTTACGTATCGTTTATGGAATGTGAGAATCATACGTTGAATACTAAAGTACCGTCTCATGTTTGACTATTAAGGCAGATGCGTGGGTTCAAAATCGTAGGATCAGACTCATGGTAATCACAAGAGCGTTAAATCAAAGAAGGATTGAAATAGAGAATCGTGCTATAAGACAAAATAAGGAGGAAGTCGTATTATTTCAGCCTTACGTAATAGCTAAGGACCGGAGGCAAGTGTCTATACTCTTCACTTAATTTTCAAGTGTTGACTCTTTTGCATTAGATTGCAAGTGTTTTATTTAATCTCGTAAATTGACGAGTATTCTTTCACACCTTTTGAGGTCAGATTCATATTTCCATATTAATTGGGAAAAATATAATTATTGTGTTGAAACGATTTAAAAGACAGTTACGGGACTTATACGAATGCTTTCTTTCAAAAATCCTGATTTGAGAATACTAGGTTGGAATGTTGTAAACCCTAAATGATTGGGAAATTGTGAACCCGATAAGGGTAAAATGAGATTCTAAATTCTGGGTTTATAATACTTGTTCTAGAAGTATTCTATTTTCCATCTTGCACCTGTGCAAGTGCTATTATTATTTATTGTTAATGCAATTATCTGATCCAGCCCCTTATTCGAACTCATACATGTTATGCATAATTTAGTTTATTTCCTTCATAATGTAAGGCTTATATATTATAAGTATACTTTTTGAAGGACATGAGTTTTTCTTCAACTTTGAGAGCAACAGATTTTGTCTTCTTTCCAGATCTCTTGTTTCTCTGTTCTATCTCAAGTTCATGAGTTTTAAGCAACCCATAGATTTCATCAAGATCTGTTTCTGCAAGATCATAATTATCTCTTATTGTTGTTGCCTTTAAATCCCATCTTTCAGGTAGAGATAGTAGAAACTTGAGATTTGACTTTTCAAGATCATATTCTTTATCAACTAGAGACAAATCATTCAACAGTTTACAGAATCTGTCATATGTATCAGTCAAAGTTTCATCAAATCTTGAGTCAAAGTGTTCATACTCCAGTGTAAGAATAGTCTTCCTGTTCTTCTTTATAGCACTTGTTCCTTGACACCTGACTTCTAAAGCATCCCAGATTTCTTTGGCAGTCTTGCAGCCAATAACTCTGTTAGACATGACATTATCTAAGGCACTGTGGAGAAGATGTCTAACCTTTGCGTCCTTTGCAATTGATGAGATATCTTCAGGAGTCAAATCTTTCTTTTCTTTTGGAACAGTCTTTTGTTCTTGACCAACAATAACAGTAGACAATTTAGTTGGCATGTGAGGACCATCATTGATTCTATCAAGATATTCTGGATCTGTGGCTTCTAGAAACATAGTCATCTTAACCTTCCATATTGGATATTCCACTGGTTTGAGAATTGGAACCCTGATTGACTCATATCGACTAACAGAAGTTGGTTGAACCTTCTGGACATTAGTACATGCCTGAGTATTTTCAGCCATGTGTTAGGCCGAATACACAATATATAATCAAGTATACGTATGAGAATAACAATAAGAACACTGTTTATGAATAATAAACTGAATGGAATTAAAAACTCCTCTCTCAGTGATGTAAAATATCACAGAGAGCTGCTAGGTTACAAGAATGATAATTCACGTACGTGCATCCCTTTTAGGGTTAACCTAACTGTGTTTATATAGTACACAGCTACATACAATCTCTAATTGATATTCCTATAAATTAGCTATACAATTAATATCAATCTAGAATTGCTTATGTCTTCTGTTCCGTTTCCTTAGTCATCTCGGTATCTCTTTGCTTCTTTCCATCTTCAAAGAATATCGCTTCTAGAATGTTCAATGACTTGCACCGACAGCTAAGCAAACTCTGACCATCAGACTTTAACAAACTCTGACTGGTCCTCCAGATAAACTCTGATAGTATCCTGATACTTTAAACACTGATAAACAAACATCAGCAATTATATCTAACAAAGATCTCTTGCAATGGACAAAGAATCTATCTCCAGCCTTACTGGATGATGGAATTCAAAGAGACAAGGGATGTAGAAGATTCTTCAGGATTGAAGACCAACTGTCTAAGGCCAGCACTAAGTACCTTAGATGGTTGCAAGCTAAGCTAGATCCAAAGATTGCTGAAGAAGATGCATTCTACAGGAAACTTCAAGAGCAAATCAAGGCCAACTATGCTAAGGAAGGGAGACAAAAGATTCAGCCTCCCAAGGAAAAGAAAAGGGATTAAATTCTGCTCAGGCTAGAGGAGCAACCTTAAACTTCCACTCAGTAATTTCTTATCTTAAACCTTGCAGCTTAATACAGTTATGTTCTTTTATTATAATATTCTCATAATGTGTTTTGTTATCATCAAGACCTTTAATTTATGGTTGTTATTCCATCAGACATAAATTGGAGGAGATTGTTAGGAAATATGTTGTTTTTGATGATAACTTAATGTTAGGCCGAATACACAATATATAATCAATATATGTATGAGAATAACAATTAAGAACACTGTTTATGATCGATAAACTGAATTATATTAAATAACTCTTCTCTCAGTGATGTAAAATATCACAGAGAGCTGCTAGGTTACAAGAATAATGTATTCAGTATTCGCATCCCTTTTAGGGTTAACCTATCTGTGTTTATATAGTACACAGTTACATAATCAATCTCTAATTGATATTCCTATAAATCAGCTATACAATTTATATCAATTTAGGATTGCTTATGTCTTCTGTCCCGTTTCTTTAGCTATCTCAATATATCTTGCTTCTTTCCATCTTCAAGATATATTGCTTCTAGAATCTTCAAGTATGCACCGACGGCTAAATAAACTCTCACCCCGTCAGACTTTAACAAACTTTGACTGGCTTCTAGTGTAAACTCTGATAAGTACCTGTTACTTAAACACTGATAAACAATCATCAGCAATTATATCTAACAATCTCCCCCAACTTGTGCATAACAAAAATGTACAAGTTAAAAGATAATTGATGATGTCAAAACATATAACAAATGCAGTGTTTATAACATAACAGAGTTTAACTTTTACTTAGAACAGAAAACTTTAAAAACTTACAGTCAGCCTTTACTTAAGTTCTTCAATGTCAGGCACTGTCCTGAGATAATCTGTAAGTAGTCTTCTTTCAGCTCTTTCTAGCTCAGCAGTCATAATCTCTTTCAGCTCCTTAAGTTCTGGATCTCTTTCATCAGTTTGATATATGGCAGCCCTCAGAGAATAAATGATGTTTTTATTCATCTCATTTCCAAGTATTATAAAGAAAGACTTATCAGACTCTAGATTGAACTCTAAGACTCTTATTCCCAGTGCAGTTCTGAACCTTGCACTATTCCTCTTCATCTCTACCAGCTTTCCATGAGCATCTCTGTATTTAGGAATATAAGCACTTGAAATTCTGGCTCCAAACAAAACTTTAGACTTCATCATTCTCTCTCTCAAAACTTGAGCAGCATTATGAGTACTTTGATTTTTCACTTTCAGCAGATACAAAACATACTCCAGCTCTTCCCATAGCTTCAGATGAATGTCAGTTTCTCCAACTCTATAAACTCTTCCATCAGCCATGAAGTATAACAGAAACTCCTTTTTAATTCCTTTGTGATAGATCATCTGAACAGACTCTAACTTGTCAAGGCTTTCTTGAGTTACCCCAACACCAGGTTCTGCCAGTGATGTATGATCTAAAGGACTGTTATTTATTCTTTTCTCTCTATGTGATCCCAAACCAGATTTATCATAAGATTCCTTTCCTAACACTGATCTGGTTTGAAGAAAATTCACATTTCCTGGCTTCAGAGTTTCATCTCTAGTTGGTTTTCCAAAAATACCTTGGAGTTGTGGAGATATCAATTGAGTTTGTACAACTTGAGCAGTGTCAGAGGTTGTCACAACTTTAACATAATTATCAACTTGAGCAACGTCAGTGGTTGATTGATTAGGTCTTGATTCAACTTGAGCCATGTCAGAGATTGAATGAGCCTTCTTTGATAACTCAGGTTCTTTAATCAATTTACCTTTACCCTTATCAGAGCTTGCTCCAACAGGCCTCCTTGAGTATTGTAAACTCTGTTGAGAGTTCACATTCTCTTTAATAGAAATTCCTTGTTCCTTTCTCCTAGGAGCCTTGACAGCCTTTTTCTTATAAGTTCCAGCTTCAACCTTCTTCTTATGCTCTTCAGCAAGAATCTGCATTTCAGCATCCATATCTTCAACTGTGGCTTCACCACCATGTTCTTCCAGAAACAGCTTAGCTGCAATCTCTTCATCAGTAATTGGATTAGCTGAAATCACTAGACTTTTAAGTCTTGAAGAAGATTGAGCACCAGAGTTTACTCTTTCAGAGTTTGTCAGCTTAGCAGACTAGACTTTTAAGTCTTGAAGAAGATTGAGCACCAGAGTTTACTCTTTCAGAGTTTGTCAGCTTAGCAGAGTTTGACCTAAGTCTCCCTTGCTCTTGAACAGATTTTGACCTTCTCTCTGATTCTTTGCTTCCACCATCTGTTGCATCATCCCTCCGTCTCAGAGTTTGAGCCCTTTTGCATTTGTCTTTAGGAACTCTCTCCCCCTTTTTGACATCATCAGGAATAAGTACAAATGTCAGCAATTCTAAAGATGCAGCAATAGAATCAATATTTGTAGACATTACATCTTGATTGCTCTCAACTTTACTTAGTCTCTGCTTGATTTCTACCTGATCCTTGATCATAGAGGAATATTGAGCTCTAACATTCTTCAAGGCCAATTCCTTAGTAACAATATCATTCCTCAGGCCTATGACAGCTTTGTGAGTCTCATCAAAGCGATTGTGCAAAGATTTAACTTGAACAATTGTAGCCTTCAAATGTGTCAACAGCTCAGGATTTGAAATTTCTTTAGCAGACTGATTAACAAAATCAGCAGTCCTTTGTTTAGAGAAAATACAATCTGCACCAGACCAATTGGCATAGTACATTTCTCTATAATGAGTTTCAGTTGCATGATGATTTTCCTTGACAGACTCTGCAGTAGGATCCCTTAGAAAAGGTATTGAGTCATGGTCATCAGAGTCTGAAAGTGCAATATTTATCCCAGAGTTTGCATGATCAGAATTTACAGAAGTGTGATCATCACTGTCAGAAACAACTCTGTATTCATCAACATTTTCTGCTAAAGGCTCTGCAGCTTCTTCAACTATATTCTCTGCAGTAATTTCAATATTTAGCTGTGCAGCTTCACCATGAATTTGCTCTGCAACAGCTTCATTCTTCTCAGAGTTAACTGCCTCAGCAACTTCTTCTTCTTCTAGAACAGCATTTTGAACAGAGTTTTCAACAAAAATATCTTCTTCCAGATTCTCTGTTGTAGCTTCATCCATCTTCTCCACAGCAGCTTCAACAATCTTCTCAGACGAGACAGATTTTGCTTCCTGATCAACTTCCTCACCCAATTCAAGAATTTGATTGGTGACAGAGAGAATCTCTGTATGAGTTCCCATAGACTCATCAACTACTACAGTGGCTTGATCAGCTGCCACATCCTCAGTGTCACAAACACTGATTGCAGGATGTGCTTCAAAATTCATGTCCAAAGAATCAACAAAGTTATCAACATCAGCATTTGCAGCATCTGCTCTGACATTAACAGCATCATTGTCTTCAACCAACTCATCAACATTTACTATGTCCTTTGTAGGCACAGTAGCTTCAACATTGACATCAGCCTCCTGAGTAACAACATCAGGAGCTTCATTCTGTTCAGCTTCAGGAACAGCTTCAGTATCTAACTCATCAAAAAGATAGTCAGCTACCAATCTTCTTCTTCTATGATGCAGAGTTTCAGTATCTTCCTCATCAGCAGAACGTGGTCTCTTTGCTCTGCTCTTCTTAGATGAACCAACAGACATTGGCACAGAAGTTTTTGACACTCCAACCTCAGTAGATGGCTTAACAGTCTTTGCAGGTTTAAAAGCCCTGTGTTTGATTCTACCACCTTTATGAATTGGTTGTGATGTAGATGGAGGAACTTCAGTGTTTATTGGTTCTGGTTGTGGGTCTGTTTGAATAGAATTATCCAAAAACTGCTGCACTAATGCAGGCAGTAAGAGATCACCTACATGACCCTTCTTCACATCTTTGTTCACAAGATCAGAGAATATACGTTTGTGTAATTTAAAACAAGGAATTACATCTGCATCAATAATATCTACCCCACTAACACATGCAGAAAATAAAAGCTGACAAAATCTAGCAAAGTAAACTACTCCCCTATTCTCAGTCATTTTCTCTCCTATGTTACTTAAAACAAGTCGACCAAAATCAAAATTGTTACCATAGAGAAGAGAATACCCTATTTGTAGACTGTCAATGGTTATTGCATCCCAGTTTGTGCACTTCTTCCCGAACGTTCTTGTTATACAGTCAAAGAAAAAGCTCCACTCCTTCCTCAAGAACGGTCGCTTCAATTGACCTATCTTGGCTAAAGATCCACCATAACCTATCTCCCTCATCATCCTCAGCAAATCAGCATCACCAACAGCAATGGTGTAAGCAGTATATTCACCAAAGCCCATAGCAGCACGTACCGTACCAGGAGTAATTACATACTCTGTTTCTTGAAATTCGAAAAGAATAGATGGCGTTCCAGAATCACCACCATCATCATAGATACCAGTCTCCCAGAAGCTTTTGATTTGAAACCCAGAAAGCCTCTCTGGTTCTACAAGAGCACGCCCAATTGGAGATTGAGCAAGAAAATTCTGCATCAAATGAAACGCCTTCGGTGCGTTCTCATTAACCAATGGAGCAGCATAATTATTAGGAACGAATTCAAGCCCAGAAGATACAAAAGCAGTAGAACCCATTAGTACGATTTAGAAGTAAGCAGAGAATGACTTAGAGAATATCTGAGAGTGTTTGCAGTAAGAGTGTTTGTGAAAATGTGTGTGTTAGGCCGAATACACAATATATAATCAAGTATGTATGAGAATAATAATTAAGAACACAGGTTTGTAAATCAACAAACTGAATTTATATTAACAACTTCTCTCTTTATGATGTTAACGAATCACAAAGAGCTTCTAGGTTACAAGAATAATATATTTAATAATCACATCCCTTCTAGGGATAACCTATCTGTGTTTATATAGTACACAGTTACACAATCCTTATCTAATTGATATTCCTACAAATTAGCTATACAATTGATATCAATTAAGGATTGCTTCTTATCTTCTATTCCGTTTCCTTAGCTGTATCAATATATTCTGCTTCTTTCCATCTTCAGAATATATTGCTTCTAGAATCTTCAATTCAGCACCGACAGCTAATTCAACTATCACCTTGTCAGACTTTAAATAAACTCTGACCGGCTTCCATTAAACTCTTCACCCTGTCAGAGTTTAATTAAACTCTGACCGGCTTCTGATAAACTCTGGTCAGTACCTGTTGCTTAAACACTGATAAACAAACGTCAGCAATTATTATATCTAACAATCTCCCCCAACTTGTTCATAATAAAATGTACAAGTTAAACATATAATTGATGATGTCAAAAACTTTTAACAAATGCAGTGTTTAACATATAACAGAGTTTAATTTAAAACAGAGTTTAAATTTGACTTAGAATAGAAAATATATTAAAAACTTACAGTCAGACTTTACTTGATTTCTTGAATATCAGGCACAGTCCTGATATAATCTAACAGTAGTTTCTTCTCAGCTCTATTCAATTCAGCAATCATAATCTTCTTCAGCTCCTTCATTTCTGGTTCATCTTCACCAATTTGATAAATGGCAGCCCTCAAAGAATATATGCTGTTTTTGTTCATTTCATTGCCAAGTCTGATATAAAAAGGTTTATCAGACTCTAGATTGAACTCAAGAACCTTTTTATTTAGTGCAGTTCTGAACCTAGCACTATTCCTTTTCATTTCTACCAACTTTCCATGTGCATCTCTGTATTTAGGAATGTATGCACTTGATACTCCAGCTCCACTCAAAACTTTGGATTTCATCATCCTTTCCTTCAAAACTCGAGCAGCATCATAAGTACTTCTATTCTTTACTTCAAGTAGATATAGAACATACTCTAGCTCTTCCCAAAGTTTTAACTGGATATCAAATTCACCAAATCTATACACTCTGCCATCAGCCATAAAATATAACAAGAATTCCTTTTTGATTCCTTTGTGAAAAATCATCTGTACAGATTCCAGTTTGTTAAGGCCTTCTTGAGTAATTCCAACTCCAAATTCTGCCAATGAAAACTTGTCTTGAGATCTGTTATTAGTTCTTCTCTCTCTGTGTGAACCCAGTCCAGATTTGTCAAAGGCTTCTTTTCCCAATACTGTTCTGGTTTCTGAGAAATTCACAGTTTCAAGCTTTAAGTCTTCAAGAATTTTCGATTTGCTGAATCCTGGAAGTAGTGTAGATTTCTGTACAACTTGAGCAACGTCAGAGGTTGTCATGTCTTCAATAGAAACATCAACTTGAGCAGCGTCAGAGGTTGATTTAACTAATCTTGTTTCAACTTGAGCAATGTCAGAGGTTGAAATATCTTTCTTCTTTAGGTTAGGCTCTTCAATCATTATGCCTTTACCCTTATCAGAGTTTCTAATCACAGGTCTCCTTGTATTTTGTACACTCTGTTGAATATTCTCTTTGATAGAAATACCAACTTCTTTCTTTCTAGGAGCCTTGATTTCCTTTCTCTTGTAGATTCCAGCTTCAAGATTTTTCTTGTGTTCCTCAGCAAGCATTTGCTCTTCAGCCTGGATATCTTCAATAGTTACATTCTTTCCATGCTCTTTCATGAATATCTTAGCAGCAATCTCTTCATCAGTAGATGGATTAGTTGAAACAACTAAACTCTTGAGATTTGAAGTAGATTGTCCACCAGAGTTTATCTTTTCAGAGTTTATTTGTCTACCAGAGTTTACTCTAGTCCTGCTTTGCCTTTGAGCAATGACCTTTCCTTTATTTCCTTTGCTTCCCCCATCAGTAGAATCATCCCTCTGTCTCAGAGCTTGAATGTCTTTGCATTTGTCTTTAGGTACATTCTCCCCCTTTTTGACATCATCAGAAAGTAATACTGATGTCAGCAATTCTAGAGCATTAGAAATAGAATTCAATTGAGTAGACATTTCAGCCTGATTCTCCTCAACTTTTCCAAGCCTTTTCTTGATTTCCTCAGAATCCTTGGCTTGCTGCTTGAATTGTGTAGAATAAAATGATCTGTCAAGCTTCAAAGTTGTATCCCTGAGAGAAAATTCATTCCTTAGATTTGTAAACATCTGTTGATTCTCATCAAATCTATTATTAAGAGATTTGACTTGAACAACAGTTGCCTGTAAACTTGTAAGAACATCAGTATTGGATATCTTCTTAACAGAATCAGATAGCAAATCTGCAGCCCTTTGTGCTGAGAAAACGCAATCTGCATCAGCCCAATTTTTGTAGTACATATTCTGGAAATGCTCATTGGTCTGTCTATTAACTTCCATTCTTTCATCACTATTGACATCATCAGCCAATGAAACTTGAATGCTAGGATGTGAATGAGAACCCTCAGCATCATTTCCAGCTTCTTCATTAGTGTCTGCTGCATTTTCAGGAAGAATATTTTCAGCAGTAAACTGTGCAGCTTCATCAATTTTCTCTTATGCGACAGCTTCAGGAATATCAGAGTTTACCTTAGCAAAAACCTCTGCTTCTCTTTGAATCTGATTAACCTCCTCACCTTTGTCAAGATCACAAGAAATAATTTTAGTATGAGTGGCTAGAGATTCTTCTACCTGATCAGTGACTTGATCAGCTTCCACACCCTCTGTATAATGATCAGAATGGATAGAGGTGTGTGCTTCACGATCAAAAACTCTGCTATCAGAATGAGTAGCAGCGTCCTCAACTACATCATGAACCTTTGATGTAGGAGCATCGAAATCCATAGTAGCATCAGTATTTAATCTGTCTAGATTGACAGCTTCAGCATTTGCAGCATCCTCCTGAACAAACACTTCAGGAGTTTCAGTGTTTACAAACACTCTGTCCTCATCAGCATTTATAATATCCTCCTCAACAACAATTTCAGGAGTATCTTGAGGAACAGCTTCAACCACAATCTCCTCATTCTCTGATGCAGGAGCTTCAGTGTCCTTAGAGACTCTGTCCATGGTTATATTTACAGCACCAAAAAGATGTGCAGCCACTAGTCTTCTTTTTCTCTGATGAAGAGTTTCTTCATCAGTTTCAGTCTCTGAGGTTTCAACAACAGACTTTGCCCTATTGGCTCTTCTTTTCTTTAGCCTTGTCTTCTGAGGCAGCTCTTCAGGTGTTGATGCCCCAGCTTCAGTAGATGGTTTCCTTGCAGGTTTAGTACCAATGTGCTTGGTCCTACCTCCCCTTGCAGGTTTAACAGAAGTTGATGGAGGTTCTGGTTGAGATTCAACTTGTGGTTGTGGATTTACTTGAGCATCCACAAACTGTTGCATAGAAGTAGGCAGCAAAAGATCTCCAACAATGCCTTTCTTAATGTCTTTATTTACTAGATCAGTAAATACTCTCTTATGTAATTTAAAACAAGAAACATCTGCTTCAAATACATTATCTCCTTCAACACAATAAGAAACCAAAAGCTGACAGAATCGAGAAAAATAAACAACTCCTCTATTCTCGGTCATCTTCTCCCCTAAATTAGTCAACACAAGTCGTGCAAAATCAAAATGATTATCATATAATAAAGAATACCCGATTTGCAGACTGTCTGTGGGAATAGCATCCCAATTTGTGCATTTCTTGCCAAATGTCCTGGTAATGCAATCGAAGAAGAAACTCCATTCTTTGCGCAGAAACGGCCTTTTTAGTTTCCCAATCTTTGTCAATGGCCCAGAGTAGCCAATCTCTCGCATCATTCGGATTAAATCCTCATCACCCATGCCAATAGTATAGGAAGAATATTCAGGAAACCCCATTGCATCTCGAATAGTACCAGCAGTAATAACATACTCTGTTTCGTCAAACTCAAAGATTATGGATGGGCTCCCAGTTTCACCACCATCATCATAAACCCCTGTCTCCCAGAATGCCTTGATTTGTAAACCAGAAAGTGTGGCTGGTTCAACTAAAGCACGCCCAATCGCTGACTGAGCAAGAAACCTTTGAATCATATGAAATGCTTCTGGTGCGTTTGCAGTGTTTAGTGGTGCGGTATAATTGTTTGGAACGAACTCTAACCCAGACGAAACGAAAGCTGTGGTTGCCATTAGAAGATTTTGAAGAAAGAACAAGTAATCGATGTGAAAGCTTAACAGAGTTTATGTGGAGAAAGGTGTTTGTGAATATGTGTGTGTGATAATAGATGTAAATGAGTAAGATGTGAAAAGTTTAATTGAAGATGTGTGTATTGTATTTAAAAGAAAATTAAAGATTAAAAACTGAAGAGTTTTTAAGCATTAATACACAACTGTCTTACTCCTATAATCATGTGAGTGGGAAACATGTCAAACGTGCATACGCTAATAGCTGTATTGAACAACTTCCAATACACACGTGCAGACGTGGAGACACATGTCATCACATATCCGCTCATTGAAAAAAAATCAATAATAATAAAATTATCGATTTTAATATCTCAGAAACATAATAATAAAGTACGAAGGAGCTCAACAGTCAGAAGAATAATGACTGTCTTGGAACTCCGCACTTTACTGTTTCCAGAGCTTCGAGCCAATCAAAACCTTTCAGTTGCCCTGTTGGATGCTATAAAAGCTAGAGCATTGTAACAACAGGCAATACATATATTAAAACAAATACCATATATCAAATGGCAGGAACCTTTGAATTCATAGATGTAGAAGCTTTCTTGAATCTGAACTGGCGTCAACAAGCAAACTATATCATTGATGAGTTTCTTGTTTTATCATTCCTGAATGATGAAGGTCTCATCGCTGATGATGAGATAGCTGAAGGACCTATCTCCAATCCCTATGTGCACATCATTCGTCCTGGGCCATATGATGTGCCCATCCTTGCAGATGATGATGCTGTGGAGATTTGTATGATGCTCTTTTATCAGAGCTACTTGAAGGGTTCGAAGAAGGAATTCTTCTTGGAATCCTGCAAGCTGCAAGCCAGAAAGAGAATGCGAGAGGATGATGATGATGATTCAACATCAGGGGGTTGTCAAGCCTTGAAAATCCCAGATGCTATAATAACCTGTTAATCGAACAAGTAGCTAGACAAGAGTATGAACTTGTCTGAATGTAAACAAAGTTTGAATCGATTAATGAGAAAGATCCATTTTTTTTTGTTTTACATATCAGAATCGCAAATAATCGTAAAGTGAAAGAAATGATATCACTTTAAATAGTAAACTAACATACTCATCAGCACTACTAATCACCATCAGGACTTATCAAACATACTCTTTCTTTTCTCTGTTTAATGCAAAATTACATCACAAATCATACTTTTTCGACAAACAAATGTCTAATCTCAAAATTATAAAGTGTCTGAAACAAAGAAATTATTTTAACCATCAGAGATTAAAACAAAGTTACCTCGGCATATGTCACACAATACATCAGTGTTTACCATTTGTCCTTCTTTGTCAATAAACTCTTTTCTCAAACTGTACAGGTGTGAAAATATGTGTGTGCAATAGCAGAGTTTACCGTAATCAATATTTAGATCATCTCAAAGTGCATAACATCCACAAACGAAAGTAGTAAAAACTAGTTGCCTAAACTCTCATGTATAACATAACATCTGATTTTATATCTAAACTCTGTTTTCTGATATCCTTTCATTTGGATATATCTTTTAATTTTTCACCCCCTTTCTTTATTTTTATTTTTTTTATGTTATATATATATTTTTTTTCTTTATTTTTCCAGTAATCAGTGGTTGGCACTAGTCACCAAAAATCAACGATTTTAGCCCTTATTTCATACAATAAGTTCCTGGATCTTCCTAGGCACAACATGATCTCAAAGGAATTTGTGTTCTTTTTGGCATCTTTTGATTTGAGGGTGAATTCTTTTTAATTAAGAATCAGAGTTTAGACTTTTCATCAGTAAATATAATTAACTTATGAGAGAAAATGCAAACAGCTAATACAGACTCAGTGTATAGGATCAATAAACTAAGAGATGGTATAAATACAGAGACAGTATCATGCTGTGTTAACTTACTGCACATAATCGAGATCAGAGTCTATACAACTCTTAAGGATTCACAGTTACTTACTGAGAATTATGCTTCATACAAATTTCTTCATTGGTCCAAATGTTTCAGACAGAATTACAATCAGAGTATGACATTAAACTGTAACTATCAGAGTATGACCAACAGAGTTTAGCATCAGAGCTTACTTTCAGAGTATGACTGACACTTCACAGAGTTTATCATCAGAGTTTAACATGCTAGTTCACATAACAGTTAACACATGTAAGAAATCATGAACATAAAAAGTGAGTCTAACCCGTATCTCTAGTCAGAACCAGAAATCATTCCAAGTTCATTTACCAATCTTGTAAAAATAGCTTCACTCAAAGGTTTGGTGAAGATATCTGCAAGTTGTTGGTCTGTAGACACAAAATGAAGCTCAATGTTTCCTTCTTCCACATGTTCTCTGATAAAATGATACCTTATGCTGATGTGCTTGGTCATGGAATGCTGTACTGGATTACCTGTCATAGCAATAGCACTTTGGTTATCACAGAAAATAGGTATTCTAGAGTACCTTAGCCCATAATCCAGCAATTGATTCTTCATCCATAAAATCTGTGCACAACAGCTACCAGCTGCTATATACTCTGCTTCTGCAGTGGATGTAGAAATTGATTTCTGTTTCTTACTGTACCAAGAAACCAATCTGTCACCTAAAAATTGACAGCTTCCACTTGTACTTTTTCTGTCTATCTTACAGCCTGCAAAATCTGCATCAGAGTAACCAATTAAATTAAACTCTGATTCTCTAGGATACCACAAACCCAGGGTTATGGTTCCTTTGAGATATTTGAAGATCCTTTTTACAGCTGTTAGATGAGGCTCTCTGGGATCTGCTTGAAATCTTGCACAAAGACATGTTGCATACATGATATCAGGTCTACTTGCAGTAAGATACAGTAGAGACCATATCATTCCTCTGTAGTTAGTCATATCTACTGAGGCTCCTGTGTCTTTGTCAAGCTTCGTTGCTGTAGCCATGGGAGTTGTAGCAGATGAACTATCAAGCATACCAAATTTCTTTAGAAGATTTCTGGTATACTTTGCTTGATTGATAAAAATCCCATCATCTGTTTGCTTGACCTGTAAGCCTAGAAAGTAACTAAGTTCTCCCATCATGCTCATTTGGTACCTGGATTGCATAAGCTTTGCAAACTTCTTACAGAGTTTGTCATTAGTAGATCCAAAAATAATATCATCTACATAAATTTGAACTAAAAGCAAATCATCACCAGAATTGAAATAAAACAAGGTTTTATCAATTGTACCTCTTGTGAACCCACTTTCTAAAAGAAATTGAGCAAGAGTTTCATACCATGCTCTTGGTGCTTGCTTTAGTCCATATAATGCCTTGTCAAGCCTGTAGACATAATCTGGATGCTTGGAATCTACAAATCCTGGTGGTTGTTCAACAAACACTTCTTCTTCAAGCTTCCCATTGAGGAAAGCACTCTTTACATCCATCTGAAAGACTTTAAACTTCTTGTGTGCAGCATAGGCCAGAAAAATTCTTATGGCCTCCAATCTTGCAACTGGAGCAAAGGTTTCATCATAGTCAATTCCTTCCTGTTGTGAATAACCTTTTGCCACAAGTCTAGCCTTGTTTCTTGTAATCACACCTTCACTGTCAGTCTTGTTTCTGAAAACCCACTTTGTACCTACAATTGATCTATTCTTTGGTCTAGGTACAAGTGTCCAGACTTCATTTCTTTCAAATTCATTTAACTCTTCTTGCATTGCTGTAATCCAATTAGCATCTTGAAGAGCTTCCTCCACTTTCTTTGGTTCTGTTTGAGACAAGAAAGCATGATACAGACACTCATTATTTGTTGCACTTCTAGTTCTCACACTAGCATCAGGATCTCCAATTATGAGATCAGGTGTGTGTGCCTGTGTCCACTTTCTTGCTGTTGGTAAGTGGTTTCTTGCATCATTATTGGATCCTCCCCCTTGATCCATGCTCTCCTGATTCATATGTTGACTTTCTGTAGCTTCTGAGGCTCCCCCTGAATTGAATGGTTCAGAGTTTGAACTGTCAGAGTTTGAATCAGTTTCCTCAACTGACTCACTTGCTGTGTCTTGTTGAGCTTCTTCACGCTCCCCCTCAACTGATTCTCTATTTTGTTCAATTTGAGAATTTCCAGTTTCTCCAGTATTTACCAGTAGAGGTTCAGAGTATGCTTCGTCAGAGTTTGTCAACTCTGCTTCATCAGAGTTTATATCATCAGAGAATAGATCTTCATTTTCAAAACGCAGTTGATCATATCCATCCTTGTCTTCAAGTCCAATTATTTTCTTGTCATCAAATGACACATGTATAGATTCCATGATCACCTTAGTTCTTAGATTATAAACTCTGAATGCTTTTGTTGACAATGGATAGCCAACAAAGATTCCTTCATCAGCTTTTAACTCGAACTTTGTCAACTGTTCAGGATGAGTCTTCAACACAAAGCATTTGCATCCAAATATATGAAAATATTTCAAATTTGGCTTCTTATTTTTCACCATCTCATATGGTGTTTTCCCATGCTTGTTGATCAATGTTGCATTTTGAGTAAAACAAGCAGTTTGAACAGCTTCTGCCCAGAAGTATGTTGGTAATTTTGCTTCATCAAGCATAGTTCTGGCTGCTTCAATTAAAGTTCTGTTCTTCCTTTCAACTACACCATTTTGCTGTGGAGTTCCAGGTGCAGAAAATTCTTGTTTCACTCCTCTTTCCTTGCAGAAAGCTTCTAAGATAGAGTTTCTGAATTCAGTTCCATTATCACTCCTTATAATTTTGACTTTGTGCTGTGATCCTTTGTCCAGTAGATTTACATGATCCATCAGAGTTTGAGCAGTTTCATCCTTCTTTGACAAGAAATACACCCATGTATATCTAGTATATTCATCAACAATTACTAGAGCATATTTCTTTCTGCCCATGGACATCACATTCACTGGTCCAAAGAGATCAACATGTAGAAGATGATAAGGTTCCATTACTGAAGATTCAGATTTGCTCTTGAAAGATGACTTCCTTTGCTTGGCCTTTTGACAAGAATCACATAGGCCATCTAGACTGAGTATTGATTTTGGAAGTCCCCTTACAAGATCCTTTCTTATTAGCTCATTGATGTTGTTCAAATTGAGATGAGAGAGCTTCTTGTGCCAGTTCCAACTCTCTTCATTTGACATTCTGGCTGTCAGACACACTGTTTTTCCATCAGAGTTTGTTACCAAACTTGCTTCATAAATGTTGTTGCGCCTGTGTCCAACTAGAACAACTTTTCCAGTAGATTTACTGATAACTTCACAGTATTCACTATGAACATCTACATGGTTTCCTCTGTCACAGATTTGACTCACAGATAGCAGATTATGCTTGAGTCCTGAGACTAGAGCTACATTCGTAATGATGACACTTCCAAGATTGATATTGCCATATCCCAGAGTGTGTCCTATGTTGCCATCTCCATAGGAAACCTTTGGGCCAGCCTTCTCCTTAAAGTCTGATAGCAGGGCTTTATTTCCAGTCATATGTCCTGAGCATCCACTGTCCAAGATAAGTGTGCTCTTTATTATACCCTGCAATCACAAAAAAACACTAAGTGTTAGTTTTAAGGATCCAGACTTGCTTGGATCCTTTGTCTTTCTTAACAGTGTTAGCTTTTGCAGCGGAATCTGTATTATCAGAGTTTAAACTAACATTGTCAGATTTTACACTAGCAGAGTTTGCTCTAACCCATTTCAAGTTGGGTTTTAGCTCATAATAGTTGTGATAAATAGCATGATAACTCTTACAAGTATAAATGGAATGCCAAGTGCTCCCACAGTGTTTGCATAAAGTTTGTGGTTTAACTCTTACATAATCATTCTTTATTCCTGATGTAGAAGATAAAGAATTAATATGTTTGTTCTTAGTGCAAAATCTAGCAAGATGATTAGAACTACCACAATTGTAACATGTTTTTCTTGACGCACCAGCATTAGGCAAATGATTATTTCTGTTATTTATGCCTACTTTTCCATTCCTATTTTTCTTGGACCCTTTAGGTTTCATGGCAGACTTTACCTCTTTCAACTTATGATTGAACTGTTTACCTGTCATCAAGCCAACATTAACCTGTTTTTCACAAGTTTTTACTGGTTTTCTAACAGCTTCTACTTCCATAAGTTTTTCTGTTATAATATTTTCCTGTTTTTCACAAGCTTCATCTGATTCCATATCAGCTTCCCTTATTACAACAGATTTTAACTTATTGGCTTCTGGAACAAATTTCACAGGTTTAAGTTGTGGTTTTACCTTAACCTTGTCTTTAAACCTAAGTTCATCATTTTCACAATAACCTAAACCTACAGAATCAGTCTGAAACACTTGATGAGTGTCTCTTCCAGAATCTGTCCAAGTTTTGATTATTTTTCTTTCTTTTTCTAAATCAGATTCTAGTTGCCTATATCTTTTCAGCAACTCCTGTTCTACATAAACAGCATCATCTCTTTCTTTTTGAATCTGCTTCATATTTTCAAGTTCTTCTTCAAGAAACTTGTTTCTATCTTTAAGACTAAGATTCTCAGCTTTAATTCTCTCATTCTCTAAGGTCTGATCCCTATAGCTAACATGAACACTTTTCAGATATACTCTTAACTCAGAGATATTATCAGTATCATAAGCATAAGTAGTTAGGGGTACCTTATTTTCCGATGATTCAGTCTCATCTCTGACAGTTGCCATAAGAGCATAGTTTTCTCCATCATCAGAGTCTGAAGTATCTGCCCAGTCTTTGCCTTTAGAGATAAGTGCTTTCTCAGTTTTGCCTTTCTTGCACTCTGGGGCATAATGACCCATCTCCTTACACTTGTAGCACTGGATTTCAGATTTATCCTTCTTGCCAGACTTGGTCTCCCTTCCATCAGATTTTCTGAAACTTCTCCTTTCAGAATTTGAATCTTTCCTTGAGAATCTCTTTCCCTTCTTGAAGTTCTTGAATCCCATCTTCTTAAAGGTCTTTACCATCAATGCAGCCATTTGCATCATCTGTTCTTCATCATCCTCAGAATCAGAAGCTTCATCAGAGTTTGAATCATCATCAGAGTTTGATGACTCACTCTCAGATTTAATGACTAAAGCCTTTCCCTTGGCTTTCTTCCTTGATGATTCCTTCTTAATGGGCTTCTCCTCGACTTTGAGAGCAACAGATTTTGTCTTTTTACTCATTCTTCTATTCCTTTGTTCTATCTCCAGTTCATGAGTTTTCAACAAACCATAGATTTCATCAAGTTCTGTATCAGCAAGTTCATAATTATCTCTTATTGTGGTTGTCTTTAAATCCCACTTTTCAGGTAGAGATAACAGAAACTTGAGATTTGACTCTTCAAGATCATATTCTTTATCAACCAGAGACAGATCATTCAATAATTTGCAAAATCTGTCATGAGTCTCAGTCAAGGTTTCATTAGGTCTTGAATCAAAGTGCTCATATTCCTGAGTTAGTATGGTCCTCCTATTCTTCTTGATAGCACCTGTTCCTTGGCATCTGACTTCTAGAGCATCCCATATCTCTTTGGCAGTCTTGCAGCCAATTACTCTGTTAGACATAACATTATCTAAAGCACTGTGGAGAAGATGTCTAACCTTTGCATCCTTTGCAATCGATGAGATGTCCTCAGGAGTCATATCTTTCTTTTCCTTTGGAACAGTCTTCTGTTCTTGACCATCAACAACAGGGGATAATTTTGTTGGCATATGAGGACCATCATATATTCTGTCAAGATATTCTGGATCTGTAGCCTCCAGAAACATGGTCATCTTAACCTTCCAAATCGGATACTCTACTGGCCTGAGAATTGGAACCCTGATTGTTTCATATCGACTCACAGAATTGGGCTTAACCTGTTCAGCCTTAGGAGCAGTTTGATTTTCTTCAGACATGATTAATACTGTGTTTGAATCGTAAAACTGTATATATTAAACAGCCTTAGCTCTGATACCAATTGTTAGGCCGAATACACAATATATAATCAAGTATGTATGAGAATAATAATTAAGAACACAGGTTTGTAAATCAACAAACTGAATTTATATTAACAACTTCTCTCTTTATGATGTTAACGAATCACAAAGAGCTTCTAGGTTACAAGAATAATATATTTAATAATCACATCCCTTCTAGGGATAACCTATCTGTGTTTATATAGTACACAGTTACACAATCCTTATCTAATTGATATTCCTACAAATTAGCTATACAATTGATATCAATTAAGGATTGCTTCTTATCTTCTATTCCGTTTCCTTAGCTGTATCAATATATTCTGCTTCTTTCCATCTTCAGAATATATTGCTTCTAGAATCTTCAATTCAGCACCGACAGCTAATTCAACTATCACCTTGTCAGACTTTAAATAAACTCTGACCGGCTTCCATTAAACTCTTCACCCTGTCAGAGTTTAATTAAACTCTGACCGGCTTCTGATAAACTCTGGTCAGTACCTGTTGCTTAAACACTGATAAACAAACGTCAGCAATTATTATATCTAACAGTGTGTGTGACAGTAAAGTGTGAATTGGAGTAAGTTGTGAAAAGTTTAAACGAGTTTGTGTATTGTATATTAATACAAAATAAAGAATTAAAAACTGAACAGTTTCTAATCAATACACACAGCTGTCTTACTCCGTGAAACGTGTGAGTGGGACACGTGGCACACATGCAATGACTGACAACAGTAATTGACAGTTTCCAATGCGCATGCGCAGTAAAAAGAGCAATAATTACCGCCTATTACACTTTCCTAGACACTCAACCTCTCTTATCTGTTTAATACACTCTTGAACTGTTATCCAATCATACTCTTTTGAATGTTCAAAACAGATGTCTTTTCTCAAAATCATAATATGTCTGAAACAAACAAAAAATTTATTTTAAACATCAGAGATTAAAATTAAATTACCTCGGCGTAGAGTACACTGTTCATCCGTGTTTACCAATCATCCTCCTTTATTCATAAACTCTTTTCACAAACTGTACAGGTGTGAATATTTGTGTGTGACTTAGCAGAGTTTAATGAATATAAATATTTAGAGCATCTCAAAGTGCATAAAATCCACAAAATAAATCAGTAAAAACTGGTTGCCCAAACTCTCATGTATAAAACAAAATCTGATATCATCTAAACTCTGTACCTATAAATATATTATTTTCACCCCCTTCTAAATTTTTTATTTTTTTTTATTTTTTTTTATTATTTTTCCAGTAATCAGTGGTTGGCACTAGTCACCAAAAATCAAAAAATTTAGCCCTTATTTCATACAATAAGTTCCTGGGTCTTCCTAGGCACAACATGATCTCAAAGGAATTTGTGCTTATTTTTGCATCTTTTGATTTGAGGGTGAAATATTAGCAACTAATTATCAGAGTTTAGACTTTCATCAGTTAACACAATTAATTTATGAGAGAAAGTGCAAACAGCTAATACAGACTCAGTGTATAGGATCAATAAACTAAGAGATGTTATAAATATAGAGACAGTATCATGTTGTGTAAAATTTCTGCACATATTTGAGATCAGAATTTATATCACTCGGAAGGATTCATGATTACTTACTGAGAATCATGCTTCATACAATTTTCTTCATCGGTCCATATGTTTCAGACAAAATCACAATCAGAGTTTAACATCAGAGTTTAACTGACAGAGTATGACTGACACATTATGTCTAACAGAGTATGATTTCAGAATTTGACAAACTGGTATGAATGACAGTTAACATATGCAAAGAACATGAGCACCAAATCACAGAAATATAGATTTTGAGTCTAACCAGTATCTCTAGTCAAAACCAGAGACCATTCCAAGTTCATTTACCAGTCTTGTAAAGGTAGCTTCACTCAAAGGCTTGGTGAAGATATCTGCAAGCTGTTGGTCCGTAGACACAAAATGAAGCTCAATATTTCCTTCTTCCACATGTTCCCTGATAAAATGATACCTTATGCTGATGTGCTTGGTCATGGAGTGTTGTACTGGATTACCTGTCATAGCAATAGCACTTTGATTATCACAGAAAATAGGTATTTTAGAGTACCTTAATCCATAATCCAGCAACTGATTCTTCATCCACAGAATCTGTGCACAACAGCTACCAGCAGCAATATACTCTGCTTCTGCAATGGATGTAGAAATTGATTTCTGTTTCTTGCTATACCAAGAAACTAATCTGTCACCTAAAAATTGACAGCTTCCACTTATGCTCTTTCTGTCAATCTTACAGCCTGCAAAGTCTGCATCAGAGTAACCAATTAATTTAAACTCTGATTCTCTAGGATACCACAAACCAAGGGTTATGGTTCCTTTGAGATATTTGAAAATTCTCTTCACAGCTGTTAGATGAGGCTCTCTGGGATCTGCTTGAAATCTTGCACAAAGACTTGTTGCATACATGATATCTGGTCTACTTGCAGTCAGATAAAGAAGAGACCCTATCATGCCTCTGTAGTTTGTAATATCTACTGAAGCCCCTGTATCTTTGTCTAGCTTTGTTGCAGTAGCCATGTGAGTCGTGGCAGATGAACTATCAAGCATACCAAATTTCTTGAGAAGATTTCTGGTATATTTTGCTTGATTGATAAAAATCCCATCATCTATTTTCTTGACCTGTAAGACTAGAAAATAACTAAGCTCTCCCATCATGCTCATTTGGTACCTGGACTGCATAAGCTTTGCAAACTCTAGTGAACCCACTTTCTAAAAGAAATTGAGCCAGAGTTTCATACCATGCTCTAGGTGCCTGCTTTAGTCCATAAAGTGCTTTGTCAAGCCTGTAGACATAATCTGGATGCTTGGGATCTACAAACCCTGGTGGTTGTTCAACAAAGACTTCTTCTTCAAGTTTCCCATTGAGAAAAGCACTTTTCACATCCATCTGAAAAACTTTGAACTTTTTGTGAGCAGCATATGCTAGAAAAATTCTTATGGCCTCCAATCTTGCAACTGGAGCAAAGGTTTCATCATAGTCAATTCCTTCCTGTTGAGAATATCCTTTTGCCACAAGTCTAGCCTTATTCCTTGTAATTATTCCCTCACTGTCAGTCTTGTTTCTGAAAACCCATTTTGTACCAACAATAGATCTGTTTTTAGGTCTTGGTACAAGTGTCCATACTTCATTTCTTTCAAATTCATTTAACTCTTCCTGCATAGCTGTTATCCAGTTAGCATCTTGAAGAGCTTCTTCCACTTTCTTAGGCTCTGTTTGAGATAGAAATGCATGAAACAAACATTCATTTGTTGTAGCACTTCTCGTTTTCACACTTGCATCTGGATCTCCAATAATTAGGTCAGGTGTATGAGCTTGTGTCCACCTCCTTGCTGTTGGTAAGTGGCTTCTTTCATCATTATTAGATCCTCCCCCTTGATCCATGCTCTCCTGATTTTCTTCTTGACCATCTGCATTCTCTGAGTCTCCCCCTGAATTAAACTACTCAGTGTTTGAACTTTCAGAGTTTGACCCAGACTGTGTGTTAGATTCTTCAGCTGACTCACTTTCAGAATTTGAGTCATCATTTTGAGATGTGGCTGAAGTATCTTCATGCTCCCCCTCAACTGGTTCTCTATTTTGTTCTGTCAAAGAAACTTCTTCAGTGTTTACCAGTAGAGGTTCAGAGTATGCTTCGTCAGAGTTTGTTGGATTGGCTTCATCAGAGTTTACGTGATCAGAGTTTAGATCTTCATTTTCAAAGCAAAGTTGATCATGATATTCTTCATCTTCTATTCCAGTTATTTTCTTGTCATCAAATGACACATGTATAGATTCCATGATCACTTTAGTTCTCAGATTGTAGACTCTGAATGCTTTAGTTGACAGTGGGTATCCAACAAAAATTCCTTCATCAGCTTTTAAGTCAAACTTTGTCAACTGTTCAGGATGAGTTTTCAACACAAAGCATTTGCACCCAAAAATATGAAAATATTTCAGGTTTGGTTTCTTTTTCTTCACCATCTCATATGGTGTTTTCCCATGCCTTTTGATCAGTGTTGCATTTTGAGTAAAACAAGTTGTTTGAACAGCTTCTGCCCAGAAATAAGTTGGCAATTTTGCTTCTTCAAGCATTGTTCTGGCAGCTTCTATTAAGGTTCTGTTCTTTCTTTCAACTACACCATTTTGCTGTGGAGTCCCTGGTGCAGAAAATTCTTGCTTCACTCCTCTTTCCTTGCAAAATTCTTCCATGGCAGCATTTCTGAATTCAGTACCATTATCACTTCTTATAATTTTCACTTTATACTGTGATCCTTTGTCCAGTAGCTTTACATGATCCATAAGAGTTGAGGCAGTTTCATCCTTCTTTGCTAAGAAATACACCCAGGTGTACCTAGTGTACTCATCAACAATGACTAGAGCATATTTCTTTCTGCCTAAGGACATTATATTTACTGGACCAAATAGATCAACATGAAGAAGATGATAAGGATCCATAACTGAAGATTCAGACTTACTCTTGAAAGATGACTTCCTTTGCTTGGCCTTTTGACAAGAATCACACAGACCATCTAAGCTGAGTATTGACTTTGGAAGTCCCCTTACAAGATCTTTTCGAATCAGATCATTGATGTTGTTCAAGTTTAGATGAGAGAGCTTCTTATGCCATTTCCAACTCTCTTCATTTGACATTTTTGCAGACAGACACACAGCTTTTCCTTCAGAGTTTGTTACCAAACTTGCTTCATAGATGTTGTTACGTCTGTGTCCAACTAGAACAACTTTCCCTGTAGATTTGCTGATAACCTCACAGTATTCAGGTTGAAAATCTACATGATAACCTCTGTCACATATTTGACTCACAGATAGCAAGTCATGCTTGAGTCCTGGGACTAGAGCTACATTTGTGATGATGACACTTCCAAGATTGATATTGCCATATCCCATAGTACGTCCTATGTTGCCATCTCCATAGGAAACTTTTGGGCCAGCCTTCTCCTCATAGTCTGATAGCAGGGCTTTATTTCCAGTCATGTGTCATGAACATCCACTGTCCAAGACTAGGGTACTTTCCCTTATGCCCTGCAATCAAAAACAATTACAAATAGTTAGATTTAAGGATCCAGACTTGCTTGGATCCTTTGGCTTTCTTAATATAGTTAGCTTTTGCAGCGGAATTTTTATCAACAGAGTTTAAGCTAACTGTATCAGAGTTTAAACTATCAGAATTTACACTTGCAGAATCAACTTTAACCCATTTCAAATTGGGCTTCAACTCATAATAGTTGTGATAAATAGCATGATAATTCTTGCAAGTATAAATAGAATGCCAAGTGCTCCCACAGTGTGTGCATAAAGTCTGTGGTCTAACCCTAACATAATCATTCTTTACTCCAGACTTGGAGGGTAAAGAATTAATATCTTTGTTCTTCCTGCAAAAACTGGCAAGATGGTTAGTACTACCACAACTATGACATGTCTTTCTAGGAGCATCAGAATTAGGCAGATAATCATTTCTTTTATTAATGCCTACTTTTCCATTCCTATTTTTCTTGGACACTTTCTGTTTGTTGACAGACTTTACCTCTTTGAGCTTATGTTTGAATTGTTTTTCTGTCATCAAACCAACATTAACCTGTTTATCACGGATTTTTACTGGTTCTTTAACAGCTTCTGTCTCAATCTGATTTTCTGTTATTGAACCAACATTAACCTGTTTTTCACAAGTTTCAACTGGCTCCATAACAGCTTCTTCCACAACTACAGATTTTAGCTTATTGGATTCAGGAACAAATTTCATAGGTTTAAGATTTGATCTAACTTTAACTTTATCTTTAAACCTAAGTTCATCTTCCTCACAGTAACCTAACCCAACTGTGTTTGTTTGAAAAACTTGATGTGTATCTTTTCCAGAGTTTGTCCAGGTTTTAATTACTTTTCTCTCTTTTTCTAATTCAGATTCAATTTGCCTATATCTTTTAAGTAATTCATGTTCAACATAAACAGCATCATCTCTTTCCTTTTGAACTTGTTGCATGTTAACAAGCTCTTCTTCAAGAAATTTATTTCTCTCTTTAAGCTTAAGATTCTCAGATTTAATTCTCTCATTCTCTAAAGTCTGATCTCTGTAACTAACATGTATGCTTTTAAGATAAATTCTCAATTCAGATATGTTATCAGTATCATAAGCATAAGTTGTTAGGGGTACCTTATTTTCAGATGAGTCAGTTTCATCTTTGACAGTTGCCATGAGAGCATAGTTTACATCCTCATCTGAATCTGAAGTGTCTGCCCAGTCTCTTCCTTTAGTGATGAGTGCTTTTTCAGATTTTCCTTTCTTGCACTCTGGAGCATAGTGACCCATCTCTTTACACTTGTAGAACTGGATCTCAGACTTATCTTTCTTCCCATATTTGATATCCCTTCCTTCAGACTTTCTGAAACTCTTCCTTTCAGAGTTTGAATCTCTCCTAGAGAATCTCTTTCCTTTCTTGAAGTTCTTGAAACCCATCTTTTTGAAAGTCTTCACCATCAAAGCAGCCATTTGCATCATTTGTTCTTCATCATCCTCAGATTCAGAAGAGGCATCAGTGTATGAGTCATTATCAGAGTTTGATGACTCATTCTCAGAGTTTATGACCAAAGCTTTTCCCTTAGCTTTCTTCTTTGATGTTTCTTTCTTCATGAGTTTTTCTTCAACCTTGAGAGCAACAGATTTTGTCTTCTTACTAGTTCTTCTGTTCCTTTGTTCTATCTCCAGTTCATGAGTTTTAAGCAACCCATAGATTTCATCAAGCTCTGTATCTGCAAGCTCATAATTATCTCTTATTGTTGTTGTCTTTAAATCCCATCTTTCAGGTAGAGATAAAAGAAACTTGAGATTAGACTCTTCAAGATCATATTCTTTATCAACCAGAGATAAATCATTCAACAGTTTACAGAATCTGTCATATGTTTCAGTCAAAGTTTCACCAGGTCTTGAGTCAAAGTGTTCATACTCATGTGTCAGTATAGTCTTTCTGTTCTTCTTTATAGCACTAGTTCCTTGGCATCTGACTTCTAAAGCATCCCAAATTTCTTTGGCAGTTTTGCAACCAATAACTCTGTTAGACATGACATTATCTAAGGCACTGTGGAGAAGATGTCTAACCTTTGCATCCTTTGCAATCGATGAGATGTCTTCAGGAGTCAAATCTTTCTTTTCCTTTGGAATAAGCTTTTGCTCTTCACCAGCAACAACAGTGGACAGTTTAATCGGTTTATGAGGACCATTATAGATTCTATCAAGGTATTCTGGATCTGTGGCTTCCAGAAACATGGTCATCTTCACCTTCTATATTGGATATTCCGCTGATCTGAGAATTGGAACCCTAATAGTCTCATATCGACTCACAGAGGTAGGTTGAACCTTTTCAGGAGCTGCACCGGTTGGAATTTGTTCAGTCATGATTATACTTGTGTTTGAATCGTAAAACTGTATATATTAAACAGCCTTGGCTCTGATACCAATTGTTAGGCCGAATACACAATATATAATCAATATATGTATGAGAATAACAATTAAGAACACTTTTTATGATCGATAAACTGAATTATATTAAATAACTCTTCTCTCAGTGATGTAAAATATCACAGAGAGCTGCTAGGTTACAAGAATAATGTATTCAGTATTCGCATCCCTTTTAGGGTTAACCTATATGTGTTTATATAGTACACAGTTACATAATCAATCTCTAATTGATATTCCTATAAATCATCTATACAATTTATATCAATTTAGGATTGCTTCTGTCTTCTGTCCCGTTTCTTTAGCTATCTCAATATATCTTGCTTCTTTCCATCTTCAAGATATATTGCTTCTAGAATCTTCAAGTATGCACCGACAGCTAAATAAACTCTCACCCCGTCAGACTTTAACAAACTCTGACTGGCTTCTAGTGTAAACTCTGATAAGTACCTGTTACTTAAACACTGATAAACAATCATCAGCAATTATATCTAACACTTAACATATAACACATTTCTGTATAAATCATTTTGTAACTAACAACGAATGGCATACTTTCTGTAGTATCCGTTGTTGGGAAGCTTATCCACGGATAAGTAATTATGTAGCATATTCAATTTTACTCTAGTCTAAGGATTGAAAGTATTAAGTAGGGCTGAGCATCCGGTCGGTTCGGTCCAGAACCGGACCGAACCGAATAGACCGAGAACCGAATTATCATTTTTTTCCGGACCGAACCGAACCGAAATTGTATTTGGACCGGAACCGAACCGAACCGAAATAATGCTATTCGGTTCGGTTCTTTCATAAAAGAACCGAATTTTTTTCAAATAAAAAATTTTTATTTCAAAAAAAGCCAAAAGATATGATTTTTCTAAAAATAAAAATATTAGCTAATGAAATACAAGTATGAAATGTAAATATAATAGTTCAAACTTCAAATCTCAAACCAAAAATAAGCCATGCAAAATTTTGAATATATACATACATATAAAATTAATATATTATATCTATAAAAATTATATAAATATATATAAAAAAAATTCGGTCTATTCGGTTCGGACCGAATTTTTTTTGAAAGAACCGAACCGAACCGATATTTATTTCGGTCTATTCGGTCCGGACCGAAAAGACCGAATTTTCAGAAAATTAGAACCGAACCGAACCGAAATTATACTATTCGGTTCGGTTTTTCGGTTCTGGTTCGGTTCTGCTCAGCCCTAGTATTAAGTACTAAGTCATGTTGACTTTCAGTAGATAAGCGGGATAGGATAGCTAATTGTAAATAGGTTGTGCTATGTAATTCTGTTTAAGTGAAAATAAATGACAACAGATGAAGACTTAATGATATCCACAGATGATCAACTCGATTTATCCACGGATGACCAACTTAATATCATCCATGGATAGTCATCCACGGATAGTCAAGAACACTACCAACGAATGAAGATCAAGACTAAAGGTTGATGGTGACTTGACACTGGAGAAGCACATGGGTTGATAGAGTAAACAAAACGAATATGGAAGCCAAACACTGGTGAACCTCGAAGAAGAAGAAACATTTCATTTCCATGCAAACAAAAGAGATGTACAAACAAGCATACTGGACCTAGAAAATAGAGATAGTTTTTGTCTGTAGTATGACTTGTAAACTTGGGCTTTATAACCAAGTGTAGCAGTTCTTTGAAAATAGAGAAAATAGTTTTACATTGTCTTTGCTTAGGTTTTCTCTCTTACACTTCTTAGGAGCAAAGAACTGTAATAGCAGTTATGTATTTGTAACCAAATATCACAGATTATTTCTTCAATATATATCTCGGGTGGATCACAAAACAATCCACCTGAAATTTTTAAAGCACTGTGTTCTTATCTTTAGTTTGTTTCTGAAATTTAATTTATCTGTTCTTAATTTCAAGTTGCAGAAAAGTTGTAAAAATCTAGAATTGTATTCAACCCCCCCTCCCTTCTACAATTCTGTAAGTGTGTAACTGGGAATAACATTATTTATTCACATATTGTGGGACTGCTATCTCTTGGAAGTCTACAAAACAGACTATGACTGCAACTTCATCAAATCATGCAGAATTACTAGCAATCCATGAAGCAAGTACAGAATGCGTCTAGCTGCGATCCGTCATTCAACATATTCGGCGATCACGTAGATTATCAAGTATCACAGATAGTCCTACAGTTATGTTTTAAGATAATTCAGTTTGTATTAAGCAATTGAAGTAATGATACATTAAAGGAGATCGAACAAAGCACATATTACCGAAGTTCTTCTACACTCATGAACTACAAGAGAATGATGATATTGAGGTACAACAAGTTCGCTCAAGTGATAATCTGGCAGATATACTTACAAAGTCACTACCTACGTCAACATTTGAAAGACTTCGAAATAGTATTGGCATGCGAAGGTTAAAGAACCTGTTACATCAAGATGTCAAATTATGAGACATTTTATTCAGGGGGAGACTGTACTCTTTTTTCCTTCGTCAAGGTTTTTATATATCCCACTGGATTTTTCCTTGCAAGGTTTTAACGAGGCAGTTAATCTCTATAATAACTTGACTTACATTGACAATCAAGGGGGAGTTTTATAGTATTTGGTTGTCAATGTAAGTATTAAGAGTCGATGTTGTAAGCTTAATTAGAAAGCTCATTAAAGGCGGTTTGTTTAAACTTACTAGAGAAGCAAACTCACCTTTATATTATTAAATTAGTAAAAGGTCGCCATGTGACCTCTATAAATAGAACCGAGTTTCATTTCATTGAGGTAATGAAAAAGAAAAGTTTAATACATCTTCATCCATCATTCAAGTCCCTCCGGCAACTTTATTTTGTAGTAATTAACTAGTTCTTATATTATAGTTTTATAAAAATTTATAACATTGTCATTTTTTTAGTTTGAATAATTGTCATATTTGGTGGGGCCGAACAACAAACAACCCCTTGAGAAATTGGTGGTTGTAGATGATCCAAGTAGAATGAGACAACGAGAAACATCGTCCCCAAGCAACCTTTAGTAATGTATTAAACACCCTGATTCTGCTCTCTGTTATGCACATGCATGCATGCATGCATACCTATAGATAAATGATTTTTGGTGCGAGAAAGGGGTAAATCTTTTGTTCAGATTGTAAATGTAAACCTGATTGTGTTTATACATAACTCGGCCTGCCTATCCATGATTTATTTTACGTTATTCCTCTTGATTATTAGTGTTAGTTTCACCTTATTCGTGCGCTGGACTACGGTGGTTTACTTTGTAAAACAATGTTTGCACAGTATTGAAGATCATGTTTCCGTTCATCAGTTGTTCAAAGTTCCGGAATTGAATGAAAATCTTCAGGAAAATAAATTTTACTACAAGGTTTCAAATTATGTTAACTCACTATCATCATCAATTGAGGACTCAGATGTCACCAATTTATTCTCCTCCTCCTGCGGGGGCAACGATATCATCCTGTCTTTGGATGATAATCAGATTATCAATGACACATTTCTGGGTGCCAGAATTTCCTGGAAAAATCAAGTACTAGTTGAAGATGACTTTCAGAAAAAGAAGACTTTTGTATTAAAGATGAAAAAGAAGGATAAACGTAGAATTCTCCAATCTTATCTTCAACATATTCACACGGTCTCTGACGAAATCGAAGATAGATGTAGGAGAGAGCTTAAGCTTTTCATCAACACCGAATCGCATCAGCATCGACGGTGGAGATCTGCACCCTTGGCTCATCCAGCCACCCTTGACACAATTGTAATGGATTCAGATCTCAGAACCAAAATTATGTCTGATCTCGAATCATTTCAACAATCCAAAGATTATTATCACCAACTTGGCCGTGTTTGGAAGCGAAGTTATCTTCTCTACGGGCCTTCTGGTACAGGAAAATCTAGTTTCGTCGCTGCTATGGCCAAATCATTGAATTACGATGTCTACGAGGTCGATCTCTCTAATGTTTCTGACGATTCAGATCTCAAAACGCTTCTAGTACAAACGAAACCAAAGTCATTGATTGTGGTTGAAGATCTGGATCGGTTCTTAAATGATAATTCTTCTTCATCAGTGAGTTTATCAGGTTTGCTAAATTTCATGGACGGAATAGTAAATTCGTGTTGTGGGGACGAGAAAATTATGGTATTTACGATGCACTATAAAGAATTAATTGATCCTCCGGTTTTAAGACCTGGACGGGTGGATGTTCATATATATTTTCCGCTTTGTGATTTTAATATGTTCATGACTTTAGCCGAAAGCTATTTGGGAGTAAAAGATCATAGATTGTTTCCGCATGTAGAGGAAATATTTGAGATGACGGGTGCAACGATGAGTCCAGCAGAGATAGCAGAGCTGATGGTGATGAACCGGAGTTCGCCTAGCAGGGCGTTCAAGACCATAATGACTGCTTTGCAAATCAACAAAGTTGCTGCTTCTAGTAAGATGGGAAGGTGGGTGAGTGAGAGTGGTGATCAGTCTGAAAGTAGCAGCAGTGGTTTATTGAATTGGAAAGAAGTTAGTTCCCCGGCAATCAAAGAAATTCGGAAATTTTATGGCGTACTGAGCGCTAAAATGGGGGATCGGGATCATAATTAATTGAATTGATGAGAGATCTTTGGTTTGTTGTATTCAGCATTTAGCTTCATTTTTCAAATATAACTAATTGTATATATATGATGGCCCCATCTGTAAGATAGATAGATAGCTAGGGAGAAACAAAGACATTCAAGTATATATTTTAGTCTGCCTATGATCTGTACATAAATAATTAGGCCGCCAAGCCTTTAATTATACCGGATTTACTATATAAGAATCAATGTAGGTGTGCAATTAAGTGCCCGATTTTAAGATTTTGTACATGTCCTCAAAAATTTAGTCGGTGTTCAATTTGAGAAGTCAGTACGCGATTCTGGGATTTAGAGCTTCTCAAATCAATGAAGGTGTGCTCTTGTCATTAGTGTTCCTCCACAAATGTGTGATTATATGGAGATTGGAGAGTCATAACTCTTGAAAGTGATGGTAAAAAGTGTGTTGGTGAATGGTGTTGACAAGATAACTTAATCATTTTTGTTCCTGGAGGCACAGATTTTTATCTTCGTAATAAACAATTAGTCTCTCTGAGAGACTCTCTCATGTGAATCTACCTCATCTTATTGAACTACATCTGATCTTTTTTCTGGACATTTCTATGCATGAAAGAACTAAAATTTATGAGCAAGGGAAGTTTTAGGTCTCGAGGATGAAGATATATAGTTTCAAGGGTCTAGAACTATGCAATCGGCTGACTTGCTTTAGATCTACTGTTGCTGGCTAAACTGAACTCCGCCTGATCTGCTAGCTGGTCCACTTCTTTGACTATCACTTCAATCCTTGCTGCCAGTTCGACCAGCAATGATGCCACTGTTGCCAGAGGAAGAATCTCCAGGAGAGGTCTTGTGTTGGTTGTTTCTCCCTTCATGCCATCATTGGAAGCTTGAAGTATCTGTACAACTACTTGATTAGGAACATTCTTTAATGCATCTTGAAGTTCATGTACAGCAACGTTCATCTGTCCGATTGATATATGTATGCTTGGTGATTTTGTCATAGTTTTCATTATAATTGCCAGTTCTTTTATGACATTGGACGAGTAAGAACTCAACTTAACACACATATCTTTCAAATGCTTCTTTAAAGTCTCTGGTGCCTGTATGAATTCAGAATAAGGATAAGAGTAAGAAGTTATTTCATATCTTAATGAAATTGACTCTAAGCTATGTTTATACATATCACTCTAATCAAAAATTCATTTTACCCTAATATCCGAGTTGATGCAACCATTTAGGGTCTCAATGCAATAAGCACAACTGCGTATTGCAGCCCCAACCTTAAGATATTGTTTCCAAGGATGTCGAAATTTGAAGTCACCATGTGCAGGTTCCCATCTAGCGAAATTGGCCTGCACAGATACATTAGTCTTGATAATATGAATATTGAACAGAGAATTAATTTTATGCATCTATTTGAACCCTATCAATCATTCTGAAATCCATTGACATACCATTGATTCTTCTGATCCTTTTGAATTTAGTACACATTTGTATGCCTGGTTCATTTTGTTGGGATATCCATTGCTGACATTTATAACATCTTTATCTGCAAAGAAGTCTGTGACACATCCATCCAGTGATTCAGATAACTTTTCCAGGTTACGGTTGATAAGAGTATGAAGTTCTTGACCAGCCCATATAGGGCAAACAAGCATGCTTGTGATGATGCATATAGAGGCTCCAAGGGCAACTGTTAGTAACCTGTGGTGAGCCATTCCAAATAACTGATCGACACGGTATCCCGAAATCGAGACAAGGCAGAAAGTGAGGATGAAGACCATGGCACCATAATCAAATCGAGCTTTAACTGTAGGAATGAATCGAGAAAAGGTGGCTGCTGCAGCTGCAAGGAAATATATGTTAGCTTATACAGAAGACGCATAAAGACATAGTTTGGCTAGTTAAGCTATAATTAAGTTGGTTTAGTGACATTCTCCTAATGTGCACCAAGAATGAAACAAGTACAAAACGACATACCTAGAAGGAAAACTGATATTTCAAGAATTATAGGTTGAATATTTTCTCCACATTGTATTGCTATCCAATGAACACCAAAGCCGAGAGATCCTGCTAGAAGAGTTCCTGTTGCTCTGTTAACACATTTATAGAGTGTTGCACCTACAGTAATGAATGAAGATCTTCCTTGAGTAATTTGAAAAACACATGTAAGAAAGTTGAGATAAAGAAAAAAGTAAATGAAATAATTATTACCAATACTGTATTCGAAAACTACCACAACAGTCATAACTGCCCACATAGCATTTCCTCCGACGCCTTGATATAAAGTCCTCATGTAGTAAAACAGCGAAACAAGAGAAAGAGCTGTTCCTACTTTGAGGCAGTGGATAAATTTTCTAGGATCATTAACTCCTATATTCCAAGCCTTGATAAAAAATGTCCAAAGTTTGATTAAAAATGCCACAACTAAACCGTGTATCCGTCTAAACAATCTCCGCCTTGTCCCTGATTCTTGCACTAATATTTCCACCGTCCCATCAGCCGCATGTACTCGCCACTCTAATGTGCTGGGAACCTCTCTACCGTTAGCCATCTTTTCAGAATCAGTCCAAGCAAAGAAAATTGCTAGGGAGTTGATGTTTTGATAGCTAGCAATAGTAGTTATTTATAATAAATATGGAGGTGAAGAAAGGTGCCCTGTTTTATGTAAACAAACATTGTTTTAAATTTCACAGGTGCCCTGTTATGAATTTAGAAGCGTAAGTTTCCTAATAATAATATGGGATCCGTGTGTGTGCGTTAATATGCAGCGTTCACATCATTTTTGTAAATATTTTGGGAACAAATTTTGGGGTGTCTAGTACTACTTTTTAAATTTTGATCGAAATAATATTGTTTTTAAATATTTAGGCTTAAATGCCTTATAAAATAGTATTTATTCTCAGGTATTTTTTACTACTATATTTGTTAATATTTGTTTACATGGATAAGAAATTTAAAGTAGAAGCACCATCGCCACAAGTTCAGGAAATGCATAACTTATCTCTCTACCTCTCTCGCTGTATATATTATATGTGCACGTACGTATACATTATCTTCCCTTTTTTTTATTCCCACTAGAGCACTTGCAGAGTCCCATTTTATTTTTTTGTTGGTAAAAGTTGTGTTTTATTTATAGATGTAACCTAACTCCCTGCACCAAGTGCTTCTCACAGTTTGTTAATCCTCTCATTCAGTGCAGTGCTCCACATATTTTTCCACTGTGCAGTGCTACACATATTTTTGAAGAATGGAAGACATGCGAGAAATTAAAATTTTATAATTTTATTTTTTAATGTGTTTCTAAGTTTTTTTTTTGTAGAATTGTAGAAAAAAATTGAAAAAAAAAGGAGGGGGGATGAATTTTTAAAAGTTTATGTGAGAGAAACTTTTAATAAAAAAAATTCACAATCTTTTCTCATCTCTTCTGAAAAAACTCGATAGCACATAGCAAAATTTTAAATCATTTCATTTTCTACTCCTCTCTCCGTAGGGCTGTAAACGAACTGAACTGTTCGTTAAGCTCGTTCGTGTTCGTTCGGGTTCGAGTTCGATAAGCTCGTCCGAATTCGTTATCGAACACGAGTTCGAACAACATTTTTTGTTCGATAACCTTAACGAACCGAACCGAACTTTTAAGGTGTTCGACTCGAGTTCGCTCGAGTTGCGTTCGAGTTCGACTCGTTCGTTAAGCTCGAGTTTGGTTCGGAAAAAAAAAATTATTTTTATAATATTATATACATATGTATAATATATATTATTCATAATTTAAAATTTAAATTTTTTACAATGATTTAAAGTAAATATATATAGGTGGAAAATATTTAATTAACATTTGGACTAATTTTTTGTATCAAATAAAGTAAAAAAATAATATTTTTTTTGAAAAACATAAAATGTTAACGAACTGTTCGTGTTCGTCAAGTTCGGTTCGGTTCGTTATGTTCGTGAACTTTTCGTGTTCGGTTCGAAATATTACGGAACTCGAGTTCGAACAAGAAAATCTGTCCGATAAAGTTACCGAACATTGTTCAGTTCGTTAAGATTTTGCTCGAGTTCGTTAAAAGTTCGTTCGAGTTCGTCTGAGTTCGGTTCGTTTACAGCTCTATCTCTCCGTGTCTAACTTGTTGGATCACATTGTTGAAATTGAGTATAACCAACAGAGTAAATTACATATTTGTGGCCAAACTTAATCCTGTTTAAATTTGTAATATAATGGGCAAATATTACTTTTTCTTTTTGAAAAAGTGGCTAAGGGCAGCTGTTTTTTAGAAAAAGATTCTTAAAAAAGTAGAATAAAAGTAATATTCAGTCACCATATTGCAAATTTAAAATTTTGATCATCAAAGTACAAAAACGGGTAAAGTTCAGCCACCACTTTGCAATTTATTCTAACAAATATACTCTTGATTGCTAAGATTGAATGACTGACTGGACCCAATGCAAAATTTTGTTTTAAAAAATAGTTGGGTTCATATAATCTCACATTTTTACGTAGAAGAGCTATTTTCGTAAATGCTTAATTTATTATTATTTTTCATACGTTGCGTCTTCTTTTTTGAAAATATATTTGTACTCATACATAAGGGGTTTGCTAAAATTAATTCAAATTGTAACATTACAATGACTATGAAATTAACATATGATATTTAATTTTGTCATATAAGCTCAATTATCAAACTTGAAAGTGCAATCATTGCCTGTGTTTTTAATTAGAGTGAAACCTAAATTAGGTCCCTCCCAATGTAAAACAGAGTGACCAAATGATTCCACCACACGTTGAGCTAATGCGATTAGCCTAGTAGATGAGATTGTACGTGGAAGGCTGAACTTTATATTAGAGCAAGTGTCTCGGCCTTCTTTTTATATACGAGTACGCATTTCAGTTAGTTTTCCAGCCAATCATGTAAAGCATGAGCTTTTAGATGTAGTGTTACTTTTTAAATTAAAAATCATGATATGCTACCTAGCTTCTAAGAGCATTTCGGATGCACTTACTTATTTTGAACTCCTAAAATATAATAAATAATTATTATTTAAAATATAGGTAATCAAAAAGCTGTTTTATTTCAATGATAATCCCTATGTTTGTTCCCTATATTTTTAAAAATGATATTTAATTAATATTTTGAAATTTGAAATGCCAATGCCTAGCTTATAAACGGTTATAATTTAACGGCTATATTCAAGCATTACTCCGATTTTTTCTTGAACAAATAAAACTCGAGAAGGTTGTTATTTACAAAATTACAAAATTTGTAAATTCAAGCATTATGCTAATTTCATAGCATTACTCCGATATTTTCTTGAATAAATAAAACTCAAAATTAAGAATCTCATAAAATTATTGCACCACAAAATCACATTTTATTTATTAAAATTAGTCAAAGTCTCCTATTTTTAATTACTTTCACAATTATTAATTAATAACTCCTAACTCATTTTCAGAAAATTAAAATTTTATAAAATATTAACCATTTTTATTTATTTAAGAGAAAAGTTTCTCGGAGATTTATATCTCTCTTGAAGTTCTAAAAGAGGGTATGATTAGAGGAAGGCAAATCAAAAAAATTATGAAAAAAGAAAGGGGAAAGGCGGGAGACAGAGAACAGCAGAAATAGGCCAGAACTGGACTAAAATAGTGATTAGAAATGTCACCATCATATGGGGGTGTGATCCCATTGATGTTATAGTTTGGGTTAAATTTTGAGATTTTTTTAAAAATTTAGGTCAAGTCCTTATTTCAAATTAAAATATGTTAGCTCAAGTATAACAATTTGAGTAACTTACAAATATTATAATTTATAAGTGCATTTATTAGTATTATTTGATCTTATAAATTGGACTTAAAATCTCGAATCTTTTTGATGTAGAACTAAGATGTTAAGTTAATTATTAAACTAAAATAGGGAACTTGATATAAATGTTATGTAAGAGACTGTTTGATAAATTTGAATAAAAAAAACACCGAGTTATTAAATTATCTGAATATGTTGAATGAAAAATTCATTTGAATGAAAAATTTAGTGAATGAAAATTATGTTTGATAACAATCAAGTAAAAATATTTGAATGACAATATTTTTATTATCAACCACTTGATGAACCTTGATAAGTGAATGTTCAATAAACGAATAATCTTGTCAAATTAATAAATTTTTTCTGTTTTAACTTGGGATAATGAGGTAAATAAATTATCCCGACAAATACTTAATGAATAAAATAAAAAAGTAACAAGGATATCTATATATATTCAAATATTAAATTTTAAAAACATCATTTGTTATGGATTAAAAAGCGTACTTATGAATTTAATGTTAAGGTTTAATGAGATTCGAGCTTTAATGGATGCTCTTGTTGTCGGGGACTAACTTGTTCCTAACAAGATGCCTACGTATCTCTAGTATTTAGAGAATCAAGCCAAAGACGTAGTTCTTGGTGTTGCCCTCGGGGCTATGGCGGCAGGGGCACACCAAGGACGTAGTGACTTGTATGTCCTTATTTGAGGATGAAGTCTAAAACGTAGTTCTAGGGGTGCCTTTATGGCTTGTTGCGCCTTCGAGGCGTTGTGACGTATGGAGCTGTGCCTAAAACGTAGTTCTGATTGTAGGATCAGGGTCCTTATATAGGCGTCTAGAGCCTAGTATTTATGGTATGTTTAGAAGTCTTAGCGAATAAGTCTCCTTTTTGATATTGGATAAACATTGTATTTCTTGCTGGAGAATTCGTTTCCTTGTTGATAAAGGCTATGACTCATTAATTGCCTTTAATTGGGATTCCGGGTCCTTCTTTGATGAATTTACCATATTTTGGACTCTTTTGATGAGCTGTATATTTTCCATATTCATTAATTACGAAATTAATGAATAATTAGGGTGTCGGACCTTAAATATCGGTCTTTTCTATTGAATAGTCAACTATATTTCTATAATTAATTTTCTATCCATATCATTTGCCCCCCAACTTCTGGGAAAATCTCCTTGGGGTTTTTGTAGAAGTTACGACGTGTTTTTTCCCAAAATTTTCCATTTTAAGGGCATTTTTTGACCTCAAACTAGGTCAATTTCGACCAGGATTTCGACCAGGATTTCGACCAGGAATCAAGTATTTTTCGACTAGAAATTCGACCAGGAATGGTCCCAGGTCGAAGGATTCGACCAGGAATGGTCCCAGGTCGAAGGATTCGACCAGGAATTCCTAGTCATTTTCGACTAGGATCATTCGACCAGGATTTAGCCTTTTTTCGACCTCAAATTCGACCAGGAATGGTCCCAGGTCGAAGGATTCGACCAGGAATTCCTAGTCATTTTCGACTAGTGTAATAACCCCAAATTTTGGACTTAGTTAAAAAAATTTGGTGAATAGTAAATATGGTGAATAGTAAATTTGCTGATGGAAATTTTTTCAGACCACACTATGTGGATGATATGGAATGAATGTTTCGAGGTTATATTATTGATGTATAGGAAGAATAAGTTAATGTAAACGCGATCAGAATTAGGAGATTCCAACTTTAAATTTTGATCACTATTCATCGGACAATCAAGGATTTATTGATTTGATCGTTTTGAGAAAGTACGTAGAATGAGAAATCTATGATCATACGTTAAGCCAAGGCAATAAAAGATCAAGAGGATATCCCCTAGCATTAGTGCAACGAAACGTTTTCGGAATCGCTCGAACTTATAACAAGATTAGCAACGAAACAGAAGTGTAACGAATTATGGATTAAACCCTAACTGAAGGGGAAGTATCATATAAGATCGTATGTGGGACTCGTTGGAATTTGGGAATAAGTAATTCTGGAATTAAGATGATTTAAGCGATCAAAAACGATCCCAAATGGATAGTAAAAATTTCCGGACTCCAAACGATTTGAAATTTCAGAGAGAGCTTTGTGGAGTTAAATGATGACTAAGTTTGCAATCGGAATTTGAAAACGAGATCAAGAACTCGAGAAAGTAGAATAAAAACGAGTGCACGAAAGAGGTGGTGGTTAATAAGCCACGTGAGAGCATTGTTGGCTTGTTGTGAGCGACACAACCTTTCCACCACAAGATTCAAACACATCACCACCTTGTCACCATTTTCTCCAAGGATTCACCCAATGGTTGACATGTGTCCTTGGGTGACAAAACACAATTGAGACCACACAATTATAGGGCATGTAATCAGATTTTATTTGGACAAAAAGAAAGAAAAGAAAGCAAGCAAATATCCATCTCCCACATTTCTTTCAATTTTCTGCCCAGCATGAGGAAGGAGCAAAGAAAAATTCATAACTCCAAATCTACTTGTCCTAAAATCGCCAAATTTGAACCATAGCTTCCTCACTATATAACCAAGGTACGTTTAAAATTTAATGGCCATCAAAGAAGTGTAGCATGGTTAAATATTGGATCAAAGTTGAGGCATGAATAGTAAAACTCATGAATTCTTGTTTTGTTCTTGGATTTTAAGGTTTGTTAAGGATGATTAAGGATCAAGGGAGAGCATACAAGATATTATTAGTCCATATTTTATATCAAGGAAGGTATAAACCTCTCACACCTTTTTATTATACTTTGATTCTATTGCTAAGATTGATGATGTTTAGTGATAGTATGGATTAAAAGTTGAATCCTTAGTTATAGTGATTGTTTAGTGATTATTTTAATGGATGAACTTGTGAGTATTTGTATGAACTTGTTTGGGCAGAAAACTTGTAGTATTAACTTGAGGTTTGATTGGTGGTTGGTTGATTGTTGATTGGTGGTTGATTTGAGTGTTTAAAACACGGGAAGCGCGTTTAAGCGTCGTTACCATGTCGAAATTTTCTTAGGTAGTTTGGACAGAAACCACGGTTACATTAAAAGGCATAAACATGAAGTTTCTGACCATGAGCATGTAGGCCCTGTTTCCTAGTTTGTTTTAGCGAAATAATCGTGTCGTTTCGATTTACGGTTTAGGAGAAACACCTGTTTCAGTAGAAATCGTTTCGGGAAACCAAGTGGTTCACTATATGAACTTTGAGAATATGATCAAGCCCCTTAAAAATGGAATTAGGTCATGATATTAAAATGGATACTAACATGGACAGTTAGTAAGTGAATCGGGAAGGTTTCGGGTTAAAAAGATAATTTTTCGATTTTATAAAAATGTCGGAACCAAAGCTGCGCGAGGAGTAAGTGGTTCTGCACTTCACTGCCAAAAACCTGCTGATCTCGGGATTTTGATCCCCTTAAGCAGAAAAACATGTTCAAGAATTTTGTTATATTCTTTCCCTAGATCGCGCACGCGAAAACGGTGTGTCATTTCGACTAACGGTTAAGGAGATATGAGCGTTTTAGTGAAAGGCGTGCGAATAGTAACTTTCCGTAGCTCATCCAAGTTTGAGAATACATTTCACCAAGTGAAACCCCTGTTTTGAGATCGAAACTTTTATGATAAATATTATAAATACTCAAGATGATTTTAGAAGTGGTCTCGTATTTAAATACGAGTTTTTGGATTTATTAAAAGTGTTAGAGTACGAGTCACGTAATAGTAACTCTATGAAAAGTCAACTCTAGGGTACTACTTTGACCAACCATTGTGACTAAGATAAAGATTATTTCGAGTCGATTAAAACACGAACCTTGTTGAGGAATAACGTGACTACATGATGTGTTTAACATATAGTTGACTTTAAATGAGTGTTATGAGCAAATGATTACGTTAGGGGACTGATCGAGTATTTCTTTGTTTATAGATTTGCGACAAGTCTCGAACCCCTAATACCAAGGACTCAAGGCAAGTTTTCTCATTCCATGCTTTATTTTAAATTATAATATTCTGATGATGCATGTGATATGTGTTATGCATGCTTCCAAACCTCACATCGTATATAAATGTGATGGTATAAAATTGTTGAGATGAACTATATGCATACGATATTATGCATGCTTTCAAACCTCACATCGTATATAGATGTGATGGTATTCAAAATGATGAGATGTGATGTATGCATATGATAGATGCATGCAAGTTTTCAAACCCTATACCATATAATGATGCTGTTGTGATATATGTTGAGGTATTGCTATATATGCTGCTTAGTGCTGTGAAATGACTTATAAACTGTTTTAGCTTTTTATAAAAAGCTGTATAAGGTATAAGGTTTATATGCTAGATAAGTACTAGATATAAACCAAGGTTAAAGGTTAAAGACTCTAATTATAGAGTACTTGTACGATGATTTTAAAACTTAGACCGGGAGTCAAATTATTATTTTGTTTTAAACTACTGTCAGAAGCTGGAAGGTTCCAGGGACGGTTATATTTTAAGGATTTATTAAATATTCCAATATCTATATAATTGGATATTTAAGGTGAGATATTTAAATAATATTATAATAAATATTATTTAATTAAGTGAATATTATTTTGAATATTCACTTAAGTGTTTTATATTGAATAATAATTCAATATTTATTATTTGAATATTATTTAATTAAGTGAATATTATTTTGAATATTCACTTAAGTGTTTTATATTGAATAATAATTCCATACTTATTATTTGAGGATTATTTAACTAAGTGAATATTATTTTAAATATTCACTTAGGTGGTTTTATATTGAATAATAATTTAATATTTATTATTTGGGTATTTATTAAATATTCCAAATATGATTTAAAATCATAGAACCTTATTATATGATTAAAGGTTCTATTATTTACACAAGTATATAAATTTCTGATTTTCAGAAAAGGTATTAAAATAGAGATTCTCAACTATTATCTTAAGATAGTTAAAGGTAATTAAATGCGGATAAGGTTTTCTAACTCATCGAAAATTTGGGAATCTAGTTCAATAATTCGAGAACAGAGTTTTTCTTCCACTGTTCCTCTAAAATATCTATAACTAGGGGATGGCTTCCCCATTCAAGTAGAGTATTTCAAACTCGCTGAACTCTGAAATTTCAATAAACTCCATGGTCATGATTTCAAAATACGTAGTAATCATCGGTAGTTTCGTTGACTAATATGAACCCACACTTTGACTTACTCCTTTCAATTACTCTGGAGTAAGGTGTTCTGAACGGTTACAAAGTTTTGACAAGTATTTGTACTTGGGAAAAATGGAATTAAATTCCTATTTCCGTTTCAATAATATTTTTCATCATGGGAATTGGAAAGGCCTACACGGCAATGAAATAGGTGTCGGGGTAGTTCCAAAATTATCAAGGCTTGCCCGGTGACGAAATAGGCGCCGTGGTAGTGATCTCTTGAGTGCTAAGGCTTGCCCGGTGACGAAATAGGCGCTGAGGTAGTGATCTCTTAGCACAATGGCCCATATGCGGTCAGGGTGATAACCGAACAGGAAGTCGTCCTTCTACTAGTAGAAAAGAAAAGTTACGATACAACGGCTGATCACCGTGTATCGGGTGTTCCAGTATATTCCCTTCCCTCCAATTGGAATTGTGCTGCACATTGCAATGAAAGCCTAGGTGTTGAGTTACTGATAATGTGGCAGTGATGAGTAATGATGTTCCTCATACAGTAGTTGTACTATATGGCATGTTTTGACGAAAAGAATAATAAAATATCATTCTGTATACGAATGAAGTTTAAAGGTTTTCCTTCATGATATAAGCTTACATATATGATTAAGCTGCTATATCTGATTGTCGAGCTATAGTGCTCATTCTTGCTTCTTTTACAAAAGGTGTTCATTACTGATATTCTACAGTATTTTGAACAGTATGAGATATCTAAATTGATATGTGAGTATATATGTTGAAAAGATATTTAAGATATACAGTATGTTGAACTGTATAGTATTGTGAATCGATGGATAGGTTTTAAGCCTTGATTCCATTATTTGATATCTATTGTAAAAGATATGTTTTGAATATTGGTTCATTATATCGATAGCAAGGATTTCTAAATGAATTACGAAAAGTAGTTGAGTATGATTATAAGTCATACGGTATTTTGAACGGTATACTATTTTGGGGTCGAACCCTAGTAGTTTTAAATATGGGTCCTATATGGATTATCTACCTGAATGGTTTAAAGATTTAAACTGGGATAGATTTCTTGCTGAGCGCTATTAGCTCATTCTTGCTTTATTAATACTTTCAGCATGAAGAAAACATTGCCGATTCACCCCGTGTTACGAGAGCAAGGGAATAGAGAGACCACCCTTGAGTTAGTTCAGCAAGATGGATACTGTCGGATTTAGCAGAACAGCTGTAGACTGAGTTAGTAAGAATTGTTTTCGAATAGGTTTGTATTATTAAACCTTGTATAGAATTGTGAGGTCTATTATTTTAACTTCAGGTAGAGGTTGTAAATGATAGATGAGATCCTGGATAGTACATTTGATTTGTAATAACAAATGTTACTTATTGTTGCTCATTTCCAAGGCTATAACTTGTGTGTGTGTGCGTAAGTGATTGGGGTCTTTTGGAGTTATATTATTAGAATGTTGTAAGTAATGCAGGTATTGTATAATTGATGAAGCGTGACAACCCAGATTCCTGACCCCGGGTCTGGGGGTGTTACAGAAATGGTATCAGAGCGTTAAGTTATAAACTTGGATATGAGAGTGTTAAGTGTTATATCGAAGTAAGAGAATGACGCGAGGACTCATATAGAGCTCGTTAAGTGGACTACCAGAGGTAGTGCCATTGAGGATGTTAAGACTAAAGAGTTTAGTTGGTAACTTATCGGAGGACCGACAGGACCGTTGGAGATCATCATAATGATGAGAAGGACGTTTAGAATTGTACATGGATTATCAAAGACATTAAGATAAGACGCGGAGCAGAATCTCGGTCGCAGTTGAGGTAAGGTCGGAATGGCCAATACCCATGGATAACTTGACTTAGTAAGAACCTAAGCGTTTGTAGTTCATCGTAGTTGCCACGAGAAGGCAGCACATGTTAAGATTGAGACGTTTACAGTCCTTTACGCGATCCGAATTACTAAATTGTGTGGGCTAGTTAAGGCATTATCTTGTGTATGAGGTCCAAGCCTTGAGAACAACGATTCCACCAGAGTTGGTGTCTTTTCCGTCGATGGGTATTTTGTTACCTAAGAGGAAGACTTTTGCATACATATAGTACCAGAACGTTATCGTGAGACGAACGCGCTAAATCGCATCGCGAGTATATTTCGTACGATAGGCCATGAGGGCTCAACTCAGAAATCAACGACATGAAGAATGGATAGCGTGATTCTAATGAAGACACGTATGGTTGCGACAAGCAATGCGACAATCTCAGGACCTACGAGGAACGAGACCTATGGTGACCTGGGATTGGATTCGTTCGATACGATTAGTGTAAGAAATTACATATACGTTAATGGACCTCCATCTTTTGAGGATGTGTTGATGCGACCGTAGGAGGTCCAATCTCTGGACGATTATCGTGGAATGACAAATATGTTCGAACTCCCGACATGTCTAAGGACTTGTACGATTTTAAGGTACCATTGGTTAGTACCTTAAGTCATGAAGGCAGAAAGATAAGATCATCCTCGTACGAGTGATGTTAGAAACTATGATGACCATTGACTTTTGGTATCTACTTGCTGGTGCACTACTCAATCTAAAACCATTCATGCCCGTGTTATCTTGAATAGTTCATGTCAGGTAACCTTTCTAATTTCCTACTTCAACTTGGGATGCAACCAACTATTGTTAAGTATTCATCTTATTTTTTTTCATATTTGGACTCAGTCGAGTTCATAAATATCTAGCTATGTGTTTAAAACATAGATGATGTATATTTCAGAGACTACTCGTGAATTCTTTTCTTCTATTAAGGAGAGATTTGCACATCAGACGTTGAAATCGTAGAAAGGATATCAATCTGATATTGATATTCCGAATTCAATTCTATCGGAGACTTTGACAAAGTTTGTGTACGGAGACACCTTTGGGTAGGGCTGTCAATGGATCGGAAATCCGATCCGATCCGATCCGATCCGAAGGCTAATGGAGCGGATATGGATCACTACAAAATAAATCCGATCCGTTAAAAATCTGATCCGGTAACGATCCGATCCGATTTGTATCGGATATGGATTTAACATGATCCGATCCGTTAACGATCCGATCCGATTATTTTATATATTATATATATATATATATAATTTATATATTATATATAATATGTTATATATATTAAATATATCATATATTTTTACCAATTAAGTCAAAATAGTTCTCTTTTACTTGTATAAACTGGACCTCTCTTTTATTTATAAAATTGACACAAAAGACAATGAAATGTAAGGCACATAAACTAGCTTCAGATTTGTTGATGAACGCTTACAAACTTACAATGGTTGTATGACAAGAAATCGTATTTAGGATAGTTGGAAATTCAAATTCTGTGTTTTAGTTCTCGGATTGTAATTAGGTTTTAATTTACTATGTAATCTGTAAATTAATGTTGATGTTAAATTTGCATTTCAACTCTGAAATATTTAGTGATGTTTGAATTTGAATTTGAGTAAAATATGTTTTTAAAATATTAACGGATCGGAGCTCCGATCCGTTAACCGTGATCCTAACGGATCCGGATATGGATCGGGCTATAAAAAATCCAGTTGTGATCCGATCCGAATCCGAATCCGGTAAAATTAAATGGATCAGGATATGGATCAAGGCCGATCCGATCCAGATCCGATCCATTGACAGCCCTATTTGGGTGGACCGTTTCACTGATGAGAAATGTTTGATGGGAGGTCATCGATTGTTCCGATACCAAGAACTTTCTATCCAGACCCTATATTCTATTCAAGGGTTATAATTACCTTGTTCGTCCCAAACTTATTTACTCTTCTTTTCGATTCATTATCCGAGTAGTCAAAATTTTGCTTTCTTTCTTTCTTCGACTACGATGTCAAGATTTTGTACTAATAGATTGAAAATGGCTAATTATATGTGCCATTATGAGTGACTAGTTAATTGTTCTAACTAGTTGAAATTTTAAGGATATGATGAAAATCTAGCTAATTATCCTAGCTAGATGATGCGTCCCAAACTAATCGAACTAGCAAATTTGGTTCAGCTAGTTGTTAATGTTTATTGAAATGAACTAGTTATTGTATCACTAAGTTCAACTTTCGGTCAAATTTATATAAGTGAATTCACGATGCATTTGTATGCAGTGAAGTATGGTGGGAAGACTTTCAAACGATAATTTGATGGAGACCTAACCAGGTCGCCCCCTCAGTGAGAATTTTTACAAAGTTTTTTATATATATATATATATAAAGCATTCTGTTGCTTGAAGTATTCTTGGTACCATGCAAGTATTTTCCTTAGTATTTGGAAAAAGAGAGTGTTGAAGCTTAGAGCTAAAACAAATGAGCCCGATAAATTATGAATCAAAGTTTACGGAAATTGCCAAGGTTTGTTTCGCATGATGCGAATTCAGAATAACGAAGTGTTCGAAACGACTGATTATGTTACCTTGGTTAATGAATCGACTGTGATAGAAATGGAAGCAAAGTGGACGAGAAAGAAATGGGAATAAAGAAAATAGAGTATGAAACGCGAATAGATTGAGAAAGAAAGAAAGTAAGAATTCAGATTGTCGGACGAGGGAACAATCGACCTCCAAGGAGGTGAAACTTGTTTAGCGACTGTGATGGATACGATACGGGAAGTACCTAGCGTACAGAATATCCCTGTTGTCAACGAATTCGAGGATGTATTTCCAGAAGATCTTCCGGGGTTACCACCCGATAGAGATATAAAGTTTGCTATAGAATTAGCTCCAAGAACGGCGCCAGTTTCGAAGGTCCCGTACCGACTAGCTCCAGTCGAGATGAAGAAATTAGTCGCTCAATTGTAGGAATTATTAGATAAAGGAATGATAAGACCAAGTGTGTCACCGTGGGATGCACCCGTGTTATTGGTGAAGAAAAAGGACGGCAACATGAGGCTGTGCATAAATTATCGAAAGCTGAATAGGCTAACAGTTAAGAATGAATACCCCTGCCAAGGATTGGTGATTGGATCGATCAGCTGTATGATGTAGTTAAATTCTCGAAGATTGATTGAGAACTGGATGCCACCAGTGTAATATTAAACTTGAGGACGTACCCAAGACTGCGTTTCGCACCAGGTATGGACACTACGAGTTTTAGTGATGTCGTTGGGCTAACGAATGCCCCTGCAACTTTAATGGACTTGAGGAATCGAGTTTTCGAGAAGTATTTGGATAAGTGTGTCATAGTGACATCGTCAATATTTTGGGTTTACCTCAAAGACCGAGGAAGAACATGCAGAACATTTGAGGATCGTGTTAGAAGCACTGAGGAGAGAAAAGTTTCCAGAAATTAAAGAAGAGACTAGTCACCGCCCTGTGCTGGTACTGCCAGACGGGAAGGGAGATTTTGTGATCTATAGCGACACATCGCATAAAGGAGTAGGGTGTGTGCTTATGCAGCACGGAAAGGTAATTACGTATGTATCTAGACAATTAAAGGAATATGAATTCAGATACCCTACGCTTGACTTAGAATTGGCGGCGATAGTTTTCGCTTTAAAGATTTGGAGGCACTAATTGTATGGAAAGAAGTGCGAGATTTACACAATCATAAGAGCATTAGATACGTTTTCCAATGAACACTGTACCGTGATAATAGAAAAGATATCTAAAGCTAATCAAGGATTATGATGTTGGGATTCTTTACCACCCAGGGAAGGTCAATGTGGTGGCCAATGCCCTTAGTAGGAAAAAGAGACCTAAGATGATAACATCGTCGGATAAGTTAATCCAAGGATTTGAGAAAATGGAAATTGAGGTTAAGATAACCGGAAATGGTATTAAGAGACTATTTGAGGTTGCAATGCAACCAGAATTGTGCAGGAAATCAAGTTATGTCAAGAACGAATGACGAATGAAGGTATAAAGTCAATGTTGGAAAAGCATTAAAGGCTGAGAAAGATGATAAAGGAATCATGAGGTATTTTTACTGAGTTTGGGTTCCTAATGTTCAAAAGATAAAGGATGCTAATTTTTCAGGTTGACTAATAAGAGGAACTGAAAGGATGAAGTCTGAAGTTAAGAGTACAACAAGGATTATTTAAAAGTCCTGATTGAGCCTGAATAAATTAAGGAATAAAGATCTGTCATAGAGAGACAGCTACACCGAGAGTAAAGAAAGTTAAGGAAATGTTATAGGTAGCCCGATAAATAAAAGGATTTATCGATTGGTAAACAAATATTGGATATGTCAGAAAATGAAGGCAGAACAAAGACCTAGTTGACTATCACAGTTAATAGAGATTCCTGATTAGGAATTTAATTTTACTATAATGGATTCTGTGATAGGATCAACAAGAATCAAGTTGGACTATGACGTCAATTGAGCTATAATTGATGGATCAAATGAGTCTACTCATATTTTGTTTTTAGCAAGAGATCTTTAATCAAAGAGTTACGAAAGAGATAGTTGGGTGACGTGGAGTTCCAGTCACCATCGTGTCAGATAAGGACCAATGAATGAACTCCAGGTTCGGGAGTAGTTTTCCAAACGTGTTTGGCAACGGGAGTGAGTGCGAGCACTATGCAGGATCCGCAGACTGACGGACCGACCGAAAGAAACATTTTAGAAAACCGAAGTTACGGTAAGCGTTGTACCGCCGATTGCAAGAATAATCGGATGTTGATAGAAAATGGGTGTATAAGAATACAACCAAAATTTGCTTATATAAAGCGCCCGATAGATATCACAGACCGGAATGAGTAAGTGTTGTAATGAACCAGAGGGTTGAAGAGTCAACCTGGAAACTGGAGATTTCTATATTGGGAAAGTAATCTCGGCTATTTTCTTAGATTCCGGGACGGAATCCTTTTAAGTAGGGGAGACTGTAATAACCCCAAATTTTGGACTTAGTTAAAAAATTTTGATGAATAGTAAATGTGGTAAATAGTAAATTTACTGATGGAAAATTTTTCAGACCACACTATGTGGATGATATGGAATGAATGTTTCGAGGTTATATTATTGATGTATAGGAAGAATAAGTGAATGTAAACGCGATCAGAATCAGGAGATTCCAACTTTAAATTTTGATCACTATTCATCGGACAATCAAGGATTTATTGATTTGATCGTTTTGAGAAAGTACGTAGAATGAGAAATCTATGATCATACGTTAAGCCAAGGCAATAAAAGATCAAGAGGATATCCCCTAGCATTAGTGCAACGAAACGTTTTCGGAATCGCTCGAACTTATAACAAGATTAGCAACGAAACAGAAGCGTAACGAATTATGGATTAAACCCTAACTGAAGGGGAAGTATCATATAAGATCGTATGTGGGACTCGTTGGAATTTGGGAATAAGTAATTCTGGAATTAAGATGATTTAAGCGATCAAAAACGATCCCAAATGGATAGTAAAAATTTCAGGACTCCAAACGATTTGAAATTTCAGAGAGAGCTTTGTGGAGTTAAATGATGACTAAGTTTGCAATCGGAATTTGAAAACGAGATCAAGAACTCGAGAAAGTAGAATAAAAATGAGTGCACGAAAGAGGTGGTGGTTAATAAACCACGTGAGAGCATTGTTGGCTTGTTGTGAGCCACACAACCTTTCCACCACAAGATTCAAACACATCACCACCTTGTCACCATTTTCTCCAAGGATTCACCCAATGGTTGACATGTGTCCTTGGGTGACAAAACACAATTGAGACCACACAATTATAGGGCATGTAATCAGATTTTATTTGGACAAAAAGAAAGAAAAGAAAGCAAGCAAATATCCATCTCCCACATTTCTTTCAATTTTCTGCCCAGCATGAGGAAGGAGCAAAGAAAAATTCATAACTCCAAATCTACTTGTCCTAAAATCCCCAAATTTGAACCATAGCTTCCTCACTATATACCCAAGGTACGTTTAAAATTTAATGGCCATCAAAGAAGTGTAGCATGGTTAAATATTGGATCAAAGTTGAGGCATGAATAGTAAAACTCATGAATTCTTGTTTTGTTCTTGGATTTTAAGGTTTGTTAAGGATGATTAAGGATCAAGGGAGAGCATACAAGATATTATTAGTCCATATTGTATATCAAGGAAGGTATAAACCTCTCACACCTTTTTATTATACTTTGATTATATTGCTAAGATTGATGATGTATAGTGATAGTATGGATTAAAAGTTGAATCCTTAGTTATAGTGATTGTTTAGTGATTATTTTAATGGATGAACTTGTGAGTATTTGTATGAACTTGTTTGGGCAGAAAACTTGTAGTATTAACTTGAGGTTTGATTGGTGGTTGGTTGGTTGATTGTTGATTGGTGGTTGATTTGAGTGTTTAAAACACGGGAAGCGCGTTTAAGCGTCGTTACCATGTCGAAATTTTCTTAGGTAGTTTGGACAGAAACCACGGTTACATTAAAAGGCATACACATGAAGTTTCTGAACATGAGCATGTAGGCCCTGTTTCCTAGTTTGTTTTAGCGAAAGAATCGTGTCGTTTCGATTTACGGTTTAGGAGAAACACCTGTTTCAGTAGAAATCGTTTCGGGAAACCAAGTGGTTCACTATAAGAACTTTGAGAATATGATCAAGCCCCTTAAAAATGGAATTAGGTCATGATATTAAAATGGATACTAACATTGACAGTTAGTAAGTGAATCGGGAAGGTTTCGGCTTAAAAAGATAATTTTTCGATTTTATAAAAATGTCGGAACAAAAGCTGCGCGAGGAGTAAGTGGTTCTGCACTTCACTGCCAAAAACCTGCTGCTCTCGGGATTTTGATCCCCTTAAGCAGAAAAACATGTTCAAGAATTTTGTTCTATTCTTTCCCTAGACCGCGCACGCGAAAACGGTGTGTCATTTCGACTAACGGTTAAGGAGATATGAGCGTTTTAGTGAAAGGCGTGCGAATAGTAACTTTCCGTAGCTCATCCAAGTTTGAGAATACATTTCACCAAGTGAAACCCCTGTTTTGAGATCGAAACTTTTATGATAAATATTATAAATACTCAAGATGATTTTAGAAGTTGTCTCGTATTTAAATACGAGTTTTTGGATTTATTAAAAGTGTTAGAGTACGAGTCACGTAATAGTAACTCTATGAAAAGTCAACTCTAGGGTACTACTTTGACCAACCATTGTGACTAAGATAAAAGATTATTTCGAGTCGATTAAAACACGAACCTTGTTGAGGAATAACGTGACTACATGATGTGTTTAACATATAGTTGACTTTAAATGAGTGTTATGAGCAAATGATTACGTTAGGGGACTGATCGAGTATTTCTTTGTTTATAGATTTGCGACAAGTCTCGAACCCCTAATACCAAGGACTCAAGGCAAGTTTTCTCATTCCATGCTTTATTTTAAATTATAATATTCCGATGATGCATGTGATATGTGTTATGCATGCTTCCAAACCTCACATCGTATATAGATGTGATGGTATAAAATTGTTGAGATGAACTATATGCATACGATATTATGCATGCTTTCAAACCTCACATCGTATATAGATGTGATGGTATTAAAAATGATGAGATGTGATGTATGCATATGATAGATGCATGCAAGTTTTCAAACCCTATACCATATAATGATGTTGTTGTGATATATGTTGTGGTATTGCTATATATGCTGCTTAGTGCTGTGAAATGACTTATAAACTGTTTTAGCTTTTTATAAAAAGCTGTATAAGGTATAAGGTTTATATGCTAGATAAGTACTAGATATAAACCAAGGTTAAAGGTTAAAGACTCTAAGTATAGAATACTTGTACGATGATTTTAAAACTTAGACCGGGAGTCAAATTATTATTTTGTTTTAAACTACTGTCAGAAGCTGGAAGGTTCCAGGGATGGTTATATTTTAAGGATTTATTAAATATTCCAATATCTATATAATTGGATATTTAAGGTGAGATATTTAAATAATATTATAATAAATATTATTTAATTAAGTGAATATTATTTTGAATATTCACTTAAGTGTTTTATATTGAATAATAATTCAATATTTATTATTTGAATATTATTTAATTAAGTGAATATTATTTTGAATATTCACTTAAGTGTTTTATATTGAATAATAATTCCATACTTATTATTTGAGGATTATTTAACTAAGTGAATATTATTTTAAATATTCACTTAGGTGGTTTTATATTGAATAATAATTTAATATTTATTATTTTGGTATTTATTAAATATTCCAAATATGATTTAAAATCATAGAACCTTATTATATGATTAAAGGTTCTATTATTTACACAAGTATATAAATTTCTGATTTTCAGAAAAGGTATTAAAATAGAGATTCTCAACTATTATCTTAAGATAGTTAAAGGTAATTAAATGCGGATAAGGTTTTCTAACTCATCGAAAATTTGGGAATCTAGTTCAAGAATTCGAGAACAGAGTTTTTCTTCCACTGTTCCTCTAAAATATCTATAACTAGGGGATGGCTTCCCCATTCAAGTAGAGTATTTCAAACTCGCTGAACTCTGAAATTTCAATAAACTTTCTGGTCATGATTTCAAAATACGTAGTAATCATCGGTAGTTTCGTTGACTAATGTCAACCCACACTTTGACTTACTCCTTTCAATTACTCTGGAGTAAGGTGTTCTGAACGGTTACAAAGTTTTGACAAGTATTTGTACTTGGGAAAAATGGAATTAAATTCTGATTTCCGTTTCAATAATATTTTTCATCATGGGAATTGGAAAGGCCTACATGGCAATGAAATAGGTGTCGGGGTAGTTCCAAAATTATCAAGGCTTGCCCGGTGACGAAATAGGCGCCGTGGTAGTGATCTCTTGAGTGCTAAGGCTTGCCCGGTGACGAAATAGGCGCCGAGGTAGTGATATCTTAGCACAATGGCCCATATGCGGTCAGGGTGATAACCGAACAGGAAGTCGTCCTTCTACTAGTAGAAAAGAAAAGTTACGATACAACGGCTGATCACCGTGGATCGGGTGTTCCAGTATATTCCCTTCCCTCCAATTGGAATTGTGCTGCACATTGCAATGAAAGCCTAGGTGTTGAGTTACTGATAATGTGGCAGTGATGAGTAATGATGTTCCTCATACAGTAGTTGTACTGTATGGCATGTTTTGACGAAAAGAATAATAAAATATCATTCTGTATACGAATGAAGTTTAAAGGTTTTCCTTCATGATATAAGCTTACATATATGATTAAGCTGCTGTATCTGATTGTCGAGCTATAGTGCTCATTCTTGCTTCTTTTACAAAAGGTGTTCATTACTGATATTCTACAGTATTTTGAATAGTATGAGATATCTAAATAGATATGTGAGTATATATTTTGAAAAGATATTTAAGATATACAGTATGTTGAACTGTATAGTATTGTGAATCGATGGATAGGTTTTAAGCCTTGATTCCATTATTTGATATCTATTGTAAAAGATATGTTTTGAATCTTGGTTCATTATATCGATACCAAGGATTTCTAAATGAATTACGAAAAGTAGTTGAGTATGATTATAAGTCATACGGTATTTTGAACGGTATACTATTTTGGGGTCGAACCCTAGTAGTTTTAAATATGGGTCCTATATGGATTATCTATCTGAATGGTTTAAAGATTTAAACTGGGATAGATTTCTTGCTGAGCGCTATTAGCTCATTCTTGCTTTATTAATACTTTCAGCATGAAGAAAACATTGCCGATTCACCTCGTGTTACGAGAGCAAGGGAATAGAGAGACCACCCTTGAGTTAGTTCAGCAAGATGGATACTGTCGGATTTAGCAGAACAGCTGTAGACTGAGTTAGTAAGAATTGTTTTCGAATAGGTTTGTATTATTAAACCTTGTATAGAATTGTGAGGTCTATTATTTTAACTTCAGGTAGAGGTTGTAAATGATAGATGAGATCCTGGATAGTACATTTGATTTGTAATAACAAATGTTACTTATTGTTGCTCATTTCCAAGGCTATAACTTGTGTGTGTGTGCGTAAGTGATTGGGGTCTTTTGGAGTTATATTATTAGAATGTTGTAAGTAATGCAGGTATTGTATAATTGATGAAGCGTGACAACCCAGATTCCTGACCCCGGGTCTGGGGGTGTTACAACTAGGATCATTCGACCAGGATTTCCTTTTTTCGACCTCGATTTTGGTCCCAGGTCGTCTGTTTCGACCTCAATTTCCTGGTCATTTTCGACCAGGATCGTTCGACCTTGATCATGGGTCTTCTCGACCTCGATTGGTTGTGAGGTCGAAGCTGTCGACTTCGATCCACAAGCCATTTTCGACCTCGATGTGACGACCTTGATTCCATACATTTTCGACCAGGATTTCCTAGTCATTTTCGACCAGGATTTCCTAGTCATTTTCGACCAGGATTTTATGATTCCTTGGATTTTATTTTGGTGCGAGGTCGAACAATACTACCTCAATTTCCAATGTATTTTCGATCTCGTTTGTTCGATATCAACCCCGTATCTTTTCGATCTCGTTTTTGGCGTGAAGTCGAATGTTTTGTCCTCATTTTCTAGGTCATATTCGACCTCAATTTCATTATTTTCGACTTTATTTGGGAGCGAGGTCGTTGGAATCGACCTCGTTTTCCCATATGTTTTCGACCTCGGTCGTACGATTTCGATTTAATGTCTTTTCGACCTTAAATCTTTGATTTTGCCTTGGCTATATTTCAAATTTCATTCTTTTCTTGGGCCTTAACTAGCCCAATTTTTAATTGGACTTAAATTATTCCAGCCTTGGGCCTTATTGGGCCTTTATTGTTTGGGCTTCGAATTTGCATGAGACCCAAATTATTTGGGTTTTAATCTCTACAATCCATAAATGGATTTGTGGGCCTTAACTGGCTATATACGGTTTCCCTTCCTTAACCGGTTGGGTTTCCAGTCACTAGGCGATTCCTGGCGAGATTTTCTGTTGAATCTCATCGTTTTCTGGGTTTCTTACTTGAAGTTTTGAAGAATTCTTTGAAGATTCTGGGTTTAAAATGGCTGATCGCGCTTCCCAACGTCTATGATAATGCACTAGGATTTCATAGAAGTTATACCGGTCTTTTTCGAGACTTGGGGTCTTTTTATCCCTTACCTGGGACTTACTACCCTTTTTTGGGGATTTTAATATACACTAGTGTTTCACGAGTATCGTCTTGGTGTAAAGTGTGGAGCGACCTAAACATTTACGACGATTTTGCCTTATTCGAGGCTAACTTGACATTTGCATAAGCCTTTTATGTCTTATACCGTCTTGTTTTGGCTTCAAGCCTTTCATTGAGCATATCGAATGATGGGGTTTGGAACTTACAACTTTCTTTGATTTAGAAAATTACAACTTCCTTATTATTTTCAAATTTGTATGACTTGATAGAACTTTCTTTTATTTAGAAACTTACAACTTCCTTATTATTTTCGAATTTGTAGGCTCTTATGTTAAAAATTGCAATTTTCTTTTTTATTATTTTCAATCTTAATATAACTTTCTTTTATTATTTTCAATGATAGAACTTTATTTGATTTAGAAAATTACAACTTCCTTATTATTTTCGAATTTTTAGGATATTATGTTAGTAATTGTAATTTTCTCTTTTATTATTTTCAATCTTGATAGAACTTTCTTTTATTATTTTCAAACTTGATAAAACTTTCTTTTATTATTTTCAAACTTGATAGAACTTTTTTTTATTATTTTCAAACTTTATAGAACTTTTATTTTATAATACTTCTTGACTTTTAAACATAATGGATTTTGTTAGCAATGAATATCACCTAGAAACTAGACAGAGGGGGGGTGAATGGATAGTTTGATGGATTTTCTTTTACTTGAAACTAAATATAAACTGTAAATGATTATGCTGTGCAATATGCGGAAAGTAAACAACACACACAATCACTTTAATCTACTTTGTATAAGCAAATTAAATACTACAGCTTTCCAGGAAATTCACAATAGAATTTCTGGCTTCTAAACAAGAACAGTTTGAACTTGCTTGCTTGCAGAGAAAAGAGCTTAGCAAATAACTATGTGTATCTCTCTCTTTTAGCTTACAATAGGATGTGCATGATATATATAAGCCCTATACAAACTAGTGCACACACCTATTTTTACACAGTTACCCCTTGCTGAAAGTCCAACTTGTCCTGCCATAAGACGTTAACGGTGTCAGGAAGGACCACCTGCTTTTCGGAGTCTTTCCCGTTTCTGTAGCTGCTTGTCTCTTATCTTTCTCTCCAAGTTTAGGTGTAGATTTGCCATCTGTTCTTTGGACCACCTTGCCAGAACAAATGCTTCAGTATTTGTCTCTTTTGATTCTTGGTTCTGTACCTTGATTTGTCTTGTTATAAACGGCTAAGTGTTGATATCGTGAACTCCACTTCATTCCTGACTTCGCGATCTCCCTTGTGAGGACTACGCGATATAGCCTTCGAAGACTTTGCGACATAGGTCATTTGAGGACTATGCGACATAAGTCATTTGACGACTATGCGACATAAGTCATTTGATGACTATGCGACATAGGTCATTTGACGACTATGCGACATAGGTCATTTGATGACTATGCGACATAGGGCTCCTGAGGACTTCACGATCTAGGCTTCTTTGACTTTGCTGACTTCAACACTTCACGACATGTGTCTTGAGGACTTCTCGACATAGTACAAAATGGACTATGCGATATAGTACTTCACGACATGGATATTGGTGACTTCACGACATAGCTTTCTTTTGACTTTGCTATATAATGCCTTAGACAAATTTCTGCAACTTATTTCTTCATGGCCTTATTCATCTCTATCCTGCTGCATGAACATTACTGAACTTCTACCAGGACAATTATTCAATGGCCTAAATACAATCTAGATGCAAGAAACTTTACTAAGCTCATTATAGATTTGAGCATACATGATAAAGCTATTGTTCATGAGAACAAGACAAGTACATTTAGAGACCTATACTATATCCCAGTGATAGAAATCACTAGGTCATGTAGTGTGACATAGTCACATAGTGTAGGCTTGTTAATAGTGGTATTCAGACATGTCTTGAGCCTAACAATCTCCCCCAAATTGTGAGTAAGATCCTTAGGCACAATTTCATGTCTGATCACAAGCCTAACTTACATAAAAGGAAATTTAGTAACAGAGAGGACAATTCATGAACATTGAGATCAGGAATTTGATTACATAGAAAAATTTAAAGTTTACAGATTATTTTTGTTGCTCAGCAGCTTCAGCTTCCAATTGCTTCTCTAGTAAATCATCATACATCTTCTTTTTCCTTATCTCTTCTCTTCTCTTCATGTCTATGATGGCTTCTTGAAGTTCTTCTCTTGCAATCAGTTCTTCAATGAGAGGTGATCCTTTCAAGTCATCAATTGCAGCCTTGAGTGCACTTTCTACATAGGAGTCCAGAAACTCCATCCTTATTTTGCTTTGGCCTCCATTTGAGTTTTTGTACTCCACAATGTAAGGATTTTGTTTGACCATGCACATCCCTTTCTGCCTTAGCTCTTTAGCCCTCTCCTCCATCTCAGCCATTTCTTTCTCTCTCTGTATGTTTTTCTCTTCATTCTCTTTCCTCATGTTTTCTTCATAATCAGCATGCATTTTCAAGTATCTGGCAATATCTATCTTCCATGTCCTTTCTTCTTTTTCTTCAAAATTCAGTAAGGCATTTATCCTTTCAAGCTCATACTTATAGAAATATTGCCAGCCTCCTTGCTTCATCATCCTTTCTCTTCCATCAGTGTACTTGATCTCTAGATGATCTAGCTTCACCTTGACTTCAAAGATTCTTTGAGCTCTCAAGAATGCTAGGGCATCTTCATCATAGTCTTCATCAAGAGGAAGCACTTTGATCCCTACAACATTAGTGATTATCCCATTCTTCTTTGTTATCCTTGTCCTCTTAGCTGCCCTCTTGATCTTCATGTGCTTCACTTAAGGTAGCTTTGTGGAGCAGGGAGAATTAGTCTTCAGTGCCACATCACTTGGAAGTAGCTTCATTCCCTTCCCCTTCATCCACTGTAACACTCCACTAGCTGTAACTTTGTGGAAGTGTTTTCTTGAGATTACTTTTGTGGCTTCATCTTTCTTCTGTGGCAATTCAGGTTCAGAAGTCTTAGATAATGATTTTGGAGGATCATTGTTAACAGTACCCACCCTAGACTTAGAGTCTTGTGTTGTGGTTAAAGTACTGCTAGCAATGTCCTTGACTTGCTGAATTTCACTCCTTGTTCTCTTGACTGTTTCCTTTCCTCCTTTTGAATCCCTCTTGTCATCACCAGCATCTTTTGATTTCTTTGAAAATTTGCTCCTGCTGCTCTCACTAGGCCCATCCTTATTTCTCCTTGACTGAGATCTCCTTTCATAGGTTTTCTCCTCATCATCATCATCCCCATCCTTCTTTTTGCTCTTTTCTTTGACAGATTCAGGAATGACTCCATGGATCAGAAAAGATTGTAGAGTGTGAATCATCTCTAGTTCCTCAGCTGTCCTGACTCCCCTCTTGGCCCTTAGCATTTGCAGCACTTGGTTGATCTTTGTATTATTCTTTCTTGTCAAATCTGAAGGAATCACCAACTGGTCAATGCTGCTGTCTTGAGATAGACTTTGGAAGATTATTGTCCTTGGCTTTGAGATAACCTCAGGCAGTCTTTGATCTTGATCTATCTTCAAGTCATCAAACAGTCTCTTGTTGTTGGCCCCATCTTTTTCTATTAAGTCCAGGATTATTGACAGCTCAGTAAATCTCAGTTTCTCTAGAGTTTGAAAAGCTATGTGCCACAAGCAGTTGTCCTTGCACACCATGATTATCTCTCTTAGATGGACATCCTTGATTTTCCTTACTGCAACTGTGAAGTACTTGATGTTTTCCTTAAGCTTCTGTCTGTAAGTCCTTGCATCTTCTTGTGCATTTCTGTAGGTGGCTTTCAGAAATTCCAGGAAGGCCGCATCATGATAGATGTGAGAATTGGCAACTTCCTGTAGCTTGGCCTCTGTGATTGTTGTAGCTTTGACAGGTTGAGCATTGGGAGTAGGTTGAGCAGGTTGAGGAGTTGAGATATCTTTAGGCATTGTGGATGGATAGAAGGTGGTTGAAATTGTGCTCTTTTGGCCTTGTGCATTTATGACCTCTACAGGGGGGAGGATTATTGGCTTTATTGTTTCTTCAGAAATTTTGCCCTTAAGCTTCTGTTGCTTGGCAGGTACTCCCCTTTCTTTTGCAGAATGACCTCCTTTTCTTTCTCCCCCTTAGGCTTGGAATCAGACAAGATGTCTTGAGCTTCCCCAGGGATAGGCAGGTTCATATGTCTCATCATTGAGGTCATCATTTGTTGTTGTACCAACAGAATATTAGAAGTGGAGTTGGTTTGATCATCCATCTTAGCATTAAGCTGCTCCAAGGAGTGAGATAGTCCTTTGTTTTCTGCTTTCAGATCAGCTACCTCTCTTTCCAAGCTGTCCACTTTGGAGAAAAGTTGTTGAGATTTGAAGGAGTTAAGGGATTGATCCTTGAGTTTGGAGAATTCAAACTTGGAGATATCAGAAATAGGAACCTCATCAACAAGCTTGTTCCCATACTGATTCTTCCAGAGTACTGTAAGCATGGAGTTTGAGTTGATGTTGGCCTGCACCTGATTGTCTAGCTTGGTAGAGAGCTTCTTCATATTATCTGAAACCATAGCTAGGGTGCAGTCCATCGTGGTGACATTGGAGGCAGTTTTCTGGACTTCCTTAAGAATGCCATCTACCTTGGGAAAGCCTGAAAGAAAACAATTCTTTAGTTGAGCATTAGAATGAGTTGTTTCTTCCTGAATGGTGGAGATTTCTGACTGAAGACCCTTCCCAAGAAAATGCATAGCTTTAAGTTGGCTCTTGTAGACATCATTAACTGCATCATAGATTTCAGCAGGAGAGAGACCTTTGGCATTTGACCCCAAGGCTGTAAGATAGTCCTCCCTGAGAAAAGCTAGAGCCTCCTTGAGCTTTACTGTCCTTTTGCCATCCAGCCAAACATCCACATTTCCAGCTTGCTGGGCTTCATCCACAATTTTATCCTGTTGTGCTTCAACATCCTCCTTGTGAGTGAGAAGAATAGCCTCATAGTCAGAATTTGGGAGATTTGCAGTGAGGAGATGTTGAGCAATCCTAGAGATCTCATCAATCTGTGCCACATGAAGATCTTTTAATTCTTCTTCCGTCAATTGTGGTGGCACAGAGGATGATCCTGAAGCCCTGTCATGTTGCACAGGTTTCAGCCATTCAGTTATTGTGGCCTGAGCCAAGTGAGAGCTAGTGCTTGGCACTTCATGGGGAATGGTTGAGTGAGTTTCCTCCAGCCTTGGAATGGCTGTAGAGTCTAATGTTGTCTCCATTGAAATGGGATGTGTTACAACATTAGCCCTATTTGTCTGTGAAGACAGGTCCACATCCCCAAGGATGGGAGAATTTGGCATAGAGCAGTGAAAACTGGTGAATCCTCCATGTTTGTGTTGGTGTCATTAGGATATGCCCCAGCATGCATTCCCTGACCAACTAGATGTGGTTCCTGAGTGGTGAGCACAGTGTCATGCACCATGTCACTTGAGGTTGGCTCAATCACAGTGTTGGATTGTGATTGATCAATTCCAGAAAAGTCATGTGAATGACTGATCTGTTGAGAAGAAATGTTAGATGTAGATTCTGGAAGAGAAGTGTTGTGTGGATTGAATTTTGGCAACTCCCCCTGAGAAATAGGAGGAGTTTCAAGTGTGATGTGCTCTCCACTCAATGTGTCAGCATCCTTATTTCTCCTAGGATCAAGAGTGAGTTCTTGATCCTGTGCAGACTCAGTACAGATTGTAGTGGGGAGACTACTCTTTTCAATGCCAATAACCTGTTGGGAGGCCATTGACAGTAATAGGTGTACCCCTTTTTCCACATCTGAATCCTGTTGGGAGGATCCAGTGGTAGGCTTGGATTTGGATTTCTTACTGTGTCTGGTGAGAGGTGACTCAGGAGTCTCACTTTCTATCTCTATACTTTCTTGAATCACTTTAAGAGGTCTCTTCTTAGTCTTCTTTTTAGTAACATCAGTCTTTTGGGAGACTGATGCACTTGGCTCCCTAATTTCTACAGTTGTGTTTGCAGTGGGGTTGCTGGATGGGATAGGAAGGCTAGGGTTAGACTGTGCAGCTCCTTCAGTCTTAGCCTCCCCTGTCTAGGAAAGTTCACGGTATATGGGCTTATCAAGTGGATAAGACTCAAATGTGTCCTGCATATGCTTGGTCACACTTAGAATCACATCCACTTGATTCCTTGTGTCCAATGAGCCAAATAGTACTTTGGACATGGACTTGGAATAAGCCATTTTAGTTTTATCTATACCCTCCAATTCATGGATATTTGCATCAAGATAGTTTAAAATAACTTGAAGGAAATGAGGGTAAAAGATGTCATTACCTCTACCACGAACTGTCCTCCCTAGCCTTTGAGCCAATTCCTTGAGGATTATTGCTCCAACATTGATTTCCTGATTGTAGGCTAGGGAATAGGCCAGCTTCACAGCAATGTGACTGATTTGGTCCCATCCTGTCTTCCTGCACAAAAACACCTTTTGGAGTGCGTCAAATAGAAATGACCACTCCCTCCTGACATACTTCTTGTTAAGCTTTGCCGTATCAATCTTGTCAGCATACTGAATGAGGGTTAGGAAATCCACCATTTGCTTGTCAGTTGCTTCAGCATCATGACCCTCAACTTTTAACCCCAGGGCTTCATTAATTTCCTTCTCCCCAAACTGGAAAGACTTGCCCCCTATTGTACAACTCACTTCCTGAAACGAAGCCCCATCCTCCCTTGCCATTGTTGTGACCAACGCTGTTCTCCAGAACCCTTCCAATACATCGACATACATAGTGGGGTTAAGGGTCAAGGCTTGGCGGAGATAGGAAGTGTTTAAGAACCGTACAAAGCACTTGTACCTTGGGTTTGCCTCCGCCTCTGAGGGTATTGTGAGTAGATTTGTTTCTTTTGGTATGGTTAAAGGGATTGAGGATGATGCTGTTTGAGATTTGGGTGCCATTTCAAGATTTAGAGTGAAGAAGAAAGTAGAGAATTAGAGTTTAGGTTTGAGAATAGAGAGTAGTAGACAAGATGAAAAGTTGTGAACGGTTAGAAAAGAGTATTTATATGATAGAGACACTGCGATATGGAGTTATGAATATGTACAGACTAAATGTATGTCGCGAAGTCTCAAAATGGCCTGTACCGCAGAGTCCTTGCAAAGTATATCGCAGAGTCCTGAATTAAACTATGTCGCAAAGTCTTGAGGATATCAGAATTTGGATGACTTTGCGATATAGTGAAAATACCCTGTCTAAAACTCTCTTTTTGAAATTTTTAAGATTTTGTCAGACTTAAATCAAAAATTGAAATAAAGTAAATTTAAATCAAAATTCTGTCAAATATGGGGACTTGTCGATATAGTTATTCTAAGTCGCAAAGTCATTAAAATGAACTATGTCGCAAACTCATGAAATGAACTATATCGCAAAGTCTCACAATTTTAACAGTTTGCGATATAAGTCTGTTTGATTTGTACTATGTCGTGAACTCTCAAAATCATCTATATCAAGATGTCTCAAAAGCTCACAACTCCACAACCAAATATGATTTGAAAAATATGCAGTAAAATACTGAAATATTTATAGATCATATCTCAGCTAATTTTCACTCCAAATAAATAGAGCATTTATATACAGTGAAAATTTACTGCTGCAACAATTAACTATCATACTTACTTAGAACAACTAAATGAAGGATTGAGCATTCCAATTTCACTCACAAGTCTGTTGAAGACAGCTTCATTCAGAGGCTTAGTAAATATGTCAGCTAATTGTTTCTCAGTTGGAACATAAGAGACTTCTATGGTACCATTTGCAGCATGTTCCCTAATGAAATGGTACCTTATCTCAATGTGCTTTGTAGTAGAATGATTAACAGGATTGGCAACTATGGATATTGCACTAGTATTATCACACAATAGAGGAATGTGTTCTAACACTAGTCCATAATCCATGAGTTGATTTCTAATCCAAAGCAATTGAGCACAGCAACTTCCAGTAGCAATATATTCAGCCTCAGCTGTGGATGTTGCTGTGGACTGTTGTTTCTTACTAAACCAAGACACTAACCTTTGGCCTAAGAATTGGCAGCTTCCGGAGGTGCTCTTCCTGTCAATTCTGCATCCAGCATAATCAGAGTCTGTGTAACCAACCAGGTTGAACCCAGTTCCCTTTGGATACCATAGCCCAAGATTAGGAGTCCCTTTCAGATATTTGAAAATCTTTTTGATAGCCATCATGTGAGATTCCTTGGGATCAGACTGGAACCTTGCACAAAGGCATGTGGCAAACATGATATCAGGCCTGCTAGCAGTGAGATAGAGTAGTGATCCAACCATGCCTCGGTAAACCTTGATGTCTACTCTTTTGCCTTTCTTGTCTTCATCAAGCTTGATTGCAGTGGACATAGGAGTTTTTGCAGGGGATGAGTCTTCTAAACCATATTTCTTCAAAAGATCTTTGACATACTTTGATTGGTTTATGAAGATGTCATCCTCCCTTTGATGTACTTTCAAACCTAGAAAGTAGGTTAATTCTCCCATCATACTCATCTCATATTTGCTTTGCATCAACTTAGAGAACCTTTCACAGAGTTTTTCATTTGAAGAGCCAAAGATGATATCATCCACATAGATTTGAACAAGAATGATATCATTTCCATGCTTCTTGAAGAATAGGGTTTTGTCAATTGTACCCCTGGTAAATTGATGCTCAAGAAGGAATTGAGATAGAGTCTCATACCAGGCTCTTGGTGCCTGTTTGAGTCCATAGAGTGCCTTAAGCAGTCTATACACAAAGTCTGGAAAGTTTTCATTTTCAAAGCCAGGTGGTTGAGATACATACACTTCTTCAGCAAGATCACCATTGAGAAATGCACTTTTCACGTCCATTTGATACACCTTGAAATTTGAGTGAGCTGCAAAAGCCAGGAAGATTCTGATGGCTTCCAGTCTTGCTACAGGTGCAAATGTCTCATCATAATCAATGCCTTCTTGCTGACAGTATCCTTTAGCAACCAGCCTTGCTTTGTTTCTAATTACCACTCCTTCTTCATCCATCTTGTTTCTGAACACCCATTTGGTGTCAATAACATTCTTTCTTTCAGGAGGTGGCACTAGCTCCCATACTTTGTTTTTCTCAAATTGATTCAATTCTTCTTGCATGGCAACAATCCAATCAGAAATCTTCAAAGATTCTTCAACTACCTTAGGTTCCTCTTGTGACAGAAAGCAGCTATACAGACATGTATTCATAGTTGCCCTTCTAGTCCTTACACCCTCACTTGGATCTCCAATTATTTGATCCCTAGTGTGGGCCCTGTCCCATTTCCTTGTGTGACCCTGTTCATCTACTTGACTAGTATCAGGATTATTCTGATTGAAGGTTGCATTATCTTCTTCTCCCCCTGTGTTTGTGAATCCTTGCACAGGTGTTTGAGGAGAATTATCAACTTCAAGATCTTCATTTACTGGGACAGTTTGAGCAGGGGGTTCATCCTCATTATCAGAATCCTCTAAATATCCTTGGTTCTCAAATCTTAATGGCACACTGTCTTGTTCACTTGTTTCAAGTCCAGGAGTCTTCTTGTCATCAAAAGTAACATCCATGCTTTCCATAACTTTGTGTTGCTCGGGTACAAACACTCTGTATGTTGTCCTTTCCAGAGAGTATCCAATGAAGATACCTTCAAATGCCTTAGCATCAAATTTTCCAATATGTTCTGAGGTATCTTTCATCACAAAACACTTGCTGCCAAACACATGCAGATGCTTGAAGGATGCTCTTTTTCCAGTCATTAATGAGTAAGGAGTTTTGCCAGACTTCTTATTTATCAATGTTCTATTCTGCACATAGCATGCTGTGTTAACAACATCAGCCCAAAAGCTAGTAGGTAGCTTTGCATCCAACAGCATTGTCCTTGCAGCTTCAATGAGAGTTCTATTCTTTCTCTCAACTACTCCATTTTGTTGAGGAGTTCTAGGAGCTGAAAATTGTTGGGAAATTCCTTTATCTTTACAAAACTCATACAATGTGGAATTTCTAAACTCAGTTCCATTATCACTTCTCAATGCAACTACAGAGGAACCAGTGCTTTGAGCTTCTTTATCAACTCTCTTAATATGCTCTATAATTACTTGAGGTGCTTCATCCTTGGAGAACAGAAATTCCACCCAAGTGTATCTTGAATAATCATCAACCATAACTAGAGCATATTTCTTCCTGGAAAGAGACATTACATTCACAGGGCCAAATAGATCCATGTGAATTAGCTGGAGAGGTTTTGAGTTTGTATTAAGCAACTTGTTCTTGTGACTAGATCTCTTAATTTTTCCTTTTTGGCATGTTTCACATGCTCCATTTTGCACAAACTCCAAAGCAGGCATGTCTCTGATGAGTTCTCTCTTTATCAGAGAGTTCATTGTCTGAACATTCAAGTGAGACAGTTTCTTGTGCCACAGCCAGAATTCTTCATTTGTGGCTTGAGTGTATAAACAACAAATTTCACCCTTGTTTGCAGCCTTAAGATTAGCTACAAACAGGCTTCCTTTCTTTACACCAGTTAAAACAACTTCACCACTTCCTCTTTTTGATATTAGACATTGATCTCCATCAAATTCCACTTTGAAGCCTCTGTTGGTGAATTGTCCAATACTCAATAGGTTGTGCTTTAGTCCTTCAACAAATGCTACATCTTCAATAATGACATTTCCAGATTTAACACAGCCATATCCCATGGTATAACCAATGTTGTCATTTCCAAAGGTTACTGATGGGCCAGCCTTTTCCTCAAATTGTGATAGCAGGGCTATATCACCAGTCATGTGACTTGAGCATCCACTGTCCAAGATCCATATGACTCTTTTATTCCTGTTGCCCTGCATTCACAAAGTAACTAAGTTGTTTTTGGTACCCACACATGGTAGGGTCCAGTTGATTTAGAATCATTTTTGTTAACAATTCTTCTGTCATAAGTTGCATTCATCACAGTAGGATACTTCATATTGTTTGTGGCTTTGGAGTTCACACTCTTAGGCTCACATGAAGTGCTCACCCTCTCAACCCTGATTGGGGATCCTGTCCTGTGAGGATGCATGTGTGTGTGTGATTCATTAGATTGTGCAGAATCAAGTTTATGCTTCAGAGATAAACAGTTAGCAATCACAGTCACATAGCATGTCATGCAATTAGGCTTACCACAGAAGGAATCATGACTAGAGTTTATACTAGCAGAATGGTTACTCAGGTCATCAACTTCAACAACTTCAGGCTTACTACACTTATGAGTCAAATGATTAACAGATAGGCATTTCTGACATTGTTTCCTGGGAGCATTTGGCACATAAGCATAGTTGTTAGCCTTGTTGACACCTATCTTACCATTTCTGTTTTGTTTCCTCTTCTTAACAACTTCTTTCTTTGCTTTAGGGCTCTTGACAAGATTGTCTTTGGTTTCTTTCTGACTGACAGATTTAGGAGAGGAAGAAGTGTTTTTAGCAGCCTCATCTTCTTCAAGTAGTTGTTGCTTGATGATCAGTAGTTCCTCATCAAACTCAACAACACTCTTTTTGAAGATGGGTTGTTCAACACATGACAACATGGTCCGTAACTAGAAGCTAATCCATGCAATCGAGTCTCAACCAAGGTCCTCGTAACCCTAAACCTCATCTGAATGTCTCTCATCTGATCTCTAAGTCTGTCTCTCTCTCTGACAGCGGCTGCTTCGATCGAACGAACCCTACCCATCTCCATAACCTGTCCATAAAGGTACTCCTTCTCTCTACTCACCCTCTGATACACATGGTGTGGAACTGGTGGCTCACATAACTGATACAAAGGCCCACAAACTGATGCCTGAGACACTGGTGCTGGGGCTACTTGTCGGAGTGGAATAGGACAAGGTACCTGATCTCTCCTGACCACTGGGTCCTGATGCCTAGGCTGATATCGCACTGGCCGAGACGGTCCTGCTCTCTCAACGGGTGTAGGTATCTCTGCTATCGTATCCTCGGAAGGGTCTGAGTCTGAACTAGAACTAGGGGGCTACAATTATAACCACATTTAATCACTACGCATAATATCCCTAGTTGACCTCCTAATATCCTTACATGAACTCCTAACTCTCTATGTTATCCTGGACCCTAAGTCCTAACTTGTTTCAAATGCCATAACCTGTTGCTCTGATACCAACTGTGACGCCCTCCAAACCCGGGGTACATATTTGAGGAGTCATCCGACCAACGGAATACTATTTAACACATGCATAATATATATAAAGACACAAATACCCCTTGACCAAGACCACATCCAGATTATGGCAATGAACACAAGCTACTACAATCTTTTATTAATACAATACCAGTTTTATCAGAGTTATTACATCACAACCAAAGTTCAAATCTAGACATCTAATCTAGAAAAGCAAAACAACAACTACCCTGCCAATGACAATGACTCGAGGGGCTCTCCTGGCTGCTGGTGAACTATCGGTCACGCTATGCTGACTCATACTCTCGCTTCACTAGAATAGGGTTAGAAAACAACAAGCAAGAGTGAGCCAAAATTGCTTAGCAAACATCAATGAATCATTTCTATCACAGTTGTAAGGATATGAATTTATGAAATCAGAATCAACAATATTTAGCTAACACATGCTTTGTATCAATAACAATTGAAGAAAAGAATTAGAATTTGGCTTATACATTTTATTCAAATCAAAGGTTGTGCTGCTGGCCAGCCACGCATCAACCCCGGACTAGCTCATGACATAGTCCTCTACTGGATCCCAGGCCAATTTGGGCCTTAAGTTATTCTGACCATAAATATGGCCCGACCAATTACTGGTCCATTTTTAAAAACACATGCCAAATCTATAATAGGGTATAAACAATAACATGCTCAATAAGATAAACTGACTGTATAGTAATTTCAAAAGAGCTTCAACTGTTCAGTATCAAATGAAGATCGAGAAATAATCATGGAGTAATTTCAATGGTACAGTGTACTCATTCAATAAGGGAATCAATATTGGTAGTCGATAATCAATGACCGTAATCAATAGTCAAGATGGAAGTCAAATAATCAATGGTTGTCAATGATAATCAAAGGATGATAAACAATAAGAATAGGTGGTAAACAATAATCAAGTGAATTGGAAATAAGGGTTTCCGATGCAGATCAAATCAAAGAATCAAGAATCTCTAAGGAAATGGAATCAGTTGTCCAAATGCGGTTAAAGGATTGATAATTTGAATTGTTCTGGGGATAACGGTATTCAAGTAATCAAGACAATAATACATTTTATCACAAGTAAAGGCACAGATACTTGCCTGGTCTACGCTGCTGTCGGATCGACTCTGCTCACTCTACCTTCCCCTTTCCCTTGCTCCGTGAACTCGATTCTATAATTAAACAACTCATCACAATAAGTCTAACTATTCTCGTTCTACTCTCGACACTTATTCAATCAATAATCACATTTAAACAAGTAACCGGTTACGTATCGGACGTCCGGTATAATTTACGATATTTAAAACTTAGATATTTGCCCTAGTACGGGCATATACAGACTATAAAACACAACACACAATTAATATGAACCATATAGCACTCATAAACATTTTTAAAACATCATACGAAACTTATTTGAATTTTAGATAAGTCACGATTAATTTTTAAATCAAAAATCGGATTTTTAAATCCAATATAAACATTTAAATGCAAATAAATCAATTAATAAAATTAATTGACACTCTTTAAATACTCAAACTATTTTTAAATAAATAAATAGGCTTGAAAATAATTAAACTGAATTTTTAATTAATTAAATCTAATTAATAATTAATTTTTAAGAATTAATTGATTAAAAGAATTAACCAATTAATTAATAAATTAATTATTAATTAAAAATAATTAAAATAATTAAGTTTAATCAATTTTCGGATTTAAAATAATAAATATAATTTATCAGAATTTTTCTTATATTAAAATATATTTTTAAAATAAAAATATGAATTTTTAAAGTTTTTAAACTATTTTCGAATTAATTTTAAAAATAAAATCCAAAAACAGTTTTTAGAAAATGAATTAGGGTTTTGAAGATTGAAACCGGGTCGAAAAATCGGGTAAACGGGTCGGGAAGAACAAATCCGGGTCACCAAGAACAACCCGCCGGAATCTGGGTTTTCCAGAATCTGGCCGGCGTCCGGTGGCCGGACTTCGCCATTTCCGATCAAAACAAAACCAAACCATAGGGCTTTTGTTCGCTTTTTCAAGACAAACATAACCCACATACAAACACATATGTCCCATGCCGGAATCGTGCCCAGAATTCGTTCAAAGAATTCGCCGGTGACGACTTCGGCCGGAAACCCGATCTACTTTAATTCTACATGAAACTCAAAGATTAATATACCAAAATGAAGCTTATAACTCATACAATCAAAGCCCCATATCATAATCAATGTCAGATCAACAACAAGAACGAACGAAGCAAAAGAAGAATTCGGGTCAAAACCCGAAAATCAAACCCGACTAAATTGAACTTAAACATGAAATTAAAGCATGGATTCTTGCTAATTAGAACCGTAGGAACATGTTAGAAGCAACCAATTGAACGGAGAATCAACAGAATGAAAATCCCCAAATTAATCAAGAACCCTAATTAAATTCGAATATTGAAAAATTCATAATAAATCGAAAAATTACCAGATGATGATGAGGTTGGAAGATTCTGAAACTAGAGATCAAGAGCTTTAATTTGAGTACAAGAACTTCAAATTTGGATTTCAATAACACCTCGAACGAATGGATCTAAGCTCAAGAACACGAAGAACACATTTCGGGAATTTTTACTTTTTTGATAATACGCAATGCAGATTATGAAGGTTATAAGGTACGATTCGTCTTTATATATTTTTGGAAAAATAATACCCTAAGGAACACTTTTGGATCGTTTAAAAACCCTAATTAGGTTAAAATACGTTTTACGAGAAGATAATTATCTACGAGGATTGATAATTATCCAAATCAATACATATCATTATATAACTAATGCTCAAGAATACTGGGGCTATAACAAATGAAATACTGATATAAAACGATATATCCGTCCCCTTAAGCAATTAAGGTTCGGAACAATTTTTCCCTTTTTGAACAAAACGAATTATTCTTGCAGAATCAAATAGGTAGGAATGAGATGATACGAATATCTCTCCCGATAATGATTCGAATACGAAAGACGAAGAGATAATAATTAATGTATGAAATTCCAATGGGGCCCTTAAATTATCAAAACGGGGCTCGGATTTGAAGAAAATTCCAAATGATGAAATATTTGAAAGGGGCTTTCGACTCACCATTTAGCACATAATCACACAATAATTATCATTTAATAATATTCCAATATTCCACAATAAATATTTTAGATTAAATATATCATTTAATCAAATAATAAAATTCACGGATATTACATCCTTCCCCCCTTAATAGGATTCTGTCCTCAGAATCAGATCAAGGAAACAACTGGGGATACTTCTCTAACATCTCACTCTCTAACTCCCAGGTAGACTCTTCTACTTTAGGATTCCTCCACAAAACTCTCACTAACGCTACTGTCTTATTCCTTAGTACTTTCTCCTTACGATCCAATATCTGAATCGGTCGTTCTACATATGATAAATCTGCCTGGACCTCTATGGGTTCATACTCTATTACATGATTCGAATCTGGTCGATACCTCTTAAGCATAGATACATGAAATACATTATGAACGTGCTGCATATGCTGTGGCAATGCCAACTCGTAAGCTACCTCGCCCACCTTCTTCAAAATCTCAAACGGCCCAACATATCTCGGACTCAACTTCCCTTTCTTTCCAAACCTAACTAATCCTTTCCATGGTGAAACCTTTAGTAACACCTGCTCTCCTTCTTCGAATCCCACATCCTTTCTGGCTAGATCCGCATACTTTTTCTGTCGGTCTTGAGCTGTTATCAATCTTCTCTGAATCAATTGAACCACTTCCTTTGTTCGTTGCACTAATTCTGGTCCTATCATTTTCCGTTCACCAACTTCTTCCCAATATACTGGAGATCGACACTTTCGTCCATAAAAAGCTTCGTAAGGTGGCATTCCGATGCTCGCGTGAAAAATATTATTATATGAAAATTCCACCAAGGGTAGATGATCGTCCCAACTGCCTTCAAAGTCAAGTGCACATGTCCTAAGCATATCTTCAATAGTCTGAATTGTCCTTTCGCTTTGACCGTCCGTCTGCGGATGATAAGCCGTACTCATTCTCAACTCGGTGCCCAAACACTCTTGAAAACTCCTCCAAAATCTTGAATTGAATCGAGGGTCTCTATCAGACACTATCGATACTGGAACTCCATGTCGTACTACGATTTCTTTTATATAAATATGAACTAACTTATCTAGCGAGAATCTCTCGTTCATCGGAAGAAAATGCGCAGATTTCGTCAATCGATCCACGATAACCCAGATGGCATCATGGTTAGCTTTTGTTCTAGGCAATCCTACTACAAAGTCCATCGCAATGTGTTCCCACTTCCATTCGGGAATTTCCAATGGTTGAAGTAATCCACTTGGTCTCTGATGTTCCGCCTTAACTCTTTGACACGTAAAGCATTTACTTACCCATTCCGCAATCTCTCTCTTCATATCGGCCACCAAAAGTTCGTCTTAAGATCTCGATACATCTTCGTACTCCCTGGATGAATTGAATACTTCGAGTTATGTGCTTCGTGCAAAATCTCACTTTTCAGTTCCGTTACGTTAGGTATCCATATCCGAGAAGCAAATCTCACGATCCCTTTGTCGTCCGGTTGGCTACATATTTCCTCACCTGTCATTTTACTCACATCATCATTCATAACTCGCTCTTGGCACTTCCGTATCTTCTCCAACAATTCAGGTTGAAACGTCATGGTATAAATCATTTCTGTCGCGTCCTTCGGATTAATTACTTCGATTTCTAACTTCTCAAATTCCTTGTACAACTCTTTGGTCATCGTCAGTGTATTCAATCTCTCTTTTCTGCTCAATGCATCTGCTACCACATTTGCCTTGCCGGGATGATAGTTGATAGAAACGTCGTAGTCCTTGATTAGTTCTAACCATCTTCGTTGCCTCATGTTCAGCTCTTTCTGAGTAAAGATATACTTCAAACTTTTGTGATCGGTGTAAATTTCACATCTCTCTCCATACAAGTAGTGTCTCCATATCTTCAAAGCAAACACAATAGCTGCTAACTCTAAATCGTGTGTAGGGTACTTCTGTTCGTGGGGTCTCAACTGTCTTGACGCATAAGCAATCACCTTGTCATGTTGCATAAGTACGCATCCCAATCCTTTGTACGACGCATCACTATAGATTACGAAATGACCTTGATCGTCTGGTAGCATCAATACTGGTGTCGTAGTTAGTCTTTTCTTTAACTCTTGGAAGCCTTCTTCGCATTTATCGTTCCATACGAATCGCTCGCTTTTCCTTGTCAGCTTGGTCATTGGAGTAGCTATCTTCGCAAAATCTTGCACAAATCTCCGGTAGTATCCGGCTAATCCCAAGAAACTTCTGACTTCAGTCGGTGTCCTTGGTATCTCCCAATCTTTCACTGCCTCTATCTTTGCTGGGTCCACTTTGATGCCTTCGCTGCTCACCACGTGTCCTAAGAAATGAACTTCTTTCAACCAAAATTCACACTTGGAAAACTTCGCGTATAGTCTTTCTTGTCTCAACGTTTCTAACACAATTCGCAATTGGTCTGCATGCTCTTCTTCTGCCCTTGAGTATATCAAGATGTCGTTGATGAATACCACTACAAACTTGTCCAAATATCTCTTGAAAATCCTGTTCATTAGGTCCATAAAAGCTGCGGGTGCATTCGTTAGTCCAAACGCCATTACTAAGAATTCATAGTGCCCATACCTTGTTCGAAAGGCTGTCTTCGGTATGTCGTCTGGTCTAATCTTCAATTGGTGATATCCTGACCGTAGGTCAATCTTTGAAAAATGTACCGCTCCTTTCAGCTGGTCAAACAGATCATCTATTCGAGGTAACGGATACTTGTTCTTAATGGTCAGCTTGTTCAACTCCCGATAGTCTATACACAATCTCATGCTTCCATCCTTTTTCTTGACAAACAGTACTGGTGCTCCCCACGGTGAAACGCTGGGTCTAATAATTCCTTTTTCTAGCAAATCTTGCAGTTGATCAGCCAATTCCTTCATCTCCACTGGTGCCATTCTGTAAGGGGCCTTAGATACTGGCTCCGCGCCTGGTACTAAGTCTATCGCAAATTCAATCTCTCTATCTGGAGGTAAACCTGGTAGTTCTTCCGGAAAAACATCTGGAAACTCATTTACGACTGGAATATCTTCTAACTTAGAAACTTCCTTATCTATATCTATCACATAAGCTAAATACGCCTCACAACCTTGCCTTAATAACCTCTTAGCCTGAATCATCGTCAGGAACCTCTTTCTTTGTTTCTCTCCTCTAAATATTATTTCTTTCTTTTCCAGGGTAACCAAAGTAACCCTCTTATTCTTACAATCAATACTTGCATCATACTCAGTCAACCAATCCATCCCTAATATCACATCAAATTCACCTAACTTAAAAGGTAACAAGTCAACATAAAAACGATTTCCCAAAATCTCTATCTCACAACGAGGATAATATGAACTGACCGCGATACGATCCTGATTAGCTATCTCTATAGTCAATATTCCACTTAAGGGTTTCATTACGCAATTCAATCTACGAGCAAACGTTTCAGAAATAAAAGACTTCGTCGCTCCCGAATCTATTAACACTTGTGCAGGAATAGAATTTACTAAAAGTGTACCTACCACCACGTCGGAATCTCTCACTGTTTCTCCCATTGACATATTGTAGGTCCTGGCTAACGGCTGGACGTTAACAACTGGGGGTGCTTCAATTGCCCGAATCATATTGTTCACGGTTGCTGGTGCTCTGCAGTCCTTAATCATGTGACCTGGTTTCTTACACCGATGACACACAATGCCCATCTTGCAATCCCGGGAATAATGTCCCTTCTGATTGCATTTAAAGCATGTGACATTCAATCGATGGCATATCCCTAGATGTCGCTTCCCGCATGTCTTGCATTCTGGTAGTGGGGGTCTAGAAAGTCCCTGCTGACTGCCGATTAGTAGACGGTTATCTTTTCCTACGCTTCCGGTACCTGGTTTCCTAAAACTCGTATTCCTTCCGTGCTGAAATCCCAGTTTCTTATTTGCTTGCCCTTGAAAACTTCCCTGCTGCTGTCCCTTATCGGGTATCCCTGCTTTCCTTTTCTTGTTTTCCCTCTCTTTCATGTAAGAATCACTCTCTGTCTCCGCAATCATTGCCTTTTGGACCACCGCTGCATAGGTGTCCAACTCCAACACAGCTAACTTACTACGAATCCAAGACCTCAGTCCCTACTGGAACCTCTTGGCCTTCTTCTTTTCCGTATCCACATAGGTTGGAACAAACCTTGACAACTCCGTAAACCTTGTTTCATATTGGGGCACTGTCATGCTTCCCTGCTTTAATTCCAAAAACTTTAATTCCATCCGATCTCTCATATAGTCCGGAAAAATACCTTTCCAAAAACAACTCTGTAAATCTTGCCCACGTAATCAATCCCTCGGGCTCCATAGCCCTACTCGTTTCCCACCAATAACTGGCCTCATTCTTCAGAAAATAGCTTGCATACTCCGTCTTCTTATCTTCTGTCACCTCTATCAAGGCAAAAGCCTTTTCCATCTCTTTCAACCATGCCTTAGCCTCTACAGGGTCTGCTGATCCTTTAAATTCTGGAGGTTTTGCTGCCTGGAAAGATTTGAACGTAACCGCCGGTGCTGCTTGCTGGTGCTGTTGTTGATGCTGCTGATGCTGATGTTGCTGATGTTGTTGCTGCTGTTCTAAGAGCTGTTGCTGAAATGCTCGTTGCTGCTGTGCTAATGCGGCAGTCTGTTGAGTAAGAGTATTTAACAACTGGATTACCATCGGGTCCATGCGGCCCGTGGGAGGTGTATTTTGTTGACCCTCTTGGTCAGAGGTATCAGTTGAACGGGTTTGTCGTCTAGGAGCCATATCGCTGATGAATAAACAATAATTGGCTTAATCAAACAGTCCATATAAGAGAAGGAAGGATCACAATTGATATCTCGAAGGTTTACAGATCTTCTCAACGGTGTATGGATACACTCGTTGCAACAAGTAGAATATCAGTTATGGTGCTGGAAATGAATGACAGGGGAATAAATACAGTTCTATAAAAGAGGTTTATCATATATATATAGATAGAGTTAGTACAAGCGTAGAACGCTTCAAAAGAAAATATATCATGGCTGAACCATAACTGCCGACCAGCAATACAACAAAAATGCAACAACAACCCGAGGCGTTCCTATAAGCCCGGTGCACTGCTGATTCTACAATATGCATCTATATACTAACTATCTAGAGACCATACATCCACGTCACATCTGTCTGCTACTAATACCTGCTCACAGATCACCTGCTCCTGCCGGCCATAACGGGGGTCCTGAAATCTCTGCAATCTCACTCATCGCATAATCCAAAATCTGTCTCATCCCTGCTACTGTCTCTCCCTCTCGACTAGAAGCTAATCCGTGCAATCGAGTCTCAACCAAGGTCCTCATAACCCTAAACCTCATCTGAATGTCTCTCATCTGATCTCTAAGTCTGTCTCTCTCTCTGACAGCGGTTGCTTCGATCGAACGAACCCTACCCATCTCCATAACCTGTCCATAAAGGTACTCCTTCTCTCTACTCACCCTCTGATACACATGGTGTGGAACTGGTGGCTCACATAACTGATACAAAGGCCCAAAAACTGATGCCTGAGACACTGGTGTTGGGGCTACTTGTCGGAGTGGAATAGGACAAGGTACCTGATCTCTCCTGACCACTGGGTCCTGATGCCTAGGCTGATATCGCACTGGCCGAGACGGTCCTGCTCTCTCAACGGGTGTAGGTATCTCTGCTATCGTATCCTCGGAAGGGTCTGAGTCTGAACTAGAACTAGGGGGCTGCAATTATAACCACATTTGATCACTACGCATAATATCCCTAGTTGACCTCCTAATATCCTTACATGAACTCCTAACTCTCTATGTTATCCTGGACCCTAAGTCCTAACTTGTTTCAAATGCCATAACCTGTTGCTCTGATACCAACTGTGACGCCCTCCAAACCCGAGGTACATATTTGAGGAGTCATCCGACCAACAGAATACTATTTAACACATGCATAATATATATAAAGACACAAATACCCCTTGACCAAGACCGCATCCAGATTATGGCAATGAACACAAGCTACTACAATCTTTTATTAATACAATACCAATTTTATCAGAGTTATTACATCACAACCAAAGTTCAAATCTAGACATCTAATCTAGAAAAGCAAAACAACAACTACCCTACCAATGACAATGACTCGAGGGGCTCTCCTGGCTGCTGGTGAACTATCGGTCACGCTATGCCGACTCATCCTCTCGCTTCACTGGAATAGGGTTACAAAACAACAAGCAAGAGTGAGCCAAAATTGCTCAGCAAACATCAATGAATCATTTCTATCACAGTTGTAAGGATATGAATTTATGATATCAGAATCAACAATATTTAGCTAACACATGCTTTGTATCAATAACAATTGAAGAAAAGAATTAGAATTTGGCTTATACATTTTATTCAAATCAAAGGTTGTGCTGCTGGCCAGCCACGCATCAACCCCGGACTAGCTCATGACATAGTCCTCTACTGGATCCCAGGCCAATTTGGGCCTTAAGTTATTCAGACCATAAATATGGCCCGACCAATTACTGGTCCATTTTTAAAAACACATGCCAAATCTATAATAGGGTATAAACAATAACATGCTCAATAAGATAAACTGAATGTATAGTAATTGCAAAAGAGCTTCAACTGTTCAGTATCAAATGAAGATCGAGAAATAATCATGGAGTAATTTCAATGGTACAGTGTACTCATTCAATAAGGGAATCAATATTGGTAGTCGATAATCAATGACCGTAATCAATAGTCAAGATGGAAGTCAAATAATCAATGGTTGTCAATGATAATCAAAGGATGATAAACAATAACAATAGGTGGTAAACAATAATCAAGTGAATTGGAAATAAGGGTTTCCGATGCAGATCAAATCAAAGAATCAAGAATCTCTAAGGAAATGGAATCAGTTGTCCAAATGCGGTTAAAGGATTGATAATTTGAATTGTTCTGGGGATAACGGTATTCAAGTAATCAAGACAATAATACATTTTATCACAAGTAAAGGCACAGATACTTGCCTGGTCTACGCTGCTGTCGGATCGACTCTGCTTACTCTACCTTCCCCTTTCCCTTGCTCCGGGAACTCGATTCTATAATTAAACAACTCATCACAATAAGTCTAACTATTCTCGTTCTACTCTCGACACTTATTCAATCAATAATCACATTTAAACAAGTAACCGGTTACATATCGGACGTCCGGTATAATTTACGATATTTAAAACTCAGATATTTGCCCTAGTACGGGCATATACAGACTATAAAACACAACACACAATTAATATGAACCATATAGCACTCATAAACATTTTTAAAACATCATACGAAACTTATTTGAATTTTAGATAAGTCACCATTAATTTTTAAATCAAAAATCGGATTTTTAAATCCAATATAAACATTTAAATGCAAATAAATCAATTAATAAAATTAATTGACACTCTTTAAATACTCAAACTATTTTTAAATAAATAAATAGGCTTGAAAATAATTAAACTGAATTTTTAATTAATTAAATCTAATTAATAATTAATTTTTAAGAATTAATTGATTAAAAGAATTAACCAATTAATTAATAAATTAATTATTAATTATTAATTAAAATAATTAAGTTTAATCAATTTTCGGATTTAAAATAATAAATATAATTTATCAGATTTTTTCTTATATTAAAATATATTTTTAAAATAAAAATATGAATTTTTAAACTATTTTCGAATTAATTTTAAAAATAAAATCCAAAAACAGTTTTTAGAAAATGAATTAGGGTTTTGAAGATTGAAACCGGGTCGAAAAATCGGGTAAACGGGTCGGGAAGAACAAATCCGGGTCACCAAGAACAACCCGCCGGAATCTAGGTTTTCCAGAATCCGGCCGGCGTCCGGTGGCCGGACTTCGTCATTTCCGATCAAAACAAAACCAAACCATAGGGCTTTTGTTCGCTTTTTCAAGACAAACATAACCCACATACAAACACATCTGTCCCATGCCGGAATCGTGCCCAGAATTCGTTCAAAGAATTCGCCGGCGACGACTTCGGCCGGAAACCCGATCTACTTTAATTCTACATGAAACTCAAAGATTAATATACCAAAATGAAGCTTATAACTCATACAATCAAAGCCCCATATCATAATCAATGTCAGATCAACAACAAGAACGAACGAAGCAAAAGAAGAATTCGGGTCAAAACCCGAAAATCAAACCCGACTAAATTGAACTTAAACATGAAATTAAAGCATGGATTCTTGCTAATTAGAACCCTAGGAACATGTTAGAAGCAACCAATTGAACGGAGAATCAACAGAATGAAAATCCCCAAATTAATCAAGAACCCTAATTAAATTCGAATATTGAAAAATTCATAATAAATCGAAAAATTACCAGATGATGATGAGGTTGGAAGATTCTGAAACTAGAGATCAAGAGCTTTAATTTGAGTACAAGAACTTCAAATTTGGATTTCAATAACACCTCGAACGAATGGATCTAAGCTCAAGAACACGAAGAACACATTTCGGGAATTTTTACTTTTTTGATAATACGCAATGCAGATTATGAAGGTTATAAGGTACGATTCGTCTTTATATATTTTTGGAAAAATAATACCCTAAGGAACACTTTTGGATCGTTATAGATCCACTGGATCGTTTAAAAACCCTAATTAGGTTAATATACGTTTTACGAGAAGATAATTATCTACGAGGATTGATAATTATCCAAATCAATACATATCATTATATAACTAATGCTCAAGAATACTGGGGCTATAACAAATGAAATACTGATATAAAACGATATATCCGTCCCCTTAAGCAATTAGGGTTCGGAACAATTTTTCCCTTTTTGAACAAAACGAATTATTCTTGCAGAATCAAATAGGTAGGAATGAAATGATACGAATATCTCTCCTGATAATGATTCGAATACGAAAGACGAAGAGATAATAATTAATGTACGAAATTCCAATGGGGCCCTTAAATTATCAAAACGGGGCTCGGATTTGAAGAAAATTCCAAATGACGAAATATTTGAAAGGGGCTTTCGACTCACCATTTAGCACATAATCACACAATAATTATCATTTAATAATATTCCAATATTCCAATATAAATATTTTAGATTAAACATATCATTTAATCAAATAATAAAATTCACGGATATTACAATAACTATGTGTATCTCTCTCTTTTAGCTTACAATAGGATGTGCATGATATATATAAGCCCTATACAAACTAGTGCACACACCTATTTTTACACAGTTACCCCTTGCTGAAAGTCCAACTTGTCCTGCCATAAGACGTTAACGGTGTCAGGAAGGACCACCTGCTTTTCGGAGTCTTTCCCGTTTCTGTAGCTGCTTGTCTCTTATCTTTCTCTCCAAGTTTAGCTGTAGATTTGCCATCTGTTCTTTGGACCACCTTGCCAGAACAAATGCTTCAGTATTTGTCTCTTTTGATTCTTGGTTCTGTACCTTGATTTGTCTTGTTATAAACGGCTAAGTGTTGATATCGTGAACTCCACTTCATTCTTGACTTCGCGATCTCCCTTGTGAGGACTACGCGATATAGCCTTCGAAGACTTTGCGACATAGGTCATTTGAGGACTATGCGACATAAGTCATTTGACGACTATGCGACATAAGTCATTTGATGACTATGCGACATAGGTCATTTGACGACTATGCGACATAGGTCATTTGATGACTATGCGACATAGGGCTCCTGAGGACTTCACGATCTAGGCTTCTTTGACTTTGCTGACTTCAACACTTCACGACATGTGTCTTGAGGACTTCTCGATATAGTACAAAATGGACTATGCGATATAGTACTTCACGACATGGATATTGGTGACTTCACGACATAGCTTTCTTTTGACTTTGCTATATAATGCCTTAGACAAATTTCTGCAACTTATTTCTTCATGGCCTTATTCATCTCTATCCTGCTGCATGAACATTACTGAACTTCTACCAGGACAATTATTCAATGGCCTAAATACAATCTAGATGCAAGAAACTTTACTAAGCTCATTATAGATTTGAGCATACATGATAAAGCTATTGTTCATGAGAACAAGACAAGTACATTTAGAGACCTATACTATATCCCAGTGATAGAAATCACTAGGTCATGTAGTGTGACATAGTCACATAGTGTAGGCTTGTTAATAGTGGTATTCAGACATGTCTTGAGCCTAACAGATTTCCATGTTATTCACCTTACAAACACCTATAAATTAAAGGTCATTCATAACAAAAAAATCTACACCGGAATTTTTTTACATAGCTTCAAATTTTTACAACCATATTTACAATCAATACAACTATGGCCTACACCATGTTGAATGCTTTGAACGACAACAACTATACCTGGATGATAAGAGTGCGAGTGTGTAAAATGTGATAATCTGTTAATCCAAATACTGAAGAACTGATCAGTCTTGACATGATTTTGATCGATGAAAAGGTTAATAAATCAATATAATTATAACTTATTAGTTTGTCAAATTGTATGATGTTATTAACTTTTCTAAGATATGCTGTATGACAGGAAAATTTGATCCATGCTACGATCCCGAAGATTCTGGTCTCTCGGTTCAAAAATCTTTTTAGAGGAAGGCTCCGTGTACAACATCAAAAATCTGAAAGTTATTTCAAGTACAGGGAAATTTAGACCACTATCACATGGGTCTAAATTGCTCTTCATACGCATAACGTTGCCTAAGAGATTGGAAGAAGGCATCGTCAACATATCACTGCATGGATTTCAGTTCATATGTCCGGATATGATTGATGCACGTATTAATGACACCAACATACTCTCAGGTTTTTGATGCAGTAATATATTAGAGTAATATATAAGTAATACTATTATATAAGTTATAATTCAAACTATCATGTTGTAATATTATTTTTTCTATGTTGATTTAGATGTTGTAGGCTGCTTGACCTACTTTGGTGGCATTGAAGTTGTCAAAGGCAGTTGGAAAAAAAGAGATCTCAAAATTGTCACAAATTAGTAAGTTATGCATTATATTAATTTTAATATAATTGTTAATTTTTTTTATTGTTCTTGTAATTTTATATTACTTCTTTGGTTACCCCAATTTATTTGTTTTACTTTTTTAATTTGTTCTAATTTTTTTCTTAAATAGCTTAAATAACTCCATCACCGGTACCATATCTTTGTGGGAAAAGTTGGCCGAGATGTTGATACAAATTTATACAAGGAGGATGGTGAACCCTATATAATAATTGTCACATCTACCCAGATTAAAAAATTTAAAAGTAATTATCTTTATTAATGTTTTTATAATATATAGTTTTAGAAATTGCACATATATAAATATATCTTATCTCGATTGAATGAATATCATTAGATATTATACAAATATTTGTTTCATTGATATTATTGATTTAATTCTTATATTAGTTTTTAACCATTTATTTACTCTTATATGCAAATACAATTAGCTTTTCTACCACAAGAAATAATAAAATTTATACAAATCTGGATACACCGTATGTGTCATCCATGAGAAAATAGTAATATTATATGTTTATATTGATTTTTATCAATATAATTTTTTTAATATATATATGGCAATGGTATCGGTCCAAGAAAATAAAAAATCAAACTCTATAAACAAAAGGAATATGTAAATAATTTATAATATTACTTATCCAAATGCAAATTTTACGGAATATATTTTATTTGATAACTTATATAATTTTATAGATATTTATTTCACAATTTTTATTCTAATATTCTTTTTCTTAATAAATATATTCTAATGCCACTGCGAAGGGCGACTGAATAACCTAGTTACAATTATTTAATATCACTATAGTAGCATAAAAAAGGTTTAATATTTAATTAATATTTCTTGATTAAATATGAAGCATATATAACAATATAAATTTTTAGTGGGTTTCGGGTGTAGCCATGAAATGGGTTCGGGTCTAGGCATCAAGTGGAAGAGGAAGAAGGGTCTGCTTACCCACTCAACTCCCCCAATTGAAGTGCGTTACTGTTATGGGCAACGGTGAATAAGAGTAGATTTATTTAAGTAAATATAAATATAATGAGTAATAGGAGAGGGTAGGGGTTGGTCTGAATCTTGTATGATCCAAGGGTAAAATGCAGCAGCAGCAGCAGCAGGCAAGTAGTAGCGTGGAATTTGGGGATGCGAAATTACCTCTGAAATTGATAAAGTCGGAAGCAATACCTCCGCGTCCAAGTGGATTGGAATCGTGCATAGATTGGCTACCTGATTTCTCAGGTTACTCATGGCTTGCTTATGCCTCTTCTTCTCTCCTTGTAATTTCTCAACTACCAATCACTGATGGACCTGCACCCGGGCCCATTTTTCGCCAAGTTTTCGAGCTCGGCGATGATGCTGTTGTTTCTGCCGTGTCTTGGTCACCTGTTACTCCTTCCTCTGGACTACTTGCTGCTTCCTTGGATTCTTCTATTCGCCTTTTCGATTTTACCGGTTAGTACATTACAATCCTAATTCAATTCTTAGTTTTCTCCTATCTCTACATACCTTGTATTATTAATTGATTTCTAATTAATTGTATTATTAATTGCTCACACTACTTTTTTGTTTTGAATTCTTTACTTATCATATTCAGGATCTTTTTCTTGGAGGCAGACTACATCACTTATTCAATCTACCAAGGTCGACGCCATTGAGTGGACCGCTTCAGGCGATGGCATCATTTCTGTCGGAATCCAAGTCGTTTTGTGGAGAAGAAACGACAACCCTAGTTCCTGGGAAATAGCCTGGAAGTATACACCCAACCTGCCTCACTATCTAGTTTCTGCTACATGGTCCTTTAAAGGATATTTTGCAACAGCACCTCGGTGTAGTAATCTTGCTCAACCTTCTTCCTTATCAATGAATACTGCAACTAAACTTGTCATCGTATATCACAGTGATCCTACATCACAATTTGTAAAAGCTGAGTTACCTCATCCCCTGCCTGTTTTAATGATTCAGTGGAGACCGTCGTCAATAAAACAAGAGGCCAGACATCAACAGAGGCTCATTTTGTTAACATGCTGCATGGATGGAACAGTGAGGTTGTGGAGTGAGATTGATGATGCAAAGGTCAGGAAAGCTGGCAAGGACAGTAATGATCAAAGAACTAGAAGGTTGTTGTTTTGTGTATGTTCTGTCATTGAGATAAACCAGCCAATGAATGGAATCCTGGGTTCCGATATACATGTAAGATGGGCCACAGAGTTGAATTGTATATTTAACCCCAGTAAAGAAGCAGCTAGTCAGTGTTTCCCTCCAGACTATTATCAACCTGATGGAGTTGGTAAGTGTGAATGGGTAATTGGTTTTGGTCCTCGGAGGGTGGTGACTTTGTGGGCTATACATTGCCTTGATGATGTTACTCCAATGAGATATCCACGTGTGACTTTGTGGAAGAGTTGTGAATTGGAGGGTCCTGATGTGGAAACAAGTAGTTTGTTACTGCGTAAGGTGGTGATTTCGAGGAATCAAGCCTTTGGTCCTCCAACCTTATGTAATCTAGTCCAACTATTGTCTTGTAATTCCTTAGCTTGGTTTCAAATAAATTTTCAAACATTAACAAGTTCTGAAGAACCTTTTATTAGATCCCAAACAAAAAACATTCTGTCATCTTGTGGGTACGGAAAGTTAAACCTGGACGGTCATAGTGGAAAAATATTACAAGTGGCAATGCATTCACATAGATATGAACTCAAATTTGGTGCTTCTTTGGATACAAATGGATTGCTGTTATTGTGGTCAATTACTAATATTTCCAACAGCATTATGGGTCTACCAACATTAAACCCCACTTGGAAACTTTCAGGAAAGGTTGCACTACATGAATGTAGCCCCAGATATACAACCTTGGGCTGGCTGCCAGCAGCGATAGATGAACATCTTATTCTTCTTGCAGGACATTCTAAAGGTATTGATTGCTTTATAGTTGAGTTATCTAAAAAGGAAGAAGAGAATCTATTCAACCACAAATTGTGCACAATCCCTTTTACTAGTTGTAGTCGCACTGAAGGCCCGTCCAGTGTTTATGCAGTTCCTTTGCCGTCAACATGTGATGAGAACTTTGATTCTGGAACTACTATACTCTTGGCAGTGTGGAAGCATACCTTTAAGGCTTTGTCATGGAAACTCAGCATCCATCATTGTGATTTTTCTGGAATTCATGGATGTACACTTGAAACTGGTAACATTTCTGAAAACAATGCTCAGACCTTCAAGGGAAATATTTCTGGCAAGAAATATTGTATTAATGTCGATCCTTGGTCGTCTATATTGCCAGAACCACACAATCACAGCCAGGTTACAACTTATGATGTGGTCTCTCCAACCACTGTTTCTTTGTCTGGAGAACAAAAAGAGTATTCTGCCAATGAGCTACATGGAAGCTATGCAGCATATCACTTAGCCACCGGTTATTCTGATGGTAAATTGAGACTGTGGAGAAGTAAGCCTTTAAAGATAGATTCACAGTGGGAGCTTGTTAGCGTTCTTGATACACATCAATGTCCAATCATGGCAGTATCTGTAACTGACTGTGGCCGAAAGATTGCAACTATCTCACCGGCCTCTCTGTCCAATTCTTCGACCACTATTCATATATGGGAAGCTGTCTACCTGTCATTTGCAGGAAGCTTTATACTAGAAGATTCGGTTGTTCTTGATAGGAAGGTTGTTGCTCTAAGTTGGTTAACATTGGATAACGGCCAGATTTTACTTGGGGTTTGCTTGCAAAATCAGTTTATGGTATATGGTCAAAGACTCTGTGGTGGTCATAATCTTCTTAAAAGTGAAAGATCTTCAAACAGAAAAATCTGGTTTTGTGTTGCATCAAGTCATACTCATCCTGAGATTCAAGATTTTGTTTGGGGGCCTAATGCCTCCGCTGTGGTTGTTCATAATGAATACTTTAGTCTTTTCAGTCCGTGGTTGTTAATGGTTAATAACAAATTACATGCTAATTATCTTTCCGAAGGAGGCAAGAATAATTCTCAAGATTGCATCGCGGCCGATAAGTATCTGCTTACTTCAGTTTTCACTGATTCTGGTACCCGTGATCTCAAAGAATCATCAGCAGAAGAAAAACAGAATCATTACCGACTAAGATCTTCTTACATGATTAATATACCAAATGATATTTTGTCAAGCATTTATGCAGAAAGCTATGATTCAGATTTAAAAATTGGTTTTGTAAACATATTAAATGTAGCAGAAAAGTTAGGTGGATCTCTACCTCTTTATCACCCAGAGACGCTCCTCATGAATATATGTTCAGGTATTATGTGGAAATAAAATATAATAAGTTAAACAAGTTTTTTGTAGTTGCTGGATATTTTTTGTTTCAGACATATGCATGCATTCTATGTCTAGCACAGACTTATATTGATCCTCTTCTCATCCGTAAAGTTCATTCTAGGATTCTATAAGTAAAGAACACTAAAACACTTTAGAAAGTAGCATCTTTAATATGTACATGATGTTATTTGTCTAGCACAAACTGGTACTTGAAATAAGGAATGATGTCGAGGAAACTTCTAAGGCTGTCTCATCACTATAACACTAACCTTTTTTTATGTAGTAGTAGTCACACCATCTCTTTTGATATTTATAGTTGCTCTATCCTTCAACAATAATAACTCTCACACCGAAGGTTTTCAAATAGTTTCATCGAGGATATCTGTGCAAACTTTAAAAGGACCTAAAAATGAAAATGCTATATACATACCGGAAAGGTTCGGATTTCTATTGTTCTTATACCTACATTCAAAAGAGTTGAGAGGTTTGGTCACATATTACAAACCTGTTACGCGAACCTCTCATCTCGCTCTGTAATAACTAACTTTTTACTTTTAAGGCCATTGACAAGATGTAAGAAATATATTTATACAGCATGATAGTTAAATTAACTTGGTTGTGGCTTATGAAATGTATGTACTAAACATCTACCCTCCTTTTCCCTGAAACATTGCGCCAATGCCGAACCAGACAAAACTTTATTAAACTTTTATACTTGTAACGTTTTTTTAATTTTGTGTGTTTTTTTTTGGTACCAAATCAAAATAGGAAACTGGAAGCGTGCACAAGTTGCTGTTCAAAATCTTGTTGATTACTATACTTCTCGAAGTGGGTCTTCTCAAACATGCTGGCTTGCAAAATCTGGCCATGTCACTCCATTGGTCCAATTATCTGATTATCTTAATGGAAGTCTATCATCAAGCTCGAGCAATAAAGCATTTCAATGGAGAGGAGATGCTATGTCTATTACACCATCTTTGCCGCTTCAATATGACCTTTCCCATTCTGCGTCCAGTTGGGAATTTAATGTTTCCAATGCTTCCTTGATTTCTCCTTCTACAAGATCCGACCTTGGTGGCTTTCCTGAACCTATAGATAGACTTTATGACCTCGGATTCCTATCTATCATTGAGAAGGTGCAAATGCATGCTATTATTGATCTTCTACAAGAAGTTAGTAACTCTTCCTCTGCTTATGGAAGTCTAGATAAATCTGGCCGAAGGTACTCCAGACATTTCTTTGGATGAATAATATTTTTCTCCCTGAAGATGTGCTTAAACACCGTGTTAGACTGTTAGTAGCTCCATAATTGTTATCGAATCGTTTAACTTGTTCTAGTTCTACCAATTATAAGATGATGTGGAATAATGGTTTGATAGTAATATAAATTAAGTTTAGAAGAATTATGCTGCAACAATCATTTGTTGTAGACGTATGAGCCCATTTATAATAAGCCCAATTGTTTTAGGCCTTTGTCCATTAGGTTATGTTAGTAGGGATTCCCTTCATAGGAACGGGGTTGGTTACTCTGAGTTGGGGTTTTAGGCAGAAGTGAAGTCCACATAATTTATGGCTTAAAATCAAGTTATAAGTTGGATTTTAGAAAGTTGAAAAAAGTAATTGACTTATCACAGATTAGTTGTTTGATCACATGTAACTTCTAGTACTTTTTGTTATGTCATTAATTACTTTAATAGCTTACACGTACATTTTCAATTAATTTGTCTAAACGAAAAATAACTTCTAGACAAAATAAAAATGTATAAAGACATTAATCTACTTTTCACAACTAATGTCTTTCAAGGTAAGCCAAATAGGCCTTATAGAGAACTAAACAGTGCCCACACGGTGTTAAAGGTGCTCCCAGTGCTAGGAGAGGTCTAGGTTTTAATTTTCACCTCCTATACTGAAAATTATATCAACTATTAAAAAAAATAACATGCCTGTGTATACATTACGATTTAATTTATAGAACTAAATGATGCTGTCATGATCTGCTTTATTGAAAATTTTCAAATATGAATTTGTCTTTCTATACTTGTTTATTGTTGATGTTTGTGGAACTTCTAGCATGCGAAATCTTCACTATGTAGTTCCTTGATGCATCTTCCCTTCTGTCGTTAACCTTGAGTAGTGGCAGAGCTTGGGCCATTTATTTATTGTTCATAAGAGGAAGCATACAAATTTGTATCTCAGAAAAAAAATGTTGAGTTTTTTTCTCGAAGGCAATGTCCCACTAAAGCTCGCTAGTGATCCTGAGTGGTTGAATATATGTTGTTTCTTAATTTCACTGCTGAAAATAGAAGTGTCGTGTTTAACTGTTATACTACTGATAAAATGAGTTTTCTACTTGACTACAAGCTTGAGCGAACCATCCTTGTTCTATTTATATTTCACAAACAGCAATTTTTCTTGTATTTTCTTGAATATGCATGGCATTAGTTATTGGTTAGCTTGCTCCCTGATAATGCTATAACTATTCCCCTCTTTTCCTTTCTAGGTTTTGGGTTGCGGTAAGATTCCAACATCTATATTTTGTTCGAAGATTTAGTAGAATGCCATCTGAAGGAGAGTTGGTTGTTAACACAAGCATGATTGGATGGGCTTTCCACTCTGATTGTCAAGAAAATTTGTTTGATTCTCTTTTACCTAATGAATCTTCTTGGCATGAAATGAGGAATATAGGCGTTGGATATTGGTACACAAATTCAACACAGTTACGATTAAAGGTACGGTTATGCTGATTTATTGACTATTTATTGTCAACTGCATATTAGTAGGCGTTGTATTTCCTTGGATATGATGTGGTAGTAATTATAATGCAACAAAAGACCATATCAAATAAAAGTGTAAACTAGAAATTGCTCCAAAAAAGATGTGTGGCCTACAAATGATTAGAACTTTCTTCAGATAGGAAACCATCTCTGAAGTTATCTGACTCTAAGCTTCAGTCATCTGCAGTCTTTCATATTTGTAATGGGAAAAGTAGGAGCTGCAATTGTATAGCTAGAGGATGTTATCTACTTTAAGAAAGTTGTTTATTTGCAGATGGAAAAGTTAGCAAGACATCAGTATCTAAAAACTAAGGATCCAAAGGCTTGTGCACTTCTTTACATAGCACTAAATAGGCTTCAAGTTTTAGCTGGTCTTTTCAAGATCAGTAAGGATGAAAAGGACAAGCCATTGGTTGGATTTCTTTCACGAAATTTTAAGGTAACTGGGTAAGATTACATTGATCCTTTTGTACAGAGTCGGCGTATCGATGTAATAGCAGCATGGTTGAGCAAGTAGTTTTACTAGATAAAAATTTGAATGTTTCAGCAAGGGGGATTGCTCTCTGATCACTTTTTCTTTTGTTATGGTCAATACTAAACACTTTTAGCAATCTTTTCTAATTCTTGCAGGAAGATAATAACAAGGCAGCTGCTTTGAAAAATGCTTATGTGTTAATGGGAAAACATCAACTAGAGCTTGCTGTTGCTTTTTTCATACTTGGAGGCGATACTGCTTCTGCAATCAATGTCTGTGCAAAAAACCTTGGAGATGAGCAGCTTGCTATAGTGATATCTCGTCTTTTAGAAGGTTATGGCGGGCCGTTACAGTGTCAACTTATATCAAAGTTTCTGCTTCCATCTGCACTTGAAAAGGGTGATTACTGGCTGGCTAGCTTTCTGGAGGTGGTGTTTAAATTTAGTTTGCGTTAATATTGTTTTAAAAGTTTATTAGAGAAATTTGACCAACTTTCAGTATACTTAATATCCATGTTTAATTTTATTCTTCACTCTGTAGTGGGCATTAGGAAATTATTCTCAGGCTATTGTACGCGTTCTTGGTTCCCGAACCAGTACTGTGGGTGATAAGCCAGCACTAGTTTCTTATCAGGATTCTTTTCTGGATCCAAGCATTGGTGAGTATTGTCTAATGTTGGCAACAAGCAATAGCATGAAAAATGCTTTAGGCGAGCGAAATGCTGCAAAACTCGGGAGGTGGGCGATTTTGATGACTGCTACTGCCTTAAGCAGATGTGGCCTTCCTGTAAGTTTCTCTTACACTTCTTCTTTCTAAAATAATGGTGATGAAACTCAGAAGATATATAAATAACCAATTTGTATTAAATTATAAGAATAATCATGTAGAACCAAAACTTTAATAAAACCTTGTGATGAAATAGTTTAGCAACCCATGAAAAAGAAAAGAGTTTGTGGGATTAAGGCTAGGGTTTTGCCTCTAGAGGTCCCTCTTTATGTATATACAATATAATCGGGAAATATTCCTATTAAATAAATTACCTCAAAATATTAAAAGTCTAGATGTAATATATACATTTTAAAGATAGAAATAAAATAAATAAGATTTATCCCAATTAGACCTGGAATCTTCTTCCTTCCAAATTCTTTTTTTTAATGATGAATAAGGTGTCTTGACAACATTTTAGTGAAAGACCTCCTGAACTTCAACGCAAGATTAATAAGGCGTGGCCAGACCCTAGCGGCAACTTGCTTCAAGGTTAGGTCAAAATTAACAAGGCCCGATCAGAAAACTTATATTGATTCTCTCAAACTTGATCAGTTCTTTAATTTCTTACGTTTAATCTTCTTTTGAACCATTCTATCAACCTACACCATAAAATACAAAACTTAGATAAGTGAGATTTCGAAGCATTTTCAGCTACAAGAATGCATGGAAAATGATAATCAAATATAAATTTTACAACTTATTAGTGTTTTCTTGGCTATGTTGCTTGTTGAGTTTATTCTAGTTAGTTTGTTTTGAAATAAAATTTGATGATAGATATTGTTTTGTTAAAAATTGCTTAAGCATGGTGCAGTGGTGGACCAAAACATAAAAGGTTACATTTCTTATTTCTATAATATTACATTCTTTCGAGTTTTCCACCCCTGTCCATCATTTACTTGTTACATGTACCTGGTAAGTGGTACCCACTGCCAGTCTTCTGATGCTTAATTCATGCTAGTTATAAGGGGTTGATTTATTTGTTATTGTTATAAGCTTGAAGGTTTGGAGCGTCTTTCCTCTTCTCACAGCGTATCTGGTGGTTCTGATCAAGGTAATATATCAGAGGTTGCAAATTTTGAACTTCTGAATGAAATGCTGAACCCATCCTTCTGTGATCCTTCCTCAAACTGGATATTAAGCGACGTTGCTCTTCATATTGAGTCGCAAGCCAAATCGGATATGGCAATGCACTACCTTATTAAACTTTTAAAAGAACATCCTAGCTGGGCAGACACCAATATAGAATATTCTGCATTACGCACACACAATAAGGCTGATATACAACAATACCGGGTGTTACTTGAAAATTTTGAAAACAAGTTACGGGATTGGCTTGCCTGTTTGGGGCAGAAATTTTCACTGGTTTCTCACCATCTAATTAATAAGGTAAATAAATTTATTAATCAACACATATGCATTATTAAGTTATATGTGTTGCATCCCAACCCTAATATCTATTAAAATACTAACCAGTCATTGTTCTTTGTCAACTACAGATGGTAAAGTTTTTGTGCAATAGTGGCTTATCGTTTATAGGATACAGTTTATTGCCATCTTATACTCACACAGATCAATCAAAAGAAGAAATCAATGCATTTACTGGATTCTTCTTGCGTCCGGTACTTCCCAATCTGGTTTTGAAGGCTACTGAAGAAATGGCTTCCTTGTTTTCGAGATATGTCATTTTATGTAGCATAAGCAGCTTTAACTTGAAATCATACTCTACAGAAGATAACAGGCTAGCTGGTTGGCAATTTTACATGCAGGGTGTGTTGTGGTCATTGTGGTGCCTAAGGTCTATGTTAAAGCTGTTTTCTGGATCAGCTGATGATGATTTTATCAGGAATTTTTTTACTACTATTGATTTGTACGAGTATTATGTGTATTTTTCATCTGCTATGCTCCAAAGGAACCTACAAGCTCTTATTCCTATTGTGAAACCTTTTTCGGTGACATGTAAAAATGATCATGCGCATTATGAAATTAACTGGGACGATTTGTATAAGGTCCTTCCTGAAATTGCAGAGTTGTTGTCCCACAATTCCTTGATTGATGATGTACGAGATTCTGCTTTATCAGTGCTACCTGATCATGATGGTAACGAGATTTCAATATCAAGAGATGAAGAATGGCACATTCTCAGGGCTATGTTGTACAGACACATGTCTGGGTTTCTGAACAACCAGCTGAATTCATCTCCGACAGTTGAAGACAGTTGTGCGAATTGCCTACCATTCAGGCTTTTCGTCTCTGATTCTACAGTGTGTGGGCTTGATAACAGTAATCTAACACCACAAGTTGGGGTTGTTTCTGTAGCATTGACCAATTTACTCAAGAGCATTTCTCTACATATTTTTTCTAAATGTGAGAGACATCTTGCCTTATCCCTGCTGCAGAAAGCGGGGAATGGGTCAAGTGCAGCCACTCTTAAGTGGTTCAGTGAATTTTCTCGGAATCCTTTCAAAGACCTCCAGAATATTGGCAATTGGAACATGAAGAACAGTGAAACCGAATTATCTGCTTCTGAGTTATTGTGGAAAATGTGTGCTGATAAGGAATTCAGATGTGGAGATTATGAACTAAATAATTCCAAGTGGCTAAAATATGTTAAACGAAAGCTCCCTAAAAGGTGGATTCAAATGTACAAGAGCACTGAGTTGGAGTGTGAAACTGAGGAAATCTGCAAGCAAGAAGGTAATTTAGGCAGTCCGCTTGCTAGCAATGGTGTTGAATCGGGGTCACCTCTTAAGGGTCCTTCTCCAGATAATACTTTTTTCCTGGGTTCTGGAGGAAAGGATGCAGCCATCACCAAGAAAGTTATGCCTTTTGAGAGTCCTAAAGAAATATATAAGCGAAATGGAGAACTGTTGGAGGTAAACCGTTTTTTGTCCTTAATTAGTTCTACCTTCGTACAGTTATTGCATCTGGCCTGAGATTCTTTGACTGAAATTTCTGATGCTTCAATGTCTTGTTGTATTGGTCTTTGAATCTGAGCAGGCATTATGTGTCAACACTGTTAACCAACAGCAAGCTGCACTGGCTAGCAATCGAAAGGTCAGAACTTGTGTATCATTTGCTTGATACTTTCTAAAAAATTTCTGATGTTAATGCACATAGTTCTATATTTGATACTTGCAAATTAGTTGTTTGGAAAGAATATCTAATTGTTGATAGTAGGTAACAGGTATGTAGGTAGAACATAGCTTTTTTCCAGTGTTCTTCTCCCGATTTTTGGCATTCAGTTTATTGGCTGCATTATTTGTTTAATGGTCATTGTTTAAAATTTGTGGATTTCGCGTTTGCTTTAAGAGCCTGATTTAGGTGTCTGTTTTGGCTGCACCATAAGAGTGTTTGCAAGCAGGAGTTGGCATGTAACCTAAACTGCCTTTGCATAGCGTCATTGACTTTTTTGACTGATGAGAGAGAATGAACTTTGACAAATTTTGTTAATATGAGAAATTTGTGTTGAACAGGAAAGCTACCTGTAGCCTTATATAATCCGTTAAGTATTAAAACTGTAGTATGTTAATACAACATAAACCTTTTCCCTTTTAGTCTGTGGCTCTTGTATCTTCTTTCTTATTAGTTTCTATTAAAGCTGCCAATCATTAGAATCTAACTCCATTACTGCAAATTGGATGACTCTAGAATGCTCCTGGGGTATGACTGTTTTGACCTTTGTCTAAGTTGAGCTTCGGTTTATTAAAATTATATGATTAAAGCTATAATTTTAATTTCAATGAAGAGCATTATTTCTTGATGTTTTTCCATCCAGTGAGTGCCTCTTCTCTTTTTTACTGAGTTCGAAATGACGGAATAGGAAATTATTCATTTCTTCTACAGGGATTAGTATTCTTTAATCGGGAAGATGGGATAATATCTATGGATGAGTCCAATTATATCTGGTCAAAGGCTGACTGGCCCCATGATGGATGGGCTGGATCAGATTCTACCCCTGTTCCTACCTGTGTTTCCCCTGGGGTTGGGCTTGGAAGCAGGAAAGGTACACATCTTGGTCTAGGTGGAGCAACTGTTGGTGCGGGTTCTCTGGCAAAACCAGGAAGAGACTTCACAATTGGTGGAGCTTACGGAGTTCCGGGTTATGCAGGTATTGGTTCATCTGGTCTCGGGTGGGAGATTCAAGAGGAATTTGAGGAGTTTTTAGACCCGCCCGCTACTGTGGAAAATATTAGGACAAGGGCGTTATCTTCTCACCCCTCTAGACCCTTATGTTTAGTAGGTTCAAGCAATACACACACATACTTGTGGGAGGTATGGAGCTTCAACTTTGGCATAGTGATTTTTAATGGTCAAGAAGACCACATGTGGACTACTATTGTTTACTCTTAGTTTTGACTTTGACCATATGTGGCAAGTAAACTACACCTTGTGATTGTATAGTTTGGTAAGGAGAGAGCTATCGCCACGTATGGAGTGCTTCCTGCAGCAAATGTGCCCCCTCCGTATGCTCTTGCCTCAATATCAGCTGTGCGCTTTGATCACTGTGGACAGAGATTTGCAACTGCTGCTTTAGATGGGACGGTTTGTACGTGGCAGCTTGAGGTGGGAGGAAGGAGCAATATCCGCCCCACGGAATCTTTGCTGTGCTTTAACAACTGTGCATCGTATGTACTTATCACAATCAAACTTTTCTTGTTGATTTAGAAATAGATATGTTTCAAATATCATGGGGTGGTTAGAGCAAATTTATTCTTCACATTGAAGTATCTTTTTTACAAATTATTCATGATCCGCTTCCTTTTTTTGTTCAATTTTGATAGGACATGTGCTAATTTGTTTTGTTGTATTATCTTTTATAAGCGACATATCCTGATACTCCTGAAATTGATTTTAGGGATATCGCATATGTTACTGCTAGTGGATCAATCATTGCTACTGCTGGCTATAGCTCCGATGCCATTAATGTGGTTATCTGGGATACCCTTGCTCCACCTACAACATCTCGAGCTTCCATTATGTGCCATGAAGGTTTTTTCTCCCATCAGAATTTATGTTTCAGTAGATGATTATATATGATTTCTATGTTTCTTCAGTTTCAAGCAACGCTACATAAATCCAGCCTAGTTGCTAGGCATCGCTTTACTGCCACACTGTTGCCTAGACTCTCATCTAGAAAATGTTAGCACTTGTATTAATCAAATTTGATTATGATTGTTTCCTCCATGATATTATTGTTTCTTGTAGATTTTAGACTAGGTATCTGAGAAACTGCAAGTTCCTGAAACTAGTTTTATGAAGGTTTTTGTAGTTTTCTATGGTTTTAAGAGAGAAATTGCACAAATCAAGTAGAGGAACACAGAGAAACAGCAGAATAGAGGTAGAAACAGATAGATTTAGAGCATAAATGTAGAGAGAACTGTTAAAAGTATAGTATAAGATCCTGGTAAGGCCTTCCTCTAAAACCTCAAGCTTCTAGAGAAAGAGAAAGGCTCCAACTGGATCTTTATATTATATTCTAACACCCCACACCCCCCCCCCCCCCCCCCCCCCCCTCACTTGAAAGCCCATCTATGGGTAGAAGAGTGGAACAGGCGCCTATCTTTGGGGCATTAATTTACGGAGAAGTGCCTGCTATCAAGGAGACGAAAGGCTGTGTAGCAAACGGCGACTCCATGGGTATTTGAACCCGAGTATCCGGGAAATTAATGTGACTTGTGAGGTACAACAATTAACTTAGATTGTTTTGCAAATAGTTGATGCTGTCTCATCACTTTAAAAAACTTTTCCAGATTTTGGAGGTGTTCCTTAGCAGTCATTGAATAGATCAATATATCATCAAAGAAAACTAATGTAAATTTCCTCAAGGCTCAAACACTCTGTTTATCAGGTTCTGGAATGTAACAGGAGCATTAATGAGCCTAAAAGGCATCACTGTAAACTTTTGTTGCCCCAAGTGTATCCTAGAGGCTGTTTTTTAATTGGAGTAAAGGGGTTAAATATAGTATGGGTGGGGTATGGAGGTCAAGAAAAAAAATATATAGTAAAGAAGTGTAAGAAAAGTAGGTAAAGTGGCGGGATCCATCAATACTTCATTGATAGATTTGAAAAGATGGATGAAAGTAGTGGGTGTGATTCGTTATTATATTATAAAATTATACTATTTTTAAAAAGTTTTAAATGTAAAGAATTCGTTGGGACATCCAGAAACAGAAAATGTAAAGAATTGGTTGGGACTGATGGAGTGTATATGTCTATCTAAAATACAGAAACAACGTAACAGCAAAACGTATTTATATAAAACATATCCTAGATATATAACATGGCATGGGGTGGTCCAGTCCGACACATTAGCTAAAACACGCGTAATTTATAAAACATATCCTAAAACTTAAAATTAATAAACAACTTTTATTTAGTTCAAGTTAGAGCAAGGTAAAATTTATTTTTAAAAAATAAGTTATAATTTTATACATATGTATGTAGTTTAATATAAGAATACAAATATATAAATATGATCAAAATATAATAATTATAATTATACACCTGATATTAACATGGCATGGGGTGGTCCAGTCCGACACATTAGCTAAAACATGCGTAATTTATAAAACATATCCTAAAACTTAAAATTAACAAACAACTTTTATTTAGTTCAAGTTGGAGTAAGGTAAAATTTATTTTAAAAAAATAAGTTACAATTTTATACATATGTATGTAGTTTAATATAAGAATACAAATCTATAAATATGATCAAAATATAATAATTATAATTATACACATGATATTAAAATTTTAAAAATATTTTAAATAAAATTAAATAATATAAATTAAATATAAATGATAAACAATGAAAATCTCACAGTAGACTAATAAAAGCCTCCATATTATAAAACAATCGTATAAGTGAAAGTTAATAACACTCTTTTATAAAAATTAATTTTTTTAGAAAATCTAAAAAGTATTATAAATAGTGTAAGTTTAATTTAATAAGTTAAAATATGAAGAACCTGAAATTTTAAATAAGATCTATATGTATTAGTAAAACGATACCACCAGTTTTAGTTAGTATGAAAAGTTGAAAAGATTGATATGACATGCATAATACATTTAGGGAAAAAAAGATATAAATGAGTTAAATGAAATTAGTCTATGTAAACATATTACTCCACAAATTAAAATTTTAAAAAAAACATTACAATACTGAAAACCAAACTACTACTACTACCATTTTTTTTTTTTTTGCTAAGTACTACTATCATATTTGATATTCCCCCTTTAGAATTTTAAAATTTTAGGAAAAAGTGGTCAACCAATAATAATTTTATTAAATTATAACAATATGATATACTAAAGTTACCAAATTCAAATTTAGAAAAAAATAAACAACAAATTTAATGATTAAGAAGATGTAAAGAACCAGAAATTCATTTCAAAAACACAACATAAACTGAAATTATAAAATATAAATATAAATCTATATTATAAATTGTAATGAATATATATTATCAACTTCAATCATTATTAAAAATTAAAAAAAATTAAATTAAATTAGGACGACATTTTAGGAAAATTTAAAATTCTAAAAAATTTTAGAATAGAAATATCAACAGCAATGTAAAGATTTTTTTGTCTAGGCTGATAGACAATTGAATATAGTTATTAGTTAAGCACACATTTTGAAGTGAGATCTCAAATGAGTATAACCCATAAGTAATCAGCCAAACATAATCACTGTAATAGTATACCTTTGATAGTTGCAGTCCAGTATATAATCCATGGCAGTTTTCATTTTAGAAAGTCACGTGAGAACAGCAAGATATCTAGTTTACACATTAAAAAACACTTTTTGATTTTTCATGTAGGCGGGGCTCGCTCCCTTTCAGTGTTCAACAATGACGTTGGAAGTGGTTCTATTTCCCCTTATATTGTGACGGGTGGAAAAGCCGGGGATGTTGGAGTTCATGATTTTCGATACATTGCCACTGGAAGGACAAAAAGAAATAGACATTCTGACAGCAACGAAGAATTTGTCAATGGGTCTTGCACAACTATCATGCGTAATAAAATTGGGGACCAGAATTCCCATGGGATGTTATGGTATATACCAAAGGCTCATACAGGTAATTGTTCTTTGCACATAGATATGCTTCATAATGGTATTTGCGTACTAACTTTAACCTGATCTGGGTGAAGGGAGCATCACCAGAATATCTGCTGTCCCAAATACCAATTTTTTCTTAACTGGTAGCAAAGATGGAGACGTAAAATTGTGGGATGCCAAGAGAGCTAAATTGGTATATCACTGGCCCAAGTTGCATGACAGGCACACTTTTCTTCAAGGTGGAGTTGTTCGGGTAAACATTCTTACCTGTAAAGTTGAACTCCATAGTTTGTTTTGGTGTGTGTTTGTAGTGAATATGATTCTCTCTGTTACAAGACCCCCATTCAACCTACGTTTGTTACAATGTATCATAATACTTCTTATATCTCCATAATTTTGCAGGCTGCCGTTACTGATATACAAGTTGTCTCTAACGGATTTCTTACATGTGGTGGAGATAGTTCAGTAAAGTTTGTTCAGATTACAGATAGTCTGGTAGAATAGTGTATGCATCAGTAACATGTCTGTTGAGCTGTTGGTCAACTCACTTTCATTTTGGAATATGATTAGAGGACTGTGCGAGTCAGTATCAGAATATGCTCAGGGCAGCAATGGTTGCTTCACTGCTCTTGACTTCATCCTTTCCAACTATTGACAGCCCTAGGATAAGAAAAAAGAAAAAAGAAATTGTACACTAAACATAAAGAATAATAGGAGATATGCCTTGTTCTTCTATAAGCATATATTATGCCTTCCTCACTGAAGTTCTCCACGGGGCCAGAGCCACAGGCAGGGAATGGCTTGAATCACGCATCTTAAAGTATTCCTGCCACAGTTTGCATGGAGTTTTTTTTTTGTTGGTCATCCGCACAGCCCATTAGTAGATATGTTCATGTAAAGTTATTATAGAGGGATTTAAAGTTATACAAGTACATTATTAAGCACTGTTGATGTCGAGCTATTTACAAGTTTTAAATAACTGCGTGAGAAAATATTGGCAGCTATCCAAAATATCTTCGACAAAATAGAAATAAATGATGCAGTGTGCTGTCATCTTTAATGCAACGTGTCTCTCCAAATTGGTTGGTCAGCACTCACTGTCCTAATTTTTTTTCTGCTTCCTCCATTTAAAAAAAATATATAGTTGTTATAATATATGATTATTAATGTGAATAAGTAAAAGAAGCTTTCTATAGAAGTTTTGCTAAGTTCATGTAGACCTGGCAAATCGGATAATCGGTTCGGTTTCGGATCGGATCAATCTCGGATCGGATTAATGTTCGGTTATGATATATTTTTGGTATAGTTCGGATCGGATTTGATTCGGTTCGGGTCTAATTCGGATTAAAATCGGATGAAATTTGGATTAAAATCGGATGAATATGGTTCGGATCAAATTCGGTTCGGATCTTTTCGGATCATTACTCATTCATTTTTTTTAATTTGTAATACTTTAAAAATATCTTATTATTAAATATATTATTTTTTTTATATAAAATAAAGTACTTTTTCAGAAGTATTGATTAAATATCTATGATATTTTTGACATGAAATTATTCTAATTAAGAATTTTGCTTATAAATAGATTAATTTATTGAATTAAAAGTTGCCTAATATATATGTGGATTATGATCCGTAAATATCATAACTCAACTAAAACTGAATTCACCATTTTTTTTAGTTCGGATTTAAATCGGATCTCGTATTTCGAATCATATTCGGTTCAGATAATTTATTATTCGGTTATGATCGGTTCGGATCATAATCGGATCGGATAATTTTCGGTTAAATTTTCGGTTCGGATAATTTTCGGATCGGTTCAAATCGATTTTCGGATAATTATCGGTTTAACTAATTCGGATACAAAATCGGATTCGGTTCTATGAATTTCGGTTCGGTTCTTCGGATCCATAGCCATTTTGCCGGGTCTAAGTTCATGTAATAAGTTTTGTTATACTTGGCAAGTAAGTCTCGGTAAGTTACCAATGCATTAGGTGGTTTAGCTATTACTATAAATAGAGGTATAAGTTATTTGTACATGGGGGACATAGAAGCAATACAATTACTATATTTTCTACCTCTCTCACTACGTCGCTTTAGTTACTAACTATTGTATCTATAACAATAGGCATATTAAGAAATTTTGAATATTTTTTTCAATTTTCACATCTAACCATAATTATTGCATTAACTTAACTTTGTATGTTCGTGGCAATATAAAAGAAAAAGAAAAAGGACTTGTTTGTTAATTAGCGGTTAGCGGATTGAGTTAGTTGTTTCATATGAAATATTTTGATAATTGATTGTTTTAGTTAGTTTTTTGTACATTAACTAGACAAATCATAATCATCTAATTGAAAAAACCCATCTAAGTAATTTTTTGAGTTCAAAAAACTATTTCAATCTGCTAATTATCAAATATTAATATTAGATATTCCAACCGGTCAAACCTCTAAGTTGCTCAAATCTCTAATTTTTTCTCATCCCCAAACTCTGTATATTTATGCAGATCGGAAATAAAAAAATAGTATAGGGTATTATTAAATAAATGATAAATTTGTATTGAATAAAGATATTGAATTAATAGGACAATTTTTTTCTAAAAGAAGAGACTATTAATTTAGGGAGTACTTATTTTTTTTCACAAAAATAGAATACCGACTTAGATTACAACTTTAACAAGTTATTGATAAGAACGTATGATATGAACCCTGAATGATTTAGGTGTTCTACCAAAAGCAAAATGAACAACTTCGTTTCTCTGTCTTATTATAAACACAATTTTTGCCCGAACTGACTAGTTTCCTTCGAAAATAACATTCTCGTAACAAAATTAATGTGCAAAATTAGCACATTCGAACTATTGACTAGCACTTGTTGAATTTACTGACATTCGAACTATCTAAGTTTTCTGAAGTACCAATATTAGTCTATTACTAGCGAGTAGAAAAAATGGCCGCAAGACTCTATGGCTAGAATATTTGGTGCAATCGAGGCTCGTATACCCACCTCATCCGTATAATTAAAATGCGTGTTCGTTAAATAATTAGAATCATATGCATCAAAAAGAAAATGTTGCATATTTGGCGCACGATTAATTTATAATTTTTCTGTTTTTTTTTTGAGTTTCTTACACCTCATATGCATCAAAAAGAAAATGTCGCATATTTTGATCATGGTATTAGTCGCAAATATTATTCATGTAGACTGTGCCAGCTCCAAATCTGCCCTTACATTGGCCTTTTCTTCCTCAACGAACTTGTTAGGCATCTGCTTCGGAAAAACATCTTGCATATGGTAGTACGCAAAAAAAATAAAAAATTGTAGTGTACAGGAAAATATATACTAGCGATTGCAATATTATACATTAAAGTTTCTGTTGAAGCGTATAAAACCTTACCCTGTACGTTTGTCGAGCAATCCATAAGTATTTCATCCGGTATGTGTCTAACCTTGCAAACATCATTTTATTCGGTATTTTCGAATGATATTTGGGACCATTTTTTCAAATTGTGATATTTAGGGCATTTTCTTTTAATATTGTGATAGAGAGGGTCATCACCCGTATATATTATAATTATGTTACTTCTACGACATAAAGGACCTTACGACTGAATGAAAATAAAGTAACGTAGCTAATACCTATCTGCTCCTGCAGGTTCTATACTAAGTTCTCTTCATGAAAGACCTTTTTCGATAAGTACTTGTTTCATTGATTGTCTGTTCTTCCATCTGATAGCTTGTCTAAATCCTTCAATACATCGTTGCCTGTAACATGGAGAAATGAAAATAAATGAACTGTTGGTGTTTAGAAAATAGGTATTAGCTACGTTACTTTATTTTCATTCAGTCGTAAAGGTCCTTTATGTTCTCTGTTTGTGATAGAGAAGACCATCACCCTTATATATTATAATTATGTTACTTCTACGACATAAAGGACCTTACGACTGAATGAAAATAAAGTAACGTAGCTAATACCTATCTGCTCCTGCAGGTTCTATACTAAGTTCTCTTCATGAAAGACCTTTTTCGATAAGTACTTGTTTCATTGATTGTCTGTTCTTCCATCTGATAGCTTGTCTAAATCCTTCAATACATCGTTGCCTGTAACATGGAGAAATGAAAATAAATGAACTGTTGGTGTTTAGAAAATGGTAAAGTAAAAGCATTGTACTAATGTAAATATAAGATCTGCATATTCAATCATCCTAGTAATATAACCTAATTCAAGACGTTCAAGTTCGAATCTCACCTAACAACATATTATGATAAACTTTTGCATTATTTATTTGCAAGATACAATCAAAGAATCATGATTAAAAATACCATTAAATATATATTATTATCTTCTATTATTGAATTTTTTTACTAATGAGAAAATATATATATTAAAATATGATAAAAATACTAAAATTCATCCATGGTTATAACTTTATGCATAAAAATAAAAGTATGTGTACCTAAAACTCATTGACATACAAATAAAACTCATCAATATGAAAATCTGCAAATAAGACTCTCATCAATATGAATATCTTATGACATGCAACATCATACCAATAATTTGACAAGATTCCGTCAAAAAGGAATATTGTTCTTCTTCCAACCCATATCATTCAATGCCAAAGTCTCAAATATCCTACTTGGAACATGAGATTCAAAGAAAGATATCTCAGCTAAAAAGCTGTACAACACAATCAAACAAAAGGTAGAAGTGTCATTCCTTTACGGAAGAATGCAAGACTGAGAATTAGCCACAATCCATTCAGGGTAAAACCAGGACAAACCCTGACCACAAAAAAAAAACTCATTTTGCCTATGATGATGTGTGGCAAATAGCAAATTTGGTAGATGTATGAATACAAAAAAGATCCGGTAAGAGTTGCAGAGTAAGGGCATGACAAAGCCAACCAGAACAAACTTATTGCAAACAGCCTGGCGCAGGGGTAACTAAAATATTGCAAATCAAGAACATCAGCAAAATCCATATTCATTCAATGTTAAGCATTCCTTTCTGTATCTCTACAGGTTATTACATGACAATGAGGTGGTCACAGTTTTAAGCAGCAACTTCCGAGCATTGCATACTGGAGCTTAAGCCCGTAGTTACTGAATTTTCTGGAATGTCCGTACATGTGTTCTCGGTGCATGCCAAGTTTTTACGATACTCTCTCTAGAAACTACCGATCCCTCTGTCTCGAAGCTACGATTTCCTAAACCTCCACTTTATCGTAAGTTTCTCGTTTTGAATTTGTAGGGTTTTTAAGTGATATGAATTGTTAATTACTTTTATTCAGTTCAATTTCTAGTTTAATTACTTTAGTGTGTCTATCTATGTGTTTGTGTGATTTGTTTAATTTATATTTTAATTAGTTTTTCAAATTTATATTTCGTTCTATTTTTATCTTTGAATTGCAATTTTGCTATGGATATGCATTATGCAATTATGAAAATGATATGTGTTTTATGATATGATCTGTTTCAACTTTCACTGTGTGTTTGCTGGTTACAGGTATATTGTGAATTGTTCTTTACATGATTCAAATTGTTTACCTATATCTATATGGAAAGGGAACAATAAATGATTTTTCTTATCTTACATATCATTCTGGAAGATAGAACTATATATTTTATATGTATTTGACTTATTTTGTGGCATATTGTGTGATGTGTATCTAAGATTATCTGCATGTGCTTTTATCCAAAAAAAAAGGTAAGATATACAAATCATACTTATTGGAGAAACATTTGGCCTACAATTGAGATCAAGTAGACAAGGTTTTCTGGTTTGTAGTAGGGCGAGATATCTTTGATTTGCTATTTACTGACTGATCTACCAGGGTGTTATTCTGTAAGTACATATAAGCAAAAGTGTCTCATATACTTTTTGTTCATGCAGATGTTAAAACTCACAAGAAAATATATCTTCAAAGCTCCTGGAAAAATGTCAAAAGTAGTCAAAATGAAGAAAAATCCGGTCCCAAGTGTACATAGTTACCTGCCAAAGCCTCAACTCAACCTTCTAGAGAGAATCGGGTAAAAACTTGGCATGCACCAAGAAACAGATGTACGGACATTCCACAAAATTCAGTAACTGCGGGCTTAAGCTCCAGTATGTAATGCTCGGAAGTTGCTGCTTCTGAAGATGCTATGCGTAAAGCAATCAAGTCAGATTTTACGGTTAGCGATATCAAGAAGGGAAACATACGACTTCCGTCGGATAAAAGTTCTGAACCTAGAAGGTCTAAGCATCCTGTACTTTCAAGATCGCCGCTCAAGGCAACTGCTTATCACTCCTTCCGTACCTCCTAACTCCTTCCTGCAACAATGAAATTGTTAGCAACTGCATATTACTAGTCTTATTTATATAAGAGTAATAGTAAGGGTAGTTTCTCTCTTTAAACACTATGAATAGTACCTTTAAAGCACTTTTCTCGGCATCTGACCAGGGAATTCTCTTCTTTTTCAGCTTTCGATGTGCTGCAGGCTCAAGGGGTACCTTAGACACATCCTGAAGTATTGTGCTTAACGGAAAAACGGAGAAAACTGGTTCATCACATGGGACCTCTGCTACTGAAACGGAAGCTGAAATCTCATTAATCACATTGGCTTCTTTGCCTTGGAATTCTTCAGAATAGATTGCAGGATTACACTGGAAAGTTTGTCCCAAAATCGTTGCCTTGGCGTTGAACAATGCAATCTATTATGAAGAATTCCAAGGCAAAGAAGCCAATGTGATTAATGAGATTTCAGCTTCCGTTTCAGTGGCTTCCATTTCAGTAGCAGAGGTCCCATGTGATGAACCAGTTTTCTCCATTTTTCCGTTAAGCACAATGCTTCAGGATACGTGTAACGTACCCCTTGAGCCTGCAGCAGATCGAAAGCTGAAAAATAAGAAAATTCCATGTTCAGATGCCGAGAAAAATGTTTTAAAGGTACTTTTCATAGAGTTTAGAGAGAGAAACTACCCTTACTATTACTAATATATAAGACTAGCAATATACAGTTGCTAACAATTTCATTGTTGCATGAAGGAGTTAGGAGGTACGCAAGGAGTGATAAGCAGTTGCCTTGAGCGGCGATCTTGAAAATACATGATGCTTAGACCTTCTAGGTTCAGAACTTTTATCCGACGGAAGTCGTATGTTTCCCTTCTTGATATCGCTAACCGTAAAATCTGACTTGATTGCTTTACGCATAGCATCTTCAGAAGCAGCAACTTCCGAGCATTACATACTGGAGCTTAAGCCCGCAGTTACTGAATTTTCTGGAATGTCCGTACATTTGTTTCTTGGTGCATGCCAAGTTTTTACCAGATTCTCTCTAGAAGGTTGAGTTGAGGCTTTGGCAGGTAACTGTGTACACTTGGGACCAGATTTTTCTTCATTTTGACTACTTTTGACATTTTTCCAGGAGCTTTGAAGACATATTTTCTTGTGAGTTTTAACAACTGCATGAACAAAAAGTATATGATACACTTTTGCTTATATGTACTTACAGAATAACACCGTGGTGGATCAGTCAGTAAATAGCAAATCAAATATATCTCGCCCTACTACAAACCAGAAAACCTTGTCTACTTGATCTCAATTGTAGGCCAAATGTTTCTGCAATAAGTATGATTTGTATATCTTACCTTTTTTTTTGGATAAAAGCACATGCAGATAATCTTAGATACACAGCACACAATATGCCACAAAATAAGTCAAATACATATAAAATATATAGTTCTATCTTCCAGAATGATATGTAAGATAAGAAAAATCATTTACTGTTCCCTTTCAATATAGATATAGGTAAACAATTTGAATCATGTAAAGAACAATTCACAATATACCTGTAACCATCAAACACACAGTGAAAGTTGAAACATATCCTATCATAAAACACATATCATTTTCATAATTGCATAATGCATATCCATAGCAAAATCGCAATTCAATGAATTAGATAAAAATAGAACGAAATATAAATGTGAAAAACTAATTAAACTAATTAAAATATAAATTAAACAAATCACACAAACACATAAACACACTAAAGTAATTAAACTAGAAATTGAACTGAATAAAAGTAATTAACAATTCATATCACTTAAAAACCCTAGAAATTCAAGACGAGAAAACTTACGATAAAGTGGAGGTTTAGGAAATCGTAGCTTCGAGACGGAGGGATCGGTAGTTTCTAGAGAGAGTATCGTAAAAACTTGGCATGCATCGAGACCAGATGTGCGGACATTCCAGAAAATTCAGTAACTGCGTGCTTAAGCTCCAGTATGCAATGCTCGGAAGTTGCTGCTTAAAAATGAATTCCGACATGATGGAGATCTCCGGCCCTGGTAGATCAGTCAGAGTAAATAGCAAATCAAAGATATCTCGCCCTACTACAAACCAGAAAACCTTGTCTACTTGATCTCAATTGTAGGCCAAATGTTTCTATAATAAGTATGATTTGTATATCTTACCTTTTTTTTGGATAAAAGCACATGCAGATAATCTTAGATACACGACACACAATATGCCACAAAATTAGTCAAATACATATAAAATATATATTTCTATCTTCCACAATGATATGTAAGATAAGAAAAATCGTTTAGTGTTCCATATCAATATAGATATAGGCACAGTGAAAGTTGAAACAGATCCTATCATAAAACACATAACATTTTCATAATTGCATAATGCATATTTATAGAAACTTTTCTAAAATGCTTATCCATTTTTCATGGTAAACACTTGATTGAAATGAAAACAGTCTAATGAGGACAAACCCTATATGACATACGTATATAAAAGTTCAACAAAGAACTGATATGTTTCCAGCTGCTGACTTGGTGCTAGACTCAGTCCAGTGGCCTACTTACATGAGTTATGTTTTATTATTTGTTTTGTTGATTTTATGTTATTTTTACTTGGTCAGGAATCAGTCTATAGTTGTTGAAATTGTTCCATTTAACTGAGTTACAGGCCTTGCGTGTCACCCGTACTAGTCTTACAATCCATCAGTTTGTAGATTCACAACTAAAACATTCCATTCCTAGTCAATTCAAATCTAGTCATCATCAACTAAACAAATCTAAATTACTGCCCGCATTAACAAATCACACAAACGCACATACTAAACTAATTAAATTATAAATTGAACTCAATAAAAGTAATTAACAATTCATATCACTTTAAAACCCTAGAAAAAAAAAACACAATAAATCGCAATTCAATGAATTAGATAAAAAGAGAACGAAATATAAATGTGAAAAATGAATTAAAATATAAATTAAACAAATCACACAGACACGCTAAAGTAATTAAACTAGAAATTGAACCGAATAAAATTAATTAAAAATTCATGTCACTTTAAAACCCTAGAAATTCAAGACAGAGAAAACTTATGATAAAGAGGTTTAGGAAATCGCAGCTTCGACACCAAGTGATCAGTAGTTTGTTGAATTCGAGTATCGTCTTTGCCGGAGATCTCCATCAGGTCGGAATTCATTTTTCTCAACGGAGAGAAGTGTGTGTGTAGATGTATGTATATGTGTGTTGAGAACAAGCGAGAAGACAATAACTTGCGAATGTGTTTGGTCCGTTCTTTTGTTGTCAAGTTTATAGAAATGGGTCCCGGTCCCTGACAATTGATTGTTTGATTGTCACGGATCATTTATTTAACAATCTGTTCCTGAACCGTTGGATTAATATTTCGATGATCAGGATTAAAAAAAAAATTGTCACTCCGCGTATTTTTTCCGCGGAGCACTATTCTTCCGCGAAAATTTATCACGGAGCATTGTACCCGCTCCGCGATTATTTTCCGCGGAGCTTATTAATTCGTGGAAAACCAGACACAGAATGCACTTGTATCATTTATTGTTTGCTTATAACTTTTATATTGATAAGCATATATTCTGTGGATATCCAGTTGCTATTCAAGGTTTTATGCACCACATACAGATCTTATTAGTTAATACTGACTCTGTTGATTGCCCCACGGATCTAAATAGGTGTCTTCACCATATATTCACACTATGTGTGCCTTCTACTATTGAGATAGTGATAGCCAAGCAGCTCACTATGCACCAAAAGGGAAACCGAAATAAATGTAGTTCGAACACTATCACCATAAAAATGTAATCTAGCCGTAAAAGTCAATTGCTAACTTATTTTGCTATATCACATAAGCTCCGCGGAAAATAATCGCGGAGCGGGTACAGTGCTTCGCGATAAATTTTCGTGGAGAAATAGTGCTCCGCGAAAAAAATACGCAGAGTGACATAATTTATTTTTTTAATCCTGATCGTCGAAATGTTGATTCAACGGTTCATGAACAGATTGTTAAATAAATGGTCCCTGACAATCAATTGTCAAGGACCAGGACCCTATAGAAATTAGCTGTGTGTTTTTTATTACAACCATTTTGTTGTTTTAAAGAAATTTCTTAAAAGGTCTTTTGTTAACTTATATAATTTCATATTTGTTATCTAGTTTATGCCTTCTATATTAATATCTCCATATGTATTATATGGTAAATAGGTTGAGTTTCCTTAGGATTACAATTTACAAGTGACTTAGAGCAACTCTAAGAGTTATTTAGTATTTTTTTCATAAAAAATATTATTAAATGAATTCTTAGATAAATGAGATATAAATTTGCCTCATAACTTTAATAATCTCCTCAAACTTTACTCTATATTTAATATTGATCTATTTTCTATTGTCAAACCGTTATATGTAGGGCTGAGCATTCGGTTCGGTTAACCGAATACCGAACCGAAATAATTCGGTTCTAATTCGGTTTTAAAAATATGTGTTATTCGATATTTCGGTTTTTTTTATCGAATTATCGAAATTACCGAATTAACCAAAAATATAAAATATCATAAATAATATTTATTATATTATATATGATATGTCATTTATACTATAATTTTGGTTATATATGATTGTTATTTTGTTTATTTCTGTGTGTTGTGTTGTTGCTTGTTACCTAACTAGTGATCGCTGATTGCTAGACTTGAGTCTTGTTGCTGAGTGGCCTTGAGTCTTGTTGCTGAGTTGTTCTTAGTGTTTTGTCGGTTACAGTTTGCTATCAAGTTTCTAGAAAATTGGGACTCACTTTATTTTGTTTAGAAACATTATTTTCCAAATTTTATGTATTGGTAGCATTTTATCTCATAATGAAACTCTTTATCTATACTAAACTATAATAGCTGAACCATAGGATAATTGGTAGTTTGGTTAGCACCTTCCTTTTTAGTCACCCCTTTCCTTTGTGATTTTTTTTAGGCTTTATGACCTTTTCGCCCTTCAAGTATGGACCATTGTACCCATAAACCCTTCAAGTATTAAAGCGTATCTTTTCGACCCTCGGGTATCCGAAACGTACTCTTTTGCCACTCAACCGGGACAGAATAAAATATCGGCTTATAACGTTACAAACTGCTGGGGATATTATCGGAAAGTTTGTTTCTGTTTTCCCTCCACTTGTGCTTATTCTTCTCCCGCAAAACAAACTCTGTACTATGTACCAAGGAGGACAAATAAAAAACTTAGAGATAGGATACACAATTGTGTGTCTATGTACCAATAAAGAAGGCATAAAGGTCATAAAGCCTTTTTTTTAATATTAGTTAATTCAAAATAAAAAATTAAAAATAGATAAATACTAATACTAAACTATAATAGCCAAACCATAAGATAATTGATAGTTTGGTTAGCACCATCCTTTTTAGTCACATCTTTCCTTTGTGATTTTTTTTAATATTAGTTAATTCAAGATAAAAAAATTAAAAATAGATAAATTGCGATATATTCCAACCAATTTATACTAAATTTATACTAAACGATAATAAGCAAAATATGATATAATTTGTAGTTTTGTACATAAAAAATAATAATAGATAAATTGCAATATATCCGACCAACAACATATTAAATTTTATTCTAAAAATATAAATAAAGTTAAAATTACATCAATTATTGTATTTTATTTTATAAACAAAAAAATCATATTTAAAATTAAAATATTTAAAAGATCTCGTGCTTTGAACGGGTTATAAGCTAGTTTGTATTAAAAGATATTACATGATGTTTTTGTTAACAATCCATTTTAATTCGGATTTTTTTTCTAATTCGGTAATCGATTTTAACCGAAATAATTAATTCGGTTTGATAAATAACCGAAATTATTTTGGTTCTTAATTCAGTTATAGATTTTGCTCTTATTCAGTATTCAATAACCGAATTATAATTTGATTCAGTTACCGAATAACCGAATGCTCGGCCCTAGTTATATGAACCATACTCCTCTACAAAAAGGAGGGAGGAGGGAAAAGTTAAGTAGAAAATGGTGAAAATCTAGAGTTTGGTAATATAAAATTAAATGAAGAAACTAAATGGCTCTTCAACATTGAATAGAGTTTTGGGGCTCTGAGATAGTTTTGAAATTTGTTGGAGAGCATTTTTATTTGGTTTAATGACCTTTTAGCCCCTGAGGTTTACTCCCATATACCCATCAGCCACTGTCTTTTAAAAGTGTACCTTTTAGCCCCGAGGTATGAAATTCGTACCTTTCGACCCTTAAACCCAGTTCAGTTAAAAAAGTCGGGTTTTAACTGAGGGGCAAAACTGTCTTCAGGGGCTAAAAGGTACACTTTTAAAAGACAGGAGCTAAAAGATACACTTTTAAATACTATCCTATTATTAATCAAATACAATTTTTAATATTATATCTAACGGTCCTCATCTATTTGAATATTTATAGTTTTATAATACAACGGATCATATACTTTTGGTAGTACAGTGACCGACCAAAGTTTTGTATAAGATATCCCTTACGCTTATTATATATAAGGAGTTAATTAGTTATTAAAATTTGATATATTTTACAATTTACATATTTAGTTTATTATTTGTGCTCTTTTTTTATTTCTAAAATTTTGATTTAAACAATTAAAGAGAAACAAGAATTGCAATTTTTCCATAAAGAAATCTATTTAATACAAAAAATTCAATTGCATTGGTATAAAATTACCAAAATAAATGTTTGGTAATTCATACATTATAATTGTGTTACTTTTACAACATTTACGACCGAATGAAAAGAAAGTAACCTAGCTAAAGCTATCCGGTCCTGCAGGTTCTATACTAAGTTCACTTCATGAAAGACCTCTTTCGACAAGTACTTGTTTCATTGATTTTTTTTTTTTTTTGCTTAAAAGTACTTGTTTCATTGATTGTATGTTCTTCCATCTGATAGCTTGTCTAAATCCTTCAATACATAGTTGCCTGTAACATGAAGAAATGAAAAATAAATGAACCGTTGGTGTTTAGAAAATGGTAAAGTAAAAGCATTGTACTAATGTAAATATAAGATCTGCATATTCAATTATCCTAATAATATGAACTAATTCGAGAGGTTCAAGTTCAAATCCCGACAACATATTATAATAAACTTTTGAATTATTTATTTTCAAGATACAATCAAAAAATCATGATTAAAAATACCATTATATATATATATATATTATGATCTTCTATTATTGACTTTTTTTACTAATGAGAAAATATATATTAAAATATGATAAAAATACTAAAATTCATCCATGGTTACAACTTTATGCATAAAAATAAAAGTATGTGTACGTGTGTAGAACTGAACTAAACCAACGTTGTTTAAGACTCACAAGATCTTACAATCACTCTGACCTAAAACTCATTGACATACAAATAAAACTCATCAATATGAAAATCTGCAAATAAGACTCATCAATATGAATATCTTAAGACATGCAACATCAGTAACAATAATATGACAAGATTCCGTCAAAAAGGAATATTGTTCTTCTTCCAACCCATATCATTCAATGCCAAAGTCTCGAATATCCTACTTGGAACATGAGATTCAAAGAAAGATATCTCAGCTAAAAGCTGTACAACACAATCAAACAAAAGGTAGAAGTGCCATTCCTTTACGGAAGAATGCAAGACTGAGAATCAGCCACAATCCATTCAGGGTAAAACCAGGACAAACCCTGACCACCAAAAAAAAAAAAAAAAACTCATTTTGCCTATGATGCTCGATGCTTCAGGATACGGATGACAATAGAAGCCTCTAAAAAACAATCAACAACAGTGCTTTGGTGCCATTTAAGCGTCAATATAGGCTGGACAAGGACAAGACTCTTGGACAAAACTGTGACCACCTCATTGTCATGTAATAACCTGCAGAGATACAGAAAGGAATGCTTTAACTGAGAATTCCATGACAACATTAGAATAAAAAAGTATGAAACACAGAGAAGATACTGGAAGATCTCCCCCCCCCCCCCCCCCCCTTCGCTGTGTGACAAATGGCAAATTTGGTAGATGTATGAATACAAAAAAAGATCCGGTAAGAGTTGCAGAGTAAGGGCATGACAAAGCCAACCAGAACAAACTTATTGCAAACAGCCTGGCGCAGGGGTAACTAAAATATTGCAAATCAAGAACATCAGCAAAATCCATATTCATTCAATGTTAAGCTCAGGTCTTCAATTCACAAGAACAAAATAAAGCAAACTTGCTAGAACCTAGAAGTATGACTATCATATGTATGGACAGTCATATGTATGGGGATTATAAAAGCTTCGAAAAAAGAGACCAACAAACTTACATTACTACAAGCCAACAATACAGTCAACAAAAGGCAACTGCATGCCTACACTCAATAATAAAAAAATTATGAAGTCTGATATCAGCTTAAGATAGCTGGTTTTTCTTGAGCTTGGTAGGAAACTTAGAAGTTGCGAGAAAATGCTGAAGATATGATTCAAAGTAGCAATAGAATCACAAATTACTAACTTTGGAGACATTACATGAACTTGTGTGTGTGTATAAAAGCTAGATCTATGAAATTTATAAACATATAAATTAGCACTATGGAACTCTAAACTTAGGAAAAGGGCGCATTTCTATCCTTCTCTATTCATTCCAAATTAGTTGCACATTTCTATAATAGTACTAAAAGTAGCATGAAACATCGACGTGCCAAAATTTTAAGAAACATTATCAAAAATACTATTTTTTTTCCTTCTTTTTTTGCGATTTTACCATCTTACGAAAATATTTGCAAAAATACGGTTTGCAACCAAATGCAACTTGACTTTATGCTTTTCTGAAAAAATAAACGAAGATGCTTTTGGTTGCATTTGAGGTTGCATTTTGATTTAACCGGTGCAACTTGTTAAGCAACCTATTATACAAACAAAGATGATTTCAATTATTAAAATTTTAAAGTTGTATTTGTGGTTGATTTTGGTTGATGTCAGTTGCAAATATGATTTACAAATATGGTTGAAAAGTTGCAAACAGTATTTTCGCAAATATTTTTCTAAATATCGGTTTTTTATATAAAAAAAAGACGGTATTTTTGCAAAAACGTTTCTGAAAACTTAGGTATGTCTGAAAAGACCCCAAATTTTAATTGCACCTCATCACAAAATTAAAGTAGCATGAAACATCGACATATCTATCATCACAACATCACTGCATTTTCAACCACAGTAAAACACCTGTTATAACTTATAACATCTAAATTAATTCTTAAATTCTTATTCATCATGTCAAAATTTACAACAAATTATCATAAACTAATTAACTCAGGTCATGATAACTAAATTATCATATACAATTTATTGATAACCTTGTCAAGGATACCTTTACCAGCTGAAGTAAAATCATGAATACTCGCACTAACTTGCTTATAGATTTAAGTTTCTACTGTCACTGTTGGGGTGTATTCTTTACTCTCTATTTTAAACCATATATTAAAAAACAAATCAGTCAATAAATACACATCCCATGCCATTATATAAAAGACATTGAAAGGTCACCTTCAAGAGAACTCATATGAAAGATGAGAGTATGATACCAACTAGAATTCTTACTACAGCTAATCATAATAACCACGTTCAAAACATAAATAAAACATAGCTAATAACAAAATAACTTCCATCTCTGTCAAGGTGTTATGGGTGCATAGTAATTATTGAATATTAGAACCAGTGCAACAGGCGACATCTAGGATTAGTTGCTTTTAAAGGGTCCATATTTTCAAGTTGCGTAATATACTAATATGTAGCAACTACTCTCTTTCTTTGTTTTTTTTTCCTGCTAATTGCAACTATTAACTACTAGCACCTATGTATAGAAGCCAATAAGCAGCACCTCCAACTCAGTCAGATCTCTGGTTGACCATTGTCTACCCAGATGACATAATAAAAAAATACTCCTATAGTCATTAATGTGTTAATTATCATCAAGATCTTATGAAGAAATTTCACAGCGGCAAGGACTAAGAAAACCAGTATAATGATTGGCATAATATGATAAATGGCATTGTGTAGGAGTAAGGGAAAGGGGAGAATTCATTATCAATAAAAACTTAAAAGGCTACTGCTGCCTTAAGAAAAAGAGAAATATACCTATGCTTCATAATGTTCATGCGATAGAGCAATTGTAGGAGCCACAAAACTGGAGCAGAGCAGCTTGATTAGCCTGCTCAAGGTTTTCACTGATCAACTGGGGATATCTCCCAGGGACCTGAGCAGAAATATTTGCCAAAATAGCCACCAGATACTGTTTTGGATCTTTAATATCTTTCAAAGGATCCTCCTCTTTCTTTCCAGCATTGTACAGATGAACAAATGTGGCATTGTAACCAACTGTCTCCCCAAAGTCAGGGACTTCCAATTCCTCCTCAACTCTGTCCTGTTCTGGCCGTGAAAGAAGGGTAACAATGCTATCCAGCATCTTTCCCCAAAGCCTACCAGCTGATGGGTCCAGAAACACTGGGGATTCACATATAAGTCTAGTTGAAGCAACAGCAGTCAACTTGAGCTCAATAGACCCTGTTATAAGCTTCAGGTTTGGTATCCAAATCTGGTCTATAATCATAACAAATATACCAGCCTGAACAGCGTCAACTGAAGCTACAAGGTTTTGAGGACCATGCTTGACAAGAAAAAGAGACATAAATATCACAAAAGACTTGGAAAACTTGGCAGTTTTGTTATTCTGGAGCCTCCAAAACAAACAAGTCCATATTCTGCTCATGTAGGGTGCAATCACATCGTATCCAAGGTTCTCAATAATTGTATTCAGCACATAAAACCCTTGTTCGTCTGATCTAGGAGCTGTTACAAGCTTGTTAAATATTTCAAGAACCTGGTTCAATCTACCTTCTCGGTTAAGCTCATGGGGTGCTTTTTGAAGGAAAGACTGAAGTAAACGCACAAGAGCTGGGACATTTCCAGGTTTTTTCCAAGAGTCGGGCAACAGGAGAATATCAAAGATCTGCATGTAATGTGGCGGAATGGGAGGGTTGTTTAACTCTACGAGCTGAGACAACAGCTGGAATGCATAAGGAAAGAATTCAGCTACATCTTTGGCCAAGATCATCTGGAGGCTAGGAAATAGACTTCCTTCGAAGGTTGGCACAAGAGAAGAGTTCCGTTCACAGGCCCTCCTTACAAGAACAGCCACAGCTTCAAAAAGATAGTGATTAAAGACGGGATTTTTGGGGTTCTCACAAACTCTGTTAAGAACCAAAGTCAACCCATTAATGCAGGGTGAAGCAACCTCGATAGAAATGTCTGCAACGCCAAGGACCCGCATGATACACTTCATTACATATTGGTTTTCCTCAGACTCTTGCTTCTCCAGGGCATTAAAAAGGTTGCGCATCAACTCCAAAAGAAATGGACCGATGTCTGCTGAAGTATATCTTGCTCTAGCTCCATCATCCTTTACCAGAAGAAGTTTCTCGACACAACTGGCAGCATAAGAATGAACTACATTGGAATCTGAATTAAGAAACCTAACAACATCAGGGAAAAGAGTCATTGCAGTGGGTTTTGAGATCTGATTCCTGAACATAGTGAAAAATTTTAATGCTCCAGCCTTTAACATCGGGAATCCATTAATATCCTGACTATGTAATTCTGGAACAATGACTGACGCAAAAAAATTCTCCACTTCAACAAGGTCAGTCGACACTGAATTACCTCCAGCCTTTTTTGTAGCAAGTGAGACAACCAAATAGATGGCGCAGTCCTTGTGCTTCCAATTGGTAGCTGGATTTTGAGCAAAAGAGGTCAAGCAAGCCTGTATCTGGTTGGAAACCATTTCAGACACCTTCTCTTTGTACTGGGAAGCAATACCTTTCAAAAGTTCACATGCAATCCTTCTCCTTGTATCAAGATCACTGCCCTCCATATCTCTGCGTATGAACTCAACATAATTCATGTCAAACAATTCTTCATCCTCATCTCTCAGCATTACATTTGGTATAACAATACTCTGACATATCTGCTGCAGAATATCATCTCTGGCAAACAATGCATGGTGAACACTTGTGCTCACAGTAGTTAAGAACTTGATGGCTGTGACAGTGAGCCGATCCCGACTAGAGGATGCAGATGCAACCACAAGCAGACTCCAAACAGCATCTACAAATCCACTCAAATACTTTTTAAACAAGTCCTCCTCCTTTTCCATGTAATGGCTTATATTATCACAGACAGCTGCCCGCAAGCCATCAACAAGCTCAACTCCCTCGGTACTGGCATCTTCAAGGGTGGGAAACTTGACCGTCAGATAGTTTTTAAACTCAAGCATCCATTTATCCATAGTATCCTCAAAAAACTCTGGCAAATCTTGAAAATTGAGAGAATAAAAAATTCTACAACACAACCTCTGAGACTCAATAAGTGGCTTAAGGGTTGCGGGCTGTCCGCCAGAAGCAAGCACCGTATTAATCAAACCAGATGTTCTCTCAAAAATCTGCCAAAGTGTCTCAGCAAAATTATCAAGACAATACTTCAAATCAAGTAAAAGGTCGTTGCTCTTATACTCATACCTAAACTTCTTAAACAAAGAGTTGACAGTGGCTAAAACCCCGTTAACAGAGACATAATCGGAGGTGTTGCTGGCATTTTGTAGACTGAGGCGAAGATCAGGAAGTAAAGCAGGCCAAGCCTTGGGAAAATCGTGTTTGCCAATAACTGAAAGAGCCTCGCTTAGCTGGGATTGGATACGAGGAGTGGAAGATAACATAACAGGAACAATAATAGATTTAATCTGTTCCTTTTCGGGGTCAGGTATGGAATTAGTCCATCGAGATTTGAGATGATTTTTAAAGTTGACGGCAGCAGCCTGACGGATGGCGTCGTCAATAGAGGGCTCGGCAACCAAACGGAGAACAGCGAGGCCATAATTGGGGGAATCGGAAGCATCGGAGAGGCTAGATTCAGCACGGCGCCTAGGTTCAGGGAGTGGAGATAGTGTGTCTAGAAATGCTTTAGACAGAAAGTCCAGTGTTTGTTGGTTCCATTCCATTTTCGTTAAGCTGTTTTAGGGTTTATGAGATTTATCAGCACCCAAATATAAAATTATAAACCCTAGCCTACTTTAGCAGCTTCTTAAGGTATTAATTAATAAAAACAAACCAACCAGAAGAATAATACTAGTAGTATATATGTAGAGAGAGATAGAGAAAGGAGGTTTACCTGTAGATCGCGTCGGAGTGGAGTGGCGAGAGAGAGAGAGAGAGAGAGAGAGAGAGAGAGAGATTGATTTTCGAGTTTGAAATCAGACGGACCCTTTGGACCCTTTTTTATAAATAAGGATTTAGTTTATCAAAACAGAGGGGTTGAATCAAGCACCACTGGGCTCTTTGGACCCTTCCTGGTTTTCGGCTTCAGCAGTTGGGCTTTGCCTCGCCTATCATTAATCCATCCTTATGGTTTTCATTATTTTTCGTGTGTTATATTTTATAAAAATAATAAAAAAAGAATATTTAGGCTAAGTTACTTCATATTATCATAAAATAATTAATATTGATAATTTCAAATAGTAAATAATCTTATCGTAATGAAATGTGTCCCAGAAATACATAATTATAATCTCAATTTATAACTAGTATCTAACTTGATCCAATAGTTACGAATGCAGCCCACTTAGGACTGGGCCCAAACACTACCAATACTTCTGTCATGAAAATTGGAGATTAGATTTTTGGGCCGTTTAAAATTTCAACTTAAGTAATTAAAGTAAAAGGTAGAGAGGCCCGTCATGTCATTGTGTTGCCACAAAACTTCATATCTTCCTCATATTTGTTCGGTCCGAGATAAAGTAAATTTGGACATGTATTACCAAAATCAATTTCATGATTAAAGACGAGGATAGAAATTAAAATTCCGACCTCGAAATGACCAATAGCATTCTCGAGTTTCACGTTTAAAATGTACGTGCTCGCTCCATGTCAATTATTTAATTATATGTTGATTAAAAATCATATGTATTAGATAAATGAAAAAAGTTATAAAAATTATGTAGTTAAAAATAAATTTAATCTACTTTAAGAAGAAATTTTCATATATTTTTTTGTAAAATTATAATATGATAATAAATGTGTAGTAATCAGTAAATAAATAAACAATAAATGAAAAAAGAAAGACAACGAATTAGGGACGAAAAAAGATCAAGAGGAATAAGGACCTCGAAATGAGCATAGAATGCATAATATACATTCTTCGGTTATGGATATAGTTTGTAGTCAGTGGTTGAGCAGATGGATAAACTACACTTGAGTAGCTACAAAAGATTTAACAAAGAAAAAATAAATAAATATGTTCACACAAACCACCAACTGGATGAGACAATCCTAATATTATTATTATTCGAATAAGTTATTATAGAATTAAGACAATTTTGGGTATTAATAATTTTGTAGTTAAAGGTTCATACAAAATGAGCAGTATGACCGTGAAATGATATTAATTAGTCACGGTTGCCAATAGCTGTTTAATGAATATTTTTTGGAATTTAGGATAGGATATCGACACAAATTATCAACAAACATATGACAGATAGAGTTTATATAAAGCTGCTCACCGATTCTCACAATTCTTTTACCAATGTTTTTTTGATACATAATTGACTATAAAGACAGATCAAGTCGACAAATAGCTTGGTCCTTGTGTTTTTAATTTTACCGAAAGTTATATAAACTTCAGTGACAGTACTTTCTTAGAAAATATTCAAAATTCTTTTGAATCACTCTTACATCTTTTGTGTTAACGGAGAAATTTGGTGATAACAAATTTCGGTAATTGTTGAAATAACGAATTATGAAAATAGGGGAATTTGAGATTTTTGGATGTTTTGGGCTGGTCTTGCTATTTTCCCGGATCGTAGTGAATAAGTTATTGACCCGAGATTATCAGAGTCAATGCTTATCTTAAATCAAATAGAAAAATAGCGAAAAACTAGCTCTGTGAGCATCAAAGGGTCACACCCTTTGACTCCCTAGAAAAGCGGAGCCTGGATGAAGTTTAGTCTTCTGTGAATAAAATAATCTACACTCTTTGGATGAGGTTACTTTCCAGCCTATTGAGCGAGGTTATCCTCAAGCCTCTTGGGCAAGGTTATCCTCATGCCTCCTAGTCATTGCTGGGATGAGCGACGATCATTGGGTCAGACCCAAGGCAAGCATTCCTCACATATGGGCGAGGTCATTACCATTTTGGACTTATCCCAAGTTATGTAATCTTGAGGATAGCAAGCGTTCTTTTTTAGATAACTTAATACTGCCTATAAACGAGGTTTTTCATAATATATGGGCTGAGCCTAACAAATATTTCCTTATCCGATAGAAGCATCAACAAACTAGGTTTCCATTTTAAACCCAATATAAGAAAGCGCCACCATGTAAGGCGAGGTTGTCATTTTGACCATAACAACTACCCCCATTTTCTTGAAACAAATATATGTGGAAAAAAATTCACTCGCAATAAACTTCTAAAATTACAACGAGCCTTAACCTGTCTTTTTCCTGTGGGCGAGGTTACTTTGGGCTTCTTATTCTTCAGAAATACATATTTTTTGGTATTTTCCCAAAGGATTTAAACAATTTTTCCAACTGTCATGCCTCGATTGTTGTTCCTAAGAATCCAATCAGAGATTGCCACGTGGCAATTTTATACTACCTATACAAACCCTTAGATTTTTTCTCATTTTTACTAACTTTCCATAAAATATCTCAAAGTGCTGCTCATTTTTATCTGCAATTACAAGGCGAGGTTCACAAATTCGGAAGGCGGGGTTATTCTGTAACGAGACGAAGCTTCTCATTCCTCAGACGACGCTTCCAAACTTTCATTTATTTAAAAGGTATGATTCTATTCCTCACTTTCGTAAATATCACATTTATCTTATATATTCCCCTCTAGGACTAAGGCGGCGCTTAAGAATAGGTTGACTCGTTTTCCATTTTCCCTTCAATCTAGAACTAGGCGCGTCTTCCCTCGAGGGCGAAGACTCTTCTCTTTTTTCTTCAACCCAATCCATTTATTATGCTATTTACAGATCACACAATAACACTGCCCTCGCCCTCCTTTTTCAGATGTCTCACAGTTCTGTGGCAAAGGAGGACGAGGCTTCACTTTCTTCCAAACCTTCACCTCCTCGTATTCAAGTAGAAGGCGATTTGACACCATAATGAGTTCAGGATGGTTGCGGGCGCACAAAAGAACTATCAATTGTCAAAAAAAATTCTCTAACCCCGATGTCGTTGTCGCCCTATCAGAGAGTTCTTTTTCTGAGAAGGATACTTCTCAAAATCCCAATATAATTGACGATCAAACCAGTTCCTTTCATGTCGAGAATATAGGCGAGGATGAAAGAGATCTTTATGAATTATTTGCCCTCTAGACAGTGAACAACCAGGCACTTATAGGTTAGGTAGAGGGCGAGGCAAGGATTTGGCTCATTGTGCCAGAGTATTTCAAGATGACAGGAATCCATTATTTGAAGAAAGCGAGAGCGGGGCGGAAGTAGAGAATCAAGAAGAAAATAATGAAAATGAGATGGATGTCCATGGGGGGCGACGTTAATGCCTCTGAAGAAGAAGAGGATGACGAGGTTCTTTCAGTCTCGCCCATTCGTTACGCTTTTGAATTTCCCTCTCCTGAAAACAAGTCATATAGCCCTGATGTCTATGATCACGAGGTTGATTTCGAGTTTCCAGAAGATTTCACTAATGCCCCCATCCAATTGTCACTCAACAACTACAGGGTTGCTATTGGATTGTACATGATGTACATAAATATAGGTTACGAAGCTCTCACAATGGAGGAAATCAGCTATTTCATTTCTCTAAGGAAGAGTGGAAAAGACTTGCGCTTCTACTACCTCGCCTTCTTTGCCAATATGAAAATATGGAAAAAAGATTACTTTTACATGTACGACGTCCCCCGTGTCAGAACCCAATTTAACTTGAAAGCATGTAAGTATTTCCAAAGCGTCGCCCTTCTACTATTCTTCATTTTAGTTAGCTTACCATTTTACTTATCATATCTTTTTGTACATAGACCAACCTACACAATCAGAATTGACAGGCGAGGCTTTGGAGAGAGCTAAAGAAATCTTAAAGCTTTCCCCAGACGAAAAAGACTTAGATAAGCTCGTCACCCTCGAAACCTTGCAGGCGCACGGTTTTTACAACAACGGATTTGGACAAATCGCCCCTGTAAAATTTATTAGAAATTCTTCTAAGAAAATTCTAAGAAAATTAACAAAACATCTAACTGGCAAAGGTAACCTCGCCTTCATATTGCGGGGATCATCGTGCCTACTTGTGCATATTACTACTATCTTCTTTCTTTCACTGTTACCCCGCCTTGTGTTTATAATCTTGTTTAACGATTTGATGTTTTTCGCAGGTAAGATGGCACAACTTCCATTCAGTAAAAATCCTTTTTCCAGGCGAGTTCCCACTTCTTCAGCCACAACAGTAGAAACATCTCGCCCTCTTACAATTCTTCCTAATAGCTCTACAACCCCTCTTCCTCCACTAAGGTCGGAAAAGAACGACAGAGAAAAAAGTAAATAAGTAGACAACACTTCCAAAGGTCCCAACAAGAAAAATAAGGCTGGGGGAACAGATGGCGAGCCTCCCCTACATCTAGTGTTGGCTACCTTTGGCTCTTTGGCAGAAACCCATTTTTCTGATGACGATGCCAAGCTTTTTTTATGAAGAGGGACGGTACTGACGCCGAGTTCGCTTTCAAGATAGGTCTTGGCGAGGCTTTCTACCATGGTCTTAACGTTATTTCTGAGAAGAATAAAATCATCCATGACCAAGATAAGACTGTGAAGAAATGGAAGGGCGAGGCTTCTTCCCTTAAATCCCAACTGCTGGAGGTGCAGAAGAAGTATGATGAAGAGTCCAAGGCAAGAAAGGACGAAGTAGAGAATCTCCAAAGCGAATTAAACAAACTTGCACTCTGCATAAATGATCAACTTCAAAGCTAATAACGCCCAGGCTATTGAGGAGGCAAAAGAAGATCTTCACAAGAAGATTGAAACCAAGATTGAAGTCAAAGCCACAGAGGAGGCGAGGAAAAATCCTGCAGATGAAGGTAATCGAGTTGACGAGAATGTTCAAAATGTGTCCCCTTCTGAGACCACGGTTACTTGACTATATGAACTTTCCATAATTGCCAACACCTTTGGAGTGCGAGCTCTCCATTAATAGCTTCGCAAGATGTATTTTTAATATTATTATGCTCAACTTACTGGAGATGCGCGCCCTCCCTTTAATCCTTTAATGGCGTCGCACTTGTAAAATTTGTCTTCCGTTTATTTTATCTACCGTTTTCGCCTGCTTGCTTATATGATATCCTGAAGTCCACATCGATATCGATATAGAGTCTCGCCCACTTAAATATTTGAACAAAAGTAAAGCTTAAGGCGGGAACTGACAACCTCGCCCACTTAAACACTTTGAACAAAAGTAAAGCTTAAGGAGGGAACTGACAACCTCGTCCACTTAAAAACTTTGAACAAAAGTAAAGCTTAAGGCGGGAACTGACAACCTCGCCCACTTAAATACTTTGAATCAAAAGTAAAGCTTAAGGCGGGAACTGACAACCCCGCCCACTTAAACACTTTGAACAAAAGACTCAAGTAACCTTACCTTGTCTTCAAAATTAAATTTTAGTAGCTTTTCATGGAAGATTGTCTTCAATGTGCTAATAAGAGGTTATAGCTTTGCCTTTTAATTGAAGGACATGGCTAATTTCTTCAAAGATGATATAAATTTAGAAGCTCCGAGTTGCTCCATGTGTTTAATGGACTTACGCTTCCTGGAGAATACGTATTCCTACACATCTTCTCCCATAAAGGAATGACTCCAAGCTGCTTCATGCATTTAGTGGACTTATGCTTCCTGGGGAATACATATTTCTACGCATCTTCTTCCATAAAGGAAGGACTCCAAGCTGCTCCATAAGAGGGATGACTCTTCTCACCTATAAGAGGGTGGACTCTTCTCACCTACAAGAGGGTGGACTTTTCTCACCTATAAGAGGGTGGACTCTTCTCACCTATAAGAGGGTGGACTCTCTTCACCATAAGAGGGTGGACTCTCTTCTTTGTGAGCTTTTCGGAAGTACGGATAAGCACCCCGGAAGTACGGGTTTACATGTAAAACATGTCAAGTAAGAAAGTTCCGTCAAGAATTGCAAACGAAACAAACAAAGATCAAAAACTTGTGAGAGAAACATGCATGTTTTATTCATAAATATAAGATAAGTTTTGTCAAAGGAGGAGTACATGCACTACCCCTAGACTTTATTGCAAAGAAATTAAAAAAAAAAAGTCTACATGAGTTTTGAGATAGTAGAGTACACTACTGATAGTACTTCTTAAGATGCTCCATGTTCCAAGCACGAGGGATGTGTTTCCCATCCATATCAGCAAGATAGTAAGTCCCACTCCATAACACAGCTCGGACTCGGTAGGGTCCTTCCCAGTTTGCTCCAAAGACTCCATGATTATGAATCTTAGTATTTGGCATAACCCAATGTAAGACATCGTCACCTACTTTCAAGGGCCTGGCCCTTACCTTGGTATTGTAGTGCTTCGCCACCCTCCGGTGATAGGCTGCTAACCGGGTTTGAGAAGTATTTCTGAGTTCCTTCACCATTTCTAGGTACAGTCGATGATTAACCTCATTAACTTTCGAATTAAAATGATCCCTCCTAAATGATCCAGCCCCAAGTTCAACCAGAACCATAGCTTCACACCCATAAGTCAAAACAAAAGGAGTCTCTCCCGTGGTGGTTCTAGGCGTAATGTTGTAACTCCACAAGACATTAGGCAACTCCCCGGGCCAATTACCATTGCTTTCCTCCAACTTCGCCTTTAGAGTATGTTTGATAATCTTGTTAACTGATTCTGTCTGTCCATTAGTTTGGGGATGACTAACAGCAAAGAAACTCTTCACAATTCCCAGGTTATCGCACATCTCTCTCATCTCTTTGTTGTCAAATTGATTTCAATTATCTGAAATGAGTTTATAATGGATTCCAAATCGACAAACAATGGACATATACACAAAGTCCACTAGCTTCTTAGCGGTAATCGTGGCTAGAGGCTCAGGCTCCGCCCACTTGGTAAAGTAGTCCACATCAACCACAACATATTTGACACCTCCCTTCCCCTTAGGTAACTCTCCGATCAAATCAATTCCCCACATAGAGAAAGGCCAAGGACTAGTGATAGAAGTAAATGGAGTAACAAGGTTATGAATGTAATTAGCATACCTTTGGCACTTATCACAAGCTTGAACAAACTGAATAGCGTCTTCCTTTAAGGTAGGCCAGAAATACCCCTGTTGCAGCACCTTTTGAGCTAAAGATCCACCCCCCGAGTGATTGCCACAAATACCTTCATGAATTTCTCGAAGAACGTAGGTACACTCGTCGCCATCCAAACACTTGAGCAGAGGCTGATTAAATCCTCGTCGGTACAGAACTCCCTCATAATTAACATAACGGGCTGCTTTATAACGTAACCTTCGAGCATCACCCCTGTCTTCCGGAAGAGTCCCATTTGTCAAATACTCCCAAATTGGAGTTTTCCAAGTTGGGAGAGTAGGTTCCCCAATTTGCATCAAATCAACTTCAGGTACACTCGGTTGTGTCTTGATTTCCAAGGGAATGACCCCTACTAATGCAGCATCTCTTTGAGACCCAAGCTTGGCCAAGGCATATGCCTCTGTATTGCTATCTCTCGGAAATTTTTCCAACCTAGCTTCCTTAAACAAACTCATCAACCGTCGAGCGCATCTCATATATAACTTCGTACGAGGTACTCTTGCCTGGAACCCCCCATTGATGTGGTATACAACGAGCAGAGAATCACTCCAAATATTGATATTCTCCACTTTCATCTCCAGAGCAAGTTTCAAGCCTGAGATTAGAGCCTCATACTCAGTATCATTGTTTGTGGCATAGAAAGAGAAGTAAATGACACTTTGTAGATGATGCCCCTCAGGACTAATCAAGACTATCCCTCCTCCATCTCCTTCATTATTAACCGCACCGTCAACATACAAAGCCCACCACGGAGCCGAGGTAACCTGCTCGACCTCAACCTCAGGTGGAATTGTTGAAACAATAGCAATGGCATCACCTTCTCGCTCAAAAGGGAATTCCAAAATAAAATCAGCCAAGGCTTGCCCCTTGATAGCATTCTGAGGCTTATATTCTACATCAAATTGTCCCAGCTCAATAGCCCAACGAAGTATACGTCCAGAAGTTTCCGGCTTGTGCAACACTTCTCTTAAAGGATAGGTTGTCCGAACTTCCACCCTATGAGCCTGAAAATAGGGCCTCAACTTCCTAGAAGCCAATATTAAAGCATACACAAGCTTTTACATATTGTTATACCTGGTCTCTGCATCCAACAATCTCTTGCTCACATAGTAAACTGGGAACTGAACTTCGCTCTCCTCTCTGACTAGGACCCCACTTACTGAATAGTCTGACACGGCTAAATACAAAATAAGGGTCTCTCCTTCTAAAGGCTTAGATAAGAGAGAAGGAGATCCCATGTGATCCTTCAATTTCTGAAAAGCCTCCTCACATTCAACTGTCCATTCGAATCTCTTACATGCACCTCTGATGATGTAATATCCCAGATTTTTTTTGTAATTTTAATAGATTAAAATTTGCTAGAAATTAGAATTAGAAGTGGATTAAAATTTACGATAATTATATAATTTGATTTTAGAATAAAAATATAGAATTAATGAGTCTTGATAATTTAATTTTGTTGGGCTTTAGTTTAAAGTTTTAGTTGGCCCAATTTAATTAAAATTGACCTATACATATCTAGATACGAGCGTGTTAAAAAAAAAGATGAAAACCCTAGCATCGGTAAAGAAAAGAGACGCCGTTAGAGAGAGAGAGAGAGAGAGATGAGAAGAAGAACGCAAAAAGAGTAAGATTCATAACAAGTTTAGAAAAAGAGGTAACGATTCTTTAATTCTCTTGTTATCCGTATTATTTCACGTGTATGATATTTGATTTATTTTGATTATGTCAAGGATCTTTATATGTTCTCTTGAGTATTTTTATATGTGTATAATATGATATATATATCCATGAGTTCTTTGTTTTGTTCATTGTGTTCGTATGACTACTCCGATTTTGTATGTATACTATATATAAAGTCTGAATTCTTGTAAATATTGTATCTGACTCGTTATTTGTCGGAATTTTATGATCTTAGAGTCTCTGAAAAGGTATTTGAATTATCTACGACTTTGATTCTTTGTGTTTTTCGAAATTCGGTCTTCAAACGTGAGTTTTTCTGGGATTTATTGACCAGCCAGTATGTTTTTGAAACTGAGAAGTCTAACTTTGAAAATTCATATTAAATTGATTCTTTATCCAAAAATTACGAGCGATACCATTCTGGAAAGCTCTTTTCGACCTCTGCACTTTGTGTTTCATTCCTCTGACTATTTCTGTGATTGCGATGTCTTAAACGTCGAAATACTAACCTGATCAGGGGCTGATTCTGTTATGCAGTCCGCAAATATCTATGTTCTGAGTTCGTTACTTGTCCGTTTTTAACGAGCCTTATCATTCTGGAAAGGTCTCGGAATTGCCTACGTTTTTCGTGTTTTGTACTCTTTCAGATAAAGTCATTTGATAGAGTAATTTGTCAATTTTTAGAACTGGTCAGGATTGAGTTTGTTAATATTGGTCTATTTTGCAAGATGTTTTGGTGTCTGATTTTTGAAATTTCATTGAGTAAGTTATATGTAAGTGTCGCATTGGTTATATTAAGATGGTGTGAACATTATTTGAGTTTGACTGGTTTAATAAAATTATAGGATTTGCTCGCATTGATTTCGGTATTTGATCGCTTTTGAGGTAAGTACTTTTTGACTTACTTTTATTTTCGGAAAAGATATTTTGATTCTGTTTTGAATTTCGTATAAGATATAAGAATATTGTTTCGAACTGTATAAGATATAAGAATTGAGAATCTTTTGAATCCTCAGTCTCTACGTTTCGAACCCGTTCGTAATTTACGCTATAGTTCCGGAACTAGACTTAGATACCCTTAGTAGGCGCACAAGTGTGCAACTTTAGATACCTATTAAGGGGGTGTAATTATTGAACTTTAGATGCCGGTCACTGGCAAAGTGTGGCGAAAGAATAAGAATAAGAATAAGATCCCGGCTACTGGGAAAGTGTGGCCGTAGAGCAAGACTGTGGTTATTTATAAGAATTTCGTTTCTGTTTTAAATTATGTTTTAATTATGTTTTTGCTCTGTATTTTTAAAGATATAAACTTTGGGCTGGGTTTATTTTGCAAAGGTTTTGCAACTTATTATATTTTGACCAAATCTATTTTATTAAAATGCCCAATGATTTTCGAGAATATCGATAAGTCAATCTGTTACTTGCTGAGTTTTGTAGCTCACCCTTTTCCTAACATTTCAGGTTCATTCGTTGTGGAAGCTAAGTAAGAATAAGACTGTGGACTTTTGCAATTTCGTGCTGCTATGTGATTTTGTTTAAAGATTTATGAAAATAAATTGCTTATATGTTAGACTTTATTGTTGAATTGTGGAGCTGCGTCTCCGATTTTATATTTTTGATTATTAAGTTTGACCGCTGCATTTGACTTTTGTGCAATTTTGTATTTATTGAATAAAGAAATGTATTTTATTTAAGTTTCGTATTTAGAATAATAGTCCGAAAAGTCGGGTTGTTACAGATGACCTTGAAAAATTCTTGGCACTTATCAGAAGATTTATAAACAAAGCGATTCAAAGCAGCCACCCTACCAGTCAAACTCAGACGCTCCTTCACTATCCTAGGTGACTTCATGTTAAGAAGAGCTTGTATCTTTGCGGGATTCGCTTCTATTCCTCGGTGATTCACCATGAAACCCAAAAAAATTCCAGACTCGACCCCAAACACACACTTCTGACTTCCGAGGGTTGAGCTTCATCCGGTACTTCCTCAATATTTGAAACGTTTCATCCAAGTGCATGATATGATCCCCTGCTTTCTTAGTCTTTACGAGCATATCGTTTACATAAACCTCCGTTGTTTTCCCAATCTGATCCTTAAACATCATGTTAACCAGCCTTTGATACGTAGCTCCGACATTAATCAAGCCAAATGGCATTCCTATGTAACAATAGAGCCCCCTATCAGTGATGAACGAGGTGTCTTCTTGATCTGGCTCATACATAGGAATCTGGTTATATCCCGAATAAGCATCCATAAAGCTGAGAAGAGCATGTCCCGCCGTAACATCTACCATTTGATCAATTCTAGGAAGGGGAAAACTATCCTTTGGGCAGGCTTTGTTCAAATCTGTGAAATCTATACAAACTCTCCACTTTCCATTAGGTTTCTTCACCAACACTGGGTTTGCTAGCCAATTTGGATAAAATGATTCCCTAACCAAACCAACTTTCATAAGTCGGTCAACCTCTTCCTTCAAAGCTATTGCTCTTTCCCCACTGATTGCACGTCTCTTTTGTCTGAAGCCTTTCTTCCATAGGGGATCAACATTCAGTTTGTGACACATTACTTCAGGATCAATCCCAACCATGTATGCATGGCTCCATGCGAAGACATCCAAATTCTGCCTCAGGAATTCGATCAACCTCACCCTTAGGCTGAGGTCAAGCCTAGCCCCTAGCTGAAGTACTTTTGAGGAATCTGTATCATCCATTAGAATTGAGAGCGTATCATCTGTCGGTCCCATCTTATCATTTTCAGGAAAACGTGGATCTAAATCTATTTCGACATCCTTTGTCCCACTTGATTCTCCAATTTCTTGGATAGACACAACCTCACCCTGGGTAGGTGACCGACATGACCATGTTTGCGGAAGATCCTCCGGAAATTCTATGAAAGGTTCCACCGTATCTTCCATGATGATCTTACCTTTCTTTGCCTGGAGATTACGCTAGTCTTCTTCTTCATCACTAACATCTTCCATAATTCCTTCATAAAAAAGATTTGGTGGTGGGGCTTTGATCATCAACACATTGTCCTTTAATTGTCGAGGTATAGGGATAACCTTGCCCTCTATAGGTGTTAGGTCCAAAGTATTGTAGAAGGGGGGGGGGGAGGTTGAATACGATACTCACAAATTATTCAATTTCGTTCGCGGATAATTCTTTCAGTTCTAATACGAAATCAAATGCACCAAATCAAAACACGAGTCGGGGAATATATCTTTTTATAAATATAAACCGCGAGGGGTGTTACAAATCTAATCCGTAGATTAGCTTTAATGAGTTCATGTTAAAGTAATCAATACAAACTATAGAAATTAAGGCAACATAAATTCTCTTCTGTAAATGTTCTTGAGCTTTTAATTTCTTCTGTCTCTTTTGATCAACTGTCAAACAACTGAGGAAGACACTGCCTTAACTCACGTAATTGTAGACTTCAAAAACCATCGAAGGCTAAGGAGAAATCCTGGTCGTTCAAGCTTTTGATCAACCTGACAAAACAATACAATTCTACATGCTCCTCTATTAAACAAACTATCGAATGAATTAGTTTTTATTTCATTCGATAGATTTTAAATAAAATCTATCGAATGAAAAAGCTATCATTCGATGGTTTTTCCTTTAACTCCATTTGATCCACTTCGATGGTTTTTCTAAGAAGAAAACCATCGAATTCTTTCTTCTTTCACTTTGACCCTTGAAGTTTCTTTTCTCTTTCAACAATTGATTTGTACTTCCATTTAAACCTAAACATACCTTGTAATATTCTTTTGACTTTCAGGATGTTTCAGATTTAGACTTAAATCAACTTCTTCCGAGACGATAAACATCTTGATCTTTTAGGTGTTGACAACTGGTGCAACTGGTCTGGTTCACAGATGACTAACACTCGATCAATACTTATATGTCTTCAATTCAATGTTGTTGATAAGTCCTTTGTCGTTCTGGTTTCTTCAATAAAATCACTGGAATCCTATAGTACTAACTCTTAATCATTCAAATACTTCTGTAGTCTTGAAAGTCTTGTTTCTTTATTTGTCACTGAGGCTTGAACATATTAATGAACTTCTTTCCGTGACCTGTTTACGGACTTCAAGAATACATACCATATTTTGATTTTTTGAGTTTACCTTTTCTTCTTTACTTCTGGATTCCTGTGCTTCTGTTAATATTATTGTTTGTCTTGTCCTTTGTTGAGTTGTAGTTATCTCTGTTACATCTTATGTTACATTATGCTTTACAATAGGAACAACAACATCGCCTCCAGTAGAAGTATGTTTCCCATAAATCATATCAACAGTTCCACTTACCGGTAGAGGTGCTTCCAAAAAGAAAATAGGAGTCCCTACCCTTGCCAAAGCCTCATACTCTTTCAACCTCTCCTCTTCTGGAAACTCGATTGTGTAAACCATATTAATAACATCCTATGGTGGTCTAAAAGAATCATGAGTTTCTTGTGCATTTTCTTCCTTGAAGTCTGGCATATCGGAATCATCTTATAACCCTCTTCCCTTGTAAGAAGACTTGATCATCCTGCTATAACAGTCCCGAGAATCATACTGACATCTTTTGATGCAACCTACACCATTTGGGGTCGGGAACTTCATGGATAAATGGTAAATTGAAGTGACTACCCGCATTTCTTTCAACCCCGGTCGTCCTAAAAGTGCATTATAATATGTTGGTTGATCAATAACCAAGAACTCGACTACCTGAGTAGCAGAAAGAAGGCCTTCTCCTAGAGTGAGCGGTAGTTTAATTGTTCCCTTTACACGAACATAATCTCCTATAAAACCATAGATGTGAGTAGTCTCTTGAGTCATCTCCTTATCTAGTAATCACATCTTCTGGTAAGTTCCTTAGTACAGGATGTTCACTGAATTTCCGTTATCAACAAATACACGATGAACGTTCCTAGGCCCAATCCTGACATTGACCACTAAAGCATCGCTATGAGGATGATGTAACCACTTAGCATCTTCTTTAGAAAAAATTATTTGAATATCCTCCCCCTTGAAGAGCTTAGGAGGCCTTTAGGACAGATGATTGACGTTGGTAAGAGGCAGGTGTTGGACTCCTCGAACATATCTATCCATTGCTCTTCTTCCATTCCCTCAAATGTGAGGTCCTCCGAAGATAGAGTGTATACTTGCCTCTCGTACGAACACGGGTTTCTCTGGAATCTTACCTTATGTGGAACCTTCGAGAGTCTCGGTTATCTTGATTGGAGCCTCCTCCTTATATTTCTTTACTTCCCGGACCACCCATTCATTAAGCTTTCCTTCCTTTATCAGTTTTTCAATTTCTTCTTTCAATTGTCTACAAACATGAGTGTAGTGCCCCTGAGACTCATGATATGTGCAATATTTTCCCTTATCTCTCATAATAGCTCTTGACAAGGGTGCGAGCTTCTTGTATAGGCCTTTATCCTTGGTAATCTCATAGATATAATCTATGGAAGCCGTGAGTGGAGTATAATAGTTATGGGGTATTGTCTGGTTTCCCTGCCGACACGGAGGTGGAGGCGGACAACGTGGAGGGCTAGGTGATCTGGATCTGGTGAATCTATCACTTCATTTTTTCCCCTTTAGGATAAGGGACTTTGAACGAGCAGGTCCACTAGTCTCCACTAGATTCACATCTTCCCTACCATTTTTATTCTCTGTCTTTGGGCTAGGAGACCTATCCTTCTATTTACCTCGGCGAGGTACATCTCCATAATCATTCCTCTTCAAAGACTCTTCCTCTCGTTTGAAAGGTTTAGCCTAAAGATACAAGGCTGCCAAGGCTGAGGGTTCCTCCCGTTGTAGATTTTTCCAGAAATTGGTTCCCACGCGAACCCCGACAATCAAGAGATTCTTAATGGTTTCATTGGACACCCCACGAACGGTATGAACCTCTGCATTGAATCGTTTGAAGTATTCTTGGAGAGTCTCTCCATCTCGTTGTTTGATGTTGGCTAGAGTTGTAACAGGTGGAGCATAATGAATGGAAGACTGAAACTGAATTAGAAATAGCTTACGCATCTGTTCCCAAGAAGTGATTGACGCAGGTCCTAGCTTTGGAAACCACTGATGACCATTTCCCCTTAGAGTTGAAGCAAGAAGCCTACACTTTGTTAAGTCCTTTACTTGATAGAGTTCCATCTCAGTATTAAATCTACCAATATACTCTATAGGGTTTGTACTTCCGTTAAAACGAAGATCTCCTGTACCTCTGAATGCCGGTGGGAGAGGGGCTTCTCGTACATCAGCAGAAAAAGGAGAAGGTGTTGCATCAGGGATAGAGCCTTCCTGACCTTCCGACTGAGCAATGAGCCTTCTTAATGCATTCATATTGATACCTTCAAAGCCCGGAACTATCTGAGCCCCACCTCCTAGGTCTGCATGAGGTATAGGTTCCTGTTGATAAGGATTTTACATTATTGGGTAAGGGTTTTGTCCTTGCTGCCCTTTGCGGATAAGGAAATCCTCGCTGGATTATAGGCTTTGTTTGTTGCGACATAGGTTCCCCTTGAAGATAAATGGGTCTTTGAGGAGTAGGCTCCCTCCGCTGATAGGTTGGTTCTCGTGGTGCAGGCTCCCTCTGCTGGTAGGTTGGTTCTCGTGGTGTAGGTTCCCTCTGCTGATCAAACTGATGTGGACCACTACCACGATTAATGTGGTGTCCGCCTTGGTTATTCTGGAACAAAACTATATATCTGTTAATATCTTCTTCCATTCTTTCATATGAGGGCCCGCGCTCACCTACCCTCCTCTGATTAAAAGCTTGTTCTTCCCGAGGGTGAGGTCTCCTGGCATCCTCAATTCCTTTATTCGCATGCCCGCCCCTATAGATAGTTTGAACCAGGTTTATTATCACAACATCATCATCTGATTGGGAATTCCAATGATGATCGCTCTCTTGATTACCAGTCCTCACCCACGGTGGGGAGCGTCGCCCTCCTCCAGATCTCCATTGATCTATTCTTCGATAGACCTTCATCCTCCTATGTGGATCTTCAGGTAAGATTGGTCTAGAGCGTCGTCCATGCTGATCATAAGGTTCGATTCTCAGATCACTTGGACCCTGATTTCTCAGGGTAAGGGGTCTTGAAGGATGACCGGAACGATCGGGGGGGGGGGGGACTCCACGTATGGCTCATCATAGGTTAACACCCTAGGGGTTACAGCTTGGAATCTTCGATTCTGACGAGTTTCCTCAACCGTACGAATCTCTCTTTCAGGGGGGAAATCCCTTCTTGAAGCTCCTCTACAGCTAGTGACAGGTTCTTTCCCGGGGCGATGAGATCTTTCAGTTGCATATTAACGTCGACTGTTGGTAAGTGGGGGACGCCTGTCCCTAATAGAGGCACGCCGCCTATCCGGGCTACGGCGAGCCCGCTCTGGTAACCTTCTCTCTCTCTCTCTCTCGAGCGACTCCATGCGCTCCGCCATTCTATTCACCATGTTTCCCTGGACGAAGTTTAGTCTTCTGTGAATAAAATAATCTACACTGTTTGGACGTGGTTATCCTCAAGCCTCTTGGGCGAGGTTATCCTCAAGCCTCCTAGTCATTGATGGGATGAGCGACGATCATTGGGCCAGGCCCAAGGCTAGCCTTCCTCACATATGGGCGAGGTCATTACCATTTTGGACTAGTCCCAAGTTATGTAATCTTAAAGATAACAAGCGTTATTTTTTAGATAACTTAATACTGCCTATAGACGAGGTTTTTCGTAATATATGGGCTGAGTCCAATAAATATTTCCTTATCCGATAGAACCATCAACAAACTAGGTTTCCATTTTAAACCCAATATAATAAAGCGCCACCATGTAAGGCGAGGTTGTCATTTTGACCATAACATTTTGTATTATTAATAATAAAATCCATGCACCTTTTAAAAATAGTCAAAATTAATTAAACACGTATTGCGGTAGATTAAATCAGAGTTTTCTTTATCAAGTTTGCGATTGTTAAGCATACTTTTAATTATGACCCATCTCTTATTTGAATTATTTATAAATATAGTATTTTGAAGATACGAGCTAACAATTTGTTATAATCGTGTGTAACATAAACCAAACCAATGAACGAAAGGAGTAAGTCTCTGTGTTATAGCCAAAATTTGGTATCATATTTTTAGGGAAGATTAGGGTCAAGGAATAATCAATTGGGGATATCCAAGATGCAATTAGGGATTGAACTGACACAAGGAAGCTTAGGGTTTACCCTCATAGGGGTAAGGGCACGTCCTGAGAGGCCGTCCACCCCTTAAGGGAGCGCTCTCATGGTACGAAGTGATGACTTGACAGAGAATAAGAGCTACATTAACATGGAATTGACATAAGGAAGAGTTAGGGCTTGCCCACATAGGGGTAAGGGCGCGTCCATTTAGGTAGGGGTGGCAATTTCGGGTAATGGACCGAGTTCATGTCGGGTTTGCTGTACCCGGTCCTGTTTTTGGGTCAACCTGAACCCCACTCGAACCTGAAACAGGTTGAATTTTCTCAACCCGAACCCGACCTGTTAGTACCCGATCAACCCGAAAATGACCCATTTAACCCGAAAATAATTATATATATATAATTAAATTTTATTAATAAAATATTAAAAATAAATAATAAAAAAATTATTATATGATATATGAATTAAATTATTTAAATAATATGAAGATATATCAGATATGTCTATAATTATGTAATATAAATTTATATATTTTAAATAATTTATCATAAATATTAAATTTTTGGGTCGGGTTCGGGTATTTTGGGTCAACCCGAAACTGACCCGAATATTTCGGGTAAATTTTTACCCAACCTGAACCCGACCCGAAACTTAAAATACTAAACCCAAATTCGTACTTTTCTGTGTCGGGTTTCGGGTCGTGTCAAATTTTGCCACCCCTGCATTTAGGCCGACCACCCCTTGAGGGCGCACCCTCTTGGTTTGAAGTATCTACTTGGTGGTGAATAATGGCTCCATTGGCGTGATAATGACAAGATACAACGTAAAGAATTGAGGGGACTTTCCTTTTTGGTACGTCTCTTTCATTTCTTTACATACAAAAAATAGTAACATTTTATAATATAAAATCCAATTACATTCACTATTTTCCTCCACTATACCTACTTTATACATTAAATATTGATTGGTCCCACCACTTTACTCATTTTTCTTACTTTTCCCTATTAATTTACACTTTTTCTTAATCTTCGTGTCGTTCCCTCAATATAAAGAATTGAGGGGGCGAAGAGAGTATTTTTCTAAGCTACGTTCACAAATTCAAAGTTCTGTTCCCGTCAACAACATATTAATTAGAATTTTTATTATCAAAATACAAACAAATGCTTAGAATAACATCATATATATATATATATATAGGGGAAAGATACAGAGAGAACCTATCTTTTTGAGAGAACCGAGAGAACTAATCAATCACCCTTAATTTCCCACACCATCCAACGGCTGATATGTTTTAAAGATTTACTATAATACTTTTATTAGTACTTTAAGATTGTTTTAAGTGTTTTAATAATTTTATAAGATTCTTTTAAGTGTTTTAATAATTATATTAAAATTAGGATTCTGTTAAGTATTTTATAAAGTGTTTTATAATATATTGCAATATAAAATTTATTTATAATAAATTTCAATTGATAATCAAGATTCTTTTAAGTGTTTTATTAAGATTCATTAATTATATTATAGTAAATCAACGGTCTTAGAAGGGTTCTCTCGGTTCTCTTGATATAATGGTTCTCTCTGGAACATTACTATATATATATAGAGAGTTGCACTCTAGGAAGAACACCTTATATAAAGAACAATAAAGAACACCATCATAAACACTTTATTTTTCATAAAAAATGATTTTTTAAAATTAGAATCATAAAATTGAATAACAATGAAGCCTGACATATCGAATTTAACGTAGAATCTCATCTAAATTTAAAAATTAAACATTAAATATAATCAAGTATAGAATCTTGTATATATATATTTATCACAATTAAATTACATGTAATCATGTTTTATTTGATTCTAATTTTTTGTTAGATTATATTTTTATTCGTAATAAACCTTTTTTGGTGAGAAAATTAGAATTAACATGCAATTTATGTAAGATTCTATGATGTTCTTTATTATTTTTTATATAAGAGTGTTATTCATGGAGCAATAGCCCAAATATATATATATAATTTTATAATTTATTTTTTTGCTGATAAAATTTATTAATGAAAATAAAAATAACAAGATAAAAATACTAAAATTGCACGGGAGTTTGATGAACGGAGAAGTAGTACCCTGCAACTAACGCCTTCCCACGTCTCTCTCTGGTCCAAGTTTTCCAACCAGTGTATTTATATTTTCTTCCTGAATCCTGATGATATAAATTGGTTTATATTTGTTCTGCCTCGTCATGTACTAGTCATCGTTTGTTCTCTGCCTGCATGAATATCATCAAAGCTACTTTCAACTCTCCTATACTCTTAACTCTGTCCTTTTTTAATGTTTTTGTATCAGGTATCTTTATATTCATACCTTTTGAGATCTGTTCATGTTAGTTTTGAATGACGTTTGGTTAGTTTAAATAAGGTCAGTGAATTTTATATTCAACCTTCCTCTTATTTTATCTTTTGTTTGTTTCAGTTGGGAGTTTGATTTTCTAAGTGAATCTGGGTTTTGTGATTGAGGTAGGAGATTATACAAATGGTGTGGACCCAAGAAGAAAAAGCTATGGCTACTGCTGTTTTGGGTGCTCAAGCTTTCGATTATTTGATGTCCAGCTCCCTTTCTGTTGAATGTTCTTTAATGCCTACCGGAAATGATGATACTTTGCAAAATAAGCTTTCAGATCTTGTGGACTCGTCTAATTTTAGCTGGAATTATGCTATTTTCTGGCAACTATCACGATCAAAGTTGGGTGATTTCATTCTTGGATGGGGAGATGGGTCTTGTAGGGAGCTAAGGGAGGATGAGGAATCTCAATTTGTTAGTCACAGTCTCCAAGATGAGAATCAACAGAGGATGAAGAAGATTGTGCTTCAGAAATTGAATTCATTGTTTGGTGGATCAGATGATGAGTGTATTGCTCTTGGTTTGGACAAGGTCACTGATACCGAAATGTTTTTTCTTGCCTCCATGTATTTTTCTTTTCCTCGTGGACAAGGTGCTCCCGGAAAGTGTTTTGGAGATGACAAACACAGTTGGCTTTCACCTGCAATGGAATCATCCACTGATTATTGTTTCAGGTCATTTCTTGCAAAATCTGCTGGTATTCAAACGTTTGTTTTGATCCCAACTGATGTTGGGGTTGTCGAATTGGGATCTGTGAGATCCATACCTGAAAATGCAGAGTTAGTAGAGTCTATTAGATCGTCATTTTCCTCGGTCATTAAGATAAAGCCTGTATTAGCTGCTCCAGTGGTGACCGAAAAGGATGGTGGAGCTGCTTTCTCAAATTCGGGTATCTTGGAGGGTCCAAGAATCACCAAGATCTTCGGCCAGGATTTCAACTTAAGTCGTTCCCAATTAAGGGATAAGCTTGTTGTTAGGAAAGCAGAGGACAGGCCTCCTTTTCCAAATACAACAAATGGCCTTCATTGTTCAAGTTGGTCACCTTTCAACAATGTGAAGCCAGGGGCCAATGTTGAAATTTACAGCCCCCAGACTCCATCCAGTGGTCCTCGTGAGGAGTTTTGTTTCAACAATCTCAAGACTCCGAAACTTTCACATATGGAAATAGATTTCTCGGGGGCTACTTCAAGGCCTTCAGTAATCACTGAGCCAGCTAGGGGTGAGTCTGGGCAGTCAGATGTTGAGGCTGCATGCAAGGCAGAGCAGTCTGCTCTAGCTGATGACAAGAGACCTCGGAAGCGGGGGAGAAAGCCTGCCAATGGAAGAGAAGAGCCCCTTAATCATGTAGAAGCAGAGAGACAGAGACGTGAAAAACTGAACCAGCGGTTTTATGCATTAAGAGCGGTTGTGCCGAATATCTCTAAGAAGGACAAAGCATCCCTGTTGGGTGATGCCATTGCTTACATAATTGAACTTGAAAAGAAGGTCAAGGACTTGGAATTAGGGAGGGAAAAGATGGGTAGTGCCTCGATAGCTGCATCATCTTCAGACACAAACCTGAACTCCTGCGAATATCAGAACCAAGTATCTAATATTCAAATAGAGGCCGCGCATAATGAAGTCACTGTAAGAGTGACCTGCCCTCTTGATTCACACCCTGTATCCCAAGTCATCCAAACATTCAGAGATGCACAGGTCACTGTTACCGAGTCAAAGCTAACTGCAGGGAGCGACACAGTTTTTCACACATTCGTCATTAAGTCTGAAGGCCCGGAACATCTGACAAAGGAAAAACTAGTTGCAGTATTTTCTGGGCAAGCCAATTCCTTGCAGCCATTATTATCAATGGGGTAATATGTGTTTCATTTTGACAGTAGTTTGTAGGCACAATATGTGGTAGAGAATCCATTTAAAAAGATTTTTACAAAGGTTTAACAATGAAGCTAGAAGTAGGTTATGACAATGCATTAATGAATTAATACTAGTAGTACAAATCTTGTGCTACTGTTTGTAGTATACAAATCTGGCATAAGCAAGTCTTTTTGCAAATTTGTAATTGATGGGTTCTTGTTTTGGATAGTTACATCATGCATTCATATTATTATCTGTTATTTAATCAGGTTCTTGTGGTTTCTAAGATTTTGTGAGGCTAGGAAATTATGGTAACTTGAAACTTCTTCATCGAGAAATCTGCATACATGCAATTCTTTCAAGGCAACCTAGACCTAGGAGAGATGCATGAATATCTAGAACAAGCTGTGAATGGATGGAAAATGAAAACTATCAGATTTTAATACATGTCTGGAGGGTATAATTAAGGCATTCCTAAAGTGAGTATGAATTATGAAATACACACGATGAGAGAACAGAACACCATGTCATGTGCGTAGGCTGGAGCACATGCTGTTCGCATCAAACAAAAGGTTAACACATGGGCTAGCTCTCACTTCTCAAAGTCATAAACAACATTAGAATCAAATTTAGCACAAAATTACCAGCTGCCAACTACAAATGACAGTTTACTGATTCATTTTACTAACCTGCAAGTCTTAAAAAATAATAAATTAAAAAATTTAATGTAAACGGAAAATATTAAAATAAAAGTAAAAATTAATATGATAAATTATAAAATGAGAAACTTAAATATTAATTGGAACATAAAAAAAATAAAAAAAAATACAGATGGGCTGAGGAAGATAAATGGGGTATTATTAATATTATTTTATAAAAAAGTAATATTAATAATAAGGACAAATAGAAAATCTAACATGTTTTAATTAAAAAAAGTAATTGTCCGTGATATTTCTAGAAGTGTTTTAATTATATTAATTGTATTTATTAAAAAAATATTTGACATGTTAAAATAAGTAAGTTTTTTAATAAGGACAAATAGAAAAACTAACATGTTTTAATTAAAAAAATTAACTGCACGTAATATTTTTAGATGTGTTTTAATTATATTAATTGTATTTGTTAAAAAAAATACGTTCACTTGTTAAAATAGGTAAGTTTTTTTGAATAATTAAAAGTATTAAAATAGGTTTTAAAATATACTAGCTTATATCCCGTGCGATGCACGGTCTTCTTTAATATTTTCTTATTTTTTATTTAGATTTTAGTTATTATATATAATTTGATAAAATTTTAATATATATATATATATATATTGGATTTATAAATCTAAAAATATAATATTTAAATTTAATATATTATTGACGTAATCAATAGTAGTATTTTAGATATTAAAATATAAAATATTTTAAAATAACATATCTAATGATTCGTATTTTTTTACTCTTAAAAATCTAAAAAGGGACTCAAGTGCAAATATCAAAATATGTGCTTGTTCAATATACCGAGTTTATTTGAATATACTGTTACTTTTATTTTCATTAATTATCTCGTTTAAATTGAATGTTTAAAAAATTATAATAAACATGAATTTCATAAGTTTAATATAACAATATTACCAATATATCTATCTTTTGCCCGTGTTATTTTTAATTTGAACATTAGTTGTTTCAGTTAAAAAATATAAACAGGTAATATCCTTAAAAATACAATTAGTTACTTATTAAAAATTATATAAAATTATATTAATTTTTTTATATATACGCCTGCATTACATTTAGAAAATTAGTTGTTTAAGTTAGAAAATATAAAAGAGGTAATTTGTTTTAGCTGAAAAGAATAACTTGTTATTTATTAATATTTATATAAAACAATATTACCATTGTATATTTATTTTGCATGTATTATATTTAGAAGATAAGTTGTTTTAGTTAGAAAATATAAAACACATAATGTGTTTTAGCTGTCGGTTATAAATATATAATAATATTACCATTTTATATATATACTGCCTGTCTTATTTTTAGAATATGATTTGTTTTAGTTAAATAGATATATGAAATAGGTAATATGTTTTAGCTGAAAAAGGTAATTGGTTATCAATAACTTGGTTTCCATATATGTGTCCTATTTATAAGATGAGTTGTTTTAGGTAAAAAATATAAAAATAATGTGTTTTAGCTGAAAAAGGTAATCGGTTATAATATTACCATATTATATATATGTTGTCCGTTTTATTTTTAGAAGATGAGTTGTTTGGTTTTAAAAAAAATATAAAATAGGTAATGTAGTGAAAAAAGGTAATTGGTTATTAATAAATTGATTATAGATAGGCCCGTGAATCGGCCCAAATACCGACCGACCGACCGACCGACCAAAACTTTTAATGTTTCGTCTTTAATAATATAGTATAGATAAGTAAGGGTTGCACTTGATATTTTTGGAAAACAGAGATTTTAGTGATAACAAATATAAAAGGTAATATATTTTAATTTAAAAGTAATTGTCCGTGATATTTTTGGAAAATAAGTATATTTTGTTAGAAAAAATGCAATCAGCTAGTTACTATTTTTATATTATTTATTAAATAGAGTATTAAAATAGATTTTAAAATAAATAAGTAAGGATTGCACCTCATATTTTTAGAAAATAGAGATTTTAATGATAACAAATATAAAAGATAATATGTTTTAATTTAAAGGTAATTGTCGTGATATTTTTGGAAAAAGAGTAGATTTTGTTAGAATTTTTTTTAATTATAAAAGGCAATCGGCAAGTTACTATTTTTATATTATTTTATTATTTATTAAATAGAGTATTAAAATAGATTTTAAAATAAATAAGTAAGATCGCACCTCATATTTTTTAAAAACAAATATTTTAGTGATAACAAATATAAAGATAATATGTTTTAATCAATACTATTATATAAAGGAGAAGACGGGGGCGGTGAGGTGGCGCTCTCAGATCGCTTCGTTCTATTTTTCTAATTTTCTCAATTTTTTGAATTAATAATATTAAAAATTCGAAAAAATCTAAATTACCTTTTAAATATTTACAAATAGAGGAAACATATAATGTTTTTGCATTTAAAATCCCAACTAATGGAGAAAGTAAATATGCAATAGATCTTTACTAATGGAGGAAACTAAATATCACTAATGGAAGAAACTAATTATTCAATTATAATATTTTTGCCTTCAAAATATCTAAATTAGAAAAAAAGTGTATTACCTTACATTATTTTGAACTTTCCTCATTATTATCTAAATATTTTCATAATAGTTTTTAATGAAATTATTATCTTAACATATTGCTCTCCTAAACTTTCTTTTTTTATGTAATATAATAGAAATACAAGAATATTTTCGTAAATAAGAAGTTAATAAATTAGATTGGTCTTGCATAAGAAATTAAGTAATTAATACCAAAAACTAGAAAAAATCTCAATTGTCTTTTAAATATTTACTAATGGAGAAAACTAAATATAAAATTTCAATATTTTTGCATTTAAAATCTCTACTAATGAAATATAATATTCTTGGATTTAAAATCTCTACTAATGGAGAAAGTAAAAATACAATAGATTTTTACTGATGGAGAAAACTAAATATCACTAATGGAGGAAACTAAATATTCGATTATAATATTTTTGACTTCAAAATATCTAAATTATTAAAAAAAAGTGTATTACCTTACATTATTTTAAACTTTCCTCTATTATTATCTAAATATTCTCATAATATTTTTTTCAAATGAAATTAATATCTTAACATTCTCTTCTCCTGAACTTTCTTCTTTTTTATGTGATATAATAGAAAATACAGGAACATTTTGGTAAATAAGAAGTTAAGAAATTAGATCGGTCCTGCATAAGAAATTAAGTAATTAATACCAAAGATTAGAAAAAATCTCAATTGCCTTTTAAATATTTACTAATGTAGGAAAATAAATATACAATTTCAATATTTTTGCATTTAAAATCTCTACTAATGGAGGAAAGTAAATATAATATTCTTGCATTTAAAATCTCTACTAATGGAGAAAGTAAATATACAATAGATCTTTACTAATGGAGGAGACTAAATATTACAAATAAAGGAAACTAAATATTCAATTATAATATTCTTGCCTTCAAATATCTAAATTAAAAAAAAAGTGTATTACTTTACATTATTTTGAACCTCCCTTTATTATTATCTAGATATTCTCAAATATTTCGTTTTAAATGAAATTACCATCTTAACATTCTGCTCTCCTAAACTTTCTTTTTTTAATGTAATATAATAGAAAATACAAGAACATATTGGTAAATAAGAAATTAGATCGGTCTTGCATAAAAAATTAAGTAATTACTTGGTAAATAATTAATTATCTTTAATACTTTCATACAAACAGCTAATTAATAGTATAAATATACACCTAAACTCTGTTAATTGTCTACTGCAATTTTTGTTGTCAACATTGTTCTTCTTTACTTTTTTGTTTCTTTACTTTTTTGTTTGTCCATGTTAAAAGTGTGTATATGAGTACATGAGCATGAGACTTTTTCCTTTATGTTATTTATCTTATTACGTTTGTTTGTATCATAATGTAGGATCATATTAAAATCTTTGACAAAACAAGTTATTTGCTATTAGTGTTGATTGAATTAAGACATGGATTAATAAGGACGGGATTCATCAGTTAATTAGTTAAAATAATAAGCCGAGCAAGGTGATTTTCATATACATTCAGTTGTAAATTGATTTATATGTTTATGTGTGTACGTTATTAGTTTTGAATTTATAGTTAAAAGTAGATACACATGTATACAAGGTAACTCGAAAAAGGAGAATTCATCGTGTCTTCAAAAACAAATTTTATCATTGTTTTTTAACGTTTAGATAGTTATTGCTCTAATTTTCATGAGAAAATATTATATCTTTCAGTAAAATATTTTCTGTAATTCATACACGAAAATTCAAAGATAAAAATTGTATATTAAGAAATTTATAGTGTATGTATTTCGAAAATATCATGTTAAGATTTATTCGACTGAATAATTTATTTAGTGTGTGCATTTTTAACAAAATTCAATAAGTCAGTGCATCTATAACAAAAGTTATACAAGAATAAGAAACATTGAGAAGAGGTCGTTAATTTTTTTTTGTTTAAAAATGAAGAGGTTGTTGTTGTTTTTGTTGTTATTTGTTTTGATAAAAAGATATCATTATTAATAAAAAATTCTCCCAGCAACAAAAAGGATGTTTGTTCATATTTTTGATTTTTTTCTTAGTGGGAGTAAATTTGGAGATAGTGAAGATTTTTAATAGCTCTGAATGTATAATTGTAGTTTTTGATTGAACGATCTAAAACTTTTTATATATATATATAATTCAAAACAAAACTTAATTTTATATTAGAAATATTATTTTATTTAAAAACATATTTTGTAGAATATTTTTTGAGAAAATTTAGAGATATTATTATAAAGCCGTTGCGAAGCGCGGCTTAGCAAACTAGTTTAAAAATAATTGTCATGATATTTTTGAAAAAAGAGTAGATTTTGTTAGAAAAAAATATTTTAATTATAAAAGACAATCATCTAGTTACTATATTTATATTTTTTTATTATTTATTAAATAGAATAAAAGACCGAAAACCGACCAAAAACCGAAAACCAAAATTTTAATGTTTCGGATTTAATAAGATAGTATAGATTCGATTGACACCTAGATAAATACTTAAATGTACGCACTTAGCAAAAAAAGTTACATTAAAATTTTACTATTTTATTCGGAAGTCACACCATACCATATTTTCTATTACATTTATTGAAAATAGGATTTATGAACCAAACAATAAAATGGAATGAGGAATTGAAGTATCATTCTACAATCAAATCAACAATTTAAATTTAAATTCGTTTCAGCTTTATATATAAAATATTTGTAAGAAGATGGATGAAATGAAAGATTACACTACTAATTAACGAGCCGAGCCGAGCTTTCTTATCGCACAAAATTCGTGTTCGAGCTCGTTAACGAACACGAGCTTTTATCGAACAAAAACGAGCCGAGTCGAGCCGAGCCGAGCTCATTAGAACTTTCGATTTTAATAGATAATAAAGCTCAATTTTTCTTAGCCCAACGAACTAAAACATTTTTTGTCGAAACCGAACCCAATTTCCCAATCAATTCTCAATAAACCTAAAATACACATACTATAAATTACAAAATTAATTTAAAATGTTAACAAATAATATAAAAATAAGTCGAATATATTTTAATTTTTTCGAGCTTTATCGAGCCGATCTCGAGCCGAACATGCTCGACTCGAGCTCGGCTAATAACTCGGCTCGAGCTCGTTTTCTTAACGAACAATTTTTTGTGTTCGAGCTCGAGTTCGAGCCCTTAACGAGCCGAGCTGAATCGAGCTCTTAACGAACCGAACTCGAGCTTGTTCACGAACAGAGCTCTACTAAGATTGGTTAACAATAAATATATTTCTTGATTTTGTGACGGTTTCTTTATTTAATTTTTGAAAAATTTGACTTGCAAAATCAATCTGATGATGATGCCTACCCGCCACCTCTAACCACCGCTCTCACCTTCACCTCAACCTCTTCAATCATTACAACTCATCAAAATGATTAGCTTCAAAGCCAAGAAAACTAATTTCTACTTCCTCTCTCTCTCTCTTACTCTCCCTGTCTCTTTTATATGCACACCCATCTTTGGCTCAATTAAGTACTGATCTTACATGAATATCTTCTTTTCTTCTTTTGATATTTGAACAAAGTGTTATGATCAAGATATATTGTGCCTAGCGCGCGTAGCATTTCAACATTTATCTCTCATAATTTCATGGCATTGCTAATTAATTCAGGAATGTTAACTTCTGCGTTGCTAACTTTGCTTGTTCTTGCCTCGTGGCAACTGATTACTGTCATGGCAGCAGAGGAGAATAATAGCGGTGTTAATGCAGCAGGAGGTGGAGGCCTTTGTAGCATCGATTTAAGCACCTTTCTTCCTCTTCCATACAGTAATATGCCAAACATGATCTGCAAACCTGTTTGGAATACATTTCTGCTCCGAGTAAGTTTCTTCTCATTGGATGCATTTTTATTAACATTGTACAGACAGAGTTATGCATCAAGTACTAACGTAAGATATTAAATTAATTGAATATCGACAAACATTATTTATGCAGTACTCTAGGGCAAAAGATGACACAATGACCATTGTATTATCTGCGACATACACTTCTGGATGGGTTGGAATCGGATTTTCGAAAGATGGAATGATGCTCAATTCCAGTGCAATGGTTGGATGGATTAGTGAAAATGGTTTTTCAAGAATCAAGCAATATTTTCTAGCCGGATTTACACCTTCAGAAATCAAACCAGATAAAGGTGAATTGCCTTTAACAAATGTTCCACCATTTGTCACTGTTAACGGGGCAACAATTTACCTGGCGTTTCAGCTCAATTTTGCCACCTCATCTTCTCTATCCAGACAAGCAATTCTATTGGCTTTTGGTTCCAGATATCCTCTCCACCATCGCCTGACTCTTCATAACGACAAAACAGTCATATATATGGACTTCTCTGCAGGTTTGACCGTTTGTCAAAACTTGCTCAAATAAAACTCCAAGTTGTTCATCTTGTTATCTTGATAGATTTTAGGGTTTCAGGTAAAGAAGACTCGGGACCCGTCTCCACTGTGCCTAGTAACATTTTCAATACACGAAAGACTCACGGAGTATTGGCCTTACTTGGCTGGGGTCTAGTTCTTCCTGTAGGAGCAATTGTTGCAAGATACCTTAGGCACATGGATCCTTTATGGTATTATTTTCATGTAGTCCTTCAGTTCACGGGATTTCTTATCGTAGTTGCTGCTGTTGCTGTTGGAAGGTTACTATACGGAAGACTCCATGCAAATGTACCAGCACATAGAGGCATTGGATTCTTTGCTCTTGCCCTAAGTATCCTCCAGGTTTGTATACATTAGTTGTTTCACTCAAGGACATCCTATTTAGTATTAGGCCAGAGTGTCCTGAAAATAGAAGATATTCAACCTCTTTCTAAGGTTGAGTGCCTTGAAGCCTAGTGGAGTCACGTGTGTATGAGTATTAGGGCTAGGTCGCCTACCAAAACTTTATTGAATTTTTTTTAAACAACAAAAAGGTGACTGATAAGCTCGCATTGACTGTTTTCAGGTCTTAGCATTCTTTGTAAGGCCACACATGGACAGCAAGAACCGCAGGTACTGGAATTTGTACCACCACTGGTTTGGAAGGATAGCTCTGTTCTTCGGAGCAGTGAATATAGTATTGGGAATTCATTATGCAAATGCAGGGAATGAATGGAAAATAGGCTACGGATTTCTTCTTGGCACAATTTTAGTTTCATGTATTGTACTAGAAGCTTTAATGTGGAAAAAAAGGTCGCGTAAATTGGCTCCCCCTCCACCTCCAGAATTCGAAATCAATTCTTTTTAGCACAAAAGTTAGAGCAATCGAGCAAGCTAGATGCATATGCTTTCAAGTCTGTCATGTTGTATATGTTAAAAAGTATTGAATTTTGAAGCCAGGAATATAAATTTTTTTGCTTGTATAGGAAACATGTTTGTGGTGTGTTTTTGTACATAAGTTCTTTGCTAGTATATGCAATAAACAGTGTAGGAGAGAGTTTTGAGTAGAAAGTAGCTCAATATTCTTATTCTGCAAAGTCTCAATAGCAGAAAGGTTGTGCCAACAGAAGCTGTACATAAGCTTTTTAGCTATCAAAACAAGAGGAAAATTACACATATATAAACTTCAGAAAATTACAGACCATACATTCTCTGTGATTCTGAAATATACAAGCAAAAACAAAACTTTTAGTGCAGGTCCAGAATTATTTGTTTATATAATCAACGCGGTTCCTTTAATATTTAATATAATTTTCGGCTACTTAGTTTATGTGTTGCTTGTCAACAATTTTAACTAATTTTTCATAAACCCGTAAACTTAAGTTGCATTTGATCTTGCAAATCGTATTTTTACAAATTCGGGGCAGACCAATTGTTGTACAGGTCTTTAAATCGAGTACAGGTAGCAAAAGTGCAATGGTACATGTTGGGGGCCCAACCGAGATCGGACCGAATAGTGATTGGGCCGAGAAGTAATTGGGCCGAACGGTCACAACCCACTTCTTCGTCTAGGTCCGTTGGATCTGACCGTGGCTTGACCGAGTCACCCGACTATTCAGGCGTAAGAACAGGACCACGCACGTGGTTGTTGCTCCCGAGCAATCCGGGCGAACGGTTACCAGAGTGCCTATAAAAGCACCTGACAGGTTTGAATGAAGGGTTAATACTCATTTTACGCTCACAAATACTTATACGTTCATTTAAACCTAATTGGAACCTCTAATTTATTCTCACACCGGAGGTGAATCGGGGGCCCGATCCCTCGCATTCTTCTCTTTTGACAGGTCGCCCCGAAGAGCTTCCTGGAGTGCAACCCGACAGAAAACTGGTTCCAACATTTGGCGCCGTCTGTGGGAACGTGTAAGCCAATTCGTGACGTTAGCTGAGAACGATGGCAATCGATAGTTCTGAGGACAGGGTGCTCGGTTTTGCTGAAATTCATCGCCAGGGTCCCTCCACGACTACACCCCCCATTAATCGGGTTCTCAATTTTGATGATGATTTGGAGGAGGGACCGATGCCCACACCCGAAGAGCAAAAGGCCATGATTCTTAAATGGCGTGAAGAAACTGCTGCCAAAGGAGGAAGGCAGAAGGAAAAGGAAAGGCTGGAGGCCGAAGCCCAAGCTAGGGCGAAGAAGAGAGAGGAGGATCTCGCTAAGCTAGAAGCAATTAAAAGGCGAAGGGCTGAGCTGGATGCTGAGGAAAAGGCTCTCCAAGGTGCTGTGGAGACCGGAGAACAACTATTGGTACATACCAGTCAAAGGAGAGAAAAGAGGGTGCATAATGATGAAGATGGATCTTCGGATTCTGAATCACATCCCCGAAGGATCCGTTCAAAGGTGGTCGTACGATCGGATACCGACGAGGAAGGAGATCCTCGCATGAAAGACAGGCTGAGCCGAATGGAGAAGGCGATGTTCGGCGATCGTAGAATTAGTCACGAGCCGGTAGTGTCGGAGGAAATCGAGCAGTATAGACCTCCCCCTGGAAGACAATTCCCGAAGATGAACGAATTCAATGGGAAAGGCGACCCTGAAGACCATTGCGAGAAGTATGAGTCCCTTATGACAGGCATGGGGCACTGTGATGTCATGCTTTGCAAAATGTTCAAGACATATCTGAAGGGTCCAGCTACCATGTGGTACAGGTCAATGAAACCAAGGTCGATATGTTCTTACGACCAGCTAAAAAGAAAATTCTTGAGGCACTATTCGCATCTGTGCCGAAGAGAGAAGGATACTGAAGCTTTAATACACTGTAGACAAAGGCCGAATGAAGAGTTGGGAGATTATTTGGCTAGATTTAAGGAAGAGGCTGGAATGGTAACAAATTTGGACAAAGTAAAGGCTGCTGGGTTCTTATCGGCAGGACTAGACCCCATCAAAGGTAAAAAACTCCGATCTTCTCTTTATGATAGTCCCCCTAAATCCCTGAATGATATATACTTGAGAGGTGAGAGTATCCGACGGAAGATGGAATCCATCGGGGGGTTTAAAGAAGCCAAGAGAGAAGATAGGGGGAAAAAAGGGTATGACAGGTACGATGCAGGGCGAAGATTCGATGATAGGCGTGATGAGGCGAAGGGTCGCGATAAAGCTGCCGAACGAAGGAGAGATAGGGATGGCACAACATTTACCCCTCTGAATGCACCAATCTCGAAGATTCTCCACGAGATAAAAGGAAAGTCTGGCTTCGTTCGCCTAGCACGAATGAAGATGCCCGATTATAAGAAAAATGGTAACAAGTATTGCGATTATCATCAGGACAAGGGTCACAACACTGATGAGTGTTACCATCTAAAAAAGCTGATAGAAAAGATGATCAAGGAGGGAGAACTGAATAAATTTGTCAAAGACCTGAGGGACAAGCTAGCCCCGAAGGAAGACAAACGAAAAGAGCCCGAAGAGGTCGAAAGGTACAGAGGCGAAGTAAAAACCATATTCGGTGGAAGCACCCTGGGACGAGATAGCAAGACGGCCAAGAAAAGGTACGCAAAACAGGTTTACAATTTGTACCAGTTTCAATCTACCAAACAGGCGATGCCGATCATGTTTACCGAGGATGACTATGAGGATGTGATTTGGCCTCATGAAGACCCTTTGCTCATCAATCCGGTAATCGGGCAAAACAAAATATGGAAAGCTCTGATAGACGGGGGGAGCTCGGTGAACATTCTGTATCATCGGACGTATAGTAAAATGAACCTTGGAGGCGAACAGCTGGAACCCTGCCATGAAGCTCCCCTGTACGGCTTCGGGAATCAGCCAGTCCCTATTGAAGGTACTATCACTCTATCTGTCCTTTTGGGTAAAGCTCCATATACTGTGGAAAAGCAGGTCAAGTTCTATGTGGTTCGGGTTGAAAGCCCCTACAATGCCATTCTCGGAAGGCCAGCTCTTACTTCTTTTCAAGCGGTAGCATCAATACCTCATCTTAAATTGAAATTTCCGACTGAGCATGGAATCGGGGAAATGAGGGGCGATCAAAAAACTGCTCGAATCATCATGTTGGACGATCTGGACAAGGATCAAGATTTTGAGATGACCGAAGGAGGTAAGAGGAAAAGGGCCGAAGGCGAAATCAGCGGAAGTCGCCAAACCCTAAATATTGAGTTAGAGAAATTTGGTGCGGACCTATCCAACCCAATTGTCGAACCAGCAGCAGAAACCGAAGAGGTAGAGCTATATGCGGGCTGTTCGGGAAAAATGGTGCGAATCGGGAAAAATATGGAACCTGACCTCAAGAGGAAAGTGATCGAAGTTGTCAGACAATACCACGACGTCTTCGCCTGGGGGCCGGAGGATATGCCTAGCTTAGATCCAAAGACGGCGAAGCATTGTCTCAATGTTAAACCCGAGGCAAAGCCAGTAAAGCAAAGAAAGAGAACATTCGCCATGGAACGACAGAAGATCATTGAAGCTGAAGTGGAAAAACTTTTGGAAGCAAAATTCATAGAGGAAATCGAATACCCGGACTGGCTAGCCAATGTGGTAGTGGTAAAGAAATCTAACAATAAATGGCGAATGTGTGTGGACTACACCGACTTAAACAAAGCATGCCCGAAGGACCACTACCCACTTCCTAGCATTGATCAGCTGACAGACGCCACTGTTGGATATCAGGTACTTAGTTTTTTGGATGCTTTTTCAGGATACCATCAGATTGCAATGAATGCCGAGGATATTCCAAAGACAGCATTCATCACCCCGAAAGGAACATATGCCTACATCAAAATGCCTTTCGGCCTGAAAAACGCAGGAGCCACATTCCAAAGAGTGGTCAATCGGATTTTCCATAAACAAATTGGGAGAAACATGGAATGCTATGTGGATGATATGATTGTTAAGTCCCAGTTCGAAGATCACATGGAAGACCTCAAAGAGTGCTTCGAGACATTAAGGAAGCACGACATGAAGATTAATCCGAACAAGTGTACTTTCGGAGTCTCCAGTGGGAAATTCCTAGGGTACATGGTCAGTGCCCGAGGGATCGAGGCGAACCCGGAAAAAATACAAGCAGTGATCGACATGGAACAGCCGAAGACAGTTCGGGATGTACAGAAATTGACCGGTCGAATGGCCGCCTTGCGAAGATTTATTTCCAGATCAGCAGAAAAGGCCCTGCCTTTCTTTGAAGCACTCCGGGGATCGAAGAATTTTGAATGGGGAACGGAGTGCCATAGAGCATTCGAGGAGGTGAAGGAGTATCTCACCAAGGCGCCTCTCCTGATGAGGCCCGATCCGAAGGAAACTTTACAGCTGTACTTAGCAGTGAGCGACCGAACTCTTGGAGCAGTACTAGTTAAAGAACATAACAGCTCTCAACACCCCGTGTTTTATGTATCCCACATGCTGAAGGATGCGGAAACAAGATATCCAAATGCAGAAAAGTTCGCCTACGGCCTTGTAATGGCGACCCGAAAGCTACGTCATTATTTTCAGGGGCGAACGGTACAGGTTATAACCGATCAACCCCTCAAGAAAATTTTGACAAGACCAGAGGCGTCCGGAAGGGTGGTAGCTTGGTCCATCGAGCTGGGAGAATACGATTTGGAATACATCCCCAGAACGTCCATCAAAGCCCAAGCATTGGCAGACTTCATAGTTGAATGCTATTTTTCAGGACCAAAAGACCTAGCTCCCGAAGAGCAGCTGGTCTGATCGCCAGGCAAGTGGAAATTGTTCGTAGATGGGTCGGTAGCCGGGTCAAAGTGTGGGGCAAGATTAATCCTTTCAAGTCCAGACGGGTTCGAAATCTGCCAAGCAATAAGATTCACTTTCCCGCTAACCAATAATGAGGCCGAGTACGAAGCATTGCTAGCCGGTTTAAACTTGGCCAAAAATCTCGAGGTAAGAAATTTACGAGCATTTAGTGATTCTATGTTAGTGGTGAAACACTTTTCAGGAGAGTACGAACAAAGAGAGCTTCGACTCAAGGCTTACGCCGCAAAAGTAAATGACTCATCGGTCTCATTTGACTCCTTCGAATTAAGTCAAGTAGGGAGAGAGGATAATAGCCGAGCCGATGCTCTGTCAAGATTGGCTTCGGCCGAAACACACAACCTCACAGGATCCATCTACCTGACTGAAGTGAAAAACCCTTCAATCGACAAGCAACAATGCATGGAAATCCACCAAGGCATTAACTGGATGACCCCGATCAGGGCCTATCTAGAAAAAGATACTTTGCCCCTGGACCGGAAAGAGGCTCAAAAAGTGAAGTACAGGGCAGCAAGCTATACCATCATCGGTAACAAGTTGTATAGAAGGTCAGCAACGGAACCCCTTCTCCGATGTTTGGATCCCGAAGAACAAATACTGGCCTTAGAAATAGTTCACGAAGGAATATGCGGAGAACATCTTGCCGGTCGGTCACTTGCCTTCAAAATCCTCAGACAAGGGTTTTATTGGCCGACTTTGCGAGCAGATGCGGCCGATTACGCAAAGAAGTGTCGACAATGCCAATTATTCAGTACTATCCCGAAGCAGCCACCAGAAGAAATGGCATCAGTCCTAAGCCCCATTCCTTTCGCCATGTGGGCTGTAGATATCGTGGGAATTCTACCTAAGAGCACGAAACAAGCCAAGTACTGCATAGTGGCGATCGACTATATGACCAAATGGGTTGAAGCAAGACCTCTGGCGACCATAACCGAAGAAGCAGCAAAAAAATTCATGTTAGAGCAAGTCATACTCAGGTTCGGGATCCCGAAGGTCTGTGTATCCGACAATGGGACCCAATTCATCGGGAACAAATTCCGGAAGTTCTTGACGCATTTCGGAATACAACAGAAATGTAGCTCGGTCGGTCATCCTCAAGGAAATGGAGCAATCGAAGCTGCAAACAAAATCATCTTCGATGGAATAAAAAAGCGACTAGGAGACGCCAAGGGGCTTTGGGCAGAAGAGTTAAACTGGGTGTTGTGGGCATACCGAACAACCCCACGTTCATCAACCGGAGAAACACCTTTCAAGTTGGCATTCGGGACTGACGCCCTGGTTCCTGTTGAGGTCGGACTGGACTCCTACCGAACGGAGGTATTCAACGTCGAAGCAAACGAATTCGGCCTTCGGGCCAATGTGGATTTATTGGAAGAAGAGAGAGAGGCAGCTCACCTAAGGAATTTGAAATATCAGCTCCAGGCAGCCCAATACTACGACGCCAGAGTAAAGAAAAGGACCTTCATGGTGGGAGATTTGGTGCTGCGGGAATTGGCTACTTCTATGCCAGCTAAGTAGGGAAAACTAATGCCAAACTGGGAAGGCCCGTATAAAGTAACTGAGGTGGTTCGACCTGGTACCTACAAATTAGCAACCACGTCTGGCGACCCGATCAAGAACACATGGCATGCCTCTAGGTTACGAAGATATTACCAGTAGCCTTCATCCAATCTAGAGGAATATGGCTGAACAAAAGGTGCTCGCCACTCAAGTTCTTATTTTCACTTCATACTAAGTTTTCTTTTCTGAAAAGCATGTAAAGTTGAATAATTTATCAATAAAATACATGTTCCCCTGTTCTACTTATTTTATCAGTTATGCATTATAATGTTATAAGTCGGACATTTACCTGGGGACGACCAGAAACGATAAATGCCACGACTTCTTGAATAATGTTTTATAAATTTGGCGATCGGATAACCAAACAACCAAACTTTGGGAGAATCCAGACATGTTAGGCGAAAAAGAAAGCCGAAGATACATATAATGGTTAAATTTTATTAATTATGTTAAGGCAAAATGAAGCCGAAGACACATAAAACTGATTGAATTACGTTAAGGCGAAGTTGATAAGCCGAAGACACGTAAATTTCATTAATTATGTTAAGGCGAGGTTGATAAGCCGAAGACACGTAAATTTTATCAATTATGTTAAGGCGAAGTCGATAAGCCAAAGACACATAAAATTTTACAAAATATGTTAAGGCAATGAGTGAAGGCCGAAGATGCATAAAATTTATAAATTATGTTCAAGGCGGAATAAAAGCCGAAAACTCACTAATAAAAGGCCCGAAGGCTTAATAAAGTACAAAGAGTTAAAACATGAAGGCTTAGTAAAGTACAAGCTACAAAAGGAAATATTACTGCCCGAAGGCCTACTCTGACAGATCCTCGTCTTCACCTGAGGAGACCGCCGGAAGCTCGTCCTCATCAGGGCGACCGACGGGATCGCTGAAACCAGGCTCTATCAGGGGCTGATGATCCAAGCCCATGGCGGCCGCCCTCCTCACGACTTCGTCGTGGCCCATTTGGTAGCACCGCTCTTCGGCTATCAGCCGCAGCTTGGTCTCCTTACGAGCCAGTTTCCTCGAAGCCTTGAGGGACAGGTTCCGACGAGTCAGCCTAGCCCGAAGGGAATCCAGCTCCTTCTGCATCGCCTCCTTGTCAGCCCTTAGCGCCATAGATTGGCCTTCTAGCCTTTCCACATCGCCAACAGCTTGGCGGAGAGCAGCCTCCGATCGGACCGACCGAACCTCCAGTTCCCGAAGTTGGTCGAATCTGCCCTGCATATCCTTCACCTTGTCGGTGATGACAGCAGCCATCGGCGTCGCCTAAAATAAGGAAAAAGACCTTGGTTAGAAAAATGCAAGAACAAGAAATTGAAAGGAAAAGCAAATATATTACCAAAGAAAGGAAGGCCATCATGTCGGCGCAGGCATCGGCGATATCCAACCGATCGTAGTTAGGGCGATCAGCCGGAAGCACCAAAGCCCGGCATAAATCAGGAGCTATCTCCTTGATCGCCTTAGGGTCGGCCGAGGTGACAACATCGGACTCCAGGATCGCCCACTGAGGGACGTACGTCTTCAGAACGTCCCCCCGCCGAACCCTCTTCCTGACCAGGGGAGTCTCGGTCACCTGCTCCGCATTCTCGGTTCGAGAGGGAGACGTCGGGACCGATTGTTCAGGTGCCCGTTTATCGCCCTCCTGGCGATCCTCACCGGTCGCAGCCCCCGTCCCGGCCGCTTCGGCTGCCTCGGCCGCTTCAGCCATCCTAGCCGCTAAAGCTGCCTGCTCCGCCTCAAACTTGGCCCTCTTTCGTTCGACGATAGCCTGGCGAGAAGACACTATAAAAGAAAGAAAAAGGTGTTAGACATTTTAAAAGACAGCATAAAAAGGAAGGCAGAAGCACAGAAGAAAGAAAGGTAAAAATCTAGTGCAAGGGACGAGGAATGTTACCATTACCCCATAGGGCGAAAAGCCATTGGCGATCCCTAAGGTCCTCTAAGGGAATCCGGCCCATATCAAAATTGCACAACCTTCGGTATTCATGCAATTCGCCACCCGAAAGGGTGGGTTTAACTATTTTGGTCGAAGGATCGACCACCTGCCACTGAGACGCAGCACCAATCTTAGGGCCCGAGATAAAGCACCACTTGTCGTGACTGCCTTTGTTGTTAGAATTGGTCTCTACCCACTCGGCCTTGTTAGTACGGCGAACGATGGAGTAGAAACCCTTGCTCTTACCATTCTTCCGGAAGTCGTGATGGTGCCAGAACAGGGCGGGAGTTGGGTCAACATTGGCCGCCAGACATCGGCATTGGAAGCCGTTCATATGCAAAAACCCATTTGGATCCATTTGGCCCAAAGCTATCCCCATCTGGGCGAATAGTTGCTTCACTATGGGAAGCATCGGAACCCGAAAACCGCATTTTAAAGCGGCTTCAGAGATTCCGGTGGCCACATCACCATAGCCCTTCGGGACAGGAGGATTGAACCATATCCGGTCGGCAGCTCTCGGCAGATATGTATGCCAGGCACCGGTCGGGATATCGAACTCTTTCGGTAACCTAGCCACCCTGTCCTCAGACAACCGAGTCGGATGATTCGCCGCGGGGAATTCATCGACATCATGAAACGGGTATCTGTCCGGAGATATAGATCTGGGAGATTGTCCCGATGTAGAAGCCAACCGATCCATAATTCCTGCATTAATATGAAGAAATTAGCCTTGTACTCGGACATGGACAAGAAAGAGAAGAAAGGAAAAGTGGTCGCCGAGTACAGGGGGCTTGGATCGGTCGGGGAGTTACTAGCTTCTAAGCCAATGAAAAAAGGAGTAATCTCTAAAGGAGCTACGCAGCCCGAAGACTGTTCTAAGGGTTGACCCGTCCCGAAGGTTGTTCTAAGGACGAATTCATCCCGAAGATCGTTCTAGGGACAAATTGGCCTCAGAAATTGTTCTTAGGATGAATCTACCTACTGGTCTGACTACCGACCTAATCGGAAAAGTTCAACGTGAAATGGGAAATCGCGAAAAAAGATGCAGAGAACTTACTTGTGATACGAGTTGGAGGAGGATTGAACCCGAGACAATGGAGATTGTTGATAACTGCAAATAGATGGGCCGGAGAGAAACTGGCAGAATGTCTTTGCTTTTGAATATGTGAATGACGACGATTGGGGGGAAATTTGGCATTTATACAGAAGGATATGTGACGTTTGGACAGTAAAATGTAAGCGTTTAATCTCGATCGCACGATCTAAGTCGTTTGGGATTCGACGGTGATGATCCAGTACTAATCTCGAGAAATTACGGCTGTCATCATTAATTACGACACGATTCTCTAGGTGACGTGTCATAAACGGATAGACACGGAACCGTTGGAGTCTATCCCGAAGAGAAGTAAAGAGCTAGGACTCCGGACGCATTGACATCCGACCGAAGTCCAGGGACATGTTGGGGGCCCAACCGAGATCGGGCCGAATAGTGATTGGGCCGAGAAGTAATTGGGCCGAACGGTCACAACCCACTTCTTCGTCTAGGTCCGTTGGATCTGACCGTGGCTTGACCGAGTCACCCGACTATTCAGGCGTAAGAACAGGACCACGCACGTGGTTGTTGCTCCCGAGCAATCCGGGCGAACGGTTACCAGAGTGCCTATAAAAGCACCTGACAGGTTTGAATGAAGGGTTAATACTCATTTTACGCTCACAAATACTTACACGTTCATTTAAACATAATTGGAACCTCTAATTTATTCTCACACCGGAGGTGAATCGGGGGCCCAATCCCTCGCATTCTTCTCTTTTGACAGGTCGCCCCGAAGAGCTTCCTGGAGTGCAACCCGACAGAAAACTGGTTCCAACAGTACATAACAAAAAACGAAATGGTTGTTGTTTGTTAGGATGAAGAATGTCCCCAGAAGTGAGAAGACAAAAGAAAGAATTAGCCTTTATTGAATTAAATAAATATAAATAAAAAAGGCATGGCCGAGATTAGTAAATTGAAGGTACGATTGACCAAAGTGAAGCGTCACCGAATCTCACCTTAACGTTTCCCTTTGCTTCAACTCCCATTAATAGTAATTCTTTTGTTTTGGCGCTTCCCCAAACACTGCCTTCTTCTTCTTCTTCTTCTCTTAAATCTCTCTCAAATATTCATTCCAGAGAGAGAGAGCGAGAGAGAGAGAGAGAGCGAGAGAGAGCTTTATTAAAATCCAAATACAAATTACAATTATACACCCCCTTCCTTTACTATACAAATTACAAACAGCGAAGACTTTATACACTATACACACCCGCCTCCTATATATATATATATACACCACACATAATAATACCATACAAATTATTATTTATACCTTGTAATCGTCTCATTCATTCTCTCTCGCTTCCTAATTGTTACAATTCCGGATTGTTGTCGTTTAAAATCATCAAATTTTGTTTGAATTCTCACGGTTACTATCATTGGATTGGGTGCTGTAGGGTTTTATTTCCAGCTTTTTAGGGGTAATTGATGTTAGTTAGGGTTTTATGTTTTGGTCTTACATTGTATTGAAGATATGATTACCAGACGTAAGACCACGAATATCGAGATTGCGGTTGAGGATGAACAACACAGCGATGTGAATTTAAGGAAACACGCGACGATGAGGAGGATAGGAGGTAATAATAATCAATTTGATGTTGATTTTGAAGCTTCTTCTGGTAATGTACTAGTTAATTCTATTTATAAGAAGAAGATTACTAGACGAAAGAGAGGGAATGATGATGATGATGATGATGATGATGTTGATTTCGACATTCCAACAGTTACTGCTAAGCGTAGGCGAACTCAAATTGCTTATACTGGCCTGCATTGTCTTACTCGTGATGGTAACTTCACTTTCTCATCTTCGAACAACAAGGAACAAAGATCATCGTTTTATTCAACCGATATTATGTTATCTGATTTCGATTTGGAGGTCAAAAAGGACTATTACACCCCACAAGACTTTTCTCAGGGTGATTTGGTTTGGGCAAAATGCTCCAAAAGATCACCTGCTTGGCCAGCTATTGTCATCGACCCATTATGGCAAGCTCCTCCGGGTGTTGTTAAAGCTCGTCTACCTAATACTATTTGCGTTATGTTTTATGGCTACAACAACAAAAGAAAAAGGGTTATTACACTCTCCCCCCTTCCTTTTATCTCCTTGTGTTGAATTGTTCTTGTGTTTCTCTTCCTCTCTCTGTACCAACTACTTAATATTCATAATATATGGTCCGCAGGATTATGGATGGATTAAGGATGGAATGATATTTCCATTTACGGAGTATATGGATAGGTCTGTTACCATCTTTCTTGGTAAAATAAGTTGTAATGCAGTGTATATGGACAGGAATTATTAACTTTGTATATGCCTTGTTCAGATTTCGGACACAGACTCAACTGTACGGGAGCAAGCCCGGTGAATTTCATGCGTCAATAGAGGAGGCACTTTCCGTAGAAAATGGGATTACTGGATCTGATTTTGATGCTGGTCAAATCAAATCAAATACAATTCGAAAGACGATCCGATCGAATGAAGATATGGATTATTACTCCAATAACAAGGTAAGTTGTGACATACCATAACTAATCTCTTTGTCTTCTCATACTTCAGGGACACCATTAAATTCTTGCGCATCAGTAATGACTATTGAGTAGTGTTGCTAGAGAAATTTTTATACAAAATCAAATCTGTACGCAACTTCAGTTTCTAGGTTATATGTTCTTGTGTTTTGCCTGTGTTTTACCCTTCATTTCAACAGTTCTGCTTTCACCTGTTTAAACTAGTTTGGCTGGCAGACACTTGACATTGGTTTACCATTTTTTTGTTGTTGCCATAATAGGCTTACAAATTTGGGTATAGTTTCTTGCTGTTTATGTTATATCTTTTGAGCCGGGGTATGTGCAGTAGAACTAGCAGAAATAAAGGAGATTTACCATTGATGAATTTAGATTGAGAACTTTTGATTATCATGCATGTTTGTAAGGCGGATGCTTTTAGACATTCATTCACAAATTATGTACATTTTTAGCAGTTTTTTTTTCTCTCAATAATTTCATGGATTACAAATATTTTTTCTTACTCATCGTACATCCAGGTTGCGATGCTTTTAGAAAATACACTGATTTACCATATTTTACAGTTTTGCATGTTTGTCATGTTCAGGACAGAAGACAATGTGATAGCTGTGATAAAATTCATCCTTGCAAGAATATGAAGAAAGTGAAGGGCAGAACATCTGAAGTCAAGTATTTATGTGACCACTGCACAAAGGTCAAGTATAAATACTTATCCTAACTTTAAAAGTTTTTAGGTTTTTCTTTATGGTACCCTCTAAAATCAGTTTGCTGAAAGAAAATGATGTTATTGCTGATGCAATTACAGAAATCAAAACAGTACTGTGGTGTATGCATGAAGATTTGGCATCACTCAGATGGAGGAAATTGGGTGACTTCACTTGCTAAATCTGTTCATTGTCGTTTCTGATGTTATGTTTAGTTAAACATTGTTGATTATATTCCTGTGCTTTAATCTTTGAACTAGGTATGTTGTGATGGTTGTGATGTCTGGGTTCATGCTGTATGTGCCAAAATTTCTGGCAAGCTATTCAAGGTGTGCTCGCATTTCATTTATAATCTGTTCCATTCTTTATTTTCATTGTTCACGTTTTGTATAGTAATTAGTTGGTTTTACAGAGTTTTAAGGACACAGATTATTATTGCCCCGAATGCAAAGCAATGCCTGACCATGAGCCATCGTATTCAGGAACGCGGCGATCAAGAGTCAGGTAACAAGTTCATGTCTTCAGTTGTAGCTCTCCCCCTGCAAGGGAATTTGCTTATCAAGTGTCAAAAATATTAATTTGAACAGGTCCGTCAATAACAAAGATCGAGCTGCAGTGCCTGACAAAATAATCGTTATCTGCACTGGTGTGGAAGGAATTTATTATCCGTCTCTACACCTGTAAGCTCTATACCTCAAGGAATAGTTCCCCCCTCCCCCCGCCTAATGTCTTGTCTATGCTTCTTATATAAAATTTATGTTCCCTTGGGCCTTGATTATACTAACAGTTACTGCTTAAGGGTAATGTTATATTCATAATGACACTCAAATCACTTATTTTTTCCATGTCTCATGTCAAATCAACAGATTTGACAGGTTATAGTAATATGGATAAGAATCTTTCTTTTTTCAGAGTTGAATGCAGATGTGGTTCTTGTGGGAAAAGGAAACAGAAGCCAAGTGAATGGGAACGCCATACAGGTTCAAGAGCTAAGAAATGGAAAACTAGCATTAAAGTGAAGAGTTCAAAGCTTCCTCTTGAACAATGGGTTTGTTTTAAGCTTTCATTGCTTGTAATTTTTGATGTATGTCAATATCTGTAGCTGATATTAGTTTTCAGCATCTTTCACTTACCCGATAGTTGAACTATCTGGGTCCTGAACCTCTAACGATCAGTCGCCAGCAATTGCTTTAGTGTTGCTCAAGTGATGACCTGGTCTATTGTTTTGAGTGTAAATATGATTTGGGTGTCTACTTTCTTCAGCTATATGGTTCTGATGGTAAAAATTGCACTTAATTGTATATTGAAATACAAATTCAGGCTGTATTAAAATTTCACACGGGGGCATCATTGGGATAGTAATATATTGCTTCTCTTATTTAATCTTTAAACGCTTGCTGTTTTACACCTAAAATGTTTTATTGTTCTTCTTGGTCTGTTTTGATGACCCCTGTTGGAACTAGTCAATCAAAATACATAAATAATTTGGATGCCAAACAAATATTTGTCAGTCGCATTTTTGGGTGGAGGTTTCTTCTCCATTTTAATTTTATTAATTTTATTAATTTTGATGTTAAGTGTTCCCTCTACTCTTATTTGAAGTCCGTTGAGCTGCAGTCCTGATTATTTAATGAATGTGCTGCAGATGTCGCAGTATAAATTACCCGACATAAAGCCCTTGAAGTTAAATAAGCAGCAGTTATGTGCAATTCTACAAGGTAGTAGCGCCTTTAGCAAGGGCATGTGTCATAGTTAATTTGTGGCAAACTAATTTTTCATTTTTAATTGCACTTGGGCAGAGATATATGAGCCTGTTTGCCCAAAGTGGACGACAGAACGTTGTGCTGTCTGTGGTTGGGTTGAGGATTGGGACTATAACAAAATCGTCTTATGTAACAGGTTTTTCATTAGCTCTAGTACTAATATTTAGCTTCTGAATTATGGCTCGGTTGTATACAATATTGCTCAAGTGTGCTTTACCGTAGTGAGTTTGGGATTCAAGTAGAATGACCAAGCTTCTTGTTTTCTCCCCAGATGTGAAATTGCCGTTCATCAAGAATGCTATGGTGTGACAAGTGATCAGGATTTTACTTCATGGGTTTGTAGAGCTTGTGAAACGCCAGATGCTGAGAGAGAGTGTTGCCTGTGCCCAATTAAAGGCATGTATATGACAGAAAGCTACACAAAAGGACAACCACATGTAAAACAAATATACCACTAAATTATCCTCTTATACTGTAATGAATTACTGTGCAGGTGGTGCTTTGAAGCCAACTGATGTCGACACTTTGTGGGTTCATGTCACATGTGCATGGTTTCGTCCTGAAGTTGGTTTTCCGAACTTTGAGAAAATGGAACCTGCTGTTGGGCTTTTTAGAACCCCGTTAGACTCTTTTCTGAAGGTGCAGTGATATAAAAGACAAAGTTGATTTTTCATGACTCAAAACTAATATGATTAAAAATATCAGTTTATCATTCTTATATGTAAGCTTGTGTCCCTGTTCTCTATTTAGATTGTGATCTAGCATTGAAAATTGACAATCTATCTTATCTCTTTGTGATGGAATTGCCTATGTTGTTTAGTCATGTAACTATATATTTATGCTGCATTTTCTTGCTGCTAATAAATATCCGATTGACTGTATAATCATCCAATTAAGTCTTCTTATGGCAGGCATGTGTTATTTGCAAGCAAGTACATGGTTCTTGCACGCAGTGTTGCAAGTGTGCTACTTATTTTCATTCAATGTGTGCTTTGAGAGCTGGTTATCACATGGAAGTAAGTTCCCGCTATTGTTATTGTCATGCACAGAACCTAGCCTTTAAGGAAATTATTTTTAGCAGTATGCAACTGTGCAAAGGCTGTGCTGTTATTGGTGTTATAAGATAACTATCCTCGTCTTCCTATTTAAATTTACTTTTATTATGCTTGTCGAAATTTACCAAGAGGCACTATGTATACTTCTTGGTATAGGAAACTGTGCATTGATACTAATGTCATAGTCATCTTCCTTGTTAAATCAGTACGGTTAGCCGGAATTTTTCTTTTTAGAATGAATGACGTTCTTCCAGTTTAGAGACAAGTTGTTAATGACTGAAGTTTAGATTTGGCTTCCATCTTTTACTGTAGTAACTTTAACTCCTGTGCCTGTGCTTCAGAGACGTAAAGAGAGGTTCCTATTTTTGTTCTGTCTCAAAGAGATAGAGGTTCCTATTTTTGTTCTGTCACAAAGAGATAGAGGTTCCTATTTTTGTTCTGTCACAAACTTTGTGCTATTAGAGTTAATTAGTGGGCTTGTGAAGTTTATTATCTTTGTTTATATAGAAAACAGGCCTTTATGTTCTTGCTAAAAATGTACAAGGGCAAGTATCCAGCATCTCATGTTCTCTGTTTTTCAGTTGCAAAGTTCGGAGAAGAATGGACAGCAAATCACCAAATGGGTGTCCCATTGTGCTGTTCACAGGTAAGAAAAAATGTTGCTATCAATATTGTCTTTGATATTGGGTTTACTGTTTCTTATCAACTTAATAGTTATGCTTCTACTTCACCTATTACATCATTTATAATGACGGGTCATTTGGTGCATCATAATAAGTCTCCTTTGATTGTAATGGAAGAGCTTCATTATCAACAATATAGGCTATGAATCACAAGAAGTCAAGAACTATGAATCAAGAAGTATCAGATAAGATGAACAAAGAAATCACATAAGATAAGATAGTAAAGATTTGATACAATCACATAATTAATTTAAAGATAGTAAAGATTCGATACCTATTTGAACGAAGAAACGAAGATTTGATAGCATCGAGCCGTCGACTGTCGAGTTTTGGCAGAGTAAAAGACTGAGAGAGTGAGAGTTTTGGAAGCGCGGCTGTTTTGAGACTGAGAGGCAGAGACATAATAAGATATAACCTAAGTCCTAAACCTAATAATACATGGGTTGGGCTGAATAATTGGACAGTGGGCTTGAAACTAGTGGACTAATATATATTTATTAAATTAGCTGAAATTATAAACGGGTTGGGTTGGGTTAAAAAATTCGAAACCCATACCCAACCCATTAAAACCGGGTTGCAATATTTTTAACCCAACCTTGTTCCGGTTTGAAATTTTTCGGTTTGGGTCGGCCGAATATAGGGTCGGTTTGGGTTGGGTAGGTCGGTTTCGACAACCCATGTACACCCCCAAGTATAGCTAATATGAAATGGTACGGATACTGTGTAGTTCTAAAGTTTTTTTTGGTTGGGGAGAATGGAATGTTGTGTTGTGTTTGTGTATAATTCTTTTTGTTTCAGAAGTTTGTTTTTTTTGGCTTGAATCACAAGAAAATTGGGTTGTTGCTATTTTTACGAGTCATGGTCTATGGTTGTTTATAAAGTAAATCACCTCTTCACGTCAATAATCTAAATTAAATTTCTTTTCCGAGGTTTATCCTTCTTGCCCCTTCCAAGTCTAAATGTAACATGATAATTTTACTTGGTATATGTTTTATGTTTCGAGCTGGATATACTTGGTATGTTTGGTTTACTTTGTAGGAATATATTGTTAACAGAGAATTTGCAGAACATGTCTTTCTATGTATTTGTGGAAGAAAACACTTATCTGAATAAGATTCTTCGAACTTCTATGTAGTAATTTAAGACCAAGTGATACGTATAGTGGATGATGTCAACTTGTACCGGGATTTTTAATATCACACGCGCGCGCGCACACGCACACACATATAGCTCATGCAAGGAATGTTTGCTTGTCAACTATTTTTCTTTAAATGCTTAGACTACACAGCTTCATATCCTGCTTTTAATGCAGTGTCCCCGAGGCAGGTAATGGTATAATCATACGGACTCCCACAGGCATTTTTGGTGCCAGAAACTTGCTTAATCAATCACAATGTGTACGGGGATCAAGGTTGGTTTCATGCAAGACAAATGAACTTCTCAATCCACTAATTGCAAAAGCGAATGAGTACGAGCCATTCTCTTCTGCAAGGTGTCGCATCTACAAAAGATTGCAAAAGCAGGTACAAATCATGAAGTTATTATGTTTAAGGCAATTTGTTTATCATTTTTTTTCCAGGGAGTTTATCTGCTTTGTTGAACTTTTGTTGTGATTCTTTTTTACTATTGTTGCATTTATTACTATCACTGCTACCTTGATACTCAAGTATTTTAGTTCATAGAAATTGTTCTTTTATTAATAACTTACATAAAAAGTAAATTAGTAATGTGAATCACAAATTTAGATAGTAGGTGTTAAAAAATAGATTCTCATATTTAGCTTACATTTCAAATTTTAAGTTGCATTATCGATGTTGATATTTGTAGTAGTACATAAACTTCATATGGTGTATCGTCATATGTATTGATTAATGTTTGCAATGCATGTTGATTGAAATTTGATGTTTAAATATTTTAATATTACTACTAGTTTGGAATATTAAAAGTAATTTGTCAGTTAATAACAAATATATAACGTAACACAAAAAAGAAAAAAGAAAAAATCAAAATGCCTAATATTTGACTAAAGATGGCCCATAATAAAGTTATGCAGTTTTAATGGTTCTTTTTGCCTCTGCGTGTACCGTAATGTGTATGGCTTTAACCTACAAAATTATTCAGATAGCTTATTGGTTATACGCATGCATACAAATGCATTGCAAACAAATGCAGCTGCGGGGGATTGGGATTAATCTTGAGCTCCCACCTCAAATTCCCCGTGCCGTCACTGGAGCGTAGACATGCTTAGTCAAATAAGTGGATTCACATTTATTTAAATGTGTATCCAGTGGGTAAAAAGGGTCAAACTTTTGCATTCTGGTATTTTGAACATTTTTTTAAGGAAGAGGTAAGAAGGGCAACACCTAAAAGAAGTATTATTAGAATATTCAATTGGCAAAGTATGTATTTTTTCCAAGGAATAGTAAAAGACTAAAAGGGGCAACACCTGAAACAAGTATGTATTAGAATATCAATTGGCAAAGTGGAAGTTATGTATAATTTAATCACAAAATTAGTATTACACAATATATTAATGGACTAGCTCATATGTATAATGCACTAATATTTAATATTATTCTTAAATATTTGATATTATACTTTTTGAAGTAGAAGGCACACTTTTCGAGAGATTAATATATCAATAGCATATTTTATAGAAGCGTGATATTGTTTATAGGTTTAAGTAGCAATTTATAGAATATTTATTTCATGGATAATATAGAGCGTGTGTATTAATATCTTAATGTTTTCACTAAATGTCTATATTTGTTTATGCTAATATTAATTGTTTTCCTTTTTAAGTTAAATATGCCTTTTGTCTAGAAGAATTGTTTATTATTTAGAAAAAAATCTTTTGAAAATCAGTAAATTGATCCCTACTTGCTGTAAAAGAAATAAAGTTGAATTTTGTTTATACTTTAACATCTTATATTAGCTTCTATATCTTCTTATACGTAGTGAGGTTTTTTACTTTATCAATACACATTCCTAGTATTAGTATATTTATTAGATTTATACTAAAACAATCATCCGGTTTTTCTATAATTTGTAGTAGTAAAAGTATTTAAGTTTGTTAGTAAGTGATGTATATTGATGTTTTTAAATTATTGAAATATTGAATTGTTAGGATAATTAGAACCGTTATTAAAGAATTATTCATTACCCGGTCTGTAAGCTATGTTACCGGGGACACGGATGCGCGTCCAAGAGTTAGATTTTTTGATTTAAAATATTTAGGATTATTTGATATGGATCCAAAATTGGACACGAGTGCGGGGACTGGACATGGAAGCTTACTTTATATAAACATATTTATTTAATATTCTCGAAAATAAGGTCTACTACACACAAATCATATCCATTTAATTATATACTCCTTCCGTCCCATTCAAAGTGGCTTGTTTGACTTTTCTTGGTCAAATTGGTTGTTTTTGTTATCCAAATTACACATCATATAGTCCCTTCGTCCCACTCAAACTGACTTGTTTGACTTTTATTGGTCGAATTGCCTAATTTTGAAATGTAAATTACATATATTATATATTGAATATAATTAATGAAAAAAATATTATAAAAAAATATAAATAAATTATTATAACGTACATTTTTTAGATTTGAAGAAATGCAAGTCCATAATTTTTAAAATTTAGTCAAAGTTTGTTCAGTTTGACTAAGAAAAGTCAAACAAGTCAGTTTGAGTGAGACGGAGGGAGTATTAAATATAAATAACAACAAACATATCATAAGAAAATATAGATAACCTATTATAACGTACATTTTTTAGATTTATAAAAATTTAAGTCAATAATTTTTAAAAGTTAGTCAAAGTTAAAATCAATTTGACCAAGTCAAACAAACCAGTTTGAATGTTTGAATGGAACGTAGGGAGTATGTTAATTGAGGAAGATGCGGAAACCAGTGGTAAGGGCATATCCTCCGTCGTCGTCCCAGGTTTGAATACTATACAAGTGTATAAGCTTACAAAATAAATAAATAAATATATGTTACTTTGCAAAACACTATCTTAAGAATAAATAAGAAACAAGTCCGGATAAGGAGTGTATAAGTGTATTTTGTGTTGCTATTGTTGTCAACAGCTTTTTATGGAAATATAGGTATATATATCTTTTGCCATCAATTCTACTTTATGAATGTTTTGGATATCAATCCTAAATAATTTATATTCAGTTTCGAAATGTGAAAGATCTCTAATGTGAGTACATACAATTCTTACTTAATAAGCGACACTCATACCAATATAAAAATTGGTTTGTTTTTTTTATAATGACCCTTTTTATCCATTTGTTTATTATTATATGTTTTAAGTTCACATTTTCACTATTTTCTTTCCTCAATCATTAATCTTTTTATTTTTTTGTAGAATTTTGTACGCGAACCCATGTTCCACCGGCTTATGGGACTAAGACATCATTCATTGGAAGCAATTGACTGCTTAACCACACACAGAGTAAGTTTGTGCTGCTACTTGTAATTCTTTAATATTACTTTTGTGTCTTGATCATATATGATAAAAAATGCTTTGTTTTGCAAACATAAATTTCCTCGCAAGTAAAATATACTTCACTTGCACCTTTTACAGGAGGATGAAGGTTCCCACAATTTTTCAACATTAATAGAACGGCTTCATGATTTACAGGTTCCACGCCTTTTCACTTGAGTGTTATAATTGCTGCTGTTCTTCTGTGATTATTTGTAACATTTTGGTGTTATCTCTGTGCTTCAGAAAACTGAAAATCATAGGGTCTGTTTTGGCAAATCTGGAATACATGGATGGGGACTTTTTGCTCGTAGGAACATTCAAGAAGGAGAAATGGTATATATATAAATCAGTAATTAGAAGCTTCTAAGAAATCTGTTTCTTAACACTCACGATAGTATATTTTTCTATGCCCCCTATGTGTTGCACAGTTTCACTCGAAGATAATTCTCCTATCTAGTGTTTCCAGTATTATTGCCGTGCACATTACTTTTCAGCTCTTATGTTGTGTTAATTTTGGCTGTAGGTTCTGGAGTATCGTGGCGTGAAGGTAAGGAGTAGTGTGGCTGATATTAGGGAGGCACGGTACCGTGTAGAAGGCAAAGATTGTTATGTGAGTTATTAATATTTGCTTGCAAGCATGCTGTGAATGAAAATGATGAAAAATTAGTTAGAATACCAAACTTTAGAATTATTTTGGATCTAATGAGATTGTAAATCTACAAATTATAGTTAAATTGTAATTTGATTATGTCTCTATAAATGATTAATCTTTAACTCTTGTCTTCTGCAGCTTTTCAAGATCAGTGAAGAAGTAGTAATTGATGCAACTGAGAGGGGGAACATTGGTCGCTTGATCAATCATTCAGTAAGTTCTGTCGTACTGAATTTATATTGGAAAATGTTTCTTTTCTCCCTTTCTATCCAATCTGTAAGCATATGAACTGGTTTTCCTATAGTGTGCTGTAGACAAGTGCTTTTCTTATGCTTTAAAATTCAAGTTTCCATTCCTTCTAGAACTTCGCAAGCACTAGGCTTATCATGACCAATAAGCATGTCAGTTATATCCAACTATTCAGTAGGCAGACATGAAATATCACTGAAGTTAAAGTTCTCTGCAAAAAATGTTGGATCAAGGCAACTTTCTCCCAGAAGCGTCGCTTGTATATTTAGCTAGTGAAGGGCATCCAGATTTTCTTTATGCTTGATGGTTCATCTTTGTTTGGTAGATCTACATATCACGACTTACCACTGGGCTATTGTATATATTAAATCACATTGACGTTTACATGTATATTTGCTCCAGTTTACTGGTCTTCTTTTTGGATTGTTCTTGCCTTTTCAGTTGTCATTGCAGCCTGCTGAAAAAATTACACTGCTAGTGTAAATTTATTAAATATTATTCTTTTAGTGTACCATTCAAATCATCATTTTTTGAATTTTGACTTTTGATTGTGACTATACTGCAGTGCATGCCCAACTGTTATGCTAGGATATTAAGTCTGGGTGGAGAAGAAAGCAGGATAGTACTTATTGCCAAAACCAGTGTTCTTGCTGGAGATGAGTTGACGTGGGTTGCGATGATTTTTCTTTAGTTCCCTTAGTGTACAATAACTCCAGACTTGCATGTGTGCCAAAATATTTAATTTTGTTTCTGTTTGCAGGTACGATTACAAGTTTGATCCTGATGAGAGCGAAGAACAGAAGGTCCCCTGCTTGTGTGGAGCTCCAGTCTGTCGGCAATTTATGAACTAGGCAAGAAATTGTAGATAATAGTTCTTACAACCCCTCAAAAGATAGGGATCGTCTTCTCTGACATTAAACAGGAGTATTATTAGCATTCAAGATTTTTTCATACCAACCATTTGTAATTGTCCAGGGCGAGAAGTAGAGAGCATACTCAATAGGCTGGTTATATAGTAGAATATTGTTTCTTCCTTTCAAAATATATATAGAAAGATAGGAGTCATTCTGTTTTCTAAATGTTCATTGTTTCATTTGTTTGGCATATCAGGAGAATGGCAATCTCTATGTTTCAAACTGGATTTCCAGCTGGCGATATTTTAGAAATATAGTTTGACATTGTTATTTTTTTCTTTATTTATTATGAGTAAATATGATGAATGTTGCCCGTTGTTAAAACGTGATTCATATTTTTATGGCTCGTGTGAATTGTGATTCAGTTATTGTAGTCCAGAAAAAATTCTATAACAATTTTTTCTATTTGCTCATTTCACAATTTTTTTGTTGTAATTTTGTTCACATGTGTTTTATGGGGAATGTTTTGATTTTAGTGAAACCATTTAAAAAAACAAAAAGACTCAAAATACATAGAAATGGAAGTAATCTGTTATTCTCCAAATATTATAACTGAAAATAAAGGTATCTATATCTGCAATTAAAATATTTATGCATTTAAATTGTAATGTCAGTATTACCAGATAAAAGTGTGATGATCTAATATAACTTTTTATGCATCTTCACCGATGAAACTAGTATTGTTTTATTATTTATTTAATTAACGTCAAATATCACACATGTTTCTTTAATTTTTTTTGAGCTATAATCTTTCTCTTTGCGCAATAATAATAAAATTGAAGGGGTCGTTTGAAATCGGGTTTAGAATAAGCAGAATTCATACTTTCCCTACCTTATGTTTAATTCATTTTTTTAATTCTCAAATTCATTCCTTATGCTTGGTGTGTATTAAAATAGGGGTATGAGTATTATTTTATTCACCGAAATATATAATATCATAAATGAATTTTCATCCTATACTAGCTCAACCCGATTCGTGATTCCAAATCTATATCTCGTCGCAAACTAAACAACCCCTAAAATATTTTTTTAGTATATAGACCCGATAAAATTTCTAAAAAGTTAATTTTTATATGGTAGGCCCAAAGGCCAATAAAATATCGTGTAAAATATTTGATTCCAATTGCGTTACTATCATAACAATAACTTGCAAGTTTTTGAAGAGACACCACCACCTTTCGTTTCGTTTTATCTGCAAATTCTTCAGACGTTAGAAAGAATTGCATTAAGTTTAGTATGAGCTAAAGTAGTAGAAATGACTTGTTGGGATGTCAAATGGCAGCGAGCAACTTCAAAATGGATCAAGAAATGTTGGAATGGGCCCGGACGATGTAATAAGTGAATGCAGAATAAATCTGCTCTGCTGGCTGCCAAGAAACCATCTCAAATCTCCTTGTCTGGACCATAATTTTACTCTGATTGGCAGAGTTGTACCAGAGAAGAGGTTCTTTAAGTTTTTGGAAATCATGGCAAACCCGGTTTTGACAATCTTACCCACCTCAAAACCGCAAGTAGGCACTTTCCTATAAATCATACACCCAAAATATGAATATGTTCAAATAATAATATTGGACTTAATTTTGCCCAAGTGACTGATTTTGCACTAGGTCATAAGATTATATTCAGCAGGTGATACACAGCCAGTCTGCCACGAAAACGAGATGATTGCATTAGGAAGACTAATATTGCATCCCGTCTGGGACAAGTTTTTCTGTCGATCTTGCTCCTTCACCATCACCAAAATGTTTGGGGAGATGATGCAAAAGGACTGGTATATTTGCAAACAAAGAAATATATTGACCATCACCATGAGAGCATTTTCTTATGCCAAACGTTAACTTTTTCTATATCACTGGTATATTACAGTAATATACTATACAATACACCTTAAAAAATGTGACATCTTTGCTTCAAAGCTTATCCTTCTTGCAACCTTCACGTTGCAAATATCCAGTCTCACTTCAACAAGAGGCTATGTGATACAATGATCTAGACAAGACTACACAAAAACTAGAACACGAACTAGTGTTAATTGATCGCTTTTATCCATAAGTTTTGGTACCATATGCAATGAAATTTACACCAATATCATCTGACAGAGACCACGAGCCACTCAAGGGGTTGTATACAAAACCAGCCATCTCTTGGATCTGTAAAATATGACCAAAAAACTGTCAACCAAGAGCTAAGCCATAAAATAGATGGCAACATTTTGTTCATCAAATGTAAGGCACAGCACAATATAAATCTAGAATTCAACTTACAGATACAGAAGAGCGTTGTAAGATAAGTACTAGTTCTTCAGGGGTAAGAAAGCTGGACCAGTCATGTGTACCTTTTGGAAGCTGTTTAATATGTATTAGTAAGAGCTCTATATAGCCATAATTCTTAAGAGGGACTAGTCTTTAAGTTAATATCTAAGTAATACCACAGAATAGAAACAAAACATCAGGAAAGTGATGCTAATAGTACATACAAACATCATATATCAATAGTACGGAGAGCTTCAATCACATATTTAATTTTCAAATTGGTGAAATACCCACCCCTATACATGATATCCAAATTATTTTCCCACTATGATCTTCCAAGCTCAGGTCATGAATAACTTTTTAAATACTTACGAACTCAAAATTGTCTCGGGATTAATAGCTATAGCCATAGGTTTGACAAAAAGAATTGAAACATAGCCAAACTTGTTTAATTTAATTAGAGAGTAATGAGAAGAAGTCGATAACATTAGCAAAAACATAAGCGGCACAGCTAAGTGAAGAGGTTCACTATGCGTCTGCTTGTTCGGATGTATATTCAGATAGGTCCGATGCTCCTTTTGCTCCTCAAGTGAAAAAAGGGACAAAAGGAAAACAGATATGCAAGGAAACATAGTTTTCAATCCACTGACCTGACAAGCTAAAACTATCAACCATGATTGACAAATAGCACTACCGGTCACATGCTTACTGAAATACTAAGAAATAGCTAAATAACTCGATCGTGACTGATATATTATCAAGACTTTGAAAGTGACATCAATACAACAAAAGATCAAGGTAAATAGCTGAATAGGTATAAACGGTTTTATGGACATGTTGAGCATTAATATGTACATCCAACAAGAAAAATTAAAATCCTTAAGAGGAAAGTAATCACAGCTCATACACAAGTAAATAGAAATTAAGTATAGTGGGAACCAAATAACATGAATAGGCAGAAACAAGTTGTCATCCACAAGGTAAGTTATATACAAAAAGATACAAGTAGGAGCAAATGAATTTTTACCCATTGGAGGAGGTACTCTGCCGCAACTATAGCCATTGCATAGGCTCTCATAGAACGATTAATAGTTGAGATCACAGTCGCTCCTTGAGTAACAGTCAGTTCTGATAGGGATTTGCAGAATTCAGTAGGATTTGCTACGTGTTCAATGACCTAATTAAATACACAGATTAAATACGTATTCTCATTGATGCAGGAGCATTATAAAGGAATATTTTGGTACATTAATATTTATAGATATAATGCAGAATGATGGTTCACATGCTAATATTTCTGATATTTAGCAAAAACAAAAACAAAAAGCCATTCTATTTCTAACATATATTCTAGTCAATAAAAAATATTAGAACTATAGCCGGTGGCTTTTCCAACTTAGAGCAGGAGCGGAATTGGAATGGAGGTTTGACCTTTAACTACTGAACGATGAGTTAATGTTTTTGGTTACGATTTGTCTAGAAAGCTAGTCTTTGGTTACGATTTGTCCAGAAAGCTAGTAACCGTTCACCTAAAGTACAAGGATCTTAACCTCCTTTCAGCACATGCTAACAAAACTCACAGTACAACAATTTTGTTAGAAATAAACAAGTCTGAAGCTTAAAATTAAGGTGCTGAACTAGAAGTGAGGCGTTTGTCAACTTTCTTTTATTTCAAGAACAAAAATCTAACTATCAGAGGTTAAAACCTTGGACTTACAGAATTATATGCATACCAAATAGAACATATGTCTTTATTGTTTTTGTAAATAAAAAAGTGGTAAAACTTCTACTTATGTACAATTCAAAACTAGTACTATAAATGGAACCTGTAGATATATACCTCTAAAGCAAGCACTGCATCGAACTCCTTCCGTTCTTCAACCAGTTTTTCTGTCACCAGAACAAAAAATGTATCCAGAGTACAAACTCAAAAGGCTTTTCAACGAAAGTGATACATTTAACAACCAGTAATGCAAAAAATTAGAAGCAATTACTTACAAATGGTAATGTTTGATAATATTTTAGAGTTCATTGTCAAGTAATGCAAAAGGCAAAACCAAAATAGAGAACAAAATTGCAGTCAAAGGAAAGCAAATAAAATATACATATTGCTGTCATTATCATATTTCCACCTACTAAAACAAATGCAAGACCAAACAATAACAAATGCCACCTACTTCCAAAGCATCACATTTCTTTATCAATTTCAAAATGTTACAGAACTGTACTAGACAAAGACAGAGTAATGGAGAAAGGGCATACAGAGACCGAAAGTTCATCTATGACCAAGGCACTGAAAACGACATAAAAAATAAAAACTTGAGGAGAGTAAGTTTCAGTTTGTTCCTTAGAGTCAAAATATTATATATTTACTTACATATTCAGATAAAAACCAGCGACAACCATGAACATCGATTGTTAAATTCAAATTACTATTATTGAATGGCTATAATGTGTAACTCTCACAATAGGCACCAAAAACTCCTCAACATGAATCTGTAACTCGAACCTTGAACAGCTAAGTAAAGTGTGTAACATTTATAACTATAAAAACTAAAAGTACCAGCAGTTTATAATGTTTAGGTTTTGTACCAGCTGTTGTGCAACGATATTCGATTGATGCAGTTACTGGATCCAAATCCTGGCCATATTCAAAGTAAAAGTACACACAATATTAGTGTCCTAATGATTAGACAGGCTGTTTATCATATATTTACACAAAAAATATTACATTAGGAACATAAAGACAGCATAACCACCCTCACAAAGTAAAGTTTTTAGGTAATAAACTATCATGAAAGAAATTGGTTTTAATCACATGCAGCAAGTAACGGTTTTACAAATATAAAAATGTAGCAATGTCCATATCTTTCTTTTCAAGAAAATGTGGCATTAGATTTGTGTGAGAAATAAGAGGGTATAGCAAACAGCTTAAATGCTCAGTTTTGATTCTAATTTATAATAAGGACAAGCTCTGTTATCTCGACTCTTCATTTTGCCTCAAATACCCGTGTCGGACACTCAGACTTGGGTATGGACAACCGGACATGAATTTTAGGCCAAAAACATGTAATTTTTTCAAAATATTGCCGAGTCTGACACTTGGATATGTATCCATGTTAGACACTTCCAGCCGAGTCCGGGTAACAAAGAGGACACGATACTTAATTATTTTAATAGGTAGACAAATTGGAATCGCTAATCCAACATCAAAGAAGAAGTTTGTCAAGAAATATATACATGCAAGAAGTATTCATAAGCGAAAGTTTTATTTTTTGATGAAAAAATCTGTTTAAAACTTACAAGAGAGCTAAACAACATAAAAGAAAAAACATGTCATTCATGATTTGTATAGGTAGTAACTAGCAAGTTTACCGCATGGAGGCGTGCAATAGTAATATTCTTGTCCACAGCATCAACTCCTGTCACAGTAGCTCCCATGCGAGCCAAAGGCTGAATTAGAAGAAACAAAAAGTTAGATGACATTTGAGCATGACGAAATATACATAACACATAGTTTCTTGATTAAAAAACCTAACAAGATTCCTTAACAATAAAATGTGGATAATGTATTATGCAAAGAATTCTTTTGGTACAATGAGACGGTACAACTTGTTCCGGTTAATATTCGTTTGACTTTTCAGGATTGTCACTATTCATTTGTCCGCAGATATCTATTAAATTAGCATGTTTATAGTTGATACTATTTCTAATTATGCTGGTATATGCAAAGAACCAACCAAACATAGGGCACGAAACTGTGACATGATATAAAGAATTGCAGACACATGCAAGACCCCTCATTTGATCCCACAGCCCACCACCACTAGAGGAGATATAAAGCAAGGAAGTAAGGCTAATAGAACTAAAAGTGATGAACAGCCTAAAAATTAAAATATGATATACCTCGGATAGAATACCACCCCCACAACCAACATCCACAAATTTTAATCCTTCGAAAGGCCTTGCAGTGTTCGGATCCTTACTGAAACAATAGTTAGTATCAGGACAGATGAAACAGAAATCAAAAAAGGGTACCGTAACAAAAAAACAATGATAGAATTACTGATTCTGTTGACTACATTACCCAAATGTAATAACTCATACAACCATAAATATGGTTTAATTAAAAAATTTGTGCGATTGGAAAAAGAGAACTTGCGTTTTCATATTAGCGGCGGTGTAGGTACATATAGTTAATACACACTATATTAGAGCAAGTCCAGTGGTGATGTTAAAAGTGGTGTTATTTCTATAAAATAGCCCAAGAAAAAAACAACATGGATGCAAATAGCAAAATGCTATACTTGGTGCTAAATATGGAACCAAGTATAGATGTTATAATTGCCACATAAGCATGCAAGTGGGTAAATGGGGGGGGGGGGGGGGGGGGTGAACTATTAAAGTAACAGTGACAAAAACAATTGTGCATTTAAAGATTAGGTAGTTGAAATATAGCTTTATTTGGATATGTTTGGTGCCAGATTAAAACTATACAAGGAGCACAAGTTCTATTTTAACATCAAAATTCACTTTTTGATTTCAAAATATAGCAATAGCTATAAGTATTTTAGCACCACCATAAGAGTTGCTCTTATATAGTCATTTTATCAAATTTAGAGATACGTAACTCTACACACTTTTATACACTAAAGAACTGCTAAGAATTCGAATAAACCACTCATCACGTTTACGTATGCAATAAAGTCCAAGGGAAAACAGGCCCAAGTCAGTGCAGCCCAAGAGTAAAGCCCAAGATGTTTTATGTTTAGCAGGAGGGCAAAACAATACTTTATGTAATAAGGAGTGAGGTAGGGTAAAAGGGAAATTGGGGGCATAGTAGTTGGGATCTGATAATTTGTAATTGAGAGTTGTTAAAGGGGAGAGGCCACATCTCGAATTGTGGCAACATTATCAAACAATTGTGCTAGTTTCTGTAATTTCATTATCAATCCAGCTATTTCAGTTCAATTACTTTTCAATTTAGTACATATTGTTGGGATTGGTTGAGTCTACAGCAAATTGGTATTAGAGCGGTCAGATCTGAGGGAAAAATGGGTGCTCCTCATACAAATCAGTATCGTATTGAACAGCTTGAGCAAGGAATGGTCAATCTCAGAGCTGCCATGGCGGAACAGATAGCCGCCGCCGTCAGTACGGCTTCTCAAACCATGCAAAGTTCTCTCATCGACCACCTGTCTCTCACTGTGGACCAAGCTATGCAACGGTTGGAAGCGAGAATCAATAGGTCGAAAGAAGAACAAGAGAAGTTTCAAGCTGAGATGCGTTCTACTATCTCCTCGTTGAAAACGACCGAGTTGACTCAGAATAATGGGGCAAATTCGTCAACGGGTCCAGGACCGGGTCATGGGTCGGGTAGACCCGAGGGGTCCGGGTTCGGTACGGGGCGAAATGGAGGATTCGGGTCGGGTCGGGTTGGAGACCAATTTGGGGGAAATTGGAAAGTGAAGAAACTGGACTTACCCATATTCGACGGGTCTAACCCGGATGGCTGGATCTTGAGAGCTGAAAGGTATTTTCAATTCTATCGGTTGGGGGAAGATGAGGTGTTGGAGGCTGCAGTGGTTTCATTGGATGGCGATGCATTACTGTGGTTTCAGTGGGAGAATGGGCGTCGTCCCATTAGGAATTGGTCAGAATTGAAAGGAATGTTACTTCGCCAGTTTAGGCCCACCTCTGCAGGCAGTTTACAAGAGCAATGGCTACATCACAGGCAGACCACGGGAGTAGTGGAGTACCGACGCCGTTTTATTGAGTTGATGGCACCGTTAACAGGCGTTCCGGAGGAGATTGCATTAGCTCAGTTTATTAATGGGTTAAAGGAGGATGTGAAAGCAGAGGTAAGGGTGTTGGGAGCTCTCAATCTGGACCACGCGATGGAATTAGCGGTGAAGGTCGAAGAGAAACTTAGGAATTGTGCAGGACGTAAGGTTGGCATGTTGAGCTCAATTCCCTCTTACTCAGGTAACATCTTTGCATCATACCCTAAATCTCAGCCGAGTTCTCCGAATTCCAGTAGTCGTTCAGTATCTGTGTACTCTCGTTCATCTTCATCCCCTTCTAGTCCGTCAGTAAAGAGCTTGGGGGGGGAATGCCAATCGCTAAGCCCATGGGAGAATTTAAGAGGCTGAATGAGAAAGAATTGCAATCAAAGAGAGAAAAAGGGGAATGTTTTAGGTGCGATGAAAAATGGTCGGTAGGCCATCGCTGTAAGAAAAGGGAGCTTAGTGTAATCTTGATGCATGTAATCTTGATGCAAGGCGAGGCAGAGGAGGGTGAATTAGAAGGGATGGTGGAGGAGGATTTGGGTTGTGTTGAATGTGGCGTAGGCGCAAAGGGGACAGTACAGTCAGAAATCTCATTGAATTCGGTTGTGGGTATCTCGAATCCAAAGACTATGAAGCTACTAGGCGAAGTATCAGGAAAGCAAGTGGTGGTAATGGTCGATCCAGGGGCAACCCATAACTTCATATCGACGGAGGTGGTGCAGAAATTGGGCTTACCAATGGTGAAAACGGGGGGGTTTGGAGTATCCTTAAGGAATGGAGAGACAGTAGGAGGAGAGCCGTTAACTCTTGGAAATTCTGACTTAATCCTCGGGGTTCAATGGTTAGAAAAACTGGGAACGGTTTCTACCAATTGGAAGACACAAACGCTAAAGTTTATTGTGGGACGGAAAAATGTGGTGATTAAAGGTGATCCTAGTTTAGGCCGTTCAATGATATCCTTGAAGGCGATGTTGCGAACGATTAAGAAAGAAGGCCAAGGGTATTTGGTAGAGTGTAATGCTTTAACAGCTACAATAGAGCAAAAGGAAGGTGAGGAGAAAGGGGCAACAGATCCTGAGTACTTACAGTCGACGTTACAGAACTATGAAGCAGTTTTTAACATGCCAACAGGGCTGCCTCCCTCACGGGGGCATGAGCATGTCATCACTCTAAAGGAAGGAACAGACCCTGTCAGTGTTAGGCCTTATCGCTACTCACAAGCCCAAAAGAATGAAATAAAGCTATTAATCCAAGACATGCTCAAGGCAAGAATCATACAACCCTCCAACAGCCTTTTTTCGAGTCCGGTGATTTTAGTGAAGAAAAAGGATGGGTCTTGGCGTTTTTGCGTTGATTATCGCGCATTAAACAAGGTTACGGTAGCTGATAAATTCCCAATTCCCGTCATTGACGAGCTTTTGGATGAGCTTCACGGGGCCTCGGTGTTCTCTAAGTTAGACCTGAAGTCCGGCTACCATCAGATCCGTGTACGAGCAGAAGATGTGTCGAAAACAGCCTTTCGGACTCATGAAGGGCATTACGAGTTCCTAGTAATGCCCTTTGGTTTAATGAACGCTCCGGCTACGTTCCAAGCTCTTATGAACACCGTCTTTAAGCCTTACCTGCGACGGTTTGTTCTCGTTTTTTTTGACGACATCCTGGTTTATAGTTTGAATGAGGAACAACACCGGCAACATTTGGCCACTGTACTACAAACATTGCAGGATAACTCACTGTACGCTAACCGAAGCAAGTGTGAATTTGGGCAAACTCAATTGGCATATTTAGGCCATGTAGTGTCGGAAAAAGGGGTAGCCGTGGATGGGAGTAAGGTACAAGCTATGTTAAAATGGCCCTTGCCACGAAATCTCAAAGAATTGCGTTCGTTTTTGGGATTAACCGGGTATTATCGCAAATTCATTGCCCGGTATGCAGAATTAGCACGACCCTTGACTCATCAACTGAAGAAAGACCAGTATGGGTGGTCAAATGAAGCCACAACTGCTTTCGAATCATTGAAACGAGCTTTAGCCCGAGCCCCGATTTTAGTTATGCCTGATTTTAGTAAGGAGTTTTCGGTGGAGACCGATGCCTCCGGTTATGGAGTAGGGGCAGTTTTGCTGCAAGAGGGCCATCCAATCGCATATTACAGCAAGGTTTTGGGGCCGAGGGCCCGTCTCAAGTCTATTTATGAAAAGGAGCTTATGGCAATCGTGTTTGCCATACTTAGGTGGAAACATTACTTACAGGGAAGGCGCTTTGTTGTGCGCACGGATCAACAAAGCCTTCAATATTTGATGGAGCAAAGGGAGGTTGGGCCGGAATATCAAACCTGGGTAAGCAAACTGATGGGCTTTGATTTTGAAATTCAGTACAAATCTGGGGCTTCTAATAGGGTGGCAGATGCCCTCTCTCGGCAACCAGCCCCGGGTGGGGAACTCAGCGCTCTAATGGTGTCTGGGGGCACGCATTGGGCTGAGATACGAGAAGTGCTGCAAAAAGATCCATTCATTCTACAAGTACAACGTGATTTAGAGACCGGTAGACCGATACCGAAAGGATATCACACAGATCAAGGAGTTTTGAAATACAACGGACGTGTGGTACTACCTCCCAAGTGCTCCCTCATTCCACAATTGCTACACACCTACCATGATACTCCTCTTGGGGGTCATTCAGGCGAGTTGAAAACATACCAACGGATCGCTGCGAGTTGGTTCTGGTCAGGAATGCGAAAGGCAATAGCCCAGTATGTACAAGGGTGTGCAGTGTGTCAACAGTCCAAATCTTCATCTCTAAAACCAGCTGGACTTCTTAATCCCCTACCAATTCCAACAACGGTTTGGGACGAGGTATCAATGGACTTTGTGGAAGGGCTACCAAAGTCCAACGGCACAAATTCTATTCTGGTAGTGGTGGACCGTCTTACTAAGTACGCCCATTTTATTCCTCTCAGACATCCGTTCACAGCACAAGGGGTGGCATCGATGTTTGCCCGAGAGGTGGTCCGTTTGCATGGGTTCCCTACTACCATAGTCTCAGACCGTGACAAAAAATTTCTTAGCTTGTTTTGGAAGGAGCTTTTCGCATTGCAAGGCACTGTGCTACACCACAGTACAGCGTACCATCCCCAGTCGGACGGACAGAAGTGGTTAACAAATGCATCGAAGCCTATCTACGGTGTTTTATTAATGGCAAGCCTAAGACTTGGGCATCCTGGTTGCCGTGGGCTGAACTATGGTACAACACCTCTTATCATGTTTCGACTGGGTGTACTCCATTCAAGGCTCTTTATGGAAGGGATCCCCCACCCCTGATTAAATTTGTTCCTGGAAGCACAACTCTATCATCTCTCGAAGATCAGCTCCAAGAGCGTGATGCAATCTTGGATGAATTAAAAGCCCAACTGTTAAAAGCACAGCAAAGAATGAAGTTACATGACGATGCTTCTCGTCGCGACGTTGAGTTTCAAGTCGACGACTTAGTATATTTGAAACTGCAGCCGTACCGGCAGCAATCTCTGGCAAAACGAGTGTGTGCTAAGTTGGCAGCTCGATATTATGGGCCCTTCCGTGTTATGCAGCGTATTGGAGCAGTAGCTTACAAACTCCAACTTCCAGCAACTTCGCAGATTCACCCAGTATTTCACGTTTCACAGCTCAAGAAGGCGATAGGCAATACACCAGCAAACCCGGAATTGCCTTCTAGTATCAGTGACACTATGGTGTGGGAAGGATCACCAGAGCAGATCTTGGGGGTGCGACAGTCTTCAGCCAACTCCTCTTCTGAGATAGAAGTTCTTATCAAGTGGGAAGGCCTCCCTGACTATGAGGCAACCTGGGAACAATACTCTTATTTGGATCAATTGTTTCCCTCTTTCCACCTTGAGGACAAGGTGGCAGTTTGGGCCGCGGGTAATGCTAAGAATTCGAATAAACCACTCATCAGGTTTACGTATGCAAGAAAGTCCAAGGGAAAACAGGCCCAAGTCAGTGCAGCCCAAGAGTAAAGCCCAAGATGTTTTATGTTTAGCAGGAGGGCAAAACAGTACTTTATGTAATAAGGAGTGAGGAAGGGTAAAAGGGAAATTGGGGGCATAGTAGTTGGGATCTGGTAATTTGTAATTGAGAGTTGTTAAAGGGGAGAGGCCACATCTCGAATTGTGGCAACATTATCAAACAATTGTGCTAGTTTCTGTAATTTCATTATCAATCCAGCTATTTCAGTTCAATTACTTTTCAATTTAGTACATATTGTTGGGATTGGTTGAGTCTACAGCAAGAACACACAGAATGGAAAGAGAAGAGAGACACGCTTGTAATTGTCTTAGTGGAATGTGGAATGTGAAATGTGAAGTATTTGATCAAACGCCTAAAGTAATGTCGTGGCATAAAATAGGAGTTACCGCGTCTTTAGTAGTTTGGTGAAATGAAGGGTTCAGAGAAGAAATTTACTTGATGTTGACGAGGAATTTGATCTCATAAAATGTTTTATTTGCTGATTATACAGAAGTGTGAAGGTAGAGCTAGCAAAGAAATTTTCTTGCAGTCTAGTTCTGAGAGTGGCGAATCCTGGAGCACAACTAAAATGGACAACAAACTGACATTTTTGTGGCTGGTGACAAGCGAACTAAGACAATATAAGAAGAAAATACAAATATATGCCAATATAGTTAAGGAAGATGCATGTTAGAGTCTGAAAGTGGCTTTCATGAGTAGAAAATGAAGGGGAGAAGTGGATGTCTAGATAGTAATTACAGTGAGAAGCTCCTTATTACATTTGAAATTTTGAATATCAAAATTGTGAAAGAGGACGGGTTGAAATTGTTAAGAACTTAAGGGCGTATACTAATTATTGTACTAACTCACCAACTTTATTTGTTACGTCTCTTGGTCTAATTTGAGCTAATTTGAGCAGTAGGTAGGTTGAGAAGGTCCAGCCGTCCAGAAAGATATAAGTTGTTAAAGTGCAGTAAATATGTTAGTGAGACGCAAAGTCAGTTCAAGCCCGGTGACTTTAAAATTTTGAACTTTATTTTTGGTGCTTCCGATTCCCACTTAATTCAACTTACAAGGAAAAAAATTTAATTGTAAAAGTGGACATCCAGAAACACAAAATGGACACGTCAAACACATCAGTACAAGACCAAGTTGACACAATGTGAGCCAAATATTATAACAATAACTGAGTAAGAAGTAGTCATATATCATTCATGCTTCTTTTCTTTCTATAAATCTCACTCGAGAGTAGTGAAAACAATTATTTTTAGAGAAACAAAAACAAAAACAAAAAAGAGAGAAGGCAACAAACCCGAAATGGCGACAAAGAGTAGAGCGAATGAAAGCAAGACGTGTAGGATTCATGATGTGTAACGGCCTAAACGGTCCATCAGCATCCCACCTAATCATTATGATAATAACAAAAAAGAACATAAATGTACATTCAACTTGGTCATGTAATTCTACACAAGCCTTAAACCTAGAATCAACCCATACAAGGACATATCTAGGATTCGAGACAGCGGGGGCAAAAAAAGAATGTATAGTTAGAATCATGCACAGGCTCAAGTCTTAGACAAACAATATAGCAAGCAGGACATACTTTATTATATATTTCAGATTGTATACTACAAACTCCATCATACAACACAAAACTCTTGGGACAAGTCAATAGAACAGAATTCGGAGACTCGTAATCTGCATTGGTCCGTTCTGAAGTAACATTAAGCCTAACATTTATCAACAAGACATTCTATCAAACACCTTATCTGCACTCGGGAACTAGGCACAGCTAATAAAATTACGAGCACAAACAAAGTCACAATTTAAAGTTATATGAAATAAGCATACGAGAGAACATATGAAAATGAATATTATTAATTTAGCATAAACATAAATAACTTCTAGATTAGATAAGCATACCAGGAATCAGCAATGGCGGAGAATTTGACAAGTTCAGTTTGATTTAAAGAAGAGATTGAAGAAGCTGGTGCTGACGTGGATTGATGATTCGAGTAAGGTCTCCATTGAATAAGCCTAAGAGGACAGATTCGGGTCGGCCCGAGGGGGATGCGGGTTCGGATTCGGGTCAGGAGCGCCATTAATGGAGAAGAGAAACAAATTGTTAAGCTCCTCGCTTTTCAACTTGTTTTTTGGTTAATCAAACTATTCTAGTTTTTACGTGTTTCAGTTTCCATGAAATATTTTTGAATAATTAATACTTATTTAATATTTACTAGTATTAATACCTTTCTTTTATATATAAAGGAAATTTCTTAATTTTAATTCAGACATTCAAATTTTGAAGGAGAAGTCAATAAATGTATAAAAATTAATTCTATTTAAAATTTAAATAAACAAATATTATCTTTTTTCTCAACCAACTTAGATTATATTTAAGTTTTAATTTATTTTTCTAGAGTTTCATTAATTTAATTCAATTCGAATTTTTAGTGAATGACAATAAATATATAAAAGTTAATCTTATTTAAAATTTAATCAAACAAAATTAAGTTGTGTGCTCAACTAAATTAAATTATATTAAAGTTTGAATATATATTTCTAAAAATTTTGTATTAAAATTGAATTGAATGAAATAATGTTAGTTAGATTGGAATAATGATACAAAGTTACGCGGCTCACAACATACTCTGTTGAATTAAAGCTGCTGGCCTATAAACAAGCTTCATTTTGATTCCTCAGTTTCCATAATTCATTCGCCTCTCTAATAGTATTTTGTTAGGCACAGCCTGAAATGCTATTTTCTTTGTTTAATTTCAATCAACAACCCAGACTGGATGAGAATTGGAGCATTCTTCTTTGATTCATCAGAGGCATGTCTTGTTAGAATATGCGAGAGGACTCAAGTTCGACTCCCTGCCACTGTTTGTTATGCAAATCGCGCTCGTGCAATCACACACAAGGTATCTTGCTTATAGTCTGTATGTTTGGTCTCAGATTTGCAGCTAGTTCAGTGCCCTGTCTGCGATCAAGACACATGAGATGCTAGGATATGACTATATGTACATTGTATAAAAAATGTAGGTCTTTCTTTTGATAGGTAAGGCAGGTGATCTTGGTGTAAGATTACAAATATGGTCTTGGGTACATGCTCCAATGACATCTGCTGAAGAATAAAGCAGTCAGGGACTCGAGGGATTTATAATATCATTTGCAATCACTTATATTTGTTCATATGAATATAACTAGCATTTTGATGGAATTAGTTTGGGCAACAGAATTATCAAAATTAATCATGCTACAGAGTAAAATTGTAAATTTATTATTTTCTGATGTAAGTTGAGTTTTGTTTAGTTAAGTACTAGTGGATATTCTATTGTTCATTGTGATATGCTCAGCTGTCAAGAGCACAAGATTAATGATGGTTCTGATTTTGATTTACTTCCTACTCTCTGAAGGCATATAGAGTTGTTCCTCAGTGAGGAATACCAAAATGGTAGCTGGGAGTATGAGCAGATAGGTCACCGTGACATCAAGAAGCATGCAGATGGAGCTTCAGGTGGCATATTTGACACTAAGTATCTGAAGGATGCTGCAACTTCTGGTAATTTTCTGATGCATGCTTGTCTGACCTGTAAAAGCATTCAGAACAACATATGTAAAATGTGTTTAGTTGTAGCATGGTGAAAACGCTTCAATTAGATTTAATAATTAGGTAAATAGTTTAGCTCTTGTGCAATGTTGAGCTTCTGTGAAGTATTTAACTTGTAAGTAGATATATAACTCTTCCTCAAAGCGTTTTTAACTGGATTGATTAGTAAAACGGTGGTAGTCAACTTATCATTCTTGATAAAGAAAATGAGGGCTCTGCAATCCATCAAACTTTGATATCAGTTTCCAGAACTAACACCAGCAGCTGATGGAGAAGTTGTCTCAGTTGGAATATCACAGCAGCTAGCTGATACATGGGCAAACATTTCAGTTCCTATCAGAATGAGCCCTGATATACATTTCAGCGAGTACAATGGAGTTTGTATTCGATTTCCCTTCCGGCTGTCACCTCAGCAACCTCAAAGCTACTAGCTTCAATGTTGGCTGCAATAGTCAGCATACGACTGTTGTTAATCATCCCTACTCTGGGAACTTCCTCGTAAGAAGTATCAACTACCGTGAACAAAACTCTATGATAAATACAAATGCTTTTGAATAAGGTTTCTGAAACTCTATCTCTCAGGTTTCTGAAACTCTAGTTTTACTACCATAACCTGCCTCGGTAATTCCACAAGTACAAATATGGCTACTTCGTCAGAGGGTTTTGCCAATTTGTTGGACATGTGCAACACAATTCCTCTCTACATATGCTTCAAAAAGGTACCTGAGTTTTTTTTTGGAAATTAGGCATCATTTTCATGTTCAGGTACCTGAGGTTTCATCATGAAGATGATGCATAGCATTTCAATCTGTGAATGATACACATGACAAGGCCTCGACGAAAACACAATCCTGCAGGGGCATAGTGATATACATATGGGATTACCTTGCCAAAGAAACACTAAAGTGGATTGCATTCCTGAGTGCCAACATTGCTTCCTCTCAGACTGCATTGACGAATAGCTTCAAAGGAAAGGTGCTTTGCTAGTTGTCCTGTACAAATTCGCCTTAGCCTGCTTAACCATTCATAGGCTGCATTACCCCTTTGGAACAACGAAAGAAATGGAATGGAATTAGAGTTGAATGGAGGAAGTAATAAATTGCATCATCTTGGAACAATAATAAGAAAAATGTCAGAAGTCACGAAACTATTCCCAAAAATTGTTATCAAATGAGTTTATAATAGTAAGTTTCCTAATAATAATATGGTACCGCGTGCATTAATATGCGTTCACGAATTAAAAAAAGTCATATGCCGTCCACATCATTTTGTAAATATTTTGGGAATAATTTTTGGGTGTCTAGCACTACTCCAATAATAATAATAATAATAATAATAATAATAATAATTAGCAACTCATAATTTATGAGTTATGATTATGAAATGGAAACACTTGTGTAAAATCCAAATTAAAAAAGAAGTAGTAGTACATTAATTACTCTATATGTTTGAATTAATGTATTTATTAAGAATCGGTCGCACCGTCAATTCAATTCTTATTATTATAAACGTAAATAACACTAGCTTTGTCTATGTTTAGTACCCCCTAGGCCCCTAAGAAAAGTAACCCTTTTATAAAAATAAATATACAACTAAGTTTTGATTCATGTGGTTGTGGTTAATTAGGTAGGCACAAATATTAAATAACACTTCCCGAGGAAACTTGATGCTTAATTCAAGATTAAATTGTAGTTTGTGTACTTTCATTTTGGGTGTCAGACCCTACTCAATTTCTAAAACTATCACTTGTTATATTGGACTTCTAACTTTTTTACGATACGTGTATTTTCGTTAAATTCATTTGACGCCGTTAGGAAATTCAGAGGTATATTCGTCTTTTATCAATCACGTTCTTTCTCAAACTCATTTTCACCATTGATAATCTTCGTAAAAACTTATAACTCAAATTTATCATTCGTTTTATAACGAAATATAGATTCATTTAAATTGCAATAGAATTGTATTTTTCTTCTCTATAATGAGATATCAATTATAACTATTAAAAATTTACTTTCAAAAATTTATATATTTAACAAATTTCAATTCATGTATAACTTGTTAAGTTATGTTCTTTTAAATTGTTTTCGCCAAATTAAAATATTGATAGTGAAAATCAATATATATTTGTAGAGGAAGAAAATGTGATTATAGTACTGATATGGGCCGAAATATAACCCTAGATATAATTAATGATATATTAATTAGACCTAGTTTGGTCCAAGAATTAGGCCCGACAAAAGGCCCGAAGCCCTAATTATTTATTAATTTCGTAATTAATAAATAAAGGAAAATACGCAGCTCATAAAAAGAGTCCAAATATGATAATATCTTCATAAAAGGATCCAGAATCCCAATCAAATATTATGATGAGTCACAACACTTATCAGATGAGGATAATACTTGCCTGCCAAGCAAAACACTCCTTATTAGTTATCAATAACGAGACCTATCCATTAAGTCTCCTAAACATACTCTAAATACAAGGCTCTTGACGCCTATATAATGACCCTGATCCTACAATCAGAACTACGTTTTCTTGGCTTGATTCTCAGTTATAATTGAGATACGTAGGCATCTTGTGAGGACCTGTGTAGTCACGAACCACGAGAGCAGCCATTAAGACACGCTTGTCCACTACCTTACATTGAATACCGCCGTCAATATCTAAACTTACTTTTCGTTCCACAACATTTGGCGCTGTCTGTGGGAATCCTTACAACAACCATGGCTATAACACGAAGAACAGCAACCGCTACTGGATCAACTGTCATCACCACTGTTCCGATCACCACGGAGCCAGGGTCGTTACCCCTCACCACAGAGGTGATTTCTCAACCACTAGGGACGTTGCCCATCACCACAGAGGTGGTTTCTCAACCACAAGGGACGAATCCCCAAGCTTCCATACCTCAGAACGAGACGAACCCTCTTCAGATGGTTGTCTCGCCCCCTCGACCATAACCTTCCCCATGGAGCACAGATCTCCACAACCGTGCTTCCTATAAGCACCAATCCAGCATACGGACTGCCCAACTATCCCCCTGAAGCCGGAGGGAGTGGTCATGCCCCAATAATTCATGAACCATACGAACCACCCTACATTCGAGGATTGGGACCTGTCCCTGAAGGAAGATACTTGGATTATTCTGGGCCCTACTCTGATGACTACTCGTCTGATGAAGGACGAGATCGAGCACCCAGAAGAAGAAGAGCCAGCAAAGAGCCCCTTGGAAGAAGGAATCGGGGGCAACTACAAGGGCACCTATGACTGCCATGGAAAGGATAAGGGCTCATGAGGCCGAGATCCATAAACTAAAGAAAAACATGGAGATAGAGCAACAAAAGAGGCAGACTCAGCGTTCGAACCAAGGGGCAGGATATGTCCCCCTAATTGATTTAGGAACACCTTCAAGGAGGCAAGAAGGAGCTAGGGCTCCAAGGACGGAGATTCCCAGGTCAGATCCCCGTGTTTTGAAACAGCTGGGTGACCCAGACGATCCTATTCCACCTTTTACTGAAGAGGTAATGGACGCTCATGTATCAAGAAAATTCAAGATGCCTACTATCAAGGCATATGACGGAACGGGTGATCCCGCAACCCGTGTGAGGACTTTTTCAAATGCATTGTTGCTGCAACCAGTCACCGATGCTCTTAAATGTAGAGCGTTTCCTCAAACCATGGCTGGCATGGCCCAAAAATGGTATAGCCGCTTGCCGCCCAACTCTATCAGTTGTTTTAGAGATCTGAGCACGGCCTTCATCAATCAGTTCATCAGTGGACGAGTACATGAGAAAAGCTCTGCTTCACTCATGAACTTAACTCAAGGAAAGAACGAGACATTGAGAGATTATCTCAAGCGTTTCACCAAGGAGACATTGAATATACCTGATCTAGACAACAAGGTGGCTATGATAGCCCTTCAACAAGGAACCACGGATGTCTTTTTCAAGATGTCATTGGCCAAACACCCCCCTGAGAGCATGGATGAGCTCCAACAAAGGGCTGGAAAGTACATTAAAGTTGAAGAAAACATGAAGAAAACTGACACCCCCGCCGCAGGTGGTGGGAATAATGGTGGTTCGAAGAAGCGAAAGACGGAGCAAGAGTATGATGTCAAGGACAAATATCCTCGTACGACTAGAGACTCTGATTCAGCTCCAAGGAAGAGCAATCCAGGCACAAAGTTTACTGAATATGCAAGGTTGAATGCTCCAAGGAGTCAAATCCTTTATGACATTGAGAAAGATAGGGACTTTCGATGGCCGAAGCCACTAAGGGGAGATCCTGAAAAGAGAGACAAAAACAAGTATTGTAGATACCATAAAGATTCAGGCCATGATACTGATGATTGCAGGCAACTCAAGGATGAGATTGAGTTTCTGATTCGGAAAGGAAAGTTGAACAAATTCACTAAGGACGAGGACATGAACCCCCCTAGGAGAGACTATGATCGAAGGGATGGGGACCGAGATCAAGGTCGTAACCCGCAACCCCGAGGGCCGGTGATCAACATGATTTCGGGAGGACCAACCGCGGCCGGAACTACTAGGAACTCTCGGAAGGCTTATGCCCGAGAGGTAATGCATATTGTTGGAGAAGCACCAAAGCGTGCCAAGACTGAAGTATCTTTGAATTTTGATGATTCTGATCTTGAGGGAGTGAAATTTCCCCATGATGATCCTCTGGTCATAGTACCTGTGATAGGCAACTCTTAAACAAAGAGAGTTCTTGTTGACAATGGAGCTTCAGTGGACATCTTGTTCCATGATGCTTTCATCAAGATGGGTTACACTGACTCTCAGTTAACACCCTCAAACATGCCCATATATGGGTTCAATGGAGTGGAATCGAAGGTAGAAGGCACGATTCAACTCCCCATGACCATGGGACAAGGTTCAAAGACGTCTACTCAAATGCTGAACTTCATAGTTATCAAAGCGACTTCAACCTACAATGCAATTCTGGGAAGAACGGGTCTTCATGCATTCAAGGCTGTTGCCTCATCTTATCATTTGAAGATCAAGTTCCCTACGAGGAATGGAATTGGCGAAGGGAAAGGCGATCAAAAAATGGCTAGAAGCTGTTATGTAGCCGCGTTGAGGCCTGATGGAGTTGGGGGGGCAGGTTCTCCCAATTGAAGACACGGACATCAGAAACGATGAAGAAAGAAGAGGAAAGCCAGCTGAGGATCTTGTTCCCATTCCCCTGATTCCAGGAGAACTAGACAAGGTCACCTACATTGGAGCTCTACTACCTGAATCTATGAAAAGCAAGTTGACATCCTTTCTTCAAGAAAACAGTGATGTATTTTCTTGGACAGCAGCTGATATGCCAGGGATTGATCCCCAATTGATAACCCACAAATTGAATGTAGATCTTGAAATAAAGACAGTGAAACAAAAGAAAAGAAATTTTGCTCCAGAAAGGCAAGAAGCCATCAAGCAGGAGGTAGAAAAACTCTTGGAAGCAGGCTTCATTGAAGAAATTCAGATCCCTGAATGGTTGGCTAACCCAGTGATGGTCAAGAAGGCTAATGGAAAGTGGAGAATGTGTGTGGACTTCACCGACTTGAATGATGCATGTCCTAAGGATTGTTTTCCCTTACCAAGGATTGATGCTTTGATAGATGCCACTGCTGGGCACGAGATGCTAAGTTTCATGGATGGCTTCAGTGGATACAACCAAATCAAGATGCACAAGGACGACATCTCCAAGGTATCATTCATCACCGACTTTGGTGTTTTCTGTTATTTAGTCATGGCATTTGGACTTAAGAATGCAGGGGCAGCATACCAAAGATTGGTGAACAAGATTTTTGAACCACTGATTGGTAAAACAATGGAAGTTTATGTGGATGACATGTTAGTCAAGAGCCTCGACAAGGCAGACCATATAAAACATCTTCAAGAAGCATTTGAAGTGCTGAGGCACCACAAGATGATGTTAAATCCAGCAAAATGTGCCTTCGGGGTAGGCTCAGGAAAGTTTTTAGGCCTGATGGTCTCCAAGAGAGGAATCGAAGCTAACCCCGACAAGATCAAGGCAATCCTAGACATGGAACCACCCAAGTCTGTTAAGGATGTGCAGAAATTGACAGGAAGAGTTGCAGCATTGGGAAGGTTCATCTCCAAGTCAGGAGAAAAGTGCTTACCTTTCTTCAAGGCACTCAAAAATGTGAAAAATTTCGAGTGGACACCTGAAAGCCAAGAAGCCTTTGAGGCCCTGAAGAAATACATGGCTGAAGCACCACTGTTGGCAAAACCAAAGCCAGGAGAGATTCTCTATCTGTACTTGGCAGTCTCCGACACTGCCCTTGGAGCTGTTTTGGTAAAGGAAGAATTGAAGGTTCAGAAACCCATCTACTATGTGAGTAAAATTCTGCATGGGGCAGAAATAAACTACTCTACCATAGAGAAGTTTGCCTTAGCCTTGATAATGGCCTCAAGAAAGCTACGTCCATACTTCCAGGCGCACAAGATAGAAGCCTTGACTAATCAACCTCTAAGGAACATTCTGCACAACCCTCAAGTTAGTGGAAGATTGATCAAATGGGCTATTGAGTTGGGGGAATTTGATATCAAGTATAAGCCTCGCACGGCCATAAAAGCTCAAGCACTCGCTGACTTCATGGTTGAATGTACCATTGACAACCAAGAAGTCGGGGGGCAGGAAGTAGTCGTGGAAGACAACAAAGATGAAGACACGGTGTCCAAGGAATGTTGGGTGCTCTATTTTGATGGAGCATCAAAAACAAAATCAAGTGGAGCTGGTTTAGTGCTACAAAGTCCTGATGGATTCATAATAGAGTATGCACTAAAACTTGACTTCCCAACGACAAACAATGAGGCTGAGTATGAAGCTTTGATTGCTGGCTTAGGGCTGGTTGGAGCCCTGAGGGTCAAAACTCTGAAAGTATGTGGAGACTCGAGGCTAGTGGTTTCCCAAGTAAATGGGGAGTTTGAAGCTAGAGATGAAGTCATGGCCAAGTACTTGAAACTTGTTAAGGCCATCATGACTCGGTTTGATGAATGCTATGTGGAGCACGTTCCGAGGGAGGAAAACGTGAAGGCTGATGCCTTGTCTAAGTTTGCCTCTTCTGAAATTGAAAACTATGCAGGGAGTGTATACTTCCAAGTCTTGAAGACCCCAAGCATCAACGGAAAGTTGGTAGCACCCATTGGTATTACCAGTTGTTGGATTGATCCCATCAAAGCTCATCTAGAAACTGGGTGGCTGCCCAACGACACTTCAGAAGCACGAAAGCTATATGTCAGAGCACTAAGGTATGCCCTAATTGAGGGGATCCTATACAAGAAGTCTTTCATCATTCCTTATCTGAAGTGTTTGAGACCCCAAGAGGCAGAATTGGCCTTAAAGGAAGTACATGAAGGAATCTGTGGGCAAAACTTGGGGGGCAGAGCCCTTGCACATAAAGTCACCCGTTTAGGTTTCTATTGGCCAAGCATGCTTGCTGATGCTAAAAGCTATGTGAGAAAATGTGAACGGTGCCAGAAACATGCACCAGTTGTTAGACAACCACCTGAGATGATGACATCCATTAACTCTCATATCCCTTTTGCTATGTGGGGAATGGATATACTTGGGCCATTTCCAATGGCGAGTGCTCAAAGAAAGTTCTTGATAGTGGCAATTGACTACTTCACCAAGTGGATTGAGGCTAAGCCATTAGCCAAGATAACCACCAAGCAAGTGATGCAATTCTTCTGGGAAAATGTGATATGCAGGTATGGAATTCCACGAGTCCTGGTTACGGACAATGGAACTCAATTCAACAATGATGAGTTCAAGAAATATTGTGATGAGAATGATATCAAGTTGCGCTTCACTTCTGTTGCCCATCCTCAAGCAAATGGGCAAGCTGAGGTTGCAAATCGAATTATCCTAGATGGACTGAAGAAAAGAGTTGAACGCTCCAGAAATACTTGGGTAGATGATTTGCTCCCCATTCTATGGGCATATCGTACTACTTGTAAAGTCACCACTGGAGCTACCCCCTTCTTGCTGGCATATGGGGCAGAGGCAGTGGTTCTAGTGGAGATTACACACACGTCTCCAAGAGTTGAAGCTTATGAACCAGAAACAAATGAAGAAGGCTTGAGGCTGGCTTTAGATTTAATTGACGAAGTTAGAGATGAGGCGAATGCCAAGATAATTGAACATCAGAAACGAGCATCTTTCTACTACAACCTAAGGGTTAAAGAGAGATTCTTTCGTCAAGGGGACTTGGTCCTTAGAAAGATTGAAGCATCTGGAGTTGGACAAAAGGGAAAGTTAGCCCCAAACTGGGAAGGGCCCTATCGGGTCAAGAATGTGTATGGACGAGGCTCATACAAGTTGGAAACTCTGGAAGGGATTGAAGTGCCTAGAACTTGGCATGCTGCAAACTTGAAAGTTTATTATGTTTAAGTGTGTCCTAATTGGACTCACTATTAGGACAAGTAGAAATAAGGTCGACGAAACCAATCCAAGTTTTTAAACTTGAGGTAGAAGTAGTATACTATGTAAGGGTTGAACCCATTTCTTCAAGTTATGAATTCATTCAGCAATTTCGAAAATATTCTACAAAGCATTGCATATTGATGTTTATATGATTCAAAGTACTAATTAAGTACGCAAACACGAGAAATTAAAAGGCATGAAGGAAATAAGTTAAATAACTTGCAATAAAGTTAAGTTATGCCCAAAGGCAGAATTACAGAAAATAAATAAAAAGCTACAACTAGCTATGACTAAGCATCATCCCCTCCTTGCTCTTCCTCAGAGCTAGACTCCTTCCCAGACTCCTCTCCAGAATCCTCTCCTTTCGCAGACTCTTCTTCCTCACTGGAGCTGGATTCCTCAAACTCTTCGCCAGGATGAGAGGCATGTTCGGGATCAAGAATCCTGTCATCCTCATCCATGTCGTCCTCTCCAGCCAAGGCCATCTCCAAACGAGTAGGAGCGTGGGGGCTGGGAAAGTCAGAAATAGTGAGGGATCCAGGGAGTCTCCTCGAAACCTCAGCCAATGCCTCGTCCCATCCTTTAGTGTACTGGACAGGAAAGAGGAGATCATCATGTTGAGTAATCAAACCCTTGTACTCGTCAGAGTCAAGGTACTCGTCAATGTGGCGCTCCTTCCCCTTCCTGAGCTCTACCAGCTCCGCTTGAGCATCAATCAGCTCCTTTTCCCTTTGGTCCAAGGAAGCCCTAAGAGAACCCATCTCCAGCTGGGCCTTATCAAACTTAGCCTTGTTGGCCTCCGAGGATGCACACCAAGCTTTGGCTTGGAATAAGGCTCCTTGAAAGCTAGCGTTGGCCTGCGAACAAGTTATAAGTTATGATAATAACTTGAAAAACATACTAAGGACTACAAGAAGAAAAAGAGATTAATGACTTACAGCAGCAAAGGCTTGAGAGCCCGCACTTTCTGCCCCCTCAATGGAGGAGTTGGCCACAAAATCCTTGTAATCACAAGGAGTCAAAGAGTGGTGTGACCACTCAATGGCATGCTGAGCCACCCCTACTATGGTGTCCTTCTTCCTAATCCCTCAGTTGGGGCACCAAACTGAGCTCTTAACTGAGGAAGAGCCCTCGACTTCTTCAACCTCGGCTACATGAGGCCTCAGAATAGAAGGGCCTTTAGCGCCCAACCTGGGATCCTTTAAGCAAGCCCTTTTTATTCGGGCAGTCTCCCCACTTTCCGGCTCATTACGCTTATTAATGAACTCCGCAGCTGCAAACAAAAATCAAGAAAAACATAATGAGTATAAAGACAATCTTAACAAGCAAAAAGAAAGTAAGAATAAGAGTTACCCTGATCAGAAACTTTTGAAAGTTTCAGAGACTTAAGCAGAAACTCGTCCAGGAGCTCCCAGGCCATGGTGGCATAATCATCCTTGATAAGCTCATCATAAGCATGAGCCTCCTCTTCAGTCAGGACTATGTCATCTGGGCTACCATCTGACACTCTACTGAACGAGCTCTGAAAAAGGGTGCCCCAATACCCTTCATCCCACATCAAGTACATAAACTCATCCTTCCACTTGGGGTTATTGTCAGGGATGGATTTTGGATGGAAAATGGGGGGTGTTGAAGAACGGTGACTAATGTACACCCAACCCAAGGCTTTAGAAGAGCTATTCTTAAATTGAAATATCTTTCTAAAAAGGGCGACAGAAAGAGGGAATTTGTTTTTTAGACACAAAACAATAAAACACATAATCAACCTCCAAGCATTTGGAGGTAGCTGACAGGGGTTAATTCCTACGTCGGCTAAAAGTTGGGGAATAAAAGGGTGAAATGGGAATCGAACTCCTGCAGTAAGGACCCCCTTATAAATACAAAGAGCATTTGGGCGCCAATGGCAGGAACGATCCCCAGGACCAGCTGGGACTAACCTATAAGGTGGCCTAATTCTATACATATTTTTATAATCAGCAATTTTATCAGCATCATGAAATCTATTGATATGGTTAAAGGAATCCAAATGAGATACAGAAGGGTATTCATCACTACGCTCTAATATCATATCTTGTAAAGACATAGTGGGAGAACGAATGATGATACCTCTCTTAGAAGCTTGATTCATTTTCTGGAGGCGCTGAGCAGAACGATCAGTCATTTCAGGAATCTTCAAAAAACTGGAAAAAACCTTCAAATCTTCAATAAAATCCCAGAAAAATCTTCAACCAATGAAGATCAAAACCCAAAAACCTTCTTGGGAAGAAGATTTGAACCCAGAAAAGCGTGATAATTCCAGAAAATCTTCAACGAAGGAAGAAAAATTCCAGAAAATCTTCAACGAAGGAAGAAAAATTCCAGAAAAATAAGAACACCACCGTAAAAGACTCGCCGGAAATCGCCTTACCACGGAGAAAAAGAGAGAAAGACAGAGAGATTTAAGGAAAGTAATTTTTTGGAAAGATTTGAGTGAAGAGTAAGAAATGAAATCTCACTCTTTTATAGGCAAAGTGACTGGAAACTCAACCGGTCAAGGAAGCCTAACCGGTTACAGCCAGTAAAAGCCCATAATTGTTCTTTGGGCTGCTGGAATTAAAGGCCCAAGAATTAGGCCCATTAAGGGCCCAAGCTCCGCTATTAAACCCAGAAAAATTCAAGGCCCAAAGTCTAAAAGAAAGGCTCAATATCAATAGAGCCCAACAGAATACGAAGGCCCAATATGAAATCAAGGCCCAAGAGGTTGAAAGCTTAAGAAAATTCTAACTCAAAGGTTAGAAATAATTCTAAGGAAAAAAAAAAAAACGAATTCGAGATCGAAAATATACTGAAAGCAAGTTCGAGAAATTGAGTTCGAAATTACCTTAAAAATCCAAATCGAACTAAACGACCTGAAACCTATTTGAGGTCGAAAAACAACGACGAAATTGTGCTAAGTCATAGTCGATAAAACCTGTTCGAAATTACACTGAAAAATGAGGACGACATACGCGACCTCGAACCCTTTCTATTCGAAATAACACTGAAACTCCCTGGTCGAAAAAGAACTGAGTTGAGGTCGAACATGTGAAATCAAAAAAATCCTACAAATCAAAGTCGACGACCTCGACCTCACAACCAATTGAGGTCGAAGGAATACTGGAAATGAGACCGAGATTATACTGATTTCTGTTCGAAAAATCCTGTTCAAAATTGAACGGAAATTCCTGGTCGACAACTTCGATTTCAACACAGATCTGGTCGAAATTGAACGGAAATTCCTGGTCGACAACTTCGATTTCAACACAGTTCTGGTCGAAATTGAACTGAAGATTTCTGTTCGAAAATAAACTAAGCCGAGCTCGAAATTTTCTGGTCGAAAATAAACTGGAATTTCTGGTCGAAGAGTTCGACCTCGCCCCAGTTGAGGTCGAAAATCCTGCTCGAAAGTACTAGATCCTGGTCGAAAATTCCTAGTCGAAAAAAGCTTAAATTTTCTGGTCGACAGCTTCGACCTCGACACAGTCCTGGTCAAAAAAGACTTGGAATCCTGGTCGAAAATGACCTGGATTCCTGGTCGAAAAATACCTAATTCTTGGCCATTTTTGGGCTGCAAATGCTTTGAAAAAATGGGAAAATTCCGGGAAAAATATGGAATAATTTCTACAAAAATCTTGAAGGGTTTTTCCAGAAATTGGGGGGCAAATGATATGGGCCGAAATATAACCCTAGATATAATTAATGATATATTAATTAGACCTAGTTTGGTCCAAGAATTAGGCCCGACAAAAGGCCTGAAACCCTAATTATTTATTAATTTCGTAATTAATAAATAAAGGAAAATACGCAGCTCATAAAAAGAGTCCAAATATGATAATATCTTCATAAAAGGATCCAGAATCCCAATCAAATATTATGATGAGTCACAACACTTATCAGATGAGAATAATACTTGTCTGCCAAGCAAAACACTCCTTATCAGTTATCAATAACGAGACTTATCCATTAAGTCTCCTAAACATACTCTAAATACAAGGCTCTTGACGCCTATATAAGGACCCTGATCCTACAATCAGAACTACGTTTTCTTGGCTTGATTCTCAGTTATAATTTAGATACGTAGGCATCTTGTGAGGACCTGTGTAGTCACGAACCACGAGAGCAGCCATTAAGACACGCTTGTCCACTACCTTACATTGAATACCACCGTCAATATCTAAACTTACTTTTCGTTCCACAACAGGTACAACTTGAATGACTTGATTTCGCTAAAAAATGAATGAGATATTCAACTTTTAATTTCTCAAAAGTTTCAACAATGGTGGAAATATGTTTGAGGAAAAAGATGACAAAAAAATTGAAATACTCTTGAAAAAGTTAACGGAATTAGTCATACAAATACATGTCTTGTAAAAAAGTTAGAAATCTTGACCAAAGTGCGAGTACACACTTAATTCAACGATGAGGGTACTTGGTCCCATAAATTTTGTTTTTATTTAATTTTTTTAATTCAAAATTTTCAATTTTGATCAATAAATTAAACATATTGTATAATAATATATATTTCATACTAAAATTTGAATTTACAATTTTATGAACTAATTTAAAACTTTGTAAAATCACAAACAAGTATTTCTAAATTGTCAATCAAAATTAGAAAATTTGAACTTTAAAACATTAAATAAAGACAAAATTATGAAAAAGAGGAAATATAACATTTTTCCCGTGAGACATTATATATAAGAGATTTATGTCATAATTTATAAAGTCAATTATCATCAAGATCATTTGTTTGACATTTATGTATTCATCTATTTTTAGTATATAAATAAATGAAATAAATAAAAAGTCACAGCTACAATTGGTGACATTAAATTGTAACCTTAAAAGTCATGGGATTGTTAACCAATTAATTGCTATCTGATCTGTTATAGTAAATCTTCCTGACCTAACCAAAAAGAAAAGAAAAGAAAAGGACAATAGACTTGTGGTCCACGTAAACTAACATGCAGGATCTAAACTTTACTCCACAAGTGATGAGTGTCAAATGTCAATACTAACTAGCTGGACAGTAGATTTATTTGGTGACCAAATATGTCCTACAAACCTCCCATTTACACCAATACGGCAATACTTAACTTTTATTTATTATACTTTTAAAACCGTCCGGCCACTTAATTATCACTTCAAATAGCCGGGACAGAGTTGATTCAGACTTATTTCTTACATTCCAGCTTTCTCCACTAAACAAAATTTATATATCTAGCCTAGCCTAGCCTAGCCTAGCTACAATGGCGCAAAATATGTTTGTGGTTCAAGTGGAGGAGCCAAAAGGAGCTGGCGGCGGACGCCCGTCGGTGGGACCTGTTTACCGTAATGTGTTGGCCAAAGATGGATTCCGGCCACCAGCCGTTGGGGTTGAGAGCTGTTGGGATATGTTCCGGTCAGTTTTTCTCCATTTGCATGCTACGTTGCTACAGTCGTTTCATTTATCATTTACTAATTCTAATTAAGCATGCCAATGAAAAATTAAAGCACATGTTTCGTGTATAATTAAGCATGTTGTGTGGAAAGATCATAACAGAAATCATTTCGTAGTTGGGGCCTTGTACTGAACAAAATGGGCCAGCCCCAGGTCTCTGTCTTTGGGTTAAAACTGAGTGTACATATATATGAACTTGAATTAATCAGTAATATGGGCCACCAGCTCAGTTTCTTTTTAAACAGCCCACCACCTTAATTACTTATGTATTGATCTTTATATTGTGAAATTAAAGAACTGATTGATATATATTTTGTTATAAATTATAACCATGAATTGTTTGATGAAAATTTCAGAACATGTACATTTCCAGACTCCAGAGGAGTATAACAAAAATTACATATCAGCATTGCAACGAAACCTGTGCTAGCTGATATTAATTCTTTTCAATGTTGTTGCAGAGTTTCTGCTGAAAAATACCCTGATAACAAAATGCTTGGGCAGCGGGAGATTGTCAAGGGAGAGGTTATAATCCTTGCACATTTTCGCGGGTTTTTGTCCATGATAATTACCCACCTGATTTTCTTTTATTTTGGCAATTAAAATTATGTTCTGCAATTCAGTATGTAGCTACTTTTGCAGGCAGGAAACTATGTCTGGTTAACTTACAAGCAAGTGTACAATATAGTTCTACAAATTGGAGCTTCTATTCGCGTGTGTGGTGCTAACCAGGCAAGTCACTTGTGCAGCACAATTAGTCCTGCAGACCAGATGTAGTTATTTTTTTTTTGGTCAAGTCGGACTAGATGTAGTTGGTTTCCAATATTGTAGTAATTAAATCGAACCAGTTAGTTTATGCTTCTTTGCGACTTTTTTAAGAACTAGAAATGTGAAACATCAATCATACTTTCAATTTGTTTACTGGACATGTCTTGAATTTAGCTTTGTTTTGGTAATAATCATTTTTTCTTTATGTAATTGATTGTCATACACAGGGTGCACGATGTGGAATCTTTGGACCTAACTGCACAAAATGGGTTATAAGTATGCAGGTAAATTCACCCACAGCTAATGATTTTTCAATATGCAAGTGACCTTGGTTAAATGTGGTTTCAAAGTTAAATGTCCGGGTTTTGCATAGTTGCTTCTCTTTCTCCTAAATTTCCTGCCATTAGCCATTTGACGAATCAGAATTGTGATTTTTTATGAAAGTATAACTTGTCTATGTGGATCAACTTTATAGTCTTGTCGACACTCTAATTTTATTCGGTTAATCATTTTTTTAGCTTACAAAAATTATTTACTGATGATAAACGCAATTGCTGATTCTTAACAGGCCTGCAATGCTCATGGCCTTTACTGCGTCCCTCTATATGACACTCTAGGTACTCTCTCTCAAGCATGTAAAGTATGCCTATTAGTTGTGAATACTGAATAGTGAATTTTGAGTTCTGATTCCAATATAGATTGATCCTGTCAAAATCAGCAAGTGCCAGAACAACCTGTGCCATCAGCTAATATGCATGATCCATCATGATTTGCATATTCCAAAATCATGTAATGCTTAACCCTACAATGAACAATTTAAACAGAAAAAGTTGGTAAAACTAAGCCACTTATGCAGCCTATGATTGTATGCATTTTTCACATGATCGTGACTCATGGAAACACCTCTTTAATGTTCATATGCAAAGGTTTTCGTTCCTATAATCGTCTCTGAAAAATGAAAAACCTATCTGTTCTGGTACTCTGTATTTATATGCTTTTTGATTTTCTATAGTGGAAAAGTTTTGCCATTATTTCAGGTTCGGGTGCTGTGGAATATATTATATGTCATGCAGAGATATCAATTGTTTTTGTCGAAGAAACCAAAGTTTCTGAGGTTAGTAACACTGACGTGAGTTTCTGAGGTTACCAATGTTACTAATGATATGTTTAGTACTATTTTATTCATCGCTTGCAACCATGCATACTTCATTGGCTTTCCTGGAAAATTATTTATTTTCATCTGTTTCATATGCAGGTGATGAGAACATTTCCTAGCGTGTCAAAACACTTGAAAAGTAAGTTCCCTTTGCTTAATTCCTACAATGTTTTAATAAAATGACCCCTGAAACATTAATCTTTTACTGTTTTATAGCTCTTGTGAGCTTTGGCAAGATAACTGCTGAGCAAAAGGTGATGGCCAATAGCTTTGGTCTGGCAATATATTCTTGGGATGAATTTTTGGTGCTGGTAAGCTACTTTCTTCATACAAATAACTTACACCATTGGAAAAATGTAACAGAATCCCCTATAAAGTCAGTGTCCAGTGAGTCGGTTTGTGGTACATAGACAATATGTTGAAGTTGTTGTTTTTTTACAGGGCATAGGTAATGAATTTGAGCTACCAGAAAAGAAGAAAAGTGATATATGCACGATCATGTATACAAGTGGAACTACTGGGGACCCGAAAGGAGTAATGATCACCAACGAAAGCATTATCTGTCTTATATCTGGAGTAAATCACCATCTAGGGAGCATAAATGCAGAGGTAAGTATAAGAGCTTATACATGTTCTTACCTATGCCTTTTTTATTTTGTGATAATTTAATTAAAGGCTTTGTATCCTATTGATGGCTTTAATATGGCATGTGATCATTCTACCTCTTGCCACTAGCCAGTGAGCTCTATTACTTAATATATGCAATGTTTCCTTTTGTTTGACCTTAACAAGTTCCATTGTTGTTGTAGTTCACCGAAAGGGATGTATATTTGTCATATCTTCCTTTAGCACATATATTTGATCGGGTTATGGAGGAACAGATCATATCTTCTGGTGCCTCGATAGGATTTTGGCAAGGGGTAAGTTCAGAAACGAAATAAATTTATGCTCCCTTTCGTTCCTCCTTCCATTTCCTTCATACAAACTTAAACTTAAACCATAGTGTATCCGACAGAACTGGGGTAGGATGAATGCATCATTCCTACTACTATTCTTCAAAAGTCTCATCGCACAGATTTTTGCACTTCATTTTTTGTCACTCTGTTCTCTCACATCCTTCTTTCCCCCATTTTATATCTTTCATGCCTCAATCCATTTCTTCCAACCAAATGGAGCATAATGCGTTAGAAGTACATATGTATAAAGCATAATATGTCGACATTTTCTCTTGCCTTTGCAGAACATCAAACTACTAATGAATGATGTCAAAGCACTAAAACCATCTATCTTTTGTGCTGTACCACGGGTGTTGGACAAGATATATTCAGGTGATGGCCTATATTACCCACCACATAATGTTATAAATCTATAGTTAAAGCTAGTTCTATTGAACATTCAGAAATGCAAATATTTCGTCCTCTGATCTTAAGTTCGATACAGTTTTTTCATGGTCAGACATTTGCCAGAAAGAAAATTCTAGACTTCACATTCCTTGCATGTTTGATGTTAAGTAACACCTATATGTTACTTCCGTAATGTATTATTGAGTCAATAGTTACTGCATTCCTTATTCCGCGTATTTTAAAAGACATCCAAAACCTCTCCTCATCAGTAAAGAAACTAAATTATATATTGTGGAAGTTCTTCACATTATATAAGTGGTAACTAAGAATTGTTCAGTAGTTGGATACACTGAGTTTCTATTTTGACACATAAAACCATTGTTTCTTTGTCAACATTTAGTTTTATGCCTGATTATTGTTTACTATAAATACTTGCAGGTTTAGTAGAGAAGATTACTTCAGGGGGGTTCATCAAAAAATCGTTGTTCAATATTGCTTATTCTTAGTAAGTGTATATACTGTACAAGTTAAACGAATATAGAAATGTACTCGGTGAATGACTGATAAGTACTTGTTAATAATCGAGACCAGCTTCTAGGGTTTCTGAGTGTAAGCACCTGAAAAAATGGTGACTGGTATTTTGCAGAAGTTTTAACATTTTTTCTTAGGGATATTATAGGCATGATAGTCAAAGTTATATGTTATAATCCATACTGAATCCTTCAAATACCAACAGTCATGCTATGTAAGCTATTAATGTGAGATTAGTGACAACAGACTTCAGTTCATGTGACAAACAAGTGTAATTCTGAATATTTTATCTTTCTGCGAGAGACTGATCTCGAAATTTGGATTTGCAGCAAACTTCAAAACATGAACAAAGGGTATAAACATGTAGAGGCAGCTCCAATATTTGACAAGATTGTCTTTAGTAAGGTGAAGGAAGGTTTAGGAGGAAATATGCGCCTTATTCTTTCTGGAGCAGCTCCACTATCTACCGGGGTAGAGACCTTTTTACGAGTAGTGACTTGTGCTGATGTTCTCCAAGGATATGGTAATTTATTGATAATTGATATTATTATCTGATATGTAGGCTTCACTTTGCTCTGGCTCAACATTAGCTTGTGTTTTGCACATTGTTCACATTAGAATTTATGTGCATGTGTGGTTACTGTCATCTAATAAGTTTGACAATTGTTTCTAAGGCTCAGTTGCATGAATCCTGAGCAATCATACTGTTGGTCTGTCTGGATAAACAATTGTTTTTACGCCTCAGTTCCATAAATCCAGAGCAATCATACTGTTGGTATGTGTTGATAGACAATTGTTTTTAAGCCTCAGTTGCATGAATCCTGCGCAATCATACTGTTGATTTGTTTGGATGAAGATGAAAATTATGACATAGTCGTTTCATACATGGTAATGCAAGTAAACAAGCCTATATATAACCTAGCTAATAACATAGCTAATAACCTAATCTATTATCCCACTTGGACTACTTTTACTTCTCCTACTAATTACTAACTAATACTCTCTCTGTTCCTATTTAGCTGTCTTGTTTTGATTTTCAGTGGTCAAATTGACCAATCTTTGACTAATATTTACGTGTTCTCAATTTATAATTTGCAAAATCAGAAAAATAAGTATTAAAGTAGATTAAATGTACTTTCCAATGATATAATTTTTGTTATACTTTTTATTCATATAATATATGTAATATTTGGTCAAACTTTGGTCAATTTGACCGTTCAAAAGTCAAACATAACAACTAATTAGGGACCGAGGAAGTACTATATATAATTTAAACAGTTCAACATTAAATTAAGTCAAATTTGAATTATTCTCATGAGCACATACAAGCCAGGGAGCAATCGACGTCTACATGAACTTCCGGGAAATGTTCCTTCTGATCTTATATGAGTTGGTGTGCAGGTCTGACAGAAACCTGTGGGGGTTCATTTGTTCAACAGCTGCATGAAGTAGCAATGATCGGTACTGTGGGTCCTCCATTGCCATCCGTTGATGTGTGCCTAGAATCTGTTCCTGATATGGAGTATGATGCTCTGGCAAGTATTCCACGTGGAGAAATATGCATACGAGGAAGGACTCTGTTTTCGGGTTACTACAAACGCAAGGACCTCACAAAAGAGGTGATGATTGATGGGTGGTTCCACACAGGTTTGCCTTGTAAAAATGACCTTGCTCTTTTCTCTACGTACTCTCCTACATCAGAGCTAATGGAAATCTTGCATCAGGGGATATCGGTGAGTGGCAGCCTGATGGAAGCATGAAAATTATTGACCGAAAGAAAAATATATTCAAGCTTTCTCAAGGAGAATATGTTTCGGTTGAAAATCTGGAGAACATTTATTCCCTTGTTTCTGGCATTGATGCAGTAACTCTCTTTACTCACTAGATACACTATTGCTATTTTTTGCATTCTGCTAATTATCTGCTCATCACTCCTTTCAGATATGCATCTATGGGAACAGCTACGAGTCTTTTCTTGTTGCTATTGCTAATCCCAACAAAGAGTCGCTTGAATTATGGGCTCGCGAGAATGGAGTTGCTGGAGATTTCAAGACCATCTGCAACAATCCCCAGGCAATAGTATACATTCTCGGGGAGCTTACCAAGATTGCTAAAGAAAACAAGGTTTATTCTCTACTCTCCTTGGCCTAACAAGGTTGAGGTTTATGATTCATAACATCTATTATTGAATCTAGTAGCTTAAAAAGTTGCAACATGTGTTTGGCATTTGCCATCTTCTTGGCAGTTGAAAGGCTTCGAGATTATTAAAGCTGTGCATCTTGATCCTGTACCATTTGACATGGAACGTGGTCTCTTGACACCAACTTTCAAGAAAAAGAGGGCCCAATTTCTCAAATACTACCAGGTTTGGATTAATGAACAACACCCTCAATAAAAGTGTTTAAATTGTTCTGCAAAGCATATTCGAGAGGGTTCATTAAGGTTACAAAATATTGTTAACTGCAGAATGTCATCGACGACATGTACAAAGGCGCAAAATAAGAGATTGCAAACTCACCGGAAGACATGGAACATAAGGGTTGATAATTTGTTCTGCTTTGCTTGAAAATTAGTATTAATAAAAAGTTATTAATTATTTTGTCTTGGGCAGTCAATGTGCTTGTTTCTCAACATTCAGATCACAGTGTGTATTGTCCAAAATATTTAACATAAAATCAATTTAGATAAATTAATGGTGTGCATGTTGCAAGTAAAGGCTGATATCATTCTTAAAAGTATCCTTTAAAACAAAACTGCAGCATCACCATGGATAATCTAAAAACAAAGATCCAGCTACATTTCTTTGTAACATGATAGATCACATCATCTCTGAACAACTAAAAGTCTACACGACCTAGAGATGAACTGTAAAAGATCTAAATACCTTGGTTCCTTCTTTTACGTACCCTTTTGTTGTACATCAACTTTACCCTATCCTATCTGTTCAAAGAAATAGATAGAAACTATCCAAATTAACTAAGACTTCTCGTCATCAGACTGCGCTGCTGGGCCGGGAACAGAATCAACCAAGAACTCCTCTACAAAGAAATATTAAGGCATACAACCATTAAAAAAATACAATTGTTAATATCATCAATTCTTAATCAGCAAGAAAAAAAATATATCATTTCTCCGAAGTCGCAGTAAGAAGCTAAAGTGTTCACCTTCTTTATTATAATTGTACATGTGAAAGAAGGTTTATTCAAACGTATATGACCCTCAAAATAGTTTTGTTATTTCCAGAACTTTTAGTATAAAAGGATGTTATACATGCTCCCTGCACAGAGGAATGACAAGTCAGCTTACCTATGTTATCTTGCTCAGGAGAATCAAGTACTATATCTGAATCAGTGGGCAAGAAAGGGGATCCCGGATAATTCCCAAGAGCTCCTAGGTCTGCAAAATGTAATGCTCACAAATTACAAGCCATAACAATGAATTTGAGGACACCCAACACCTCTAGGTGACGTGGTATCTCCCTCGCTCCCTTTACGGGATGCGCGTCTGTTTAAATAGCAAAAAAAGAATGAGGACAAGTACATATCTTGGTGCCTCTATGATGCAAAAGAAACTAGAGACACTTTTTGCTAAACTAATTACAGACCTAACTCAAAGGGGCATGCTACATGCAGGGTATCCAATTAAAATTTGAACTGAATACACATCCTTAAATCTATTTAGAAAATTTTACTCTGTTCCATGCTAACATAAGTGTTAAGTTTTATACCTCACACGTGCTCACAAGAAGAGCATTATTTAAATGCCTGTATTAATTCTCTCTGTAAAAGATCATGCTAATTATCTCTAAGCAAGAGATGCAGTGTGGACTGTGGAATATCTCACAGTTAAACAGTCAAAAAAGTACTGCACCAGTTTTTAGTCGAACATAAAGCTTTTAAACTCTTTTGGAAAAATATAAGCCATTAGTATGGTTCTGACAGGATGATTTGCAAATTACCTCCCAAGTTCGATAAATCTGCTGTTAAATCCGAAAGGCTAAAACTCCAAGGGATCTGGGCCAAAGATCTTAGTGAGTCTCTAGAATTCCCTTCCCCATTATCCTCTGCAAGTTGCAAACTTACTGAATTTGCCACATCTGACGTAAATGCAGAATCAAGCGCTGATGTGTCTACACCCATTCCTGATATTTCAGAGGCTGTAAAGGGAAAATGACCACCGGAGGTTACTGAGGTCGGACTTACAGCCATTTCTGACATGGCACTCCCAGGTGGAAAACCTGGTGTGCTATCAGCAGCACTGTTTCCCAACACCATGCTTCAAGATGAAAGAAGAAACAACAATTAGTATACGTTCTTGGGTATCACGTTCCAAGAGAAGAGATGTACTTTTCCTTCCTGTAGCTAAGTACATTTCGACCAGTACAAACAGGAAAGTTATCCGGGTATGCATGACTTGCATGAACTTTATCATGAGTTTCCTCACACAGATAATATCATCTGCTAGTCTTGACACGTGCATGTTAGAAGATGATAATGGTTTGCAGAAGTTTAGAGACACAGTAGTAAAACAACGTCATTTAGTAGCTTTGATTTAAAATAATTAAAATATGAACTTTATAGAAGGATCCCAACAAAATTAACAATGTAATAGTAGTATCATGATAGTACTCTGTCAACTATGAAATTTATCTAATGTATTGGGAATTTCATGTGAGCCTATCTTAAACATTTGTAGCCATACAGTTCTAATTTTTACATTAAGATGAGTTATTACAGCAAGGAGCATGTCATCATAAATCAGTAGCCGAGGATGAATAATATAACTAGATAGCTAGAGGAAAGTATCAATTCAATTAAGTTTCAAGACTAACTTCAAAAAGAAAAAAAAAGTTTCTAGACCGACATAAAACCCCAAGTAACTTATGTCTTACGCATTCAACAGCAAAGCCATGATATATGTGGCCTCGTATAGATTATAAAATTGTTGTAGCCGTATGAAATTCATAGGGAATGTACGTAGAAATGCATCAATATTGTTAGAATAAATTCATAGGGAAAAAAATTACTCATTCCCAGAATTCATCCGTATTCGGTGGAAGTTCCCAGGTGCAGGTACCCCATTGGCCAAATGACAGGAAGACATTCCCATGGACTCGAGATGATGCTGACCCAAACCAGGAACTGGATGTTGCTGTAGAACAGGGTACCCGATTGGTAAATTGTTAACTGCACTGAAACTAGCAACAATGAGAAAAGAATGGTATTGTGCGGTAATTGTAGCTGCAGCCAAATATCTATCAAAAGATAAATGTGAAGCCCCCTTCCCCCCAATTCATAAACGGAAAGAGAAATATAGCAGAATTTTCCTTCTGCACCTAATATTGAACCTACCCCCCCCCCCCCCAAAAAAAAACCCCAAAGCCGTAACCTGCTAAAAAAAAAAATTGGATGGACCCCCAAGGTATAACAGTAGGAGTCCAGTTTACAACACCAACTTTTTCAATCAGTGGTATACCTTGACAATAGGTGTTTTGTTTAGAAAGGGAAATTAAGGTTAGCTCGGATTGAACCTAACTTAACTCAAAATTATAAGATTGATCTATTTAAAAAATAGCCAAGACTAAGTGACATACACAAGTTTGACCTAACAGTGATCAACTAAAAATCAAGATACAAGTCAAACAGTTAAAAATGTTTAAACTTGAAATAAGTTCCACATAGGAATATAATATCCACATCTGTCTCCAAGCCTCCAACAAAGGAGCAACAGTTAAGAATCAAGGCAGCAGCTATAGACATTCCGTTATAACAAAATGTGGCACTCCATTACTACATTTGCTTTTGTCAGTATTCCACCATTTCCTCCAGTTTTTTGTTAAAGAAGCGCGACTGAGAAAACTTGGGACAACTGGCAAGTGGTGAAATTGGGAAAGCATTTTAAGAAAGAATAATGACCTACACATGACCTAAAACTGAATACATAATACATCAAAAAACATGAACTCTACAAACAACTAAGTGCAGAAAGTATCTCTGTTCTAAAGTTTTTACTCAAGCAATTTTAATTTTATATAGTAAATGGAAGGGGTAGGTCGCCTGTTATCATTAACCATAAGTTGTGAGTATAACAGAACAGAGTTCAGGAAGTGAATACTCCAGAATAAGCTAGTAATTATTACAGATTTCACCAAGACCATTACGACATGTAATAAGCTTTTACCTGGCATGGGATGAATGCCATTCTGTATAGGAGCCAAAGGAACTTCTGGTGGCATAGAATACTTCATCAGATGATATTGACGTTCCAGTAAATGGTTGAACAAAATAATCTGTTTCTTTAACTTAAGGCTTATGTAATAAGCCCTGAAAAAATCGGCATTTTCTTCTTCCAACTTCTGCCATACTTTGTTGCAAAAAAATAATAATATAATAAGCAAGAAAGCGCTAGGCATGTAAAATGACATTAAAGGTATAGCATGTAAAATGACACAGAAGGTTTATTGAAACAACCAGTGTAAATCTTTTATCTGTCTTAACTAGTCAAAGTAGGTAAACAGAAAAGGACCTTACATTCAGAAACAGAAACAAAAGATATCTACTTGCTAGGGATTGATTTTATATAACGAACATTAAAAAGGTTAACAAATTAACCATTAGAATGCAAGTAGGTAACACAAAATGATATTGATAATTGATGAGTATGAAAAAGGACTTCTTTAAATTTTGAAAATGCGTACCCAATGTCGTAAATCCAGGGTCTATCCTTGCACGATTCAGTAATGTCTTTACAACCTCATCTCGGTTCATATATAACTGCAGACACCGTTCGATAAGATTTTGAACCTACAAAAAAGTACAATCAACGCCGAGATATGATATACAGATCTTAGCTATACGTATCCTGGATAGGAAGAACAAATAATCTTACAAGTTCGATATCCTCACGAGAAACTTTTCTGTTGTCATTGCTCGATACAGAAACTGAGCCGGAATCTGCTACAGGAGCCTCCACTGGATTATTCTGCTGGTCACTTTGAGAATCATGTGAAACATGAGTTGAGTGTTGGACATCTGATGTGTTATGTGATTCCTGCATAACTTTCATGCATTTAGCATTCCCAAACACACAACATTAGAAGATTAGGACACTTAATATTTGGAACTCGTATCTGTGACAGGCTATGTTCTTAATAGCTTGTACACAACCAGAATATTCCCATTCCTTGAGGAATCACAAGAGAAGAATCAAATCGTTATAAATACAAATAAAATGACCTTTGGCTGAGATGTACAAGTTCTTCTAAATACATGAGACCTACAGGTTATTCTAAAGAGGCATGAGATATCAGATATGTAACACAGATTAAAATTTCCAAACAAAAAGATATCAGGCTATAAGAACATGTACCTTCTTCATTTCAGCTAAAATACAAGCAGATATCTATCCCACGGCGCTGATATCTTGCAGCTACACGAAGAGTTGTGTTTTTGCAGTCGAAAATGTTGGTTGCTGAGTGTATCGTCTAAAGTTCAGTTATTTCACCTAGAAAAGATATTGCATCATAATTTAGAGCTCAGAACTGTTAAGATATATTAACCACCTGCATTGTTAGACTATAAGAAAAGAGTTGAAATAGAAATTATACAAGATGATAATGACAAGTATGAATTCATCTACGCATACATTGACAAATTACATTAAAAGAAAACAAATAAATAAATTGTGGAGTAAAAGGTCATAATACATAAATAATATCCTACTAATTACTCAATATTATCCTTGGTACTTAAGCTCACGCAGTATCTACATTTGCAGTAAAAACATTGTGTTATGCAACCACTATAAAGCAGAAGTGTTAAACATGTATATAAATTAAAATTGAAAATGTCTTGTTGCTATATACATGTAAATCAGCAAAAATTAATGATAAAGATCTGGTACAAAATAAGCAATACCCATGTAAAGAAATGTGAAGATTAGAAATGAAATCCAAAAATAAAGAAATATAAAAATATACCTCATATACATCCAAAAAGTTAAAGATTGAAATTTAATCGACAAATTGCAGGCTAGCAGAGGGGAGCTTCGTAACCCCAAAGAAGAATTAAAGTGGAAGGAAGAGAGCAAACTAGAGCCTGGGGTTGAAATTTCTTTTTGTTTTAATGGGGGGTTTTTCAAGAAAACTAAACCAACTTAAGGTTTATGTGAGTAACCAGCGGTTTTAGATGAGCGGGGGTTTTTAGACAGCCGGTTTTGTTCGATGAGGTCAAGAGTTCGACTTTCTGTTATTCCAAAATTCTCATAATTTATCCACCGTTAAACTCAAAATATGAGATTTCGAGTGAGGGGAGCGATTCATTTGAGATCTTTCTTTAACACTTTTAGATTTTAGATGAGGTGTTATTAACGGGGAGAGTAGTAGTCGTCGTCACGGAACAAATAAAGGGTCAAAAATGTTGAATCTTGTGAAAACATGAGCTGGTCTGAAAAGGAGACACACATATATTCATCCCATTCAAGATATATAACGGAGACTTTGCAAATTGGGAAGACCGGAAGAGGAGGAAAGGAGCTGTAATAAAAACACTAAGTTGGGCTGAATTACCGCAACATAAAAACTAAAGGAAATCAGGGTCTTGCTAATTACTGTATACTATTTATTACTATCTGTCTATCTATACTATATTACTAGCTTAAAACCCGTGCGATGCACGGATTATTTAGTTATTATTTATGTTTTAATATTTTATTAATTATATTCGTTAAAAAAATAAGTACACATGTTTAAATAGGTAAATTTTTTAAATAATTAAAAGCATTATAATATATTTTAAAATAAATAGGTAAGGTTGTTCGTGATATTTTTGGGAAAAATAAAAGAATTTTAGTAAGAAAAATATAAAATATAACATAATTTAGTTGAAAAAGGTAATTGACCGTGATATAATAGGTAGGTTAAAATAGGTAAAGTTTTTAAATAATTAAAAGTATTAAAATAGTTTTAAAATAAGAGGGTTGTCTAAGATATTTTTGGAAAATGAGAAGTTTTAGTAAGAGAAAATAGATAAGGTAACGTGTTTTAGTTGAAAAGTAATTGACCGTGATATTTTTAAGAAAATAGAAATTTTGTTAGAAAAATAGAAAAAGTAGCTGAAAAATGTAATTGGTTATAAATAAGAATATCTTTTAGTTGAAAAAGGTAATTGTCTGTGATATTATTGAAAAGAAAGGGTATTTTGTTAGAAAAAATAGAAAATAAGTAAAGGTTGTCTGTGATATCTTTGGAAAATGAGATGTTTTAGTAAGAAAAAATAGAAAAGGTAAACCCGTGCGATGCACAGATTATTTTTAATATTTGTTATTTGATTATTTACGTTATAATATTTTTGATTAATTGAATTTGTTAAAAAAAATAAGTAACCATGTTAAAATAGCTATATTTTAAAAAAAAATTAAAAGCATTAAAATAGGTTTTAATTAAGGGTTTATCCGTGATATTTTTGGAAAATGAGGGGTTTTAGTAAGTTAAAATAGAAAATGTAACATGTTTTTGTTAAAAAAGGTAATTGTCCGTGATATTTTTAGAAAATGAAGGGATTTTGTTAGAAAAAATTGAAAAGGTAATGTGTTTTAACTGAAAAAGATAACTGGTTATAAATATGTCTTATTATTTAATAATTTTTTGTATAGATAAGTAAGGGTAATTAAGTAAAATCACAAAGTACCAAAAAACACGTACTAAACTTTGGCAAGAAAAACTAATCGGTTAGTTATTAGTAATTATAATATTATTATTTTATTTTATTAAATAGAACTATCCGTGATATTTTTAGAAAATAAGAGGTTTTAGTTAAAAAAAATAAAAAAGAAGAAATTTTAGTTAAAAAAATATATGTTTTGGCTAATAAAGGTAATTGGTTAATTATTAGTATTTTATGTTACTAAATGAAATTGCCCCTAATATTTTTGAGATTTTAGTTAGGAGAAATTTTAATTAGAAAATATAAAAAGGAATATAGGTTTAGGAAAAAAAACTAATCGGTTATTCAGTACTAATTATAATATTATTATTTTATTAAATGGAACTGTTCGTGATATTTTTGGAAAATGAGAGGTTTTAGTTATGAAAAATAGAAAAGTAGAATTTTTAGTTAGAAAATATAAAAAAGAATATACACATTGGCTAAAAAAGGTAATGAATTAGTTATTAGCAATTATAACTTTATTATGTTATTTTATTAAATAAAATTGTCTGCGATATTTTTGGAAAATGAGATGTTTTAGTTAGGAAAAATAGAAAAAGATATTCTATATATTAATTTTAATATTTTATCTAACGGTTCTCATCGATTTGATGAGAAATATCTGACGGCTCAGTTACCAAATTTTTGGAGGACCAGACTACAAAAAATTTCAGGACCAGACTATAAAACTTTCAATGTTTCGTCTTAAATATAATAGTATAGATTATAAGCAAACCACTCTTCTATTTGGTTGGTAGTTTGGTCATTTGGTTTGTTCCTCTAAATAATAATTGTTAGATGTAAATATAGGTAAATGAGAACCGTTGGATTTAATATTAAAATAATATTATTTTTTTAATATCTAAAATGCTCCCACGGGTTCAAAGTTCGAATCCCGTCAACAACATATCTATACTATTATATTAAAGACGAAACATTGAAAGTTTTGTAGTCTGGTTATGAAAGTTTTTGTAGTCTGATCACTCCATTCATAGCCGTTAGATATTTTTGATCAAATCATTGAGAACCGTTAGATAAAATATTAAAATTAGTATATAAAATATCTTTTATATTTTTCCTAACTAAAACATCTCATTTTCCAAAAATATCACAGACAGTTTCATTTAATAAAATAACATAATAAGGTTATAATTGCTAATAAATAATTCATTACCATTTTTAATCAAAGTGTATATTCTTTTTTATATTTTCTAACTAAAATTTCTACTTTTCTATTTTTCCTAAATAAAACCTCTAATTTTCCAAAAATATTCCGAATAGTTCTATTTAATAAAATAAAATAATAATATTATAATTATTAATAACTAACCGATTAGCTTTTTTTTCCCAAAACGTATTTTTTTATATATTTTCTAACTAATATTTCTCTTAACTAAAACCTCAAAAATATCACGGGCTATTCCATTTAGTAGCATAAAATACTTTGCCTTATTTAATTGTTTATTTAATTATTATAATCAGTTATTCTTTCAATTAAATTATATTACCATTTTTTTCTTAAAAAATCAGGGGCAATTTCCTTTTCAGCTAAAACATGTTACTTTTTCTATTTCCTTTGCTAAAATCCTTCATTTTTCAAATATATCACGAGAAAACCCTTACAGATTTATTTTGTTAGAAATGAATACTACTAGAAACTAGACAGAGGGGGGGTGAATGGATAGTTTGATATATTTTTAGTTTCTTGAAACCTAAGTAAACAACTGTATGTGATTATGATATGTAATATGCAGAAAGTAAATAACACACACAATCACTTTAATCTACTTTGTATAAGCAAATTAAATACTACAGCTTTCCAGGAAATTCACAATCGAATTTCTGGCTTCTAAACAAGAACAGTTTGAACTTGCTTGCTTACAGAGAAAAGAGCTTACCAAATAACTATGTGTATCTCTCTTACCGCTTACAGTTGTGTGTGCACGATATATATATTCACCTATACAAACTAGGCACACACAATATTACACAGCTACCCCTTCTGAAAGTCCAACTTGTCCTGCCATAAGAAGTTCACTGTGTCAGGAAGGACCACCTGCTTTTCGGAGTCTTTCCCGTTTCTGTAGCTGCTTGTCTCTTATCTTTCTCTCCAAGTTTAGCTGTAGATTCGCCATCTGTTCTTTGGACCACCTTGCCAGAACAAATGCTTCAGTATTTGTCTCCTTTGATTCTTGGTTCTGTACCTTGATTTGTCTTGTTATAAACGGCTAAGTGTTGATATCGTGAACTCCACTTTATCCCTGACTTCGCGATCTCCCTTGTGAGGACTACGCGATATAGCCTTTGAAGACTTTGCGACATAGGTCATTTGATGACTATGCGACATAGGTCATTTGATGACTATGCGACATAGGTCATTTGATGACTATGCGACATAAGGCTTCTGAGGACTTCACGATCTAGGCTCTTTTGACTTTGCTGACTTCAACACTTCACGACATGTGTCTTGAGGACTTCTCGACATAGTACAAAATGGACTATGCGATATAGTACTTCACGACATGGATATTGGTGACTTCACGACATAGCTTTCTTTTGACTTTGCTATATAATGCCTTAGACAAATTCCTGCAACTTATTTCTTCATAGCCTTATTCAACTCTATCCTGCTGCATGAACACTTCTGAACTTCTACCAGGATAATTATTCAATGGCCTATATACAATCTAGATGCAAGAAACTTTACTAAGCTCATTATAAACCTGAGCATACATGATAAAGCTATTGTTCATGAGAACAAGACAAGTACATTTAGAGACCTATACTCTATCCCAGTGATAGAAATCACTAGGTCATGTAGTGTGACATAGTCACATAGTGTAGGCTTGTTAATAGTGGTATTCAGACATGTCTTGAGCCTAACAATCTCCCCCAAATTGTGAGTAAGATTCTTAGGCACAATTTCATGTCTGATAACAAGCCTAACTTACATAAAAGGAAATTTAGTAACAGAGAGGACAATTCATGAACATTGAGATCAGAAATTTGATTACATAGAAAAATTGAAAGCTTACAGATTACTTTTGTTGCTCAGCAGCTTCAGCTTCCAATTGCTTCTCTAGCAAATCATCATATATCTTCTTTTTCCTTATCTCTTCTTTTCTCTTCATGTCTATGATGGCTTCTTGAATTTCTTCTCTTGCAATCAGTTCTTCAATGAGAGGTGAGCCTTCCAAGTCATCAATTGCAGCTTTGAGTGCACTTTCTACATATGAATCAAGAAACTCCATCCTTATTTTGCTTTGACCTCCATGTGAGTTTTTGTACTCCACAATATAAGGATTTTGCTTGACCCTGCACAACCCTTTCTGCCTTAGCTCTTTAGCCCTCTCCTCCATCTCAGCCATTTCTTTTTCTCTCTGTATGTTTTTCTCTTCATTCTCTTTCCTCATGTTTTCTTCATAATCAGCATGCATCTTCAAGTACCTGGCAATATCTATCTTCCATGTCCTTTCATCTTTTTCTTCAAAATTCAGTAAGGCATTTATCCTTTCAAGCTCATACTTATAGAAATATTGCCAGCTTCCTTGCTTCATTATCCTTTCTCTTCCATCAGTGTACTTGATCTCTAGATGATCCAACTTCACTTTGACTTCAAAGATCCTTTGAGCCCTCAAAAATGCTAGGGCATCTTCATCATAGTCCTCATCTAGTGGAAGCACATTGATGCCAATAACATTTGTGAGTTTTCCAGTCTTCTTTGTTATCCTTATCCTTTTGGGTACACTCTTGATCTTCAAATGCTTCACAAGAGATACCTTTCTGGAACAAGGAGAATTAGTCTTCAGTGCCACATCACTTGGAAGTAGCTTCATTCCTTTCCCCTTCATCCACTGTAACACTCCACTAGCTGTGACTTTGTGGAAGTGTTTTCTTGAAATTACTTTAGTGGCTTCATCTTTCATCTGTGGCAATTCAGGTTCAGAAGTCATGGATAATGATTTTGGAGGATCATTGCTAACAGTACCCACCCTAGACTTAGAGTCTTGTGTTGTGGTTAAAGTACTACTAGCAATGTCCTTGACTTGCTGAATTCCACTTCTTGTTTTCTTAACTGATTCCTTTGCCCCCTTGTCATCCCTCTTGCTATCATCAGCATCCTTTGATTTCTTTGAATATTTGCTCCTTTCCTTATCTCTCCTTGACTGAGATCTCCTTTCATAGGTTTTCTCCTTATCATCATCATCATCTCCATCCTTCTTTTTGTTCTTTTCTTTGACAGATTCAGGAATGACTCCATGAATCAGAAAAGATTGTAGAGTGTGAATCATCTCTAGTTCCTCAGCTGTCCTGACTCCCCTCTTGGCTCTTAGCATTTGCAGCACCTGGTTGATCTTTGCATTATTCTTTCTTGTCAAATCTGAAGGGATCACCAACTGGTCAATGCTGCTGTCTTGAGATAGACTTTGGAAGATTATTGTCTTTGGCTTTGAGATAACCTCAGGCAGTCTTTGATCTTGATCCATCTTCAAGTCATCAAACAGTCTCTTGTTGTTAGCCCCACCTTTTTCTATTAAGTCCATTATTGTTGACAGCTCAGTGAATCTCAGTTTCTCTAGAGTTTGAAAAGCTAGGTGCCACAAGCAGTTGTCCTTGCACACCATGATTATCTCTCTTAGATGGACATCCTTGATTTTCCTTACTGCAATAGTGAAGTACTTAATGTTTTCCTTGAGCTTCATTCTGTAAGTCCTTGCATCTTCTTGTGCATCTCTGTAGGTGGCTTTCAGAAACTCCAGGAAGGCCTCATCATGATAGATGTGAGAATTGGCAACTTCCTGTAGCTTGGCCTCTGTGATTGTTGTTGCTTTGGCAGGTTGAGCATTGGAAGTAGGTTGAGCAGGTTGAGAAGTGGAGATTTCTTTTGGCATTGTGGAGGGATAGTAGGTAGTGGTGACTGTGCTTTTCTGGCCTTGTGCATTTATGACCTCTACAGGGGGAAGATTGATTGGCTTTATTGTCTCTTCAATGAGCTTGCCCTTAAGTTTTGACTGCTTGGCAGGTACTCCCCCTTTCTTTTTCACAATGGCCTCCTTTCCTTTCTCCCCCTTAGGCTTGGGATCAGACAAAATGTCTTGAGCTTCCCCAGGAATAGGCAGGTTCATGGATCTCATCATTGAAGTCATCATTTGTTGCTGCACCAGCAAAATGTTTGTTGTGTTGGTGCCTTGATCATCTAGTTTGTCATTGAGTTGGCTTAGAGATGTAGATAGCATTCTGTTTTCATCCTTGAGAGAGGCCACTTCTCTTTCTAAGCCATCCACCTTGGAGAATAATTGGTGAGACTTGAAGGAGTTTAGAGATTGATCTTTGACCCTGGCAAAGTCATATTTGGAGATGTCTGACAGAGGGACTTCATCCACCAGCTTATCACCATACTGATTTTTCCACATGACATTCAACATAGCATTGGTGGTGATGGTAGTTTTTGCTTGATTTTCCAGTGTAGAAGCCAGTTTCTTGATGTTGTCTGTGACCATGGCAAGAGTCACATCCATCATGGACACATTTGTGGAGGTTTTCTGGACTTCTTTGAGGATACCATCCACCTTGGGAAAATCAGAGAGATAAGAGTTTCTGAGCTTAGTGAGAGATCTGTCTGTCTCCTCCTGAATTGAAGAAATCTCTGATTGAAGCCCTTTCCCAAGATAGTGCAGAGCCTTCAACTGGTTCTTGTACACATCATTTACAGCCTCATAGATGGCAACAGGAGAAAGATCCTTAGCATTGGAGCCCAGAGAGGTGAGGTATTCTTCTCTCACAAAAGCCAGGGCATCCTTGAGCTTGAGAGTCCTCTTAGCATCCAACCAGGCATCCACATTCCCCTCTGGTTCAGCTGTATCCACAATCTTCTCCTGTTGAGCTTCAACATCCTCCTTATGGCATAGCAGGATAGCTTCATAATCAGCATTTGGAAGGTTGGAGGTGAGGAGATGTTGAGCTATCTTTGAGAACTCATCAATCTGTGCCACATGGAGATCTTGAATAGCTTCTTCTGTCATTTGGGAAGGCACAAATGATGATCCTGAAGGCCTGTCATGGTGCACAGGCTTCAGCCATTCTGACATTGTGGCCTGAGCCAAGTGAGAGCTAGTGCTAGGCACTTCATGAGATGTGTGAGTTTGAGTCTCCTCCAGCCGTGGAATGGCTGTAGGGTCTGATGTTGTCTCCATTGAAATGGGATGTGTTACAACATCAGCCCTATTTGTCTGTGAAGACATTTCCACATCCCTAAGGATGGGAGAATTTGGCACAGAGTCTCCAGTGAAAACTGGTGAATCCTCCATGTTTGTGTTGGTGTCATTAGGATATGCCCTAGCATGCATTCCCTGACCAACTAGATGTGGTTCCTGGGTGGTGAGCACAGTGTCATGCACCATGTCACTTGAAATTGGCTCAATCACAGGAGAGAATTGTGATTGATCAAAGGCAAGATTGTCATTGGAATGACTCTCTTGTTCAGAAGAAATTTTTATGGAAGAATCTGAGAGAGAAGTGGGGTTTAGATCAGATTTTGGCAACTCCCCCTGAGAAAGAGGAGGAGTTTCAACAGTGATGTGCTCTCCACTCTGTGTATGATCAGCCTTATCACTCCTAGGATCAAGAGTGAGTTCTTGATCCTGTGCAGACTCAATACAAGTTGTAGTGGGGAGACTACTCTTTTCAATGCCAATAACCTGTTGGGAGGCCATTGACAGTAGTAGGTGTACCCCTTTTTCCACATCTGAATCCTGTTGGGAGGATTCAGTGGTAGCTTTAGATTTTGATTTCTTCTTTGGTCTGGTGAGAGGTGACTCAGGAATCTCACTTGCTAGCTCTACAGATTCATGGATAATAGCTAGGGTTCTCTTCTTCTTCTTTTTAGTAACATCAACCTTTTGAGAGATTGATGCACTTGGCTGACTAGCCTCTATAGTGGTGTTTACAGTGGGGTTGCTGGATGGGATAGGGAGGCTTGGGTTAGACTGTGATGCTCCTTCAGTCTCAGCCTCCCCTGTCCAGGAAAGAGCATGGTATATGGGCTTATCAAGTGGATAAGACTCGAATGTGTCCTGCATATGCTTGGTCACACTCAAGATCACATCCACTTGATTCCTTGTGTCCAATGAACCAAACAGAATTTTGGACATGGACTTGGAATAAGCCATCTTTGATTTATCAATACCCTCCAAGTCATGGACATTAGCATCAAGATAATTTAAAATAACTTGAAGAAAGCGAGGGTAAAAGATGTCATTACCTCTTCCACGGACTGTCCTCCCTAGCCTTTGAGCCAATTCCTTGAGGATTATTGCTCCAACATTGATTTCCTGATTGTAGGCTAGGGAATAGGCCAGCTTCACAGCAATGTGACTGATATGGTCCCATCCTGTCTTTCTGCAAAGGAACACCTTCTGGAGTGCATCAAATAGAAATGACCACTCCCTTCTTACAAATTTCTTGTTCAGCTTTCCAGTATCTATCTCATCTGCATACCGAATGAGGGTCATGAAGTCTACTATTTGAGCATCAGTAGCTTCTTGGTCATGACCCGCCACCTTGAACCCCAATGCTTCATTTATTTCCTTTTCCCCAAACTGGAAGTGTTTGCCTCCAATTGAACAAGTAACCTCCTGGAATGAAGTTCCATCTTCTCTTGCCATTGTTGATACCAACGCCGTTCGCCAAAATCCTTCCAACACATCGACATACAGTGTAGGGTTCAAGGTTAGGGCTTGGCTGAGGTAGGAAGTGTTCAAGAACCGTACAAAACACTTGTACCTTGGTTTAGCCTCAGCCTCAGAGGGAATGGTGAGAAGATTGGTTTCTTTGGGGATGGTTAGAGGAATAGAGGATGATACTGTTTGAGATTTGGGTGTCATTTCAAGAGAGAGAGTGGAAATTAGAGTAGAGAATTTGTGCTTAGGTTAGAAAGTTTGAGAGCAATAGACAAGATGAAAAGTTGCAAACGGTTAGAAAAAGGTATTTATATGATAGAGACACTGCGATATGGAGTTATGAATGTGTACAGTCTATCTGTATGTCGCGAAGTCAAAAGTGGCCTGTACCGCAAAGTCTTGCAAAGTATATCGCATAGTCTCAAGAATGAACTAAGTCGCAAAGTCCTCAAGATGAAAGGATCGGGGAGACTTTGCGATATAGTGAAAATACCCTGTCTAAAGCTCTCTTTTAGGAATTTTAAGCAATTTGTCAGACTTTTATCAAATTTTGAAATAAAATTAATTTAAATCAAAATTCTGTCAACTATGGAGACTTGTCGATATAGTTATTCTAAGTCGCGAAGTCATAAAATTAACTATGTCGCAAACTCATGAAATGAACTATGTCGCGAAGTCTCACAATCTCAACAGTTTGCGATATAAGTCTGTTTAATTTGAACTATGTCGTGAACTCTGAAAATCATCTATATCGAGATGTCTCAAAAGCTCACAACTCCACTAACAAATATGATTTTGAAAAATATGCAGTAAAATACTGAAATATTTATAAATCATATCTCAGCTAATTTTCACTCCAAACAAATAGATCATTTAAATACAGTGAAAATTTACTGCTGCAACAATTACCTAGCATACTTACTTGGAACAACTAAATGAAGGATTGAGCATTCCAATTTCACTCACAAGTCTGTTGAAGACTGCTTCATTCAGAGGTTTAGTAAATATGTCAGCTAATTGTTTCTCAGTTGGAACATAAGAGACTTTTATGGTACCATTTGCAGCATGTTCCCTAATGAAATGGTACCTGATCTCAATGTGCTTTGTAGTATAATGATTAACAGGATTTGCAACTATGGATATTGCACTAGTATTATCACACATTAGAGGAATGTGTTCTAACACTAGCCCATAATCCATTAGTTGATTTCTAATCCAAAGCAATTGAGCACAGTAACTTCCAGCAGCAATATATTCAGCCTCAGTTGTGGATGTTGCTGTGGACTGTTGTTTCTTACTAAACCAGGACACTAACCTTTGACCTAGGAATTGACAGCTTCCAGAGGTGCTCTTCCTGTCAATCCTACATCCAGCATAATCAGAATCTGTGTAACCAACCAGGTTGAACCCAGTGCCCTTTGGATACCATAGCCCAAGATTAGGAGTCCCCTTCAGATATTTGAAAATTCTTTTGATGGCCATCATGTGAGATTCCTTGGGATCAGACTGGAACCTTGCACAAAGGCATGTGGCAAACATGATGTCTGGCCTGCTAGCTGTGAGATAGAGTAGGGATCCAACCATTCCTCTATAGACCTTGATATCAACTCTCTTGCCTTTCTTGTCTTCATCCAGCTTGATTGCAGTAGACATAGGAGTTTTAGCTGGGGATGACTCTTCTAAACCATATTTCTTTAAAAGATCCTTGACATACTTAGATTGGTTTATAAAGATGCCATCCTCCCTTTGATGTACTTGCAGGCCTAGGAAGTAAGTTAACTCTCCCATCATACTCATCTCATATTTACTTTGCATCAACTTAGAGAACCTTTCACAGAGTTTTTCATTTGAAGAGCCAAAGATGATATCATCCACATAGATTTGAACAAGAATGATATCATTTCCATGCTTCTTGAAGAATAGGGTTTTGTCAATTGTACCCCTAGTAAATTGATGCTCAAGGAGGAATTGAGATAGAGTTTCATACCAGGCTCTTGGTGCCTGTTTGAGTCCATAGAGCGCCTTGAGCAGTCTATACACAAAGTTTGGGAAGTCTTCACTTTCAAAGCCAGGTGGTTGAGACACATAGACTTCTTCAGCAAGATCACCATTGAGAAATGCACTTTTCACATCCATTTGATACACCTTAAAATCTGAGTGAGCTGCAAAAGCCAGGAAGATTCTTATGGCTTCCAGTCTAGCTACAGGTGCAAATGTCTCATCATAGTCAATGCCTTCTTGCTGACAATATCCTTTGGCAACCAGCCTTGCTTTGTTTCTTACTACCACTCCTTCTTCATCCATCTTGTTTCTGAACACCCATTTGGTGTCAATAACATTCTTTCCTTTTGGAGGTGGCACTAATTCCCATACTTTGTTTTTCTCAAATTGATTCAACTCTTCTTGCATGGCAACAATCCAGTCAGAATTCTTCAAAGCTTCTTCAATTAATTTAGGTTCCTCTTGTGACAGAAAGCAGCTATACAGACATGTATTTAATGTTGCCCTTCTTGTTCTAACTCCCTCACTAGGATCTCCAATGATTTGATCCCTAGTGTGGGCTCTGTCCCATTTCCTTGTGTGCCCCTGTTCATTTCCTTGATCTGTTCCAATCTCATTTTGGTTGACAGTTGCATTCTCTTCTTCTCCCCCTGTGTTTGTGAATCCTTGCACAGGTGTTTGAAGAAGATTGTCAACTTCAAGAATTTCATTTTCTAGAACAGTTTGAACAGGGGGTTCATCTTCACTTTCAGAATCCTCAAGATAACCTTGATTCTCAAATCTCAATAGCACACTGTCTTGATCACTTGTTTTCAGTCCTGGAGTTTTCTTGTCATCAAAGGTAACATCCATGCTTTCCATGACTTTGTGTTGCTCAGGTACAAACACTCTGTATGCTGTCCTTTCCAGAGAGTATCCAATGAAGATACCTTCAAATGCCTTAGCATCAAATTTTCCAACATGCTCAGAGGTATCTTTCATCACAAAGCACTTGCTTCCAAACACATGCAGGTGCTTGAAGGATGCTCTTTTTCCAGTCATTAATGAGTAAGGAGTTTTGCCAGACTTCTTATTGATTAATGTTCTATTTTGCACATAGCATGCTGTGTTAACAGCATCAGCCCAAAAGCTAGTGGGTAGCTTTGCATCCAGCAGCATTGTCCTTGCAGCTTCAATGAGAGTTCTATTCTTTCTCTCAACTACTCCATTTTGTTGAGGTGTTCTAGGAGCTGAGAATTGTTGAGAAATTCCTTTATCTTTGCAAAACTCATACAATGTTGAATTTCTGAACTCAGTCCCATTATCACTTCTCAAAGCAACTACAGAGGAACCAGTGCTTTGTGCTTCTTTATCAACTCTCTTGATATGCTCTATTATGACTTGGGGTGCTTCATCCTTGGAGAATAGGAATTCCACCCAAGTATATCTTGAATAGTCATCTACCATCACTAGAGCATATTTCTTTTTGGAGAGGGACATTACATTCACAGGGCCAAATAAGTCCATGTGAATTAGTTGCAGAGGTTTTGAGTTTGTATTGAGCAACTTGTTCTTGTGACTTGATCTTTTAATCTTCCCTTTCTGACAAGCTTCACATGCTCCATCTTGCACAAACTCCAAGGCAGGCAAATCCCTGATGAGTTCTCTCTTGGTTAGAGAGTTCATTGCCTGAACATTCAAGTGAGACAGTTTCTTGTGCCACAGCCAGAATTCCTCATTTGTGGCTTTTGTGTAGAAACAACAAATTTCTCCCTTATCTGCAGCCTTAAGATTAGCTACAAACAAGCTTCCTTTCTTCACACCAGTTAGAACAACTTCACCACTTTCCCTTTTTGAGATTGAGCAAAGGTCTTCATCAAATTCCACTTTGAAGCCTCTGTTGGTAAACTGTCCAATACTCAAGAGATTATGCTTCAGTCCTTCAACAAATGCTACATCTTCAATAATGACATTTCCAGATTTAACACTGCCATATCCCATTGTATAACCAATGTTGTCATTTCCAAAGGTTACTGATGGGCCAGCCTTCTCCTCAAAATGTGATAGCAGGGCCATATCACCAGTCATGTGACTTGAGCATCCACTGTCCAAGATCCATATGACTCTTTTATTCCTGTTGCCCTGCATTCACAAAGTGACTAAGTTGTTTTTGGTACCCACACTTGGTAGGGTCCAGATGATTTAGAAACATTTTGATTAATAATTCTTCTGTCATAAATTGCATTTCTCATAGTAGGAGACTTCACTTTTTCTGTGGCTTTGGAGTTTACACTCTTAGGCTCACATGAAGTTTTCACCCTCTCAACCCTGATTGGGGACCCTGTCCTATGAGAATGTATGTGTGTGTGTGATTCACCAGATTGTGCAGAGTCAAGTTTATGTTTAAGAGATAAACAGTTAGCAATCACAGTCACATAGCATGTCATGCAGTTTGGCTTACCACAGAAAGAATCATGACTAGAATTTATGCTTGCAGAAAGGTTACTTAGGTTGTCAACTTCAACAATTTCAGGCTTACTACACTTATGAGTCAAATGATTAACAGATAGGCATTTTTGACATTGTTTCCTGGGAGCATTTGGCACATAAGCATAGTTGTTTCCTTTGTTAACACCAACTTTACCATTTCTGTTTTGTTTCCTTTTCTTAACAACTTCTTTCTTTGCTTTAGGACTCTTGACAAGATTGTCTTTGGTCTCTTTCTGATTGACAAGTTCAGGAAAGGAAGAAGTGTTCTTAGCAGCCTCATCTTCTTCAAGTAGTTGTTGCTTGATGATCAGTAGTTCCTCATCAAACTCAACAACACTCTTTCTGAAGATGGGCAGTTCAACACTTGACAGAATGGTTGGGGCATTTTTGTTTGTAAAAGTTTCCTTTCCTTTGCCCTTGACCTTCTTCCTTCCCTTGTCATTATCATAGTCAAAACCAACTCCAACCTTGCAGTCTTCAGTGTGTTCCTTGTGGTAGGTTTGAATAAGTTCAGAGGAGTTTTTGAAGCTTCTTAGTTTCAGTTCAGTTTCAGCAATTTGTTCTCTAAGGGCTTTCTCTATCTGCTCAGCACAAATCACTTTGTTTTTAAGATACTCAACCTCCTTTTTCAAACCATCCAGGTTCACAACCATTAACTCAAGTTGCTCATTCTTTTCTGTAAGCTCAACATTCTTAGCAGTTAGTCTGTCAATTTCTTCATTAGCTACTAACATGCTAGTATGAATATTAAACATCTCAGTGCTCATATCTTCAACAGTTTGCTTATATTGAAGGGGAGTCATATCAAGAGAAGTAAGAATAGGTACCTGACTTGAATCACCTTCATCAGAAAATGCCATCAAGGCATAGTTTGAGTACTCTTGTTCTTCTTCTTCATCAGAGTCATCCCAGCATTTTCCCTCAGCAATAAAAGCTTTGCCCTGTTGTTTCTTGAGTAGAGCCTCATACTTAGCTTCAAGCTCTAAGTATGCTTTGTCCTTCTTGACTTGTTTAGGCTTTTTGCACTCAGTGGCAAAATGCCCAAGTTCATTGCAGTTATAGCACCTTATTTTGGTCCTATCCACACTTCCTGTCTTGTATCCACCTTTAGCAGCACCAGCAATCCCTTTTCCTTTATTGAAGGTGTTTGAGCCACTAGATCCACCAGTGTTTCCATTATTGAACTTGGACCTAAATGGCTGCTTTCTTTTAAACCTTATGTTAGGATACCTCCTAGCCATATAAGCAAAAGATTTGTTTTCCATTTTGTCCAGCTCATCTATACTGTAGAACTCATCCTCTTCAGGTAAATCATACACAACCTGAGTTTCATCACCAGTGTCTTCAACTTCCAGTTCCTCAATCTTGACCTGACTGATTTTAAGAGAGTCCATTCTTTGACTTAGGTTGTCAGCAATAAGTGCACAAGAGGTATTAGCCACTAATCCTTGCTTTGCTTGAATAGATCTCTTTTGAAACAGCTCTAACTCATATGTCTTTAAAACACCATACAACACATCAAAACCAATCTTTGTCAGATCTCTTTCTTTAAGGGAAGAGATTCTTGGTTCCAAGTGATCTGGCAGAGTTAGTAGAAACTTCATATTGAGCTCTTCTATTTCATAGTGTTTGTCATAGAGTTTGAGCTCGTTTATCAGCTTGTTGAATCTCTCAAACACTTCTGTGATTCCCTCTTTTGGCTGAGCCATGAAGGCTTCATATTGTGAAACAAGAATCTGCTTCTTGTTCTTTCTTACTTCAGTAGTTCCTTCACAGAGCACTTCTATAAGATCCCACATCTTCTTGGCACTAGTACAATGAGCAACAGTGCCATACATGTTGAAGTCCATAGATTCACAAATGATAAGTTGAAGATGTCCATCCAATGCTACTTTTTCCTTTTCAGGATCAGTGTATTTTAAGGGATCTTTGGGCACATGTTTTGCTGGTACAATCTCAGTGCCAATGGTTGTTTCACCAATCTCGATCATTGGAATGAAGGGACCATGCTTTAGAATATCTAAATACATGGGGTTAGAAGCTTTGATGAAAAGCAACATCTTCTTCTTCCATAAACTGTAGTGCTCCTTGTTAAAGGGAGGAATCTTGATACTGCTTAGTTTCTGTGAACTCATTCTTGATCTTTTCCTGTTTGTACGTTAACAGCCTACGCTCTGATACCATTTGTTAGAAATGAATACTACTAGAAACTAGACAGAGGGGGGGGGGGTGAATGGATAGTTTGATATATTTTTAGTTTCTTGAAACCTAAGTAAACAACTGTATGTGATTATGATATGTAATATGCAGAAAGTAAATAACACACACAATCACTTTAATCTACTTTGTATAAGCAAATTAAATACTACAGCTTTCCAGGAAATTCACAATCGAATTTCTGGCTTCTAAACAAGAACAGTTTGAACTTGCTTGCTTACAGAGAAAAGAGCTTAGCAAATAACTATGTGTATCTCTCTTACCGCTTACAGTTGTGTGTGCACGATATATATATTCACCTATACAAACTAGGCACACACAATATTACACAGCTACCCCTTCTGAAAGTCCAACTTGTCCTGCCATAAGAAGTTCACTGTGTCAGGAAGGACCACCTGCTTTTCGGAGTCTTTCCCATTTCTGTAGCTGCTTGTCTCTTATCTTTCTCTCCAAGTTTAGCTGTAGATTCGCCATCTGTTCTTTGGACCACCTTGCCAGAACAAATGCTTCAGTATTTGTCTCCTTTGATTCTTGGTTCTGTACCTTGATTTGTCTTGTTATAAACGGCTAAGTGTTGATATCGTGAACTCCACTTTATCCCTGACTTCGCGATCTCCCTTGTGAGGACTACGCGATATAGCCTTTGAAGACTTTGCGACATAGGTCATTTGATGACTATGCGACATAGGTCATTTGATGACTATGCGACATAGGTCATTTGATGACTATGCGACATAAGGCTTCTGAGGACTTCACGATCTAGGCTCTTTTGACTTTGCTGACTTCAACACTTCACGACATGTGTCTTGAGGACTTCTCGACATAGTACAAAATGGACTATGCGATATAGTACTTCACGACATGGATATTGGTGACTTCACGACATAGCTTTCTTTTGACTTTGCTATATAATGCCTTAGACAAATTCCTGCAACTTATTTCTTCATAGCCTTATTCAACTCTATCCTGCTGCATGAACACTTCTGAACTTCTACCATGATAATTATTCAATGGCCTATATACAATCTAGATGCAAGAAACTTTACTAAGCTCATTATAAACCTGAGCATACATGATAAAGCTATTGTTCATGAGAACAAGACAAGTACATTTAGAGACCTATACTCTATCCCAGTGATAGAAATCAATAGGTCATGTAGTGTGACATAGTCACATAGTGTAGGCTTGTTAATAGTGGTATTCAGACATGTCTTGAGCCTAACATATTTTAAAATCTATTTTAATACTTTTATTTGACAATTACATTTTTCAACTAAAACGTGTCACATTTTCTATTTTTTCTTACTAAACCCCCTCTTTTTTCAAAAATATGACATGCAAATCGTTACTTTTATATTTTAAAATTCAACGAAAACACGTTACTTTCTATTTTTATTACTAAAACCCCTTTTTTCCAAAATATCACGGACAAACCGTTACTTATTTATTTTAAAATTCATTTTAATACTTTTAATTATTTTAAAATGTTTAACACGCCTACTTATTTTTTTTAATAAATGCAATTAATAAAATATAAAATATAAATAATAAAATTAACAATTATTAAAAATAACTTGTGCATCGTACGGGTTTTAAGCTATATTATTAAAGACGGAACATTAAAAGTTTGGTAGTCGGATAGACGGACGGTCGGTAATTAGTGATTTTATTTAATTACACTTACTTATTTTTTTTTAAAAACTATCACTGAATAATAACATTATTTATAATCAACTACCTTTTCAGCTAAAATACATTACTTTTTTTTATTTTTTTTTTCTTACAAAATCCTCTCTTTTTCTAAAAAAAACACGAGCGATTATCTTTTTTAACAAAAACATGCTACTCTTTCTATTTTTTCTTACTAAAACCCCTCATTTTCCAAAAATATCACGGGTGATATGGTCAGAAAAGTAATTATAGAAATATAATTGACTAGTCAAACAAAAGGCCGATATTTAAGGCCCGACACCCTAATTATTCATTAATTTCGTAATTAATGGATAGGGAAAATATACAGCTCATAAAAAGAGTTCGAATTATGGCAAATTGGTCAAAGAAGGATCCAGAATTCCAATTAAAGGCAATTAATGAGTCATACCATTTATCGACAAGGAAAAGACTTATCCTGCAAGCAATACAATGCTTATCCAATATCAAAAAGGAGACTTATTCGCTAAGACTCCTAAACATACCATAAATACTAGGCTCCAGACGCCTATATAAGGTCCCTGATCCTACAATCAGAACTACGTCTTTGGCTTGATTCTCAATAACGATTTGAGATACGTAGGCATCTTGTGAGGACCAATTTATTCCGGAAACACGAGTGCAGCCATTAAAGCTCGAAGCTCATTAATCCTAGCATTAAATTCACAAAGCACGTTTTTTAATCCACAACATTTGGCGCCGTCCGTGGGAAGACAACATCAACCATGGCAAACACACGAAGGACAGCCCGGGATAATCAAACTCCTGAGGATCGCCCTATCACCTCTGAGGCTGACCAGCCACCGCCGACTACTGGCACTGAAGGGGCGAATATCCCCACCAACACTTAAGGACCGGAAATCCCGATTTCGGTTGAAGGGACGAATCCCCTGCAGATGGTCATTCATGGATCTAATCCACAAGAGACCGTTCACCAGCAACCGATTACGACTGCCCCGCTGCTCATGAATGCACCGAGGAGCCTTCAACTCCATACTACTGATCTCCCTCAATACGCGAATCAAACCTTGGGGATGCCAAGCTATGGCATGCCCCCTCGACCCATGGCGGGCGGTAGTGGAACTAATCCAATCTACCATGAGGCATATGTGCCCCCTTATATTCAAGGTCTGGGACCCCAAACTCGCCAGACCCCTTTCGTTCAAGATTACTCCGGCCCATACACCGAAGATGAGGGTTATACAACTGGGGAGGATGTCGCCCCAAGAAGGAGACGTTCTTCCCAGAAAAATCGGGAGCAACCCCAAACTACTAGGGAGAAACTTGCAGCCCATGAGGCAGAGACTGCAAGGCTCAAAAAACTCCTTGCTGAGGAAGAGGCCGCTCAATCTCAGGGTCGAACGACTGAAGGGATCCCGATAATCAACTTGGATCCACCGACAAGGAGAACCAAGAGGGCCGAAGCCCCAAGGGGTGATACTAGTATTCTGTTGCCCCTAGGAGATCATGATGATCCTACACCACCGTTTACTCAAGACATCATGAAAACGGATATATCCAGAAAATTTAAGATGCCTTCGATCAAAGCCTATGATGGAACGGGAGATCCCGCAAATCATGTAAGGACCTTCTCCAATGCACTGCTGTTGCAGCCAACCAACGATGCGGTCAAGTGTAGGGCGTTTCCACAAACCTTGGCAGGCATGGCCCAACGTTGGTATAGCCGTCTACCTCCCAACTCTATTGGGTCATTCAAGGAACTAAGCAAGGCTTTCATCAATCAGTTCATTAGTGGAAGGGTGCATGAGAAAAGTTCTGCATCGCTCATGGCAATACGTCAAGGAAAGAATGAAGCCCTAAGGGACTACATCAATCGATTTACTCGGGAGGCTTTGAAAGTCCCGGACTTAGAGGACAGAGTGGCTATAATAGCCCTGCAACAAGGAACTACCGATGACCACTTCAAAAGGTCGTTGGCTAAACATCCACCCGAGAGCATGCTGAAACTCCAAGATAGGGCCGGAAAGTACATCAAGGCTGAGGAAAGCATGAGAAAGTATGAACCCACCGCTGGTGACAGTGGAAACTCAAAGAAAAGGAAAGAAACTCAGGAGTACGACGTCAAGGAAAAGTTTGCCAGAACATCAAAGAACTCCGATTCTCCTCCCAAGAGAAACAATTTTGGGCCAAAATTCACAGAATATGCAAGATTGAATACTCCCAAGAGTCAAATTCTGATGGAGATAGCCAAAGAAGAAGATATCAAATGGCCAAAGCCAATGAGGGCTGATTTGTCCAAACAGAACCAAAATCAGTTTTGTCGGTTCCACAAAGAAGTCGGTCATGACACCGATGATTGTAGGCAATTGAAATATGAGATTGAGTTTCTGATACGAAGAGGAAAACTCAGCAAATTCACCAAGGATGGAAATCAAGGGAGTCAAAGAGGAAATTATGAAAGGAAGGATTACGACAGAAGGGACAACGACCAAGATCGTAACCCTAAGCCCCGAGGGCCCGCTATCAACATGATATTCGGAGGACCAACTGCTGTTGGGTCCTCCCGAAACTCAAGAAAGGCTTATGCCCGAGAGGTAATGACTGTGGTTGGAGAAGCACCGAAGTGTGCCAGAACAGAAGTGTCAATAGGTTTTGACGATTCAGACTAGGAAGGGGTGAAGTTCCCCCATGATGATCCTCTTGTCATAGTACCTGTGATAGGCAACTCCGAAACAAAAAGAGTCTTGGTTGACAATGGAGCTTCAGTGGATATCTTGTTCCACGATGCCTTTATCAAGATGGGTTACACAGACTCTCAGTTGACCCCCTCGAATATGCCCATATACGGATTCAATGGGGTGGAATCAAAAGTGGAAGGCACTATCCAACTCCCGATGACCATGGGGCAAGGGATGAATACGTCTACTCAGATGTTGAACTTCATAGTTATAAAGGCAACTTTAACCTACAATGCAATCCTGGGAAGGACTGGTCTTCATGCGTTCAAGGCCGTTGCCTCATCTTATCATCTGAAAATCAAGTTCCCAACGAGGAATGGGATTGGTGAAGAACAAGGAGACCAAAAGATGGCTAGAAGTTGTTATGTAGCCGCGCTAAGGCCTGATGGAATCGGGGGGCAGGTTCTCCCCATTGAAGACATGAATATCAGCGACAACGAGGACATAAGGGGGAAACCGGCTGAGGACTTGGTCCCAATTCCCCTAGTCCTAGGAGAACCGGAGAAGCGGCTGACATTCCAGGGATTGATCCCCAATTGATAACTCATAAATTGAATGTGGATCCTGAAAGGAAGACGGTGAAACAGAAAAAGAGAAGTTTTGCTCCAGAAAGGCTCGAAGCCATTAAACAAGAAGTAGAGAAGCTTTTGGAAGCCGGGTTCATTGAGTAAATCCAATTCCCAGAATGGTTGGCTAACCCCGTGATGGTCAAAAAGGCCAATGGAAAATGGAGGATGTGTGTGGACTTCACTGACTTGAATGATTCATGTCCTAAGGATTGTTTTCCCTTACCAAGGATTGATGCATTAATAGATGCTACAGCTGGACACGAGATGCTCAGCTTCATGGATGGCTTAAGTGGATACAACCAAATCAAAATGCACAAGGATGACATCTCCAAGGTATCATTCATCACTGACTTTGGTGTTTTCTGTTATCTAGTCATGGCATTTGGACTTAAGAATGCATGGGCAACCTACCAAAGATTGGTGAACAAAATTTTTGGACACCTAATTGGAAAAACCATGGAGGTCTACGTAGATGACATGTTAGTCGAGAGCCTCGATAAGGTCGATCACATTGAGCACCTCCGAGAGGCATTTGAAGTGCTAAGGCACCACAAGATGATGTTGAATCCAGCTAAGTGTGCCTTTGGTATGGGCTCGGGAAAGTTTTTAGGCCTAATGGTTTCCAAGAGAGGAATCGAGGCCAATCCTGACAAAATCAAAGCAATTCTAGACATGGAACCACCAAAAACTGTCAAGGATGTCCAAAAACTAACGGGAAGAGTGGCAGCATTGGGAAGATTTATCTCCAAATCAGGAGAGAAGTGCTTATCTTTCTTCAAAGCACTCAAGAATGTGAAAAACTTTGAATGGACAACTGAAAGCCATGAGGCCTTTGAGGCCCTGAAGAAATACATGGCTGAGGCACCACTGTTGGCAAAGCCCAAGCCAGGGGAAATTCTCTATTTGTACTTGGCGATCTCTAGCACAACCCTTGGAGCCGTTTTGGTAAAAGAAGAATTGAAGGTTCAGAAACCCATCTACTATATGAGTAAGATTCTACATGGGGCAGAAATAAACTACTCAACGATTGAGAAGTTTGCCTTAGCCTTGATAATGGCCTCAAGAAAGCTACGCCCGTACTTCCAGGCTCACAAGATAGAGGTCTTGACTCTTGACTGATCAACCTCTAAGAAACATCTTGCATAGCCCCCAAGTTAGTGGAAGGTTGATCAAATGAGCCATTGAATTGGGCGAATTCGACATCAAGTATAAGTCTCGAACAGCCATAAAAGCTCAAGCACTCACTGACTTCATGGTTGAATGTACCATTGACAACCAAAGAAGTCGGGGGGGGGGGGCAGGAAGTAATAGTGGAGGATGAGAAAGATCAAGAGATGGATTTCAAAGAGTGTTGGGTGCTCTATTTTGATGGAGCATCAAAAACAAAATCGAGTGGAGCCGGTTTAGTGCTACAAAGTCCTGATGGATTCCTCATAGAGTATGCACTAAAACTTGACTTCCCAACGACCAACAATGAGGCTGAATATGAAGCTCTGATAGCTGGCTTAGGGCTGGCTGGAGCCTTGAGAGTTAAAACTTTAAAAGTATGTGGAGATTCGAGGCTAGTGGTTTCCCAAGTAAATGGGGAATTTGAGGCCAGAGATGAAGTCATGGCCAAGTACTTGAAACTTGTCAAGGCCATCATGACTCAGTTTGACGAATGCTATGTAGAGCACATTCCAAGGGAAGAAAACGTGAAGGCTGATGCCTTGTCTAAATTTGCTTCTTCCGAAATTGAAAACTATGCAGGGAGTGTCTACTTCCAAGTCTTGAAGACCCCAAACATAAGGGAGATCTATCCAAAACTTTGGTCTGGTTCTCGGTACCGCTAAAACAATCTCAACCGTTGATTCTAATATTTTTAAAATTAAACAATCAAGATTATATTATATAAAAATAGAAATTATTATCTAAAAATGATATCAGTCAAAAGTGGAAGTATTAGTATTAGAATTGGATTTGAAGGCTCCGTTTGTTTTGTTGGAAAATATTTTCTGAACTTTCCAGCATTTGTTTGGCCTTTGGAAAATATTTTCCAGGAAAATGTCTTTTGTGTGTTTGTTTGACGTTTTAGAAAATATTTTCCAAGTTTTCCTGTGTTTGTTTGGTTTTCGGGAAAAGAAAATATTTTCCAAGAGTAGAAAATTTCTTTAAGAAATTGATGAGTTTTTGGAAAATGATTTCCTCTTTTCAGAACGGGAAACTATTTTTCAAAATGAACAATTTCTCACTTTTATTCATAATTTTTTATGGAATTTTTTTCAGAGATATTTTTCACGAAATTTCTTTTCGAGAAATTTTTTCAGGGAAGTTTTTACCAAAAAAAAAAAAAATTCGGGAAATTTTTTCCAAGAAATTTTTCCCTTTCGGAGAAATTTTTTCTGTGAAATATTTTTCTAGAAATTTTTTCCCGAGATATTTTCCCAAATTTTTTTTGCCAAAAACTTTTTCTAGGAATTTTTTTCGGACTCAATTAATTTTCCAAGAAAAACTTTTCAAGAACTTTTTGGAAAATATTTTTTGGAAAAAATATTTTCCAGAAAAATAGTTTACATGAAAAATATTTTTCCAAAATCAAGTTATTTTCCGGCAAACAAACGGAGCCGAAGTTATTATAACTATTACATTAAATCCTTATATATAATAAGCGTAAGAAAGATCTTATCCAACCAAGCTACTCCAAATTATCTAGGAAGGGGAGATGACTAAGAAAATTTGTGTGTTGAAAAGTACGATCACTGGGAATCAATATAACAATTTTGTGAAAGCAATGACTATTCTATGTGCAAGTTTCTGTAAATAATGTTATTTGTCAAATCTCGATCGAATAAATTATATCTTATATATAATAACCATAAGAGAATCTTTCAATATTAATTAATTTTGAGAAAAAATATTAATTAATAAATTACAATATACACGTTGGTAATTTCTCACCAGACTTCAATTAACCCCACTCAGGTTTTGTAAAACACACCTTAAACTCAATCTGATACAATATTAAAATATGTTATATACGTAAGTTTAAGGTTCAATTTCTACCAACAATATGTTAAAATTAGCATTAATATTGCATCAATTACGTACTATAATATTGTATTTTAAGATTAGAAAAAATAAAATAGATAAATATTACTTAAAAAATTGAAATAATAAAAATATTTAAAAGCAACCCGTGCTTCACACGAGCTATAAGCTAGTTAGAGTAAAGGAGTTAACGCGTGGCGTGGTCGTCAAGGCAAATTTGTCATTTTAGAAATATTATTAGTATACATATTTTTTTAATTATATTAAAAAAAATTATTAAATTATACATTTTATTCTATAAATTATGAATAGGATTTATAGATATTAAGATTTATATATATATATATATATATATATATATATATATATATATATATATATATATATATATATATATATATATATATATATATATATATATATATATAAAGGAGGATACGCGAGATGTTAGGTGACGCCCTAAGATTGTCTCAATCTATTTTTCTAATTTTATAGAATTTTTGAATTTTAGATACTAATAAATCAAAAAAATATCATTTAACATATTAGAATTAGAATATGTGTTCGAATTTATTGAGGAGAATAGTTCGAATTTATAGCGAAATTCGAAGTTCTATTTGAAGTAGAATATGTGTTTGAATTTGCAGAGAGGATGAGTTCAAATATAAAAGAAGTACTTGCAAAGTTTTATTTGAAGTAGAATAAGTGTTTCAATTTATAGAGGAGAAGAGTTCGGATATAAAAGAAGTATTTGCAATTAAAAGTTCTATTGGAAGTATAATAAACGTTTGTAATACATAACTAAAATTTCTATTTGAAGTAGAATATATGTAAAGTTGTATAAGTATTTTTTTAACGAAAGAGTGGCTCATTAGAAAAAAGTATGATAACATGAAAATTAATATATAAGACAAGTATATATTTAATATATTAAATTTGAGATTTTGATATTAAAAAGGAAAGCGTGTTTCACGGGAGGACGACTTTTTAGCGAGAACCGAGTAGTTTTCATAATTTAATTGATAGAGTTTTTTAAAAAAAATTATTACGCCGCTGCGAAGCGCTACTTTTTTCAAATAGTTAATTATATATAGTGTAATGAAGTTATTGTGCAAAAAAATAGAGAATGTAAATTTAATAATTTTAAAATTAGGAAAACACGAAATTTCAGGAAAAAAACATAATAACAATTAAAATAATAAAGATTAATGTTAAAATTTTAAGTATCATCAACATAATGAGTTTGCAAACACTATTTTGCAGTTATTTAAAAATCAAAATTAAAATATAATTTAATTTAACTTAAAAAACTAATAAATAATATTTATAAAATATCTGGTATAAAGCTAGTAATAAAACAAGAGGGGCAATGCACTTTACCGAATAAAGGACGAAACGACAGCGTATAAGAAATTTAGGGTTCCGATTAAATTGGATGCCAAATAACGGAGTACACTAATAAAATGAAGGGTTGTCTTGTCACACAAAGGCTTGCTTAAACCCTAAACGTAAAACCCCGTAGTTTAGTTTCCTTGGGTATTCAAATTCCGGCGCCTCTCTCTCTCTCTCTCTCTCTCTCTCTCTCTCTCTCTCTCTCTCTCTCTCTCTCCTCTCGCTCTCTCTCTTGCACACAATTAATTAATTATATAAATTGATTGATTATAGTATGCCAGTAAAGATCATCGAGAAACTACGCCTCTTAAACCCCACATTTGCGATCATCATGAAGACTAAACCCCCACCAACACCTAAACCTAATCGAGGAGGCCTCTTCTCTCGGGTCTTCCCCCACAAGCTCAAGTACCAATCTTTCTCCAAGAGATTAGGTTTTCCTATGCTAAATCACTCCCAATTTGCCCATGTTCGTACCTTTTCCACTCGTGATGTTAAGGCTTCCAAGAGTTTAATAGAGGATGAAGCTGAACTTAGTGATTGGGTTAGTGATTTGAGGTCTGATTCATTTCTTGCTAACAAGTCTAAGCCGTTGTATAGTGAGAGTGATGATAATGCTGATTTTGGTAGACCTAGCAAGGGGGATTTTTCGGGTAAGAGAAGGAGAGACGGAGGTGATTTTGCCGGCAGAAGAGGTGGATTTTCGCGGGATTCGTTTGATTCTAGGGGTAATGGGCGGTCGGGTGGTTCAAAAGATTATGGTATGTCAAGTAGAGGAAGAGGAGGTTCTATGAATGGTGAAAGGGGAGGTAGAGATTTTGATTCTGATGATTACGGAAGGGGAGGTGCATCAAATAGAGCAAGGGGAAGGGGAGGTAGAGATTTTGATTCTGGTGATTATGGAAGGGGAGGTGTATCAAATAGAGCAAGGGGAAGGGGAGGTAGAGATTTTGATTCCAGTGATTATGGAAGGGGAGGTGTATCCAATAGGGGAAGGGGAAGTCGAGATTTTGATTCTGGTGGTTATGGAAGGGGAGGTGTATCAAATAGGGGGAGGGGAAATCGGGATTTTGATACTGATGACTATGGAAGGGGAGGCTCATCGAAAAGAGGAAGGGGAGGTCATCGTGACTCATTTGACTCCTCTTCAAGGGATTCAAAATTAGGAAATAGAGGGGGTAGAGGTTCGGAAATAGGATACAGGGGGGACAGAGGGGGTGGGCGTGGAGGGACGAGGACAGGTAGTTCCGTTTCCAAGAGAGGAGGTTTAATGATGTCAGATACAGATGACTTTGATGAGGATGAGGACGAGGTTGAGGATTCGGACGAGAGTGTAGAGAAGGTAAGAGGTAGTTTTCGAGAATTGATTAGTGAAGACAATAGCGAAGACGACAGTGAATCAGTTGATGACGAAGAAGATGATGATGAGGCTTCCAAGAATGCAAGTTCTTTCTCAAGAATGGAAATTAAAGAAAGCCCCAGTGCTTCACCTGAGAGTTCACAAGGAGGAAGTGATTCTTACCTAAGTGAAACAAGGTAGTTACAAATTATATGATGAATGATCAATCTTAACAGTGGTATCAAATACTATAAGCTTTCTGAAAATTGGACAGGGAACATACTTTCACCATATATCAAATATTAACATAAACTCCCGCACAAACAATTAATTAGAAAAAGAAAATAAGTCTCGTCGGCTATAATATTTATGTAGAAGTACTATAGATAGTACTTTTGCTAAGAACTTGGAAGGTTGCTTAATCATAATGAAGCTGTATCCGAAGTTGGTTTGTGCAAGTATAATGCTGAACATTAGGTAAAAGGGAGACTCTACGTTGCGGGTATGGAGGGCTATAGAACCCCTTAAGCTCGATATATGTAATTCAGTTTAATTTGTTGATAGCTAAAAGCATCATAATTTTCGTTCCCCTAAAAGTTAATGTGTCCATAATTTGTATAACAATTCCATGCAGAATTTTATTGACTTTTAGTATAATAATATATTGTTTCCCTCGATAATGTTATGTCATGACTCAAATACCATATTGTAATTGCTAGTTTGAAAGTTATTTAATGTACTTTGTTATTGTTATAATTTGATATTTACAAGGTTATATTTTATTTTCGTTGTAAGCCTTAATAATTGAGTTTTTAGTCTAAATATCTAATACAGGCAACATTGCGGTAGAGGTTCAGTAATAAAGCAGGCATGTATCATATTGTCTGTGAATTATTAGCAGCTGTAGAGAATTTTTACGTTTGTAGAGGTTGTAATGTCAATGTCCATAAGTTATTAGATATTGCTTGTTTCACTTGCTCATATTGGTTTATAAGTCCATTTTTTGGAACATAATAGGTTTGATCAGTGCTCGGTGTCTTCCTCATCACTAAAAGCAATTAAAGATGCTGGGTATGAGAAGATGACTGTTGTACAGGCGGCAACACTTCCTGTTATTCTCAAAGGTTTCTTCTTGCAAACACATTCTTTATTAGCAGAGTGATTTTTCTCAGAATCTTGGTCTAGACTTACTTATATACATTAGCTAAATAATCTTACTTTTCTTGAACAGTTTCTATAGCTTGTCTGTGAAAGTACCTAGACTTGGCTAAATACATTCACTTGGCTATAATACATATAGTTTACCACAAGTAATTAAACCCATTAGCTTTTAACTGTCTATAGGTTAGTTTTAATCTTCTTTCTTTTGTAGGTAAGGATGTGTTAGCAAAAGCAAGAACTGGCACTGGAAAAACCGTGGCCTTTCTGGTAAGAACTAAAACAAATCTTATAGATTATTTCTGAACCGATTTCTTTAAATTTATTTCTTGATTTGAATATGATTTGTAAGGATTTGATAGCTAGAGGCATATAATTTTTAATATTGGCTGTTTTTATGTATATAGAAGAATTAGTAATGCTTGAGGCTCTTATTATTCTAATTTCTGAAACTTGATTTCAGCTCCCCTCAATTGAATTAGTTACAAAATCACCACCTGTTGATCGTGATCAAAAGAGACCTCCAATTATTGTGCTAGTAATTTGTCCAACTAGAGAGCTCGCCAGCCAGGCTGCAGCCGAGGCTAACAAATTGTTAAAGTATCATCCTTCCATTGGTGTTCAAGTTGTTATAGGAGGTACCAGGCTTGGTTTAGAGCAGAAACGGATGCAAACAAACCCATGCCAGGTGTGTTTCTTGTCATTTTGAGATGCTGTTTTTGAGCTAGATTATTTTTATGCCTATATATCTACTGTGTGTTAGAGGGAAAGTTCAATTTTAGTAACATAATATACTTGCTTATAAATCAAAATAACATTGCAAGGGCAAGTTAACAATGCTCTTCATATAATTAGCAAAACAGAAAAAGAATGAGAGATTAGCAAAAATACTACTTCTCGCAAACTTATTTGCAACTCTACTATCTTCCTGAAAGTATATGCAAAAATACGGTCGGCAACCGAGATTAACATGTGTTTATGTTTTTCTTAAATAGTTGCAACTGCATATGGTTGATTGTGGATGATTCCAGCGGTTTCATAATTGTTATGTTTTAGTTGCATTGAGTTGCAAAGTCGTATTTTTGCAAATTCTTGAATTTTTTTTTATTTTACAATAAATATTCAAAAAAAACCTTCATTGCAGAATATATGCCCTTCATCCCACTAATATAGTTTAATTGAAAGGATACTGTAAGCTCAAGGATGCAATGGCTTGTGCAGATATCTTAAATCTACAATATCGAGTATTGTTTTCAACCAGTGTATTTAAAATTTCCGTTATGTAATTAGCAAAAAAAAAAAAAAAATTCTGTTATGCTTTAGCCGCTTTCAACTGTACATTTTGTCACATTACACTGGTTCTCATGTGTGATTTAGATTCTTGTGGCTACACCTGGAAGATTGAAAGATCACATTGAGAATACTCCGGGGTTTGCCACTCGGCTGATGGGTGTGAAGGCCCTAGTTCTGGATGAAGCTGATCATCTGTTAGACATGGGATTCCGTAAAGACATCGAGAGGATAATAGCTGCTGTTCCTAAACAGCGCCAAACACTTCTTTTCTCTGCAACTGTTCCTCAAGAGGTTTGTTCTGATTTTAATGGCTGTCGTTCATAAATGCTTGTGTATCAGTTGTAGTTCTAAAGATAACTTTTTTTCTGAAGGTTCGTCAAATCTGTCACGTCGCATTGAAGAGAGATCACGAATATATTGACACTGTTCAGGGCAGTGAAGAGACTCATGCCCAGGTAGCCTATTTTAGCTGCTACAATTACATATTTTTTATTTGAGAATTCAGCTGGCATCTTGAAACTTCTATAATCATATGGTTCAGGTCACACAGACACATCTAGTTGCTACTATGGACCAGCACTTTCCACTTTTGTATGCTCTACTGAAAGAGCATATCGCTGATGATGTTGATTACAAGGTAATAATAGTTACAAGGAAAACATGTGATTGTTATATATATGATGAGTATACCTTTCTCAGAGGTGGCACTATTCTTTCTTTTATTACAACTGAAATAAAATGCAACATGTCAGAATGGTACCCTGTAGCTGACTTTGTCAAAAGAGTTCAACGATGCAAAAACAGTATTTTTATAAAGTGAAATGACATTGACGCCTAATATAAAATGTTCTTGAAGGTACTTGTGTTTTGTACAACTGCAATGTTTACCAGGCTTGTTGCTGACCTTCTTGGTGAGCTGAAGTTGAATGTCCGAGAAATCCACTCTAGGAAGCCTCAAAGTTACAGAACCAGGGTGTCTGATGAATTCCGGAAGTCAAAGGGTCTAATTCTGGTCACTTCTGATGTTTCAGCGCGCGGAGTGGACTATCCAGATGTTACACTTGTCATACAGGTATGACAATCATATCATGCTGATATAGTATGACAATCATATCATGCTGATATAAATTGCAAGTTGCAAAAATTTCCCTTGTTTACAGATAATGCCTTTTTCAAAATAATTACTACGTTTTGCTATATAAAAGTGATGTGATTTTAATATCCTCGATACAATATGTGCAACTATAGGTGGGTATACCTGCCGATAAAGAGCAGTACATACATAGACTTGGTAGAACTGGACGCAAAGGTAAGGAAGGGCTAGGCATACTGTTGTTGGCTCCATGGGAGGAATACTTTTTGTCCACTATTAGGGACCTGCCTATATCAAAAGCTTCCTCTCCTTCTGTTGATCCAGACACAAAGAAAAAGGTATGGTAACGGCCAACGGCCCAACGCCTTGTATGTTTATCACACATCATTTTTCTGTCCTGTTGTCTGTTACCCTACCTATACATGATTTCTAGTAGAAGTCTGCTGCCTAACAAGTATAAGCTGAACAGGTAGAAAAGGCGTTATCTCATGTAGAGATGAAAAACAAAGAGGCAGCATACCAGGCGTGGCTTGGCTATTACAATTCCGTCAAAAATGTGGGCAAGGACAAGTATAGACTTGTGGAACTTGCAAACGAGTTCAGCCGATGCATGGGGCTTGATAATCCTCCTGCAATATCCAAGCTCGTCCTCGGCAAAATGGGTTTACGAAATATCCCGGGTTTGCGCTCTAAATGATCAAATGGTTATAAAATGTTTAAATCATGAACATTAAATTATCTCGAAATCATTGTTCAGTCATTTTTGTTGGAGGAACAGTAGAATGCTCTTTATTATGCTTTTGTGAAAGGTCTTGCACGGTTGGTATCCCTTTGTTGGTTGAGGGATCCATCAAAGTGTAACTAGCATTTGTGCCCGGGCCTCGTATGAAAACTCATATATTTTGTTTTGTGATTTGTTATTTGGTAATCATATTGTGAAGCAAGTGACAATAGCACTCCCAGAAGCAGTGTCCACTGCAAACACCCCAGCTACTGAACTCAAAGTCCCCATTGGCAAGAATCAAGATCATCAAGGACAAAGTGTGCAAGCTTCGTGTATCTCTTGATGCCCAGTCTTTTTTTTTTTTGCTAAGTTAATAAGTAAACGGGATTTCTCTGTGTTTTTCGAAGGGCGCCAAAAGCACACTTCATTTGTAGATAATAAATAGGCTGTTGCGAATTAACCTAAGCAACCCTTTGCCACAATGCAAGAGTTCGCAAAAATTACAAATATAAATATCAAATATAATTTTATATCAGCAATCGAGTCTGCCTCTTCCACGACTACTCCCTTCATAGACGCAAACTTACAATGAATTACATAGTTGTTTTAGTGAAATAGTAAGATTCTAGTTGAGTACGTATTATCACCCAGAAATTAATTTATTAAAAATACATGTTATTATAGTAATTTTTTGCAGATATTTTCTAAAAGCCATTATTCAATTATAAAAAAAATATGTGCTATTCATTTTTAATGTAGAAGATGAAGACATTATTTATATCACTATAAATTACTAGAGCTAGAATACCAATTTTACATACTTCATATTAAGATAGAGATAAAGAAATAAATATATTAACCGTGACACATCAAGCCATATCATTTGATAATAATTTTTTATAATAATTTTTTGTGCCACTAGCACTACTCTAAAATATACTCCTCCGTCCCATTCATTTCTATACACTTTCCATTTTGGTACATCCCATTTATTTCTATACATTCCAAAAATAGTAACTTTTAATAATATAAAACACTATTACACCCACTACTTTCTCCACTGTCTCTATTCTATAACAATATAAATCACTATTACACCCACTACTTCCTCCACTATCTCAAATCTATTATTAAATATTGATAGGTCCCTCCATTTTACTCATTTTTTATATCTTTTTTTAGTTTACGTGTCCAATCTCAATGTATAAAATTCACTGGGACGGAGGGAGTAACACGTAAGTATGATTTTGAGCACAAGTGTAAATAAAATAGAGTTAAATTTATTCCAAGTACACTTGTTTCGAAGCAATCACCGCCGCATGATCCCAATCTTAGTTTTGTAGAAGAGTAAAATAAAATATTGATCTTACATATACGGAGTATATCACAACTGGCTCATATCCCAACTTGTTCCAGAAATAGCTTAATTTTTTTACTTATTTTTTTGAAAGAAATAAGATAAGTTGTTTTTAAAATCTTAGAAATTAAAATTTTAAAAATATTAAAAAAGTTAGAACTGTTTTCAAAAGAACAAATTATATATTTTAAAGTTGTTAAGTATTAAATAAGTGCACGCTTCTTAAATTTATAAGCATTTCTGGAAGCAACTTCAACCTGCCAGAAAAAATATTCATATCAATTTATAAACAACATTTGTGCGAAATACAGGGCCCATACTCACGTGCCATTAGTACATGTCTGAATGCCGCATGAAGCCCCATCTTCGTAGGTTATTCGGACAGTCTAAATGAATGTCTGAATCGGTGAGCGGAGGGATGTTTTCGGAGTTAAATCTCGATTTGTTACTCGCAACCGCTCTGGGGGGGGGGAGATTACGAATATTTCTTTCATATTTAAATGTCTTTTTTTAAACAGGATATATTTTAATGCTAACAATGTGCTAACACGCAGTTTTTTTAGATTTAATAATGCACCTAATAAAAAAAAAGTCCAGAAACTGAAAAAAATATATCCTAATGTCTGTTGAATTTTAATTTTGTTAATACTTCAATTAAATTTATTCCTAATTGAAATTTGTTAATTCTCGAAAATACTTTTTTCGAGAATATTTCTTTCATATTTTAAATGTTTTTTTAACAGAATATATTTAAATGCACCTAATATAAAAAAAAGTCCAGAAACTGAAAAAATCCTAATGTCTGTTGAATTATAATTTTGTAACTAGCCTAAAAACCCGTGCGAAGCACGGGCCTGCTTATTTACTGAAATAATTTTTCGCACGAAAATGTATATATATTGAAACAATTTTGTAATTAAAATTAATTTTGAATTTATCTTATATTTGTATAAAAAAATTTTAATTTTTTTTAATATTTAATAAGATTTCACAAAATTTGGAAAAAAAATCTATAAAATAAAGATCAAATTATTATTTTCATTTGACAAAATATTAATTTAGTTTTAAATGTCGTGAAATGCATTTTATCAAATTCAACAATTAAATATAATCTAAATGATTATTTTAGTATAGTTGTTCATATATGATATGGATGTATCTAAACTAATGTGTTTTTAACGAAATGACAATATACTTGTAAATAAAATATAAAGTTGGTCAGGTACGTAAGACTACACACCGTGATCACATCTTAAAATCTTTTAGTCTAAAGTCCGTATATAACATTAGTGTATGTAAATTAATATGATAACGTAACTGTGTCAAACCCAAGGCTTTGGGACTTGTTCATAGTGAGTATTATTGATATTAAGAACAAATAGAAACAATGTAAAATTTGAAACACGGTCGAACTATTGTTCTTGTTGCAATTATAATCAGGTTTACCGGAGTTTTCTATGTTGGAGAAAGTATAATTTGTAAATAGGTATTTTGTCTTAGTAGTTGTTGTTTGTTTTTCAGCGATCAATTGATTTGGTTTTTTTTATTTTTTTGCAGTCTAGAATATAAATCGTTAAATGCACACAATGTTGTTGTAATATAATCGAACACATGTGAATGAGATAGAGGATTTTAAAAAGAAGCTGAAGGTTGGTGCATCTTTGCACACTCTCACAAGACAAATACTTTGGGAGATGAGCACCTATTGCAATATGGAGTATTCATATCACGTGTTTATTTTTTTAACTTGGGAACTGATTTCGCACTTCTCTCTTGTGTCCATCACTGTATTAAATTATATGAACACACTTAGTACTTTAATAATATGTTTGGAATGTCGTTTTACAGTTACAAATTTTAATCCAATTTTTTTTATAAATGATCATCGTGTACTAATAATAATGTATTTTAACTTGACTATATATATGTATTTTATGTAATTAATTAAGCGTTAATAATATCGAATTCAAAATTCAAATCTCATTTCGATTAATTTAATATATATACATATATATTGGCGACCGGAACGCCCTTAAATTCATATATATATATATATATATATATATATATATATATATATATATATATATATATATATATATATATATATATATATATATATATATATATATATATATATATATATATATATATATATATATATTGAAATCTTAGATCCAACCATATATTTGAAAAAAGATTACATAATTGTTTTTGAGTATATTAACTTATGTACAAATTGGCATGGTTAATGATGCAATTTATAATTTATAGGATATAAAATTTGAGTTTTTGTCTACTTGATACAAATAAATATTATTTACAATATAAAAGTAATTCTATTATTTTTGGGTCAATTTTAGAACAAGTTGTTTTCGTGCTTATTTATTTATGTTTTTTTATATGTTATTATTTAAGAGATAATTGAAATAGAGTCCAAAATTTAAATCTCATATATATTAATTTGATTAAATATTTTTCGATCCAAACTCCTTTAAATTCACATTGTGTTTTTTTTTTAAATCGTAGATGCAATCATACAAACGAAACAGTAGTTACGTAAAAATTGTTAAATGTATTAATTAAGTTACTTACAAATTACAAATTAGTGCATAGATGATGCAAATTGTAATTTATATATAAAAAATATGAACCACTATCTATGTATAGTTGCATGGTTACATTTGCAAAAAACAAAATATGTTATAGATGAAAATATTCGTCTACTATTTTTAAAAACATTTAAAAGAAATTAAAACATTCGGCTATATATGTATTATTTCGACCGAAACGTTCTTAAATTCAAATTATTTTTCTTAAAAAAATTGTAAGTTCAATCATATAGATGAAAAGATGACGTAATAATTATCGAGTATATTAATTTATGAAAAAATTTATATGATAGACGACGCAATTTGTAATCTAATACGATATAAAGTTCAAACCGTTATATATTTAATGCAAATAAATAAAATTTATAATATTAAAATAATCTTATTTTCTACGGGTGAAATTTATAATATTTTGTGTAATTTGTTATTTTTGTACGATCTTTTCTTTTAGTACCGTTAGATTTACAAAAAAAATATGAAAAATATTTATGTAAATCATTTGTGTAGATAGATTCCCTATCTTGCGAAGTAAATTACAAAATTGTCGGTATATAACATAGGCGATGCAGTCTTAACATTGTCAGATATAAACGTAGGGCTGAGACTTATTACAAAATCTATTAATATTATTTAAAAGTCATCCATGCGGCGTCTCACTCAATTTTTTTACTTTTAAAATTTTATAAAAATTTTATACTCTAATCTTATATGTTATCTATAATCTTATTATTATGTAGAAATTATACGTTATCTATAATCTTATACTCTTTTAAAATTTTATTTTTTATATCAATCATTTAAAATAAAAGAAAGAGAATCGTAGAGTATGCTCAATCCATTAAAATATTTTTGGTAATTATATACAATGCAATATTTTATAAATAATATAAACCAACATTTTATTTATTTAAAAATTAAAAATTATAAAAAAGAAGATGAGAGAAGAAGAGAAATTAACATTAATAAGATTTTAAAGAAAACTTAAAACAAAATGTACTATGCTACTTATGCATGAGCTTGATTAGAGAAGATTAATGGTTCAATTTACTACACTAACATAATCTTATCTACTATTTGCATAAATATAAAAGAGTTGGCGTTTTTGTAATTTTTTAGCATGTAGGGGCAAAATCATAAATTCAAGGTATTAAAATGACATATATCAATAATTTAAATTGATAAAAGAGAATTGTAGATTATGTTCAATTGCTAAAAATATTTATTATAACTATGTATTGTGCAATATTCTAAAAATAATATAAATCAATGTTTATTAACTCAAAACATAAAAAAATTGGAAGAAGAGGTGGTTTATCTAATAAGAGTTTGAATATAAACTCAAAACAAAGTGTAGCACAGTTGGTTATGACATGAGTTTGACATGGATATGTTAAGGGTTCAATTCCCATCATTAACATAATTTCACAATTTTTACATTTTTATTAAAGAATGGTATTTTTGTAATTTTAAAAAATATAAGGGTAAAATCGTAACTTCACAGCCATTAAAATGGCAAACTTTGCCCTTTGTTGACTTTTAATATATAGAGAAAGATTAATACTTCAATTAAGTTTATTCCTATTTGAAATTTGTTAATTATGGGAAATACTTTTTGATTTCTAATTGAAATTTGTTAATCCCGCCTCAATATTCATCTATATATAGCGTGAAAACCATACAGACTAGTCATTGTCTTCTCTGTTCTAAGAATCACAATGTCCGACTCAACGATGACTTACCCTTCTACTTTCGCACCTCCACCTCCTAGTTTATTTACCATCCCCCCACCTACAAACAATTCCGATGATGGATCATACCTGCCAGTTTTAATCATTATAGGTGCTATAGTCTTTATATTTCTAATTTTCGGTATTAAATGTTTCTGGAAAAAGTATAAGGATGATTCCAAGGGTACAACGAAAAGTGATGCTTTTGAAATCGACCTGGAATCCGGACTATATGGAAGGGAAGGAGACCTGGAATCTGAACTATCTGATGAGGAGCGTTCTAGTTCAAAAGTTGTAGCAAATCAGGAAAGACAATTTAAGAAATCGAAACGTGGCAAGAAAAATGTCAAAAAGATTCCTGATCATGGAGACATGGTGCATGGCTACGACAAGAGACTTTCGAGTTCAAAAGTTGGTGCAAATTATTCTGTAAAACCTAAGAACACCAAGTTTGGTGCTAGACAACCTGAGTCTCTTGATTCAGATATTGACAATAGGAAGAGAAGTAATGCTGATGAAGGACACACAGAGTTTAGTTCGGAATCCGAAGGACACGTCAAATTCAATTTAGAAGATGAATCCCGTTCAGAAGATGCAGGACACATAAAGTTCAGTTCGGAAGATGAATCCAGTTCAGAAGAAGAAGATTCTGAAAGACACAGAGGGTCCAGTTCAAAAGTTAATACAATACGTAATAAGCAATCTAAGCAAGTGAAATATGTTGAAGATACCCCGAAATATAATGCTTTTAAAGGAGATACTGAATCTGGATATTATAACAAGAGGCTTTCAAGATCAAAACATGAGGCATTTCGCAATGGAAAATCTAAAAAGAGGAGGTCTGCTAGAGTCGACCTGAATAAGAGTTTGATAGTGGTTGATGCTTAACAAGGAAATACACTACGTTAGTGTGCATCGTACTGATTGTATATTTATGTTTTGTTTTAAATTTCTTTTCAATTAGTATGTTTAATGTATCAGATTGTGGAATGAATTGTTTTTTTTATATACGACATATTAGTGCAAGGGTTACCTATTTTTCTTATTACATTGTTTACGATGGTATTCTACTGGTTTTATTTGTCTGTAGAGAACCAGTGTTCTAATCTCAGAATTCAATCGAGTTTGTGTTGCTTGTTATTCTCAACTTCAGTGCAGTAACTAAATTTTTGAAAAAATATGGGAGCTTTGCAGCAGCCAGCAAGTGATTAATGGTTTTTCTAGCGCTTGAAAAGAATATCCTTTTGTAGAGTTCATGCTTTTCTGATTTTACTAGCTACCAAACGATTTAAAAAAGTAGTAGAGTTCATTGCCGCTTACTGTATTATACCTTGTCTGCGGACGAACCAGAAATCATGACTGCACACAGCCAGTATCTCAGGCACCTCCCATTGCATTGAAAGATCATCAACTGGTATATTTTTTCTACAGGAATAGTTTATTACTGCAGTCTAGTTCTAGTCACGTGTCCCGGAATTAATCTCTGATGAAATCAATTGGAATAAACACAGCAGTGCAATAACGCAGATAAACGCAGCAGTGCAATAAAGCAGATAAACGAGGAAAAATTTTCTGCTCAAGCCAGGCCTTACACATCCATGCATTTTGTTGCTGTTTTACCTAGCAATTAGTTATTTTACCATCTATCTGATTCACATCTGTAGTTGTTGCTAGTTGTACGTTTATTAATTGTGCTGTTTATTCTTTTGGCATGTTTCTGTCTCATTTGTATTTGTGTCAGTTGGTATTATCATGCTCTTGCAATTTGTTGCTTTTCGCTTGATCTTTCTAGTAAAACTGCTCATTTTTTCTCTTGTCACAGTCACTACATACTCATCAATTTATTTGTGTCGAACCATCTTCGTAGTAGCTCAGTTTACTTTCGCCCTTTACACTCCGTTGTCTGCTGTATTTTGCTACTTTGTGCAACTTCTTTTTCCCATGAGTAATTGTTCTCAGCATGTACATTTGTTATTCCATTCAAAGAATATTTTCTCAGAAATGGCTAATACTCTACGTGCTTTAGTACCGAACATTTGGAAGGTTCTAAGTTGTAGGACACCTGACAATTACAGAGACTAATCGTATTCCACGACATGTAGATGGAAAAACTAAAGCATCTATTTTGAAGACGCAATAGATTGCATACAGGATTCTGGCAAAGACAGCAAGGAAATAGAAGAGGTGGACAACAGATGGTCAGAGATTTGGGAGCTAAAAGGGTCATATGAAGATAATAAAGACCCACTTGCTAATGAAAATTTCCATGATACTTCCATTGTTGAGCTCAAGAGTTGTACAGCATATGGCTTGTGTGACCAGCATATGGTCCTGGTCTCTTTGTAGGCTTATTAGGATTCTGTGCATTTTTGCTACAACAAGTCTTTAGAGGTATTCTTACTTTCACCATAATGAACAAGTATTTGACAGGATAGCAGTTGCATTGCTTTGTTGCAGTGGAAGTTCCATAACTAACAGGTTAACTCTTATCACTCTCTCTCTCACACACACACAAACTCTTTCGAAGATGCCATCTTAACGTTTCTTCCATTTGCAAATCCACTACAATATGCTCTGACATTACAAACCAAACTCGAGTCAAGTTGAATTGTTCACTTATAGTTCGTACTTTTATACTCATTACAACAATATGCGCTGACATTACAATATGTTGGAAATTACTAAATCTTATAAACAGAGCTTACAGTTCCAGAATAGTATTACCATGTGCTTTAAAGCGTTTCAACTGACCACACTGCCAAAACTCTAGAGTATTACTACTTCTTGTAATGATGTGTGTGCGGGGGAGAATGCATCAGATAAGTTTCTCCTTGGCTAAAAATAATCTCATTAAAACTGTTATAATCTGTGATTATTAACTTCATTCATTTAAGCATTAGATAATTTATTCAAGTTTATAGATAATTCCAACAAAGGGTGATGATAGAGGTATCAAATTGGATACAAAGTAAATTGGATAATGTGCTCACGCGCACTATTTTAGATTTAATAATGCACCTAATAAAAAAGAATCCAGAAACTGAAAAAATCCTAATGTCTTTTGAATTTTAATTTTGTTAATACTTCAATTAAATTTATTCCTAATTGAAATTTGTTAATTCTCGAAAATACTTTTTGATTTCTAATTGAAATTTGTTAATGCTCGAAAATACTTTTTGATTTCTAATTGAAACTAGTTGAAAAAGCCGCGCTTCGCGACGGCATCATATTTTTTTTTTAAAAATTTCATCAATTAAGTTACAAAAATTACTCGGTCCTCTCTAATAAGTCGTCCTCCCTGTGAAACACTTTCCTTTTCAATATCAATATCTCAAATTAAATATATTGAATACTTGTATTATATATTAATTTTCATATTAACATACTTTTTTTTTCTAATGAGTCGCTCTCGATCTTGTTAAAAAAATACATCTATCAATTAAATTACAAAAATTACTCGTTACTCCCTAATAGCCGTTCTTCCGTGAAATATGCTTTCTATTTTAAGATCAAAATCCAAAATTTAATATATTGAATATATACTTGTCTTATATATTAATTTTTATGTTAACATACTCCTATCTAATGAGCCACTTTTTCGTTGAAAAAACACCTATATAAATTCACAATCCTATTTTATTTTCAATATAACTTTTAACTATATGTTTTTCCTATAATTTGAACTCTTCTCCTTTATAAATTCGCACACTTATTCTATTTCGAATAGAACTTTTTAATTATATCTACAAACAACTATTTTACTTCTAATAAAACTTTTAATTGTATATTTGTTTTTTATAAATTCGAACTATTCTCCTCTATAAATTCGAACATCTATTCTACTTTCAATAGAACTTCTAATTCTATGGCTTACCTATAAATTCGAACTATTCTTGTTTATAAATTCAAACATCCACTCAACTTCAACTTCAACTTCAAATAGAACTTTATTTATATGTCTTCTCTATCAATTCGAACTCTTCTCCTCACTAAATCCGAACACTTATTCTACTTATAATATGATAAATGATATTTTTTGATTTATTCTACTTTCAATAGAACTTTTAATTCTATGGTTTACCTATAAATTCAAATTATTCTTCTTTAAAAATTCGAACACCTACTCTACTTCAAATAAAACTTTATTTATATGTCTTCTCTAAAAATTTGAACTCTTCTTCTTTATGAATTCGAACACCTATTCTAATTCTAATATGCTAAATAATATTTTTTGATTTATTTTTATTAGTATTTAAAGTTGTAAAGCTCTAAAAAAATTAGAAAAATAGATTAAGACGATTGTAGAAACCCCACCTCACCTCTAGCATATCCTCATATATATATATATACTAGTCGTAAAAGCCGCGAACGCGGCGGCATAATAAATTTTTTAAAAAACTCTATCAAATAAATTATGAAAATTATTCGGTCCTCGCTAATAAGCCGTCCTCCCGTGAACACGCTTTCCTTTTTAATATCAAAATCTCAACTTTAATATATTGAATATATACTTTTCTTATATATTAATTTTTATGTAATCATACTCCTTTCTAATGAGATACTCTTTAGTTGAAAAAACATCTATATAACTTTACATATTCTACTTCAAATAGAATTTTTAGTTATGTATTATAAACGTTCATTCTACTTCCAATAGAATTTTTAATTGCAAGTACTTCTTTTATATCCGAACTCTTCTCCTCTATGAATCGAAACACCTATTCTACTTCAAATAGAACTTTGCAAGTACTTCTTTTATATTTGAACTCTTCCCCTCTGCAAATTCAAACACCTATTCTACTTCAAATAGAACTTCGAACTTCGCTATAAATTCGAATTCTTCTCCTCAATAAATTCGAACATCTATTCTACTTCTAATATGTTAAAGGATTTTTTTGATTTATCAGTATTTAAAATTCTAAAATTCTAGAAAATTAGAAAAATAGATTTAGACGATTTTAGGGGCGCCACCTAATCTCCCGCGTATCCTCCTTTATATATATATATTGATGATTTGTTAATTCTCGAAAATACTTTTAGATTTCTAATTGAAATTTGTTAATCCATTCATCTATATATAGCGTGAAAACCATGCAGACTAGTCATTGTCTTCTCTGTTCTAAGAATCACAATGTCCGACTCAACGATGACTTACCCTTCTACTTTCGCACCTCCACCTCCTAGTTTATTTACCATCCCCCCACCTACAAACAATTCCGATGATGGATCATACCTGCCGGTTTTAATCATTGTAGGTGCTATAGTCTTTATATTTCTAATTTTCGGTATTAAATGTTTCTGGAAAAAGTATAAGGATGATTCCAAGGGTACAACGAAAAGTGATGCTTTTGAAATCGACCTGGAATCCGGACTACATGGAAGGGAAGGAGACCTGGAATCTGAACTATCTGATGAGGAGCGTTCTAGTTCAAAAGTTGTAGCAAATCAGGAAAGACAATTTAAGAAATCGAAACGTGGCAAGAAAAATGTCAAAAAGATTCCTGATCACGAAGACATGGTGCATGGCTACGACAAGAGACTTTCGAGTTCAAAAGTTGGTGCAAATTATTCTGTAAAACCTAAGAACACCAAGTTTGGTGCTAGACAACCTGAGTCTCTTGATTCAGATATTGACAATAGGAAGAGAAGTAATGCTGACGAAGGACACACAGAGTTTAGTTCGGAATCCGAAGGACACGTCAAATTCAATTTAGAAGATGAATCCCGTTCAGAAGATGAAGATGCAGGACACATAAAGTTCAGTTCGGAAGATGAATCCAGTTCAGAAGAAGAAGATTCTGAAAGACACAGAGGGTCCAGTTCAAAAGTTAAGACAATACGTAATAAGCAATCTAAGCAAGTGAAATATGTTGAAGATACCCCGAAATATAATGCTTTTAAAGGAGATACTGAATCTGGATATTATAACAAGAGGCTTTCAAGATCAAAAGATGAGGCATTTCGCAATGGAAAATCTAAAAAGAGGAGGTCTGCTAGAGCTGGTCGACCTGAATAAGAGTTTGATAGTGGTTGATGTTTAACAAGGAAATACACTACGTTAGTGTGCATCGTACTGATTGTCTATTTATGTTTCCTTTTAATGTTTTTTCAATTAGTATGTTTAATGTATGAGATTGTGGAATGAATTTTTTTTTTAATATACGACATATTAGTGCAAGGGTTACCTATTTTTCGTATTACATTGTTTACGATGATATACGACATATCATCATTGAAATGTATTATTAATCAAACTTATTTTAATTTTTACATTTTTAACAACTGATAAATTATTTATAATCCAAAATTATTCAAACAGATATTAACTTAAAATTTTCACTTTTAACTTATAACTTTAAGCAATTTTAAATCCTAAACAATAATTTTAAATTTACTCACATGGACACAAAATAAATATTGTTGTATAGCGTGAAATCAACAGTAGACATACGTGAGATTCATGTCTTCACTTTTGGCATATCTGTCATTACTATAAATTATTATAATGACCAATTAAAAAAATTTAACTATTAACTTCTCCAGTGAATTGCTATATGCAGGACTGCCGAAACTATTGGTAGGACAACAAAAGCCAAAAAACACAAAATGATCAAGATACGAGTCAATGACTAAGGATATTTTTGTTAACATAAAAACGTCTAACAGAGTTGATACAATACTGTGTATTTAAAATCCCCTATAGCATCATATGGAAGTAAAACCTGCCAATAAACAGATCATGGCATGGTAAAACCTTAATTTCTTAATCTCAGGAACTACTTCAATGAAGTTTTACAATGTGTAAAGCCTACGACAAAATAAGAAAATAAAACTAAAGAATCTGATCTAGTCCTTGAAGAGAGCCGTTTTCAGTTAGACTAGTAGTTTACACTTAAACGTTCCAAAAAGGTCCATCTTCCACAAACAAACGTGCATATACTACCCACATTGTTTGACATGCTAGCATGGTGATGACAAAACTGAACCTGGCACGGGTGGAGGATGGTCTGTAAAGCTGATAATAGCGAGAGGATACCTAGTTATAGTTCTTCCTGCCATTTCTACATAACTGGCGAGCACTAGCTTCAAATCCTCTTTTCAACCAATATCCCTTAAACGCTTAATTGGTGTAGTAATCAAATCCTCCTTTAAACATTGGCAAGGAAAGAAAAATATGAATGGCGTATAAAAGTTAATGTATAAGTGAAAAGCATCTAAAAAGATTGTTGAAGATGCAATATTAATATTGGCTATCAGAAAAGCATTTACCTATAATGATGGGGAGAGGATGGTTGATCTGGGGAAGAGTAATGTGCAGACCTCCCCTGTAACCTATGTTCGTCAAATGCTTCTGTTTCCCTACTTGCCTCACTGGAGTATTGTTCGTTCATACCTGAGAAACCTACCTGGCCTAATGATCCAAACTCTACCTGTTCAGCAGTTGGACCATAGTTTGGATTGTGATCATATGGATACAACATTACAAGAGATTGAGCAGTTGGTCCATTAGATGACAGTCCGCTAGGGTTCACAGACGGTACAGAATACATTCCATATGTAACGTTTGGCAGGCCAGCTTGAGGGGAGTTAGAGTAAAATGGACCATTTTGTGACTGGTATGAAGGAAATGTGTCATGTCTGTACGAATTCCATGATCTATCAGGTCGGCTCTCACTGGCGGCAGCTGGTCTGTAAATCTTTGAATTTGATCTCTCAGATTGGTTGCGATTGTGGTTGCGTCCAGTGCCTCGGGATTTTGAAACGTTCCAGTTTCCTTCTCTGTCGCCATTGTTTTCACTTCTGTCATAGCTGTAGTTTCCCCTTCTAGTACCTGAAGAATGTCGATCCCTACCAGAAACCTTCTGAAGACATTTGAAAGAAAATCAAATGTTAGCTGCTTTAGAAAGTATTGAAAGTGACATCATACATAAGTATGAAACAGATACTAAGAGCATCTCTAAAACAGCTTGCCAAAGAAGTTGCCCACCACCGACATATCATCATATGTAGTTATTTACAATTTTGGGCATTTATATGAGTTTTAGATAGTTTTGGAAGTTGCCAACTTTTGTCAACCTCCCAACTCCAGTAGATGGACAACCATGAGTGCCAGGCCACATCAAAGTTGACAACCTTTTGGCGACCTCTATTAGAGATGCTCTAACCAGCATATCCCCTTTGTTCCAACATATATATACTTCTAGCACAAAAGGCTCATGTTTTCTTATATTAATATTTATTCTCATCATTTACTTTGGAACAATCAGACCTCATTTATAAAAAGAAAATTTCAGAAAAGGAGTATGGTGAAACAGAACTAATGAGCTATATTATAGCAATAATAACTATGCCTATTCCCAATTTGAGCATCACAATTCCAAAGTATAAGAGATCCACGAGAGCCATTGAAAAAGTTTACACACTAATGATTTCCATTTATTTTTTTAAAATACTCCCTCTGTCCTATAATTAGTCTCGTTTGATTTTTCAAAGGTCTAATTAATCAACTTTGACCAACAAATTACATGCATTTTACTTTACTAATTTTTTTGAATAAATATCATATAGAATTTTTTTTTTAATCTATTTTAAGAATCAATTTGTAAATTGGTAAAATTATAAATTAACAAATTTTAGTTGTTGGTCAAACAACTCAGGCCAATTTGACTTAAGAAAGTCAAACTGAGACTAAAATTATAGGACGGAGGGAGTAACTTTTTTCTTGCAGGATAATATTTTGATCAATCCGTAGGTAAGAAAAGCAGCTAATAGTTTATGTCGATCAATTTCATTGTCATCTAGTTATAAGAATATATAATGACAGATGAACCATCAATAAGATGGATAATACAAATCAAATAGGCAAGGAATAACCATATACAGCTATTTCATATGTTTGCTAATATTTTGAAACAGTTCTGTTGACTGTAGCTATGACTGAACTTAAAACACCAATCAGAAATTTAAAGTATAGAAAGTTATGTAGAGCACAAGCTGTACTAGCAAGAAAGACCGCCATTGGCCCACAAGTGCACATATGTAGTAAGAAACTAGACTTTAGCTATAATTTTCCTAACAAATCTAAACAAGGATGCCGGGAAATGGGAATATATACTTGTGAGAAAAAGAAGAGGGTTGTAAGAAAATATATGCTTATGAGAAAAAGAATTTATTATAAGAAAGAGCATCTTACAGGATTTGGTAAATAAGTTCCGGTACCACTACGATATCTTGGTATATCTTCACCATACCGCTGATATACATTGGGGGGTCTACCAGATACAGGCTGAATAGGAGAAACGGGAACGAGGCGAGGGCCATAATTCATGAGCTGAGTAAAACCATTCATATTGCCTGAAAGGGGTCTTCCTGGACCATCCCATGGAACACGTCCCTGTAGATACATAGGTGGCACCATCACAGGTGAAGGATAAGCTAAAGGACTGGGGGACCGTGGATTTTGGCAAAATCGTCCAAATTGCAAATTTTGCCAATGGCTAGCAAAGTCACTGTTGAGAATGTCAGACTTCTGTTCAAGAGAGGTGTCATTATTAGCAATCCTTTGTAATGAATCAACATTAGTTGGATTCCCAGATTGGTCATGTTCTTCTGAGATATCAAATTTCTGAGCAGAATCACTATTCTCAATACCTTCCTCCACACCATAATGACTCGTTGATGCGGCAGAAGCTCCAGCATCAGGTGGAACATTATACACAGGAAGCATCGTAAGAAATGGCACTGGAGGCCCAGTTGGATAAAATGCAAAGGGAACAGCCCCAGAGTTATCCATCATTCTTTGCCTAGAACCAAAGATCATTGGAGGCATGGGGATCATCGCCTCTGAACCACTTGTTTGAGCTGATTCATAGTCAGGCATGTGATGCCTCACCATGTGCAAAGAAGGAACTGCTTGCATTTCCGAACTTCTTTCGGCAATTTCATTGCTTGTAACTGTCTGGCGATTGTGATCCTGGTTGTTTTCCTCAGGCTGATCAGACACATGTTCAGACATGATTTTACCTTTTCCATACATAGTCGATGACTCGGACACTATTTTCTTTCCTCTCTTTTCCCTTGTTGACTTTATGACCTTTGAAGATGGTTCCTCCCAGGAACTCTCGGAAGATGTTTTACTTCTAATGGAACTACTGTGAGCAGCAGAAGAAAATCTTGAACTTGTTGTTCTCTCATCAGAATATACCTCGTTTTCTCTGTTTTGTTCAAACTGGAAACTATCTAGATGATCATCCTGCACTGATCCATGTTTTTCCTTGCTATACTTATGTTGACCTCTCATCGAACTTCCGGGACCTCTTGACCGAGATGAAGGAAAAAAATTAGAACTGGATGAGGTTGACTGTGGTTTATCATCCGTATGAAGCATTTCAACATTTCCTATATCAGAATCAAAACCTCCAGTGGACCCCATATCCCGCTCCTGCCAGTATTCGTGATCAGTCTCACCTAACTTCATTTCTGCAGAACTAATATTCTCATTACTTGGATCATTAGGATCTTCTATGTTTGTGGGAAATCTTATGCCAGAGAAGTAATGGCTTAATTGTGGAGGAACAAAACCATGAGCAAATTGCATATTTGAAAATGAATGATCTATCAAGGGAAAATTGGCAGGAACCATTCCAGCAAAATTTCTCTGAGCATACCCCATTGAAGCCAAAACAGACGGCGGGACAGGATAAGGTAGGTGACCTGCAGCTAAATTCAGTGGCACATGAACCTGGCCATTAAAACCATTAATGGTAGAAGACGCCATCATGTTCACAATATCTTGTTCTTCCTGATGCATATCGTGCATACCGACTGCAGAAGAAGGTTCTTCAGTCATGTCTCTGGAGCCTGAATCGGGTTGATGACTATTCGGAGCGCTGTTTAAACAATCATCAGGATCCGGAGTTTGACGAGATGTAGCATGCCTAACAGATGAAGGGTCATCATTTACAGATTGCCCACTATGGCTTGGTACAAGATCAGGTTCAGGGTTTTTTCTGTTTCGCTGATGACTATTTGAATAAGTACTAGACTCGGTAGCAGTCCCCTGGGTCTTAGAATTATCCGGAACTCTTGCCTGCCTGCCTTGAGAATAAAGATCACCATAACTGTCAGTAAGTTCAGGACTTGAGCGTGTTCTTGCAAAAAGAAACCTCCCCTGAATATCATTCAACAGATGCTGAGATTGCAAATTTCTTTGAACTTTATCAGTACTTGTGGCCTGGTTTGAACTAATTTGTCTAATGATCTGATTTGAAATTCTTTTGCTGTTTAAGTTTCCTTGACGCTTTTGGCTTTCACCACGAGAAGTTTCAGACACATCACTGGCCCCAGACATGCTATCTGAGGAAATATTACCACGTTGAGAGGAAACACCATGCGAACTAGTTCTCTCAACCTTAGAATCCCGAACAGAGGAACTACTCTTCACTTTGTTGCTACTTGATCTGTCCTTCGAATTGACACTAGGCATATTGGCGGGGGTTGACGACCTTAAACTCAAAGCACTAACCTCCGGTGCATCAGGGCGAACACCATTGCCATGTCTCTCCCATGTATTCATAAAAAATTGGTTGAGTTCCGAAATTATGCTTTCATCGGGGCAGTCAAGTAATCTTGCCAATTTTTTAGCACCCAATGCAAATGCACTGCGTATCCTGTAAAAGTTACCTGGTAGTACAATAAGAAGTTCACAAGTAGTAAGACATAACCATAAATGACCAGGTACACATACTGCAATTATCACAAAAGAAGCCGAACAACATGCAACAGATAAAACTGTAACCAAGAGAAAAGAACACGTAGAAACATAGAAATTTGTAGTCATGTAGATTATTTTCGGTAAACTTGGTTGGATATACAAAGTAGATAAGAAAGATATTATGTACTGATTACCTTTACTAACACTACGCCCAAGGTTGTTGTTTACACGTAAAGGATCTATTACATTAAAATATTTTGAAACAAAAGGCTGTCCCTGGTTTTCCTGACCACCTGGGAAAACAGCATAGACAGAGCTACAAGCATCAAGAAACAATTTGCTCAGAAGCAACTCTCCGCCATCTTTTCTAGGAGTTTCAGCTGTAAAAAGTTATGTGATATATAAGCACTACTTAATTGTAGAATTTTCCTAAAGGCTCAATCTCTTGAATAGTAAAAAGATTGAACAGTTACCAGTCACATCAGGAAGGGAACTAATTGATACAGGACCCCATAAGCTAACACAAAAATTATCCCAGTCAAAGTTGCTAAAGAACTCCAAAAATCGATAAAGCACCTACAACAAAAAGATAACCTTTATATGGAAGTTTAGAGAAACAAAGAGAAAGAAAAGAAATAAATACTACAGAAGCAAATATATGAATAACACCTCGAGCGGTCCGGCAAAGGAATTGTTAAAAACATGGAATATATAGAGAACCAAGGTTTCCAAGGCATATGTTGATATAAGCCCATGATGAGCGCCGAGTATTCGGCTCTCATAGTAACACCATGCTTTTATTAGTATTATGCTCCGCTTGAATAAATGATTCTGATTTATCAGATGATCGACCTACAAAAAAGATATTTCTGTTATATCAAATAAAATATGTTCACACTACACAAACTGAAGCTTTAAATTCTAAAAAGGTTCTGAACAACGACTAACCTCCTCGAGGAAACAAAGGGTGCATAACCCACCAACCTGGTTAAACGATATGTCTACTACAATGTTCTCCACAAGGCACTTGATTATCTTGACCTAGAATCATTAGTTTTATAGAAAATGCTAAGTAGGAGTGGAATAGACAAGGATAAAAAAGTAAATATACATCAGTAACAGTTTATTGTGTTCAAACGATCATCTGCCGAAAGAACCTACACTTAAATCTCATGCATAACATTTAAGATGTTAGAACTAGTTTAAAGTATTAACTTCTTGGAAGACACAACTAGCACCAAGTTTTTAAGGTACCATAAAAAGTAGAAGCATTATCACTATATTAAGAGGCTGTTAACTTGTCAAATGTGTTGGTAAGTTTGCTTTAGTAAACACCCTAATCACATTACTCAGACATAGGCATCACAATATGCGCCTGAAGATTTACTCAACCTTGTTGTCTATGATGATTACACGTGGAAACCAGGCAAAAATGGATTTAATATAAGAGTACAACTAAATGATCCGAAAAAAGGTTACTATTCAAACTGTGGTCCAATGTAAACATGCCCTAGATCATTTCAAGTAACAAAAACTTTACAGGGGTAAAAATATTTTCCAGTCGAAAACTGCCAAACTAACAACATCAGTTGTCCAAGATGAATATTAAGTTAGACATTATAATTTAATTTTAAATTTTGAAGGGCAGAAGCTGAAACAGAGTCAGTATACTGATAGAATGAAAATGAAAAGGAACATACTTCAGCCTGGATGTACTGAACTTCCTTCACTTGAAATTCAGCATTATCATCCTTCTCCTCACTCTCAAGCATATCGCGAACCTGAGTAGCCCATGTTTCTTTCAAATTTTGATTGTTAGTGAAGGTAGTCAAGTCAATGTCTCCATCAGGTAAGTAGGTCTTGAGGGGCACCGATCCGAAAGTGAATACCTAGAAGCAATATAGTCAGCAAGTATTTTCGGTAATGCTTTTGAGTATCAAGCTTAATATCAAACACAAATTCATAACTGATATACTCCATAACACCGAAATAGACAGCATAATATATATGCTTCACCAATAGCAGTGTTCTATTCAGATTATTTTATTTTTTTAAACTTCAGAAAAATTTCAACTTAAAATTTTATGATCAATGCATGTAATAGTAACATGCAGTAATGCATACAATCTGGACAATATTCACCTCGGTCATATCTTTACATAATATCATCCTCATCCATATCTTTACCTATTCATTAACCAAAATGTTCATTCTGTTGTGTCATTACTATGTCACTATACGTGTTGCTTGAAGTCTTAGAAATATTATCATACTTGCCCAATTGAACAAATTGACTGTTTAATCGAATATACCATCAGAAGCAAAAGATTTTCCAGAATCATTATTCAAAAATAGCACTGTCATTTCATAAAAGACATCAAACAAATGCTATCAGATCAACAATTAAAACGATTTAGGAACTAGAGCAATGTTCAGTACAAGGTCGCTAATTGCTATATCATTTCCATGATTAAAAGCCTGAATGCAAAGAATTGAGGATAGGTAATTATGACATCATACATGTATATATCACACCAGCAGTAGCAATATCATTAGATTTTGCAAAAATGTAGTAATTGTAAAAGGAGGGAGAAAACCACCTGGCATGGGAAACACTTCATTATCAATCGTTGCACATAATCTGCAACAGCATTTCTCCTTTCTTCAGAAGGTTGGTTAGGCTGAATACGAGAAATAAGGTCGGCAGTTCTCTCCTCAGCCTTTAACCATCTATCAGATTCAAGTACATGAATCAATGGACCTGCATTGGGCAACAGCCCATTTGGAAATATGCCACTTGGCTGCACCCAATCCTCATTCTCGCCCATACAAGGCTATCCAAAATATACCAAATTACAGTATTTCGAACTACAGATTATTTCAACCAAGCAAAACAACCAGACTTTCAGATTTCAACTATTCACTAAACTCCTCAAAAATCCCCCCTGGAGAACTATATACATTCAACAAGTCAAAATGATTTTCTATATCGACAACGAAAACGAACAATTAACCTTCTAAAATCATATACAAGGAAAGGGTAGCTTCAAAACAAAAAATCGGTAAATGGTTTGACTAGAATTCAAAATTACTGAGGGAGAGAACCCTAAGAAGAAGAAAAGACAGTAAAGGTGCAGTCTTTATCTTAAAGAACACATACAACACAAAACAAGAAAAAAGGGCTCCAAGAACACCCCCAAAATACCCTCAAAAAATTAAAAAAAGAGGCCTATCAAAGATGATAAGTTGTGATCATACCCAACATGAAATATAACACAATCCAAGAAAAGGGCTACAAATAAACCTATCTAAGAATCAATCCAGATATTAAAAAGGAAGATGGTGCAATGTGAAGAAATAAAGGTTTCAACTTTATATCAAGAAAGTGAATAGAAACACAAAGACAGTAGGATCCCCAGGCATATAAATTCAAAGATTGAAGAAAAGAATCAGAAGATTGGGAGAGAAAAAGAGGGGGGGGGGGGGGGGTGTTAAAGTTGTGATTTTAATTTTATTTTTGGTTTCTGGTATTTGATGAAAATGAGGTTGTGTGTGTGTGTGTTTTGAAAATGAAGTTATACGGCGATTGTTGTATGGAAAATGGGATGATTGTAGATGGAATTGCGATTGGAATCTGGAAATTGAAAAGAAAAAGAAAACATTGAATTTAGAATTTGTTGTTTTTTTGTCTTGAAAAAATAATAACACTATTTTGTGATGTTGGAAAAGTAATTGATTAAAGTTTGACGAATCCAAGAATCGGTTGTCTTCAAAATTGTGTCAAATGTCCGTAAACGAACCCTAGGGATGTTTAATCTTCTGGGCCTTTGTTTTTCATTTTCTTCACATTTTTCATCGGCCCTTGCTCCACCCTTATTTGCACACCAAAACAAAAAACAACTCCCATTTCGTTAGTAATTAGGTACGGACATTTCATCCGCCCCGTTCGATTCCGATCCGATCTCCATTTCGTTCGGATCGGATATTTCGTTCGGATCGGACATTTCATCCACCCCGTTCGATCCCGATTCGATCTTCATTTCGTTCGGATTGGGAATTTAAAGAATTTTTTAAGATCATAATTTGGAGCGGAAAGAAATATAAAAAAAATTCGGAAATTGGGACGGGATTTGGGAGTAGGTATCCCCACCCTTATTTGCACAACGAAACAAAAACACATCTATACTATTATATTAAAGACGAAACATTAAAAGTTTTTGTAGTCGGTTTGTAGTCTGGTCCTCCATAGTTTAGTCATCCAATCTCTAACCGTTAGATCTTTTAAATTAAATTAATGAGAGCCATTAGATATAATACTAAATATTTTTTGATATGTTGTGATTTTACTTAATTACCCTTCTGTTAACGGAGGAATTTGGTGATAACCAATTCGGGGAGGGTTGCTGGAATTGTGGTAGAAACCGAGGATGATATGTAGCGTAGGTTACGGGGATTAGGGTTTATGATTTGGGGATGGCTGAGATTGTATGTGAGAATAGGTCGCAATTGAGATTGAATATTGAATTCTCTCTTGTTTGCAAGTTTGCATCGTGTCATACAATGTGCCTACGTACCCTTATTTATAGGGATCAAGCCAAACGTAGTTCTTGAGGAGCAAGTAACCCATGGGCTGAGTTTCCTTCTTTAAAGAGCGAGAAGACCGGGATCACCGCCTTTGATATGTCATTATGAGCTGTCATGATTTCACTATTTTCTTGGGACTTATCGGATAATTCATTGACCCGGATCTATCGGAGCCAACACTTATCTTGATCCATGGAAAATAAGGAAAGACAGGCTTTTATGAATCTCAAAAGAGGCGAGGCTTCTCTAAAGGCGAAGTTTCTCAGCACTTTAGGTTAATTTTTGACAAGTAAAAGTTAAGGAACCTTCATCTTTTAGAAGACGAGGTTCCTATATTTAAGTGATGAGGTAAATAAGGTAGTTTATACCTTAGAATAAGCCAAAAAAAGGGCACATTCCTTACTTACACTAGTCATCCATTTTTATCTGTAACCTAGGTTTCCAAGAAGGCGAGGCTTCGTATGAACCTAGGTTAAACCCGATACCTTGATTATCACCCAATGGGCTAGGCTTCATATGAACCTAGGATATGCCCAACATCAGTAATGGGCCAGTAATTTCGTCAACTATTGGGCTAGGCTTCGTATGAGCATAGGCTAGACCCAATAAATAGTAAACGGGTATGCTTCCAGAATCCACCATATGATAACGTCATTACTGAAGGCGAGGTTTATTTTTGGCCATAACACCTTCCTTAACTGTATTTCGTGTTTTTACTTAATTACCCTTACTTATTTATAAAAAATATTATTAAATAATAATATTACCTATTTTATAACCAATTACCTTTTACACCTAAAATATATTATTTTTTTTATTTATTCTGAAAAATTCCCTAACATTTTCAAAAATATTATGGACAATTACCTTTTTTAACTAAAACATATAAGCTTTTTAATTTTTGCTTACTAAAACCTCTGTTTTTCCAAAATATCACAGACAGTTTCATTTATTAAAATAAAATAATAAAATAATAATTGTTAATAACTAACCAATTACCTATTTTAGCCAATCTTTTCGACCTTGAATTTTCAATTTTTTGACTTGCTTTTGGTGCGAAGTCGATGGACACGACCTCAATTTCGTGTGTATTTTTTACTTGGGTCGTGCGACCTCGATTTAGGGTTTTTTCGACCTTAAATCTTTAATTTTTTCGCTTTATTTGGGAGTGAGGTCGTTGAATACGACCTCGTTTTCTCATATATTTTCGACCTTGGTCGGACGATTTCAATCCAAGTTCTTTTCGACCTCAGATTTTTGTTTTTGCCTTGGTTTTATTCCAAGATTAATTCTTTTTCTTGGGCCTTAACTAGTCCATTTTAATTTGGACTTAAATCTTTCCAGCCTTGGGCCTTAATGGGCCTTATTTGATTTGGACTTCGATTTTTCCTGAGACTTAATTTATCTGGGCTTTTGCCTTTATAATCCATAAATGGATTTATGGGCCTTACTGGCTATAGACGGTTGCCCTTCCTTAACCGGTAGGGTTTCCAGTCACTTTGTTTATAAAAGAGTGAGATTTCTATTTCATTTCTCACTTCTCACTTTCAACTTTCTAAAATTTCTCTCTAGTCTTCTTAGCTTTTCTCTCTTTTATTCCGTGGTAAGGCGATTCCCGGCGAGCTTTTGTACGTTGGTGTTCTTCTTTTTCTGGGATCAATCTTCATCTCTCGAAGATTTCTGGGTTTTCACCTTCATCCCTTGAAGATTTTTGGGTTTCTTTGAAGATTTGAAGATTTGAAGATTTTTCTGGAGATTTTTCTGGGATTTCTCTTGAAGGTTTGAAGATTTGAAGATGTCTAACAAAGCTGCTCAACGCCTTCAGAAAATGAACAAAGATTCTAAGAGAGGTATCATCATTCGTTCTCCTCATATGTCACTTCAAGATATGATTTTAGAACGTAGTGATGAATATCCTTCTGTGTCCCACTTAGATTCATTCGATTGTAGTAACAAATTTCACGAAATCGACTTAATTAGGGACTATAACAAGATGTATAGGATTAAGTCCCCCTATAGGTTAGTTCCAGCCGACCCAGGGGACCGTTCTTGCCATTGGCGTCCTGATGCTTTATGCATTTATAAGGATGCCATTATCGCGGGACTCAGGTTCCCTTTCCATGAGTTTATTCCCAGGCTTTTGGCTGATGTTGGGATTAACCCATGCCAACTTCCTCCAAACGCCTGGAGAATCATTATATGTTTCATTGTTCTTTGTTTGAAGAACAATTTTCCTTTATCTGTAGTTTTGTTTAGGAAAATTTTCCAGTTTAAGAATAGTTCGGCCGTTACTTTGGGCCCCATATTTCACCCCAAATCAATTCCAGATAATAACCCCAAATGGAAAGAAGAGTTTATGTATTTTATTTGGGAAGGAGGGGATTTGGGCACCCTTTTCCGTAACTCCTTTAGTAGGGTTTCAGATGGTAGCCCTAGTAATATCATCGTGAATGATGAGGAGGCCCATGCATATGCTGAGCTCACAAAGGATGATTATGCCACATTGGCTTGGGTGCTCCTGGACGAGTTCCAGCTTAAGTCCTTGGGACTTTCAAACGTTTCTGATAAGGGTAATTCTCACCTCATATCTTCCTTTATTTATTTAAGATTGACTTATACCAACTGTTTCTTTCCTTGTGTTTTTTATAGCTGCGGTCTTTATTAATAAGACCAACGATCCCGAAGATGGAGAGACAGCAAGGATGAAGAGGGAACGTTTGGGAGGGAAGGACTCTCGTGCTTCAAGTGTTCCAGCTTTTATAAGGCCCCATGTGGACCTTACTGATGAGGCCGAGGGGCCTTCCTCGGCCAAGAGTGCAGTTTGGCACCCCAACTGGGGTCTTAGGAAGAAGGACACTGTGGTGGGAGTGTCCAAGCATGCTGTGGAGTGGTCTTATCACTCTCTGACTCCTTGTGATTACAAGGACTTCGTTTCTAACTCCACTTTGGAGGGTGTGGAGCATGCATGCTCTCAGGCGATTGCTGCTGTAAGTATTTTTCCTCTTTTTTCCTCGTAGTTAATAATGTATTTCAAGTTTCTATCTTGTATTGACTTACAACTTGCTTTGTAGGCTAATGCTAACTTCCAAGGGGCTATCTTTCAAGCCAAGGCTTGGCGCTCATCTTCTGAGGCCAACCAAGGCAAGTTTGAGAAGTCCTAAGAGGAGGTGGGCTCGCTGAAGGCCACATTGGCTAGGAAGGAGAAGGAGTTGGCCGACTCCCAGGCTGAGCTGGTGTCTTTGAGGAAAGGCAATGATGACTTTATCGACGAGTACCTTGACTCCAAGGAGTATGAGGACTTGATTGATAAGCATGACGAGCTCCTCTTCCCAGTTCAGTATACTAAGGGATGGGATGGCGCTCTTGCTGCTGTGTTGGAGAAGATGCCTGGATCTCTCACCATTTCTGATTTTCCAAGCCCTTACCTTCCTACTCCTCTGGAGTTGGCTGTGGCTGGAGAGGACGACATGGAGGAGGATGACAGGATCTTCGACCTAGATCATACCTCTCCAACCGGTCAGACTGCCGGGGATGATTATGCTGCCATTCACTCCGGTTCCGCTTTAGGGGAAGGGGAGGAGGATGACGTGGACAAGGCAGATTAGATGTAGTTTTACTTATGGCCATCCATGGCTTGTACTTTTGTTTATGTACTTTCAGCCTACGGGCTTAACTTAACTTTTTTATTTAAGTTTTTATCCAGCCTTATTTATATCTTGTGGCCATTCATGGCTTGTTTTGTTTTTCTGGCTTCTTGAATGTTTGTTAACACTCATAGTAGATAAGCTTTAAAACATGAAAATGCTGAATTTATTCATAACTTGAAAATGGGATCAACCCTTACATAGTACCCAAGTTTAAAACTTGGGTTGGTTTTATCAAAACCTTATTCATAGTAGTGAGTCCATTCAGGAAACACTTTAAACATAATAAACTTTCAAATTGGAGGCATGCCAAGTCCTTGACACCTCATGCCCTTCAAGGGTTTCTAGCTTGTATGAGCCTCGACCATATACGTTTTTGACGCGATATGGTCCTTCCCAATTTGGGGCCAACTTGCCTTTTTGTCCAACTCCGGATGCCTCAATCTTTCGGAGAACTAGGTCTCCTTTTCGAAAGAACCTTTCTTTAACCCTTAGGTTGTAGTAGAAAGATGCCTTCTTTTGATGTTCAACTATCTTGGCGTTTGCCTCATCTCTAACTTCATCAATTAGATCTAGAGACAGCCTTAAGCCTTCTTCATTCGTTTCTGGCTCATAAGCCTCAACTCTTGGAGACGTGTGAGTAATCTCCACTGGAACCACTGCTTCGGCTCCGTAAGCCAATAGGAATGGAGTTGCTCCGGTGGTGACTTTGTAGGTAGTACGATATGCCCATAGTATGGGGAGAAATTCGTCTACCCAAGTGTTTCTGGAGCGTTCAACTCTTTTCTTTAGTCCATGTAGGATAATTCGATTTGCAACCTCAGCCTGCCCATTTGCTTGAGGATGGGCAACAGAAGTGAAACGCAACTTGATATCATTTTCATCACAATATTTCTTAAACTCATCGTTGTTAAACTGAGTTCCATTGTCCGTGACCAGGACTCGTGGAATTCCATATCTGCATATCACATTTTCCCAGAAGAAATGCATCACTTGCTTGGTGGTTATCTTGGCTAATGGCTTAGCCTCAATCCACTTGGTGAAGTAGTCGATCGCTTCTATCAAGAATTTTCTTTGAGCACTTGCCATTGGAAATGGCCCGAGTATATCTATTCCCCACATAGCAAAGGGGATAGGTGAGTTAATGGATGTCATCATCTCTGGTGGTTGCCTAACCACTGGTGCATGTTTCTGGCACCGTTCACATTTCTTCACGTAGCTTTTAGTATCAGCAAGTATGATTGGCCAATAGAAACCTAGACGAGTGATTTTATGGGCAAGGGCTCTGCCCCCCAAGTGCTGCCCACAAATTCCTTCATGTACTTCCTTCAGGGCCAATTCTGCCTCTTGAGGTCTTAAACATTTCAGATATGGAATGATGAAAGACTTCTTGTATAGGATTCCCTCAATCAGGGTATACCTTAGTGCTCTGACGTATAGCTTTCGTGCTTCTGAAGTGTCGTTGGGTAACCACCCAGTTTCCAGATGAGCCTTGATGTGATCTATCCAACAACTTCCAACATCAATGGGTGCTACCAACTTTCCGTTGATGCTTGGGGTCCTCAGGACTTGGAAGTAGACACTTCCTGCATAGTTTTCAATTTCGGAAGAAGCAAATTTAGACAAGGCATCAGCCTTCACGTTTTCTTCCCTTGGAATGTGCTCTACATAACATTCGTCAAATTGAGTCATGATTGCTTTGACGAGCTTTAAGTACTTGGCCATGATTTCATCTCTGGCTTCAAACTCCCCATTTACTTGGGAAACCACTAGCCTCGAGTCTCCACATACTTTCAGAGTTTTGACTCTCAAGGCTCCAGCCAGCCCTAAGACAGCTATCAGAGCTTCATATTCAGCTTCGTTGTTTGTCGTTGGGAAGTCCAGATTTAGTGCATACTCTATGAGGAATCCATCAGGACTTTGTAGCACTAAACCGGCTCCACTTGATTTTGTTTTTGATGCTCCATCAAAATAGAGCACCCAACATTCTTTGGAGACTATTTCTTCAACTTCCTTGTCTTCCACTGTCACTTCCTGCCCCCTGACTTCTTGGTTGTCAATGGTGCATTCAACCATGAAGTCAACAAGTGCTTGAGCTTTTATGGCCGTTCGAGGCTTATACTTGATGTCGAATTCGCCCAATTGAATGGCCCATTTGATCAATCTTCCACTAACTTGAGGGCTATGCAAGATGTTTCTTAGAGGTTGATCAGTCAAGACCTCTATCTTGTGAGCCTGGAAGTACGGGCGTAGCTTTCTTGAGGCCATTATCAAGGCTAAGGCAAACTTCTCTATGGTAGAGTAGTTTATTTCTGCCCCATGTAGGATCTTGCTCACGTAGTAGATGGGTTTCTGAACCTTTAACTCTTCCTTTACCAAAACAGCTCCCAGGGCAGTGTTGGATACTACCAAGTATAGATAAAGAACCTCTCCTGGTTTTGGTTTGGCCAATAGTGGTGGCTCAGCCATGTATTTCTTCAAGGCCTCAAAGGCCTCTTGGCTTTCATTTGTCCATTCAAAATTTTTTACTTTCTTGAGTGCTTTAAAGAAGGGTAAACACTTCTCTCCTGACTTGGAGATAGCCATGTATTTCTTCAAGGCCTCAAAGGCCTCTTGGCTTTCAGTTGTCCATTAAAATTTTTTTACTTTCTTGTGTGCTTTAAAGAAGGTTAAACACTTCTCTCCTGACTTGGAGATGAATCTTCCCAATGCTGCCACTCTTCCCGTTAATTTCTGGACATCTTTGACAGTCCGTGGTGGCTCCATGTCTAGAATTGCTTTGATTTTGTCGGGATTGGCCTCGATTCCTCTCTTGGAAACCATCAGGCCTAAAAACTTTCCCGAGCCTACACCAAAGGCACACTTAGCTGGATTCAACATCATTTTGTGGTGCCTTAGCACTTCAAATGCCTCTCGGAGGTGCTTAATGTGGTCGGCCTTATCGAGGCTCTTAACTAACATGTCATCTACATAGACCTCCATGATTTTTCCAATTAGGTGTCCAAAAATTTTGTTCACCAACCTTTGATAGGTTGCCCCTGCATTCTTAAGTCCAAATGCCATGACTAAGAAGCAGAAAACACCAAAGTCAGTGATGAATGATACTTTGGCGATGTCATCCTCATGCATTTTGATTTGATTGTACCCACTGAAGCCATCCATGAAGCTAAGCATCTCGTGTCCAGCTGTAGCATCTATTAGTGCATCAATCCTTGGTAAGGGAAAACAATCCTTAGGACATGCATCATTCAAGTCAGTGAAGTCGACGCACATCCTCCATTTTCTTGATTTTCCTCAATGAACCCAGCTTCCAAAAGTTTATTAACTTCCTGTTTAATGGCTTCAAGCCTCTCTGGAGCAAAATTCCTCTTTTTCTGTTTCACCGTCTTCCTTTCAGGATCCACATTCAGTTTGTGAGTTATCAATTGGGGATCAATCCCTGGCATGTCGGCCGCTATCCAAGCAAAAACGTCATTATTCTCTTGAAGAAAAGATATGAGCTTGTTTTTCAATGGCTCAGGTAGTAGTGCTCCAACATATGTCACCTTCTCTGGCTCACCAGGGACTAAGGGAATTGGGATTAAATCCTCAGCTGGTTTCCCTCTTCGGTCCTCATTGTCACTGATATTCATGTCTTCAATTGGGAGAACTTGCCCCCCGATTCCATCAGGCATTAATGCGGCTACATAACAACTTCTAGCCATCTTTTGGTCTCCTCGTTCTTCACCAATCCCATTCCTCGTTGGGAACTTGATTTTTAGATGATAAGATGAGGCAACAGCCTTGAACGCATGAAGACCAGTCCTTCACATGATTGCATTGTAGGTTGAAGTCGCTTTTATAACTATGAAGTTCAACATCTGAGTAGACGTATTCATCCCTTGCCCCATGGTCATTGGGAGTTGGATAGTGCCTTCCACTTTTGATTCCACCCCGTTGAATCCGTATATAGGCATATTTGAGGGTGTTAGCTGAGAATCAGTGTAACCCATCTTGATAAAAGCATCATGGAACAAGATATCCACTGAAGCTCCATTGTCAACCAGGACTATCTTTGTTTCAGAGTTGCCTATCACAGGTACTATGACAAGAGGATCATCATGGGGGAACTTCACCCCTTCCAAGTCTGAATCGTCAAAACCTATTGACACTTCTGTTCTGGCACGCTTCGGTGCTTCTCCAACCACAGTCATTACCTCTCGGGCATAAGCCTTTCTTAAGTTTCGGGAGGACCCGGCAGCAGTTGGTCCTCCGAATATCATGTTGATAACTGGCCCTCGGGGCTTAGGGTTACGATCTTGGTCGTTGTCCCTTCTGTCGTAATCCTTCCTTTCATAGTTTCCTCTTTGACTCCCTTGATTTCCATCCTTGGTGAATTTGCTGAGTTTTCCTCTTCGTATCAGAAACTCAATCTCATCTTTCAATTGCCTACAATCGTCGGTTTCATGACCGACTTCTTTGTGGAACCGACAAAACTGATTTTGGTTCCGTTTGGACAAATCAGCCCTCATTGGCTTTGGACATTTGGGATCTTCTTCCTTGGCTATCTCCATCAGAATTTGACTCCTGGGAGTATTCAATCTTACATATTCTGTTAATTTTGGCCCAAAATTGTTTCTCTTGGGGGGAGAATCGGAGTTCTTTGATGTTCTGGGGAACTTTTCCTTGACGTCGTATTCCTGAGTTTCTTTTCTTTTCTTTGAGTTTCCACTACAGCCAGCAGCGGGTTCATACTTTCTCATGCTTTCTTCAGCCTTGATATACTTTCCGGCTCTATCTTGGAGCTTCAGCATGCTCTCGGGTGGATGTTTAGCCAACGACCTTTGGAAGTGGTCATCAGTAGTTCCTTGTTGTAGGGCTATCTTAGCAACTCTGTCCTCTAAGTCTGGGACTTTCAAAGCCTCTCGAGTGAATCGATTGATGTAGTCCCTTAGGGCTTCATTCTTTCCTTGCTGGATTGCCATGAGTGATGCAGAGCTTTTCTCATGCACCCTTCCACTAATGAACTGATTGATAAAAGCTTTGCTTAGTTCTTTGAAAGACCCAATTGAGTTGGGAGGAAGACGACTATACCAGCGTTGGGCCATGCCTGCCAAGGTTTGTGGAAACGCCATACACTTGACCACATCGTTGGTTGGCTACAACAGCAGTGCATTGGAGAAGGTCCTTACATGATTTGCGGGATCTCCCGTTCCATCATAGGCTTTGATCGAAGGCATCTTAAATTTTCTGGATATAGCCGTTTTCATGATGTCTTGAGTAAACGGTGGTGTGGGATCACCAGGATCTCCTAGGGGCAACAGAATACTAGGATCACCCCTTGGGGCTTCGGCCCTCTTGGTTCTTCTTGCTGGTGGATCCAAGTTGATTATTGGGATCCTTTGAGTTGTTCGGCCTCGAGATTGAGCGGCCTCTTCCTCAGCAAGGAGTTTCTTGAGCCTTGCAGTCTCTGCCTCATGGGCTGCAATTTTCTCCTTAGTAGTTTGGGGTTGCTCCCGATTTGTCTGGGAAGAACGTCTCCTTCTTGGGGCGACATCCTCCCCAGTTGTATAACCCTCATCCTCGGATTATGGGCTCGAGTAATCTTGAACGAAAGGGGTCTGGCGAGCTTGGTATCCCCAAAGTCTGATTCGCGTATTGAGGGAGATCAGTAGTATGGAGTTGAAGGCTCCTCGGTGCATTCATGAGCAACGGGGAGGTCGTGATCGGTTGCTGGTGAACGGTCTCTTGTGGATTAGATCCATGAATGACCATCTGCAGGGGATTCGTCCTTCAACCGAAATCGGGATTTCCGGTCCTTGAGTGTTGGTGGGGATATTCGCCCCTTGTGTGCCAGTAGTCGGCGGTGGCTGATCAGCCTCAGAGGTGATAGGGCGATCCTCACGAGTTTGATTATCCCGAGCTGTTCTTCGTGTGTTTGCCATGGTTGATGTTGTTTTCCCACAGACGGCGCCAAATGTTATAGATTAAAAAACGTACTTGTGAATTTAATGCTAGAATTAATGAGCTTTCGAGCTTTAATGGTTGCACTCGTGTTTCCGGACTAAATCGGTTCTCACAAGATGCCTACGTATCTCAAATCGTTATTGAGTATCAAGCCAAAGACGTAGTTCTGATTGTAGGATCAGGGACCTTATATAGGCGTCTGGAGCCTAGTATTTATGGTATGTTTGGAAGTCTTAGCGAATAAGTCTCCTTTTAGTTATCGGATAAACATTGTGTTGCTTGCTGAATAAGTCTTTTCCTTGTCGGTAAAGGCTATGACTCATTAATTGCCTTTAATTGGGATTCCTGATCCTTCTTTGATAAGATTTCCATAATTTGGTCTCTTTTAATGAGTTGTATATTTTCCCTATTCATTAATTACGAAATTAATGAATAATTAGGGATTTGGGCATTAAATATCGAGCCTTTTCATTGGACCGTCAATTATATTTCTATAATTATTTTTCTGTTCATATCAATTACCTATTTATAACTAATTACCTATTTCAGCTGAAGCACACACTTTTCTATTTTTTTCTAACAAAATCCCCAACTACATTTTTCAACTAAAACATGTTACCTTCTTTATTTTTCCTTGATAAGACCCCTCATTTTTTTCAAAAATATCACGGGTAAACCCTTACTTATCTATACTATCTATAATCAATACTATTATATAATAGACGAAACATTAAAAGTTTGGTTGGTCGGTATGGTACGTTGTGATTTTACTAAATGGTCATTACTGAACTTTACTTCGTGTTTTTACTTAATTAACCTTACTTATTTATAGAAATATATTAATAAATAATAATATTACCTATTTATAATCAATTACCTTCTTCACCTAAAAATATTATTTTTTCTAACAAATTCCCCTACTTTTTCAAATATATCACGGACAATTATCTTTTTTAACTAAAACGTGTTAGTTTTTATATTTTTCCTTACTAAAACCCCTCCCTTTCCAAAAATATCATGGACAACCTTTAATTATTTATTTTTAAACCTATTTTAATATTATAATTATTTTTTAAAAGTTTACCTATTTTAACATGCTTACTTATTTTTCTTAACAAATGCAATTCATGAAAATATTAAAAAATATAAATAATCAAATAACTATTTATAAACAATTACCATTTAAGCTAAAACACATTATAGATCTTTTTCTAACACAGTCCCTCCTTTTATAAATATATCACGGAAAATTACATTTTTCAACTTACTTTTTCTATTTTTTCTCACTAAAATCAATTCCTTTTCTAAAAATATCACGACAAACCCTTTACGTATTTATTTTAAAACTTATTTAAATATTTTTAATTATTAAATTTTAAAATATAATTTTCCAAAAATATCACATGCATTTTCCTTTTTTAAACTAAATATATATGTTAATTGTTTTATTTTTTCTTAATGAAATCCCTTCTTTTCCAAAAATATAACGGGCAAACTCTTACTTATTTATTTTAAAATCTATTTTAATATTTTTAATTAATTAAAAGTGTTTAGCTATTTTAACATGCCTACTTATTATTTTATCAAATACAATTAAAAAATAATAAAAAATAATAATAAAATAACAATTAACAATCCGTGCATCGCACGAGTTTTAAACTAGTATAATATAATAGACAAAAAATTAAAAGTTTGGTTGGTCGGTACCGTGGTGTTTTTACTTAATTACCCTTAATTATTTATAAAAAAATATTATTAAATAATAATAGTACATATTACCATATTATTAAGGACGAAATATTAAAAGTAAGATTAATTAAGTAAAACATTAAATAAGGCAAGTACCGTACCAAAAAACTGATACTAAAACTTTTAATGTTAAATAAAAACAATTTAGTAAGAGTAATTAAGCAAAACATTAAATAAGGTGAGTACCGTACCAAAAAACTGGTACCAAAACTTTTAATATTAAATAAAAACAATTTGGTAAGAGTAAATAATTAAAACATTAAATAAGGAAAGTACCGTACCAAAAAACTGGTATAAAAACTTTTAATGTTTCGTCTCTAAAACCCGTATTTTTCCAAAAATATCAAGTACTTATTTATTCAAAAACCTATTTTAATGCTTTTAATTATTTCAAAAAAATTACATATTTTAACGTGTCTACTTATTTTTTTAACAAAAATAATTAATAAAATATTAAAACGTAATTGTTTTCCTAATAAAATCCCCTCCTTTTGAAAAAAATATCACGGACAATTACCGTTTCAACTAAAACATGTTATTTTTTCTAACCGAAACCCTTTTTTTCTAAAAATATCACGGGTAAAACCTTAGTTATTTATTTTGAAACATATTTTAATATTTTTAAAACAAAATCCCCTATTTTTCTAAAAAAAATAACGGATAATTGCCTTTTTTCAACTAAAACGTGTTACTTTTTCTCAAATCCCTCATTTTCCAAAAATATCACGCACAAATCCTTAATTATTTATTTTAAAACATATTTTAATACTTTTAATTACCGGAAATTATCTTTTTCAACTAAAACATATTACTTTTTCTATTTTTTCATACTAAACCTATCTTTTTCCAAAACAATTACAAATAAATCGTTACTTATTTATTTTAAAATGTGTTTTAATACTTTTAATTGTTTAAAAATGTTTAGCACGCACATTTATTTTTTTAACAATTACAATTAATAAAATATTGAAAAGTAAATAAAAAATTGTTAAAGATAATTTGTGCATCGCACGGGTTTTAAACTAGTACTTTTTTATGATAGACGAAATATTAAAAGTTTGGTCAGTCGATTGGTACTTTGTGATTTTACTTAATTATCCTTATTTATTTTGAAAAGATATTATTAAATAATAAAATTATTTAGAACCAATTACCTTTTCAGCTAAAATACATTACTTTTTCTATTTTTCAAACAAAATTCCCTTTTATCCTAAATAAATCACAGACAATTATCTTTTTCAACTAAAACATGTTACTTTTTCTATTTTTCTTTACTAACACTCTTACTTTCCCAAAAATATCACAAACAAACTCTTACTACTTATTTTAATACATTAAATTACAGGACAATTAATTTTCTTAACTAAAACATTTTACTTTTTATATTTTTCCTTACTAAAACTTTTATTTTCCAAAAATATCACGGAAAAACCGTTAATTATTTATTTTAAAATCTATTTCAATAACTTTAATTATTTTTAAAAGTTTAACACGTTTACTTATTTTTTTTTTAACAAATGTAATTAACAAAATATTAAAACGTAAATATTAAAAATAACAATTATTAAAAATAATACGTGCATCACACGTGTTTTAAGTTAGTATATATTAATATATAATAAGCAAATTTAAGATTTTTTGTAATTTTTAGTTTTGGTTAACCACGTAAAAGATAACAATCATTTTATTTTATTTTTAAATAAATAAATAAAAACAGTTAAATATGATCTTTAAAAATATTCTATAGTTTAATATTAACAATCAATCAATATACTATTATATAAAGGAGAAGACGGGGGCGGTGAGGTGGCGCTCCCAGATCGCTTCGTTATATTTTTCTAATTTTTTCAATTTTTTGAATTAATAATATTAAAAATTCGAAAAAATCTCAATTACCTTTTAAATGCTAACTAATAGAGGAAACATATAATATTCTTGCATTTAAAATCTCTACTAATGGAAAAAGTAAAAATACAATAGATCTTTACTAATGGAGGAAACTAAATTATGTTAATTGTCTAATGCAATTTTTGTTGTCAACAATGTCATTTTACAAATAATTTCTCATGGATTTATTGGTGCTGCGCTTTTTTTCTTGGCAGGAATGAGTTATGATAGAACATGACTTGTTTATCTCGACGAAATGGGCGGAATAGCTATCCCAATGCCAAAAATATTCACGATGTTCAGCAGCTTTTCAATGGCTTTTCAATTTCGTCTTTTCCAGTATCAGGCAATTTTCAGGTGAATTAACAAGAAAATACGTAGCTGCTGACTGAGGATCACCAAATGCCAAGTAAGATGTGACTAAAGATTGCATTTTTTGCTTCTAAATTCCATTTTTCGGACATTTTTATGATCTGGGCATGTGCTACTTTGACAGACTGTAAGGAATCAAACTCATTGGAATGATCATATAAACAGACATTTGATGAAACATTGACAGATAAAGATGTTTCAGGAGAGTTCTTAGCAACAGTTGAAACATTGTCATTGTTAACATAGCTTCTTTAGTTTTTCTTGATAAATGTGCTCTGAAACATTGTCATTGTTAACTGGGACTTGGTCCAAATTATTCAAGATTCATGAACAACTATGGTTATATTTCAAGCATCTTCATAAAATTTCCAGAACATGTTGTGTGTTCATGTACGATATGCCATAGCTTACGATGATTAGATTCAAATTATCCCAGCGAGTGATTACTTTAGGAAGTTACTTATGGTTAACTCTAGGATCCTTTTACCATTACGTCACAGATTTTAATTAGTTCCATTTTTGAGGACCAAGTTAACACCAAAATGCCTTTTCATGCACACTTAAATGGAATTGATCCAAACACGAACCAGCGCCCATCAATTCAAAGTTTAAATGTGGCAATTGGCACGTCTTCTGGAAGATATAATGAATGATCATTTTCAATTAATAAACATTTCAACACCCTGCTTACATATTGATCGAATTTAATCTAGTACCAGTAACTTAAATAATACACATTCCGTTATTCCTTGTTTGTTCACAGAGGATCGAAGACCTCTTCTTCTTCTTTGGAAAGCACAAATTAAGCACGCCTTCTGCTCGAACGCCAAGAATTAGGCTCATGGTACCTATCATAAAGTGGTTCAATACGTTCTTGACGTTTGCGTTTGCTCATTTTCGTAAGATCTGCTACTTTGAAGAATCTGGGTGCCACCTCAACAAGCCACTTGGGATCAACAACAATAACTTCACGCATGTACTCTTTTGTTGTCATTACCAGCTCGTTGTAGATGACCCAATCGGGTTTTCTTTCAAAAAGAACACTGCTGGGATGGATGTAAACAGGTTGATTCTCCACTAGAGTTCGATATCCTTCCTGCGGGTCCTTTTTAGCTGCATGGAAGAAAAATCCTGCTGTAATGGCCTTTCTTATCTTCCAATCATTCTTCCCAGCACTCACAATATCCAATTTGTACTTGTCCATGAGGGAAATGAGCTGTTTCCGCACATCTTGAGCCCTCTTTAGTGATTCAGATTGGACAAAATTCTCACGACACCATGGTTTAGAAAACCCTTTTGCTTTCCAGGCCTCGTATACAGCAAGCAAGGTAAGATGATCTCCTTGAGGCTGGAAAAATTTGGCCCTCTTTTGGTCAGCTTGAGTTTGCTTTTCTCCAGGCCTGTGGAATACATGTCCAGCTTGAATCATTGCTACAATGGTCAGAATCTCATCACTACAACCAAGATCTACACTAGCAAGGAGCATTTTTGACAAGGGAGGTTCCATTGGAAATTCTGCCATTTTCCTACCCAATCTAGTGAGAAGCCCCTCTTCATCCAGAGCTCCAAGACTATACAACTGTTCCATGGCAGAGATTAGAGCTTGAGGAGAAGGAGAGTCCATAAAATCAAACGATAGTAGATCGTTTATGCCAATTGCTTTCATGTTCAGAGTAGCGAGTCCGAGATTTATCCTCTGAATTTCAGGTATAGGGGTGGGGGACATCTCATTGTGAAAAGCACTCTCTGTGTACAGGCGGTAACACTTACCTGGTCCAGTTCGTCCTGCACGTCCAGCTCGTTGCTTAGCTGATGCTTGCGAGATAGGAGTTATGACCAGTGATTCAAGCCCCTGCTTAGGATTGTAAACGTTTTGCTTTGCAAATCCAGAGTCAATGACATAATAAATCCCATCAATTGTCAGAGAAGCTTCAGCAATATTGGTTGCAACTACCACTTTCCTCTTTCCGGGAGGAGCAGGATCAAATATTCTAAACAGAATCTCACTGGGCAAAGCACTGTGGGCTTTTAAAGTGATTAGCTCAGGTACATTCTTGCCCAACCCTTTCATCTTCTCTCTAAGACACTGGCATGCATGATCGATCTCATCTTCACCAGTCAAAAAGACAAGGATGTCTCCTTCGGGTTCTGTCAAATGAATCTCCATGACTGTAGTCACAGCTGCCTCTAAGTAGTCACTTTTGGGCTGTATGGCATACAGTATCTCTACAGGAAAAGTTCTACCAGGGATGGTGAATATATTGCAACTAAAGAAATAACCTGAAAATTTCTCAGCGTCCAATGTGGCAGATGTGATGATCAAGCGAAGGTCGGGTCGTCTTCTCACTAGCCTTTTGAGTAGCCCAAAGAGAATATCTGTGTGCAATGTCCTCTCATGCGCCTCATCAAGCATTATAATGGAGTATTGAGATAAATTTTCATCAATAAGCATCTCTGTCATAAGCATACCATCAGTCATGTACTTTATAACAGTGTCTGCACATGTATGATCGTCAAATCGAATGGCATACCCAACTTCCTCCCCTACACGACAACCAAACTCTTCAGCCACTCTCTTGGCCACAGACGTTGCAGCCACCCTACGAGGTTGAGTACATCCAATTTTACCACTGGTAGTGTAACCTGCTTCAGCAAGGTACTGTGTCACTTGAGTTGTCTTGCCTGAACCTGTCTCACCAACAACAACCAGAACCTGATTGTCATGCACTGCTTGTAGCAGTTCCTTCTTCAATTTGTATATGGGTAAACTCTTCCTCTGGTCTTGTATGGACAGCTTTGAACTCTGCCTGAACGAGAGAGCTGCAACGCAAACATCTTTCTTCCATTCAGGCACTGGGTATGCAGATAAACCAACACCCCTCAGCTCCTGTGCTAGATGCCTGTCACCCAACTCAGGCATTGGATCTTCCCACGGTCTGTTAAGATCTTTGGGGATAGAATCTAGCATGGTCCTCCGCTCCTGCTCCGTCACTTCTCTCCTCTCCTTGATAAGCGCTGGCTGAACGGCTGCTGCACGGCTTAATGATCCCACGGGATTTTTGAATATTTTAACTGGTGACATGTCCATAGAATGTCGGGTATGGCCATTTAAAAAGGCTGGTTCATCCTCGTTCAACTCAATTTCCAGCTCTTTCTCAGCACCTTCCTTTTCGTAGAGGAGACCATCTGTTTCATCTTGGAGCATGAGATGGTCCTTTACACTTAAAACACCAGAAGCAATCATCTGCTGCGCCTCCCATCTTTCAATTGAACTCATTCTTTTTAAGGGTCGCGATGGAAGAGGAGCATCATCAACAATTTTGATCCCAGAAAGGGCAGTCCTTGAAGTAGACTTGAACCTTGAAGAATTTGTCATAATATTCTTCTTCTTCAGAGGCAGCAACTCTTCACCTGTATTCTGATCAACATCTCTCATGGACAAACTCAACTTGTTATTCACAATCGATATGACCTTGACATACACCTCTTGATCCCGCTTAACAACATCCTTAGTCCTCCTATTCTCCATCATCTGTGACACATGAACCAACCCCTCTTTTCCCCTAAATTCATCATCATTAAGCTCAACAAAACAACCAGTGTCCATCACTCTTCGCACCCTTCCCTTATAAACCTTATACAACTCTGGGGAACTCTTGTTATCTCTCCTCCGCTCTCTACGTCTCGCCCTCTCATCTCCTCTATCTCTATCCCTAAATCTATTATTGTCCTCTTCTACTGTTTTCGACATAATCTTAACATTGAGAGGAGGCAGAATAGCATGAATTACAGTTAACAAAGTACGGACAACATAGTCAGGCAAACAAGCACCGTTTTGTTTCAATTTAGCATCAAAAGCATCGACAGTTTTGCAATTGCGCCCCAATTCAGTAATAAATTCAGCCAAAGTTTTATCAGAAAACCCTAGATGAGACTCAAGTTCTGTACAGACCTTAGAAACTAGAGAGAGATATTGGAGTTTCTCTAACAATGGAGGCTCAGTAGATGCCATTATATTATACAAAATATATGTAAGTATATGTTACGAATGGGCCAAATGATATTAGGTCTGAGTTTGTTATGGGCCTGAAATTAGAGTTGGGTCAAGAGTATATAAAACGGCCCAAGATCAGTCACCTATTCACGTAGTTGCTATATTATATATTGCATATCATGTCATTTACAAAAAATTATCAATGAAGAAATGAATGTTTAATTTTTATCCTTTATTTCCTGCATTTTATTTCATGTTCTTAGTTTAATCTTTCAGAAAAACCCAAAAATATTGTCAAGATCATGACAAATGGTATCAGAGCTAGTGATTTCTCGGACATGGCAAGCAATATTTCCGTTGATTTTCCTTTCAACAACCCATATTCTTCATATCCATTTCAAAACCCTGATTTCTATTATCCGTACCAATACACAGCTCCAATACATCAGTATGCACCACCTCCACATGTTTGTCACCATAATCAACCACCACCAGAACCGTTGTATCAGTTCTATACTACTCCTCCAACACCTCATATTTCCACATCTCCCGTGCTGATTTCTCACACTACCAAGTGTTTTCTACAACAACTGGATAGTAAGGTCACCCAATTAGACGAAAGACTCGCTCAAATTGGTGTGTTAATTGAGGAGAAGAAGAGAGTAGCATATTTTCCAAGCGTGTTCAAAGTTGGAGGAACTGTTACAACTAGTAAGGTATCAATTCCCAGTTATGTCGATGATACTTGGAACAAGATGGAGGAGAAAATGACTCAAATGATTCAAATACTTGAGAAGATGGGGAAGAGCTGTGAAGATTCTTCAAAACTGATTAATGAAAGCATATTACGCAGAAAGGTTGAAGCAGATTCGCCTGAACTCGTTAAGGAGAATGTGATGGAAATTTTAGAAGATTGTGAAGAGAGCACCCTCCAGCAACAGACAAAGAAGACATGCTCAAATATGTTTAAAATGTTACCTGCAAAACCGGCATACAAGGTGTTTGATGATTATTCTGAAAGAGCTCTTTCCCAGAAGGCTCCAGTGTCGATTCCCCAAGGTATTAATTCAATAATCTACTCTCCTAAACCGTATAGGAAGATTTTGAAAATTGATTCTGATAGAGTTATGGTTTATAACCTTCATAAAAACGAGTACGGTAAAATTGATAGTAATTCTTTTGATAATTCTAAGAATGTGGTTAGTACAACTCAAGTGCTTGAAGTAAGTGCTGAAAGAGTAAAATCTTTAGTATCGATGCCCCTGGTTATTAATTCAATTGTTTTATCTGCTCAGTCATGTGAGAAGGATGTGAAGGTATATACTCCTCAACAACTAGCTAGGCTTAATAAAATTATGGTTTATAAGTTTTATGAAAATGAGTATGGTAAAGTTTTTGGAGAGTTTTGTGTTAACTTTGGAAATATTGTGACTGCAATACAACTGTTTCATGGGTTGCCATCTAAAGATAAGGTTGTTTGGATGATATCTTTGTTTGTGTTAGTAAATATATTTGGTAGTATGAGGGGATTTGAACTATTTAACAATAAGCTTCGTAGAAATCTAGTGGTTTGGGATGAAGGTGAAATAATGTGTTATAAGCTACACGAGGATGAACATGGGAAGTTTGAGGGCCAGGTAGAAAGTAGCAAATCAGAATTTGATTCTAAGTCGCTGAAAGGTGGAATTGTCAACTCTGTTATGGCTTCAGTCGAGGCAAGAATGTGTCAAGTAGTAAGGGTTGGGTTGCTGACAGAAATATGGATACCCGAGGGGATTCAATTAATTGTAATAGATGTTGGTTTTGGACTGAATCACTTCATCGAATTGCCACTGCTCAAGATGTACTTGAGAAGCTGTAAATTTGAGTGCGCTGCATCTATTTTTAAAAAGATGCAAGAACCTGTTTTTACCTCATTGGATGTAGTGATAATCGTACTTTCATTGAGAAATGGAAGTGGAAATAGCTTGAAGTTCTACTGCTGGTTGAAGACTGATGATGTGCCACCAAATGATGCTATTATTAGAGTCACTGGCCAGATTATCCCAACTGCTGAGAAAGTTATTTATGCATCGCTTCAAAGTACAAGAATTAGACTTGTGGGGCCTGTCTGTGTAGTGAAGATTCAAGCACATGAGAAAAATGCTCTTCGGGAAGAAGGCTTTGTTCTGAATCAGATGTTGGGACATATTCTTGTGGAAATTTAGAGACCTGAGACTAAGCAGTTTGTGTCCTTTGCAGACTTCCTAACAACCAATCAGAACGTCAAGGACACATTTTCTCTTGATTGGGAAAAGGCCAAGCAAGTGATAAAGAAATGCCCAGTTAACACTAAACATCAGATTACTGGACAGAGCGGAAAAATTTGCGGAATTAATAAGCAAGTTGTGCTAGTTCATCTGTTTCCAGCATTTGAAAAGGCAAAGCATGATTTTGTCGAGAAGTGTGCAAAGATATTTCTTGATCAAATGCCTAAGGTGAATGCAGCTACCTCCACATTAATGAACATTCAATTTAAGGAGGAGAGCATGAATGACATATTGGAAGTAGATGTCAACCCAGTTGTCTCCACTTATCATTTATTGGTGAACTTCAAGGTCCAGTCCAATGATAAAATTAGGAAGTATCAGTTTGTAGAGACCTGTAACAAGTTCAAGCAATACATCTCTGTCGGGGTCAAGTATAAAGTTGAAGCTATTGCAAATGAGACGGAAGATGTAGAAAAAGTTCTGATTAAGAGTGATAAAGCGATGATAACAATAGGGCAGGAAGATTGCAAGACACATTACAAGTCAGGTACTTGCGCCAAGACCTCAAACTGTTGTAAAATTGCTGCTAATTGGATCAAATATGAAATCTCAATGGGAGCCTCACCGGGAGAACAGAATGGAGTAAATGGCCAAGTGTTCAAATTGAACTACAGTTTCAGTGATGTGGTGGTATGCATGCAGAAGGTGAAGTACAAGCAAACAAGGCAAGCAAAGAAATTGAAGGTTTGTTATGTCAAAGTTGTGGAGAAATTACAGAATGCTATTTTCATCCTTGAGGACAAGGATGTTTTGAAGAGGGAGCGTATGTTACGAATGGGCCAAATGATATTAGGTCTGAGTTTGTTATGGGCCTGAAATTAGAGTTGGGTCAAGAGTATATAAAACGGCCCAAGATCAGTCACCTATTCACATAGTTGCTATATTATATATTGCATATCATGTCATTTACAAAAAATTATCAATGAAGAAATGAATGTTTAATTTTTATCCTTTATTTCCTGCATTTTATTTCATGTTCTTAGTTTAATCTTTCAGAAAAACCCAAAAATATTGTCAAGATCATGACAGTATATAATTCAAACTCACCTGGAGATGGAGATGATTTAATTGATTGTCCTAGGGTTTTAATTCCTCTCAGCCCAATCCTTCTTCTTAGTTATGTAACCATATATATAGACTTGTGGAAATTCCAATTCCAATTCCAATTCCAATTCCAAATTGAAATAGGATAATAATAATTCAAAATTACAATTTTAAAACATGGTTCTATTATGATTGGGTAAAGCAATGTACTATCCTGTCACGATCTAACAGAAGAATAATATTGTAAGTATTGGGCTTGTGTCATAACCCAAAATGAAAGCCCAACCCACCACGAATCCAACCGTTTAATATTGTTAGTTTTAATCTTACAAAAAAACCCAAAAATACAGTCAAGATTTAAACTAATAACTTTTAAATAATTTATAATGAAGGAGAAATTTTAGATTCAAAATTGTGGTGTTGCAAAATTAAAATAAAACTAGCTTTATAGCCCGTGCGAGGCACGAGCATGCTCTAGTTATTTTCGGTTATGTTGGTCTCATCATTTGGTGGAATGCATGTAGAAGAAAAGACATAAGCATGTAATGGTATATCAGTAGGAAATATGTCGAAGATTTGATGATACATGTTTTACAAAATCTCAGTCTATAAGGTTGTTATTAGGACCTGAGTAGGCGCAAATATTTTGACTAATTAACATGTTTTGTTGGCACGCACGACCCTTCTATACTGCAAGATTTCGTCGGTTTTAATTTTGCCAATCGTATTTGAATGAGAAGATGGTTTTAGTGTCACTTTGACAGAGTATCGGGCGTCTTTTACCATTTCCATTGTCTGGGGGAACGTTGGCACTCCATTTACCTATTTGTAGTTCATGGGGTAGTCGTGACCTTGTGTACTGCAAGATTTCGCCGATTATAATTTTTCCAATTATATTTGAATAAGAAGATGGTTTTAGTCACTTTGAAAGAAAATTGGGCGCCTTTTATTATTTTCATTGCATGGGGGAACGTTGACACTCCATTTACCTGTTTGTAGTTCATGGGGTAGTCGTTAAGTGGGTGTTGTAAAATTTGATCGGTGTGCATAATAGAGTAAAAATGTAGAAGTACAAGTTGTATTAGTATGTGTGGATACACTATTTAAACGAATGCATACCACTTTGCCCGTTTTAAAAAGGGTCTCTTTGCAGACACGTTGAAATACAATAATTGTACAGTTGTGGATATAATTTATTTTAGAAAACTATTACTTATACCTTTCAAGATAATGATAAACTGGTTCGTGATAAGTTACTCGTTTCACCTTACAATTGCCACTTGACACAAATAATTTAAAATTTAGTACTTTTAATATTTTATCATAGATATTCAAAAAAATTAAACCGATTTAGTTTAGATTTGATTTAGTCGTACGATGACAACTTCAACTTTCTTGTAAAAATCTCCGACACAAACTTTTTTATTAATATACAAATATAAAACTCTTTTGCATTTTTCGGGTTCAATACTTTATATACTATAGTGCATTTTTCGAAAATGATCGACGTATAAAATTTATCTATTGAAGACGAGATTTATAATATATTGGATCATAATAAAACTACAGTTTTAATCTTATCAGTAGCTAAAATTTCAAAAATGCATATATAATTATAAGTTGTTAATATCTTATAATGAAACAATAATAAATGTAAAATAATGATAAAATCCATTTTTACGCTTATTATATATAAGGATATAATTGAAAAGAAGTAAATATGTTGATAGTTTTAAATTTAAAAAAATATATTAAAAAAATATAATAAGTGATATTGGATATAGATGTCAACATTTGTCAAACTATCACCTAGGTCATGTCAACTTATATTTTCTAACTAAAATTTTTACTTTACTATTTTTTCTAACTAAAATCTTCATTTTCCAAAAATATTACGCGCAGTTCTTATTAATGAAATAAAATAATATTATTTATAATTAATAATAACTAACCGATTAGTTTTTTTCCCCGAAGCGTATATTTATTTTTTATATTTTCTAACTAAAATTTTTCCTAAGTAAAATCTCACATTTTTTAAAAATATCACATGCAATTTCAGTTAGTAACATAAAATAGTAATATTATAAATACTAATAATTAACCGATTACCTTTGTTAGCCAAAGCGTATATTCTTTTTTATATTTTTTAACTAAAATTTCTCCTTTACTAAAATTATCGCAGACGATATTTATCTATACTATACTATTATATAATAGTCGAAACATTGAAAGTTTTGATTTCAATTTTCGATAATTTATTATATTTAATCTATCTATCTCTACTATTATATAATAACCGAAACACTGAAAGTTTTCATTTTCGATTTTCTCACATATATAACATAACTACAAACTCTTTAAATTATACTTTACTTAGAATTCAAAAACACGACCTTTTTTTAGAATATATTTATATTTATATTTATATATATTACAACAAAATATATTGATAATTTTGACGGTTATCTTGACTCACATGCTTAATAAGCTAATAAACTATTATAAAATCTATAAAAAAATTTAGATTTAAAGTATTAAAGTAGTACTTTTAATTCTTTTTAAAAAGGTAGCATTTTCAGAAGTATTAAAATCTCAAAAAAATTAAAAGTAAATTTCAAAATTAATATTAAAGTCATCCGTGCGTTGCACGGGTTATAGGCTTGTATAATATAATAGACGAAACATTAAACGTTTGGTCGGTCGGTCGGTACGAAGTGATTTTACTTAATTACCCTTACTTATTTTTAAATAATAACATTATGTATAACCAATTACCATTTTAGCTAATATACATTATTTTTTTTCTAACAAAAAAATCACAGACAATTACCTTTTTCAACTAAAATATGTTACTTTTTCTATTTTTCCTTACTAAAATCTCCATTTTTCCAAAAATATCACCGGTAACCCGTTACTTATTTATTTTAAAGACTATATTAATAATTCTAATTATGGTCAATTACTTTTAAACCCCTCGTTTTTCAAAAATATCACGGGCAAACCTTTACTTATTTATTTTAAAATCTATTTTAATACTTTTAATTATTTAAAAAGGTTTAACAAACCTACTTATTTTTTTAACTAATGCAACTAATAAAATATTAAAACGTAAATAATAAAAATAACAATTATTAAAAACAATTTGTGCATCGCACGGGTTTTAAGCAAATATTATTAAAGTCGAAACATTAAAAGTTTGGTCGGTACGATACCTATTTTTTGGTAATTCGTGATTTTACTTAATTACTCTTAGTTATCTATTAAAAAATATTATTAAATAATAACATTACCTATTTATAATTAATTACCTATTTCAGCTGAAGCACACACTTTTCTATTTTTTTATAACAAAAACCCCAACTACATTTTTCAACTAAAACATGTTACCTTCTTTATTTTTCCTTGCTAAGACCCCTCATTTTTCCAAAAATATCACGGATAAACCCTTACTTATCTATACTATCTATAATCAATACTATTATATAATAGACGAAACATTAAAAGTTTGGTTGGTCGGTATGGTACGTTGTGATTTTACTAAATTGTCATTACTGAACTTTACTTCGTGTTTTTACTTAATTAACCTTACTTATTTATAGAAATATATTAATAAATAATAATATTACCTATTTATAATCAATTACCTTCTTCACCTAAAAATATTATGTTTTATAACAAATTCCCCTACTTTTTCAAATATATCACGAACAATTATCTTTTTTTCACTAAAACGTGTTAGTTTTTCTATTTTTCCTTACTAAAACCCCTCCCTTTCCAAAAATATCACGGACAACCCTTAGTTATTTATTTTTAAACCTATTTTAATATTATAATTATTTTTTAAAAATTTACCTATTTTAACATGCTTACTTATTTTTCTTAACAAATGCAATTCATGAAAATATTAAAAAATATAAAATAATCAAATAACTATCTATAAACAATTACCTTTTCAGCTAAAACACATTATAGATCTTTTTCTAACACAGTCCCTCCTTTTCTAAATATATCACGGAAAATTACATTTTTCAACTTACTTTTTCTATTTTTTCTCACTAAAATCAATTCCTTTTCTAAAAATATCACGACAAACCCTTTACGTATTTATTTTAAAACGTATTTAAATATTTTTTAATTATTAAATTTTAAAATCTAATTTTCCAAAAATATCAGAGGCATTTTCCTTTTTTAAACTAAATATATATGTTAAATTTTTTATTTTTCCTTACTGAAATCCCTTCTTTTCCAAAAATATAACAAACAAACTCTTACTTATTTATTTTAAAATCTATTTTAATATTTTTAATTAATTAAAAATGTTTAGCTATTTTAACATGCCTACTTATTTTTTAAACAAATACAATTAAAAAATATTAAAAAAAATAATAAAATAACAATTAACAATCCGTGCATCGCACGAGTTTTAAACTAGTATAATATAATAGACAAAAAATTAAAAGTTTGGTTGGTCGGTACCGTGGTGTTTTTACTTAATTACCCTTACTTATTTATAAAAAAATATTATTAAATAGTAACAGTACATATTACTATATTATTAAGGACGAAATATTAAAAGTAAGATTAATTAAGTAAAACATTAAATAAGGCAAGTACCGTACCAAAAAACTGATACTAAAACTTTTAATGTTAAATAAAAACAATTTAGTAAGAGTAATTAAGCAAAACATTAAATAAGGTGAGTTCCGTACCAAAAAACTGGTACCAAAACTTTTAATATTAAATAAAAACAATTTGGTAAGAGTAAATAATTAAAACATTAAATAAGGAAAGTACCGTACCAAAAAACTAGTATAAAAACTTTTAATGTTTCGTCTCTAAAACCCGTATTTTTCCAAAAATATCAAGTACTTATTTATTCAAAAACCTATTTTAATGCTTTTAATTATTTCAAAAAAATTACATATTTTAACGTGTCTACTTATTTTTTTAACAAAAATAATTAATAAAATATTAAAACGTAATTGTTTTCCTAATAAAATCCCCTCCTTTTGAAAACATGTTATTTTTCCTTACCTAAACCCCTTCTTTTCTAAAAATATCACGCGTAAAACCTTATTTATTTATTTTAAAACCTATTTTAATATTTTTAAAACAAAATCCCCTCTTTTTTCTAAAAAAATAACGGTCAATTGCCTTTTTCAACTAAAACTTGTTACTTTTTCTCAAATCTCTCATTTTCCAAAAATATCACGCACAAATCCTTAATTATTTATTTTACAGCATATTTTAATACTTTTAATTACCGGAAATTATCTTTTTTAACTAAAACATATTACTTTTTCTATTTTTCCATACTAAACCTATCTTTTTCCAAAAAAATCACAAATAAATCGTTACTTATTTATTTTAAAATGTGTTTTAATACTTTTAATTGTTTAAAAATGTTTAGCACGCACATTTATTTTTTTAACAAATACAATTAATAAAATATTAAAAAGTAAATAAAAAATTGTTAAAGATAATTTGTGCATCGCACGGGTTTTAAACTAGTACTTTTTTATGATAGACGAAATATTAAAAGTTTGGTCAGTCGATTGGTACTTTGTGATTTTACTTAATTATACTTATTTATTTTGAAAAGATATTATTAAATAATAAAATTATTTAGAACCAATTACCTTTTCAGCTAAAATACATTACTTTTTCTATTTTTCAAACAAAATTCCATTTTATCCTAAATAAATCACAGACAATTATCTTTTTCAACTAAAACATGTTACTTTTTCTATTTTTCTTTACTAACACTCTTACTTTCCCAAAAATATCAAAAACAAACTCTTACTACTTATTTTAATACATTAAATTACGGGACAATTAATTTTCTTAACTAAAACATTTTACTTTTTATATTTTTCCTTACTAAAACCTTTATTTTCCAAAAATATCACGGAAAACCCGTTAATTATTTATTTTAAAATCTATTTTAATAACTTTAAATATTTTTAAAAGTTTAACACGTTTACTTATTTTTTTTTAACAAATGTAATTAACAAAATATTAAAACGTAAATATTAAAAATAACAATTATTAAAAATAACTAGCTTAAAACCCGTGCGATGCACGGGTTGTTTTTAATAATTGTTAATTTTTTCTTGAAGGTATTTGTTAAAAAAAATAAGTAGGTGTATTTAATTTTTTTTAATAAATAAAGATATTAAAATAGGTTTTAAAATAAATAAGTAACAGTTTGCCCATAATTAAAGATATTAAAATAAATAAGTAACGGTTTACTCGTGATATTTTTGAAAAAGAAAGGTTTTAGCAAGGAAAAATAGAAAAAGTAACATGATTTAGTTGAAAAAGGTAATTGCCCATAATTAAAAATATTAAAATAAATAAGTAAGAGTTTGTCCGTAATATTTTTATAAAGGAAGAGTTTTACTAAGAAAAAATAGAAAATGTAACATGTTTTAGTTGAAAAAGGTAATTACCCGTGTTTTAAAAAAAGATTTTGTTTAAAAAAATAGATAGATAGATATGTTTTTAATTATTTAATTTGAATTGAAAATTATATAAAATTATAATAAATATGGATTTTATAAGTTTAATATAATAACATTACTAAGATGTATATGTTGTCCCTTGTATTTTTAGTTAGAAGATGGGTTGTTTTATTTAGAAAATATAAAAAGGTAATGTGTTTAAAAAGGCAATTAGTTATTTATTTATAATCATACAAAATGATATTACCTTTTTATATGTATATATGTTATTTGTGTTATTTTTAGAATATTGGTTGTTTAAGTTAAAAAATATAAAATATGTAAAACATGTAATATGTTTTAACCGAAAAGGGTAACCAGTTATTTATTAATAATTACATAAAATAAATTATCATTTTTTTATATATGTTGTCTGTGTTATTTTTAGAAAATGCGTTGTTTTACTTAGAAAATATAAAACAGGTAATGTGTTTTAAGTGGAAAAGGTAATTGGTTTGAAATATTTAATAATATTACCATATACATATATATTGCCTTAGAAGATGAGTTGTTTTAGTTAGAAAATATAAAATAGGTAATGTGTTTGAGCTAAAAAAGGTAATTGATTATAAATAAATTGATTATAGTTAGACCCGTGAAATGGCCCAAATACCGACCTACCAAATTTTTTAATATAGGTAATATGTTTTAACTGAAAATAGTAACCAATTATTTATTAATAATTACATAAAATAATATTACCATTTTGTTTTAACCGAAAAGAGTAACCAATTATTTATTAATAATTACATGAAATTATCTTACCATTTATATATATATGTTGTCCGTTTTATTTTTAGAAAATGAGTTGTTTTAGTTAAAAAATATATAACAGGAAATGTGTTTTAGGTGGAAAAGGTAATTGATTTGAAATATATAATAATATTACCATATATATATATATATATATATCCAGTGTTATTTTTAGAATATGAGTTGTTTTAGTTAAAAAATATATAATAGGTAATGTGTTTTAGTTAAAAATGATAATTGATTACAGATAGGCCCGTGAAACGGCCCAAATACCGACCGACTGACCGACCAACCGACCGACCAAAACTTTTAATGTTTCGTCTTTAATAATATAGTATAGATATGTGCATCACACGTGTTTTAAGTTAGTATATATTAATATATAATAAGCAAATTTAAGATTTTTTGTAATTTTTAGTTTTGGTTAACCACGTAAAAGATAACAATCATTTTATTTTATTTTTAAATAAATAAATAAAAACAGTTAAATATGATCTTTAAAAATATTCTATAGTTTAATATTAACAATCATCAATACTATTATATAAAGGAGAAGACGGGGGCGGTGAGGTGGCGCTCCCAGATCGCTTCGTTATATTTTTCTAATTTTTTCAATTTTTTGAATTAATAATATTAAAAATTCGAAAAAATCTCAATTACCTTTTAAATGCTAACTAATAGAGGAAACATATAATATTATTGCATTTAAAATCTCTACCAATAGAAAAAGTAAAAATACAATAGATCTTTACTAATGTAGGAAACTAAATATCATTAATGGAAGAAACTAAATATTCAATTATAATATTCTTGCCTTCAAAATATCTAAATTAGAAAAAAAAAATGTATTACCTTACATTATTTTGAACTTTCCTCTATTATTATCTAAATATTCTCATAATATTTTTTTTAATGAAATTATCATTTTAACATACTGTTCTCCTAAAATTTCTTTTATTATGTAATATAATAGAAAATACAGGAACGTTTTGGTAAATAAGAAATTAATAAATTAGATTGTTCGCATTTAAAATCTCTGGTAATGGAGGAAAGTAAATATAATATTCTTACATTTAAAATCTCTACTAATAGAGAAAGTAAATATACAATAGATCTTTACTAAATATTACAAATGGAGGAAACTAAATATTCAATTACAATATTCTTGCCTTCAAATATCTAATTTTTTTAAAAAAAAAGTGTATTTCTTTACATTATTTTGAACTTACTTTTATTATTATCTAGATATTCTCATAATATTTTTTTCAAATGAAATTACCATCTTAACATTATGCTCTTCTAAACTTTCTTTTTTAATGTAATATAATAGAAAATACAAGAACATATTGGTAAATAAGAAGTTACAAAATTAGATCGGTCTTGCATAAGAAATTAAGTAATTACTTGGTAAATAATTAATTAGCTTTAATACTTTCATACAAACAGCTAATTAATAGTATAAATATACACCTAAACTCTGTTAATTGTCTACTGCAATTTTTGTTGTCAACAATGTTCTTCTTTACTTTTTTGTTTGTTCATGTTAAAAGTGTGTATATGAGTACATTTTACAAATAATTTCTCATGGATTTATTGGTGTTGCGCTTTTTTTCTTGGCAGGAACGAGTTATGATAGAATACGTCTTGTTTATCTCAACGAAATGGGCGGAATAGCTATCCCAATGCCAAAAATATTCACGATGTTCAGCAGCTTTTCAATGGCTTCTCTTGCATTACCGGGTATGAGTGGTTTTGTTGCAGAATTGATAGTTTTTTTTGAATCATTACCAGCCAAAAATATCATTTAATATCAAAATTAGGAATTACTTTTGTAATGGCAACTGAGATGATATTACCTCCTATTTATTCATTATCTATGTTCCGCCAGATGTTCTATGGATACAAGCTATTTAATGCTCCAAACTCTTATGTTTTTTTATTCTGGACCGCGAGAGTTATTTGTTTCGATCGCTATCTTTATACCTGTAATAGGTATTGGTATATACCCTGATTTTGTTCTTTCCCTATCAGTTGACAAGGTCGAGGTTCTTTTATCTAATTTTGTTTATAGATACGGGACTCAATGGAGAAATTATTTCTTAATGATACGGGACTCAAAGAGACTTTTTCCTTTATGTTATTTATCTTATTACGTTTGTTTGTATTCTAATGCAAGATCATATTAAAATCTTTGACAAGAAAAGTTATTTGCTATTAGTGTTGATTGAGTTAAGACATGGATTAATAAGGAGGGGGATTCATCAGTTAATCAGTTAAAATAATAGGCCGGATAAGGTGATTTTCATTTACATTCAGTTATGAATTGATTTATATGTTTACGGGTGTACGTTATTAGTTTTGAATATATAGTTAAAAGTTGATGTACATGTATACAAGGTAACTCGAAAGTGGAGGTCTTCAAAAACAAATTTTATCATTGTTTTTAAACGTTTAGATAGTTATTGCTCTAATTTTTATGAGAAAAGATTATATCTTTTAGTAAAATATTTTCTCTAATTCATACACGAAAATTCAAAGATAAAAATTGTATATTAAGAAATTTATAGTGTATAAATTTCGAAAATATCATGTTAAGCTTTATTCGACTGAAGAATTTATTTAGTGTGTGCATTTTTTAACAAAATTCAATAAATCGGTGCATCTATAACAAAAGTCATACAAGAATAAGAAACATTGAGAATATGTAATTAATATATTTTTTTTAAAAGGAAGAGGTTGTTGTTTTTGTTGTTATTTGTTTTGACAAAAAGAGATCATTATTAATAAAAAAAATTCCCCCAACAACAATTTTAAAACGTATTTTGTAGAAATTTTTTTGAGAAAATTTAACGGCACAAATATTGAACTGAAAACTTTGAATAATTATAATTTTATTCTACATTTTTTGTCACGAAACATGACCTTAAAGTTTGGTCAGTGAAAAAAAGACAAAATATATTGCTAATTGGATGGTCGGCACGAGAATTTTGTAGTTAAAAATTGAATAATTGAAGATTAATTACAACTGTTAACATATATTACATATAAATTTTATTTACTTTATGTTTATAAATAATATGTTGCCGTAGTGAAATTTTTACAGGACGTAGCACTTTATAATTTTTTTTTTGATCAAATCACGAATTTTTAAATCCTACATGTGAAAAAATGGTATCTCTTTTTTCCACGCTCATGGAGTCATGGTACTGCTAAATTGCAAAATCTCGATTAATAGCCCAATGGTATTTGTCCCGAAAGAAGAGTTATTGGGCTTCTTCTGGTATTTGGATCCAGATCTAGAAGCCTAGGATGTAATCAGCATCAGCTAACGTAGGGATGATAATCGGGTCGGATCGGTTCGGGTTTCTCAAAATCCAAATTCAATCCATTATATTTCGGATCGGTTCGGGTTCGGGTTTGGATATGTAAAATGCAAATTCAAACCCGATTCGTCGGGTTTTTTCGGGTTTTGGATCGGGTTCGGGTTTCAATCGGATACCTAAAAACAATAAATTAAAAATAAATAAATTTATATACTTATCCAAAATATGATAATTATAGTGTATTTTTTTTAAAATTAGGAATATAAAACAGGGTTCCATATGTTTCATTTAGCACAATTTAAGCATAAAATATACTGAATTTCGTTGTCCACGATCATTCAACTTACCGGTTATAAAAAATATTTTTATAAAATGTGTTTAAAAATCCAAATTTTTTCGGGTTTAAAAATTAAATCCAAATCCAAATCCAAAAAATCGGGTTCGATAAATCCAAAATTTCGGGTTTCGGATCGGGTATCCGTCGGATCGGATTATTTTGCCATCGCTAACGGGCTTCTAAAGTTAGTATAGTAGCACTATCTACAAAGAAACCTCTTCTGCTATAATATATCGACAGTGTATTAATTTGTTTAGGGGCTTTTTTTTTATAAATGCCCAATTCCAGAATTTTTTTTGTAAATATATATATATTTTTTAATATTTTGTAAAAATATCAATATATTTGTAAAAATATCAATTTTTTGAAAATATTTGCGAAAATATGATGCAACTTCCTATAACTATATCTGCAACCATATTGTTGTGGAATAAAATCCGAGCTTACGAATTTAATGCGAGGGTTTAATGAGCTTCGAGCTTTTATGGCTGCACTTGTGTTTCGAGACTAAATCGGTCCTCACAAGATGCCTACGTATCTCAAATTGTTATTGAAAATCAAGCCAAAGACGTAGTTCTTGGTGTTGCCCTCGGGGCTATGGCGGCAGGGGCACACCAAGGACGTAGTGACTTGTATGTCCTTATTCGTGGATGAAGTCTAAAACGTAGTTCTAGGGGTGCCTTTGTGGATTGTTGCGCCTTCGAGGCGTTGTGACGTATGGAGCTGTGCCCAAAACGTAGTAGATGACGTATGGAGCTGTGTCCAAAACGTAGTAGGTGACGTATGGAGCTCTGTCCAAAACGTAGTAGAGGACGTATGGAGCTGTGTCCAAAACGTGACGTATGGAGCTGTGTCCAAAACGTAGTTCTGATTGTAGGATCAGGGTCCTTATATAGGCGTCTAGAGCCTAGTATTTATGGTATGTTTAGGAGTCTTAGCGAATAAGTCTCCTTTTTGATATTGGATTAACATTGTATTTCTTGCTGGAGAATTCGTTTCCTTGTTGATAAAGGCTATGACTCATTAATTGCCTTTAATTGGGATTCCGGATCCTTCTTTGATGAATTTACCATATTTTGGACTCTTTTATGAGCTGTATATTTTCCATATTCATTAATTACGAAATTAATGAATAATTAGGGTGTCGGGCCTTAAATATCGGCATTTCCATTGACTTGTCAATTATATTTCTATAATTACTTTTCTGACCATATCATTTGCCCCCCAACTTCTGGGAAAATCTCCTTGGGATTTTCGTAGAAGTTATAACGTGTTTTTCCTCAAAATTTTCCATTTTTAAGGACATTTTCGACCTCAAATTAGGTCATTTTCGACCTCCTTTTTGACCAGGAAACAAGTCATTTTCGACCTCAAATTCGACCAGAAACAAGTCATTTTCGACCTGAAATTCGATCTGGATTTCGACCTCGACTGGAGTGAGGTCGAAGGTTTCGACCTCGATTTTTAAGTCTTTTTCGACCTCGAGCCTTCGACCTCGATCCAGCCTTTTTTCGACCTTGATTGGTCCCAGGTCGATGGTTTCGACCTCGACTTCCCAGTCATTTTCGACCTCGGTCATTCGACCTCGATCCCTTATACTTTCGACCTCGATTTACAGGTCATTTTCGACCTGGGTCATTCGACCTCGATTACTCATACTTTCGACCTCATTTTGCAGGTCATTTTCGACCTGGGTCATTCGACCTCGTTCCAGCCTTTTTCGACCATGATTTCTAGGTCAATATCGACCTCGATCTCTAGGTCATTTTCGACCTCATTTTGGCGTGAGGTCGAACGCTTAGACCTCGTTTTCTAGGTCATATTCGACCTCATTCTTTCGACCTTGAATCCTTCTGTTTTCGACCTCACTTGGTTGTGAGGTCGAGGGGTTCGAGCTCGATTTATAGTGTATTTTCGATCTCAATCAATCGACTTCGATCTAGGGTCTTTTCGACCTTGAATTTTCAATTTTTTGACTGGATTTTTGGTGCGAAGTCGATGGAAACGACCTCAATTCCTCGTATATTTTCGACTTCGAGCCTTCGATGTCGTTCTAAGGTTTTTTTGACCTCAATTTCATTATTTTTCGACTTTATTTGGGAGCGAGGTCGTTGGAATCGACCTCGTTTTCCCATATGTTTTCGACCTCGGTCATACGATTTCGATTTAATGTCTTTTCGACCTTAAATCTTTGATTTTGCCTTGGCTATATTTCAAATTTCATTCTTTTCTTGGGCCTTAAGTAGCCCAATTTTTAATTGGACTTAAATTATTCCAGCCTTGGGCCTTATTGGGCCTTTATTGTTTGGGCTTCGAATTTGCCCGAGACCCAAATTATTTGGGTTTTAGTCTCTATAATCCATAAATGGATTTGTGGGCCTTAACTGGCTATAGACGGTTGCCCTTCCTTAACCGGTTGGGTTTCCAGTCACTAGGCGATTCCTGGCGAGATTTTCTGTTGAATCTCATCATTTTCTGGGTTTCTTACTTGAAGTTTTGAAGAATTCTTTGAAGATTCTGGGTTTAAAATGGCTGATCGCGCTTCCCAACGTCTATGATAATGCACTAGGATTTCATAGAAGTTATACCTGTCTTTTTCGAGACTTGGGGTCTTTTTATCCCTTACCTGGGACTTACTACCCTTTTTTGGGGATTTTAATATACACTAGTGTTTCACGAGTATCGTCTTGGTGTAAAGTGTGGAGCGACCTACACATTTACGACAATTTTGCCTTATTCGAGGCTAAGTTGACATTTGCATAAGCTTTTTATGTCTTATACCGTCTTTTTTTGGCTTCAAGCATTTCATTGAGCATATCGAATGATGGGGTTTGGACTGAATGTCTTAGGTTTCTGGGGTTTCAACCCTTCATTTGCTTTCTAGGAAGCTCATGATTTCATCGAACCTTATTTCTATTTGTCCTAGTAGTGAGTCCAATCAGGACACACTTTAAACATAATAGACTTTCAAATTTGAGGCATGCCAAGTCCTTGGCACCTCATGCCCTTCGAGGGTTTCTAGCTTGTACGAGCCTCGACCAAATACGTTCTTGACGCGATATGGTTCTTCCCAATTTGGGGCCAACTTGCCTTTTTGTCCAACTCCGGATGCCTCAATCTTTCGGAGGACTAAATCTCATTGTCGAAAGAATCTCTCTTTAACCCTTAGGTTGTAATAGAAAGATGCTCATTTCTGATGCTGAACTATCTTGGCATTTGCCTCATCTCTAACTTCATCAATCAAATCTAAGGCCAGCCTCAAGCCTTCCTCATTTGTTTCTGGCTCATAAACCTCAATTCTTGGAGACGTGTGAGTAATCTCCACTGGAACCACTGCCTCTGCCCCATATGCCAACAGAAAGGGGGTAGCTCCAGTGGTGACTTTGCAGGTAGTACGATATGCCCATAGTATGGGGAGAAATTCGTCCACCCAAGTATTTCTGGAGCGTTCAACTCTTTTCTTCAGTCAATCTAGGATAATTCGATTTGCAACCTCAGATTGCCCATTTGCTTGAGGATGGGCGACAGAAGTGAAGCGCAACTTGATATCGTTCTCATCACAATATTTCTTAAACTCATCGTTGTTAAACTGAGTTCCATTGTCTGTGACCAAGATACGTGGAATCCCGTATCTGCATATCACATTTTCCCAGAAGAAATGCATCACTTTCTTGGTGGTTATCTTGGCTAATGGCTTAGCCTCAATCCACTTGGTAAAGTAGTCGATTGCTACTATCAAGAACTTTCGTTGTGCACTTGCCATTGGGAAAGGTCCAAGTATATCCATTCTCCACATGGCAAATGGAATTGGTGAGTTTATGGTTGCCTAACCACTGGTGCATGCTTCTGGCACCTTTCACATTTCATCGCGTAGCTTTTAGCATCTGCTAGCATGCTTGGCCAGTAGAAACCAAGACGAGTGATCTTATGGGCAAGGGCTCTGCCCCCCAAGTGCTGCCCACAAATTCCTTCATGTACTTCCTTCAGGGCCAATTCTGCCTCTTGAGGTCTCAAACATTTCAGATATGGAACGATGAAAGACTTCTTGTATAGGATTCCCTCAATCAGGGTATACCTTAGTGCTCTCACATACAGCTTTCGTGCTTCTGAAGTGTCGTTGGGTAACCACCCAGTTTCCAGATGAGCCTTGATGGGATCTATCCAACAACTAGCAACATCAATGGGTGCTACCAACTTTCCGTTGATGCTTGGGGTCATCAGGACTTGGAAGTATACACTCCCTGCATAGTTTTCAATTTCTGAAGAAGCAAATTTAGACAAGGCATCAGCCTTCATGTTTTCTTCCCTTGGAATGTGCTTGTTAGCACAAAATCACGCAAGCGCACGTGGTCACAAGTAATATACGAATAAGTCAAGTTCGTTCCCACAGAGATCTAATGAGGTGTTCAATTCAATTAATGTACCTATGCAACAATGTATGATTTTTATCCACTGCTAAGACAATTAACAATTTGGGTTTGATTATCTAAAATTAACTAGAGAACAAATTATTAAACTAAGAATTAACTAACTAAGAGGATTAAAATCAATTTATGTATATGAGAATAAAACATGGGATCCTAACTTCATTAAGTACTTCATTCAGAGTCTTTTGTCTTTAATCAATGCATGTGACGGTTGTGATAACTAATCGGATAACACGAAATCAGTACACGCTACCTTTCAGTATACGTATACCAAACCACTTAAACATCCACAAAATAGATAGAAGTTAAGCAGCCACCAATTATGCTTAGACCCTATATGTCTATAAGATTTGAAAACATAACGGTTTAACGAGCAAGTTATCCATTCAGATTACATAGGGCAGGTAAGATGGTTAAAATCACCTACGAATCATGCATGACAAACATACATAAACCTATGCTAGCATGGCAAGTTCCAAACCTCTATATCCACTTTCGCATTCAATAGAGATTAACAAACAATCTTAGATGTTAGCTACGCATCCAAGAAGAATAAGCACAACCAAACTAGGATATCAATTAGCCATCACACACACATCTTTAAACAATTAACTACTAAAATCCATAAATAAATCCGTTAGAATCCCACGACAATGATTAGTTCATAATCGAACCGTTCATCATCGTGGGTTCTGATGAAAGCATGATGAAAGACAATAAATCAATGATGTAAATATGAATAAGAGTTAAAGGTTTAGAGGACAAATCTGGAAGCATCCAAAAGTTACACCAAAATTGAAGAATACAAGAAAAAAACTATGTCTAGATCTCCTCGTAGTCACGTTCTTCGTTCTTGGCTCCTCGATCTTGTGCTCCAATATTGAATCTGATCTCTGGTGTGTTGTGATGTATTGTGATGTCCCCCCAAGGTGTGTATTTATAGCTCCAAGTTGTCCCTCTTCCAAGCAATTGCCGTTTTTGAGTTAGAATAGAATTACGGCAATTTTCGTCTTTGAATGCAATAAGAATTGCATATTCCATGTTTACAACTGATTCTGGAAGTTTCTGGCCGCCCCAAGCAATTACCATATTGATTAGAAGTCGAATTTGTGAAACTTTCCTAATTAAAATCGAATTCTGGAAATTTCTGGCGGTTCTGACTTCCTGGGCGGCCGCGCAGAATTCCAGTACAATTCCTGGGCGCCCGCTGTAAGGACATAGAAAATGTTGTCCTCTTCGCGTGAGCTGTAAGATCGTCAGAATCGGACTTGTAGAACTCCAGATATGGCCAAAACAGTGAAGACTGCGCAACCTACCCGGAAAATCCGAATTTTAATCAAATTAACCTCCAACTCTTGGTTCTGCAAAACTTAATGAAAACACATTAAACACACCACATACTTGAGTTCAAGTCATCAATTTAAGCCGATATGAAGCGTTCCAAGTAGATATAAAATCCACTTATCACACCCCTAAACTTAAACCGATGCTTGTCCTCAAGCATAAATAATATAACTATATACAACTAACTAGTACCACTTCCGTAGGTGATCACGGTTGCATTTGGCATATGCAACAAGCCCTTTAAACCCCTAGGCAGCCCTAGTGGACGAGTAAGGTCTCGTGAGGGCCTATAGCGAATGTATCCACAAAATCCATCTAACAATGCAACTAACAATGCAATGCATGTATGCAACTAATATGAAAATGCAACGATCCCTTCAAACCAACCAAAACCAATCAACGAGCCAACATCTCAAAGAACACAGTCTTCCAAACAGAGTTCGACCAAATTCCCATCGACCAACAAGACAAACACAGAAACGTGCGTGTGTGCGATGCTCACCAATATACTCCCAAACTAAATCAAGACCATACCTACTCTTAGCCAAAACAACCACAAGCTTACAAACAGAATGAACTCTAGACACAAGAAACCACTTAAAGACATCTCAATATCCACTTGAGTTAGACAGGAATTCATGCTTTTATTACAGAACAACATACTAAACACAATACACATGCTTATTTGACCGTGCAATGGTTAAGACCCCAAAAGGCTTATACAATAATACCCATGTAGCGAGCTTTAGGTTAGTGGATCCCAGACCGGAAAAAATCTTAGGTCACTAGGCACAAAGTCCCCTAGAACTTAATTGCTCGAGTATTAAAGAGCTCAACCTGATCAATTCTGCATAAAACAATTAACACAACTCTTTTTTTTTCTTTTTCTTTTTCAACTTTTCTTTCTTTTTTTTTTCTTTTTTTTTTATTTAGGAATGAGTGCACTTTGCCTTTTTCTCATCCCACCCTAGACTACTCATATTTTCAATGAGCCGGCTACTAGCCATTTGACGCCTAGCCTTTATTACAACTAGCATGAAATCCCTGGTTTCCCCCAAACTTATACATAAGTGCTCCTTCGTTTTCAAGAATCTAGCCAACATTCTAAATGTAAACAAGTGGTTAAATTCTAACACCAAACAAGGATGGTCTGATCAAATTCAAAAGCAACCAATGAGACTTATGAAATAGATTTGTTTCTGGCATGCAAGTCAATACTTAGAAACTTAATCAACCCTCTATTCATCACAACCACACTCCAATCAACATCGACTCACCAACGGAAATAGTCAAGTCCTACGGGATCATGAAATATGCATGCAACTAAAATGGACTCACATGATAAATAAAAACTATGCAAACAGAATGCCCTATATGACATGAACATGCAAAACTACGAATAATCTACAACTACTGGCCCTCGGGGCTTGACTCCTGGGAGTATTCAATCTTGCATACTCCGTAAATTTTGGCCCAAAATTGTTCCTCTTGGGTGGAGAAACAGAATCCTTTGACGTTCTGGGATACTTTTCCTTGACGTCGTACTCATGAATTTCCTTTCTTTTCTTTGGGTTTCCATTACCACCAGTAGTCGGTTCATGCTTTCTCATGCTTTCTTCAGCCTTGATATACTTTCCGGCTCTATCTTGGAGCATTAACATGCTCTCGGGTGGATGTTTTGCCAATGATATTTTGAAGTGATCATCAGTAGTTCCTTGCTGAAGAGCTATCATGGCTAATTTGTCCTCCAAGTCCGGGACTTTCAGAGCCTCACGGGTGAATCGGTTGATGTACTCCCTTAGAGCTTCATTTTTTCCTTGTTGAATTCCCATCAGTGATGCGGAACTTTTTTCGTGCACCCTTCCACTAACAAATTGATTGATGAACACTTTACTCAATTCTTTGAAGGACCCAATAGAGTTGGGAGGTAAACGGTTGTACCAATGCTGAGCCATACCCGCAAGAGTTTGGGGAAACGCCCTACACTTAACCGCATCATTGGCGGGCTACAATAGCAGTGCATTGGAGAAGGTTCTCACATGATTAGCGGGATCTCCCGTTCCATCATAGGCTTTAATTGAAGGCATCTTGAACTTTTTGGATATAGCCGTTTTCATGATGTCTTGAGTAAACGGTGGTGTAGGATCATCGGGATCTCCTAGGGGCAACAGAATGCTATGATCACCCCTTGGGGCTTCAGCCCTCTTGGTTCTTCTTGCCGGTGGATCTATATTGATAATTGGGATCCCTCCAGTTGTTTGATTTTGTGCCTTTGCGGCCTCCTGTTCTGCCAGTACTTTTTTAAGCCTTGCGACTTCTGCCTCATGGGCTGCAATCTTCTCTTTAGTAGTTTGGGGTTGATCCCGATTGGTTTGGGAAGAACGTCTCCTTCTAGGAGCGACATCCTCCACAGTTGTATAACCCTCGTCCTCGGTATAGGGACCTGAGTAATCTTGAACGAAAGGGGTCTGTCGAGTTTGTTGATTTTGGGGTCCCAGACCTTGAATGTAAGGGGGCACATATGCCTCATGGTAGATTTGATTAGTTCCACTACCACCCGCCGTGGGTCGAGGGGGCATGCCATAGCTTGGCATCCCAAAGTCTGAGTCGCATATTGAGGAAGATCAGTAGTATGGAGTTGAAGGCTTCTCGGTGCATTCATGATGAGTGGAGAAGTCGAGATTGGTTGCTGGTGAACGGTCTCTTGTGGATTAGATCCATGAATGACCATCTGCAGGGGATTCGTCCCTTCAACCGAAATTGGGATTTCCGGTCCTTGAGTGTTGGTGGGGATATTCGTCTCTTGAGTGCCAGTAGTTGGCGGTGGTTGATTTCCGTGAGTATCAGCCTCAGAGGTGACAGGGCGATCCTCAGGAGTTTGAGTATCTCGAGCTGTTCTTCGTGTGTTTGTCATGGTTAATGTTGTCTTCCCACAGACGGCGCCAAATGTTGTGGAATAAAATCTGAGCTTACGAATTTAATGCGAGGGTTTAATGAGCTTCGAGATTTTATGGCTGCACTTGTGTTTCGAGACTAAATCGGTTCTCACAAGATGCCTACGTATCTCAAATTGTTATTGAAAATCAAGCCAAAGACGTAGTTCTTGGTGTTGCCGTCGGGGCTATGGCGGCAGGGGCACACCAAGGACGTAGTGATTTGTATGTCCTTATTCGTGGATGAAGTCTAAAACGTAGTTCTAGGGGTGCCTTTGTGGCTTGTTGCGCCTTCGAGGCGTTGTGACGTATGGAGCTGTGTCCAAAACGTAGTAGATGACGTATGGAGCTGTGTCCAAAACGTAGTAGGTGACGTATGGAGCTCTGTCCAAAACGTAGTAGAGGACGTATGGAGCTGTGTCCAAAACGTAGTTCTGATTGTAGGATCAGGTTCCTTATATAGGCGTCTAAAGCCTAGTATTTATGGTATGTTTAGGAGTCTTAGCGAATAAGTCTCCTTTTTGATATTGGATAAACATTGTATTTCTTGCTGGAGAATTCGTTTCCTTGTTGATAAAGGCTATGACTCATTAATTGCCTTTAATTGGGATTCCAGATCCTTCTTTGATGAATTTACCATATTTTGGACTCTTTTATGAGCTATATATTTTCCATATTCATTAATTACGAAATTAATGAATAATTAGGGTTTCGGGCCTTAAATATCGGCTTTTCCATTGACTTGTCAATTATATTTCTATAATTACTTTTCTGACCATATCACATATCAACCAAAATCAACCACATATATAACTTATACAAATTTAATAATTTGAATTGCATAGTAAGTTGCATAAGTTAGTGTCCCTGCGGAGCCTTGTTGATTAATTATAAATTCAACCCCAATTGTTGATTTGATTGAGATTAAACTCCTTGTGAACTCTTAACTTCGCATGTATTCATATATGTATGTATAGACGAAGGATGGAACTTGAGATCGCAAGTTTTATTCATCTTTATCTTCAATCACCCCCTCTTACTAACAATATACGTTGATTTCAAATTATATTTTAAAAAGTTGCATCTGATTATTTTGGTCGTAGATCGTATTTTTGAAAATATTTTTAGGTTTCATATGGTTCCATCTAGTTGTATACCGTATTTTTGTAAATATTTTCAGAAGATAGTAAAATTTCAAAAACACTTAAAAAAGTAGTATTTTTGATAATTTCTGTTTATGTATTTACCTTGAAATTTTATTTAATTTAATACCAAGAAATAACTTTTCCTTACCAAAATAAATAAATTATACTCCATCAAAAATGCTAAAATTAGTATTAGTGATTTAGATGAGATTTAGATGTGGTTTTTTTCCCATGATATTCGCTCTTTATGACAAGTAAGTATTATAATTTAATGTCCCAAAAAAATAATTAGAAAAAAATGATTCTAAATAACTCGTAATGCATGATAAAACGTTTTTTCGCAAAACGTTGATTCACTTAACGTTGTGAAAAAAATTATTGAAACCTTCAATAAGAAGCTTTTTTTTTTGGCAGATTTCAATAAGAAGTTGGATGAAGTGTTGCCTAAAGAAAAAGTTAGACAAAGTGTCGTTATGAAACTCAAAAATATAAGTTTACTAAAACACTATATCAAGCGGTGTTATAAACACTGAAATAAATTATGTTATATACTGAAAACATAAATTTGAGCGGTGTTTTCAAATTATTTACAACACGCTAATAGATTTAATCTTTTAATGTCTGGTTTTGGTTTTTCTGTTTTGTACAGTAATTAGTTGAAAAAACCGCGCTTCGCGGCGGGGTAATAATTTTAAAAAAACTTTATTAAATAAATTACGAAAATTACTCGATTCTCGATAATAAGTCGTCCTCCTGTGAAACACATTTTTCTTTTTAATATCAAAATCTCAAATTTATTATATTGAATATATACTTATCTTATATATTAATTTTTATGTTACAATACTCTTTTCTAATGAGACACTCTTTCGTTGAAAAATACTTATATAACTTTACATATTCTATTTCAAATAAAATTTTTAGTTATGTATTACAAACGTTTATTCTACTTTCAATAGAACTTTTAATTGCAAGTACTTCTTTTATATCCGAACTCTTCTCCTCTATAAATCGAAACACCTATTCTACTTCAAATAGAACTTTGCAAGTACTTCTTTTATATTTGAACTCTTCTCCTCTACAAATTCAAACACCTATTCTACGTCAAATAGAACTTTTAATTATATGTCTTCGCTATAAATTCGAAATCTTCTCCTCAATAAATTCGAATTCTTCTCCTTAATAAATTCGAACATCTATTCTACTTCTAATAGGTTGTTGAAGGATATTTTTCATTTATTAGTATTTAAAATTTAAATATTCTAGAAAATTAGAAAAATAGATTGAGACAATCTTAAAAGCGCAACGTCACCTCCCGCGTATCCTCCTTTATATATATACTAGTCGATTAAGCCGCGCTTCGCGGCGGCCCTATAATAATTTTTATAAAATTTCAAATATTAAACTATTTAATAAAAAAGATCGAGAAAAAAATATATAAAATATCATATAGATAGTTAAAAATTATTAAAACTATTTAAATTCAAGATAATATATGTATACATACATAAAAAAAAATTAATAATCATGAAGACATTAAAAAATAATTCAAAAATTTACAATTTTAGAAAGACTTTTAAATATAAAATATTAATATTGAGACTTGTAATATTGATTTCAATTTCAATAATAATATTAACAAATTTTTTTTAATGTTTTTAGAGAAATTATCAAAAATACAATTTCTTTTCTAAGTTTTTTTATTTTATTTTACCATCTTCTAAAAATATTTGCAAAAATACGGTCTGCAAACAAATGCAACATGTTTTTACGTTTTTTCTGAAAAAATAATTGAATTTGCTCTTAATATATTTAACGTCCTCCTATAAATACAACTGTAATTAATAAAATTCAATTTATAAATAAGGAAATTCAATTTTGTATAATTAAAATTGAGGAGTTCTAGAAAAAAAGATAAATATTTTTCAGACGAAAAACTTCAGGAATTTTTCTATATATATATAAAGATATATTGATTGGACTCGTAGAGTAATTTTAGAAGAATATTAATATGACGTACTTAGTTTTCTTCAATAGAAGATAGTAGAAAGTACTTAGCAAATAAATTGGACCAAAAAAGAATGTTTATATTAACATGACATGTTTAACTTCCTTCAAGATCGTAAGAAATAAATTAGAAAATAAAGTGGATTAGTAGAGACCGTTTGGGAGAATATTAACATACTATATTTAGTTTTCTCCATTAATAAAGATTTCAAAGACAAAAATATTAAATTTGTATATTTTAATTTCCTTCAATAGTAAAGATTTTAAAGCCAACTGAGATATTTTTAAATCTTTAATATTAATTTTTATGAGAAAATTAGGATGGTAGATTCAATTGTAGAGAAAGTTTACGAAAATATAAGGTAATTAAGAATTTTTATATTTTCTGATATTTAAAATCTAATTTTTTTAAAAATTGAAAAATAAATTGAAGCAATTTTGGAACGTCATGTAAACACCATTAAGTGGGATCAATTTTTTGATATATATTATATATTTTCAGAGCATCCGGGAATTCTCTTCTTATAAAATATAAAAATATAGACATAAACAATTACTAAATATGATAATAATTTCATAATTTTGTGAGTTAGTATTTTTTTTTAAAAATTGACCCATTAATTTTTGATCGAATTGACCAAATATTTACCGACTTGACTAATAGTTGATTACTTGATTGCTTTTTTTTAATATATATATAAAGAATGATTTAAACCCAATTATGGCAAAATCGATTGGTTGAACGGATTAATATCACTGATAATATCATATAAATTAATGGATATAATGTTATACAACTTAAATATACTTAGATTATAAGAATAAACTTTTATAAATTTTTTGTTATATCGATTTGTGTCACGCTCTCTTGGCCGACACCCGTTGTGATGAAGATATATAAATTCTTTATAAAAAACACGCAAAACCTTAACTTTAACCTTCAGAGAAAGTATAAAAAATATTACCTTTTTAAGTATTTTTGCAATTTTACAATATTCTGAAAATATTTGTAAAAATACGGTTTGTAACTAAAATCAACCAAATACAATCTCTTTTTACATGTTTAAGAAAAAGAAAATGTAAATTTTAATAAGATTAATTAAATATAAGTAGTTTTTCTAAATTGAATAGAATTTTTGATTCAAAATTTTATAACTTTCATTTTTTCTTCAATTCATGAGTAGTTTCAATTGGATAATAATTGTTAAACGGCCCGTGAAATAATCTAAAACTAATTCTTAGAATTCAATATAGAACAAATACAGTAAATTGTTCGTGTGAAGTCTAATAAATAATAAAAAAATTATATATTTATGCTCAAATTTAGTTATTTTTTCTCTAAGATTTTATAATTTGAAAGTTCTTTATTTTATTCACTAAAATAATAAAATTTATTTGAAAATAATCAAATTTAATATAAATAAATCTTAATAAATATAATTATGAAGAAACTTTGTTTAATAATATAATTTATATAATCATAACTATTAAAAAGAAGTCGCGCATTGCACGGGTTATAAGCTACTATAAAAAAACACTTAAAAATAAGATAATAGAAAACAAACACCTTTGTCAGAAGAAAAAGAAGCACTACTAATATTCAGGAAAATAAAATAATAAATAGAAAAGCGCTTACGTAAAAAAACACTAAAAATTAAATTTACGTAAGATGTGAAATATATAAATCTCATACCATCTTCAATTATTTCTACTTTCCGGGAGATGCCCAAGAATCTTAGAATGTCAAATCTTAACCTTGTTTTACATAATCGAAGTATATAAAGTAAAAAAACAAAATTAAAAAACCTATGCATACATGTAGCGCGCATTCGCCAACTAAGCAAGCATAAACTTTGTAAAGATTGCAGCTCTGAAAAAAATAAAAAAATAAAAAAATAAAGTCAAGCCTTAAAAATAAAACCATATTAGACCACACAAACAACAGCCTTTGACAAACTAACGAACTACTTCACCCTAAAACAATTTAGGAACCATGGAGTACAAAAAAACACTCCCGTTAACAAATATAATTAAATTATGTAAAATCGGATGTTGTTTAATACATAAACCAATTTGAGTCTCAGTTTCAAAGAGTATGTTTATTACAATTACCTTTTGCAGTTTGTTAGCCGCAGCCGAAACATCAACATCAACTAATGTTTGTTCAATAAAAGTCCCCTTTTTACTATGCCGGTTGAGAATCCTTTGCCGGAACTATTTACATCACCCTGCAATTCAATTCAAGTGCACAATTATCAACAAAAAAGAAGTACAATAAATAGCTAAATTATTATGAGCGTAGTAAACATCACAAAAATTATAACAAAAAATATATTGTTATCTATATATGAAGATTTTGAAAAGAATAATGCTAGGGGTATCAAATTGGATCCCAAAATGGATCTCAAATGCCACATGTCTTGTTCTTATTGGTTATAACTTAATTAATAATAGTGGACCCCTCTGCATTCACATTAATTCTCCCAATAAAATCATCCCAAACTTCCACATCACCAATGCCACATCATTTGATACTAAAATAGTAAAATTCGGTACCCAATTCGGCATTACTCTTTTGAAAATAATGAAATCAAGAAACCTCAAATCAATGTATTGCAAGTGAATGATAGGACGGAACAGAGGTTGTGACATTTTATAGATAGGGATAATTAAAAAAGGTAATTTTTGTTCGATTAAATTTTAAATAGGATTAATTTTCATATATCTATTGTCTTCTCTTTGAATTCAAATCTCAATAAAGAAATTTACTTTTATTAAATTAAAATAGAGGAGTTTTCCGACGATTTGAGGAGATCTAGTTATATAATTTGATTATGTTTATAATTTTTAGAGGACTTGTTTTTTATAAATAAGAGTTATAATAAGAGATTAAATTTTTTGATTTTTTAGATGATTTTTTCCTTTTATAGAATTGTTTCTTTTATACAATTTTAAAAAGGTTTCAATTAGAGGTATACCTACCTTTTATACAATTGTTTCTTTTATACAATTTTAAAAAGGTTTCGATTTTCTTCTTAAAAATAAGACTCATATAAGGAAGTTTTTATTTTAAGTTTTTTAAATAGAGGAGCTCTAGAAAATTAGATAAATATGAATCGAGTGATTTTGGAGTTCCCAATGGTTTTCCTTTTTATATATAAAAGAAGATAAAGATAAAGATATTGAAGATATAAAGATAAAATAAAGATAAAGATATAAAGAAGAAGATAAATAAAAGGAGAAAACAGATAAAAATTGATAAGATAAAAAGATAAAGATGTTGAATATTAAAATAGTATATATACTTTCTTCCATTATTAAATATTTTAAAGGAAAGAATATCAAAATTGTATATTTAGTTTCCTCCATTAGTAAATATTTAAAAGGCAATTGAGATTTTTTTTATTCTATAAAATCAAATTTAAATCAGCAACTTTAATTTTATTGAATTAAAATTGAGAAAAGAAAGAACATAAAATTGTATATTTAGTTTCCTCCATTAGTAAATATTTAAAAGGCAATTGCTATTTTTTCTATCGTATGAATTCGACTTTAAATAAGGAAATTTAATTTTATTGAATTAAAATTCAAAAGCTCTAGAAAAATAGATAAATAGCTTTCGGACGATCTGAGAGCTCTTGGGGGTTTTCCTTTATATATATAAAGATATTGATATTTTGGATATTATTATGCCATTTATTAGTTTTTTGGTTGCTTCTGTAAATTTAAAATTGTATATGAAATAATAAATGCATATTAAAAATAAAGGACTTTTAACAAACTATAGTTAAATCGAACAAAAAATTGTATAGTTAAAGATTTATTGAATTTTCTCTCGTGAAGAAAATAGTGTTATGAAAAACGAGAATCGAAGTTAATTAATCGAATCATTAATAAGAATAAATTTAATAATATTTTTTACATACAATTATATTTTATACATAAATGTTTTGTTATTTCAACTAAACATATATTATTATCATATATTTATGTAAATATATTAAAAATATTATATAATTGTATTAAATATCATTTTCTAGATTGATTTTTGAAATAGAGATTAATTTAAGAGGAAAACTTAAGAAATTTATGATTTAGGCATATAAAATAATAATTATAGATACAAAAATAATAAATATATGTAAAAAACAATGTTTTTTATTCTTTTTTAATCAAAGTTTCTACATTTTTTTTATTTGTAAAAAATTTATATGTAATATATGTTAACAGTTCTAATTATGAAATAAAAAACAACATATTATAATTTAATTCTAAACTTCATATTTTAGAAAAAACCATGATTTAAAAATTAGTTATAATCTGTGGAACTACAGTAATAATGAATTACTTATAAAAATATATGAGAAGGCTTTGATATTCATAGGTTTTAAAGTGGGAATATCAGAATACTGATGACTGATATTCATCACAGGTGAGGAAAAGCAAAACACTGAAATGCTATCTTCAGGAAGACGAATGTTATTTCATTTTCCTTGATCTTATCTGACCAGTACTAGGAGACAAACGTGAATCACAAACTCTTGCCACATATGCAAGATGGTCCATATAAATGACAAAATACTGGAAAGGAAAATTAACCACAACATAACGCGGAGGAAAATAACAGAAAATAAGTTGTGCTCCTTTAATAAATACATGATGCTTCTAGGTAGGTCACACTCGCGGACCACAACGGGGCTAAGTAAGGTTAGAGTACCCGCTAAATTAAAAGTAATTAATAAAATATTTTTTTTAACCTCGAATTTTTACTATAAATATTGGGGAATATTTTTTTGAGCCTCAACTAATTTTCAATATTTGATATAAATCGCGGGTAATATAAATTTATGGTTCCGTCACTAGTCAGCCAACTTTGTTTAGATTCCAACCTAAACTGAAAAACTACTACTCCCTCTGTCTCAATATGATCTTCCTGTTTAAAATGCCGGCACTATTCATAACATGAGACAAATTACTAATTTACGCATAATCTATAAGACCAAATATAGTCATGAGTGATCTTGTTAGATTCGTATTTATGAGTACTTTAATACAATGAAGTTTTTATATTTAATACTAATACGAAATTGAAGATATTAACGATCAAAAGTGTGCATTGACAAACGTGTCCAAGAGAAATGGGAAGGGTTTTATGAGACGGAGGGAGTAATATATATGAATGGCGGAGTATCCAGTGTCCACAGAATATTCAAGTTTCAAAACAAATAAAACAAAATAGATAACCATTTATATACAGTAAAACCTCTATAAATTAATAATGTTGGGACCGGGATATTTTATTAATTTAGAGAGATATTATTATATCGATAAATTAATAATTTATTAATTTAAAGAGGATTTACATAAGACCTTTAAATTTCCAAGTCTAATGTACTAGTTACAATATATATTAGTTAGAGATGAAAAATAAATTACAAAAATAAGTTCCAAGACACATTCTATGAATGTACATTCACAAGTTAATTGAATTTATCAAGTTCATTGTTTTTGAATAAGTAAAAAGTTAGTTCATAGTACCAAAAAGTTCACTCGGAAAGAAGCATTGCAAGCGGCAACAACTCTTCACAACTTTTTGTTGCAATACGAGAAGACAATGCCCCAACTCTTAAGTGCAGTGAGGAGATTTAAAGATGAAGTCAATATAGATTTGAAGTTCAACAAAAAACAAGTGACTATAGATTCATTTTTTACTAGACAATCTTAGAATATGTATGGAATCTTTTAATGATTATTAATTTATAGTTTCGTTGGGACCAATATATATACTTTGGGATTTCAAAAAAGTTATTATCTTATTATTTTATCGATTGGGGTCCAATTTTATACTGGTCCCAAGTTGGGACTGGACAAATTATTAATTTTATCGAGATTATTAATTTATCGAGTATTAATTTATAGAGGTTTTACTGTAACCTGCCGACATAGTTAATTGAGATAATAGACTTGTAAACATGCATTATGTCTTAGTTTGCGTTTAATCATCATTCGTTTTTTATTTTACTAGACTTCACATAAATAGGATGATTTCATTTATAAAGTTCATGTTTCAATTCAATATCTATCATGTCCTAATTCGTTGATCATTTCATTTTTTGGACGTTTATTTTTGCATTTAGTTATCTTTTTCATATTTTTATTTAGTATACAATTTTGAAATTATATATTGCGAAATAATTTATATGAAAACATATCCAACGGACATAATAATTCAGCGTAAATAGTAAAATACCAATCGAGTTGGTATGAAATTGCAAGTGGCATTTGTGTAATAAATCGTCAACGATGGTTGGCCTTGGTAGATTTGACAAGTGGCTCGCTGTGAAAGATTCTCAACTTTATACAAAGAAGATGACAAACCGCAAATAGGCGATCACCGTCGGTGGGTCAATGTCTTGATTTAAAAGATCACGAGTTCGACTACTCAACTTCACTATAAAAAAATATATATATAGGTCAATAGGGAGCATTTCAGAAACATGCACTATTTTTCTTTCTCTGACAAAATAATTTATTAATGTTATTATTATATATGATCAAATTGTATTGTTCTCTGATAAAAAATAATTCCATTGTTCACACTAATTTTTTTAAAATAATATAGTTATGTTTTTTCACCAATTTTCATTATCTGATAAATAAATATTTTCCTTTTTAATAAGTAACATAATTTATTTAGTCACATGCTCAAACTAACTTATCTATATTAAAGGAACTAGAAATATATTCTCAGAGAACTTTTCATAAATCATGTGTGTAATTGATTGAAATATTAATTAATAACATGAATCTGCATACATTCATATAAATTTTTCAATCAAAACTCTGCATTTTATCAAGTTAATAACATCGCAATTTTTATAAAAAAATTTTATGATCCCTATGGGTACTCATTTTATATTGTTTTACCAAAAGCCTTAACCGTTGTTTTAGTGACTTATATTTATTTACTGTATAAACTTGGTAATATTGATATTAATGGAGTAGTACTATATATTAGCGCGAAAAGATTTAATTATAGATTTTGAAGAAAAGGAAGTAGGATAATGCTATTTTTAATGAGAAATGCTAGAGATCCCAAAACTATTTCCAAAAATTATTACCAAATGAATTTAGAATAGTAAATTTCGGGATCTGCATTAATATGCGTACAAGAATTAAAAAAAAACTATGTGTAATCCACATTATTTTATAAATATTTTGAGAACAATTTCTGGGATGCAGCCCTCCTCTTTTTTAATTTCCCACTCGTAAAAGGAGGATCAATGAAAGGTGGTTAATAAACTTGAAAGTCAAGACTCAAGACTCATGCAAACCACACATAATTAGTGCATATCTCTTTTCCCTCTTCCTTTATTTATCTCTCTTTATTATTGCTACCAAAAGCAAACCCAAGGAATCAATTATACAAGTGAAGTGTCCCCAATACTAGTCGGAGATCATCATCAGTTTTGATTGTTGATAAGAAATCCGAGTTGTTAGTGCAGCCGGGAAAACAAAATGGAGGTAGTAATTAGCAGGCACCACCACAACCGTGCCCCCACAGCTTCTCAGTGTTCTTCCTCTGTTGTTAAGCACATCAAAGCTCCTGTTGATATTGTAAACTCCTCCTGCCCCTTTCCTGTGTTTTTGTACACATGTTGTAACCAGTTAAACTTCGATAAATGAATATCATTAGGACCCCAGAATTTTATTTATCTTCTTTTAAGTTGTATGGTTAAATCTCGATAAATGAATACCCTTAGGTCTTGAGAAATATATTTACTTTTTTGCCATATGGTTTTTGTTTTATTGTAGGGAGTTCTTACTGTTCTTGATTTAGTAATCATGATTTTCTTCTTCATTCTTGATTGAATCCTTTGCTACAGATCTATGAAGTTATACCCTTTGTCAATATTGGACTTGTAATTCACTTGTGTCTGTAGATCCAAGTGACAAATATGTATTCAGTGGTTATGTATACCATGATAATTGATTCTCATAGAAATGTTGAGCTTGGTTTTGCTCACTGGACCAATCTAACAGCAGGTGTTGTATATTATCAGGTTTGGTCACTTATTAGGAGGTTTGATCAACCACAGAGGTACAAGCCCTTTGTTAGCAGGTGCATCGTGCTGGGCGACCTAATGATTGGGAGTGTTCGAGAGGTGAATGTCAAATCAGGTCTTCCTGCAACTAGAAGCACCGAAAGATTGGAACTTCTTGATGATGCTGAGCGCATCCTTGGAGTTGCAATTGTTGGTGGTGATCACAGACTTAAGGTACTATTGTCTCTTTTACATGCTAGATCTTCTTTGCTTGTAGACTTGTAGTGGTACAGTGGTCCTTGATGCAATTCCAAGGTGTTACGCTTGAAGCATTACTAGATCAAGCTACCTCAAAGTAATGTTGTATCAAAAAGCTATGAACCATTCTAATAGTAATATTAATTTTGCAGAACTATTCTTCAGTAATTACTGTCCATCCTGAAGTGATTGATGGAAGAGCTGGCACCCAAGTCATCGAATCGTTTCTTGTGGATGTTCCTGACGGTAACACTAAAGATGAAACTTGCTTCTTTGTTGAGGCTCTAATCAATTGCAATCTCAAATCATTGGCTGAAGTCTCGGAGAGGATGGCGATGCAGGATCTCCTTCAAGTTTGAGCCGGATGGTTATATTTGAGGTCCAAATTTGAGTGGGATGGCCATGCTGGATCGTCCTCAAGTTTGAGACCATAGGTCAAAAATATTTACTAGTGTATGATTTCATTTCAAGAATTGTGCATAATTTTAAGAACCCGGAAACTTTGGGGAGAACCAATGTTTCTTAGAGAGTTCTGCTCGTACCTTTTCCTTAATCTCAGTTACTGATCTGCTCTGGGCAGTGCTGTATGTCCCTGTTATCTAGAAGTGCTCTTGTGTTTTAAACTTTAAGTTATTATTGTTGGAAATCCCTCATCTCTACCGTTAGTGCATTAAATACCTTGGTGTTCTGTGGTTTTGTTTCCCAAGTCTTATACTCCATCCGTCCCACTCAAACTGGTTAAGCATCGGTGTTAAGGGAATACTGGCAAATCTTTCACAACATTGATGATGATTTACAATTTCTTAATACATATTAAACTAGTTTGCAATATTAAGGTTCTTCTTTCGCAAAAAAGAAAAGAAAGAAAGGATTCACAACATGCAAATATTGTATTGCTTCAAATCTACTGGTTTGATCATCATCGAATACTAAAAAAAAGAGACAAATGTCTTCCTCATCTATGTTCTGATGCACACAATTGGTATCTGGTACATATCCCAACTTCTTTATTGCTGAAACCATCTTATATAAATTATCATACATCTCCCCTTCATCAGGATGAGGTTTTCCTATTGCAGAAAACATATGAATTGTCTGATTAATTTATATCCAGCTCCAAGCGTTTCCTAATCGTACTCCTGCATCTTCCATTAACATTCTTATACCCTCAGCGTCTTCTGATCTCTTTGACATTCGATACAAATGCATCATCATAGCATAGTTAACAGTTTTATATGGTTCTAAGTTGAAGAGTTTATTTGTGGCAACCTCAGCAAGTTTAATATCATAAGGCACTCGACAAGATCCAAGTAATGCACCCCAAACAGCAGCGTCTGGTTTAACTGGCATTAATTTCACAAACTCCCAAGCTTCATCAGGATAACCACATTTCCCGAGAAGATCAACCATACATGAATAATGCTCGATCGTGGGGGCAATACCATAACATGACTTCATATGATCAAAATATCTCCAGGCTTCATTAAGCAAACTGGAAGCCTTACAACTTGACAAGAGGGCTGTGAAAGTTAAAGCATCTGGTCGGAGTCCCTCTTCTTGCATTCTCTTAAAAAGGTACGTCACCTCTTTCCCGAGGCTGTCAATGGCAAACCCCATGATCATGGAATTCCAAGTAGCTAAATTCTTGTTTTGAATTCTTTGGGATATGTTATAATCAGTCTTTAAACTGCCACATTTACTATACATGTTGACAAGGGTTGTCATGACAAATACATCGTCTATAAAACCATTCCTGATAGTCATACAATGTATTTCCTTTCCTTTGTGCAACAAAGAAAGACCCGCACATGCTTGAAGTAAACACAATACTGTGGTTGAGTTGGGCTCCATACCTTCTTTCTGCATCACGACGAAGAACTCCAGGGCAGCCTTGTACTTTTCATTATGTAAACACCCTGATATTACTGCAGTCCATGAAACAAAATTAGGTTTCAACCCATAAATTTCAATTCGATGAATAATATCCAACGCTTCATCAATATTACCCCAGATGCATATCCAGAAATCAGACTTTTATATGTCACTATATCAGGTTTGATTCCTTCAGTTTCCATTAGCTCTAGTAGTTTGACAGCCTCTTCAAACCGGCCCATGTAAAAATATCCCGAGATCAATGAATTCCAAGCAAAAATATTTCATCAAAAACAGCCTGAGCGTTGATCAGGTCATTGTTCTTCACATACATGTCTAGCATTGAAGTTACAACATATATGTCATGATCTAAACCATTTCTTATTACATAGCCATGAACTTCCTTCCCAAAATTCAAGATCTTTAATTCACTAATGGCTTGAAGAACACTAATTATGGAGCTTGATTTAGCTTAAAACCAGACAACTGCATACTACGCAAAATTCTCAAAACATCTCTGTATGATCCATGAAGAAAATGGCCTGACAAGAGGCAATTCCAGGTTATAATGTGGTGCTTTATGCCGGATTTTTCCATCTCATTAAATAAACTCCAAGCCTCATCCAAATATCCAAGTGCACTATACCCAGAAATGATCGAGTTCCATGTAGATAAGTTTCGACTCTCCATCAAATCAAATTTTTTTATAGGTAATTCAAGTTTTTTGCTCTTGCAGTACATGCTAATTAGTGAATTGCATATAAGCAAGTTCGATTCCAGTGCTAGTCAAATAACACACCCATGTATCTGTCTTCCTTCATGAAGGGCTTCAGTCCTTGAACAAGCTTTCAAAACTTTAGCTGGACTAAAGCTATTAGCCTAGACATATGAAAACTGCATTTCCCTAAATAATCCTATATAGCATGCTTCCATCTCTCACTCCTCAAATTTACCAAAACTATCTCATTCCACAATTGAAAATTGTGGTACGACATCTCATTAAATAACAAATCAGCACTGTCTATTATCTCACACCTTCCATAGAAATTCATTAGTGCAGAAGTTATCCAAACCTCCAAATCAAAACCTTCTTTGATCAAACATGCATGAACTTCCAATCCTAAGCATATTTCTCGTAAATTTACACATAGTTTCAAGATCACAGTGAGGGATCCCCTATCAAAGCTCACCCCTTTCTGATGTAAATCACAAAAAACTTCAAGAATCCCAAATGGACTTCCCCCATTAATCTTTAATTGATGTAGGAAACTGTTCCAGTGCAGGCAATTTTCAGGTGAATTAACAAGAAAATACGTAGCTGCTGACTGAGGATCACCAAATGCCAAGTAAGATGTGACTAAAGATTGCATTTTTTGCTTCTAAATTCCATTTTTCGGACATTTTTATGATCTGGGCATGTGCTACTTTGACAGACTGTAAGGAATCAAACTCATTGGAATGATCATATAAACAGACATTTGATGAAACATTGACAGATAAAGATGTTTCAGGAGAGTTCTTAGCAACAGTTGAAACATTGTCATTGTTAACATAGCTTCTTTAGTTTTTCTTGATAAATGTGCTCTGAAACATTGTCAGTGTTAACTGGGACTTGGTCCAAATTATTCAAGATTCATGTACAACTATGGTTATATTTCAAGCATCTTCATAAAATTTCCAGAACATGTTGTGTGTTCATGTACGATATGCCATAGCTTACGATGATTAGATTCAAATTATCCCAGCGAGTGATTACTTTAGGAAGTTACTTATGGTTAACTCTAGGATCCTTTACCATTACGTCACAGATTTTAATTAGTTCCATTTTTGAGGACCAAGTTAACACCAAAATGCCTTAAATGGAATTGATCCAAACACGAACCAGCGCCCATCAATTCAAAGTTTAAATGTGGAAGATATAATGAATGATCATTTTCAATTAATAAACATTTCAACACCCTGCTTACATATTGATCAAATTTAATTTTGTACCGAAAACTGAAATAGTAATAATAACTATTGATCAAATTTAATCTAGTACTAGTAACTTAAATAATACACATTCCGTTATTCCTTGTTTGTTCACAGAGGATCGAAGACCTCTTCTTCTTCTTTGGAAAGCACAAATTAAGCACGCCTTCTGCTCGAACGCCAAGAATTAGGCTCATGGTACCTATCATAAAGTGGTTCAATACATTCTTGACGTTTGCGTTTGCTCATTTTCGTAAGATCTGCTACTTTGAAGAATCTGGGTGCCACCTCAACAAGCCACTTGGGATCAACAACAATAACTTCACGCATGTACTCTTTTGTTGTCATTACCAGCTCGTTGTAGATGACCCAATCGGGTTTTCTTTCAAAAAGAACACTGCTGGGATGGATGTAAACAGGTTGATTCTCCACTAGAGTTCGATATCCTTCCTGCGGGTCCTTTTTAGCTGCATGGAAGAAAAATCCTGCTGTAATGGCCTTTCTTATCTTCCAATCATTCTTCCCAGCACTCACAATATCCAATTTGTACCTGTCCATGAGGGAAATGAGCTGTTTCCGCACATCTTGAGCCCTCTTTAGTGATTCAGATTGGACAAAATTCTCACGACACCATGGTTTAGAAAACCCTTTTGCTTTCCAGGCCTCGTATACAGCAAGCAAGGTAAGATGATCTCCTTGAGGCTGGAAAAATTTGGCCCTCTTTTGGTCAGCTTGAGTTTGCTTTTCTCCAGGCCTGTGGAATACATGTCCAGCTTGAATCATTGCTACAATGGTCAGAATCTCATCACTACAACCAAGATCTACACTAGCAAGGAGCATTTTTGACAAGGGAGGTTCCATTGGAAATTCTGCCATTTTCCTACCCAATCTAGTGAGAAGCCCCTCTTCATCCAGAGCTCCAAGACTATACAACTGTTCCATGGCAGAGATTAGAGCTTGAGGAGAAGGAGAGTCCATAAAATCAAACGATAGTAGATCGTTTATGCCAATTGCTTTCATGTTCAGAGTAGCGAGTCCGAGATTTATCCTCTGAATTTCAGGTATAGGGGTGGGGGACATCTCATTGTGAAAAGCACTCTCTGTGTACAGGCGGTAACACTTACCTGGTCCAGTTCGTCCTGCACGTCCAGCTCGTTGCTTAGCTGATGCTTGCGAGATAGGAGTTATGACCAGTGATTCAAGCCCCTGCTTAGGATTGTAAACGTTTTGCTTTGCAAATCCAGAGTCAATGACATAATAAATCCCATCAATTGTCAGAGAAGCTTCAGCAATATTGGTTGCAACTACCACTTTCCTCTTTCCGGGAGGAGCAGGATCAAATATTCTAAACAGAATCTCACTGGGCAAAGCACTGTGGGCTTTTAAAGTGATTAGCTCAGGTACATTCTTGCCCAACCCTTTCATCTTCTCTCTAAGACACTGGCATGCATGATCGATCTCATCTTCACCAGTCAAAAAGACAAGGATGTCTCCTTCGGGTTCTGTCAAATGAATCTCCATGACTGTAGTCACAGCTGCCTCTAAGTAGTCACTTTTGGGCTGTATGGCATACAGTATCTCTACAGGAAAAGTTCTACCAGGGATGGTGAATATATTGCAACTAAAGAAATAACCTGAAAATTTCTCAGCGTCCAATGTGGCAGATGTGATGATCAAGCGAAGGTCGGGTCGTCTTCTCACTAGCCTTTTGAGTAGCCCAAAGAGAATATCTGTGTGCAATGTCCTCTCATGCGCCTCATCAAGCATTATAATGGAGTATTGAGATAAATTTTCATCAATAAGCATCTCTGTCATAAGCATACCATCAGTCATGTACTTTATAACAGTGTCTGCACATGTATGATCGTCAAATCGAATGGCATACCCAACTTCCTCCCCTACACGACAACCAAACTCTTCAGCCACTCTCTTGGCCACAGACGTTGCAGCCACCCTACGAGGTTGAGTACATCCAATTTTACCACTGGTAGTGTAACCTGCTTCAGCAAGGTACTGTGTCACTTGAGTTGTCTTGCCTGAACCTGTCTCACCAACAACAACCAGAACCTGATTGTCATGCACTGCTTGTAGCAGTTCCTTCTTCAATTTGTATATGGGTAAACTCTTCCTCTGGTCTTGTATGGACAGCTTTGAACTCTGCCTGAACGAGAGAGCTGCAACGCAAACATCTTTCTTCCATTCAGGCACTGGGTATGCAGATAAACCAACACCCCTCAGCTCCTGTGCTAGATGCCTGTCACCCAACTCAGGCATTGGATCTTCCCACGGTCTGTTAAGATCTTTGGGGATAGAATCTAGCATGGTCCTCCGCTCCTGCTCCGTCACTTCTCTCCTCTCCTTGATAAGCGCTGGCTGAAGGGCTGCTGCATGGCTTAATGATCCCACGGGATTTTTGAATATTTTAACTGGTGACATGTCCATAGAATGTCGGGTATGGCCGTTTAAAAAGGCTGGTTCATCCTCGTTCAACTCAATTTCCAGCTCTTTCTCAGCACCTTCTTTTTCGTAGAGGAGACCGTCTGTTTCATCTTGGAGAATGAGATGGTCCTTTACACTTAAAACACCAGAAGCAATCATCTGTTGCGCCTCCCATCTTTCAATTGAACTCATTCTTTTTAAGGGTCGCGATGGAAGAGGAGCATCATCAACAATTTTGATCCCAGAAAGGGCAGTCCTTGAAGTAGACTTGAACCTTGAAGAATTTGTCATAATATTCTTCTTCTTCAGAGGCAGCAACTCTTCACCTGTATTCTGATCAACATCTCTCATGGACAAACTCAACTTGTTATTCACAATCGATATGACCTTGACATACACCTCCTGATCCCGCTTAACAACATCCTTAGTCCTCCTATTCTCCATCATCTGTGACACATGAACCAACCCCTCTTTTCCCCTAAATTCATCATCATTAAGCTCAACAAAACAACCAGAGTCCATCACTCTTCGCACCCTTCCCTTATAAACCTTATGCAACTCTGGGGAACTCTTGTTATCTCTCCTCCGCTCTCTACATCTCGCCCTCTCATCTCCTCTATCTCTATCCCTAAATCTATTATTGTCCTCTTCTACTGTTTTCGACATAATCTTAACATTGAGAGGAGGCAGAATAGCATGAATTACAGTTAACAAAGTACGGACAACATAATCAGGCAAACAAGCACCGTTTTGTTTCAATTTAGCATCAAAAGCATCGACAGTTTTGCAATTGCGCCCCAATTCAGTAATAAATTCAGCCAAAGTTTTATCAGAAAACCCTAGATGAGACTCAAGTTCTGTACAGACCTTAGAAACTAGAGAGAGATATTGGAGTTTCTCTAACAATGGAGGCTCAGTAGATGCCATTATATTATACAAAATATATGTAAGTATATAATTCAAACTAGAGAGAGATATTGGAGTTTCTCTAACAATGGAGTTTCTCTAGCCCTAGGGTTTTGTTGTCTCAGCCTAATCCTTCTTCTTAGTTATGTAACCATATATATAGACTTGTGGAAATTCCAATTCCAAATCCAAATAGGATAGTAATAATTCAAAATTACAATTCGAGTCAAGTTACAATTTTAAAACATGGTTCTATTATGATTGGGTAAAGCAATGTACTATCAAAACCTTTAGATTTAAACTAATAACTTTTAAATAATTTTTAATAAATAAATCAAGGAGAATTTTAGTATTAAATTTTTAATTGCAAAATTAAAATAAAATTAGAACCGGCAAACAATTAATCGAAATTGAATTTTTTGTATCAAGTTTAGTTATGATTTTATAAATGCCAAATTAAAATTACTGCCTATTAAATCAATGTTACTTATGCCTTGAATTTTCTACTAGATACTCTGTAGCTGAGGTCGATGTTATTGTTAAGTTATGCTGGGCCCAGGATTGGGCTTTAAAAAGCCTGGGCTCTTTAATGAAATACTGGACCGGACTTTTCAATTAACCAGACCGGGTCGGGACGGATTTGTTATGAGAAACAGGGGACTTCTTCAGCCTGCTAGGCTAGGCCAGACCAGGCTTTCACCAATTTTAGCCCAATAATTCTTTACCTCAATTATCGATACAAAGCCATTCTTATATCATTTTACAGCTAAATTGACAATACATAGCAGACAAAAATGATGCGAATGACAAAAATGTACACACAAGACTGAAGAGTCATGAAATAATGAAGTGTTGAAGATATCCACCAGTTGACAATACAAAATTATTACTCCCTCCTTCTATTCAATCATATTAAACAAATTAATTGTTACCAAAAATTTATATTATTGTTTAAATAAGTTAACATAATTAACATATTATTTATCATATTAACTAAAAGTGAACAAAAGTTTCGGAACGGACAAAATTATATCTTTATATATAATTAGTGTAAAACACTTAAATGGTATGGTTTGGTTTGGTCGTCAGCGGGTCCTACATAGCTAAAAACTCTCTACTATAAAACGGGTCCTACATAGCTAAAAACTCTCTACTATAAGCTAAAAACTGTGTACTATAAAAAAATTACACAATTATAGTAATTAGAGTTATTAATAATGCGAGAAAAAGTAATATTTCTATAAAAGTAAATAATAATAAAAGTAGTATAATTTTAATATTTTAAATATTTACACTAAAATTTATTAAAATTGAATTTATAAAATAAAACGGGTCCTACATAGCTAAAAACTCTCTACTATAAGCTAAAAACTCTCCACTATAAAACAATTACACAATTAGAGTAATTAGAGTTATTAATAATGCTTTAGTTTGGAGAAAAAGTAATATTTCTATAAAAGTAAATAATAATAGAAATAGTATAATTTTAATATTTTAAATATTTACACTAAAATTTATTAAAATTGAATTTATAAAAACAATGAATAAACATATAAATAATCATTCTTTTAGTGAATTTGTATATATATAAAATTCGTAATTTTTATCATTTCAAGAATTAAAACATAAACCGAAATAATATATACATATGAAAAAACATATTATCAATTTAATGAATTTATATTTTTATGAAAATACACAAAGATATTAATAAATAAATAAAATTATAAAAATACTAAAATAAAATAACTTATTAATCGTCCCGTGCATTGCACGGGTATAAAGCTAGTAAAAAATATGGTCAAAAATCAAAATGAATGGAACGGAGGAAGTATTGTTTAGTGTTCTTTTGTATCATTATTATATAATTAGTTTTATAACCCGTGCGAGGCACGAGTATAATCTAAATTTATATTTTGTTGGACTTTTTACACGTTTAAAAATGAATTATTTGTCATTTCAGATTTTTCTTTTTTTGCTTTCGCTTTGTGATAGAACCTACCCTTGTTCATAAAAAAAATTGTAAAATGGAAGAATTTTGATTTTTTGAATTTTGCAGTAGTCATGATTAATTATGTACGTTCATTGGTTTGGAAGATAGAGTTAATGGATTAAGAAGAAATTGAGTTAATTTGCATCAATTGCCTTAATTTTATATGTTATGTCTATAATATATACGCAAGTAGCTGTCTTTTTCATTAATTTCATCAAATGTGTGAGAGTCGGCTACATTGTTCAGCATATATTTTTTGGTTTTGACGTAAATAAGGTGTAACGAAGGACCAAAGTATATACACGACAAGTGTATATAGATGTTGGGCATGAACACGGGACCACACGCTTAATCCGATAATCATGGTTACAAACGATGAACCAAAGTTGTTAATTTAGAAAATGTCTTAAAATTTTCTTTTTGAGATCAATTTGGTAATTGTTGTCCATTGACTATATTGATTGCGTGTTACTTTTCGTTTCAAGCGATTTATTGTTTTTTTCTCGAACATGCCTCATCAATGGGGGCAGGAACTGACGCTGTAAATGTTGAGTTTATGTGCATTATAGTGTATATGTCATGTCCATCTTGATTGTATGAGGTAATTTATACTTCGAATAATTCTTGTATACAATGTTGTTGACAATTTGAGGAATATCCTCGGTGATTTTTTTCTTACGTGTGGACATGTGTTTATTAGTTTAATCATCAAGTTCAAAATATTATTGAGTGTAGTATATTTTTTTTCCTTGAGTGTTAATGCAACTATATAATAGTAATACCTGACCGAATTAAAATATGATTCTTTCAATTGGGACAACTACAAATCGCTCAACTTTCTTCTTGAAAATAGTGAAAGTTGTTATTTAAGCATTTTTCATGCCTACAGTTGTCCTACTTAAAGTACGTATGTAGTTCAGGCCAGTGGCGGACCTACAGCATGGCCAGGGTATGCTTTGGCCCATGCTCAAATTTTTGGACCTGCTACTTTTTTCTATATTGATGTCCAAAAGTCACAGCCCAGACTGTGTTTTCACAGATGACAGCCCAAATCAATTACTTTATTTGTAATACGCTCTGTTTAAGTAATATACAACATGATTGCATTTATACTCTATTGTCTTAATACACACAGCTGAGAAACAAAAACAGGGTTTCTGCCCTCTGTAATGTGTGCTGAGAAAATTGAAGTCTGACGAAATTTACAGCAATTAGCAAGTTTTAGGCAAAAAGAAAAATTTAGTGTTTTTTGGCCCTCCCTGCCTAAATTCTCTAGGTCCGCCACTGGTTCAGGCGGTATGCCGAATATAATGTTTGTACTTTGTTCCATTTTCACTTAATTTTTGAATACCTAATTTATTTAGGTCATCCGATATGCACTCCAACTAATATCTGAAGTGTCTTTTTCTTTATTTTCATACAATAACATAATACTCTTATCAGCATCAACTAATCAAAGTTGCACTTTGATCCTCAACTTCATTTAATTAATTAAAATTTTTGTTAATTTCAGTAACAAAAAACATGGACATACTCTAAATTTGCAAATTTTATTAGAATTTCTGAAATTTTTTATTGTTTTGCGTGTTAAAAGTGTGATAATGAGTTATTCGAATGTTGACAAAAGTATATATGTGTTCTCATCAGTTAATTTGTTGAAGTGTTATAATTTAAGTAAATGTTTGTTTTTATCTATTTATGTGCAAATTTAAACCCATTTTTGTTATAAATGTAATATTAAAAGTTTGATAGACGATACATTCGAAAACTAAAAATCCGACATGATTGATAATTTTTTAATATTTTTGGAGTTAAATATAATTATAAATATTAATTATCTAATCATTTAAGTAGTAGTAGAAATATAATTGTAAATTCATATATTTAATAACAATGGAGTAATAAATATAGATGTATTAATGGTGATTAATGAATTAGATGTATTTAATATATGCATTAATTATAGAATTATTATTATTATATAATAAGTAGGGGTAATATAGTAATTTTACACCGATTTATTTGTCTCAAGCAACCCTCTAATTGCTCTATTATATATATATACTAGCTTAAAACCCGTGCGATGCACGGATTGTTAATTGTTATTTTATTATTATTTTTTAATATTTTATTAATTGTAGTTGTACAAAAAATAAGTAGGCATGTTAAAATAGCTAAATACTTTTAATTAATTAAAAACATTAAAACAGATTTTAAAATAAATAAGTATGGCACATAGGCGGTGAATCGGGTTGAAAGTGAAAGTCGCTTATCAATTGGGTTGGGCACAAAGTTTAACGAAAATAGGAAGAGTAAAAAAAATGATTAAAGTGGTGGGACCCGTCAATATTTAAAGTATAAAGTAAGTAAAGTGGAGGAAAGTAGTGGAAGTAGTTGATTTTTATATTATAAAACTTTACTATTTTAGAAAAAATTTGGAATATAAAGAATTGAATGAGACATCTCAAAAAGGAAAGTGTAAAGAAATGAGTGGAACGGAGGGAGTAATTTTTAGCAGACATTTCGCTCTTGTTCAGGCTTTTATCCAGGCCTTTTATCTAGGCTTTGGACCGGTTCTGGACCAGATCTTTTACCAGGTCAGGCCGGGCCAGTTTTTTAACAAAAAATTAGGAACTATTAAGGACTTGTAGGCCAGGCTACGACTGGACCGGGCTTTTTATAAACAGGCTTTATCTGGACTATTTACCGGGCCAGTCCAGATGGTCTTTTTGGGCCCGGTCTACAGTGGACATTACCTGCAGAGAAAGGCTTCATTGAGCTATGCATCAACATGGATGCTTCACTTGGGAGGCTCTGATGGAAGTTATACTCGGCACTGCTTAGGTATATTCTTCCTAGCTTGCACCTTTTGCTAGCATAATCAAATCCTGACTTTCCACGCCTATTGCACCAGAATTTGCCAATAATGGTCTTCTGAATGAAAAGAAAGAAAGAGATCCACTGGATTATGGTTATAACAACTGTAAAAGTATTATTATGTACATTGCAGGTAACCATCTTACAGAGATCAGTATTTCTCAAGGTATCGTCAGAAAATAAATTAGGATTCGGGAACTCCTGCGGTGATCAGAACAAAATGTATCTGAAATTACAACAGTTCTGCTAGGTGTTTATTTAATCGGATTAAGACTATTACTTGGATCTGGGCTATGTCTCAATTGATACTCTATGCTCAAAATTTCTCTTATATTGTATCAGATGCATCAAGTTCTGCATATATGTCAATTGGTTCTGAAATAGTAATCTTCAGATTCATTTTGTATGTTGTCATGGACAAAAACTATATTGCACATCACCTTGAATGTTGGAGTCAGAAGGCCATTTTCCAAAGTAGATGGTTTTAGTAACAATGTTACAGCCTTCGCATAGTCGAACTTCCTCAACTGTGGCAAAATATAATGAGTGCTCAACTTATGATGTATTCAAGGTAATTTGCTAAATGTCAAAATTCAGTTCTTCAGATACAATACCTCAGCTTCCTGTGCAACAACATCCACGTCAGCTAAAACTGCAGCCCTCGCTATTGGATCCTTGCATAATTGTCCCAGATCTTCACACTGAATATATTCATTTCACAAATATCACAAAACCAGTTCATAGAGAAAAACAAATATTTTTTACAAGTACATCTTAGAAATACGTACAGTTAACTCCAAAGCTCCACTGTCCTTTAAAAGCGATTATATTATAACTTTCTAATTAGAAATACAGGTTTTATATGAAGGGAAGGAAATGGTGACAAAATGGAGAACCAGAAACGATAGAGGTCTTAAAATTAGTTGACACAAAGGTTTCATATAGAGAGGGAACATGGGGCATATGTAACTACTGAAAGAGCCGGAAATGCTATGCTTCCTGACTATGACCACTGACTATAATTTGATGAGAGCTTAAGTAAACCATATACTATAAATTTACTTATCAGAACTTAATTTCTGTTATACTAAAAAATAATATGACACAAGGAACACATGGTGAACAACAAAATGTAAGGACGGGCAAAGAAGGCATTCAAAGACAAGAGAGGAGACAGACTCGGGGAAGGTGTATCAACAAGCAGAATATACATGTATATTGGGAAAATAAACTGGATTTTTCTACTAAAGATCTAAAGAAACAAAAATATAGTTGACAGCTGTCAGTGCAAATTCCTAGACACATTCTGGGCCCATAATTTCGGGTCCAGGTAAAGGATATTAGAACAAATAGGTTACCATGATGCCTGCGGACATAGCCCAGTCCTTCAGCACATGTGGCTCCACCGAGACCACAGCTACTAAATTGGAGTTCCGATTGTCACCTCAACAGCATTAGAAAAATTAGCTAGGATGCATTTAGCAATTTAGATAAATAGATTGTTTTGTGGCCTTACCATATATAAAACATTGAGCAACAAATTTGCACTTCGCATATACATTCTCAATCTATTCTGGTGCTAGATATTCACCCTGCACCAACTTAAATATGTTCATTTCCCCGTCATAAGTTAATACGAATAAATCTATAATACTTCCACCTCAGAGGCACTTACTTATGTCCGCTCAATCCATGATATTAAAAAATTTACAACTGTACAATGAGTTCTGGAGCAGCACTAATTAACCAATATAATAACAGACAATGGTAGGCTTGCCTATTGATGATCTTAAGCCGCCCTTCAGGTAACCACAATCCAATATCTCCAGTATGCAGACAACCGTCAGCATCAAATACTTCTCTTCAGTAGAATTAAAGAATGAGTTGTGATTATAATGTATAGCTAATCAAAATTTTCCTGGATGGTATGATTCTCTAATTTTACTTTCAAAGAGCAACTCACTTCTGCACTTCATCCTTGAAGCAACCCTGAAAGATGTTGGGACCTCTGACACAGATTTCTCCTCGCAGAAAAGGCTGGTCCTCAGATGTGCAATTCATTTCAGGGACATCCACGAGCTTTACCTACCTCTGAAAGAAGATAATATTATCAACTTTAGTAATAGAGAACAGGTTACACAAATAACTAGGCCTGTTATGGGAAATTTCTAAATTCTAAATTTTCTCGCCATTCATTATTATTTTTTCAATGACAGTTAAACGGAGGAAGATATTTTCGCAGGAATTATATTCCCGAATATATTTTTCAAAATCAATTTATTTTCCAGCAAACAAATGGAACCTTAGATATTGGCCTACTATAGTATTTTATATGCGATCCTATGCAACTAACAAGATGCAGGGAGAAAATATAATGAGAGAAACAAAATTCGATAAAATTACTCAAAATACATGCTCATTCCTTTTCGAGCAAGTTATAAGGTACTTATATATTTACTATGCTCAATCTCTACAATGTTTATTTACTAAAGTTTTTCTGACTATATTTAGAAAGAGTATGTGCACCCATATTTATCCGGTCATACATAGCTTACCTCATGCAGGACTAGGAGAACCAACACGACCAGATAAGTTATCTCCTTCTTCCGAAGTGCTTATGGCACAGGAGGTCTCAGTCATGCCATAGCCTTCAATAGTTGGACAGCCAAAACATCTGTAACAAAGAATATTCCGTTTTAGAGAAGAACATCAGTTAGTATGAAATATCGGAAACAAGCTTTTAGTAGCTTATGACAGAGCAAACATATAAATGCAAATGCACAGAACATCATCAACTTACAATCGTAAAAAATCCATGACATCGGGTGACAAAGATGAAGCCCTCAAACACATGAAATGAACTCGCCCCCGATTTTAGCCTTTATCTTATTGAAAAATAGTCTGTCCCTCATAGATGACAGCTTTCGTCTTGGAATAGTTGTGTGATGAAAATCTTAACAAAAGAGAAAAAACAAGATTAAAAAGCATCAATGAAAATTTATTTAAATTCCCCTCCTAATCTTACGTGCATCACGTGAATATCGATCACTTCATCACGCAGTTTGTAACTTTCATTGCTAACATTTTATATATGGGCCGGCAAAGATACTTTTGCAGGCCAACAAGAACCCAAGTCCGGATCTGCAGATTCTTGTGATAGCTTCGCCGAAAATATATGACTTGATAATTGATACTCCATTTTGCATATACAACTTCACCAATAAAGAAGCCTAAACATAAGTATCATTATTTATGTTCTGGTCATTATGCAAGTATGCAATCTTAATCTCGAAGTTTCTTTATTATCAAATTCATTATACAGTGAAGGCATGTGTCTATACATAATTTAAGTCAATAATAATCAAAATGTAACAACTTCATAAATTCCTATTTTCTTACATCTGTCAACTCTATATTCCAACATGGAGCACCACCTATTGTAAAACATAAAGCAAAGTAATATTAAGATGAAAAGCAAACCTTATTGGTATTGTAAACTGTGGTGGTTAGTCGTTACCTACCTATAAGCAGCAAATTATCTGCACCAATGGGTTTGACTGGTTTGGATAAGTCCGATAAATCATAAATTTAGCTAGAATCTGCAATGATATGCGGGAGACAGAAGCGAACAGCTAATTCACCCTAGGGGTTTCGACGATGAACATAAAATTTGTTCGTTGCATATTTTTTAATTGCAGGAAAAGCAAGCTAATATTTGCATGATAAAACTCAACAAGCAAATGGCTTCGGATCAGGAAAATCCATACCCGCCCCATATTCTTGCCTACATATCCTTGCTGGGTGAATATGTACTAATATAGTGGCCCATAACCCATATTTTGGGGCAGGTTCCCCTTTTGCTCTTCCCCATGGAAACCCCTATAAATACAGTCTTGACTCTTGAACCAAGTTGGTGTCAGATCAGAAAGTAAGCCGCAGTAGAAACTAGGAACTAAACCTAGCTAAATATTGTAGGCTTGTAGCATAAATAGCATTCTAGCTCTGCTCTTTACTGCATTTTCAATTTTGTTCTACATTTTGGAGTCACAGTGCTATAAGGCGCTAAGACTAAGACCTGATACGCAAGCATCCATCTAAACTAGGCGCACAATTTGGCTTAGACAAAATGATGACCAGTACAGGAGTTCAAAAGGAAAAAAGCTTGAAGTATCTCTTCGTTTTTCTGCTCGACTTGTGTTCACTAGAGTCAGAGAAAAAGGTTCTCTAAAGAGTTCCATATAAGAATTAACATGGAACAGGTCTTGTGCATATTATCCTTCTGTGCCAATAAAGCATAGATTACAAAAAAACAAAGGAAAAGACACTTCATATCTAACATGATCTACCCCTCACAATAGATATTAGTTGTTTTAGTATCAAAGAAGGTTAGAAGTTAAATCTTGTTTCGAAGTCATTGTAAATTTCGACTGCATAACTTTCACCAGAAATAAGAGAAGCACATCTAACAGTTGCCGGGTCCAGGGACTCTATGGTACCTTTTAAGATATTTTGTTACAATATACAATAAACAGTTGGTAGAATAATATTATTACTGTAATGAAACTTTAAAAGAATTATCCTACACTTGCTAGAGTTAAATCATTCACATGATTACAAAGAAGTTAAGAATCCACTCTTCTCTTCTAGTAAACAACAAAATGGTTCCACCCCTACACAGAAGCAAACAATATATGCTTGTATCTCATGCATTATAGGAGATGGAAATATCAATTCTCACTCGCAAGCCTCCCACTGGAGATCTATATGAAGAAAAGTACAAACTCAAACTTATCCAATGATAGTAAAGGGTTTTGTATGGGAAATGTGAGTTAAATTACATGGAAAATATAAATAATCATGCGGGTTCACCAAAAAATCCAGTAACTATTATCAAATCCAGATTTGCAATGAACAATGTGCTAAGATAAGCCCTGCCTATCTAAGGCCTACGGCAGATTATTGAATAACATATCATAATGCCAAAACATAATCCAAAATTCAACAAATTATCTAATAAAATCCCCAATCAAACACTAATAATTCCAAAAACACTAAATTAACCGAGCATCATAGGTAATAATCAAGCAACATTTAACAATTCTAAACCGCAACAAAATTATTTCAAACAGTCATAACATAACATAATCCAAAACAAAACACATTGCCTAATCAAATTCTCGATATGAAAACATAAAATAAACTCAACCGACCTCAATATCATTCAAAAACGCCTCAACACGCTTTCGAACGACTGGAGTCAAGCTTTGGAGCACATCAGAGGGCGACCCACTCAACTTCTTAAGCTGGAGAGGATTTTTAGGATGCTCTTGCATCGCTTTGAGATCTGCATACGAAATTACCAAAATGAGAATTGAGGAGTAATTAAGTAAGGTTTATAAGAAATGGAAAGCATAGTAATATTACCCGCGATACTGGAGGCCAAGAAGCGTTCGACATCTGGGGAGGGTTCTAAGAGATCGAGATTGGAGAACATAAGATTTGATTCGAGATTTGATTTGATTTCAACCTAGATTTTCTATGGTAGATATAGAGGTCAGTTGCAATTTTATATGTATATATGTATATAAACAAAGTTTGATTTGCTAGGACTCCTAAGGATTTTCTTTCCTGACTTACCTAGTTGTAGGCACTATGCACTTGTACTTGATTGTGATGTTCGAAGCTTAGTTAACTGTGTAATATATTGTTTTTACTGTAATCGAAGTGATGTTTGGAGTTGCAAATTGGAATTAGAGGACATAAGTGATTTATGTTGGAGTTAAACGGTTCCTCTAATTGTTAGAGGGTATCTGCTCTTCATTGATTTTTTGATTGCAGGAAAAGCAAACTAATATTTGCATGAAAAAAATCAACAAGCAAACTGCTTCGAATCAGGAAATCCATACCCGCCCCATATTCTTGCTTACACAATATCCTTGCTGGGTGAATATGTACTAATATAGTGGCCCATAACCCATATTTTGGGGCAGGTTCCCCTTTTGCTCTTCCCCGTGGAAACCCCTATAAATACAGTTTTGACTCTTGAACCAAGTTGGTGTGAGCCTGTGAGGTCAGAAAGTAAGCCACAATAGAAACTAGGAACTAAACCTAGCCAAATATGTTGGCTTGTAGCATAAATAGCATTCTTGCTCTGCTCTTTACTGCGCACAATTTGGCTTAGACAAAATGATGACCAGTACAGGAGTTTAAAAGGAAAAAAGCTTGAAGTATCTCTTCGTTTTTCTGCTCGACTTGTATTCACTAGAGTCAGAGAAAAAGGTTCTCTAAAGAGTTCCATATAAGATTTAACTTGGAACCTGTCTTGTGCATATTATCCTTCTGTGCCAACAAAGCATAGATTACAAAAAAACTAAGAAAAAAACACTTCATATCTAACCTGATCTACCCCTCACAATAGATATTAGTTGTTGTAGCATAAAAGATGGTTAGAAGCTAAATCTTGTTTACAAGTCATTGTAAATTTCAACTGCATAGCTTTCACCAGAAATAAGAGAAGCGCATGATGCACATCTAACAGTTGTTACAATATGCAATAAACAGTTGGTAGAATAATATTATTACTGTAGTGAATCTTTAAAAGAATTATCCTACACCTGCTAGAGTTAAATCATTCACATGATTACATTATTAATCTGATCTACTCTTCTAGTAAACACCAAAATGGTTCCACCCCTACACGGAAGCAAACAATATGTGCTTGTATCTCATGCATTAGGAGATGGAAATGGAAATATCAATTCTCACTCGCGAGTCTCCCACTGGATATCTATATGAAGAAAAGTACAAGCTCAAACTTATCCAATGATAGTAAAGGGTTTTTTGTTGGAGATGTGAGTTAAATTACATGGAAATTGGAAAATATAAATAATCATGTGGGTTCACCAAAAAAATCCAGTAAATGTTATCAAATCCAAGTTTGGAATGAACAATGTGCTAGGATAAGCCCTGCTTATCTAAGTCCTATGGCAGATTATTGAATTTGTTGACCCTACAAGTTGTGATAAATATGTGCTGGTAACACCCAGAAATTTTGAAGGTATATTGCATAATACTAGTGCTTCATGATACAACGACAAAGTCAGGTGTTGAATAGATGTGAATCCACACAGTTTTCTGGTTTGGTATCCTGATCTAATACATGAGGATTCAAGAACTTCCACTCTGATACAGCAAAAGCAAAGAAAACAACAATTATTATAACACATGATCTATTATCGAAGCATTTTATCTGTTTGGCTAAAAGAAAGAACTAAAAGTCACATAAATATGGCAAACCTCCAATATGACCAAATGTTTTCTTCATTCAAGGATAACAATTTCTTTAGCTAATCCAGCCCATATGGAAATAACACCAACCTTCTAATGATACATGATCGTTTGGTCCTTAAGACTGTGCATGATATTATAGTATTTACCAACGTTCTCTTGGACGACCATCAGGGAACATGGGAGAAAGAGCCTTGTCTTCATTCTTAGTGGAGCCAGCTAACTGTTTAGCTTGTTTTCTTGGTTCAAGCTTCAAAGTTTCATCACCTTCATCGAAATCTGGTGGCATATCATCATCTTCATCATCACTCCAATCATCATCATCCTCATCTTTGTCGTCACCCCCACTCATTAAACCATCAATATCGGACCAATCTTCATCTTCCATGCCACTTCCATCATCTGCCTCGTTACTTTCTTGATCCTCACGAATATCAGGTCTCACAGACCCCCTGACTCGTGGAACAGCAACAAGTGAACGGAGCTTCTCTTTAATAAGCAACAATTTATTCTTCTCAACAAGATGAGAATCACGGTATGCATCCCTGAGGAAAACAGAATCCCTGTCCCCTTTCAGCGACACATAGAACATATCGGGGTGCCTTATCAGCATCCCTCTTAGCTGCTGGGAGAATCTAAACTCCTCTCTAAAATGAGTAAGATGATCCACTAGAGTTCTCTTTTCTATAGTGAGACTTAACATCTCGTGAACAACAGCACAAGCATGCTTTTCTTTCTCTGATGTACCAGGCCTCAAATCAGAGAAGTCAGAATAAGGTGATATAAAAGGCATTTCATTAAACTGCTGGATCCTTCTCATCTCCCCTTTAGAAAGCTTAAGACCTTTTGGTAGCTTTATTCTACTAAACTTTGGCGGTCTGTCAATAATCAAATCTTTCTCCGCTGACTTTCTTTCACGATTTTCTTCTTCCTGAAGCTCAGCAGCAGTGACAGCAAGTTCAGGATCCCAATGAGTCAACTCCAAGGCTGGGCCACGTCCAGTCGAAACAACCTTAAAATATTGTGGATATCGGTGACAAATCGTGTTACGAAATTCCAAAGGAAGCCCAAGATCAGTTTTCAAATGGGCAATCTTCTCCAACAAAATTCTTTTATCCAATGACATCATCAACAATTTCCGCAACTTAATAACCAACAAATCCTCCATTTCATTTCTAACTTTTAACTCCTCCAAGTAAAGCTGCTCAGCCTCAGGAGTCAACTTAAAGTTAAGTGAATAAACCCCTTCTTCCTCAATCTCAAAAACTCTGGGAAATTTCTTCAATAACGCAATAAACCGTCTTTTCTTTTGAAGCCCCAATTCTCTCCTAAACCTTCCCAACTCACGAAGCGGCATAACTCGGTCTGGTTGACTAACTAAAATCTTCTGAATCTTAAGAACTAATTTGAGCTTCTTATCTCTTTGAATCACATTATCAAAAGGAAGCTCTTTTCGCCTCTTTACAACCGCTCTAATCGGAGGAAACGCAACATGGGGTTTTCTTGATTTAAAAAAATGATGATCCAAAACCAAATTAGTACCCAAAAAGGATGATTTCGGTGGTTGTTTTGCACAAACAGAGACACAAGGCAAGAGTTTTGAATAATTGTAAGAAAAGGAAAGAGGAAAAACAGTGACAGATGGTGTTGATTTAGGACAGAACATCAACAACTTAGGTTCCATACTATTGGTTTCCTATGTTGGGATTATAATTAAAAACAATAATGAAGCATCACATAGAAAATAGATCTAACAGCCACAATCACAGAAGTAGAGATACAGATATGTGTGTGTATAAATAGTTGAAGATAGCTAACCTGAGTAGGATGGTAAAGTTTCTTCAGGGTTTATGATGGAAAGCCTAAACCCTTTTTCTGCTTTTGTTATCTTCTTAAAATGGAGGAGATAAACATAAACAGCGTACGATAGTGGACTGGAGCTCAATATTAAATTTCTAAATTCACCTGTTTTTTTTAATTCTCGATATCTCTTTTTTTTTTAATTCTCGATATCTTTTTTTTTTTAATTTTAAAGAAATTATGAATGAATTTATAAAAGGGAAATATCATGTACGATCAAAATTATATACAACTAGTAAAATGGATAATTAGGTACAGTAGTACTACATGGATCTCAATATCAAATCCAAACAACTACTTAATATTATATAAATTAATTAAAAAATAAGGTGCATCAAAATATCAAAAAATTTAGATACGTGCCCTTAAGTCTTTCTAATATCAGACAACTAGATTAGATACATCCAATGTATCAGCGTAAATTAACCTTTTATATATTGGACTCGATGTCCAAGTCTAAATAAGAAAAGGAATATATTTATTATATAACAAGAGTAAAAGAGATAATTATGTAGTAATACCATAGGTCTCGTGATCGAATCCAAACAACTACTTAATATTATATAAATTAATTAAAAAATAAGGTGCCCTTATGTCTTTCTAATAATACAATTAGATTAGATACATCTGATGTATCATATGTAAATTAACTTTTATATATTGAACTTGGTGTCCAAGTCTAAAAAAAATCGGGATTAATAACTATTAAGTTATTTAATTTAATGTAAGAAATTATCTAATTTTATCATTATTTTCCCATCTTAAAAAGTCTATATTTTAGAAAATATCATTTAATATCTAAAATATTTCTTCTGTTCTCTTCTAAAAGATTATTTTAAAAAGTTCATGTATATTTAAAAATATTAGGTAAATAAAATTTTCTTATGAAGACCCATAATTATTACCTCTAAGTAATTTTTTTCTATGAGTAACCCTAAATATTACTTTTAAAATAAGCACTATAATAAGGACATTATATATTAAAATAGATTGTTCAGAATCGTTGGATTTAATATTAAGAAAATAAAATTGTGTAAAGATATACACTCTTTCAATTTTTTAATAAAAATACTATAAACAAAGTGTTTTTTACTATTAAATAATTTTAACATATTATCAAAATTTAATAATTTAAATTATTTAAATACGTTTTAAAATAAACAATTAAATGGTTTGTCCGTGATATTTTTAGAAAAAGAATGGATATTAGTGAGAAAAATAGAAAAATTAAATTGAAAAAGACAATTTCCCGTGATATATTTAGAAAATGAGGGACTTTGTTAGAAAAAATCTATAATGTGTTTTAGCTGAAAAGGTAATTGGTTATAAATAGGTATTTAATTATTTATATTTTAATATTTGTTAAGAAAAATAAGTAGGCATGTTAAAATAGATAAACTTTTAAAAAAATAATTATAATATTAGGTTTAAAAATAAATAACTAAAGGTTTGTCCGTGATATTTTTGGAAAATGAGGGGTTTTAATAAGAAAAAATAGAAAAACTAACATGTTTTAGTTAAAAAGGGTAATTGCACGTGATATATTTGAAAAAGTAGACGAATTTGTTAGAAAAAATAAAAAAAATAATTTATTTTAGGTGAAAAAGTAATTGGTTATAAATAGGTAATATTATTATTTAATAATATATTTCTATAAATAAGTAAGATTAATTAAGTACAAACACAGATTTAAAAAATGACAATTAAGGAAAATCACAATGTACCATACCGACCAAACTGTTAATGTTTCGCTATTATATAATAGTATTGATAGTATAGATTTTACCAATTTTAACGTGCATACTTATTTTTTTAACAAATATAATTAATAAAATATTAAGCATAGTTAAAAATTCATATAATTCAATCAAAAATCACATACATAACTACAAACTCTTTCAACTATATTTTAATTAAAATTCAAAAAAACGACTTTTTAAAAAAATATTTATATTTACATTTATATTATTACAACAAAATATATTGATAATTTGGATTGTTACATGCTTACTAAGTTAATAAACTTTTATAAAATTTATAAGTTTTTTTTTAGATTTGATAATAATACTTGATATGGATAGAAAAGTAATTATAGAAATATAATTGCTGATTCTTTGGAAAGACCAAGTATTTAAGGCCCAAAATCGAGATTATTTATTAATTTCGTAATTAATAAATAGGGAAAATATACAACTCATAAAAAGAGTCCAAAATATGGTAAATTCATCAAAGAAGGATCCGGAATCCCAATTAAAGGCAATTAATGAGTCATAGCCTTTATCAACAAGGAAAAGACTTATCCTGCAAGAAATACAATGTTTATCCATTATCAATAAAGAGACTTATTCGCTAAGACTCCTAAACATACCATAAATACTAGGCTCTAGACGCCTATATAAGGACCCTGATCCTACAATCAGAACTACGTTTTGGACACAGCTCCATACGTCCTCTACTACGTTTTGGACACAGCTTCATACGTCATCTACTACATTTTGGACACAACTCCATACATCATCTACAACGTTTTAAACTTCATCCTCGAATAAGGACATACAAGTCACTACGTCCTTGGTGTGCCCCTGCCGCCATAGCCCCGAGGGCAACACCAATAACTACGTTTTATTGGCTTGATTCTCTAAACACTAGAGATACGTAGCCATTTTGTTAGGACCGAGTTAGTCCCCGACAACAAGAGCAGTCATTAAAGCTCGAAGCTCATAAACTCTAGCAATTAATATACAAGCACGTTTTTTATTCCACAACAATACTTTTTTTTTAAAAGGTAGCATTTTCAGAACTACTAAAATCTCAAAACTTTTAAAAATATATTTCAAAATTAATGTTAAAGTACGGAACTTTTCTACACGCCCAAAAAATTGCTAAATTGAAGTTTACTTTAAGAGTCCGTTTGGATAATTTTAAAATTATTATTTGTGATTGCTTAAAGTGATAAGTGAACATTATTAATTTGGATAATTTTGTAGTTTTAGTAACTTATGAGTTACAAAAATTGTGAAAATAAAAATAAATTTGATAAATAATACATCTAAATTTTAATATTAACTTTCATTAAATGAATTTACAAAATTATAATAAATTATTAAAAAGAATACCTCCACCAATTTTAAGTTATTTTTTGAACTTAAAATTATTTTCTAACTTAACATTTTTTAATTTAAAATAAAAAATCACTTTAAATTCCATTTAAAATTATTGTCAACCGGACTCTAAAGCTTATGACATGTGATCAGTGTGGTAAAAAGCGGGAATCGAAATTAATCGGTGAACGCACCGTGTAGGGATTAATCGGAATGATTAATCAGATCATTAATCGGCATAAATTTAATAATATTTTTTATATACAATTATATTTATATATATAATTGTTTCGTTATTTCAACTAAACACATGTTATTATCATATATTTATACAAATATGTTAAAAATGTTATATAATTGTAATAAATAAAATTTTGAAGGTTTAACTTTTCAATTAGAGATCAATTTAAGAGGAAAAATAAAGAGAATTTATGATTTAGGCATCTAAAATTATAATTATATGTACAAAAATAATATTTTTTTCCTATTGTTTAATCAAGTTTCTACCTTTTAAATTTTAAATTTTAAATTTTTTTTAAATTTTTATCTATTTTTTACTATTTTTAAATAATTAGCCCGATTTTTGACCGATTAATCCGATTTTTGACCGATTCGGCCGATTTTTGACCGTTTTTCTGAAAAAACAATTAATTGACCGATTTTTGCTTAATCAGTTCGGTAGCCCATCGTATAGCGATTAATCTGATTAATCGCCGATTTTTAGAACACCGCGGCTGATTACTGTTAAAAATCAAACAAAGTTCTGTTCAGTTTTACAGAGTTTGTTTAATTTTGCTTCTCGTTCCCATGGAGTTACGCGGCTTCTACCGTTGTACTGCACAAATAGAATGTACTGGTAGGTACTAGACTAGAAACTAAAAAGAGTACTTCCCAATCCTTTAATTTCAACGATTTCTCCGCCACTCAAATCTCCCGTAAAAAACCAGAAAACAGACTTTTATTACACAACATCATCGCCCGCCCTTTGGATTACACATTACACGTGGCAACAACCCATTAGTTTCTTTATTATCTCTCCTCCCACATCAGCAACTCATCCACTGCCAAACCAACCAACCAAGCTCTAACCACTGTGAGGTGTTGATCTTATGGTGATTAAACCATTTCTTACAAAATCTTGATAATAATTTCAAGAATTATGCTATGGAGGCCCTCAATGCAGTTGGCTTAACTTCAATATCTGTGCTTTCAAGTAGAAGAACTAAACCCAAAAAGATCACTACAATTTCCTCACTCAAATCACCTTTTTCTCTCAATTTTAACTCAACCCCACAAAATGTTTCTGAATCAACATCAAGAAATTTTCAAGGTGGGCTAGTGTTTTTATCATCTGTTTTAAGTTCAGGATATGCTAGAGCTCTTACTTATGAAGAGGCATTACAACAATCTACAAGCACTGGTAGCCCTTCTGGTTCTGATGTTGCTGGCATTCTTGATGGTCTCACTAGTTTTCTAGTAGAGAATCCAGCTGTGATTGCTGGTGGTGCAGCCATTTTGGCTGTCCCTTTGATCTTGTCACAGTTTTTTGGTGATTCTAAGCCATGGGGTATTGAAACTGCAAAGAATGCTTATGCAAAATTAGCGGAAGATGCTAATGCTCAACTGGTTGATATAAGAGCATTATCAGACTTGAGGCAAGTGGGCACACCAGATATTAAAAGTTTGAGCAAGAAATCTGTCCCAGTTGTGTACAATGGTGACGATAAGCCGGGTTTCTTGAAGAAGTTGGCTTTGAAGTTCAAGGAACCAGAGAATACCACATTGTTTGTATTAGACAAGTAAGATGATATTTTATTTTTGCTTCTTAATTTCAGTATTGATTTGTCATGGCTATCACTTACCAAGCAAGCTTTAATTAGATGCACTGATATGATTTGGATTATGTAATGGTAAGGTACTTTGTTGCGTAAGGATATCACATGTCATTATGAAATTGTAGTCCAAATTACTGAACTACGCACTGAGGCCATGATAATTGTTTATATATGTGAAGATGCATGCAAGTAGAGCCTGTGCCGAAGTCCTGCATTCTCAGTGTTGGGAAAGTATAGTAATTTAGTGTGCAAACTACCACCTCAGAAACCTCAACCTCACAGTTACCACCCGTGGTTTGACTTTGTTGGGGCTACACCCAAAGTTAGGATTTTGGTGCCCAAGGTGTTGAAGTATAAATGAATCCAATTACAAGTAGTAAAAGACATTTTACTAACTTTTCTCCATTCAGCGAGAACAAAACTGATATCTAAAATTTGCCGTGAGCCCATTTGGAGTGCGGGAAACAGTTTAAATACGAGAAATTATATCATGTTCATAATATGCCCCGGTGTCTTTCAAGCTGTGTGGCCTAAGAACAGTTTAAGTGCTCGTTTTAGTAGTGGTAAACCATTGCAATATGCACAATGTGATCTAAACCTAAATGGCTAAATACTAGCAGAGGTTTCCTATACACCTCCTCAATATTTGTCTTTCCCCAAGCAGAATTTCATAGCATTTACAGAGTGATTTTTTTTTTTTACTTGGAGTTGCTTTTTGTGCTTTTTAGAACAAAAATAATAGATTAATATATCCGAGTTGGAACCCAGGTTTGATGGAAGCTCTGAACTGGTGGCGGAGTTGGTGACAGCAAATGGATTTAAAGCTGCCTATGCAATTAAAGATGGTGCAGAAGGACCCAAAGGATGGATGGTTGTTACCATTTTTGTTGCTTTTAGTCTTATCTTTACCATCATCCTCTTTTTCTGTGTTCTGTTTACTACATTCAAGTATTTCAAATTTATTGTGAATTGTAATGTTTGCAGAGCAGTGGTCTTCCCTGGATTCAACCAAAGAAAGGATTTAGTTTTGATTTTAGTAGTTTGACTGATGCAATTGGGGTATGCTTCTAACCTGTAGATAAATATTGCAGCTTGTTTGTAACTTTTAGAAATAGAGTACCTATTTAGTTAGTAAGCTGAGTGAAACACTCAATGTCAGGCAATCATGGCGAAGTACTTCATGAACAATTTCCTGCCAAATAGTTGAGGAATTTGACAAACTTAGAGACAAAGAACCTCCAACCGAACATTCATAATTGTGGCCGATCCTGCTCTCACACTTGTTTCCTTTAAACCTTTTTTGCTGCAAGTCAAACAGATGACAGCTAGAATGGGTTTATAATGCCTGACCTGATGACAAAAATCCTTAAGCTCAAGACTGAACTGATGTTTAACTGTGTACCCACCTATCAGTTAAATCCTAACGGTTCTCAATCCTTTCGAAATGCCATCGGCACTCTAGGACACGATTCTTTCACCTTAAAAGAGACATAAATGAGTACTGACATAGGTTTCTTCTTGCTAAGCTATCTCATGTATGATGTAACCGCTCTGTAACATAGTGTGATACATGCAGAAACATAAATAACATTTACCCTATTAATTTAAAAGTCAGATATCTATAAGAACACTTGATTTTCTATTCCAGAAAGTCATAATATCTTCAACATTTTAACTATGATGTTTACTATAAGATTATCATAGGAATAATGATGGATATTAACTTTCAGGAGGGATCAGAAGCAGTTTCTGTTGCTCTTGGTGTAGCTGCAGCTACTGGCCTAAGCTTACTAGCATACACAGAGGTTGGACGCAAGTACCTTAAATTGTCTTCTGTTCCTTTTCGTTCCCATCAAGCATAATGTTCTTTTTTGTGTTGTTTCCTTGTTTGATTTGCTAATTCAGGTTGAAACACTGCTTCAAGTCCTAGGTTCAGCTGCAATTGTTCAATTTCTTAGCAAGAAACTCCTATTTGCAGAGGTTAGTGTATTCCTTGATATAATTGTGATCATCTCTTCAACTAAGTGCTTAAAGGATATACCTTATTTTTAAAGCTTTTCATTATTCTCTCAACATTGGTCGCCTTATAGTGAGAGTAAACACAAATTTGGTGTTTAGATATCGGATTCCTGTAACCTTGTATGTATATGATTTGATTATCAATATTAACTTGATATGACAGAGCTCTATTGATGTTTCAACAATTAATTACAATTTTAATAGTTCAGTTCTTTAGTATCAATACCTAATATCTTTCTGCTTCAAACGCTTTTAGCTTGGTGCTTTGCGTGATTGTTTTGGGTTAATAACATATTTCTTTTGTTTCCATGTTAGGACCGGAAACAAACTTTTCTACAACTAGACGAGTTCTTGACCAAAGAAGTGGCCCCTAAAGACCTTGTTGATGATATAAAGGTACTTTTCTTATCTGAAAATATAACGATATGATTTAATAATTATACTTGATTTGACTTCAAGAAAATGAATCCTGGTTCAAATGTTGTAGATTTCATTTCCTGATGCATGGGATGATATCAGTAATGTTTAATTTTATTTTTGACAAATATACTCAGCAAATCGGAAAGGCTTTCCTACCATCAATTACGATTAGCAATTCTCTCCCTGCACCAGCAGAGGCTAGTGCTACTATAACTGAAAGCACTGTGCAAACAACAGAAGTACCTCCAGTAGTCGATTCAGCCCCTACTGCAGAAGTCGCAAACTCTGCACCTCTCAAAGCAGAAACAGTTACAGTATCTGCTCCTGAAGTCGAGTCAGCGCCTGCTCCTGAAGTCGAGTCAGCGCCTGCTCCAGAAGCTACATCGGCATCACTCCCTACTCCCTCAAGACCACTTTCCCCATTTCCATACGTAAGTTTCTTTGAGCTCTACAAATACAGTTCTCGATTTTAATCAGAAGTCCACATAATCATAAAATTATAATATCCCTGGAGTTAAATTTAGTTGCTTGGCTATGTTTTTTCTACTTTCTTTTGTTAATATTTGCTTATTTTGTGAACATCCTAATGAAGAAGTTTGTGCATTGACAATCTTTTGGCTGCAGTATCCAGATTTTAAGCCCCCAACATCTCCTAGACCGTCACAGCCATAGAGGGTCAGCAACAAAGGAAGGCTCAAGCAAATTTGTATTAGAGGCAGGTTTCATGTATTGGATCACACTACGTAAATGTGGAGCGTTTGATTATTTTAAAGTTAGAAATTTTCTTTGTTACTCAAATTGTTGAGAAATAATGGCACCATTCCCTTAAAATCACGGTTTTGTACTTATAAAACTCAAGAAGTTATTTGTCAATATAATCGAAATACATCTGATGGTCCAGAAAATACATCTGATTCTTTTGACTACTCTTTGAGGTAGATTTGCTTGGCAATAGATACAATTTGTTTTCCAGGTACTATAGATTGCAGTTGTGAACACTATAACTTTCTCCAAACTCCACAACTCTATATTCAATAACTCTCTAATTACTTGTTGCTCCTCTGACCTTGTAAATCAGCCTCGTATGTGTATTTATTTCCCTATGTTGATTGTTCTTTCCAAATACTCCCTGATTACCTGGACTAATATTCAGCAAGCCACCTGAGTACATCATATTTCAATCACAATATTATTATATCATAGATAGATTCTCCCAATCACAAAATCTAGTACTCCATATTATTATTCAGTCCTGGAAACATTTTCAACCTTTCACAACTAGATATATTAAAACCTTTGAGAGATGGTAGAGCTCTGTCCTGAACTTGCCATTCTTCGAGTTTTTGGAAGTCTCATATTTTTTTTTGTTAGTAAGAAACACAAAATATATTAACCAGATGTATGTTCTGTGCTCTTTGAGGAGAAGCTGCCCATCATTATGATAATATACAAACTGTTGATTCATGCATCATCTTCTGGTTTTGCCAATGGGTTGGCAGGAGTAGAAAATGTCGGAGACCAAAGCTCCATTTAGGCTGAGCATCAAAGCTTTAAATCCTACCAAAACCATTGTATACCAACGTTCTAAAATAAAAGTGTTCAATGCAGTAAGACGCTTTTTTGGGCTTTAAAGGCAGCCCAAGTTAAGATTTGTGAAGGTGAATTGGAAGAGATCGTAGAATGTGATGGATCACGGCCCATAGTAACGTAGAAGGGACAATAAAAAATGATCCATGTGTGTTCGTGGGCTGCGACTTGTGATGACGTGAAGTTGAATACATCAGCGTCCCCTGTCTTGATTTTTCCTAATTAACGCGGAACGAGCTTTGAAGTTTCTTAGCAACTTCTGACTTCTAGTGTAAGCCTATCTCTTGACTTTCTTATTCCCCCGTTCAAATCAAAACATTTCTTGGAAACTTCTCTTGCCTTGCTTACTCGTTTTCACTCCCTTTTCTCTTTTTAATTAGTGTTTCAACATCAACTTCTACTTTATTGCAAGTATTGGATCATTTTTTTGTGGTTTCAATTCTAACAATTTTTAGGACTTGCCATCTTTGTTAATCAAATGTTCAACATCGCATAATAAAATCTCGATAAATAAATACCAAATTTCAGTCCCAATATAATAGCATTAGTGTATATTTTACTTCGATAAATTAATAAAATTTACCAATCTCAAGACTATTAATTTATCGAGATTTTACTGTACTCTCTTTAAAAAAAGTTTACGAATTTTGACATGCTGAGATGTACCTTTCTAATTCGAGTTATCGAAAATTTAGTATCATACACACAATTTGCAACCTAATGTATAAACAAAAAAAACGGGGTCTAGCAATTATTAAGATTGAAGGGACACATTTTGTTGTCTGTAAATAAAACAATCAGATGTAATGTGGATCACCCTCACCCCCTTTAGGCCTTTTTAAGTTGTTTGAAAGAGTCAACATTCAAATTGTAGAAAATCAATTATTTGTTGTTCTATTATTGATACATAGATATTACTTATTAGATTCCATGAGCTAATTGAAAAAGGCCAAAATAACCTCCTTCTCATCACCCAAGATCACTACTTTTTGCCCCTCTTGAACACATTCTTTATAGTATAAATCTTGTTTCATATCTTTCCTCCCCTCCCAACTTGATTACCACTACATTTTTCATTCCCTCTTCTTTCTCTCTTCCACTGAATCATTCAAGAATATAAATCTTGTTGTACAGAATGGAAAAGGGTACAGAATTTGAACAAAAAAAACTGATGAACATAGAGCTAAAACATGGTCAAGAGCTAGCTAATCAGCTCAGACAACAGTTTCTTGACACTACACAAACATCAAAGGAAACTTGTGATTTCTTGTTGACAAACATACTCTCCTCATATGAGAAAGCTCTTTCTATCTTAAAGTCCAATGCTTTAAAATTAGAGCATCATTCTCCAGTCATTAGTATGCTGAATTCTCCTCATTCATTCACTAGTGATACTAGTCCACCAAGTGACATTTCTGATCAACCCCACAAAAATGTCTTCAGAAAGAGGTCAGTTTGGCCTCTTTAATACTCTTCTTATGCATGCTCTGGAATAGTCAAGTCTCTTGTTTTGTGTAGGTGATTTCTTTAATAGCTAAACTGAGGTATATCTGATTGGATTTCTATTTGTTATTTGCAGAAAGGCAGTGCCACAATGGAGTGAACAAGTTCAAGTTCCTTTGGGAACTGGAGCTGAAGGCCCTCTTGCTGATGGATATAGCTGGAGAAAATATGGCCAGAAGGACATTTTAGGAGCTAATTTTCCAAGGTGAGAGAGGCTTAATCACAGTAATTTGATTCAGTTTCGACTCTCCCAAAATTTTAAGATGTTAAAGAAAGAACCTTAACCGAATCACATAATATTTTTAACACTACTTCTGTAATACCGTGCTTCAAAACCGAGTTTTAATACCATGTTTTAATTAGATTATATGCTATATTTAACATTTTCATATGCAAGTTACTTTAGAAATTGATATTGAACAGTCAAACTTATAAGAAAATTAAAGTCATGTGTAAAATAGTGCATGCATCTCATCTGTGTGATCTTTAAAGAAATGAACTAGGCACCTTGTTTATTCATTTATATGTCACTGACTTGTTCTTGCATATCAGTCTGAACACTTGTGCACAGAATTGACCAGTTGCACCAAGGTAGCTAGCAAGTGTGTGTAATTACAGCTACAAGCCTAAATAAATTTATTATGCATGTTTTCCACTTGTCTAATTTGATAAGATACTTTAAAATCTTTGTATGGTCCCTCTAAAATTGACACTTAAATTTGTTTAACTGCCTTTTAGCAGTTATGCCACCAACCCTTTTCTTCCTTTGAAGTTGTAAATTTCAGTCTGCCTGGAAATTGTAGAACTGTAATATTTGACATCAATAATTTGCACACTGTAATACTCATTTTATGTTTCTTGTTCGCTGACATTCTTTACAAATTTTTCCTAAAGGGCTTATTATCGATGCACCTATCGTCCTTCGCAAGGCTGTTTGGCTACAAAGCAAGTTCAAAAATCAGATGAAGATTCATCACTTCATCAAGTAACATATAAAGGGAGGCATACTTGCAAGCAAGGTTCAGAATTAACTGCAGGAGTAGTAGTGTTTGGGAAAGAAGAGAAAAGGCAGAAAAAAGGAAGTTGCGAGCCTAAACAAGAGGAAAGAATTCAGGAACCAAAGGTAGAAAATATCATTAGTTTCGGAACAAGCCTCAAAACTGAAGAAATGGAAAGAAGCAAGGAAGTAGAAAGATTGCCTTCCTTCTCCTTTCCTTGTACTATACTCGAATCCGTATACAAGAAAGATCATCTGTTTTCTGAGGATACGAGGGAAAATAATTTCATTGCTAGTAGTTATTCATCATACATAACCCCAGAAACATCAGAATGCAGCTACCTGTCATTGTCACCATACCACATGGATAACTTTGGAATTGCTCAAAATTTGCAAAGTTCAGAGTCAGATCTCACTGAAATACTATCAGCTCCAAACTCGGTCACCAATTCCCCCATTTGTGATTTCGATATCTCACTTGACCCTGTAGATTTTGATCCCAGTTTTCCTTTAGACATTCTTGAATTTTTCAAGTAGTGCCACATTCGCCTTTTAAGCCTAACCAGCATTTTTTGGAAGGGATAGGAATGTCTATACAGAAGCAACAACTGAAACTAGACATCGATCTCTCATTGTGCATGTTGGTCAAGGGTATATTTTTAGTTGGCTACTCCTACTCATCTGGGATGAAATTTAGGACACAAGGGAATTTTCTCTGTAACATAGAGACTGCTGGAAATTTTTCTTTTTTGTCCACCTCAACTATTTCATAAATTACACCTAGGTAGTTTGTAATATAGAACAGTAGAAGTAGCTAGTCTCTCTTAATCTCTATGAAGCTGTTTCTGAAAATTTGGAAATACATGTATTGTGTGTTTTTTCTTCAGAATCCTGTATATCTTCAAAATATGGTTTGTGTGTTTCTCCCTTCTTAAGCTTTTCCAAGCCAATGTCGCGCATTGATCTGTCCGCATCAACCAAACTAACGACGCCTTCTTCAAACGGTACATTCCTATTAAAGCAACCGCCTGTGGTCATTCTCCAGACCCAAAGTGATCAGATGTGGAGGTTCTAAAGAATGTGTAAGCCTTGTGGTAAGAAGTAGTGATGAACTCCAAGGCTAAGTTTATTGCTTATGCAGGCTGAAATCCTAGTTTTGCTATATCCTCCTGAGGGCAACTATGACACCCTACAGTTGTGCTGTTCTCCTAGTAGATTGTCGTTTTGAGAAACCATTTTCCACCACCAATCTCTATGCAATCAAATTTTTTGAAATTTTAATCCTTAAGGATCAAGTTCATCGAGATTAAGATGTATATAAATGAGACTCGGCAATGTTTTGAAAAAAATACATGTTTTTAGCCTAAAATTCATGTCCGGTGTCCATACCCATGTCCGAGTGTCGAACACGTATTTGAGTTAAAATGAAGAGTTGGGGTAACATAGTTTTTAATAGAATGTTCCCTATATTCGAAAGTGCAAAGTAATGATTGGGCATGATTACGCGAGATTGAATCACCAACAAAGGCCATTATTGCTATTTCTCATCAACTGGAGAAATATTTCTGAATTAAACTTCGGCAGTCCACCTCCAGCGTGTTTCATTTATGTGATATTTTTTTACCGGAGAATGTGTTCCAGATCCAATTGGTCCATTTTAAACTTATTTGGTTAATAATAAAAAACACACAAACTGAACAATAATTACAAATTCTACCTATATTAATTGGACAGGGTGTATCTGCCTTGCATTTACAAACACATGAGCCATATATCATACAGGTTTCTACTGGCCTTGTCAAACAGGTTTACAAATAAGCTGGAATATCACGGAAACAGGTCCAGTTCATTTGCAGACTAACAATGCAATATCTTCCTCATGATGATCTCAAAGTAGGTGGTGTACCTGGAGCCGGACATCTAAAGGTTTAATATGAGAACGGTGGGTTTCAAAGCTCAAAGCTACCTATTTCAAAACTTCAAAGTTGGCGAGCTGCTAGTTCGAAAATCCCAGAACTCAAGCAGTTGGTCTTGATGGTTTCATGCCAAATCCATGTTTCAACTTCTCAACACTGTAAAAAAAGAAATTTGTTACTAGTACAGTAATGCTTGATCATTCATTGCAGAAATAAAGACAGTGTGCAATTAGATTAATTAAAATAAAATAACAGCACTTGTCCTTTGGCTATACTGATTTTATTACTTGGTGCTATATACACTGCTTTTGTTATTTTCAAGCCCAGGGTTCTGCGGAAACAGTCTCTAGAGGTAATGACTGCGTACATTTTATCCTCCACTGGTAATTTTGGTTTGCTTAAAATAATGACAAAAGTTTAGACATTAAGAACTGACATGAAACAGTCCTTAAGAAACAAACAAGATTTTTAACCTATCTACATGATATTGATTGCAGTAACCCGTCTCAGTAAATCAACTCCTACACTTCTTGCACTGAAACAGACTCATTAAATAATGGTCTATAATTGTCTAACAGCAAAACTTAGATGTCCTATCAAACGAACAAACAAAATATATATTTTATATGATGATCAAGTACTTACGTTGGGGCAAGTTTGCCGAGGCTATCTAGCTCTTCGCCGGAGTCTTCATCCAAGACTCTACCGGACATCTCAATAATGTACGATCTATCTCTTTCAGTTGGGAGCCCTCTATTTCCAAGTAAAATCAGGTCTTTCTGGTGAAGCTCTCTTCCATTTACATACACACCAGTATTTCCACCAGCACAATCCTCCGGCATAGGATACGCAAACTCTTCAATATTTGGCTGCCAAAAAAATTAACAAAGTATAAATTTAGACTTAAGAAACATATAAGCGCTACCATCAACATGGATCGATGACCTTAGTCCATGCATGTAAATCTTACAGGAATTATGCCAAGACAAGGTCCGCCAATCAAACCCCAAAATCCAGCTCGGGAATCATACCTGGTACCAAGAGGAAAAGGAGAGCCTTAGTATTATGGTTTAGTAGGATTGCTGTCAAGTGTAATATAAAAAGAACCTGTTACAAGGAAAAAACTGAGCAGATTCTGTATACCATGAATGAGTGATGGATTCAAGGAAACAAAGTAGTTGTAAATTTTGCAATAAAAAAACTAATTTGTTGCAGTGAATACAACTCCATTACAATATTTAGAAGACCTATCTACCAGGATTAGAGTGAGAAAACTGATGCTGAAAACCCCCTAAAAACAGACACGTAAAACCCAAAGATGCTAGAAAATGGGTATCATCTTGTAAGGGCCTAAAATACAATATATAATATAATCAAGTGTCCCACTTATTGTGTCCCTGCTATATTAATGTTATTTAAGTATCTTGATAATCCTCGATGAGACCTGCTCCATGATTATACTCAATCATTGCTATTTTTTCCAAATAAGTGAGGCATCAAATTGTTTCCTTATTCACTATGTGTTTCATACTTGGTGCTAAAATCTTAAGCATGGATGTCTGCCAGAAGATGATTGCATCAGCCAAAGAAAACCACCGACTACTCCAAATAAGTATATGCTTACCAGTATTGTCCAGGTTGGATCAGTCCAGCTACCTTTTCAGCCTTCTTAACCAGCCGATCTGGGATAGGATGCCCATTAACTGCAACATTAATTCTTTCCTGCTCAATGTTTTGACTACATCTAGATTTGTCTTTGAAGCTTTTCTTTATGATACCTACAAAGAATGATGAACCCCCTTTCTTCACTCTCAGTTGGTCTTCTTCTTTGCCTGTATTCCCTGAATCTATTATAACTCCAGTATTACCGTACTCATTGGCTGATATATCCAGTTCAGTCGCCACGGATGCATCTTTCATCGAAATTTGCCTTGAGGCTACCTTCTTGATAATTACTTTCTCATGCTCTGACCGTCCACTTCTGTTTCCCTTTCCTACTCGGTTGACCATATTACATTTACCTGAATAATCAAAATGATCTTGAAGTGGTGAACCAGAAGGTGGTCGAGTGTTTTCAGTTTCAACTACAACTTCATCAGACTTGGCTTCTTCCCGTGTACCAATTAACGCATCTAGTTTATCTTCATCCTCAGATGTACAAGAAACTGTAGAATGAAGGCTCCTCATATCGACAGACTGATTTGAACTTAAATCCAGGCCTGTTGTTGATGAAGCTAGTTTTTGATCCATAGACTGAAAATCATAGCCTGTGTTCTCATAGTCATCTGAGGACAAATCCATGCTACCCCAGTTCGCTCCCTGATAATTTAAACTGTCTTCTTTAGCCACCATGCTAGGGCTACTATCAACCTTGGAAGGAACTTCCTTCACACCGTCACCAAGGGTGAAAACAAGTTTATTGTCCGCTACTATTAATAAGATGACCTTGGAGCATGCTGCACATTTGAATTTCTTTTGACTTTTCCTTGTTTTAAATATTGTCTTTGGAAGTTGGAGCACTTCAAGACAATTGTAGCAGGCGATGAATGGAGCACCACCAGCAACAGGACGGCAACGAATTGCACCAGTTGCTAGCACCACCCTTGGATGACGCTGACGGTTGACACCCCCCTTAAAGTCCAGATCATTAGCCAAACTTGCATCCAAATGTGGATTATGAGAATCACGTGAAGCAAATCCTGGATTATAATCTGGTACACCAAAACCACCACCAGAATGTTCACGATGGTAGAACATCAGATTCTTTGAAGTATCAGTCAACCTTCTATCACGGAAGGCAGAAGGTGGGTTTTGTTTAGGAACACGTGGATATTTGTTGTAGCAATGCAAACAAGAGCAAGATACAGTATGAGGGTCTAAGTTATGTGAATACGGATGAATCATATCAAAATTCACCATATCATTATTCATATACCGTACAGGAAAATATTGATGAGTTGGCTGTTGCAAATGATGAGGTGCTTGGTTCGTATGTGTGCGAAGCATCTGAGACCTAAATGGATCCTCAAAACCTGGCAGTTGACTTGGTGTATGCATAGGAGTATAAAAACTATGCATAGACATTTCACGACTATTTGTGAATGGAGGTGGTTCAACATAACGACTGGTATAAGATGGTCCTGCCACATGTTTATCAGGAACTGCATATTGCAGCGATGTCCTTTTCTGCCCAAAAGAGCCATCAGTGAACCAATTATCTAAACCACCATAAGGATCCTGATGAGCAACCCTCCCACTCATAGGAACCTTTTCTTTGGGATTCTCCACCATTTTAGTCCTACTAAGTTGGTCCTTCAGCTCATCTAACTTTCTTAAAAGCTCAGTGCGATCTTGCTCAAGATACTCGACCTTCTTCAATGCATCAATATCATTCTGATTCTTCATCCGTTCAGCTGCTACAGAGTGATCATAAATAGATCCAGGCTGGTGATTCGCAGGAATCTCTTCCGAGTACTTTGAAGTCAAATACCTCAAACCTTCAACATCAGCCCTTTGGTTGCTGAGGAACTGTTCGGTCTCACCTCTCTCACTGGTTGCTCTCCAGTCTGATAAACGCCCAGAACCTCTCGAACCACCAGCTTTCCCAATCCAGGGATTTGAATCTGCAGATTCTTTGTCCATATCATTTCCGTTCTCATTCATCTCCCCAATGATCTCGACAACCTCTTTATCCCCTTTACTCATTGAACTGTTCCTATAATTGCCGGCCCTATCAGCAATAATCTCCTTTCTCTCAAGGCTCCTAGCAGAAGTACCATTTGACCTGATATCATTTCCAGACTCATCACAAGAATTCATCACAGGTTTCTCAACATATTCGGAATTCTCTATGGAGTCTGAAAATTTCTCCAGTACCCCTCCACCTGCTCTTTCTTCCTCTAAATTCTCTGACAACATATCTACCTTGGAATCTTTCTCCCTCGCTGTGAATTCAAAACCAGAAACTAATCATTTTTTAACACACCCCACTGCTGCCAAAAAGCAACAAATATAAAATATTTCTTTAACAAATAAAACTCTTCAAGATACAAATACACCCTAAAACTTACCACATTAACCAGACACAAAAATAATAGCTTAATCTAAAAACAACTTATCACTCCAATCAAAAGTAAAACTAACATAAGCCCAGAAACATACCACATTAATCAACACTCATACATGATACAAGAAAATGAAATTCATAAAAAAAGGGCATTTACATTGATATGAATGTAGGAAAAAGGGGGGGGGGGTACCTGTAAGAAGAGTGGCACAAGCACCACACTGATAAACAGAGTAAGCAGGAAGCTCGGTTAGCAAGTTTTGACACTTTGGGCAACGAACCAACCTTACTTTTCCAGCTTCAGACATTGCACCCCCAAAGCAGAGTAGTAAATAAAATGTTGTTACTGTAGGAGTATAAAATACAGAACAGAGGAATGGTTCAAGCCATAATCATAGTTGGAATTAAAGACTGAAACTTAATAGGTTAGGTTGAGCCAACAAAATGCTTTTGTTTGTTTTTAACTTTAACTTTTTAAAGGAAGAGAGAGAGAGAGAGAGAGAGAGAGAGAGAGAGAGAGAGAGACTAAAAACAAAGGTTTGTGTTTTGGGGTTTAGCACTTTTGATAATAAAAGTACTACACTTTCCCTCTATTCTTTTCTTTTTTTATTTCTTCCTTCCTAATTTTGAAATGTGTTCAACTTCAAGCTCATTCCACTAAAGTTACGTTTAAATGTTTAAGCCGTTGAGTTTTTTTGCATTAAGTTCAGCTTATTTTAAACAATTATGAGAACACTTGTTCTTTTAAGAATTTTTTTTTTAAAAAGCTTCTCAAACAAATAATAAAATTTTATTGACATGTACGATATTTTATTTACTAGTTTAGATTTGTTATTATTGAAAAAAAATGTAAAAATATTAAAGAAAATTGATATTTTTGTATATTAGAATATTGTATTTTAGAAATTACTTGGAGGTTGCAAAAATTTTAAAAGTAAATTTTATAATTACTTTAATTAAATTAGGGTTTAAATTTTATAATTAGTTTTATAGTTGAACTTTGTTTTCCTAAGAAATTGTAACCACTTTGTTTCGGTATGTATATATTATTATCAAGTATTTTCATTTTTGAATTATTATTTCGTATTGTACTCTATTAACACTATCTATTGTTTACGGGTCACTATATTAAGTAAATATTTATTGTGTTTAGCAACAATTGCTATTACCAGGTAAACATAAGCGGGTTACGAGGGCCAAATAAGTCCATTTCGGGAACACGTTATACTTACTTGTTTATTTTGTCCTTGTTTAAAATTAGCTTTAGCTTTATAAATTGCATCCCAGCTGCCCACCACTTCCAATCTTTCGTTTGTCTCGTATAATTGATACTCCGTATGCATACGTGCTATTCCCGATTAATCGAGTAATCAATGGATTCCATCCGAAATCGAATTTGGATGAACGGGTTCCATCCGAGTAAAATGAAATCGGATCAGAAAATGGTTTTTCAAAAAGAAAAATTAATCGATTAACGAAAAAAATTAAATAAAAAATCGGAGAGATTATGTACTAAACGTGTATTTTAATTGTGTGTGACCATTAAATTAGATTAATCTAAGGACCTTAAATTAATTTTTAATTTCTATTTTAATTTTAATTTGATAATTTATCTTTATATATGCAGAGAGTCATTGTTATATAATTACAAATTCTTCCAATAATTATGGAAATAAATAAATAATAACTTATTGTTTTGATATATTGCCAATCTTATATTCTTACTTTTGTGTAATTATAACTATATAATTTTAAGAAAATGATGTCATAATTACATAATATTTCATAATTAAAAATTTACCAAAATAATCATAAGATATATGTATTTTTTTTTGAATATTTAGAATTACATGTTACAACTTACAATGAAGGCTCTCAAATAATAAATTGGAATAAACAAGAATTGAACCAGGACCTCGGATAACAACATATAAGTTCTAATCACATGAGCTATCTCACCTTACTTAAAAATATATGTATTGTAGAGTATAAAATGCGAAAATATGCATATTCTTCCCTAACAGATATTTAGAAGAAATTACATAGTAGCTAAAACCAAAGATGCTAATACTATAGAGATCCATGATCGAGAATATTAACCATGACGTCCACCCATCTGACCCAGCCAAAAAATGTAAACAGTCCAGCCAGCAAAAAATGAACAGAGTTTCAAACCGACCAAATTCATTGGACAGTGCAAAACATCACTTCTCAAGTATCAAGTTGAACTCAACTAGATCAATGTATTTTATTAATAGCAAACACAAATACAGCAAGGCAGAAATTTCTACTACTCCTTGCAACTTATTGACATAGTATTTAAACAAGCAGAAACATGCATTATCAAATAAACGAGAAAAGTGAGAATAAACATCACTAGGTTTTCTTCGAGAAAGAGGATGTAAACTCCGAAGTTGAGCTCTCTCTCCACTGTCATCTACAGAAAAAGCAAGCTTTATAAATCAAAACTTCCGTGTTAGTCTGATATTCTAATCTCGACTTTCAAAATGTCCTTCACTTGTTCGTAAGCGACAAATGCAATTGCTATTGACGGGACCACCTAAATAAGATAACATCAAAGTCAACAATCAGCTTAATATAGCTTGAGCATTTTTCTTATGACTAAATTTTAGCATCAATGATTCATATTTTCGGCAGTTTGACTGACCTTAACAGAGTTGGGGACCAAACCCTTATATAAAGCTCCAAATCCCTCGTATTTGACTGTCTTTCTGAAGGCATCAATCATCCCAGTATATTCAAGAGGAGCTTTGCTCCCCCTATCACCAGTGATGATGGAAGAAGCATCTTTCCATCCCACCATTTGCATCCTTCGGCGAACAACGTCAAGAGGATAAGCAACGGTTTGACCAACAGTTCCTGCAGCTGCCCCACATGCAAGCCTTGTGGTAACACCCAAATCAGAACCTTCGTTAAGTCCAAGCGCGTTGGATTTAACTAACCAATCCTTTAGAGATTCGTAAACAGCAAAGTTGAGGCCCACATATGGAACCTGCAGAAAACATAGAAAGACAGAAGAATTTAACCAATTCCAATGGAAATGCCTGCTTGTTGAATCTTGCTCCCCTTCTTATAATTTCTACATACCTTAACAACAGCATAACAATATACTAAAGAAATTCAGAGAAATGCAATATATAATGTGTACCAGGACCTTAGAAAAATAGAACAAGTAGGAATTAACAAAAAAAAATAGTGTACACAAGAAAACAGAGGTGCACAACGGTATGAAACCTTTTCATTCTATCAGCTTCATAGATAGGACAAGCTATCCGACTAAAGCTACAAAGTTTTTCGATTTCTCCGTATCTTACTCGTACTCAGCAGTCCCATTTGAAACTATTTTATGTTCTTCACATTCCAAAATTAATTTGATGATAACATATGGCAGTCCAAAATATTCTACATAAAAATTACAGCTATAATGTTTCCAATACTCCATATGTTACTAAGAAGTCACATTCCAAAGTATTGTTGTGCCACCAATTCAGATGTATAAAAACTCAGGGGTAAACTTAGAAAAGAGGTATCCATAGGATGCAATAAATTCGACAAATGAGAACTTTCCACATTGTATAGGCTATACCAGAATATGAGTTCTTGAATAATGGAAAAATCAGGTTGAAAACAATATATCTTTTTAACAAAGTCAAATTTCATACTTCTTTTAAAAGACTATTTTTTTGAGACAAGTGACAAGAACAAATTTGTCTGTAACCATAAATACTGAATAATACGAAACTAAAGAATTCTGTTTACAGAAAACTAAAAGGATAGGACTGAAATACCTAATAACATGAAAGCTGAAACTCTGTGATTACATATGAATATTAAAAGTATAATACTTACGACCCCAATGACAGAAGGAACCCATCCCCTGTATAAAGCACGTGGGCCTTCCTGACGAAGCACAGTTGACAAAGCATGAAACATTCCTCTGTATTGATAAGGAGAGGCCTCCGTCTGCAAATCAAGTAAAAATAAAGGAGAAAATGAAGCTTGCAGGCACTGGAACAGGATCCACACAATCTCTGAATATTTATATCCACCAATGAAAATTTTAAAGTAATACCTGTACAGTCAATCGTCCTCGCACCATGTCCAAAGGGTAAGTGGCGGACATCGCAATTATTCCAGCACAGGCTCCAGCTCCAAGGCGCAATAAAGGAGTTAGCTGAGCATCCTCTGTAGAAATCACAATAAATAATTATGATTTTCTTCGTCTAACAACCATTGTAATTGAAGAACTAAAACAGTTAAAATTCTTTAGCTACAATGAAGGGATGACACACTAGCATATTATGATTTAATAGAAAATCTAACAGATCGTTGGCAAGGAAGTTTCATCTATTCACATGTCTATCACAAGGTGGTTTGTTGAATAAGAGTAATTCCATAAATGCCTTTAAAAAAACTGATGATCTGGCCTTATGGTCATCATGCCAAATAGTGAAGCTAAGAAAATCTTACAAATTAAATACTTCATATTAGTTTAATTCACAGAAACTACTGAATTAAAAGAGTAGAGTACAAAAATAAAGATTGATATACCATTGCCAGTTTGCTGCCGATAAAGCCACAAGATACCCCTGTGGCAAAGTTGATAAAAAGCTCAGTGGATGGAGAAAACATGTAAAATACATAAGATTTTTGATAGTTTTAGGATAAGATGTAAGAATTCGGTTGTAAAATAAAATCCAATCACTGTGAAGAAACATACTTTGAGGCTTGCTCATAACTGAAGAACTTCACAGCTGAGTTTGGAACAATGCGCGCGCAATTAGTACCATTGCCTTTAAACAGTCCTTTAAAACCCTCAGTTCTCCATATATATTTTAAACCTTGAAGGGTACCATTGTACTTTATGTTGTGAGGATTTTGAACCTGCATACCACACAGCTCACTTAAGAGGTAGTCTTTGTATCAGGAATATGTGAGCTTGAACATTTGACTTGAACAGTTGCTAATAGATCAATACGTTGACAAAGGCATGCTTAAATAACTATGTCTACCGGATTCGTACTTTAGCATCATCGACACAATTACTTTCCCGACCAAGCATAGAATACAGAGCACAAATTCCATCACGAGATAACATACAAAATTCGCCACAAGCTCAACCTAACTCATTTGCAATAAAATAGGGGGGAAAAGAAGAAGAAGAAGAAGCAAATAATGGATACAGATTCAAGAATAAGCACCCATGATGAAAATTTAAAAATTAAAAACCAATATCTTAAAGAAAGCTCCTCCATAGCCAATCTTTTATCACAAATAAGATTGATTAGACATAATAGAATAATTAACAGATAGATATGTCAATAACTGGATGGGAATACATACAAACAGATGAGAATTAATGAAATAAGTAACAAAATAGAACCAAACACCCTTAAAAATGACCATAGAACAGAAAGGGTAGTGAACCTGTAGCAATATTTTGAGGCGTTCCAAAGGGGCAACAGCAGTCCGAGACCTGAAATATAAAATAAAATAAAAATCTGTAATATTCAATAAAGTAATGGGTGTGAAGGGAAGATAGTGTATCCAGTGTGTGGCATGATATTATGATTATGACAATAAACATGCTTATATTACCAAGTGAATTAAACAGATACAGGAAACGATGGCAAAGATATTCAGATAAAAATAATAAATACAATTAGGGGTGGAGATCAAGAATCATATAAATAGAGTTTGTTAAACTAGTGTTGGTTATGATTCAGATATACATCCCAATTCATCAAATCCTATCAACGGAGAGAGAGAGAGAGAGAGAGAGAGAGAGAGAGAGAGAGAGAGAGAGAGAGAGAGAGAGAGAGAGAGAGAGAGAGAGAGAGAGAGAGAGAGAGAGAGAGGAGACTTACACGCCGCCGGCGACACCTCCAGCAAGAAGAGACTTACAGATACTGAGAAGCTCTAAAGAGGGTGGATGAACCAGCTTAGCTTCTCCAGCTAGATTGACGATCGTCGATACGGCCGACTCATTTGTTTTCACATCCTCTGAAGACATCGAGCAATCGGCGATTAGTGTTTTTCACCGCACAGATCAAATTATCCAACGGCGAGGATCAAACTGCTGCCTGCAACTGCAATTGCAATTGCATCAGTCTCTCTGCTCTACTATAATAGCAGTATGAACTCTCACCAACGCCCTTTCCAGACTAGTGAGAGATGCTACTGTTTTTTTTCTATTTATAAATTATTATTTATATTATGTGGCGGCGGCGTCTTGGAGTTTTACTATTTGTAGACTTGCAGTTGTTGTGTCTTGGGTTTTCGGATCTTTAAACCCTCCTACTTAACTTTTAACACTACCGCTTAACATAAGTTAGGTCGCCCGTGGGGTTTTATTCCTCCATCTCATTTTATCTCTGAACTGCTTTGCTAAAGATTACGAATTTGATTTCTCATCTTAATTATTAAACAAAATTAAACTTATATTATTAATATATATCTTATTAATTTTAAAATGTATATTTCAATTTTTTAGAATAATTAATAAATGATTTTAATTATCATCAAAATTTGATCAATCCTCTTCTCTATATATAATAAGACAACTAGTGGATAATTTTGAGTCAAAAAACCCCTGTGAAATGACAATTTTACCTTTATATATTTTGAAATTACATGGCATGCCATTACTCTTTTATCTAAAAAAATGAGTAAATAATGTTTTTGTGTAGAATCGAACTGTTGACCTTCTCTAAGGAAATTATTCTTATAACCATTGAGCTACATGACTTCTTTTGATTTTTATTGAAAAATCACATTACATAAACCTCATATCATTCTTAATCCTATATTTATTATTATATTAACTTTGAGCAAAAAACAATTTATATATTATTTAATTATTTATTTTTAAATTAATAAAAAGTATTATCCAATATTTAAAAATTAGACAACAATCACGGGTATATAGCACATATCGATAACATGTATACACGATATTTATGAGTATTTTTATTAAATATACAAATACAAGCTCGTAACATGTGTCATGCACGAGTTTAATATTTTCTTTTAATATTTTATATTTTTTTCTTAAGAAAATAATTTTAAATATGAATACTTATATATGGTTGTTGAACTCGGCGTCGAATTGACATAGGTGTTTGATCGGAATAAATTGTGTTTTAAGAGTTTTGTGTTGAACAATTTTTTAGAGATATGTTTTGAATAAAATTATTATTTTAAAAAATGACGGTACAATTGTAAAAATAAAAAAACTTGTTGGGGGCCCAACCGAGATTGGGCCGAATAGTGATTGGGCCGAGAAGTAATTAGGCCGAACGGTCACAGCCCACTTCTTCGGCTAGGTCCGTTGGATCTGACCGTTGCTTGACCGAGTCACCCGACTATTCAGGCGTAAGAACAGGACCACGCATGTGGCGGTTGCTCCCGAACAATCCGGGTGAGCCGGTACCAAAGTGCCTATAAAGGCACATGACAGGTTTCACGTTCAAATATATACTCATTTTACGCTCACAAATACTTACACGTTCATTTAAACCCAATTGGAACCTCTAATTTATTCTCACATCGGAGGTGAATCGGGGGCCCAATCCCTCGCATTCTTCTCTTTTGACAGGTCGCCCCGAAGAGCTTCCTGGAGTACAACCCGACAGAAAACCGGTTCCAACAGAACTAAAGTGTAAATCCCAAACTATGAGTACCGTACTGACCAACTATCAAAGTTTTAATATTTCGATTTTAATAATATAGTATAAATATAATAGAAGTGACTAGATTTAGAAATATGTTGGATGAATTATGTATGTAACGCATTTGTAATTAATTTTAATATAAATTTTTATATTAATTTTATGGAAGTTAATAATTGCTTATTTTGAATTAAATTAATAAATATATAATAGGTAAATTTGAAAATTGTATAATAAATTAAATAGATTAAAATATATAGTCAAGTGAACAAATTATAGAAAATATGATATTTCATATCATACAAGTAAGAAAAATATTATGATCGATCAATTACATTATACACTCGGAATTATTTAAAATTATAGATTTAAAAGATAAAAAATTAAGTTATATAAATTATTTTTTTTACATTGATTGGACAATACCTTTATCGATTCTCATCGTTACGTAAATAAATATTAAATTTTCTACAATGCCAAAAATTTAAAGAACATGACTGATGCAAATAAGTATGTCACATGACCAACTGAGAGTCGATTATACTTTTGAAAAGAAAGGAAAGAGAGAACTTTATTTAACCTATGTTTATTGAATTTTTTAATACAAGAAAGGCAAAACAATTAGATTAAATTATTAAACAATTAACTCCAAAATTTAATTTCCATAGATTTACTGAGAATAAAAAGAAAACATGTATATTTATTAAACTTTATGTTCTCTTAACTTCGGTTCTTTTTCTTCGACTAAAAATTTAAGATTCAAAGTTGTCGCAAGACCTGTAATAAATTCGTACACATTCAGTGAATCAGTCTAAATATGACTTATACAACATGTTTATAAGTTAAGAAATATCCTATTTTTAGTGCACGGAGAATTTTGAATAAATCAAATTATCTATAAATTAAATTAGGGACATTGCGAGAATCGATAGAAAATAACACGTGACTGGGAATATGTTTTATCGGATTGAGAATAATGACACTAGAAGATGCAACAGACTCCCCTCCTAAATCGGAGCCTGCTAAATCTTTGAGTCGGACAAAGGAACTAGCACAGCTATTCAGAGTTTTCCATACCGCTGCTGACAAACAAAAAAAGGACATCATGTGTTACCGTAAAATCCCATCTGATATCAACGCATGGATGCATGCACACATATATACATAGCGGGTCTAACTTATACCATCCTAAGTTCACACAGGGTGCAACCTCGGAATGATATGGCATGCCGAGTTCAGAACAAATTTGTGTGTTATCAAATAAACTAAAGTTTTATTCGAGGTACATGAAAACGCAGTTACGGATCACTTACAACCAAAATATATGTGATCATCAGCATCATCGGAGTCTCAAACCGTCAACAAAAAGACAAACATGACACGATCTATCGTCACCCGAGTGTCTAAACATTTACTAAGAAATGGGTGCTTCCGGTTGCATTTTAGTTGGCTCATACATATAAAATACAATGCTTATGAGTTCTTATATTTTATTTCAAATAAAGTCAGTGTACAATCGTAATTTTCAAATCCTAAAAAATCAGCACTTCCACACATTGATAGAAAAAGCCCCGTGTCTCGCACGGGTTATTATGCTAGTTTAAAATTTAATAGTCAAAACAAGACACATAGAATATGATGGCGAGAACTGTTTTATGGGCCTGTTTGACTACCAATTTAAAAGCTAGCTTATGCATTATAAGTTGATAAGAGCTTACTAGGATGCATTATAAGTTGATAAGAGCTTACTAGGGTTGTTTGTGTACTCAACTTATTTGATAACTTATAACTTATAAATTGATAAGTTGAATGTTAGAAATCACCAACATTTTACTTAACTTATCAACTTATTCTTTGATTTCTTTATTTTTACCTTTGTGTTTTTAAATATTTTTTTAATTTAAAATGCAAATGTTGAAATCATTGTATTTAATAATTATTTTTTCAAATTTAATTTAGCAAACTCGTATAAAGCACTTATAAGTAAATTTATCAAAACACTTGTATAACTTATAAGAATCCATCAACTTATCACTTATAAATCATTTACTCATTTTAAGCTATAAGTCAACTTTTTTGTGATACCCTAAACACGCACTATATTTTCACCATTTTGTATTTAAATATTAGCACACCTTTTTTTTTTTTGATAAAAAAATATTAGCACAATTGGCCGCGCTACTCGCAACATTTTGAAAGTTGAAACTATAAAATTCATGCTAGACTTGGAGTATTCTATAAAAAATGTTTAATTTTCAGAAATACTTAATGCTAAGCTACTCCAGCCACATACAAAATGGACTTTAGTCCACGTGCCTCGAGAGTTAAGGCATGTACGTTTATATATCTTGTGGGCTACAACTTAAATTCTGTATATATATATATATATATATATATATATACATATATAGGATCGCGCTCAAATGAGAACCTATCACTGAGATCTAATCTCAGCCATACATTATTTAAATTATTTTTAAATCTTAGCCACACATTAGTATTCCCACTCATTCGTTCCTCTCACATCAGTATTCACTTTCTCTCTCACTGATCCATTAATCAACCAACAATCGACCCCCAATCGCAAAACCCACTTGATTCACTATAATTTTACTAGATTGGCTGCTTAAAATTGCTACCACTTTGTCACCATAACCTACTTCACTATAAACCCATGTTCACCATTTACAAATCACCGTATATCAAACAAAAATCACCAATATAAAAAGAAATCATCGCAGCCGAACCACCTTACTGCAATAGCTATCACATCTTCACGATCTCCGACCACCACCTAAAATCCATCCAACATGTCACTGGAATCACCAGAACTAACCCGAAAATCACCACAATCAACATTGAAATCACCAATATTTAAATGACTATATTATCATCGCCATATCACCAGTGACACCACCACCATTAATCACCACAAGTATCAACACAATGTTGCCACCACCATTACATTACTAGTACCGCCACATATAAAATCACTAAAACCAAACAAAAATCACCAATATTTAAGCAATTACACTGTTATTATCAATGAAAATATCAATTCCCAACCCAAATTAACAAAAGTTTCAATACAAATCACCAAAATTTAAACGAAAAATCATTAAAAAGAACGGATCTAAGAGCTATTGAATCACGTTTAGCGAAGATGTAACATTTCTTCGCTCACTTTCATATATATGATTTTAAAATGAAGGGCGGTGACATTAAACAACGATGTGCATATCATGATAATTGAGGTATAATCACGTAATAAGTCGATTTCAGATCTGGTGACGACATGGAGAGGGGAGATAGAGAAAAAAAGAGAGATGACAAGTACATAATTGAAAAGGTGGGTTGAAAATAGATGGTTGCGTAATAGTAGGTGGTCGGGAAAAGAGGCAGGAGAGAGGGAAGGAAATGGGAAGAAGGGAAAGGATCAATGTATGGTGGAGATTAAAAAATATATTATAATTTAAGGGCTGAGATTAGATCTCAGTTCTCATTTTAATATGGGTTCTCATTTGAGCACATGCATATATATATATATTGGGTTGATCTACCTCTAAACCTAATCATCTGTGAGATTTATGAGCCCGTTTAACAACTTTAATGATCATATTTTAGTTCGAGAAAATATTTCTTATGTGACTTTTTTGAACAGTTGCACTTTGTTTTCAAAAAAATCTTAGTCAAACATTTGTTTTAAAAAGATTGAATTACTTGTATGTACTATAAATTTATCAACTATTGGAGATAGTAATATAAGAATATTTTTTGAGAATATTTTTTTAAATATTTTGACAAAAGAGAAAGAAAGATAATTAGGGGGAAAAAACTCAAAAAATAAAGATGGGAGAGTGTTGTTTTTTTACTCAAGGATGGAGAAGAATGATAGAGGTGCAACTACCTTTGGAGCAGATAACTAAAAATTATTGTAATCTCCTCTCTGCCGCCGCCCCTCTCCCCTTCCCATTTTTCTTCTTTAACGTGACCGGTGGGGGCTTCCACCGGTTTACCTCCGATGGAAAGCCCCAATTCTTTTTTTTTTTAATTTGTTTCTTAATAATCTTCTTTTTTGGATCTAAGATCTTTTCATTTGAATTTTTTAGTTTGCAATTTCAGTATTGTTTTTCTCTCCATGGTGAGTGGGTGTTGTTTTCTCTCCTTTGTTGTGAGGGTTGGTTTTGATTTAGTGATAAAAGTTTGTATGGAATTGCAATCATGGTCGATAGCTCAAACGTGTTACGATGAAGCGGGTGAAGTGAGTAAAGCGGGTATATGTAAATACATCATTTTTAACAAATTGCTAGACTATCTCTTCAGGAGGATATGTAATTGTTTCAATTTTATATTTTTTCGACTCGACTATTTTTGTAGCTGCCGTATGGCTTTTTATTAATGAATTGATCTCATTGTTCTTCAAAAAAAATGATTGCAATCTACTGTTTTCATGTGTTTGTGTAATGATCAAATATATGGTTCCATGTCTAATTTTGTGGCACTAATCACTATCGTGTCTTTTAATGCTTAAGAATTAGAATTATTGTCTTTAAAGCTTTGTACCGAGGAACTAAAATTATATGTTTAGATTTGTTGTTAACAGTATAACATTATCATCTATCAAATTTAGTGAAGGTAAAATGTTTCTTGCAATTTTTTATGAGGAACTTGTTGGCCTATAGTTTTTTGTGGTGGCAGAATCTAGTATAAATTATTTAGGTATTGCTCATTGTTTTCATGACAATGTTCCCGTGTCTATTTAGTTTTTAGACGCGTCTGTTTGGTTTAATTTTAATTTTTCATGCTATGTAAATCTAACTTTGTCAGTATAGGCATGTTAGGATTGTCTAAATCGCCGGTTTGTAAAAATGGAATATACATATCAATATGATCAGCACGTCATTTTGATCTTGTTAAAGAGTGACGAATTTGTGATACTACGATGTTGCAATGTGTCTTTCAAAAAGGCGATTTAATGAGTAGGTTCTGCTTGTAATACGTCATTACTGTGTGAATGAGCATTGGTGATGGGTATAATAAATTGTCTTTGCATAAGATATTTGGTTGTGTGTATAAGTTGTGAGACAAATATCTTAGTGATTTCACAAACAAAAATGTGCAATCCATTTTTAACATTTATGATGTAAACTTAATATATTTTCAGGCTATGGCTGATTGTTATGAGTTATCTGTAGAGAATAAGCTACTAACCATATCATCTGCACCAAATTACCTTGGCGATGTTGACAATGTTGGTGCAATTCTGAGTTTAGATGGGTCATTAAAATGCACCATTCAAGTCTTAGAGGTATCAAAGAATTAGAAACTAAAATCCAATTTAAACACACAAAAATCATGCAACTCGGCCTCGTAAGGTATATAGGTTTGTAAGAGACATATGAGATGTTTTGGTTCTGAACTGAATTTTTTTTGTTTAAATCTTTCATGGATAGAAAGAATAATATTCTATAGGCATTAGCAGGTATCCAAGGTCAAAGTTTTTGCAACTTTGTCTTCCACTCTTGAAAATATTAATGTTTTTGTACAAAACAAATTGATATTGCCCCAGAATATAATTGCATAAATTTGTAGTTTGGGCTAAATATATATACTATTTTACCGCCTATTGTATATTATTGCAATCTGGGCCAACTAATAAGTTTAATAAGATTTTTTATCAAACAGATTTATATACACTTTTTGTAATAGTTATCACATCATATGTATAGGTAAAAAGAATATGATGTTTACCAATGAAAAAACAGTATCCCCCACTTTTACTTTGAACTCTAGATAAACCTGAAAATAACAGAAGAGAGGGTATAATGTTGGAACCTAGCTACAAAAGAATAATAAAGAACAACCAATGCATACCATTTTATTAAACATATCGACTTCCAAAATCTTGAATTCTCCTGATGTTTTATCATTACCAGCAAGTTGAGCATATACACGTGAAATTCCTCTGACTATTTCTTTATGAATTGACCACAAATTTGCAATTTCTTTAAGAAATAAATTATCATGTTTTCCTTTGCAATAGATTCTTTAAAAGGAAATTCTCCACATCACTAATAAGCGAAATCATGGTAGCACTGGAATCAAGACCACACATGTTATGCACATTCCTGAATTACAAATTGATTATACAAAGATTTTTTTTTTTTGTAAAAAATAAAATTAGTTACTAGTTTGTCGATGTTCAATGACGTTATTGTAATCAGGTAAAACAATGGTTTTATAACTCCATTCATTCCATTAAATATGTAAATAAAATATTAAATGTGCATGTTTAGTTGAGAAGAACATCCACCCCATTCATTCTGTTCCACAAGTTTAGACTAGAAATCACTTTTCATATTACAAGTGTTTGTTAATTCCATAGCTCATTCACATTCATTAACACATCCATCACAAAATCTTATTATATAAAAGTTATGATTAAAATGTGAAATAAACACGAAAAATACCTGCGAATAAGCTGGTGGTATTCAGTTGAGAATACTGATGTGGTATATTCACTGACCAATTTCACTAGCTCGTCAATTATCTAAATTATAAACCCCATATACAAGGCAAATCCTCAATCGAGCCATCATACGTCATGTCTTCAAAATTAAGTTTCAAATATGTTTGTTGATCAAAAAAAATAATAAAACGTAAAGGTTACCGCTGCATTTTAGTGTAAATATAATAAAAATCTCAACAAAAAATCAAAACACGATAATCAAACCCAGATAACGATAATAACTCAAATTATAAGAACAAAACACCTTTCACTGATACATATACTATCGTGACTTTCAAATATGTTTATTGATTAAAATATAAAAACTCTCTCGGATCGCGGGAGTGGAAACGTTACACATCATAGGAATTTATTGACCATGCTGGAAATACACATAGGTTCTTTATACACATCAAAGATGAAGAAAATGGTAATTTTCTTATACATGTTATAATGACAATTCATTTGTTTATTTTTTGTCTCACTTTGTGTTCCTCTTTAGATCGATGATGTAATCAAACTATATAAATGATTAAAATGTTAGATATGTAACGTGTGATAAGATGTAGTACAAGTAAGAAGATGGTGCACAATTTCTACTCAATGGCTATAGTATTAACTATTGTAGTATATAATAATAGATGTGTCCATTTAACTTATCATATATTTATTATTTTTCATGATCACATGAAATGTCTTGAAGTTTACAAAGAATTCTATAAAGAAAGAAATGCTCATAAGAAAATAAATTGGATTTTTTCTTTGGGTACATGTGACATTGTTGGGAAGTTCGATAGTAGGTCCATAGTTTGAAATGACAACAATCCAGGTGAATTTCTAACGAGCTAAACTTTGATGTATTATTCGAGTTTGTTGGTTATTTCGAATTTAAGTTACTTGATTTTTTATGACAGGCCTGCATTCTCATGATATTCAACTTCTCAAACGAGTTGAGTTATGAAGAGATAAAGAATCAATTGAACGTGTATGATGATGATTTTTTTGTTAAAGTACTTTTATCTCTTGATTTTGATGAATATCAAATTCTAACCAAGTATCCCATAACAAAAATCATCACCCAGAATGATTATTTTGAGTTCAATTTTAGATTCACCAATGAAAATGAGAGAATTACGGTATCAACATTTACTATTCTTTATTTTATTCTTTGTAAATGTTAATTAAAACTATATATGAATTATTAGAATTGTAGATTCTGCATCCCGAAGTAAATGATGCTGATAAGAAAATGCTGGTTGCTCATTATCTTAGTGAGTGTAAGATTGAGGATTATGTTGTTGATGCATGTATCGTTCGTCTAATGAAAAAACAACGAAAATGAATATTACCGATCTGAAAACTATGTGTGAGGAGAACCTGCAAAACAAGATCGTGATATTTATTCTTCAATTCTTATTGAAAGAAAACATATTTATCTAATAAAATAATCATGTTTGTCAATTACATCCAGAAAAGTGACCAACAATATGAAAAGAGAATCGAATCAATATGCGGTAATGACAGTGTTTTTTTTAAAAAGGGTCAAATGTACAAACCTCGTACTTAAGGGTAAGAAGATATGAATTTTTTTTAAGGCTTTTTGTGTACAAATTAACAAATTTTGAGGGTCAAGTTTTTAATAAGGTGATATGGGCTAAAAATAACAATAAAAATATAATTAATGACATATTAATTAGACCCGAATTGGTCCAAGAACACGACCCAATATTCAAGGCCCGAAACCCTGATTATTCATTAATTTCGTAATTAATGAATAGGGAAAATATACAGCTCATAAAAAGAATCCAAATTATGGCAAATTGGTCAAAGAAGGATCCAGAATCCCAATTAAAGGCAATTAATGAGTCATAGCCTTTATCAACAAGGAAAAGACTTATCCTGCAAGAAATACAAAGTTTATCCAATATCAAAAAAGGAGACTTATTCGCTAAGACTCCCGAACATACCATAAATACTAGGCTCCAGACGCCTATATAAGGTCCCTGATCCTACAATCAGAACTACGTCTTTGGCTTGATTCTCAATAACGATTTGAGATACGTAGGCATCTTGTGAGGACCGATTTAGTCCGGATACACGAGTGCAGCCATAAAAGCTCGAAGCTCATTAAACCTTAGCATTAATTACACAAGCACGTTTTTTAATCCATAACATTTGGCGCCGTCTGTGGGAAGACAACATCAACCATGGGAAACACGCGAAGAACAGCTCGGGATAATCAAACTCCTGAGGATCACCATATCACCTCTGAGGCTGATCAGCCACCGCCGACTACTGGCGCTGAAGGGGCGAATATCCCCACCAACACTCAAGGACCGGAAATCTCGATTTCGGTTGAAGGGACGAATCCCCTGCAGATGGTCATTCATGGATCTAATCCACAAGAGACCGTCCACCAGCAACCAATCACGACCTCCCCGCTGCTCATGAGTGCACCAAGGAGCCTTCAACTCCACACTACTGATCTCCCTCAATACGCAAATCAGACTTTGGGGATGCCAGGCTATGGCATGCCCCCTCGCCCCACAGCGGGTGGTAGTGGAACTAATCCAATCTACCATGAGGCGTATGTGCCCCCTTACGTTCAAGGTCTGGGACCTCAGAATCAACAAACTCGCCAGATCTCTTTTCCAGATTACTCGGGTCCATACACCGAGGATGAGGGTTATACAACTGGGGACGATGTCGCTCCTAGAAGGATACGTTCTTCGCAAACCAACCGGGATCAACCCCAAACTACTAGGGAGAAACTTGCAGCCCATGAGGCAGAAACTGCAAGGCTCAAAAAACTCCTTGCTGAAGAAGAGGCCGCTCAATCTCGGGGCCGAACGACTGAAGGAATCCCGATAATCAACTTGGATCCACCAAGAAGGACCAAGAGGGCTGAAGCCCCAAGGGGTGATCCTAGTATTCTGTTGCCCCTAGGAGATCCTGATGATCCTACACCACCGTTTACTCAAGACATCATGAAAACGGCTATATCCAGAAAGTTTAAGATGCCTTCGATCAAAGCCTATGATGGAACGGGAGATCCCGCAAATCATGTAAGGACCTTCTCAAATGCACTGCTGTTGCAGCCTGCCAATGACGCTGTAAAGTGTAGGGCGTTTCCACAAACCCTAGCGGGCATGGCTCAACGTTGGTATAGTCGCCTTCCGCCCAATTCTATTGGATCCTTCAAAGAGCTGAGTAAGGCATTCATCAATCAATTTGTTAGTGGGAAGATACATGAGAAAAGTTCCACCTCTCTTATGGAGATTCGACAAGGCAAGAATGAAACGTTGAGAGAATACTTGAGTAGATTCACTAAGGAGGCCATAAAAGTCCCAGATTTGGAAGATAAAGTGGCTATGTTAGGCCGAATACACAATATAATCAAGTATGTATGAGAATAACAATAATTAATAACACTGTTTATGAATCAATAAAACTGTAATCTTATTAACAGCTTCTCTCTTTATGATGTTAATGAATCATAAAGAGCTTCTAGGTTACAAGAATAATATCTCAATGATCGTGTCCCTTCTAGGGATAACCTATCTGTGTTTATATAGTACACAGCTACATACAATCCTTCTCTAATTGATATTCCTAAAAGTTAGCTATACAATTCATATCAATTAAGGATTGCTTCTTATCTTCTATCCTGTTTCCTTAGCTGTATCAATATATTCTGCTTATTTCCATCTTCAGAATGTATTGCTTCTAGAATCTTCAATTCTGCACCGACAGCTAATTCAACTATCACCTTGTCAGACTTTAAATAAACTCTGACTAGCTTCCTTTAAACTCTTTACCCTATCAGAGTTTAACTAAACTCTGATCGGCTTCTGATAAACTCTGACCAGTACCTGTTGCTTAAACACTGATAAACAAACATTAGCAATTATATCTAACAATCTCCCCCAACTTGTTCATAATAAAATGTACAAGTTAAACATATAATTGATGATGTCAAAACATATAACAAATGCAGTGTTTAACATATAACAGAGTTTAATTTAAAACAGAGTTTAAATTTGACTTAGAATAGAAAATATTAAAAACTTACAGTCAGACTTTATTTGATTTCTTGAATATCAGGCACTGTCCTGAGATAATCAATTAGAAGTCTTCTTTCAGCCTTTTCCAGCTCTTCAATCATGATTTCTTTCAGTTCCTTGAGTTCTGGATCAGATTCACCAGTCTGATAAATAGCAGCTCTCAGAGAATAGATGGAATTCTTCCTCATCTCATTCCCTAGCCTAATAAAATGTGCTTTATCAGATTCTAGATTGAATTCTAAGACTTTAACTCCCAGATCAGTCCTTAGTCTTGCACTGTTTCTCTTCATTTCTATAACATTTCCATAAGCATCTTTATACTTAGGAATGTATACCTTTGAAATTCCTCCTCCAAGCATCACCTTAGATCTTTGCATCTTTTGTCTGATAAATGTAGCAGCATTGTGAGTGTTTCTGTTTTTGACTTTTAACAAGTACAGAACATACTCCAATTCTTGATAAGATTTGAGATCTATATCAGACTCTGCAACTCTGTAAACTCTTCCATCATTCATAAAATACAACAGAAAATCTTTCTTCAAACCCTTGTGAAATATCAACTGAACAGAGTCTAGCATATCAAGATTCTCTTGAGTAATAATGCCAGATACTGCCAATGATGATTGATCTCCAGATCTGTTGTTTATTCTCTTCTCCCTATGTGAACCTAAACCAGCTTTATCAAAGGTTTCTTTTCCAAGTACAGTCCTGGTTTGAGAGAAATCCACAGGTTGAAGTGTCAGAGCTTCAGATAGTACAGGTCTTCTAAAAATACCTTGGAGTTGTGGAGCTAGCTGAGTTTGCACAGCTTGAGCCTTGTCAGAGGCTGGCTTAACTTCAATAGTATCATCAACTTGAGCAGCGTCAGAGGTTGATTTTGGTAATCTTGTTTCAACTTGAGCAATGTCAGAGGTTGAATATTCTTTCTCCTTCAGGTTAGGCTCTTCAATCATTTTGCCTTTACCCTTATCAGAGTTTCTAATCATAGGCCTCCTGGTGTATTGTATACTCTGTTGAGTATTTTCTTTAATAATAATTCCAGTTTCTTTCTTTCTAGGAGCCTTGATTTCTTTCTTTTTGTATATCCCAGCTTCAAGATTCTTCCTGTGTTCTTCAGCAAGCATTTGCTCTTCAGCTTGGATATCTTCAATTGTAACATCTTTTCCATGTTCTGCTATAAATAATTTAGCAGCAACTTCTTCATCAGTGCTAGGCTTATCAGTGTTTATCAAACTTTTGAGCCTTGAACCACTGGCAGAAATTACTTTTCCCTTACCAGAGTTTGATCTTCTCTCAGAGTTTGATCTCGATCTTGATGATCTTAAGCCTAAACTCTTTTCAGATTCACCTCCCTTGCTTCCACCATCATTACCATCATCCCTCCGTCTCAGAGCTTGAGTGTCTTTGCATTTGTCACTTGGTACACTCTCCCCCTTTTTGACATCATCAGAAAGTAGTACTGATGTCAGCAACTCCAGAGCATTAGAAATTGAAGTTAGTTGAGCAGACATAGCAGTCTGATTCTCCTCAACTTTCGTCAATCTAGAATTTAAAGTCTTTTGCTCTTTACACAAAGAGATGTATAGAGATTTGTCCTTCTGCTGTGTAAGCTCTCTTGTAGCTATATCATTCCTTAACCCTTCAATCACCTTATCAGAAGCATCAAAACGATTGTTTAATGATTTGATTTGAACAACAGTTGCTTTGAAATGACTGAGAAGTTCAGGATTTTTAATCTCTTTAACAGAGTTAGCAGTTAAATCAGCAGCCCTTTGTGAAGTGAAAATACAATCTGCTTCTGTCCAGTTCTTGAAGTACATATCTTGAAAATGTTTTTCAGTAGCCCGATTGAACTCTCTTTCTTCATCAGAGTTGGCTTGAATGTCAGATATGTGTGAAGGTGAATGAGCAGGACTAGCATTAACATTGTCATCCTCTCTTGCAATCTCTTCAGGAACATGTTCAGCAGTGATTTCATGTTCTAACTGTGCAGCTTCATCATTGACTTTCTCTGCAACAGTTTCAGGAATATCAGAGTTTGCTTTAGCAATTACCTCTGCTTCTCGCTGAACAATCTCAACAACTGATTGTTGTAGAGCTTCAAGAACAAGAGCATCTTCAGAGTTTGCAACAAACTCTGCTGCTACAGGAACATTCTCTGTTGCATCAGCAGGTACAGCAACAGCTTCTGTAGGATGATCAATTCTAATCTGATCAACTTCCTCACCTTTCTCAAAATCAAGAGAAATGATTTCTGTGTGGGAAGCAATAGTTTCTACCAATTCTGTAGTAGCTTGATCAGCTTCTCTTACATTTTCTTCAAGATCAAAAATTCTGCTGTCTGAATGAGCAGCAGCTTTCTCAACTACATCATTAGCCTTTGATGTAGGAGCTTCTCTATCAAAATCCATTTCAATATCATCAGTATTTAGCCTGTCTTGATTGACAGCTTCTGGATTTGCAGCTTCCTCCTGAACAAAAGCTTCAGGAGCTTCAGTTTCCTCAGGAACTTTGTCCATATTGGCAATGATATCAGCAAAAAGATATTCAGCAACTTGTCTTCTCTTTCTCTGATGAGGATTTTCTTCATCAGTTTCAGTTTCTGATTCTGCATCAGAATCAGCAGTAACAGACTTTGCTCTTTGAGCTCTCTTTTTCTTCATTCTTTTTCTCTGAGGCAGTTCTTCAGTGCTTGATACCCCAGCTTCAGCATTTGACTTAGCAACCCTAGCAGGTTTAGTACCAACATTCTTAGTCCTACCACCCCTTTTAGGTTTAACAGAAGTTGAAGGAGGCAGTTCTTGTTGTAGAGGCTCAGGTTGAGAAGAAGCTTGTGTTGGTGGATTGACTTGAGCATTTAAAAACTGTTGCACAGATTGAGGTAGCAACAAGTCTCCAACAACCCCTTTCTTAACATCTTTATTAATAAGATCAGAAAATATTCTCTTATGTAATTTAAAACAAGAAACATCTTCGTCACCGACTTCTACTCCTTCAACACAGTAAGAGAACAAAGTCTGACAGAATCTAGAGAAATAGACTACTCCTCTATTCTCTGTCATTTTGTCTCCTAGATTATTCAAAACAAGTCGTGCAAAATCAAAATGATTATCGAATAAAAGAGAATACCCGATTTGCAGACTGTCTGTGGGAATAGCATCCCAGTTTGTGCATTTCTTGCTAAAAGTCCTTGTGATGCAATCAAAGAAGAAGCTCCACTCCTTCCTTAAGAATGGTCGTTTGAGCTGTCCAATCTTCGACAATGGTCCAGAATACCCAATCTCTTGCATCATTCTTATCAAATCCTCATCACCCATTCCAATTGTATACGAAGAAAATTCAGGAAACCCCATTGCAGCGCGAATGGTTCCAGCAGTTATTACATACTCTGTATCTTCATATTCAAAAATAATCGATGGGTTGCCTGTCTCACCACCATCATCATACATTCCTGTTTCCCAGAACGCCTTTATCTGTGAACCAGAAAGTTTTTCAGGTTCTACCAAAGCACGCCCAATCGCTGACTGAGCAAGAAACTCTTGAATCATATGAAATGCCTCTGGTGCGTTTGCAGTGTTTAGTGGTGCAGTATAGTTGTTTGGAACGAACTCTAATCCAGACGAAACAAAAGCTGTGGTTGCCATTAGAAGATTCTGAATTGATGCGAAAGACAGCAAAGTTTAAGTGTAGAAAGGTGTTTGTGAAAAAGCGTATGAAGAGTTAAGGTTCGTAAAAGATTGAACCGTTTATGTGTAGTGTATTTAAATAATAACTGAAAAAATCACGATACACAGCAAGCGTCCTTGAAACGTGTGTGAGTGGGACAGATGTCAAACGTGCATACGCTGACAGTTGTATCCAATACACACGTGCAATCGTGCAAACATTTAGACACCTGGCAACACATAAAACGCTCAAAATATCCACTTTAATAAAAATCAATAATAATAAAATTATCAATTTTAATCTCTCAGAAATACAATAACGAAGTACAAAGCAACTCAACAGTCAGTATAATAATGACTGTCTTGGAACTCCGCACGTTACTGTTTCCAAAAGCTTCAAAAACCTTTCAATCTCCAAGAAAAACCTTTCAGATACCCTGTTTGAATGCTTTAAATACCAAAGCAATGTAACAACAGGCTTCATATCTTAAACTTACTATACACCAAAATGGCTGGAACTTTCGAATTTCTGGATGTGGAAGAGTTTTTGAACATGAACTGGCAGCAACAAGAAAACTATCTTATCGATGAGTTTCTTGTTCTCTCATTCTTGAATGATGAAGGTCTTATCGTAGATGATGAAATAGCCGAAGGGCCTTTCTCCAACCCTCATGTATACATCTTCCGTCCAGGACCATATGATGCACCAATCCTCGCAGATGAAGATGCCATGGAGATCTGCTTTATGCTTTTTCAACTGAGTTTCTTGTCGGGGTCAAAAGAAAACCTCTTCTTACAATCCTGCAAGCTGCAAAGCAGAAAGAGATCCCGAGAAGATGATGATGATGATTCATCATTAGGAGGATTTCAAGCTATCCCAAATGGTATAATGACCAGATGAGCAACTGGGTAGCTATCATCAGAAGTAGTAGAGCACAATAGCTTCTGGCTCTAGCTCTTCTGCTTCGATGTTGGATAGCATTCAAGTACTTGTCCTGGTTAAATAGATCTTCTCTTTTGTAACCATAGTGATTAGTATGTACCAGAAAGATTAGCTAAGCATGAGTATGTAATTGACTGAATGTAACAGAGTTTGAATCAATTAATGAAAAAGACTCATTTTATTGCTTTACTTTCAGTATTATCAATTTTACCTAGTAATTGTAAAGTGAAAGACATGATATCACTTAAAACAATAAACTAACATACTCATCAGTACTACTGATCACTATCAGTACTTATCAAACAAACTCTTTCTTTTCTCTGTTCAATCATACTTTGCCTAAGAACAAATGACTAAACCCAAAATCATAAACTGTCTGAGACAAGAAAATTATTTTAACCATCAGAGATTAAAATAAAGTAACCTCGGCGTATTTCACACAAAACATCAGTGTTTACCATTTGTCCTTCTTTGTCAATAAACTCTTTTCTCAATCTGTACAGTTGTGAAAATATGTGTGTGTAGTAGCAGAGTTTACCGAAATCAGTATTGAGACCATCTCAAGGTGCATAAAATCCACAATCTAAAGTAGTAAAAACTGGTTGCCTAAACTCTCATGTATAACATAAAATCTGATTTTATATCTAAACTCTGTATTACTGATATCCTTTCATTTGGATATGTCTTTTATTTTTCACCCCCTTTATTAATTTTTTTTTTTTTTTTAATATATATTTTTTTTTTTATTTTTCCAGTAATCAGTGGTTGGCACTAGTCACCAAAAATCAAAGATTTTAGCCCTTATTTCATACAATAAGTTCCTGGATCGTCCTAGGCACAACATGATCTCAAAGGAATTTGTGCTCTGTTTGGCATCTTTTGAATTTGAGGGTGAATTATTTGAAATTAATAATCAGAGTTTAGACTTTTCATCAGTAAATGTAATTAACTTATGAGAGAAAATGCAAACAGCTAATACAGACTCAGTGTATAGGATCAATAAACTAAGAGATGCTATAAATATTGAGACAGTATCATGCTGTGTTAGCTTACTGCACATTTTTGAGATCAGAGTCTATACAACTCTTAAGGATTCACAGGTACTTACTGAGAATTATGCTTCATACAAATTTCTTCATTGGTCCTTATGTTCCAGACAAAATTACAATCAGAGAATAGCATTAATCTGTAACATTCAAAGTATGACCAACAGTTTATGACTAACAGAGACTAACATCAGAATTTAACCAACAGAGTTTATCACACTGGTACTCATAACAGTTAACACATGCAAGAAATCATGAGCAACAAGAATTAAACATGTATAAATTTTGAGTCTAACCCGTATCTCTAGTCAGAACCAGAGATCATTCCAAGTTCATTTACCAATCTTGTAAAAGTAGCTTCACTCAAAGGTTTGGTGAAGATATCTGCAAGTTGTTGGTCTGTAGACACAAAATGAAGCTCAATATTCCCTTCTTCCACATGTTCTCTGATAAAATGATATCTTATGCTGATGTGCTTGGTCATGGAATGCTGTAATGGATTTCCTGTCATAGCAATAGCACTTTGGTTATCACAGAAAATAGGAATTTTAGAGTACCTTAACCCATAATCCAGCAATTGATTCTTCATCCATAAAATCTGTGCACAACAGCTACCAGCTGCTATATACTCTGCTTCAGCTGTGGATGTGGAAATTGACTTCTGTTTCTTGCTATACCAAGAAACTAATCTGTCACCTAAAAATTGACAGCTTCCACTTGTACTTTTTCTGTCTATCTTACAGCCTGCAAAATCTGCATCAGAGTAACCAATCAACTTAAACTCTGATTCTCTAGGATACCACAAACCCAAGGTTATGGTGCCTTTGAGATATTTGAAAATCCTTTTTACAGCTGTTAGATGAGGCTCTCTAGGATCTGCTTGAAATCTTGCACAAAGACATGTTGCATACATGATATCAGGTCTACTTGCTGTAAGATACAGTAAAGACCCTATCATTCCTCTGTAGTTTGTCATATCTACTGAGGCTCCTGTGTCTTTGTCTAGCTTTGTTGCAGTAGCCATGGGAGTAGTAGCAGATGAACTATCAAGCATACCAAATTTCTTGAGAAGATTTCTGGTATATTTTGCTTGATTTATGAAAATACCATCATCTGTTTGCTTGACCTGTAAGCCTAGAAAATAACTAAGCTCTCCCATCATGCTCATTTGATACCTGGATTGCATAAGCTTTGCAAACTTCTTACAAAGTTTGTCATTAGTAGATCCAAAAATAATATCATCTACATAAATTTGAACTAACAGCAAATTATCACCAGAATTGAAATAAAACAAAGTTTTATCAATTGTACCTCTTGTGAACCCACTTTCTAAAAGAAATTGAGCAAGAGTTTCATACCATGCTCTTGGTGCTTGCTTTAGTCCATATAATGCCTTGTCAAGCCTGTAGACATAATCTGGATGCTTGGGATCTATAAATCCTGGTGGTTGTTCAACAAATACCTCTTCTTCAAGCTTCCCATTGAGAAAAGCACTTTTCACATCCATCTGAAAGACTTTAAACTTCTTGTGTGCAGCATAGGCCAGAAACATCCTTATGGCCTCCAGTCTTGCAACTGGAGCAAAGGTTTCATCATAGTCAATTCCTTCCTGTTGTGAATAACCTTTTGCCACAAGTCTAGCCTTATTCCTTGTAATCACACCATCACTGTCAGTCTTGTTTCTGAAAACCCACTTTGTACCTACAATTGATCTGTTCTTTGGTCTAGGTACAAGTGTCCAGACTTCATTTCTTTCAAATTCATTTAACTCTTCTTGCATTGCTGTAATCCAATTAGCATCTTGAAGAGCTTCCTCCACTTTCTTTGGTTCAGTTTGAGACAAGAAAGCATGATACAGACACTCATTATTTGTTGCACTTCTGGTTCTTACACCAGCATCAGGATCTCCAATTATGAGATCAGGTGTGTGTGCCTGTGTCCACTTTCTTGCTGATGGTAAGTGGTTTCTTGCATCATTGTTGGATCCTCCCCCTTGATCCATGCTCTCCTGATTCATATGTTGACTTTCTACATTCTCTGAGGCTCCCCCTGAATTTGATGACTCAGAGTTTGAATTGTCAGAGTTTGAATCAGTTTCCTCAATTTGAGAATTATCAGTTTCTCCAGTATTTACCAGTAGAGGTTCAGAGTATGCTTCGTCAGAGTTTGTCAACCCTGCTTCATCAGAGTTTATATCATCAGAGAGTAGATCTTCATTTTCAAAACGTAGTTGATCATATCCATCCTTGTCTACAAGTCCAATTATTTTCTTGTCATCAAATGACACATGTATGGATTCCATGATCACTTTAGTTCTTAGATTGTAAACTCTGAATGCTTTTGTTGACAGTGGATAGCCAACAAAAATTCCTTCATCAGCTTTTAACTCGAACTTTGTCAACTGTTCAGGATGAGTCTTCAACACAAAGCATTTGCATCCAAATATATGAAAATATTTCAAATTTGGCTTCTTATTTTTCACCATCTCATATGGTGTTTTCCCATGCTTGTTGATCAATGTAGCATTTTGAGTAAAACAAGCAGTTTGAACAGCTTCTGCCCAGAAATAAGTTGGTAATTTTGCTTCTTCAAGCATAGTTCTGGCTGCTTCAATTAAAGTTCTGTTCTTTCTTTCAACTACACCATTTTGCTGTGGAGTGCCAGGTGCAGAAAATTCTTGTTTCACCCCTCTTTCCTTGCAGAAAGCTTCCATGAATGAATTTCTGAATTCAGTTCCATTATCACTCCTTATTATTTTGACTTTGTGCTGTGATCCTTTGTCCAGTAGATTTACATGATCCATTAGAATTTGAGCAGTTTCATCCTTCTTTGACAAGAAATACACCCATGTATATCTAGTATATTCATCAACAATTACTAGAGCATATTTCTTTCTGCCCATTGACATTATATTCACTGGTCCAAAAAGATCAACATGTAGAAGATGATAAGGTTCCACTACTGAAGATTCAGTTTTGCTCTTGAAAGATGACTTCCTTTGTTTGGCCTTTTGACAGGAATCACATAGGCCATTTAGACTGAGTGTTGATTTTGGGAGTCCTCTTACAAGATCCTTTCTTATCAGCTCATTAATGTTGTTCAAATTGAGATGAGAGAGCTTTTTATGCCAATTCCAACTCTCTTCATTTGACATTCTTGCAGTCAGACACACTGTTTTTCCATCAGAGTTTGTTACCAAACTTGCTTCATAAATATTGTTGCGCCTGTGTCCAACTAGAACAACTTTTCCAGTAGATTTACTGATAACTTCACAGTATTCACTATGAAAATCTACATGGTTTCCTCTGTCACAGATTTGACTCACAGATAACAGATTGTGCTTGAGTCCTGAGACTAGAGCTACATTAGTGATGATGACACCTCCAAGATTAATGTTGCCATATCCCAGAGTATGTCCTACGTTGCCATCTCCATAGGAAACTTTTGGGCCATCCTTCTCCACAAAGTCTGATAGCAGGGCTTTATTTCCAGTCATATGTCCTGAGCATCCACTGTCCAAGATAAGTGTGCTCTCTATTATACCCTGCAATCACAAACAAACACTAAGTGTTAGTTTTAAGGATCCAGACTTGCTTGGACCCTTTGCCTTTCTTAACAGTGTTAGCTTTTGCAGCGGAATCAACTTTCTCAGAGTTTAAACTAACATTGTCAGATTTTACACTAGCAGAGTTTGCTCTAACCCACTTCAAGTTGGGTTTTAGCTCATAGTAATTATGATAAATTGCATGATAACTCTTACATGTGTAAATAGAATGCCAAGTGCTCCCACAATGTTTGCATAAGGTCTGTGGTTTTACTCTAACATAATCATTCTTTACTTCTGAAGTAGAAGTTAAAGAATTAATATGCTTGTTCTTAGTGCAAAATCTAGCAAGATGATTAGAACTACCACAACTGTAACATGTTTTCCTTAAAGCACCAGCATTAGGCAAATGATTATTTCTATTGTTTATGCCTATTTTTCCATTCCTATTTCTCTTGGACCCTTTAGGTTTCATGGCAGACTTAACCTCTTTGAGCTTATGTTTAAACTGTTTTCCTGTCATTAAACCAACATTAACCTGTTTCTCACAGACTCTTATTGGTTCTTTAACAGCTTCTATCTCAACAGGCTCCTCTGTTTTAGATTCAGTATCTACTTGTTCAACACAAGTTTCAACTGGCTCCATAACAGTTTCTTTCACAACTGCAGATTTTAACTTTCCAGATTCAGGAACAAATGTTACAGGAGTTGAATATGAACTTGTGAAAGCTCTAAACTTAATTTTATCTTGAAACCTAAGTTCATCTTCCTCACTGTATCCTAAACCTACAGCATCTGTTTGAAAAACTTGATGTGTATCTCTGCCAGAATTAGTCCAAGTTCTAATTATTTTTCTTTCCTTCTCTAAATCAGATTCTAGTTGCCTATACCTTTTAAGCAACTCCTGTTCCACATAAACAGCATCATCTCTTTCTTTTTGAGTCTTCTTCATATTCTCAAGTTCTCTTTCAAGAAACTTGTTTCTTTCTTTAAGACTAAGATTCTCAGATTTAATCCTTTCATTCTCTAAAGTCTGATCCCTATAACTAACATGTATGTTCTTAAGATAAATTCTTAATTCAGAAATATTATCAGTATCATACGCATAAGTAGTTAGGGGTACCTTATTTTCTGATGATTCAGTCTCATCTTTGACAGTTGCCATAAGAGCATAATTTTCTCCATCATCAGAATCTGAAGTATCTGCCCAGTCTTTGCCTTTAGAGACGAGTGCTTTTCCAGTTTTTCCTTTCTTGCACTCTGGAGCATAGTGACCCATCTCTTTGCACTTGTAGCACTGGATCTCAGATTTGTCCTTCTTTCCAGACTTGGTATCTTTTCCATCAGACTTTCTGAAATTCTTCTTCTCAGAATTTGAATCTCTCCTTGAGAATCTCTTTCCTTTCTTGGAGTTCTTGAATCCCATCTTCTTGAAGGTCTTCACCATCAATGCCGCCATTTGCATCAACCGTTCTTCATCATCCTCAGAGTCAGAAGCTTCATCAGAGTTTGAGTCATCATCAGAGTTTGATGACTCACTTTCAGATTTAATGACTAAAGCCTTTCCCTTGGCTTTCTTCTTTGATGATTCCTTCTTTTCAATGGGCTTCTCCTCAACTTTGAGAGCAACAGATTTTGTCTTCTTGCTTGATCTTCTGTTTCTTTGATCTATCTCAAGTTCGTGAGTCTTTAACAAGCCATAAATCTCATCAAGATCTGTATCATCAAGATCATAATTATCTCTGATTGAGGTCGTCTTCAGATCCCATTTTTCAGGTAGAGATAAGAGAAACTTGAGATTTGACTCTTCAAGATTATATTCTTTGTCAACCAGAGACAGATCATTCAGTAATTTACAAAACCTGTCATAAGTCTCAGTCAAGGTTTCATTAGATCTTGAATCAAAGTGCTCATACTCCTGTGTGAGTATTGTCTTCCTGTTCTTCTTTATAGCAGTGGTTCCTTGACACCTTACTTCCAAAGCATCCCAGATTTCCTTTGCCGTTTTGCAGCCAATTACTCTGTTAGACATAACATTATCTAAAGCACTGTGGAGTAGATGTCTAACCTTTGCATCCTTTGCAATTGATGAGATGTCTTCAGGAGTATAATCTTTCTTTTCCTTTGGAATCAGTGTCTGTTCTTTATCACCAACAGCAGGAGATAATTTAGTTGGCTTATGAGGACCATTATTGATTCTGTCAAGATATTCTGGATCTGTAGCCTCCAGAAACATGGTCATCTTCACCTTCCATATCGGATACTCTATTGGCCTGAGCATTGGAACCCTGATAGTTTCATATCGACTCACAGAATTTGGCTTAACCTGTTCAGCCGCAGGAGGAACTTGATTTTGATTTTCTTCAGACATGATTATTACTGTGTTTTAATCGTAAAACTGTATATATTAAACAGCCTTGGCTCTGATACCAATTGTTAGGCCGAATACACAATATAATCAAGTATGTATGAGAATAACAATAATTAATAACACTGTTTATGAATCAATAAAACTGTAATCTTATTAACAGCTTCTCTCTTTATGATGTTAATGAATCATAAAGAGCTTCTAGGTTACAAGAATAATATCTCAATGATCGTGTCCCTTCTAGGGATAACCTATCTGTGTTTATATAGTACACAGCTACATACAATCCTTCTCTAATTGATATTCCTAAAAGTTAGCTATACAATTCATATCAATTAAGGATTGCTTCTTATCTTCTATCCTGTTTCCTTAGCTGTATCAATATATTCTGCTTATTTCCATCTTCAGAATGTATTGCTTCTAGAATCTTCAATTCTGCACCGACAGCTAATTCAACTATCACCTTGTCAGACTTTAAATAAACTCTGACTAGCTTCCTTTAAACTCTTTACCCTATTGATAGGTGGATTTCATGTCCACTCTTTACCTTCTGTTTTGACTGAAAACGTTTGCAAGTTCTCGAGTTTCGTTGCCAAGTATTGTGTTTTTATGTAATCTGTGTAGGTTGTGTCGTTGAAGGCATTTTGGGCTAAAGCAATGTGGTGGTGGTGTGAAATTTACCTAAGTCGATGCAAGTAAACAAGTTATCTTGGTAACAAGTCAAGTGGTTAGCTTTGTGAGTTGTCCAGGAGAATAGAGGCGCTGCTGCGCATGGTTTCAGGGGCTACTGCGCGGTCAAGGCTTTTCCAGGGAGTTCCAGGCGCTCCTGCGCGATTAGGGGCGCAGCTGCGCGAGGGACGTGCGGAAGGGAGGCGCTCCTGCTCCGTGGGAGGCGCTTTAGCGTGGCCAAGGTTTTTTTTCCAGGAGGTTTCATGCGCTCCTGCGCGGGGATGAGGCGCAGCTGCGCGAGGGGTCTGCGGATGTGCAGGCGCTATAGCGCGGAAAGTCTGTCCAGGAGTTGAGGCGCGCTCCTGCGCGGTTCGTGCGCGCTGCTGCGCGGAAGTCGGCCGAGGGATGTGCGAGAGCAGTGCGTGGTTTGGGCTGAAGGTTTCGGGTCTAGTTTTGAGGCCCATGTAATTTAGGGCATTTTCATGTTTATGCTGAAAAATCAAGAGATACTAAGGGGACTACTAGCAGTAATATTTATTTTTTCTTCTTCCTATCAACATTTAGCTAAGACAATTTTAATTTTATTATTATCATTCAAAACAATTTAGAGGGTGGATCTTCAAGCTAGTGACAAGCAAGGAGGCCTAATCTATTTTGGATCATTTTGTATTCTTCTTCACATTTTGGGGATTTATTTCTAACCCTATTTCTCTTCTATTATTATTTGTTTTCTAGAACCATGTTTTCTCTAGAACCCATGATGGTGAAAGGTTCAATTATGAACTAATCATTATCATGGGGTTCTAATGGATTTGTTTACGTAATTATTGTGTTTGACCTGTAATTGATTATTGGGTGATTTAATTGCGATAATCTAGTATGGTTGATTTAATTGATAGATGTGTAGCTAGCATCTAATTTATTGATCCTTGATGAATGCGAAAGTGGATTCTAGGATTGAGATTTTGCCATACTAGCATGGATTCATGAATTAATTTGATGTTCATGATTAGTGATATGATATGACCAATATATATTGCTCCATGTAATTATAGAGATAACTTGTGCTTAACCCGATTGTGTTTCCAGATTGTATAGACATATATGATTTGAATATAATTTGGTGTCCTCTTGATTTCTATCTTTTGTGGATATTAAGTGGTTTGATACGAGTGTACTGAAAGGTAGCTCGTATTATTGTCGTGTTATCTGATTAATTATCCTGTTTATCACCTGTGTCGATTTAATGTGTCAGCCTTTAGTGAAATATTCAATGAAATTGGAATCCCATGTTTCTCATATATAAGAACTCTTTATTGATAATTCAGTCTTGCTTAGTTAATTAAATTAGTTTAATTCAAAACTCCATTTGATACTTGGTCAAGCATTAAGAAGTAACCATACACTGCTGCATAAGTACTAAATTTGGCATTTACACCTAGTCTCTGCGGAACGAATCTTACTTATCACTTGCTATTTGTGATTGCGTATACTTGCGTGTTTACGAGTCAACAAGTTTTTGGCGCCGCTGCCGGGGACTTCGGTGTTATTTGTAGTTTATATGCTTGTCAGCAGTGGTCGTTATAGATGACTGACTTGATTCGTGTTACTTACATATTTGGTGTCTTTCTGGCCGCCTTCTTACAGGTATTTGAACGTGCATGCGAACACGATCTCAAACTAAAGCGGAACTAGAAAGAAAGAAAGAGATAGAATTACTAGAAGGAGAAGTTGGACCGGTTGTTACAATGGGAGATGCTAATCTGAATCAAGAGGAAGTGCCTAAAGCACTCATGGACTATTCGCAGCCAAGGATAAATGACATTCAGTCAAGTATCATCAGGCCTGCAATTTCTGCGAATACATTCGAGATCAAGCCGGGCACTATCCAGATGGTGCAGAATACAGTGCAGTTTGGGGGTGGTGCAACTGAGGACCCTAATATGCACATCCGGAATTTTATTGAAATCTGTGACACCTTCAAATTCAATGGTGTTTCAGATGATGCTGTGAAGCTGAGACTCTTTCCCTTTTCTTTGAGGGACAAAGCTAAAGGCTGGCTACATTCTCTACCAGCCGGATCAATCACTACTTGGGAAGAGCTTGCGCAAAAATTTCTCTCCAAATTCTTTCCTATGGCAAAAACAGCTGCCATTAGGAATGCTATTACTCAGTTTACTCAGGCACAGGGTGAGTCGTTGTGTGAGGCTTGGGAACGTTATAAGGAGATGCTCAGAAAATGCCCCCATCACGGTATGCCCGATTGGATGGTCATAAACTGTTTCTATAATGGACTGGGAGGTCAATCTAGGCCTATGGTAGACGCTGCTTCTGGCGGAGCATTGTGGGCTAAAAGCTACGAGGAAGCTTATAATCTGATTGAAATGATGGCTGCAAATGAGTATCAAAATCCTTCGCAAAGATTGCAGCAAAACAAAGTAGCAGGAGTTCTTCAAGTTGATACCGCTACTGCTCTGTCGGCTCAGTTAGAAGCTCTAAGCATGAAGGTGGATTCTTTGGCTAATCTTGGGATGCAACAGGTAGCTAGCATCTGTGAGCTATGTGCAGGGGGGCATGACACTCGTCAATGTGCCATATCTAATGAGTCAGCACAGTTCGTCAGCAACTTTCAAAGGCCACAAGTCCCAATTCCTAACGCTTATCATCCAAACAACAGGAATCATCCTAACTTTAGCTGGGGGAACAGTCAGAATAATCAGCAGTTTGGGGGTAGACAACCCAACCCTTCAGGAATGCAGCAGCAGTATGCTCCGAGGCAGCAATACCAACCACCAGGATTTCAACAATCTTATGGGAACTCTGGTCAGACATCCAATGAGAAATCTGAAATGGAGGAGATGAGGTTAATGATAAAAACCTTAACAGTTTCTCAAAAGAACTTGGAAAACCAGGTGGGACAGCTTGCCAGTGCCCTACTCAATAGGCCTCAAGGAGTGCTACCTAGCAACACAGAACCGAATCCAGGAAAGAAGGATGGCAAGGAGCAGGTACAAGCTATTACCCTACGGTCAGGAAGGGTCACAGAGGGAGCAGGAGTTGAGCAGAATTCAGAACAGGAAAAGCAAGAGGAAGTTGCGGAAAAGGAAAAACAGCCAATCCCTCAACCAGCTAAGCAGTCAATTCCTGCAGAGGCTAATCCTCCAGTCTATCCGCCTCCACCGTTCCCTCAAAGGATGCAAAAACAGAAATTGGATCAGAAATTTGGCAAATTTTTGGAGGTATTCAAGAAGTTGCATATTAACATTCCATTTGCTGAGGCTTTGGAACAAATGCCAAGCTATGCCAAATTTATGAAGGGAATTCTCTCGAAGAAGTTAAGGCTAGCTGATTTTGAGACGGTTGCATTGACGGAGGAATGTAGTGCAATCTTGCAACAAAAACTACCTCCAAAGCTTAAGGATCCAGGAAGCTTCACTATTCCCTGCACTATTGGAAATGTGTCGTTCAACAAATGCTTGTGTGATCTTGGTGCAAGCATTAATCTGATGCCACTCTCAGTCTTCTTGACACTTGGACTTCCCGACCCAAAACCGACCAGTATTTCCTTGCAGCTAGCTGACAGGTCGGTTACATATCCTCGTGGCATAGTGGAAGACGTCTTAGTCAAAGTGGACAAACTCATTTTTCCCGCTGACTTTGTCATCTTGGATTTCGAGGAAGACAAGAACATCCCTATTATCTTGGGACGGCCATTCTTGGCCACTGGCAAAACCTTGATTGATGTTCAGAAAGGGGAGCTGACTATGAGAGTGCATGATCAAAACGTCACCTTCAACGTGTTTAAAGCCATGCAACTTCCAACTGAAGAGGAAGAGTGTTTCAGACTTGACATGGTTAAATCATTGCAACATGAGGAAAGGCAGCAGTGGTCGAACGCAGATGCCTTAGTAAGTACTTTACAAGGGGATTCGGATTCTGAAGACGAAGAAATTTCAGAGTGTGTTAAATTGTTGAATGCTAATCCCTACCAAAGGAAATTCAATGCTCCACCGGAATCTCTTGGCTTAGATGAGCTTCAAAAATCACAAATTCGTCTAAAGCCATCTATTGAGGAAGCTCCTGAACTTGAACTTAAGCCACTGCCGGACCATTTAAGGTATGCTTTTCTTGGTGATGCATCTACATTACCTGTGATTATTGCATCTAACCTGTCAGGTAGCGAGGAAGAAAAACTCTTGCGGATTTTGAGGGAGTTCAAGTCAGCTATAGGGTGGACAATTGCAGACATAAAGGGCATCAGCCCCTCTTACTGTATGCACAAAATTCCAATGGAGGAAGGGAGCAAACCTTCAGTGGAACATCAGAGGAGGCTGAATCCCATCATGAAAGAGGTTGTCAAGAAGGAGATTCTGAAGTGGCTGGATGCAGGCATCATTTATCCAATCTCGGATAGCTCTTGGGTGAGCCCGGTGCAGTGTGTACCAAAGAAGGGGGGCATGACAGTGGTAGCTAATGAGAAGAATGAGCTCATTCCAACTCGGACAGTCACAGGTTGGAGAGTTTGTATGGACTATAGAAAATTGAACAAAGCTACTAGGAAGGATCATTTCCCTCTGCCATTCATTGATCAGATGCTAGACAGGCTAGCTGGTCATGAGTACTATTGTTTACTGGATGGGTATTCGGGTTACAATCAGATTGCTATAGCTCCTGAAGATCAGGAGAAGACTACCTTTACATGTCCATTTGGAACTTTTGCGTTCCGACGTGTGTCATTCGGACTATGTGGTGCTTCAGCTACTTTTCAAAGATGCATGATGGCCATTTTTTCTGATATGATTGGCATTAATGTCGAAGTGTTCATGGATGACTTCTCAGTCTTTGGGTCGTCTTATGACGAGTGCTTGCACAACTTGAGCATGGTGTTGAAGCGATGTGTTGAAACGAATTTAGTGCTCAACTGGGAGAATTGCCACTTCATGGTACAGGAAGGCATCATTCTTGGTCACAAGGTGTCTAGAAAGGGTTTAGAAGTGGACAAGGCCAAGCTGGAGACAATCGAAAAACTTCCTCCTCCTATTTCTGTCAAAGGAGTTCGCAGTTTTCTGGGGCACGCTGGGTTCTATAGGCGTTTTATAAAGGACTTCTCTAAAATCACAAAGCCACTCTGCAGTCTATTAGAGAAGGACACTCCTTTCAAATTCACTGATGAGTGTTTGCAGGCATTCGAGCACTTGAAGAAGAAGCTTACAACTACTCCAGTTATCACAGCTCCTAACTGGAATGAACCGTTTGAGATGATGTGTGATGCAAGTGATTTCGCAGTGGGCGTGGTGTTGGGGCAAAGGAAGATAAACGTGTTTCATGTGGTTTACTATGCTAGTAAAACCCTCAGTGATGCCCAACTAAATTACACCACCACTGAAAAAGAGCTTCTTGCAGTGGTGTATGGATTCGAGAAGTTCAGGTCTTACTTGCTTGGTGCGAAGGTCACAGTCTACACAGACCATGCAGCTCTCAGATTTCTTCTGGCTAAAAAGGATGCTAAACCCCGACTGATTCGTTGGGTACTCTTACTTCAGGAGTTTGAGCTTGAAATCAAGGACAGAAAAGGAACGGAAAATCAAGTAGCTGATCATCTCTCAAGATTGGAGCAAGGTGAAGAAGGCAGAAAGGATGAGACCTTAATAAGTGAGCACTTTCCAGACGAGCAGTTATTTCAAGTACAAGGGGAAGTACCGTGGTTTGCTGATTTTGTGAACTATCTGGTGAGCAACATCATCCCAGCTGAGTTTTCTTACGCTCAGAAAAAGAAATTTCTTCATGATGTCAAGTGGTATCGTTGGGATGAGCCCTATCTATTCAAGCAAGGGCCGGATCAGCTTCTCAGAAGGTGTATTCCTTACAGTGAGACAGAGGGTATTCTACGAGATTGCCATGACACCGTCTATGGTGGTCATTATGCTGGAGATAAGACAGCTGCTCGTGTGCTTCAGGCAGGATTTTTCTGGCCAACTCTGTTTAAAGATGCACATCAGTTCGTGCTGCGATGTGACCGATGCCAAAGAGTTGGCAATATTTCTAGAAGGAACGAATCTTACTTATCACTTGCTATTTGTGATTGCGTATACTTGCGTGTTTACGAGTCAACAAGTTTTTAGTATGCTTGAAGTGGAGATTTTTGACGTGTGGGGTATCGACTTCATGGGACCTTTTGTGTCATCGTTCAACAATCAATACATCCTGTTGGCTGTGGATTATGTGTCCAAATGGGTAGAGGTGAAAGCCCTACCAACAAATGATGCAAAGGTAGTGCTTAATTTCCTTCATAAGCAGATCTTCACTCGTTTTGGGACCCCTCGTGCTATTATCAGTGATGAAGGAACTCATTTTTGCAATCGCCAGTTCACGGCGTTACTAGCCAAGTATCGAGTAACTCACCGCGTTGCAACAGCCTATCATCCTCAGACAAATGGTCAAGCCGAGGTTTCTAATCGAGAAATCAAAAGAATCTTGGAAAAGGTAGTGAATCCTTCAAGGAAGGATTGGTCCATGAAATTAGATGAAGCAGCATGGGCCTACAGGACAGCGTATAAAACTCCACTGGGAATGTCCCCGTTTCAGCTTGTTTACGGGAAAGCATGTCATCTACCCGCGGAACTAGAACATAAGGCTTATTGGGCATTGAAGAAGTTAAATCTTGACATGGCAGCTGCTGGTGAAAAGAGGATGCTGCAATTGAATGAACTGGATGAGTTTCGTTTTCAAGCTTACGAGAACTCAAAAATGTACAAAGAGAAAGTGAAGAAATGGCATGACAGGAAATTAGTGCCCAAAACCTTTGAACCAGGTCAATTAGTTCTTCTATTCAATTCCCGGCTCAGACTTTTTCCGGGTAAACTCAAGTCAAGGTGGTCAGGGCCTTTCACCGTTAAAGCTGTGTATCCGCATGGAGCGGTAGAAATTTTCGAGAAGTCACAAGATCGAGCATTCAAGGTTAACGGTCAAAGGTTGAAACATTATTTCGGAGGTACGGTTAATCGTGAGAAAATGTTAGCGGTTCTTGAGTCGACATAGCTGGAAACTTCAAGTCAAGCTAGTGACGTTAAAGAAGCGCTTCGTGGGAGGCAACCCACGCGTTCGGGTGTTGTTCGGATATTTCTAAAAAAAAAAAAAAGAAAAAAAAAAAAAAAAAAAAAAAAAAAAAAAAAAATAGAAAATAGAAAAAAATTCAGGGGCTCCCACGCGCTCCAGCGCGTGTAAAAGGCGCAGCTGCACCTTCAACTCCCTGCCCAGCCATGCTCGATTAAAACACAAAACACACCCCCCCATTTTCATTTTATATCCTCTTATTCTCCTAAATCCCTAAATTCCTCTCATCCCCATCTCCCCATTTCCTAAACCTATCAAGCTAAACCCTCCCAATTCCAAATCATCTCATATCCTACCTAATAGTTATTCACCCATCTATACATACACCTATACACACAAACCCAAACCCCCAATTCAATGTTGCCCAACTTAATTCTAATTTGAAGGCTTCAAAACTCAAGCTTGGTGGAGTCTACTTGCAAGTTCACCTATCGGATTGGGTATATCATTCTTCACTCTTATTTATTTATGAATTGAGCTCTTGTAAATTGTGGAGAATTTGTGGATTGGTAGTTTTTGGGGAATTTTGCTTGGTTAATGATTTCTAGTGGATATTAGTGAAATTGTATTTGTGGGTATTGTTGTTATGGCTCCTAAGAGGGTACGGATTGTGAGTAGTAGTAGTTCGGAGGAAGAGGGGGATGTGGATTATGATGTGGACAAATTTGTATCTAAGGCGGCTCTAGTGGAGTTTGATAATTTATCGACAAAAGGAGTGGTCAAGGAACGGGGGTTCGCCCCTTCGGCCGCGGATGGGGAATTGGCAGCTATGGTTACGGAGTTAGGGTGGTCGGCGTTTTGTAACACACCTTTGGCGGTTCCATTAAGTGTAGTACGGGAGTTCTATGCAAATGCCAAGATGCAGAAAAATGGGATCACTATAGTGAGGGGCCGGACAGTGACTTACAAACCTGGGTCTATACGCCGCATTTTGGACCAGCGAGCGAAGCCTAGAGGTGCGGAGGATTGGGTGCAGAAGACACGGGATGACGTAGACTTAGACGCTATTGTAGCAGGGATGTGTATACCGGGCACGGTTTGGAAGTGCAAGGCCGGTACGACTACGAAGCGGACTTTTCCTGCAGCTGCATTGACCAGGTATGCTCGAGCTTGGTTCCATTTTATGTGTGCCCGCATAATGCCGACTTCGCATGTCACTGCGGTTACGGTTGACCGTGCTATCATTTTGTGGGGTATTCTGAACGGAAAGTACATTGATCTCGGGTATTTAGTATATCAGAACATCATGAAATTCTTAGGTGGTACTACTACGGGTGGGATTCCCCATGCTGTGATTGTTGCTGAGTTATGTTCTCATGTTGGTGTTCGCTGGAATAATGATGAGTTTTTGCACAGGCCGATTGGTGATATTGATCACCAGGCGATTCAGAGGTTGGTGGAGTGGCCGGGCGGCACTCCCCACCCTAGAGGCCGTGGTTATGTTGTTCTTGCTGAGGGAAGTGGTAATCCGTCACAGGTGGAGAGAGTACCTCGGTCGGCAGACAGAGCAGGCCCTTCACATACACAGCCGAGCCAGTCGAGTCAGGGCAATGTGGTTTTCAGTGATGCTCAGTTCAGGCGCATGATGAGGCGTTATGATACTACACATGCCATGATACATCGATTCGCTACGGACTTGACTCAGTCCTTGGATGGCGTGTACCAGCAGCAAGGTGTTCAGGTCACATGGCCCACCTTTGGAGCGCACCATGTCTATCCACCACCAGACACACCACCCGAGGAGGGTGGAGATGCTGACAGCTAGGGGAGTTCTCTTGTACCCTGTAATTTACCTTCAATGAGGACATTGTATTTAATAAGTTTGGGGGTGATTGTAGGGTATTAAGAGTCATTGCATTGCATATAGTTGCATTTTCGTGATAGTTCATATAAGTAATTGTGCATTTAGTTTGGCCATGCCATGTAGTTGCATTTAGGATGCCATGACATATAGATTATTTAGGTTGTATAATCATTTTGTCCTTGCACGTTCATGCATATCACATGATTCCACATTAGTGTCCGTTTCTGGCTTGATAGGTCGATACGTAAGTGAGTGTGATGACAATGAATAGAGGGTTGATTTTAAGTTCCTACGAAATTGACTTGCGTGTGTCGGGAACACAATCTTTTCACGGTCTCACAGTTTGCTCTAGGGCTAGATTGAGTCATACCTGGTTTGGTTGTTAGGATTTAATCACTTATTTATATTTAGAAGGTTTTCTAGTCTCTTGAAATTGAAAGAAGCACTCAAGTCTAAGTTTGGGGGAAAACAGGGACTTCATGCTAGTTGTCAATAAAGGCTAGGCGTCAATTGGCTAGTAGCCGGCTCATTGAAAAGATGAGTAGTCTAGGGTGGGATGAGAAAAAAGCAAAGCGCACTCATTCCGAAATAAAAAAAAAAAAAAAAAAAAAAAAAAAAAAGAAGAAAAAAAAAAAAATAAAGAAAAAAAAAAGTGTTTTGTTAGTTGTTTATGCAAAATTGATCAGGTTGAGCTCTTTAATACTCGAGCAATTAAGTTCTAGGGGACTTTGTGCCTAGTGACCTAAGATTTTTCCGATCTGGGATCCACTAACCTAAAGCTCGCTACATGGGTATTATTGTATAAGCCTTTTGGGGTCTCAACCATTGCACGGTCAAATCAGCATACGTATTGTGGTTAGTAGGATGCGTTGGAATAAAAGTATGTATTCCTGTCAAACTCAAGTGGATATTGAGGTGTCTTTAAGTGGGTTCTTGTGGCTAGAGTTCATTCTGTTTATAAACATGTGATTGTTTTGGCGAGAAATTGGTTATGCCCTTGATCTAGTTACGAGAGTATATCTTGTGAGAATTGCACACACCACGTACCGGGCACGTGTTGTTAGTATACGGGAATTTAGTCGAGCTCTGTTTGGAGTTGTTGCATTTGTTGAGGCGTTGCTTGTTGAGTGGTTTCGGATCATTTGTGTGGGATCATTGCATTAGGTCACGTTCGCATTATCATGTCATTTAGTTATTATTTGCATTCATTCATCATTTAGGAGGAGTTCGCATTGCTTGAGGACAAGCAACGGGTTAAGTTTGGGGGTTTGATAGGTGGATTTCATGTCCACTCTTTACCTTCTGTTTTGACTGAAAACGTTTGCAAGTTCTCGAGTTTCGTTGCCAAGTATTGTGTTTTTATGTAATCTGTGTAGGTTGTGTCGTTGAAGGCATTTTGGGCTAAAGCAATGTGGTGGTGGTGTGAAATTTACCTAAGTCGATGCAAGTAAACAAGTTATCTTGGTAACAAGTCAAGTGGTTAGCTTTGTGAGTTGTCCAGGAGAATAGAGGCGCTGCTGCGCATGGTTTCAGGGGCTACTGCGCGGTCAAGGCTTTTCCAGGGAGTTCCAGGCGCTCCTGCGCGATTAGGGGCGCAGCTGCGCGAGGGACGTGCGGAAGGGAGGCGCTCCTGCTCCGTGGGAGGCGCTTTAGCGTGGCCAAGGTTTTTTTTCCAGGAGGTTTCATGCGCTCCTGCGCGGGGATGAGGCGCAGCTGCGCGAGGGGTCTGCGGATGTGCAGGCGCTATAGCGCGGAAAGTCTGTCCAGGAGTTGAGGCGCGCTCCTGCGCGGTTCGTGCGCGCTGCTGCGCGGAAGTCGGCCGAGGGATGTGCGAGAGCAGTGCGTGGTTTGGGCTGAAGGTTTCGGGTCTAGTTTTGAGGCCCATGTAATTTAGGGCATTTTCATGTTTATGCTGAAAAATCAAGAGATACTAAGGGGACTACTAGCAGTAATATTTATTTTTTCTTCTTCCTATCAACATTTAGCTAAGACAATTTTAATTTTATTATTATCATTCAAAACAATTTAGAGGGTGGATCTTCAAGCTAGTGACAAGCAAGGAGGCCTAATCTATTTTGGATCATTTTGTATTCTTCTTCACATTTTGGGGATTTATTTCTAACCCTATTTCTCTTCTATTATTATTTGTTTTCTAGAACCATGTTTTCTCTAGAACCCATGATGGTGAAAGGTTCAATTATGAACTAATCATTATCATGGGGTTCTAATGGATTTGTTTACGTAATTATTGTGTTTGACCTGTAATTGATTATTGGGTGATTTAATTGCGATAATCTAGTATGGTTGATTTAATTGATAGATGTGTAGCTAGCATCTAATTTATTGATCCTTGATGAATGCGAAAGTGGATTCTAGGATTGAGATTTTGCCATACTAGCATGGATTCATGAATTAATTTGATGTTCATGATTAGTGATATGATATGACCAATATATATTGCTCCATGTAATTATAGAGATAACTTGTGCTTAACCCGATTGTGTTTCCAGATTGTATAGACATATATGATTTGAATATAATTTGGTGTCCTCTTGATTTCTATCTTTTGTGGATATTAAGTGGTTTGATACGAGTGTACTGAAAGGTAGCTCGTATTATTGTCGTGTTATCTGATTAATTATCCTGTTTATCACCTGTGTCGATTTAATGTGTCAGCCTTTAGTGAAATATTCAATGAAATTGGAATCCCATGTTTCTCATATATAAGAACTCTTTATTGATAATTCAGTCTTGCTTAGTTAATTAAATTAGTTTAATTCAAAACTCCATTTGATACTTGGTCAAGCATTAAGAAGTAACCATACACTGCTGCATAAGTACTAAATTTGGCATTTACACCTAGTCTCTGCGGAACGAATCTTACTTATCACTTGCTATTTGTGATTGCGTATACTTGCGTGTTTACGAGTCAACACCTATCAGAGTTTAACTAAACTCTGATCGGCTTCTGATAAACTCTGACCAGTACCTGTTGCTTAAACACTGATAAACAAACATTAGCAATTATATCTAACAGGCTATGATAGCCCTACAGCAAGGAACTACCGATGACCACTTCAGGAGGTCTTTGGCTAAACATCCCCCCGAAAACATGTTGTTACTACAAGATAGAGCCGGAAAGTATATCAAGGCTGAAGAAAGCATGAGAAAGTATGAACCCATTGATGAGGGAGGTGAAAACGGAAAAAAGAGAAAGGAGACTCAAGAGTATGATGCTAGGGACAAATATCCCAGGACAGTGAAAGATTCCGACTCTCCACCTAAAAGGAACAACTTCGGAACCAGGTTCAATGAATATGCAAGGTTGAACACCTCAAGAAGTCAAATTCTGATGGAAATTGAGAAGGAAGAAGATCTTCGATGGCCAAAGCCGCTAAGATCCGACTTGGAGAAACGAAACAAGAATCAATTCTGCCGTTTCCATAAAGAAGTTGGTCATGACACCGACGATTGTAGACAACTGAAAGATGAAATCGAGTTCTTAATCCGAAGAGGAAAACTCGATAAGTTCACTAAGGATGGGAATCGAGGAAATCAACAAGGAAACTATGAAAGGAAAAACTATGATAGGAGGGACAACAACCAAGATCGTAATCCTAAGCCCCGAGGGCCTGTCATCAACATGATATTTGGAGGACCGACTGCTGCTGGGTCCTCCCGAAACTCAAGGAAAGCTTATGCCCGAGAGGTAATGACTGTTGTAGGAGAAGCACCGAAACGTGCCAAGACAGAAGTGGCTATTAGCTTTGATGATTCTGATCTTGAAGGGGTGAAATTCCCCCATGACGACCCGTTGGTCATTATACCTGTAATAGGAAACTCTAAAACTAAGAGGGTTCTAGTAGATAATGGAGCTTCCGTGGACATCCTGTTCCATGACGCCTTCATCAAGATGGGATATACCGATTCACAACTGACTCCTTCAAACATGCCCATATATGGGTTCAATGGGGTTGAATCCAAAGTAGAGGGAACTTTTCAGCTCCCTATGACAATAGGGCAAGGTTCACAAACAGCAACTCAAATGCTGAACTTCGTGGTGATAAAGGCAACCTCGACTTATAATGCAATCCTTGGTAGGACAGGCCTTCATGCATTCAAGGCTGTTGCCTCAACTTACCATTTGAAAATCAAGTTCCCAACAAGGAACGGGGTTGGTGAAGAACAAGGAGATCAAAAGATGGCTAGGAATTGCTATGTAGCCGCGTTAAGGCCTGATGGAGTCGGGGGGCAGGTTCTCCCAATCGAGGTTATGAATTCAAAAGACGATGAAGAAAGAAGGGGAAAGCCAGCCGAGGATCTAAATCCTATTCCCCTAATCCCGGGAGAACCAGACAAAGTCACTTACATTGGAGCATTGTTGCCTGAACCCTTGAAGGGACTGAGGTGCCAAGAACTTGGCATGCCTCAAATTTAAAAGTTTATTATGTTTAAGTGTTTCCTTAAGGGATCCACTAATAGTACAAGTAGCAGTGAGGTCGACGAAACCATTCTGAGCTCTTAAGCTCTTAGTAGGAAGTAAATCACTATGTAAGGGTCGAACCCTCTTTTTAAAAGGAAATATTTCAAGTTCTCATTCACTATTTTATTACTTATCTTTGTTTGAGTATTTCCTTATTGTTCTACTAAAGAACAAGTTGTACCAATAACACTTGATCAAAGTGCTAGCCCATTCAAGAGGCCAAGTACTAGGAATTGCCTTACAAAAGATAAGCTAAATAAATATAAGTGAATGCAAGAGCGAAGAAACGTAATATGCATAAATAACATGCATGAATAGAAGATCCCGAAGGATCAAAGAGTTATGTTACCAGCTCAACTAGAAGCCTTTGAGGCCCTGAAGAAATACATGGCTGAAAGAATTGAAAGTGCAGAAGCCCGTCTACTATGTGAGTAAGATTCTTCATGGGGCAGAAATAAACTACTCTACCATAGAGAAGTTTGCCTTAGCCTTGATAATGGCCTCAAGAAAGCTACGCCCATACTTCCAGGCTCACAAGATAGAGGTCTTGACTGATCAACCTTTAAGAAACATCTTGCATAGCCCTCAAGTTAGTGGAAGATTGATCAAATGGGCCATTGAATTGGGCGAATTTGACATCAAGTATAAGCCTCGAACGGCCATAAAAGCTCAAGCACTTGCTGACTTCATGGTTGAATGTACCATTGACAACCAAGAAGTCGGGGGGCAGGAAGCAATAATGGAAGACAAGGAAGTTGGAGACATAATGTTGGGTGCTCTATTTTGATGGAGCATCAAAAACAAAATCAAGCGGAGCCGGTTTAGTGCTACAAAGCCCTGATGGATTCATCATAGAGTATGCACTAAAACTTGACTTTCCAACGATAAACAATGAGGCCAGAGATGAAGTCATGGCCAAGTACTTGAAACTTGTCAAGGCCATCATGACTCAGTTCGACGAATGCTATGTAGAGCACATTCCAAGGGAAGAAAATGTGAAGGCTGATGCCTTGTCTAAATTTGCTTCTTCCGAAATTGAAAACTATGCAAGGAGTGTATACTTCCAAGTCCTGAGGACCCCAAGCATCAACAGAAAGTCGGTAACACCCATTGATGTCGCTAGTTGTTGGATATATCCCATCAAGGCTCATCTGGAAACTGGGTGGTTACCCAATGACACTTCAGAAGCACGAAATCTATACGTCAGAGCACTAAGGTATACCCTGATTGAGGGAATCCTATACAAAAAATCTTTCATCATTCCATATCTGAAATGTTTGAGACCTCAAGAGGCAGAATTAGCCCTGAAGGAAGTACATAAAGGAATTTGTGGGCAGCACTTGGGGGGCAGAGCCCTTGCCCATAAAATCACTCGTCTAGGTTTCTATTGGCCAAACATACTTGCTAATGATAAAAGCTATGTAAAGAAATGTGAACGGTGCCAGAAACATGCACCAATGGTTAGGCAACCACCAGAGATGATGACGTCCATTAACTCACCCATCCCCTTTGCCATGTGGGGAATGGATATACTTGGGCCATTTCCAATGGCAAGTGCTCAAAGAAAGTTCTTGATAGTAGCAATCGACTACTTCACCAAGTGGATTGAGGCTAAGCCATTAGCCAAGATAACCACCAAGCAAATGATGCATTTCTTCTGGGAAAATGTGATATGCAGATACAGGATTCCACGTATCTTGGTCACAGACAATGGAACTCAGTTTAACAACGATGAGTTTAAGAAATATTGTGATGAGAACGATATCAAGTTGCGCTTCACTTCTGTCGCCCATCCTCAAGCAAATGGGCAAGCTGAGGTTGCAAATCGAATTATCCTAGATGGACTGAAGAAAAGAGTTGAACGCTCCAGAAACACTTAGGTGGACGAATTGCTCCCCATACTATGGGCATATCGTACTACCTGCAAAGTCACCACTGGAGCTACCCCCTTTCTGTTGGCATATGGGGCAGAGACAGTGGTTCCAGTGGAGATTACTCACACGTCTCCAAGGATTGAGGCTTATGAGCCAGAAACATATGAGGAAGGCTTGAGGCTGGCCTTAGATTTGATTGATGAAGTTAGAAATGAGGCAAATGCCAAGATAGTTCAGCATCAGAAACGAGCACATTTCTATTACAACCTAAGGGTTAAAGAGAGATTCTTTCGACAAGGAAATTTAGTCCTCCGAAAGATTGAGGCATCCGGAGTTGGACAAAAAGGCAAGTTGGCCCCAAATTGGGAAGGACCATATCGCGTCAAGAACGTATTTGGTCGAGGCTCGTACAAGCTACAAACCCTCGAAGGGCATGAGGTGCCAAGGACTTGGCATGCCTCAAATTTGAAAGTCAATAATGTTTAAAGTGTGTCCTGATTGGACTCACTACTAGGACAAATAGAAATAAGGTTCGATGAAATCATGAGCTTCCTAGAAAGCAAATGAAGGGTTGAAACCCCAGAAACCTAAGACATTCAGTCCAAACCCCATCATTCGATATACTGGAAGCTCAAATTAAAGAAACAAGTGAAACATTATGTCTGTCTTCGTTCATGAAGACCTCTCGATGTGAAAATTAAGATGTTGAACCTCAAAATCAGGTCCTCTACCTATAAGCCACGTTTGGCGTTGTTGAAACCTCAAATGAGGTCTAAGGTTTTAGAACTCAAGTTAATTCTTGTATCTATAAACCATGTTTGGCATTGTTGAAACCTCAAATGAGGTCTAAGGTGTTAGAACTCAAGTTAATTCTTGTATCTATAAGCCACGTTTGGCGTTGTTGAAACCTCAAATGAGGTCTAAGGTGTTAGAACTCAAGATAGTTCTTGTATCTATAAGCCACGTTTGGCGTTGTAGGAGCCAACCGAGGTCGAAGAAACTCTACATTGAGATCGAACGACCAAGGTCGAAAAAGCACGGAAAAACGAGGTCGAATTGTTCGACCTGGGACCAAATTGAGGTCGAAAATACCTCAAAAATGAGGTCTAACATACCTCAAAAATGAGGTCGAAGGAGACTGGGTTTGAGATCGAACGATCGAGGTCGAAAAAGCACGGAAAAACGAGGTTGAATTGTTCGACCTGGGACCAAATTGAGGTCGAAAATACCTCAAAAATGAGGTCTGGCATACCTCAAAAATGAGGTCGAAGGAGACTGGGTTTGAGATCGAACGATCGAGGTCGAAAAAGCACGGAAAAACGAGGTCGAAGACTTCGACCTGGGACCTTTCGAGGTCGGAAATGAGGTCGAAAACGACTGGGCTCGAGGTCGAAAATGAGGTCGAAAACGACTGGGCTCGAGGTCGAAAACGACTGGGCTCGAGGTCGAAAATGAGGTCGACAATACCTCAAAAAATTGAGGTCGAAAATACCTCAAAATGAGGTCTAAAATACCTCAAAATGAGGTCTAAAATACCTCAAAATGAGGTCTAAAAAACCTCAAAATGAGGTCTAAAGTATCTCAAAATGAGGTCGAAACTACCCTTAAAAAATTGGGTAAAATAAATATTATTATTCAATAATATTTATAAAAAAAAAAAAAAAACTACATTTCGGTAGACCTCAAATGAGGTCGAAAGTGAGCCCTCAAATGAGGTCGAATGCTTCGACCTGGTGGGAAATCGAGACTAAACTGCCAAAGTGCAGTTTAGTACCCCAAGTTCCTAGTGGTTCACAAATTCTTACCTGAAGTTTAGAAATTGACAAATTCTCCACTGAAGTTTCAAATATGACAAATTCACCCCTGAGCTATGAAAATTCCTAAAATATTAGGAATAAATATTAAAAATACCTGTGGGTACACGAAAATTCCTAAAATATTAGGAATAAATGTTAAAAATACCTGTGGGTACACGAAAATTCCTAAAATATTAGGAATAAATGTTAAAAATACCTGTGGGTACACGAAAATTCCTAAAATATTAGGAATAAATGTTAAAAATACCTGTGAGTACACGAAAATTCCTAAAATATTAGGAATAAATGTTAAAAATACCTGTGAGTACACGAAAATTCCTAAAATATTAGGAATAAATGTTAAAAATACCTGTGGGTACACGAAAATTCCTAAAATATTAGGAATAATTCATATAAATGTCAAATTAGCCTCGAATAAGGCAACAATCGTCGTAAATGTGTAGGTCGCTCCACACTTTGCAATAAGGCGATATTTGTGAAACACTAGTGTGAATGAAGTCCTAGGTAAAGGATAAAAAAGACCCCGAATCTCGAAAAAGGTCAATATAATTTCTACGAAAGCTTGAAAAGTTTTCCTAGAAATTGGGGGGCAAATGATATGGGCTAAAAATAACCCTAAAAATATAATTAATGACATATTAATTAGACCCGAATTGGTCCAAGAACACGACCCAATATTCAAGGCCCGAAACCCTGATTATTCATTAATTTCGTAATTAATGAATAGGGAAAATATACAGCTCATAAAAAGAATCCAAATTATGGCAAATTGGTCAAAGAAGGATCCAGAATCCCAATTAAAGGCAATTAATGAGTCATAGCCTTTATCAACAAGGAAAAGACTTATCCTGCAAGAAATACAAAGTTTATCCAATATCAAAAAAGGAGACTTATTCGCTAAGACTCCCGAACATACCATAAATACTAGGCTCCAGACGCCTATATAAGGTCCCTGATCCTACAATCAGAACTACGTCTTTGCCTTGATTCTCAATAACGATTTGAGATACGTAGGCATCTTGTGAGGACCGATTTAGTCCGGATACACGAGTGCAGCCATAAAAGCTCGAAGCTCATTAAACCTTAGCATTAATTACGCAAGCACGTTTTTTAATCCATAACATAAGGCAATTAATATTTATAAATAACCTCAGATCTTAATAATCTTATATAAATTTATGTGAATTGTTGGATTAAATACAAACTAATATATCTTTATATAAGCAAATTAAGCTTCGAATATAATATCAAGTGTCATGTAATAGTATGTAAGTATTAATGCTTTAGTAAGATTACTAAAAATCAACTACGTTAAATAAAATAATGTACCATGTCATCAATCAAATTAAAATATTAAGTAATTAATAAGTTGTCGTTGAACGTATTAACCACTAAAGTTTTAACTAATACATCTTAGTAGAGAGCACATATTTGATATATATAAATATAAACTTAGTGAAATAGTTATTAAATTTATAAAAACCTTTAGCATGGAGCACATGTATATGTGAAATATTGAACACAGTTGGTAAGAAACAAGTTTTTTTTTAATAAAATTATGTACATTCATTATTCCATAAATAACATGACAATGATGAAAAATAATATTATCATAGAGAGTTACAAATGTCTTGTTCAAAGATGTTTATATACACTCGTAATTTTAAAAATGATAATCGGACAAATAAAGATAATGATCACCTATTATAGAATTTAGTTACAAAACATATGTTGTATATACATAAGTTTAACTAAGTCACATATTTTATCATCCGTTGATTTATAAATAGTGTGCAATGCTTACACTTTTCATTTTGTACTCTTATTTATAGTTCTTGTATAACTTTCTTTTTTCTCATAATATCATTTCATTGATATAGGCATGATTTTGCTGATACATATTAATAAAATAAATGTTGTTATGGATGACATAAAATCATACCGAAGAATTTGGATAGATGTCAAGTTTATTATTTCAATAATTATTCCAAATCACGGAGCCCGAGATTTGTTCATGAATAACAATACGTAGTTTCAAATCTAACTTGAGTTAGTAAACTTATGTGTTTAAAGAAATATGCAAGTGGTAAAATAAGAACATGTACTGAAGTGTGAAATGAGAACTGCCGAACATTTGTATAATTTATGAAAACATTTAGTCATGAATAGAAATGCTTAAGCTATATCTATAAGCTGATTATTGACTTTGATGTTATCTTATTTATGTGATTCCTTCAATAGCAATTGCATTTGTGGCTTACGAACAACTGAGGGACATTTTGAAAGTCGAGATTAGAATATCAGACTAACACATAAGTTTTGATCCATAAAGTACAAGTGTTTTTGTAGATGATAGTGGAGAGAGATCAATTTCGGAGTTTACATCCTCTTAGAAAACCAAGTGATGATTATTCCTGCTTTTCTCGTTTAAATCATTATAAGTTTTATTTGATAATTGCATGTTTTTTTGCTTGTTTAAACAATATTCAATAAGTTGCAAGGGATAGTAGAAATTACCGCCTTGCTATAATTATGTTTGCTTTTTTTTATATCTAGTAATAATTCATATTGCTCTAGTTAAGTAAATCTCTTGATTCTTGAAGAGTTATATTTGCAGTTTTAATCAGGGTCGAGTAAAAAAATAGAATAAATCGGAAATCAAAACCACTAAAAACCGATATAAACCGAATCATCTAAATCCTAACCGAAACCGAAAATTAAAAATCGAATCCAAAACCGATTGTCCGGTTCCTGTTACGGGTTAGACCCTATAGAAGAAAACCTATCCAATTATTAAAACAAATAATTAAATAAATATTTATATATCTATACTATATTATTAAAGCCGAAACATTGAAAGTTTTGGTTTTCGGTTTTCGGTTAGTTTTTGGTTTTCGGTACTTTTTCTAATTAATAATATAATCAAAATTCGGGAAAATTTTATTCTACATTAATATTTCACTATATTTTACTACATAAAAATCAAATAATATTGAAATTTAATCAAAAAAATGGAAATGTGGGATCTAATTTGTTTAAATTTAAGATACAGTGCTAAAAATATACTTCTTTCTTTTTAGGATAACGAAAGCTACTAAAAATCAAATCTTTTATGTAATTGTATTATTGTCAAGTTACCAAAATAGTAACTAGATGATTGACTTTTATAATTAAAATATTTTTTTTCTAACAAAATCTACTTCTTTTTCAAAAATATCATTACAATTATCTTTAAATTAAAACATATTATCTTTTATATTTGTTATTACTAAAATCTATGTTTTACAAAAACATGAGGTGCAATCCTTACTTATTTATTTTAAAACCTAGTTTAATACTCTATTTAATAAATAATATAATAATATAAAAATAGTAGCTAATTGATTGCCTTTTATAATTAAAAAAAAATTAACAAAATCTACCCCTTTTCCAAAATTATATCACGACAATTAACTTTAAATTAAAACATAATATCTTTTATATTTGTTATCAGTAAAATCTCTATTTTTCAAAAATATGAGATGCAATCATTACTTATTTATTTTAAAATCTATTTTAATACTCTATTTAATAAATAATAAAATAATATAAAAATATTAACTAGCTGATTGCCTTTTATAATTAAAACTTTTTTTCTAACAAAATCTACTTTTTTTCCAAAAATATCAAGGGCAATTACCTTTAAATTAAAATATATTACCGTTTATATTTGTTATCACTAAAATCTCTCTTTTCCAAAAATATCAAGTCCCTTACTTATATATTTTAAAACTTATTTTAATACTTTTAATTATTTAAAAAAAACTTACATATTTTAAAAAGTGAACGTATTTTTTTTAACAAATACAATTAATATAATTAAAACACATTGTTATGGATTAAAAAACGTACTTGTGAATTTAATGCTAGGATTAATGAGTTTTCGAGCTTTAATGGCTGCACTCGTGTTTTCGGACTAAATCGGTCCTCACAAGATGCCTACGTATCTCAAATAGTTATTGAGAATCAAGCCAAAGACGTAGTTCTGATTGTAGGATCAGGGACCTTATATAGGCCTCTGGAGCCTAGTATTTATGGTATGTTTAGGAGTCTTAGCGAATAAGTCTCCTTTTTGATATTTGATAAGCATTGCATTGCTTGCAGGATAAGTCTTTTCCTTGTCGATAAAGGCTATGACTCATTAATTGCCTTTAATTGGGATTCTGGATTCTTCTTTGACCAATTTGCCATAATTCGGACTCTTTTTATGAGCTGTATATTTTTCCTATTCATTAATTACGAAATTAATGAATAATTAGGGTGTCGGGCCTTAAATATCGGCCTTTTGTTTGACTAGTCAATTATATTTCTATAATTACTTTTCTGACCATATCATTTGCCCCCCAACTTCTGGGAAAATCTCCTCGGGGTTTTCGTAGAAGTTATAACTGTCCTTTTTCGAGATTCGAGATCTTATTTTTCACGAATTTTTGTTCCACTTTCCTGGAAAATAATTAATTATTTTTCCTTTATTTCTTGGAAAATCTGTGTTCTGGGTGTGCATACCCCCGCCTAGGAGACGTTCTAGGTTGCCACGCCTAGAAACAATGTCTCCTGGGCGTGGGTCTTTCAAAGTTGGCTCAAGGAGCTTCTTGGCGTGGGTACCCCCGCCTAGGAGACATTCTAGATTGCCACGCCTAGAAACTATGTCTCCTGGGCGTGGGTCTTTCAAGGTTGGCTCAAGGAGCTTCTGGGCATGGGTACCCCCCGCCTAGGAGACATTCTAGGTTGCCACACCTAGAAACCATGTCTCCTGGGCGTGGGTCTTTCAAGGTTGGCTCAAGGAGCTTCTTGGCGTGGGTACCCCCGCCTAGGAGACATTCTAGGTTGCCACGCCTAGAAACTATGTCTCCTGGGCGTGGGTCTTTCAAGTTTGGCTCAAGGAGCTTCTGGGCGTGGGTACCCCCGCCTAGGAGACGTTCTAGGTTGTCATGCCTAGAAACTATGTCTCCTGGGCGTGGGTCTTTCAAGGTTGGCTCAATGAGCTTCTTGGCGTGGGTACCCCCGCCTAGGAGACGTTCTAGGTTGCCACGCCTAGAAACCATGTCTCCTAGGCGTGGGTCTTTCAAGGTTGGCTCAAGGAGCTTCTGGGCGTGGGTACCCCCGCCTAGGAGACGTTCTAGGTTGCCACGCCTAGAAACTATGTCTCCTGGGCGTGGGTCTTTCAAGGTTGGCTCAAGGAGCTTCTTGGCGTGGGTACCCCCGCCTAGGAGACGTTCTAGGTTTCCACGCCTAGAAACTATGTCTCCTGGGCGTGGGTCTTTCAAGGTTGGCTCAAGGAGCTTCTGGGCGTGGGTACCCCCGCCTAGGAGACGTTCTAGGTTGCCACGCCTAGAAACTATGTCTCCTGGGCGTGGGTCTTTCAAGGTTGGCTCAAGGAGCTTCTGGGCGTGGGTACCCCCGCCTAGGAGACGTTCTAGGTTGCCACGCCTAGAAACTATGTCTCCTGGGCGTGGGCCTTTCAAGGTTGGCTCAAGGAGCTTCTTGGCGTGGGTACCCCCGCCTAGGAGACATTCTAGGTTGCCACGCCTAGAAACTATGTCTCCTGGGCGTGGGTCTTTGTGGCCCTTTCTTAAATAGATTCTTGGCGTTGGTATCTCCGCCTAGGAGACGTCCTAGGTTGCCACGCCTAGAAACTATGCCTCCTGGGCGTGCTTTATAGAAGCTTTCCTCAATTATTTTCTTGGCGTTGGTATCCCCGCCTAGGAGACATCCTAGGTTGCCACGCCTAGAAACTATGCCTCCTGGGCGTGCTTTATAGAAGTTGGGCCTTGCGGGCCTTTGTTCGGTTAAATTTAACCAATATCTATTTTTTATATGTTGAATGTTCTAGATTCTTCTAGAACCTTCAATATACGTTTCCCGCCTATGAGTTTTATAGGTTCTTCTAGAACTTGTAATTCAAATTTTGAATTCGTTTGGGCTTCCCGCCTGTAAGAGGCCCAATGACCTGTTCTTGGTCCATTTACCGTCTATAGACGGTTCATTTAAACGTTATCACCGGCTGTAATTCCTATAAATTGAGTAGAGTATGACTTCTTTTTTTCACACTTCAAAGTCATTCTACTAAATTTTCTCAGAAACTTTCCTTAGAAAAGCTCTGCTAGGGTTCTGCGGCAAAGCAATTTCCGGCTTCCAACCACCGTGGGTTTTTCCATTTTCCGTTTAAATCTTCATCTTCTTCGTCAAGATTTTTGGGTTCAAGCATTCTTTGGAAGGATTTCAATGGCGGATTCAAGCTCATCCCAATCCCAGATTTCTCAGCCTTCTCGTCCTGCTAGAGCGAATCGAGGTAACCTACCTCCAAAATCTCTAGTTCATGCAAACGTTTTTTCTCTTAGAGATTCACTTTCTGATTTTGGGGATGCTTTTCCCAATCTTCTTCATTTAGAGGCCCATAATATTCCTTCCAAATATAAACAGAGTAGGGTTGATGATATTTCTGTTCTTTTCGGTGTCAAGGCCCCTTATAGGGCCGTAGCTCCTGGGCCTAATGATAGGGCCTGTTATCCTAAGCCTGGGGCCATTAGGATGTATAAAGAAACTTTTTATTCTGGTTTTCGCCTTCCTCCTCACCCTTTTGTTCTCCGTTTATTAGCCGAGGTCCAAATTTGTCCCACACAACTAATGCCCAATGGGTGGAGATTCATATATTGCTTCTTGGCCCAATGCATGAAACATAGGGTAGAGCCCAGTGTATCAGTATTTCGATATCTCTTTAAATTTGTAAATGCCCCAGATGATATAGGTTGGGTTAAGATTCAATATCGAACCTTAAACCGTAGTTGCTTCGTTTCTGGTTCTTCTCCCGACTCTCTTCCCTTGTGGAAAAAAGAGTGGTTCTATATTTACTTAGATGGGGATGATTGGAACAATTATTTTTGTCCGCACTTCACAAGGGCTACGTATGGTTCTTTAAGGTCCCTCAAATTAGGGGTAGATGATCTTGCGGCAATTCAACTCTTGACAGGTGATTGCCTGCATCATTGCAATCTCCTAATTTCTGAGGATAACCTTCAAGCTGTGGGGATTAGTACCCTCGAACCTCGGGGTATATAACCTTAACTTTCTTTCTTTATTCTTACTTGTTATCATATAGTATGATTGTAACATTTGCTTTTTCTTTTCAGCCAAAGTTGTTTTGGGTGCTATTTTCAAGAGAAGGGAGGACCATGCCTCTAAAGTTGTGGTCGTGGAAGTTGAGAGAGTTTCCAAACGGAAGAAGGCAGGAGATGGCTCCCCTGTTGTGGAGAAGGTGCCAGCTTTTTTGACCGAGCAGCCTATCCCTGTTAATGAGGACCCCAACCCATTTGTGGTTAAATGGGGTTTGCTCAACAGGGATACCATAGTTGGTGATTCCAGGGCTGCAGTAGAGTGGTCCAGGAATGTGGTCACTCCAAGGGACGTGGCCCACGTTGTGGAGTCCTCAGAGGATCTCCAGATTGAGCTTCTCGGGGCCCAAGCCCTTGCTTCTGTAAGTAATTTTCACTTTTGTTTATTCTTTCTTTTAGTTGTTCATTCTTTAAATATGTGCCTTTGTTTTATAGGCTAATACCTATCATCAAGCTGCTCTTCACAACTTGAAGGCAGTTCGAGCTGAGAAGTTGATAACCGAGAGAAATAGGGACAGATATTTTGCTTCCTCTACCTCGAACTTCGAGAGGTTTAGGGAAGTCGAGAGGGAGTTTGTGGCTGAGAAGGAGAGGGTTAGGCAGCTGGAGGCCCAACTCCAAAGGGGTCGCGAGGATGTTATTGCTGAGTACAGAGCATCTAAGGAGTTTGATGACCTCCTTAATGCTGAGTATGATGCTAACTTTCCTAGCACCTTCAAGGATTGTTGGGAATCCATCATTGAAGAGCTGGGGACAAAGATTGAAGGAGTGTCCTTGGATAAGTTTCCTGTTCCTGATTTATCTGGGACATCCAAGGATACTATCATGGACACTGCCGACCCCACATCTCAGCCTATTGATGATTCTGAGCTCTTTCTGGATTCTGAGCCAGTTAGAGAGGGAGATGCTGCTAAGGATGATGTTCCCCTTAACTTAGAGGGAGATACTCCTCAGGATGATATATAGCATAGGTTGGCCATGCGTGGCTATTTTCTTTATTTATGTAATTTTCTGAACTCACCCTTCGGTGTTTTAATTTAACTTTCTTAGTAAGTTTATTTCAGCTTTTCTTGATTTTGAATGCTTAGTTCACATGTCTATCAGAATGCTTTGCATATATAATGAAATCATAAGAATATGGAATTCATAACTTTTAAAAATGGGATTAACCCTTACATAATACTCAAGTTTAAAAACTTGGATTGGTTTCGTCGAACCTTATTTCTAGTAGTGAGTCCACTTGGGAAACACTTTAAACATAATAAACTTTCAGATTGGAGGCATGCCAAGTCTTTGGTACCTCATGCCCTTCAAGGGTTTCTAGTTTGTATGAGCCTCGACCAAATACGTTCTTGACGCGATATGGTCCTTCCCAATTTGGGGCCAACTTCCCTTTTTGTCCAACTCCGGAAGCTTCAATCTTTCTGAGAACCAAGTCTCCTTGACGAAAGAACCTTTCTTTAACCCTTAGGTTGTAGTAGAAAGAGGCTTTCTTTTGATGTTCAACTATCTTGGCGTTTGCTTCATCTCTAACTTCGTCAATTAGATCCAAAGCTAGCCTCAAGCCTTCTTCATTTTCTTCTGGTTCATAAGCCTCAACTCTTGGGGAGGTGTGAGTAATCTCCACCGGGACCACTGCCTCTGCTCCATAAGCCAATAAAAATGGAGTTGCCCCGGTGGTGACTTTACAAGTAGTGCGATATGCCCAAAGTATGGGGAGTAATTCGTCTACCCAAGTGTTTCTGGAGCGTTCAACTCTTTTCGTTAGTCCATCCAGGATAATTCGATTTGCAACCTCAGCTTGCCCATTTGCTTGAGGATGGGCAACAGAAGTGAAGCGCAACTTGATATCGTTCTCATCACATTACTTCTTGAACTCATCGTTGTTAAACTGAGTTCCATTGTCCGTGACCAGGACTCGTGGAATTCCATATCTGCATATCACATTTTCCCAGAAGAATTGCATTACTTGCTTGGTGGTTATCTTGGTTAATGGCTTAGCCTCAATCCACTTGGTGAAGTAGTCAATTGCTACTATCAAGAACTTTCTCTGAGCACTTGCCATAGGAAATGGCCCAAGTATATCCATTCCCCACATAGCAAAGGGGATAGGTGAGTTAATGGATGTCATCATCTCTGGTGGTTGTCTAACCACTGGTGCATGTTTCTGACACCGTTCACATTTCTTCACATAGCTTTTAGCATCAGCAAGCATGCTTGGCCAATAGAAACCTAGACGGGTGACTTTATGAGCAAGGGCTCTGCCCCCCAAGTGTTGACCACAAATTCCTTCATGCACTTCCTTTAGGGCCAATTCCGCCGCTTGAGGTCTCAAGCACTTTAAGTATGGAATAAAAAAAGATTTCTTGTATAGGATTCCCTCAATTAGGGCATACCTTAGTGCTCTGACGTATAGCTTTCGTGTTTCTGAAGTGTCGTTGGGCAGCCACCCAGTTTCCAAATGAGCTTTGATGGGATCAATCCAACAACTGGTAATACTAATGGGTGCTACCAACTTTTCGTTGATGCTTGGGGTCTTCAAGACTTGGAAGTAAACACTCCCTGTATAGTTTTCAATCTCGGAAGAAGCAAACTTAGACAAGGCATCGGCCTTCACGTTCTCTTCCCTTGGAATGTGTTCCACATAACATTCATCAAATTGAGTAATGATGGCCTTGACAAGTTTTAAGTACTTGGCCATGACTTCATCTCTGGCCTCAAATTCCCCATTCACTTGGGAAACCATTAGCCTCGAATCTCCACATACTCTCAGAGTTTTGACCCTCAGGGCTCCAGCCAGTCCTAAACCAGCTATCAGAGCTTCATACTCAGCCTCATTGTTTGTCGTTGGGAAGTCAAGCTTTAGTGCATACTCTACGAGGAATCCATCAGGACTTTGTAGCACCAAACCAGCTCCACTTGATTTTGTTTTTGATGCTCCATCAAAATAGAGCACCCAATATTCTTTGAAGTCCGTTTCCTTATCTTTCTTATCTTCCACTATCACTTCCTGCCCCCCCCCCCCGACTTCTTGGTTGTCAATGGTGCATTCAACCATGAAGTCAGTAAGTGCTTGAGCTTTTATGGCCGTCCGAGGCTTATATTTGATATCAAATTCTCCCAATTCAATGGCCCATTTGATCAATCTTCCACTAACTTGAGGGCTATGCAAGACGTTTCTTAGAGGTTGATCAGTCAAGACCTCTATCTTGTGAGCCTGGAAGTAGGGGCGTAGATTTCTTGAGGCCATTATCAAGGCTAAGGCAAACTTCTTTATGGTAGAGTAGTTTATTTCTGCCCCGTGCAGGATCTTGCTCACGTAGTAGATGGGTTTCTGAACCTTTAACTCTTCTTTTACCAAAACAGCTCCCAGGGCAGTGTTGGATACTGCCAAGTATAGATAAAGAACCTCTCCTGGTTTTGGTTTGGCCAATAGTGGTGGCTCAGCCATGTATTTCTTCAGGGCCTCAAAGGCCTCTTGGCTTTCAGTTGTCCATTCAAAAAATTTCACTTTTTTGAGTGCTTTGAAGAAGGGTAAACACTTCTCTCCAGACTTGGAGATGAATCTTCCTAATGCAGCCACTCTCCCTGTTAGTTTTTGGACATCCTTGACAGTCTTCGGTGGTTCCATGTTTAGAATTGCTTTGATTTTGTCAGGATTAACCTCGATTCCTCTCTTGGAAACCATCAGGCCTAAGAACTTTCCCGAGCCTACACCAAAGGCACACTTAGCTGGATTCAACATCATCTTGTGGTGCCTTAGCACTTCGAATGCCTCTCGGAGGTGCTTAATGTGATCGGCCTTATCGAGGCTTTTGACTAACATGTCATCCACGTAGACCTCCATGGTTTTTCCAATTAGGTGCTCAAAGATTTTGTTTACCAACCTTTGATAGGTCGCTCCTGCATTCTTAAGTCCAAAAGCCATGACTAAGAAACAGAAGACACCAAAGTCAGTGATGAATGATACCTTGGCGATGTCATCTTTGTGCATCTTGATTTGATTATATCCACTGAAGCCATCCATGAAACTTAACATCTCATGCCCAGCAGTGGCATCTATTAGAGCATCAATCCTTGATAAGGGAAAACAATCCTTAGGACATGCATCATTCAAGTCAGTGAAGTCGACGCACATTCTCCACTTCCCGTTAGCTTTTTTAACCATCACGGGGTTAGCTAACCATTATGGGAATTGGATTTCCTTAATGAATCCAGCTTCCAAAAGCTTATTCACTTCTTGCTTATGGCTTCAAGCTTCTCTGGAGCAAAACTTCTTTTCTTTTGCTTCACTGTCTTCCTTTCTGGATCCACATTCAATTTGTGAGATATCAATTGGGGATCAATCCCTGGAATGTCGGCCGCTGTCCAAGCAAAAAAGTCATTGTTCTTTTGAAGAAAAGATATGAGTTTGCTCTTCAACGATTCGGGCAATAGTGCCCCAATATAAGTAACCTTCTCTGGTTCACCCGGGACTAAGGGAATTGGGATTAAATCCTCAGCTGGTTTCCCTCTTCGGTCCTCATTGTCACTAGTGTCCATGTCTTCAATGGGGAGAACCTGCCCCCCCAATTCCATCAGGCCTCAATGCGGCTACATAACAGCTTCTATCCATCTTTTGGTCTCCTCATTCCTCACCAATCCCATTCCTCGTTGGAATTTGATTTTTAGATGATAAGATGAGGCAACAGCCTTGACCGCATGAAGACCAGTCCTTCCCAGGATTGCATTGTAGGTTGAAGTCGCTTTTATAACTATGAAGTTCAGCATTTGAGTAGAAGTATTCATCCCTTGCCCCATGGTCATTGGGAGTTGGATAGTGCCTTCCACTTTTGATTCCACCCCATTGAATCCGTATATAGGCATATTTGAGGGTGTTAGCTGAGAATCAGTGTAACCCATCTTGATAAAAGCATCGTGGAACAAGATATCCACTGAAGCTCCATTGTCAACCAGGTCTCTCTTTGTTTCGGAGTTGCCTATCACAGGTACTATGACAAGAGGATCATCATGGAAGAACTTCACCCCTTCCAAGTCTGAATCGTCAAAACCTATTGACACTTCTGTTCTGGCACGCTTCGGTGCTTCTCCAACCACAGTCATTACCTCTCGAGCATAAGCTTTTCTTGAGTTTCGGGAGGACCCAACAGCAGTTGGCCCTCCGAATATCATGTTGATCACTGGCCCTCGGGGCTTGGGATTCCGATCTTGATCGTTGTCCCTTCTATCATAATCCTTCCTTTCATAGTTCCCCCTTTGGCTCCCTTGGCTTCCATCCTTAGTGAACTTGCTGAGTTTTCCTCTTCGTATCAGAAACTCAATCTCATCTTTCAATTGCCTACAATCGTCGGTGTCATGACCGACTTCTTTATGGAACCGACAAAACTGATTTTGGTTCCGTTTGGACAAATCAGCCCTCATTGGCTTTGCCCATTTGAGATCTTCTTCCTTGGCTATCTCCATCAGAATTTGACTCATGGGAGTATTCAATCTTGCATATTCTGTGAATTTTGGCCCAAAATTGTTTCTCTTGGGGGGAGAATCGGAGTTCTTTGATGTTCTGGGGAACTTTTCCTTGACGTCGTACTCCTGAGTTTCTTTCCTTTTCTTTGAGTTTCCACTATCTTGGAGCTTCAGCATGCTCTCGGGTGGATGTTTAGCCAACGACCTTTTGAAGTGGTCATCAGTAGTTCCTTGTTGCAGGGCTATCATAGCCACTCTGTCCTCTAAGTCCGGGACTTTCAGAGCCTCCCGAGTAAATAGATTGATGTAGTCCCTTAGGGCTTCATTCTTTCCTTGACGTATTGCCATGAGCGATGCAGAACTTTTCTCATGCACCCTTCTACTAATGAACTGATTGATGAAAGCCTTGCTTAGTTCCTTGAATGACCCAATAGAGTTGGGAGGTAGACGGCTATACCAACGTTGGGCCATGCCTGCCAAGGTTTGTGGAAACGCCCTACACTTGACCGCATCGTTGGTTGGCTGCAACATCAGTGCATTGGAGAAGGTCCTTACATGATTTGCGGGATCTCCCATTCCATCATAGGCTTTGATCGAAGGCATCTTAAATTTTCTGGATATAGCCGTTTTCATGATGTCTTGAGTAAACGGTGGTGTAGGATCATCAGGATCTCCTAGGGGCAACGGAATACTAGGATCACCCCTTGGGGCTTCGGCCCTCTTGGTTCTCCTTGCCGATGGATCCAAGTTGATTATCGGGATCCCTTCAGTCGTTCAGCCCCGAGATTGAGCGGCCTCTTCCTCAGCAAAGAGTTTTTTGAGCCTTGCAGTCTCTGCCTCATGGGCTGCAAGTTTCTCCCTAGTAGTTTGGGGTTGCTCCCGATTTGTCTGGGAAGAACGTCTCCTTCTTGGGGCGACATCCTTCCCAGTTGTATAACCCTCATCTTCGGTGTATGGGCCAGAGTAATCTTGAACGAAAGGGGTCTGGCGAGTTTGGGGTCCCAGACCTTGAATATAAGGGGGTACATATGCCTCATGGTAGATTGGATCAGTTCCACTACCGCCCGCCATGGGTCGAGGGGGCATGCCATAGCTTGGCATCCCCAAAGTCTGATTCGCGTATTGAGGGAGATCAGTAGTATGGAGTTGAAGGCTCCTTGGTGCACTCATGAGCAGCGGGGAGGTCGTGATTGGTTGCTGGTGAACGGTCTCTTGTGGATTAGATCCATGAATGACCATCTGCAGGGGATTCGTCCCTTCGACCGAAATTGGGATTTCCGGTCCTTGAGTGTTGGTGGGGATATTCGCCCCTTGTGTGCCAGTCGTCGGCGGTGGCTGATCAGTCTCAGAGGTGTTAGGGCGATCATCGGGAGTTTGATTATCCCGAGCTGTTCTTCGTGTGTTTGTCATGGTTGTTGTTGTCTTCCCACAGACGGCGCCAAATGTTATGGATTAAAAAACGTACTTGTGAATTTAATGCTAGGATTAATGAGCTTTCGAGCTTTAATGGCTGCACTCGTGTTTCCGGACTAAATCGGTCCTCACAAGATGCCTACGTATCTCAAATAGTTATTGAGAATCAAGCCAAAGACGTAGTTCTGATTGTAGGATCAGGGACCTTATATAGGCGTTTGGAGCCTAGTATTTATGGTATGTTTAGGAGTCTTAGCGAATAAGTCTCCTTTTTGATATTGGATAAGCATTGCATTGCTTGCAGGATAAGTCTTTTCCTTGTCGATAAAGGCTATGACTCATTAATTGCCTTTAATTGGGATTCTGGATCCTTCTTTGACCAATTTGCCATAATTCGGACTCTTTTTATGAGCTGTATATTTTCCCTATTCATTAATATTAGGGTGTCGGGCCTTAAATATCGGCCTTTTGTTTGACTAGTCAATTATATTTCTATAATTACTTTTCTGACCATATCACACATCTAAAAATATTATAGGTAGTTACTTTTTTTTAATTAAAACATGTTAGCTTTCCTATTTGTCCTTATTAAAAAAAATTTATTTATTTTAATATGTCAACGTATTTTTTTAATAAATACAAGTAATATTATTAAAACACTTCTAAAAATATCACGGACAATTATTTTTTTTAATTAAAACATGTTAGATTTTCTATATTTCCTTATTATTAATATTATTTTATTATAAATTAATATTAACAATACATCATTTATCTTCATGAGCCCCGTCTGTATTTTTTAATATTTTTTTTACGTTCCAATTAATATTTAAGTTTCTCATTTTATAATTTATCATATTAATTTTTAATTTTATTTTAATATTTTCCATTCACAATAAATTTTTTAGTTTATTATTTTTTAAGGCCACGAAGGCTAGTATAACTTATATCAATTATTAAAATAAAAACAACACAAACGTATTTTATTAAATAGTGAAATATATTCAGTTTTGTTTTGGGCCTTACATAACATATTACACTTGGGCCTTATTGTAATTCAGACCACAATTGCTCTCAAAAGGGCAGACCAGACAGACACCAGTTAATTGGTGGATCATGTGGCAGTATACTTTTGCTGGGCCAGCAACATGGACCTCCTGGTCAATATTATAGATCGTCGATCTCTATAATATGAGGGCCCAATAAGGAAAAAGCATGAATGATCTCTGTAGCAGTTTTCAGGAAAACATAAATTATTCTTTAGAAAGAAATGAGTTAATATCAGGTAGTAATTGCATATTTAGAGAGAGAGAGAGAGAGAGAGAGAGAGAGGTGAGGGAGGGAGGGAGGGAGAGAGGGAGGGAGAGAGAGAGAGAGGAGAGGGAGGGAGAGATAGAGAGAGGAGAGGGAGGGAGAGAGAGAGAGGAGAGGGAGGGGGGAGAGAGAGGAGAGGGAGGGAGAGAGAGAGAGAGGGGAGGGAGGGGGAGAGAGAGAGAGGAGAGGGAGGGGGAGAGAGAGGAGAAGGAGGGAGAGGGGGAGAGAGAGAGAGAGAGGAGAGGGAGGGAGGGAGAGGGGGAGAGAGAGAGAGAGGAGAGATCGGATGCAGTGGTACGTAGTCGCATCGCCACTCACAGTCCTCACAAGCTCTCAGGTAATGTCTTGTAGCCCTAAATAAACCCCTTGTCTTAATTCTGCTTTGCTTTATATGCAATCTCTACTTACATATTTGTTTATACATATTTCGGCACTTTATCACTCTATTATGTTTGTTCAATTAATCGTTTAATTGTCTAGCATACTTTAACTGAATTTTCTATCACTTTGAACTCTAATTTTACTCTGTTTAAACTAATTTATGAATAGAAATCTCAGAGTATTATCAGTGCTTCGCTTTCATAGTCTTAATTAGGGTCATATAGATGGTTAAATTTGTCTCAAACAATTTCATTATAATGCCTCCTTTCTATCCTAGGGCCTGCTAGTATCGAAGTTAAATACGACTCATGTCCCACTTTCTTTTTCTTTCTTTGTTATCGTGGCAGGGAATTTTAACTACTTTATCACAGACCAACGGGGCTTATAAATATGACTATGCAACTGTTCCTTTTCTTGCTGAAGTTTTTAAGGTACCTTACATTACATTACATTGATATTGAATGCTACATTACATTGTGCTCATCAATATTCAATCATATTAACATGCTCTATGTTGCAGCTTCTTGTGTCTGGTATTCTTTTACGCAGGGAGTTTTTAAGGCCACCTCCGCCTTTGATGACCAAAGAATGGAAGACTATTCGTTTATACCCTATACCTTCTGTTATATACCTCATCCACAATAATGTTCAGTTTGCTACCTTAACATATGTTGATACATCCACTTACCAGATTATGGGCAATCTCAAAATTGTTACTACAGCAGTATTATTCAGGTGCTATATTTTCTAATTTTCTGCCATCCCATTGTTGCTTCTGCCTTGTGTATAAGAGTAGTTATCAACTTGATGTTTCAGGCTCTTTCTGAGGAGGAAGCTATCTAATCTGCAGTGGATGGCGATTTTTCTGTTGGCTATAGGAACAACTACAAGCCAGGTGCACTGGAACTGCCATTCACGTTTAAATCCGCTCTCTTTATTTGTGATATATCAAATATGCCATCAGTTGTATTGGTAACATTTTTATAAGAATGAATCATGCACTTGCTAAAAGTGAATGGTGAAATATGTTATAAGAATATAAGCGACATGAGAAGGATCTTAGTTCATGAACACGGCACTAATTATGAACCAAATCTTTATTGATGGCCACTAGCTATTGAAGATGTGGAATTATAGTAACTAATTTTAAGCTACACACGGGTCAACTACTAATTTGAATATATTTTCGTAACTAGCGACTTCCATTGTGTATTTTGAGGGTGATGATTTGTAGGTTCTTTCAGACTTGGGGATCCAAATCATGTTCAGCCACACATGAAATTACACTAGATTACTAAAGTCTAAAACACATGATTTTTGATTGCTAATAAAATTTTACCTATGCATTGTAAAGAGATGGTATATTTGAGACAGAGCACCTTTTCATTTATTACAATTTACATATTGGTTAAATTCTATATCTTTGATATCTGGTAACATCCATATTAAGGTTAAATTCACCTTTTTATCTTTAATTAACGCACTTCTTCTCCGACAATCTCTCTAATTTTGTCACCTGTTCGCCAGGTCAAAGGATGTGGAGAGGCTTCATGTGATTCACTTTTCTCATCACCAATTGCTGGTTACATGCTAGGGGTGTTGTCTGCTTGTCTCTCTGCGTTGGCTGGCATTTATACAGAGTTTTTGTTGAAGAAAAATAATGATTCTCTGTACTGGCAGAATGTTCAGTTATACATGTATGCTTCTTTCTTTGAGCTATACAAGTATAAGCTGTTATAAAATTGAACATCATTCATCTGCATGCATACGACAGTGCTATGATCATCAAAATATTAAGCAAAAATTTGTGCCTAAATACTTTCAATGCATTAATTGATAGTCTAGATAAACGGAGACCTTTCATGAACTCATTGTTTGTAAAATCAATGTTCCATTATCCGAAACTGAGTTTGACATTATTTTCTAATATTCCCATATCCTCATCTAATAAAATCTTCTTCTCTTATCCAATACAATGAGGTACCTCATACTATGAAGTATCAACTTCTTGTTACATACACTAAGGCTTCGTCTCTTTGTTTCTTTTCGACTTCAGTTATTCATTCCTTCAAGTCAGGTCAGCCACACAAAAGAACAAACAAATATAGTTACAACTTTTTGCAATATGTTGACCCACATGGAAAAGAAAGGATTCATTGGGGTATGAGTAAACCAATATCAGCATTAATTAATTTTTTTATTTTTTTTGCAATTGATTGAAGTTCCTTTATATATCTGATTGAAAGAACAATTTGTACACACCACATATACTGATTTGAGTTTTTTTTCAGAATCTTGGAAAATAAAAGATTAATGTGATAAACCTCGGAGAGGCGCTTTTTGTAGGAGGATTAATTAAAACCTTTCTAATATTCAGGTTTGGCGCTATTTTCAACTTGGCACGACTTATCATGGATGATTTTAGAGGAGGATTTGAGAAAGGACCATGGTGGCAACGCCTTTTCAATGGATACAATTTGATAACATGGATGGTGGTGTTAAATCTTGGTTCCACCGGTCTATTAGTTTCATGGTTAATGAAGTATGCGGACAATATTGTGAAGGTGCTATCTTAGTATCTTTATTCTATTTCCGTTAACTTAATTTGTTATCTTGTATATTGTATTCCCATGCACATGATGCACTGTAAGGAGAGACCTAGGGAGACATCAGTTTTCATGAAAGTGTCTTGGTCAATTATTTTACTGGTCAATTCCATGTCTAGACAATTTTATCAAACCAGATACACATCATACTATATATGTCTTTCACCTCCCTAAAATTTACAGTTTCTTAGATGAGCTGATAACTTGGTTGATCATTTTTACTGATCGGGTTATCAAGGGAACAAGTATAAGTTCCTCTTATGATTAAATATCTCAACTTTATTGATATCTCTAGGATGATCTTTAGTGTTAAGGTTTAGTTACCATCAGTACCAGATGTATTTCTAGTAACATATTAGTTGGAGGACCTTGGTACCTCCCAAAAGATTCATCTCTGAAATTTGCAAAATATGTGTGGACAGAAAAGTCAGAATCCACTTTCTCTTCCTATTTGAAAGGCCTCGTGTTTCTTCCTCCTTCCTTAGAGTTGTTATTTAAAAATCTTAGGAGGAATTCTCGGGTGGAGGAATTGAAGTGCCTTATTTCTTCTGTCTTACAATAGCTATTTTGTGCTTCATCTTTGGACTTTGGTGTGTTATATTTTCAGTGTCATTTTCATGTAAATTAAAATAGACATTGTTTGGAAATTTAGTGGAAATTTTCTATGTTGTTCCATCTGTTACCTTTAAATTCTGTTATTCGTTTTTACTCTCTTAGGTGTATTCAACATCTATGGCCATGCTGCTGACCATGATGCTCTCTATAATCCTCTTCAATTTCAAACCCACGTTACAGGCAAGCTTCTAACTGACCTTCTCTCTATTTTTTCTTTTAAGATCAATTTTTATTTCGTTATATATTAAAAAATTTGGTCCACGGACACAGTTGTATTTCTTCAATTTGAGTCCAAGTACACTGTTGAAGTGACCGATGAATGTGTACAATTAGATAGCTTCTGCCATGTTCACGGCAGAAGGTTTTTACACTCAGAGCACCCCTCAGACACCTTAGCTATGTTTGATAGCTAAAGGTATGCCCTTCCGCTTGTTTCAAAACGGAAGGTAACTTTCAGCTTCTAATTCCCTTTTCATATTAGTCATTAACCATATAAGTTTCGTTTGCTATATGATGTCCCATATCCAACTGTGGCTATAGACCGGCCTCCATATATACTTTTTTGGGTGCTACTGCGGAACCCCCATATATGAATGTATATATAATTATATTTCTGTGCAGTTTATATATGTATGAACGTTCTGTTCTTGGGGTGGGGACATGGTCAATGGTGAACCTGAATCTTTCTTTCTTAGCTTGCAACAGTCCATATTTATGCTTATTTGCTATTACATTGTTTCCAGATGAGGGCTTTCCCAATTTATTTACCTCAGTGTATTTGTTTTGCTCTCATATGTATTATACACGTGTTGGTTTTAGTGTTTTGGTGATTACTAATTACTGACAATCAGCATGTCTTTTTTTGTTGCTTATGCAGCTCTTTTTGGGTATAATTGTCTGCATCATGTCCGTACACATGTACTTTGCACCTCCAAACATGCTTGTGGATTTGCCTGGCGTAAAGGCAGTTCCAGAGGATGTAGTCGAAGTCTCCGTTGATCGAAAAACAGATTTTTAAGGTTATATCTACATTGACCCAATCATACATTTTGGTATGTCTGTATCCCATTTTCTCTCAAACGATAATGTACTAAGCTGTTATTTGTTAGGATGAAAATCTTTTTTTCTGGTCGAAGTACAGAATTTCAAGGCAATCTGACGTGTAACATTAAAAATTGTCTAGGAATGGTCATAACAAAGTTAGAAATCTTATAATTGCATGATTATTACGTATATGCTTATTTGTATATGTGAATATTTGCTTGACCTTTTATACAAGGAAATGATTGTTGTAGAAAAAACACTTGGGTTATTGGGACTACCAGTAACTATGTCTACATACCAGTAACTATGTCTACAAACGAATTGTAAAGGTAAACACACAAAAGCAAAAAATACACAGAGAGAGAAGCTAAAATATGGCGATGAAGTTCAGTTGACTGCGGATCTGAAGAATCTGACCGAGCTTCAACCCGGTGGTGGTGTTGGTAATCAGTACTCCCTTAAGGTATGTTCTGATTTCCCTATCTGTGATTTTCAATTCGGTGAAAAAGTGGTTAAATTTTTGCTATTACGTAAAATGTTGAGTAATAATTTATGCTTGTGTTCGTTACCAGTTTGCTATTACGTAAATGTCGAGTAATAATTTATGCTTGTGTTGGTTACCAGTTTAATTTAAGCTTGAGAATTAAAAATTAGTAATAATTTGTTGAGGAATTTGTTAGTTGGTTCTGTTCCGGCTAGATTTGGGCTTTTGAGAAATCTTACTTTGCTTGATATGTCGAGGAATAACTTCTCGGGGTTTATTCCTCCTGATTTTGGGTTTTTAATGAAGCTGGAAGTATTGAATCTTTCTGGTAATGGTATGTCTCCTCAACTTGGTGATCTTTCTAGTTTGGTTGATCTTGACCTGAGCTTTAATTCCTTTTTCTGGTTATATTGGCATGGATTTGACCTTGTTAGTCACAAGTCCGACCTTGTTTTAAGATAAATTGAGACTATAAACTGAGAAGGGAGTTATTAATGAGGAGGGTGAATAGCTGGAGACTATACTAAGTTGTGTCAACTTGGTTACGAGGCAAGTTTACTATCTCCTCTATTTTATTTTTCCTTGTTTGATGTTTGATTGGAGCTGTATATATATGTCAAGACTCCATTTTATTGTCCTCTTTTCTGAATTTGGAAATTGTGTTTTAGCTTCCTTTTTATTTACTTGAAGTGATTGCTAGTTATTGGAAATTATTGAACTCATTTGAGTTTTGATGCTACAGTTTTATCTTAAATGGAGTTATCTGATTCTTGTTATCTTTATTCTAAAACCTGAATCGATTAATGGAGTTGTACTCAAATTTTATTATTGTGGAGTAAACTGAGTTGGACAATGAAGATTTAAGCCGCAAAATAAAGCGGTTCAGCCATTTGGGTTGTTATAGGTCGGAGGACCTATTACGTTGCATACAATGGGGAGTCACTATCAGGTGATAGTTGATCACCTATAGTGAAATTTGGATAATGTTCTACTCAGTAAATCATAAATTCTTTTGCATTATGTTTTGTTTCAAAAGCATGGAAGTCTTCTTATAACCATAAAAATTTATTTATCAATTAAAAATATTTCACAATAGATGAGTACAAATTATATCAATAAATATAAAGTTTAATTTGTTACTATTTGATTTTCGACTAAAATATTATAATATAGTATTAACTAATTACATTAATTAGTATTATTTTACAAAGTAAATGACAAACTACAAATTTTATATTCTCAAAAAAAATTATAAAACCCAGGGGATCCTACCACTACTTGGCCTAAGTTGATATAAAGCAGTGTCTTGTTTGTGGCAAGCTTCACGTCTTTTTTAGCTTGACATGAAATATCTAGTGGTGCCTGTGAATCTGTGTTATGTGTGTTATGTAGTCATGTAGAATCAAAAATGAAAAGTTTGTTCTTAGATACTTGGGCTTTGTAACCCTATGGTATTGATGAGTTTTTTAAGGTCCAAATCATGTATAAACCCCGTTTTTTTTTTCCTTTTTGTACTCTTAATTAATCACCTCTTCCCCTCTACATGTCATAATTTATACTTCAATTTCCATGCACCGAGAGTCCGAGACTGAGCATTAAGAATAGAGCTGATAAGTTTAGGAGTTGACGAATTCAGTAGAGTTGATAAGTTTAGGAGTTGATGAATTCAGTCCTTTTTGTATAAACTTTATTTTTTGGCTCAAGGTTGAAATCTCATATATAGACGTCTTTTAGTTTATCCATACTCAAGGTTGCACTTCCATATAAAAAATAGTCATGTTTAGAAAAAAGAACATCATAAAGGAATATCTTATATAAAGGAAAATGGACGCCTCAACCAACCTGACGCTTTGGCCGAGTGGTTAAGGGGTGTGCCTGCTAAGTACACGAGGTTTCCCGTGAGATGCACGAAAGTCCCACCACTATTTGTACATAACCACAAAAGTTTAAAATTAATCAGAATATTAGCATATTAACAACAGATTTAGCAAAATGAAGTAACAAATACTAATATCCAACACAAAAATTAACAAATATTTAAACTTATCTCTTACAAATCCCATGTAGTAAAGCAAATAGAGTTAATTTTAGAACATCATCAAGCAATCATCATAAGTTAAGTCTAAGTAACAAAACAATAGTTTCTCCAAAATAACTCAGAATCTAAGATGGGCCCTGATATATTTTTCGGTAGGGCAAACAACACTGATCGTAGCACAAGCGTTTAGAACCTCAACTGAACAACCACCCTTCTGATCGTAGCCTGTGAAATCCCCACTAGCAGATAGATCGATATCGAATATGGTATCTATAGTTGGCTGCATACAGAAGTTTACATGTATTGTTAGTAAACCAGAATAATACAAACTGAAATACATATATCACTTCACTTACATTCTCCGCTTGCCAGCCCCTACCAAAAACAAACTGTACTGGTTTGCAACCCTCACACTGTAACTCTAAAAGCTGTCCAGACTTCTCTTCCTCAGAAAGTGGCACCTTACCACGAAGCACAGTCACAGATCCTGCTTGCTGACATGAATGACACTGTAACAAAAAAATTAGATTGACGGATTGGAAATACAAGAAAACATAAATGACAATAATATAAAGTTATAAACCTTCTTAGTAAGGTGAGGTGTCCTCTCAGCAGTCCTCTCTTGATCATAACAGACAGTAAGGTCCTCAACCTCTCTGCAATAGCTACACTCCAACTGCATTTACATTTACAACACAAATTACATAAACGATGTTAAATCATAGTTTTTTATCATAAACATCGTTTATGTAATTTGTATTGTAAATGCAGTTGGAGTGTAGCTATTGCAGAGAGGTTGAGGACCTTACTGTCTGTTATGATCAGGAGAGGACTGTTGAGAAGACACCTCACCTTGCTAAGAAGGTTTATAACTTTATATTATTGTTATTTATATTTTCTTGTAGTTTCAATCCGTCAAGCTAATTTTTTTTGTTATAGTGTCATTCATGTCAGCAAACAGGATCTGTGATTGTGCTTCGTGGTAGAGTGCCATTTTCTGAGGAAGAGGAGTCTGGACAACTTTTAAAGTTACAATGTGAGGGTTGCAAACCAGTAGAGTTTGTTTTTGGTAGGGGCTGGCAAGCGGAGAATGTAAATGATATATGTATTTCAGTTTGTATTATTCTCGTTTACTAACAATACATGTAAACTTCTGTATACAGCCAACTACAGGTACCATATTCGATATCGATCTCTCTGCTGGTGGGGATTTCACAGGCTACGATCAGAAGGGTGGTTGTCCAGTTGAGGTTCTAAACGCTTGTGCTACGATCAGTTTTGTTTGCCCTGCCGAAAAAATCTCAGGACCCGTCTTAGATAATTCTCAGTTGTTTTGGAGAAATTATTGTTTTGTTATTTAGACTTAACTTATGATGATGTTCTAAAATTAACTCTATTTGCTACATGGGATTTGTGATAAGTTTGAATATTTGTTAGTTTTTGTATTGAATATTTGTATTTGTTAATTCATTTTGCTAATATTCTGATTAATTTTAAAAGTGAAATGTTATATCTCAAACTATAACATTTATATCTTACTTTATTGAAATATTATTTTCTCAAAATTACTATGAAATTATTTGACTTACACTTTACTATAATATATTAAGTTTAGATGGCCTAGTTTTGTTTTATTTAATTATTTTCCACAAAAAAATAATAGATAAGGCTCGGGAAAAGTATAGATTAATTTTGTATATAAAATTGTTATGTAGTAGCTATTTTAAATGTTTGTAATTAGACTTTTCAAATTATAAAATAGTTGTTTCAAGTGAAATATTAAAGTAATTATTTTAAGTAAAATTAAGCATCTTAAATTTAAGAAGTGTGTGTAGAATTTTAAGGTGTTAATGTTTTGTTAAGTTGTTCATGTTTATAAGTGTGTATATACATATGATGAAACTTACCACTTAAAATCTTGATTTTCAAATGTTAAATTTACTTTTTATAATTTCTAATAATTGTACAAAAACCTCAAAAAAAATTATATGATGATTTTCGTATAAACGTGAAAGTTACTAAATTAACTAACCTTAAAAACAAGGTATAATTTAAATTAATCATATAATAAGTTGTATGCTTAAACTTTAATTTAAGGTTTAATATTTGTAACAATCTCAAGAATATGATAACTATTAAAAAGTGAAATGTTATATCTCAAATTATAACATTTATAATTTATTTTGTACCTTATTTTAATATTATTTTATCAAAATTACTATAAAAATGTATAAACTAAGTTACACTTTACTATAATACGATAATATATTAAGTTTAGTTGGTCTAGTGTTGTTTTATTTATTTATTTTCAACAAAAAATTAATAGATAAGGATTGGGAAAAGTATAAATTAGTTTTGTACATAAAATCGTTGTGTAATGGCTATTTTAAATGTTTGTAATTAAAATTTTCAAATTATAAATTGGTTGTTTCAAGATTGTTAAAGTAATTATTTTAAGTGAAATTGTGTATTTTAAATTTAAAAAGTTTGGTTGCACTATTAGAATTTTAAGGTATCAAAGATTTGTTGAGTTATGCCTAAGGTATAATTTAAATTAATCATATAATAAGTTGTATGCTTAAACTTTAATTTAAGATTTAATATTTGTAACAATCTCAACGATATGATAACTATTAAAAGTGAAATGTTATATCTCAAATTATAACATTTATAATTTATTTTGTACTTTATTGTAATATTATTTTATTAAAATTACTATAAAAATGTGTAAATTAAGTTACACTTTACTATAATACAATAATATATATATATATATATTACATAATAGCTTATATCCCGTGCGATGCACGGTTTTCTTTAATATTTTATTATTTTTATTTAGATTTTTGTAATTATATATTTTTTTGATGAAATTTTAATATTTATTTATATGTGTATATGATAAATTGGATTTATATATCTAACAATATAAGTATTTTAATTTAATAAATTGTTGACGTAATCTTTAATAGTATTTTAGATATTAAAATAGAAAAATATTTTTAAATAATAGATCTAACGGTTCGTATAGTTGGTCTAGTTTTGTTTTATATATTTATTTTCCACAAAAAATTAATATATAAGGATTGGGAAAAGTATAAATTAGTTTTGTACATAAAATCGTTGTGTAGTGGCTATTTTAAATGTTTTTAATTCGATTTTTCAAATTATAAATTAGTTGTTTCAAGTGAAATTGTTAAAGTATATATATATATATATATATATATATATATATATATATATATATATATATATATATATATATATTAAGTTTAGTTGGTCTAGTGTTGTTTTATATATTTATTTTCCACAAAAAATTAATAGATAAGGATTAGGAAAAGTATAAATTAGTTTTGTACATAAAATCGTTGTCTAGTGGCTATTTTAATAGTGGCTATTTTAAATGTTTGTAATTAGATTTTTCAAATTATAAATTAGTTGTTTCAAGTGAAATTGTGTATTTTAAATTTAAAAAGTGCGGTTGCACTTATGTGCTGTTAGAATTTTAAGGTATTAATGATTTGTTGAGTTATGCCTATTTATTGTGCAGATGTAGAATAGTTGTGGGTGAAGGTGTGTCTATTTGTAAAGTTATAAAGTCGGGTGTCATTTGTTTAGGTTATATCTAAGACGTCATAAGCAGTTGAAGATTAAGTATACTAATGATTAATGATATATGTATGAAAAGTTCTAACAGAATTGAACATAGGTTTATGTAATTAGTAGGAAGATGATAAATGAACACAATGATACATTGTGGAAGAACTAAGAAGTACTTGCAGTGATTGGCTTTTGTTCTTGTACCTAGAGTGGGAATCTAAATGAACTTTAATACTTCAGTTTAAGGGATATTTCTGGATCAAATGTTGGTGAGCCATTCCCTAAGGGATATTATATATTCATGTAAAGTTCAAACAGTAATGCTGACGATTATCTCATAATTGATTCTGCATCGCCTCATTTTCTTTCAATTATATCCCTCCAAACTTAATCCGAAAACAAATTCACTTGCCCTATTATGGACATTTCTCATAAAACACTTCTAAATTTCAATTTTACTTTCAAAATCATTCTTTCTTTAATGTCCATCGGTCCATTAGTTAAGCAGTCATGTATATATCGAATATTGTTATTAGTTGATTATGCAGTTTTTGAATTTGAATAGATAAAACGAAATAATTAGTTGAATTAAGGCTTGAGGAAAAAAAAGAGAGTTGATAATGTTATATGCTCTCTCAATTTTTCAGTTCAATTGCCAAAGAAAACTACAAATCAAAAAAGAAATAAGATAGATAAATGACTTCCGGTCCAGGTCAGTTATATCCGGTTTAACAGTTTCGACAATATCTTTTACCCTGTATACTAAGGTTTGAGGGGATATGTCGGGTGTTCTGCAGCACATTATATTCATGGCCAGATACTGAATTGGGGAATTGGCGCTCTCTCAGGAACAAAATCGTTTGAGTGGAGGGTTGAACTCGTAGATCTTATTCAAAGTTGAATTTTTAATGCTAAAGGTAGGTTCCCTTCCCTTTGTACATTCCTCTTATTCTCTCTCAGAAGAGAGTTTCTAACTTTTCAGCGTTATTATTGCTCACTGAGACTCATGAAGTAGTAAACGGTTGTTAAAGCACAGCTACATGAACTGCTAGTGTTAGGAAAAGCTGCAGTTTTAAATTCATGTCATGATTCCGTTTGTTAATAATGTAATTCATTTAATGTAAAATTGTTTGTTCAAGGAGGGAGGCAAGGTTGGATAAAGACAACATGAGTAAGAATTGCTGTAAATGAACAACTCAGGACTTAAGAGGAACCTCTCCAAACTTGTCTCAGTTGCCTTGCATCAGGAGGAAGGTTGGCTGTGTTTTCCTTCCACAGTTTGGAGGACAGAATTGTAAAAGCAAATATTTCTCAATTTTATGCCGTAACGGGAGATTTATGCACAAAAGACATGATAAAGCTTAATCCTAACAGAAATGAACAAGAAGCATTAAAGAGACCCCATAACACCATCCGCAGATGAAGAGAAGTTGAATATCAGAGGAGCACTAAACTACGAGTTAATCAAAAGGTTTGAAGGAAGATACTTTTTCTTTTTACTCTGTTCACCATGTCACTTGCACTTTGGATAAACTTGTAAAAGAGATTACCACTTGAGTTGAGATAAAATTAGAAACATAATCAAAGTCGATAACTTATAGAAAACAGTGGACCATCCAAATAATTAATTAGAATATGCAAGGAATAATCAAAATAAGACCTAATTTGCAAAAACAATAAGCATGAGTTGTCTTTATAGTTGTGCATTACAATAACTCAATAAGTAGAGTCTGTAAAATCTGAAAAGAAAAACAAAAACATAAAGAAATATGCTACTTAAAAATACCAAATTGGTGGTGAGAAATGATGGACGGAGGTCCCTTAAAAATACCAAATTGGTGGTGACGTACAACTTTAACATATTTTTTAAAACAAAATTAACCACTTTCAGATTTATGTACAAAAGTACCCGATTTATTACGCATTCTACAATGAGGTATTGCCATTACGCATAATCGGCATAAAGCAGTGGAGTATTCAATACAATTTTGATACCGGATACGCAATAGTCATGGGAGTAAGTTGTAATATGCAACTATGATTTGGGTATTGATTTGGATACGCATACGATGGAGCGATATTTTCTTCTTTTTTTTAAATATGCCCAACTTGTAATCTCTAATAGATAGATACAGCCATACACGATATATATATACACGCCTCGGATAAAGATTGGTAAACCGAAGGTAAAAATATCATCACACTGAGATAAGGAGATAAGAACAGGCATAGATATACGCATTCCTAAATGACAGATCTAAAGTTGGTCATATTCCTCAAAAGAGTTATTTTAGTGCATTATTAACATAAATAGGTTATTTTTGTCATTTTTTCTGAAAAAAGCTGTTGGTGAAAACTGAGTAAACAAATAAAAACACACACATATACATCTCCTAAAACCATGTGACCGGAAACCAGCTTAAAACAATTTAAAAAAGCACAATCACATGGCTGCTTCTCCTAAGGTCCCCTTGCAAAGAGCTCCCGGCAACGACAGAGGAAGAGCTCCCTTGTTCATTTTACAACAAGACCTGGAGGATTATCCCTACCTCAGTAGTAGACCCGTCAACTTTATACACAAACATAAATCTATTACTCCACTATATATTAAACCATAACATAACATAAGGACAAAAGGTGTTATGTGAAGTTACGATTTTGTCCCTATTTTTTGAAAAATTACAAAAACATCACCCTTTTAATGTTTATGCAAAAAATAAATTAAATTATGTTAGTCTTGAGAATTTTGAGTTTATTTTCAAAATCTTAAAAAATAAACTACATCTTCTCCCATCTTTTATTTTATTATAGAGTAAATAAATATTGATTTATATTATTTCTAAAATATTGCACAATATATAATTACAAAAAATATTTTTAACGATTGAGCATAATCTACAATTCTTTTTTGTCAATTTAAATGATTGATATATGTCATTTTGATACCTATGAATTTATGATTTTGCTTTTATATGTTAAAAAATAACAAAATGTTGCATAATATATAATTATTAAAAAAAATATTTTAATGGATTGAATATACTCTATAATTCTCTTTTGCCATTTTAAATGATTGATATAAAAAGTAAAATTATAAATAATATAAAATTATACATAAATGTAATCGAGTCCTAAAAAAATATGAATTTATTTACATTCTCCTCTGTGTAGATATTAAACTATTGAAATAAAAAAAATAAGATTTGGTTTTAAGAAATATTTAATTTTATTTATAAAATTATACATAATAAATGATTGTCTCTCATAATTTTTATGTATATAAAATTTTAAATACGCGAGTCATATTTGAAATTTTTGGTCGACTAACTATTTAGACTTTCAGCTATTTAAAAGTGTGATTGATCTAAAAACATAAATATTAAAAGAAACTAAAAAAATGACAACTCCATAAATAGGATTTATGTTGGATATACAAAAAATAACATTAATATTCAATATAAAATGAAAAAAGATATGTTTTTTTGAATTATAAATATTACAAAATTGCAATAATTATTAGCAATGACCAATTAAACTATAACTCAAAGTATGGTAATATGAATTTTATATAGTATACTAAATTGGTCAAACAATCAGCATAATATATGATGGTTGAGTTATAACATATACTTAGATCAATCTATGATGAAATCAAAAAGTTTCATCTTAGATATTATGTTGATGCACGGTCATTACTAATCATAATTTACATTGATCAAAATATTTGTAAAAAGTCAAGTTGAGTTAAAAAAATAATTCATATTATAAGATAAAAAATGTTTCAATTTACCAAAAATTTAAAATAGAATTTCGATATTGTGTAATAAATTTTAGATTAAAACTAAACATTTGAGTTTAAAAATGTAAAAATATGTATGATTAATATTAAAAAAATGAGATATACACCTCAAGGACGACTTTCGTATAATATTAATAGTTTCATAATATGTTTTCGCCTTACGTATATATCGATTCTTTATAAATGTACTCTAACTAAGTTAAAATCACGTTGCCTATGTTATATATTGATAATTTTTAAAAATATTTATTTATTTCATACTCAAATGTTCAATTTGATGATGGAAATTTGATAAAGTTCCATCATCAAAAACCATATTATTATATAATCAAATATTCAATTTGATAAAATTACTATCACCTCATCAAAAATCATATTAATATTTTAGCAATTAAATGTAATTATGTGATTATTATCGTATGAATATTTATCCAAATTTTATGAAAGTTAATAAAGTTATAGAATATCTGGTTAATGTAATTGGTATGCCATATTACAAAAATACTATTAAAATATGAGATAAAATCGAAATATTATCTTTTTTCAAATTTCAAATTATAAAATTATCTCAATATATAAACAATTTCGGGCGAGAAATTATTGCAGTTCCCGTGCCTCGCACGGGCTTTTACGCTAGTTAATAATTATACTATGTATTTTATATAATTAATAATTATTTATATTTTCAAAGAAATAAAAACTTACAATATTAAGCATAATAGATATTAAAATTTTAAAAGTAAAACTATGATAGTGGAAGTGTTTTAAAACCTAGTGGAAGTGTTTTAAAACCTAGAATTAATATTATATTTATGAAAGTGATAGTTCTGTGAAAATATAATATCATAACATTTATTTATTATGCATGTGACACCAAAAATCGAAAAGAAACGACATGGACATGGTACACGATATGAATTTATTTAGTGTCGTGTTTGGGATTGGACTTTTGGTACAGGGAAGAACAGGTAACACAGCACGATTACCTAGTCTCTACTCGATAGCATACAAGTTAAAGTCCATCCTAGTCGGGCACAATTAATGTCCTTTAAATTCATCATTTTTGTTATTGTTGTTGTCATCTTCATCCCTCGTAGGCCTATTAAGATGGTCTTGGCAGGTTGAATAAGATTAAGTATTTGAACAAGTGCTCCTGTAGTTGTTGCCATCACTCACATAATCATAGCTACCATGAGAAGGCTCAGCTGGAGATTTATAGTCTTCCTTATCCGGCCACTCTCTCTCAAGTGCCACAAACTCCCTTCTTAGATTAGACTAGAATGAGATTTGCTTATAAGAGATCTTACTATGAGCTATAAGACATTAATGAGGACATGGACCAAATCGATGATGTTTAGCTGGTCTTTCCGCATGCATGATCAGCCATGCTAGGACTGTGTTACGGCCCGGACTCTACAGTGAGGAACAGTGGGAAGATAAACTAATCTTTGCATGTATCTGCCACAGGTCTTATCAGCTACATTGTTTTCAAGGACTCGCAGAAGCGAATGACTCGGAAAGAGACTCGGGATGCTGCTCTTATGCATATGGTATATACTGTCATTGGTGGTGGTAATGTTGTTTTAGTAGTGTATTCTGTGGCTCAATTGGCCCAGACAAAGAGGACACTTGTGTGCTTGGATTGAGATGAGATATTCGAACATGTTGTGTCTCTAGTCTCTCTGCATGCTAGACTCACCTAGTTTGAGCCTAGTTGAATCGAAATCATGCTCTAGAGAAAGACGAGTGTTCCTGCCTCCAGCCCATAAGAATTTTGATTAATATTAGATGAGTTATTTCCGCTACTAACAGCCTTAAAAACAGCTGTTCTGGCTCATTAACTCCTTGAGGGCTATCTAGTGCAATGGGTCACAACTTTTCCCATCTCCTTGTAATCGGAGGGGTCGAGAAATAGCTCCTAAAGTTTTTAGCCTCGAGAGTCTACAAAACCTACAAACAACAGATTATGAAGTAACTTGAGCTTGTTAACTCCTTATATGCAAAAAACAAATAAACTTCCTCCTCTCTTTAGTAATCTCATAGGGAATTTTGAAATCTTGAGTGAGATCTAGCAAGACGGAAAATGCTACCTGTTCCTCTAAGTTACGGAGGGAATTAATACTATAAGTGTAGAAGAACAAAATGGTTCCTATACTCTTAGAATCCTGTCAATTGATACATCTCATAAAGCCCGAGTAGGATGCGATGTTAGATGAAAGAGGCTCGATAAACATTAAGATTGTAGTGGAAGTCAAATAGAAAAGCTTATTGCCTATCGAAAGATAACAATGAAGCAAATATTGTAGCAGAATCATTTTACGAAACATTTCACCTATAGTAGGACCTAAAAACCAAACACTTCATTTTGGATTGATTTTTCAATCTCATTTGTCTTTTTATTCAATTTTCAACAAAGAGTTGTACAAAGGGTTTACAGCGTAAAAATCTTCCAACTTCGAACATTAGTTCCATACGTTTGCTTGCTATATACACATGCATATATATATATATACGTTTTGCATTGCATCATTTGCATGGTTATACATGCATTTAGCTCTTGCTGGGTACGTTCTATGCATATATTGAGAAAGATCTTATGCTGGAAAAAAAAGGGTACAGAAGTGCCATATCAGGTACATTTTTCCCGGTAACAAGTACTTATACGGGAACACAAACACCCCAGGGTTATTGTCGTTTTGAAGATTAAATCTTCTTTCGATGACATAAGACTACACAGTTTTTGCCATTTCCCAGATTATTAATATCTTCTTCTGACAGGAGATGTAGAACTATGTTCCCAATCCCTAGAGTTTCACCAACTACTGCAATTTATTTCATTCCATATAACTTATCTTCAACTCCGGTCAATCACAAATTACTAACCGGATAGCAGAGTTAACAAGACCAGAGAAAAGCTCCCATCGCAAACTTCCTCTTCTGATTAACATCACCTGAGACCGGCAAGCCATATTGAGCAAGCAAGCAATTAACTTTCCACTCAGGCATACTCTCGTACTCTGGTCTGGTGTACCTTGGGTAGTGCACTGGCATCTGAAAGTGTTCATAAAGGTCCTTTGCTTGCTGACCATTCTCCACACCACTGCCACCACCCACAAGTAAAGGACGAGCCATGGATTTCACACCATCCCTGTTCATGTCTATTTACCTTATCTTGCTGCCTTAAGTAAGTTTAGTAGACATAAGACAATACAATAATCAACATGACCTATTTATAGATTTTAGAAACACACAGAGTGAGACTGTGAGAGAGTGTGGATGAGTATGTACTATAAGTGGCATTATCGAGGCAGGTATAGAATTAAAGTCTGAGAAAACAATGGTTCAGCAATGTATTGATGATATTTCGTATTTTCACACTAAATGCTTAAAAGTTGAACAAAATACAGTACAAATGATACAAACAAAGCAGGTAATCCTTGAGGACTTCACAAATATGCCTGCTTTCTCAATACATTTAATAATTATAATAGCATCCATATTGATAACATCTTAATATACAAAAAAAATAAATGAATAACTCTGAATGCAGTTTTATTTGACATTCAACTGATTTTTTCTACACTTCTCTGGTTTATACCACAATGTAAAGAGCCAGATTTCTGACAAAACAATGTCATATAGTTTTACATTGTGGTTTAACCCATAATGTAAACTCTTTATATATACCTATATGTGTATATATAAAAGTTGACATGGTCCGAAAAAATTAACCTCTCCAAAGATTATAGAGAGTGACTGTGAACATCACTAGGTAATTCAGCATGGTTATCCACAATTACATAGACTTCTAAATTGAATTCAGCCGTTAACAAGTGGACCAAGTTGCCAACCGTAGATGCAAAATTCAACATAAGCTTTCAAGTTGATGATAATTATTCAGCAGTACTAGATATGCATATTCAATGCAGCAACTAGAGCATTGTCCCCACCTATCGTGGTCCACATATAAGCTTACATTTAACTCAGGTCAATCAATATATATATCAGTAAATACATGAACCATGGATTAGGGTATCCATCCATTACTAATTGAGGTTGCTCCTTATTGTTGGCCACATTTTATATAATATCAATGCTATCATTGTCGTTAGGTGATGCCAATAGTACCAGTAAATGGTGACGGCGTTCGTGATGTACTGTCAAAATCTGAAATATCGTCTTGTTGATATTATCCTAATTTCTGGGGGGTGGGGGGGTTCAGGACAATAATTGACTAATATTATGGCAAGAGCAATACTCTCAGTAACTTTTTTTTTCCTTGCTATTTTACAATTATAATTTTATATATAAATCTTACATGAAGAATGCTGATCAGTAAGACTTGCGCTCCCCCCCCCCCCCGGTTACCGTATTCCTCTTTTTTTTTAGATTCCTGATCTGCACCCGTTCTGTTGTCAAATAAAATGAACAGCATCCTTGGCGAGTCATCCACAAAATGTAGGATGCGAAGTGGTGCATACTCTCTCTCTATATATATTTGTATGTACACATATCAGTCATCTACAAAACAATGAATTCAAAGTATCTAATTTCTATATCATGTATAGTGGGGTTAACTACAGCCGTGTTTAAAGTCAATACAGTGACATACGAGTATGTACTATGTATTAAAGAAGAGGGCATGTAGATACATAATACTCAGACTCAACTAACAGTGTTTAACATGTCTAAGTGTCGGATTTGGAAATATATATAAAATCTGTATTTTATTCACCCCAAAGAGAAAAATTATCAAGTGTCCATACAGACCATATCCATGTCCTGGTTACTAGTTGCCGACACGGGTACTCGAGGTGGAATGAAGGATCCAGATAACATAGAATTGTACATGGCAAAGTTGTAGTGCCTACAGAGTCAAAATGCATATACAGAGAACATCATAACTATACTTGTAGCATTGTAGAAAACAACAAAGTCCAATTTAGAAACTAGCTCAAGATGCTATAGAAAGCAGAAAAAAAGAAGAAGAAAAACAACTTTGTGGATCTGCAGGGGCAGACAATGTTTAAATGGCGACATAATGTAAAGCCTATAGGTTTCTCATCTAGGGCGGAGGCACAGCAAAGGGTTTGTTGGGCCCTAGCCCAGGTGAAAAAAAAAATAGTCAAAATTTTTGTATTGTCCGGTCCAAAAAATTTGAAGTTAGCCCAGGTGACATTTCATATTTAGCCCAATTAATTTTTATTATTTTTTGATTTCAGATAAGAGGGAAAAATACAAAGACACGCAACAGAAACGACACAAAAAAACCCAATTGTTCAATTAGGGTTAATCATAATTTATCTTGCTGAGTTTTCCTCTTCGTATCAGAAACTCAATCTCATCTTTCAATTGCCTACAATCGTCGGTGTCATGACCGACTTCTTTGTGGAACCGACAAAACTGATTTTGGTTCCGTTTGGACAAATCAGCCCTCATTGGCTTTGCCCATTTGAGATCTTCTTCCTTGGCTATCTCCATCAGAATTTGACTCATGGGAGTATTCAATCTTGCATATTCTGTGAATTTTGGCCCAAAATTGTTTCTCTTGGGGGGAGAATCGGAGTTCTTTGATGTTCTGGGGAACTTTTCCTTGACGTCGTACTCCTGAGTTTCTTTCCTTTTCTTTGAGTTTCCACTATCTTGGAGCTTCAGCATGCTCTCGGGTGGATGTTTAGCCAACGACCTTTTGAAGTGGTCATTAGTAGTTCCTTGTTGCAGGGCTATCATAGCCACTCTGTCCTCTAAGTCCGGGACTTTCAGAGCCTCCCGAGTAAATAGATTGATGTAGTCCCTTAGGGCTTCATTCTTTCCTTGACGTATTGCCATGAGCGATGCAGAACTTTTCTCATACACCCTTCTACTAATGAACTGATTGATGAAAGCCTTGCTTAGTTCCTTGAATGACCCAATAGAGTTGGGAGGTAGACGGCTATACCAACGTTGGGCCATGCCTGCCAAGGTTTGTGGAAACGCCCTACACTTGACCGCATCGTTGGTTGGCTGCAACATCAGTGCATTGGAGAAGGTCCTTACATGATTTGCGGGATCTCCCATTCCATCATAGGCTTTGATCGAAGGCATCTTAAATTTTCTGGATATAGCCGTTTTCATGATGTCTTGAGTAAACGGTGGTGTAGGATCATCAGGATCTCCTAGGGGCAACGGAATACTAGGATCACCCCTTGGGGCTTCGGCCCTCTTGGTTCTCCTTGCCGATGGATCCAAGTTGATTATCGGGATCCCTTCAGTCGTTCAGCCCCGAGATTGAGCGGCCTCTTCCTCAGCAAAGAGTTTTTTGAGCCTTGCAGTCTCTGCCTCATGGGCTGCAAGTTTCTCCCTAGTAGTTTGGGGTTGCTCCCGATTTGTCTGGGAAGAACGTCTCCTTCTTGGGGCGACATCCTTCCCAGTTGTATAACCCTCATCTTCGGTGTATGGGCCAGAGTAATCTTGAACGAAAGGGGTCTGGCGAGTTTGGGGTCCCAGACCTTGAATATAAGGGGGTACATATGCCTCATGGTAGATTGGATCAGTTCCACTACCGCCCGCCATGGATCGAGGGGGCATGCCATAGCTTGGCATCCCCAAAGTCTGATTCGCGTATTGAGGGAGATCAGTAGTATGGAGTTGAAGGCTCCTTGGTGCACTCATGAGCAGCGGGGAGGTCGTGATTGGTTGCTGGTGAACGGTCTCTTGTGGATTAGATCCATGAATGACCATCTGCAGGGGATTCGTCCCTTCGACCGAAATTGGGATTTCCGGTCCTTGAGTGTTGGTGGGGATATTCGCCCCTTGTGTGCCAGTCGTCGGCGGTGGCTGATCAGTCTCAGAGGTGTTAGGGCGATCATCGGGAGTTTGATTATCCCGAGCTGTTCTTCGTGTGTTTGTCATGGTTGTTGTTGTCTTCCCACAGACGGCGCCAAATGTTATGGATTAAAAAACGTACTTGTGAATTTAATGCTAGGATTAATGAGCTTTCGAGCTTTAATGGCTGCACTCGTGTTTCCGGACTAAATCGGTCCTCACAAGATGCCTACGTATCTCAAATAGTTATTGAGAATCAAGCCAAAGACGTAGTTCTGATTGTAGGATCAGGGACCTTATATAGGCGTTTGGAGCCTAGTATTTATGGTATGTTTAGGAGTCTTAGCGAATAAGTCTCCTTTTTGATATTGGATAAGCATTGCATTGCTTGCAGGATAAGTCTTTTCCTTGTCGATAAAGGCTATGACTCATTAATTGCCTTTAATTGGGATTCTGGATCCTTCTTTGACCAATTTGCCATAATTCGGACTCTTTTTATGAGCTGTATATTTTCCCTATTCATTAATATTAGGGTGTCGGGCCTTAAATATCGGCCTTTTGTTTGACTAGTCAATTATATTTCTATAATTACTTTTCTGACCATATCACACATCTAAAAATATTATAGGTAGTTACTTTTTTTTAATTAAAACATGTTAGCTTTCCTATTTGTCCTTATTAAAAAAAATTTATTTATTTTAATATGTCAACGTATTTTTTTAATAAATACAAGTAATATTATTAAAACACTTCTAAAAATATCACGGACAATTATTTTTTTTAATTAAAACATGTTAGATTTTCTATATTTCCTTATTATTAATATTATTTTATTATAAATTAATATTAACAATACATCATTTATCTTCATGAGCCCCGTCTGTATTTTTTAATATTTTTTTTACGTTCCAATTAATATTTAAGTTTCTCATTTTATAATTTATCATATTAATTTTTAATTTTATTTTAATATTTTCCGTTCACAATAAATTTTTTAGTTTATTATTTTTTAAGGCCACGAAGGCTAGTATAACTTATATCAATTATTAAAATAAAAACAACACAAACGTATTTTATTAAATAGTGAAATATATTCAGTTTTGTTTTGGGCCTTACATAACATATTACACTTGGGCCTTATTGTAATTCAGACCACAATTGCTCTCAAAAGGGCAGACCAGACAGACACCAGTTAATTGGTGGATCATGTGGCAGTATACTTTTGCTGGGCCAGCAACATGGACCTCCTGGTCAATATTATAGATCGTCGATCTCTATAATATGAGGGCCCAATAAGGAAAAAGCATGAATGATCTCTGTAGCAGTTTTCAGGAAAACATAAATTATTCTTTAGAAAGAAATGAGTTAATATCAGGTAGTAATTGCATATTTAGAGAGAGAGAGAGAGAGAGAGAGAGAGAGGTGAGGGAGGGAGGGAGGGAGAGAGGGAGGGAGAGAGAGAGAGAGGAGAGGGAGGGAGAGATAGAGAGAGGAGAGGGAGGGAGAGAGAGAGAGGAGAGGGAGGGGGGAGAGAGAGGAGAGGGAGGGAGAGAGAGAGAGAGGGGAGGGAGGGGGAGAGAGAGAGAGGAGAGGGAGGGGGAGAGAGAGGAGAAGGAGGGAGAGGGGGAGAGAGAGAGAGAGAGGAGAGGGAGGGAGGGAGAGGGGGAGAGAGAGAGAGAGGAGAGATCGGATGCAGTGGTACGTAGTCGCATCGCCACTCACAGTCCTCACAAGCTCTCAGGTAATGTCTTGTAGCCCTAAATAAACCCCTTGTCTTAATTCTGCTTTGCTTTATATGCAATCTCTACTTACATATTTGTTTATACATATTTCGGCACTTTATCACTCTATTATGTTTGTTCAATTAATCGTTTAATTGTCTAGCATACTTTAACTGAATTTTCTATCACTTTGAACTCTAATTTTACTCTGTTTAAACTAATTTATGAATAGAAATCTCAGAGTATTATCAGTGCTTCGCTTTCATAGTCTTAATTAGGGTCATATAGATGGTTAAATTTGTCTCAAACAATTTCATTATAATGCCTCCTTTCTATCCTAGGGCCTGCTAGTATCGAAGTTAAATACGACTCATGTCCCACTTTCTTTTTCTTTCTTTGTTATCGTGGCAGGGAATTTTAACTACTTTATCACAGACCAACGGGGCTTATAAATATGACTATGCAACTGTTCCTTTTCTTGCTGAAGTTTTTAAGGTACCTTACATTACATTACATTGATATTGAATGCTACATTACATTGTGCTCATCAATATTCAATCATATTAACATGCTCTATGTTGCAGCTTCTTGTGTCTGGTATTCTTTTACGCAGGGAGTTTTTAAGGCCACCTCCGCCTTTGATGACCAAAGAATGGAAGACTATTCGTTTATACCCTATACCTTCTGTTATATACCTCATCCACAATAATGTTCAGTTTGCTACCTTAACATATGTTGATACATCCACTTACCAGATTATGGGCAATCTCAAAATTGTTACTACAGCAGTATTATTCAGGTGCTATATTTTCTAATTTTCTGCCATCCCATTGTTGCTTCTGCCTTGTGTATAAGAGTAGTTATCAACTTGATGTTTCAGGCTCTTTCTGAGGAGGAAGCTATCTAATCTGCAGTGGATGGCGATTTTTCTGTTGGCTATAGGAACAACTACAAGCCAGGTGCACTGGAACTGCCATTCACGTTTAAATCCGCTCTCTTTATTTGTGATATATCAAATATGCCATCAGTTGTATTGGTAACATTTTTATAAGAATGAATCATGCACTTGCTAAAAGTGAATGGTGAAATATGTTATAAGAATATAAGCGACATGAGAAGGATCTTAGTTCATGAACACGGCACTAATTATGAACCAAATCTTTATTGATGGCCACTAGCTATTGAAGATGTGGAATTATAGTAACTAATTTTAAGCTACACACGGGTCAACTACTAATTTGAATATATTTTCGTAACTAGCGACTTCCATTGTGTATTTTGAGGGTGATGATTTGTAGGTTCTTTCAGACTTGGGGATCCAAATCATGTTCAGCCACACATGAAATTACACTAGATTACTAAAGTCTAAAACACATGATTTTTGATTGCTAATAAAATTTTACCTATGCATTGTAAAGAGATGGTATATTTGAGACAGAGCACCTTTTCATTTATTACAATTTACATATTGGTTAAATTCTATATCTTTGATATCTGGTAACATCCATATTAAGGTTAAATTCACCTTTTTATCTTTAATTAACGCACTTCTTCTCCGACAATCTCTCTAATTTTGTCACCTGTTCGCCAGGTCAAAGGATGTGGAGAGGCTTCATGTGATTCACTTTTCTCATCACCAATTGCTGGTTACATGCTAGGGGTGTTGTCTGCTTGTCTCTCTGCGTTGGCTGGCATTTATACAGAGTTTTTGTTGAAGAAAAATAATGATTCTCTGTACTGGCAGAATGTTCAGTTATACATGTATGCTTCTTTCTTTGAGCTATACAAGTATAAGCTGTTATAAAATTGAACATCATTCATCTGCATGCATACGACAGTGCTATGATCATCAAAATATTAAGCAAAAATTTGTGCCTAAATACTTTCAATGCATTAATTGATAGTCTAGATAAACGGAGACCTTTCATGAACTCATTGTTTGTAAAATCAATGTTCCATTATCCGAAACTGAGTTTGACATTATTTTCTAATATTCCCATATCCTCATCTAATAAAATCTTCTTCTCTTATCCAATACAATGAGGTACCTCATACTATGAAGTATCAACTTCTTGTTACATACACTAAGGCTTCGTCTCTTTGTTTCTTTTCGACTTCAGTTATTCATTCCTTCAAGTCAGGTCAGCCACACAAAAGAACAAACAAATATAGTTACAACTTTTTGCAATATGTTGACCCACATGGAAAAGAAAGGATTCATTGGGGTATGAGTAAACCAATATCAGCATTAATTAATTTTTTTATTTTTTTTGCAATTGATTGAAGTTCCTTTATATATCTGATTGAAAGAACAATTTGTACACACCACATATACTGATTTGAGTTTTTTTTCAGAATCTTGGAAAATAAAAGATTAATGTGATAAACCTCGGAGAGGCGCTTTTTGTAGGAGGATTAATTAAAACCTTTCTAATATTCAGGTTTGGCGCTATTTTCAACTTGGCACGACTTATCATGGATGATTTTAGAGGAGGATTTGAGAAAGGACCATGGTGGCAACGCCTTTTCAATGGATACAATTTGATAACATGGATGGTGGTGTTAAATCTTGGTTCCACCGGTCTATTAGTTTCATGGTTAATGAAGTATGCGGACAATATTGTGAAGGTGCTATCTTAGTATCTTTATTCTATTTCCGTTAACTTAATTTGTTATCTTGTATATTGTATTCCCATGCACATGATGCACTGTAAGGAGAGACCTAGGGAGACATCAGTTTTCATGAAAGTGTCTTGGTCAATTATTTTACTGGTCAATTCCATGTCTAGACAATTTTATCAAACCAGATACACATCATACTATATATGTCTTTCACCTCCCTAAAATTTACAGTTTCTTAGATGAGCTGATAACTTGGTTGATCATTTTTACTGATCGGGTTATCAAGGGAACAAGTATAAGTTCCTCTTATGATTAAATATCTCAACTTTATTGATATCTCTAGGATGATCTTTAGTGTTAAGGTTTAGTTACCATCAGTACCAGATGTATTTCTAGTAACATATTAGTTGGAGGACCTTGGTACCTCCCAAAAGATTCATCTCTGAAATTTGCAAAATATGTGTGGACAGAAAAGTCAGAATCCACTTTCTCTTCCTATTTGAAAGGCCTCGTGTTTCTTCCTCCTTCCTTAGAGTTGTTATTTAAAAATCTTAGGAGGAATTCTCGGGTGGAGGAATTGAAGTGCCTTATTTCTTCTGTCTTACAATAGCTATTTTGTGCTTCATCTTTGGACTTTGGTGTGTTATATTTTCAGTGTCATTTTCATGTAAATTAAAATAGACATTGTTTGGAAATTTAGTGGAAATTTTCTATGTTGTTCCATCTGTTACCTTTAAATTCTGTTATTCGTTTTTACTCTCTTAGGTGTATTCAACATCTATGGCCATGCTGCTGACCATGATGCTCTCTATAATCCTCTTCAATTTCAAACCCACGTTACAGGCAAGCTTCTAACTGACCTTCTCTCTATTTTTTCTTTTAAGATCAATTTTTATTTCGTTATATATTAAAAAATTTGGTCCACGGACACAGTTGTATTTCTTCAATTTGAGTCCAAGTACACTGTTGAAGTGACCGATGAATGTGTACAATTAGATAGCTTCTGCCATGTTCACGGCAGAAGGTTTTTACACTCAGAGCACCCCTCAGACACCTTAGCTATGTTTGATAGCTAAAGGTATGCCCTTCCGCTTGTTTCAAAACGGAAGGTAACTTTCAGCTTCTAATTCCCTTTTCATATTAGTCATTAACCATATAAGTTTCGTTTGCTATATGATGTCCCATATCCAACTGTGGCTATAGACCGGCCTCCATATATACTTTTTTGGGTGCTACTGCGGAACCCCCATATATGAATGTATATATAATTATATTTCTGTGCAGTTTATATATGTATGAACGTTCTGTTCTTGGGGTGGGGACATGGTCAATGGTGAACCTGAATCTTTCTTTCTTAGCTTGCAACAGTCCATATTTATGCTTATTTGCTATTACATTGTTTCCAGATGAGGGCTTTCCCAATTTATTTACCTCAGTGTATTTGTTTTGCTCTCATATGTATTATACACGTGTTGGTTTTAGTGTTTTGGTGATTACTAATTACTGACAATCAGCATGTCTTTTTTTGTTGCTTATGCAGCTCTTTTTGGGTATAATTGTCTGCATCATGTCCGTACACATGTACTTTGCACCTCCAAACATGCTTGTGGATTTGCCTGGCGTAAAGGCAGTTCCAGAGGATGTAGTCGAAGTCTCCGTTGATCGAAAAACAGATTTTTAAGGTTATATCTACATTGACCCAATCATACATTTTGGTATGTCTGTATCCCATTTTCTCTCAAACGATAATGTACTAAGCTGTTATTTGTTAGGATGAAAATCTTTTTTTCTGGTCGAAGTACAGAATTTCAAGGCAATCTGACGTGTAACATTAAAAATTGTCTAGGAATGGTCATAACAAAGTTAGAAATCTTATAATTGCATGATTATTACGTATATGCTTATTTGTATATGTGAATATTTGCTTGACCTTTTATACAAGGAAATGATTGTTGTAGAAAAAACACTTGGGTTATTGGGACTACCAGTAACTATGTCTACATACCAGTAACTATGTCTACAAACGAATTGTAAAGGTAAACACACAAAAGCAAAAAATACACAGAGAGAGAAGCTAAAATATGGCGATGAAGTTCAGTTGACTGCGGATCTGAAGAATCTGACCGAGCTTCAACCCGGTGGTGGTGTTGGTAATCAGTACTCCCTTAAGGTATGTTCTGATTTCCCTATCTGTGATTTTCAATTCGGTGAAAAAGTGGTTAAATTTTTGCTATTACGTAAAATGTTGAGTAATAATTTATGCTTGTGTTCGTTACCAGTTTGCTATTACGTAAATGTCGAGTAATAATTTATGCTTGTGTTGGTTACCAGTTTAATTTAAGCTTGAGAATTAAAAATTAGTAATAATTTGTTGAGGAATTTGTTAGTTGGTTCTGTTCCGGCTAGATTTGGGCTTTTGAGAAATCTTACTTTGCTTGATATGTCGAGGAATAACTTCTCGGGGTTTATTCCTCCTGATTTTGGGTTTTTAATGAAGCTGGAAGTATTGAATCTTTCTGGTAATGGTATGTCTCCTCAACTTGGTGATCTTTCTAGTTTGGTTGATCTTGACCTGAGCTTTAATTCCTTTTTCTGGTTATATTGGCATGGATTTGACCTTGTTAGTCACAAGTCCGACCTTGTTTTAAGATAAATTGAGACTATAAACTGAGAAGGGAGTTATTAATGAGGAGGGTGAATAGCTGGAGACTATACTAAGTTGTGTCAACTTGGTTACGAGGCAAGTTTACTATCTCCTCTATTTTATTTTTCCTTGTTTGATGTTTGATTGGAGCTGTATATATATGTCAAGACTCCATTTTATTGTCCTCTTTTCTGAATTTGGAAATTGTGTTTTAGCTTCCTTTTTATTTACTTGAAGTGATTGCTAGTTATTGGAAATTATTGAACTCATTTGAGTTTTGATGCTACAGTTTTATCTTAAATGGAGTTATCTGATTCTTGTTATCTTTATTCTAAAACCTGAATCGATTAATGGAGTTGTACTCAAATTTTATTATTGTGGAGTAAACTGAGTTGGACAATGAAGATTTAAGCCGCAAAATAAAGCGGTTCAGCCATTTGGGTTGTTATAGGTCGGAGGACCTATTACGTTGCATACAATGGGGAGTCACTATCAGGTGATAGTTGATCACCTATAGTGAAATTTGGATAATGTTCTACTCAGTAAATCATAAATTCTTTTGCATTATGTTTTGTTTCAAAAGCATGGAAGTCTTCTTATAACCATAAAAATTTATTTATCAATTAAAAATATTTCACAATAGATGAGTACAAATTATATCAATAAATATAAAGTTTAATTTGTTACTATTTGATTTTCGACTAAAATATTATAATATAGTATTAACTAATTACATTAATTAGTATTATTTTACAAAGTAAATGACAAACTACAAATTTTATATTCTCAAAAAAAATTATAAAACCCAGGGGATCCTACCACTACTTGGCCTAAGTTGATATAAAGCAGTGTCTTGTTTGTGGCAAGCTTCACGTCTTTTTTAGCTTGACATGAAATATCTAGTGGTGCCTGTGAATCTGTGTTATGTGTGTTATGTAGTCATGTAGAATCAAAAATGAAAAGTTTGTTCTTAGATACTTGGGCTTTGTAACCCTATGGTATTGATGAGTTTTTTAAGGTCCAAATCATGTATAAACCCCGTTTTTTTTTTCCTTTTTGTACTCTTAATTAATCACCTCTTCCCCTCTACATGTCATAATTTATACTTCAATTTCCATGCACCGAGAGTCCGAGACTGAGCATTAAGAATAGAGCTGATAAGTTTAGGAGTTGACGAATTCAGTAGAGTTGATAAGTTTAGGAGTTGATGAATTCAGTCCTTTTTGTATAAACTTTATTTTTTGGCTCAAGGTTGAAATCTCATATATAGACGTCTTTTAGTTTATCCATACTCAAGGTTGCACTTCCATATAAAAAATAGTCATGTTTAGAAAAAAGAACATCATAAAGGAATATCTTATATAAAGGAAAATGGACGCCTCAACCAACCTGACGCTTTGGCCGAGTGGTTAAGGGGTGTGCCTGCTAAGTACACGAGGTTTCCCCGTGAGATGCACGAAAGTCCCACCACTATTTGTACATAACCACAAAAGTTTAAAATTAATCAGAATATTAGCATATTAACAACAGATTTAGCAAAATGAAGTAACAAATACTAATATCCAACACAAAAATTAACAAATATTTAAACTTATCTCTTACAAATCCCATGTAGTAAAGCAAATAGAGTTAATTTTAGAACATCATCAAGCAATCATCATAAGTTAAGTCTAAGTAACAAAACAATAGTTTCTCCAAAATAACTCAGAATCTAAGATGGGCCCTGATATATTTTTCGGTAGGGCAAACAACACTGATCGTAGCACAAGCGTTTAGAACCTCAACTGAACAACCACCCTTCTGATCGTAGCCTGTGAAATCCCCACTAGCAGATAGATCGATATCGAATATGGTATCTATAGTTGGCTGCATACAGAAGTTTACATGTATTGTTAGTAAACCAGAATAATACAAACTGAAATACATATATCACTTCACTTACATTCTCCGCTTGCCAGCCCCTACCAAAAACAAACTGTACTGGTTTGCAACCCTCACACTGTAACTCTAAAAGCTGTCCAGACTGCTCTTCCTCAGAAAGTGGCACCTTACCACGAAGCACAGTCACAGATCCTGCTTGCTGACATGAATGACACTGTAACAAAAAAATTAGATTGACGGATTGGAAATACAAGAAAACATAAATGACAATAATATAAAGTTATAAACCTTCTTAGTAAGGTGAGGTGTCCTCTCAGCAGTCCTCTCTTGATCATAACAGACAGTAAGGTCCTCAACCTCTCTGCAATAGCTACACTCCAACTGCATTTACATTTACAACACAAATTACATAAACGATGTTAAATCATAGTTTTTTATCATAAACATCGTTTATGTAATTTGTATTGTAAATGCAGTTGGAGTGTAGCTATTGCAGAGAGGTTGAGGACCTTACTGTCTGTTATGATCAGGAGAGGACTGTTGAGAAGACACCTCACCTTGCTAAGAAGGTTTATAACTTTATATTATTGTTATTTATATTTTCTTGTAGTTTCAATCCGTCAAGCTAATTTTTTTTGTTATAGTGTCATTCATGTCAGCAAACAGGATCTGTGATTGTGCTTCGTGGTAGAGTGCCATTTTCTGAGGAAGAGGAGTCTGGACAACTTTTAAAGTTACAATGTGAGGGTTGCAAACCAGTAGAGTTTGTTTTTGGTAGGGGCTGGCAAGCGGAGAATGTAAATGATATATGTATTTCAGTTTGTATTATTCTCGTTTACTAACAATACATGTAAACTTCTGTATACAGCCAACTACAGGTACCATATTCGATATCGATCTCTCTGCTGGTGGGGATTTCACAGGCTACGATCAGAAGGGTGGTTGTCCAGTTGAGGTTCTAAACGCTTGTGCTACGATCAGTTTTGTTTGCCCTGGCGAAAAAATCTCAGGACCCGTCTTAGATAATTCTCAGTTGTTTTGGAGAAATTATTGTTTTGTTATTTAGACTTAACTTATGATGATGTTCTAAAATTAACTCTATTTGCTACATGGGATTTGTGATAAGTTTGAATATTTGTTAGTTTTTGTATTGAATATTTGTATTTGTTAATTCATTTTGCTAATATTCTGATTAATTTTAAAAGTGAAATGTTATATCTCAAACTATAACATTTATATCTTACTTTATTGAAATATTATTTTCTCAAAATTACTATGAAATTATTTGACTTACACTTTACTATAATATATTAAGTTTAGATGGCCTAGTTTTGTTTTATTTAATTATTTTCCACAAAAAAATAATAGATAAGGCTCGGGAAAAGTATAGATTAATTTTGTATATAAAATTGTTATGTAGTAGCTATTTTAAATGTTTGTAATTAGACTTTTCAAATTATAAAATAGTTGTTTCAAGTGAAATATTAAAGTAATTATTTTAAGTAAAATTAAGCATCTTAAATTTAAGAAGTGTGTGTAGAATTTTAAGGTGTTAATGTTTTGTTAAGTTGTTCATGTTTATAAGTGTGTATATACATATGATGAAACTTACCACTTAAAATCTTGATTTTCAAATGTTAAATTTACTTTTTATAATTTCTAATAATTGTACAAAAACCTCAAAAAAAATTATATGATGATTTTCGTATAAACGTGAAAGTTACTAAATTAACTAACCTTAAAAACAAGGTATAATTTAAATTAATCATATAATAAGTTGTATGCTTAAACTTTAATTTAAGGTTTAATATTTGTAACAATCTCAAGAATATGATAACTATTAAAAAGTGAAATGTTATATCTCAAATTATAACATTTATAATTTATTTTGTACCTTATTTTAATATTATTTTATCAAAATTACTATAAAAATGTATAAACTAAGTTACACTTTACTATAATACGATAATATATTAAGTTTAGTTGGTCTAGTGTTGTTTTATTTATTTATTTTCAACAAAAAATTAATAGATAAGGATTGGGAAAAGTATAAATTAGTTTTGTACATAAAATCGTTGTGTAATGGCTATTTTAAATGTTTGTAATTAAAATTTTCAAATTATAAATTGGTTGTTTCAAGATTGTTAAAGTAATTATTTTAAGTGAAATTGTGTATTTTAAATTTAAAAAGTTTGGTTGCACTATTAGAATTTTAAGGTATCAAAGATTTGTTGAGTTATGCCTAAGGTATAATTTAAATTAATCATATAATAAGTTGTATGCTTAAACTTTAATTTAAGATTTAATATTTGTAACAATCTCAACGATATGATAACTATTAAAAGTGAAATGTTATATCTCAAATTATAACATTTATAATTTATTTTGTACTTTATTGTAATATTATTTTATTAAAATTACTATAAAAATGTGTAAATTAAGTTACACTTTACTATAATACAATAATATATATATATATTATATAATAGCTTATATCCCGTGCGATGCACGGTTTTCTTTAATATTTTATTATTTTTATTTAGATTTTTGTAATTATATATTTTTTTGATGAAATTTTAATATTTATTTATATGTGTATATGATAAATTGGATTTATATATCTAACAATATAAGTATTTTAATTTAATAAATTGTTGACGTAATCTTTAATAGTATTTTAGATATTAAAATAGAAAAATATTTTTAAATAATAGATCTAACGGTTCGTATAGTTGGTCTAGTTTTGTTTTATATATTTATTTTCCACAAAAAATTAATATATAAGGATTGGGAAAAGTATAAATTAGTTTTGTACATAAAATCGTTGTGTAGTGGCTATTTTAAATGTTTTTAATTCGATTTTTCAAATTATAAATTAGTTGTTTCAAGTGAAATTGTTAAAGTATATATATATATATATATATATATATATATATATTAAGTTTAGTTGGTCTAGTGTTGTTTTATATATTTATTTTCCACAAAAAATTAATAGATAAGGATTAGGAAAAGTATAAATTAGTTTTGTACATAAAATCGTTGTCTAGTGGCTATTTTAATAGTGGCTATTTTAAATGTTTGTAATTAGATTTTTCAAATTATAAATTAGTTGTTTCAAGTGAAATTGTGTATTTTAAATTTAAAAAGTGCGGTTGCACTTATGTGCTGTTAGAATTTTAAGGTATTAATGATTTGTTGAGTTATGCCTATTTATTGTGCAGATGTAGAATAGTTGTGGGTGAAGGTGTGTCTATTTGTAAAGTTATAAAGTCGGGTGTCATTTGTTTAGGTTATATCTAAGACGTCATAAGCAGTTGAAGATTAAGTATACTAATGATTAATGATATATGTATGAAAAGTTCTAACAGAATTGAACATAGGTTTATGTAATTAGTAGGAAGATGATAAATGAACACAATGATACATTGTGGAAGAACTAAGAAGTACTTGCAGTGATTGGCTTTTGTTCTTGTACCTAGAGTGGGAATCTAAATGAACTTTAATACTTCAGTTTAAGGGATATTTCTGGATCAAATGTTGGTGAGCCATTCCCTAAGGGATATTATATATTCATGTAAAGTTCAAACAGTAATGCTGACGATTATCTCATAATTGATTCTGCATCGCCTCATTTTCTTTCAATTATATCCCTCCAAACTTAATCCGAAAACAAATTCACTTGCCCTATTATGGACATTTCTCATAAAACACTTCTAAATTTCAATTTTACTTTCAAAATCATTCTTTCTTTAATGTCCATCGGTCCATTAGTTAAGCAGTCATGTATATATCGAATATTGTTATTAGTTGATTATGCAGTTTTTGAATTTGAATAGATAAAACGAAATAATTAGTTGAATTAAGGCTTGAGGAAAAAAAAGAGAGTTGATAATGTTATATGCTCTCTCAATTTTTCAGTTCAATTGCCAAAGAAAACTACAAATCAAAAAAGAAATAAGATAGATAAATGACTTCCGGTCCAGGTCAGTTATATCCGGTTTAACAGTTTCGACAATATCTTTTACCCTGTATACTAAGGTTTGAGGGGATATGTCGGGTGTTCTGCAGCACATTATATTCATGGCCAGATACTGAATTGGGGAATTGGCGCTCTCTCAGGAACAAAATCGTTTGAGTGGAGGGTTGAACTCGTAGATCTTATTCAAAGTTGAATTTTTAATGCTAAAGGTAGGTTCCCTTCCCTTTGTACATTCCTCTTATTCTCTCTCAGAAGAGAGTTTCTAACTTTTCAGCGTTATTATTGCTCACTGAGACTCATGAAGTAGTAAACGGTTGTTAAAGCACAGCTACATGAACTGCTAGTGTTAGGAAAAGCTGCAGTTTTAAATTCATGTCATGATTCCGTTTGTTAATAATGTAATTCATTTAATGTAAAATTGTTTGTTCAAGGAGGGAGGCAAGGTTGGATAAAGACAACATGAGTAAGAATTGCTGTAAATGAACAACTCAGGACTTAAGAGGAACCTCTCCAAACTTGTCTCAGTTGCCTTGCATCAGGAGGAAGGTTGGCTGTGTTTTCCTTCCACAGTTTGGAGGACAGAATTGTAAAAGCAAATATTTCTCAATTTTATGCCGTAACGGGAGATTTATGCACAAAAGACATGATAAAGCTTAATCCTAACAGAAATGAACAAGAAGCATTAAAGAGACCCCATAACACCATCCGCAGATGAAGAGAAGTTGAATATCAGAGGAGCACTAAACTACGAGTTAATCAAAAGGTTTGAAGGAAGATACTTTTTCTTTTTACTCTGTTCACCATGTCACTTGCACTTTGGATAAACTTGTAAAAGAGATTACCACTTGAGTTGAGATAAAATTAGAAACATAATCAAAGTCGATAACTTATAGAAAACAGTGGACCATCCAAATAATTAATTAGAATATGCAAGGAATAATCAAAATAAGACCTAATTTGCAAAAACAATAAGCATGAGTTGTCTTTATAGTTGTGCATTACAATAACTCAATAAGTAGAGTCTGTAAAATCTGAAAAGAAAAACAAAAACATAAAGAAATATGCTACTTAAAAATACCAAATTGGTGGTGAGAAATGATGGACGGAGGTCCCTTAAAAATACCAAATTGGTGGTGACGTACAACTTTAACATATTTTTTAAAACAAAATTAACCACTTTCAGATTTATGTACAAAAGTACCCGATTTATTACGCATTCTACAATGAGGTATTGCCATTACGCATAATCGGCATAAAGCAGTGGAGTATTCAATACAATTTTGATACCGGATACGCAATAGTCATGGGAGTAAGTTGTAATATGCAACTATGATTTGGGTATTGATTTGGATACGCATACGATGGAGCGATATTTTCTTCTTTTTTTTAAATATGCCCAACTTGTAATCTCTAATAGATAGATACAGCCATACACGATATATATATACACGCCTCGGATAAAGATTGGTAAACCGAAGGTAAAAATATCATCACACTGAGATAAGGAGATAAGAACAGGCATAGATATACGCATTCCTAAATGACAGATCTAAAGTTGGTCATATTCCTCAAAAGAGTTATTTTAGTGCATTATTAACATAAATAGGTTATTTTTGTCATTTTTTCTGAAAAAAGCTGTTGGTGAAAACTGAGTAAACAAATAAAAACACACACATATACATCTCCTAAAACCATGTGACCGGAAACCAGCTTAAAACAATTTAAAAAAGCACAATCACATGGCTGCTTCTCCTAAGGTCCCCTTGCAAAGAGCTCCCGGCAACGACAGAGGAAGAGCTCCCTTGTTCATTTTACAACAAGACCTGGAGGATTATCCCTACCTCAGTAGTAGACCCGTCAACTTTATACACAAACATAAATCTATTACTCCACTATATATTAAACCATAACATAACATAAGGACAAAAGGTGTTATGTGAAGTTACGATTTTGTCCCTATTTTTTGAAAAATTACAAAAACATCACCCTTTTAATGTTTATGCAAAAAATAAATTAAATTATGTTAGTCTTGAGAATTTTGAGTTTATTTTCAAAATCTTAAAAAATAAACTACATCTTCTCCCATCTTTTATTTTATTATAGAGTAAATAAATATTGATTTATATTATTTCTAAAATATTGCACAATATATAATTACAAAAAATATTTTTAACGATTGAGCATAATCTACAATTCTTTTTTGTCAATTTAAATGATTGATATATGTCATTTTGATACCTATGAATTTATGATTTTGCTTTTATATGTTAAAAAATAACAAAATGTTGCATAATATATAATTATTAAAAAAAATATTTTAATGGATTGAATATACTCTATAATTCTCTTTTGCCATTTTAAATGATTGATATAAAAAATAAAATTATAAATAATATAAAATTATACATAAATGTAATCGAGTCCTAAAAAAATATGAATTTATTTACATTCTCCTCTGTGTAGATATTAAACTATTGAAATAAAAAAAATAAGATTTGGTTTTAAGAAATATTTAATTTTATTTATAAAATTATACATAATAAATGATTGTCTCTCATAATTTTTATGTATATAAAATTTTAAATACGCGAGTCATATTTGAAATTTTTGGTCGACTAACTATTTAGACTTTCAGCTATTTAAAAGTGTGATTGATCTAAAAACATAAATATTAAAAGAAACTAAAAAAATGACAACTCCATAAATAGGATTTATGTTGGATATACAAAAAATAACATTAATATTCAATATAAAATGAAAAAAGATATGTTTTTTTGAATTATAAATATTACAAAATTGCAATAATTATTAGCAATGACCAATTAAACTATAACTCAAAGTATGGTAATATGAATTTTATATAGTATACTAAATTGGTCAAACAATCAGCATAATATATGATGGTTGAGTTATAACATATACTTAGATCAATCTATGATGAAATCAAAAAGTTTCATCTTAGATATTATGTTGATGCACGGTCATTACTAATCATAATTTACATTGATCAAAATATTTGTAAAAAGTCAAGTTGAGTTAAAAAAATAATTCATATTATAAGATAAAAAATGTTTCAATTTACCAAAAATTTAAAATAGAATTTCGATATTGTGTAATAAATTTTAGATTAAAACTAAACATTTGAGTTTAAAAATGTAAAAATATGTATGATTAATATTAAAAAAATGAGATATACACCTCAAGGACGACTTTCGTATAATATTAATAGTTTCATAATATGTTTTCGCCTTACGTATATATCGATTCTTTATAAATGTACTCTAACTAAGTTAAAATCACGTTGCCTATGTTATATATTGATAATTTTTAAAAATATTTATTTATTTCATACTCAAATGTTCAATTTGATGATGGAAATTTGATAAAGTTCCATCATCAAAAACCATATTATTATATAATCAAATATTCAATTTGATAAAATTACTATCACCTCATCAAAAATCATATTAATATTTTAGCAATTAAATGTAATTATGTGATTATTATCGTATGAATATTTATCCAAATTTTATGAAAGTTAATAAAGTTATAGAATATCTGGTTAATGTAATTGGTATGCCATATTACAAAAATACTATTAAAATATGAGATAAAATCGAAATATTATCTTTTTTCAAATTTCAAATTATAAAATTATCTCAATATATAAACAATTTCGGGCGAGAAATTATTGCAGTTCCCGTGCCTCGCACGGGCTTTTACGCTAGTTAATAATTATACTATGTATTTTATATAATTAATAATTATTTATATTTTCAAAGAAATAAAAACTTACAATATTAAGCATAATAGATATTAAAATTTTAAAAGTAAAACTATGATAGTGGAAGTGTTTTAAAACCTAGTGGAAGTGTTTTAAAACCTAGAATTAATATTATATTTATGAAAGTGATAGTTCTGTGAAAATATAATATCATAACATTTATTTATTATGCATGTGACACCAAAAATCGAAAAGAAACGACATGGACATGGTACACGATATGAATTTATTTAGTGTCGTGTTTGGGATTGGACTTTTGGTACAGGGAAGAACAGGTAACACAGCACGATTACCTAGTCTCTACTCGATAGCATACAAGTTAAAGTCCATCCTAGTCGGGCACAATTAATGTCCTTTAAATTCATCATTTTTGTTATTGTTGTTGTCATCTTCATCCCTCGTAGGCCTATTAAGATGGTCTTGGCAGGTTGAATAAGATTAAGTATTTGAACAAGTGCTCCTGTAGTTGTTGCCATCACTCACATAATCATAGCTACCATGAGAAGGCTCAGCTGGAGATTTATAGTCTTCCTTATCCGGCCACTCTCTCTCAAGTGCCACAAACTCCCTTCTTAGATTAGACTAGAATGAGATTTGCTTATAAGAGATCTTACTATGAGCTATAAGACATTAATGAGGACATGGACCAAATCGATGATGTTTAGCTGGTCTTTCCGCATGCATGATCAGCCATGCTAGGACTGTGTTACGGCCCGGACTCTACAGTGAGGAACAGTGGGAAGATAAACTAATCTTTGCATGTATCTGCCACAGGTCTTATCAGCTACATTGTTTTCAAGGACTCGCAGAAGCGAATGACTCGGAAAGAGACTCGGGATGCTGCTCTTATGCATATGGTATATACTGTCATTGGTGGTGGTAATGTTGTTTTAGTAGTGTATTCTGTGGCTCAATTGGCCCAGACAAAGAGGACACTTGTGTGCTTGGATTGAGATGAGATATTCGAACATGTTGTGTCTCTAGTCTCTCTGCATGCTAGACTCACCTAGTTTGAGCCTAGTTGAATCGAAATCATGCTCTAGAGAAAGACGAGTGTTCCTGCCTCCAGCCCATAAGAATTTTGATTAATATTAGATGAGTTATTTCCGCTACTAACAGCCTTAAAAACAGCTGTTCTAGCTCATTAACTCCTTGAGGGCTATCTAGTGCAATGGGTCACAACTTTTCCCATCTCCTTGTAATCGGAGGGGTCGAGAAATAGCTCCTAAAGTTTTTAGCCTCGAGAGTCTACAAAACCTACAAACAACAGATTATGAAGTAACTTGAGCTTGTTAACTCCTTATATGCAAAAAACAAATAAACTTCCTCCTCTCTTTAGTAATCTCATAGGGAATTTTGAAATCTTGAGTGAGATCTAGCAAGACGGAAAATGCTACCTGTTCCTCTAAGTTACGGAGGGAATTAATACTATAAGTGTAGAAGAACAAAATGGTTCCTATACTCTTAGAATCCTGTCAATTGATACATCTCATAAAGCCCGAGTAGGATGCGATGTTAGATGAAAGAGGCTCGATAAACATTAAGATTGTAGTGGAAGTCAAATAGAAAAGCTTATTGCCTATCGAAAGATAACAATGAAGCAAATATTGTAGCAGAATCATTTTACGAAACATTTCACCTATAGTAGGACCTAAAAACCAAACACTTCATTTTGGATTGATTTTTCAATCTCATTTGTCTTTTTATTCAATTTTCAACAAAGAGTTGTACAAAGGGTTTACAGCGTAAAAATCTTCCAACTTCGAACATTAGTTCCATACGTTTGCTTGCTATATACACATGCATATATATATATATACGTTTTGCATTGCATCATTTGCATGGTTATACATGCATTTAGCTCTTGCTGGGTACGTTCTATGCATATATTGAGAAAGATCTTATGCTGGAAAAAAAAGGGTACAGAAGTGCCATATCAGGTACATTTTTCCCGGTAACAAGTACTTATACGGGAACACAAACACCCCAGGGTTATTGTCGTTTTGAAGATTAAATCTTCTTTCGATGACATAAGACTACACAGTTTTTGCCATTTCCCAGATTATTAATATCTTCTTCTGACAGGAGATGTAGAACTATGTTCCCAGTCCCTAGAGTTTCACCAACTACTGCAATTTATTTCATTCCATATAACTTATCTTCAACTCCGGTCAATCACAAATTACTAACCGGATAGCAGAGTTAACAAGACCAGAGAAAAGCTCCCATCGCAAACTTCCTCTTCTGATTAACATCACCTGAGACCGGCAAGCCATATTGAGCAAGCAAGCAATTAACTTTCCACTCAGGCATACTCTCGTACTCTGGTCTGGTGTACCTTGGGTAGTGCACTGGCATCTGAAAGTGTTCATAAAGGTCCTTTGCTTGCTGACCATTCTCCACACCACTGCCACCACCCACAAGTAAAGGACGAGCCATGGATTTCACACCATCCCTGTTCATGTCTATTTACCTTATCTTGCTGCCTTAAGTAAGTTTAGTAGACATAAGACAATACAATAATCAACATGACCTATTTATAGATTTTAGAAACACACAGAGTGAGACTGTGAGAGAGTGTGGATGAGTATGTACTATAAGTGGCATTATCGAGGCAGGTATAGAATTAAAGTCTGAGAAAACAATGGTTCAGCAATGTATTGATGATATTTCGTATTTTCACACTAAATGCTTAAAAGTTGAACAAAATACAGTACAAATGATACAAACAAAGCAGGTAATCCTTGAGGACTTCACAAATATGCCTGCTTTCTCAATACATTTAATAATTATAATAGCATCCATATTGATAACATCTTAATATACAAAAAAAATAAATGAATAACTCTGAATGCAGTTTTATTTGACATTCAACTGATTTTTTCTACACTTCTCTGGTTTATACCACAATGTAAAGAGCCAGATTTCTGACAAAACAATGTCATATAGTTTTACATTGTGGTTTAACCCATAATGTAAACTCTTTATATATACCTATATGTGTATATATAAAAGTTGACATGGTCCGAAAAAATTAACCTCTCCAAAGATTATAGAGAGTGACTGTGAACATCACTAGGTAATTCAGCATGGTTATCCACAATTACATAGACTTCTAAATTGAATTCAGCCGTTAACAAGTGGACCAAGTTGCCAACCGTAGATGCAAAATTCAACATAAGCTTTCAAGTTGATGATAATTATTCAGCAGTACTAGATATGCATATTCAATGCAGCAACTAGAGCATTGTCCCCACCTATCGTGGTCCACATATAAGCTTACATTTAACTCAGGTCAATCAATATATATATCAGTAAATACATGAACCATGGATTAGGGTATCCATCCATTACTAATTGAGGTTGCTCCTTATTGTTGGCCACATTTTATATAATATCAATGCTATCATTGTCGTTAGGTGATGCCAATAGTACCAGTAAATGGTGACGGCGTTCGTGATGTACTGTCAAAATCTGAAATATCGTCTTGTTGATATTATCCTAATTTCTGGGGGGTGGGGGGGTTCAGGACAATAATTGACTAATATTATGGCAAGAGCAATACTCTCAGTAACTTTTTTTTTCCTTGCTATTTTACAATTATAATTTTATATATAAATCTTACATGAAGAATGCTGATCAGTAAGACTTGCGCTCCCCCCCCCCCCCCCGGTTACCGTATTCCTCTTTTTTTTTAGATTCCTGATCTGCACCCGTTCTGTTGTCAAATAAAATGAACAGCATCCTTGGCGAGTCATCCACAAAATGTAGGATGCGAAGTGGTGCATACTCTCTCTCTATATATATTTGTATGTACACATATCAGTCATCTACAAAACAATGAATTCAAAGTATCTAATTTCTATATCATGTATAGTGGGGTTAACTACAGCCGTGTTTAAAGTCAATACAGTGACATACGAGTATGTACTATGTATTAAAGAAGAGGGCATGTAGATACATAATACTCAGACTCAACTAACAGTGTTTAACATGTCTAAGTGTCGGATTTGGAAATATATATAAAATCTGTATTTTATTCACCCCAAAGAGAAAAATTATCAAGTGTCCATACAGACCATATCCATGTCCTGGTTACTAGTTGCCGACACGGGTACTCGAGGTGGAATGAAGGATCCAGATAACATAGAATTGTACATGGCAAAGTTGTAGTGCCTACAGAGTCAAAATGCATATACAGAGAACATCATAACTATACTTGTAGCATTGTAGAAAACAACAAAGTCCAATTTAGAAACTAGCTCAAGATGCTATAGAAAGCAGAAAAAAAGAAGAAGAAAAACAACTTTGTGGATCTGCAGGGGCAGACAATGTTTAAATGGCGACATAATGTAAAGCCTATAGGTTTCTCATCTAGGGCGGAGGCACAGCAAAGGGTTTGTTGGGCCCTAGCCCAGGTGAAAAAAAAAATAGTCAAAATTTTTGTATTGTCCGGTCCAAAAAATTTGAAGTCAGCCCAGGTGACATTTCATATTTAGCCCAATTAATTTTTATTATTTTTTGATTTCAGATAAGAGGGAAAAATACAAAGACACGCAACAGAAACGACACAAAAAAACCCAATTGTTCAATTAGGGTTAATCATAATTTATCTTCTTCTTATTTAGGTTTTATAATTTGTAATCTTGTTTAATCTCTTTTACTCTCTTTTACAGGACAATATAATGGCAACTCAAGGAAAAAAGAGGGGAAAAACATTATTTTCATTTTTCAAACCAAGTGCGGCTACACCTACCAATGAGGAAAATTAGTGTGACCAACCAATTTGTAAATCTCCAAAAGTTGAAATTGATCTTAATACTCTTGAATGAGATCTTGGAATTCGAAAACCTATATGGCAGCATCCCGTAAATCAACGAGATGAAATAAGACGAGCTTATATTAAAATGGGTGTTATCAACCTAAGTTAGTAGAGTATCCGAGAACAAAATATGGGTCATAGACACAACATCGTAGATTTCAATACTCGTGGTTTGACCAATTTTGTTTGGTTGGAGTACTCTCCGGAAAAGGATGCAGTATTTTGTTTTCCTTGTTTTATTTTTAAAACAAATCACCTCTTCATCCTGCATTTACTACTAATGGATTTAATTGTTGGAAGAGGGTTAATGATGGAGTCAGATGTCCATTTTTAATACATGTGGGAACTCATACTTCACCACATAGTAATGTTGTTCAAAAACTGTGAAGAATTAATGAAAGTTACTAGACATATTGACAAAGTTTTAAATGCCCAAAGTTTAGAAGAAGTTCAGAAGAATCGGTTGAGACTTAAAGCATCGATTGCGAGTGTTCGATGGCTTAGCTTGCAGGCTTGTGCATTTAGAGGTCATGATGAGGCTCCAACTTCTAGCAATCGTGGTAATTTTATAGAGATGGTAAAATTTTGTGGTCGAATGAATGATGACATTAGTGATATAGTCTTAGAAAGAGCTTCGAAAAATGCAAAATATACTTCACAAACTATTCAGATTTTTTTTTTGCATATTTTTGCAAATAGAGTGAGAAGAAAAATTCGTGAAGAAGTTGGAGATTCAAAGTTCTGTATTTTGGTTAATGAAGCCAAAGATTCATCAAATAAAGAGGAGATGTCAATTATTCTGAGATTTGTTGACCGTCTTTGTATCTTACGAGAGCGTTTCTTTGAGATTATTGGTGTTCCAAACACTACTGCTGCAACATTAAAGGAAAAAAATATCCACTCTCCTTAACGACGGTGCTAGCAACATGTCAGGTGCTTGGAATGGACTTCAGGCTCTCTTTCTTAAGGAGTGTTCTTATGCATATTATATACATTGCTTTGCTCATAGATTACAACTAGCATTAGTTGGAGCTTCTACAAAAGAGACTTTTGTTTATCTATTTTTTTCAAAATTGTCAACCATTGTTAATCTTATTGGTTGTTCTCCTTAATGGCACACTGAATTACATTCTGCTCAAGCTATTGAAATTGCTCGTATGGTAATTTCAGGCGAACGCTGGGAGAGGCATAAATCAGATTGGTAATCTTCATAGGAGTGGTTCTACTCGGTGGAGCTCTCATTTTGATTCCATTTGTAGTTTAATTGATATGTATGGAGCAACCATATCAGTACTTGGAAGTATTGTTGAAGAAGGAAATTCTACTTCACTTCGGGGAGAAGCAACAGGTTGTTTGATAATTATGAGATCATTTGAATTTATTTTCACACTCCATATGATGCATAAAATTATGGGGGTCACTGATTTACTTTGTCGAGCTTTACAACACAAATCTCTTGACATCGTAAGTGCCACGGATCTAGTCTCAACTACTAAAGCACTGCTTCTTACCTTGAGAGATGAAGGATTTGACCATCTCCTTGTGTATGTGCAATCTATTTGTACAAAACATGGCGTCGAAATTCCAGATATGAATGCTTTGTACAAAAGTGCAACAGGTCGTTCATGCCAGCAAAAAGACTCAATGATAATTTGTCAACACTATCATTATGATGTCTTTAATTCAGCAATAGACTTTCAGCGAGATGAGTTGAATTCCAGGTTCAGTGATGGAGCAGTAGAACTTCTTGTACTTAGCTCTGCATTAGACCCTAAAGACAATTTTAAATCATTTAATGTTGAGCAGATTTACAAGCTTGCGGAGAAATTTTATCCAGAAGACTTTACTGAACAAGAAATGCATTACTTGAAATGTCAACTAGAGCATTATAAACTAGATGTGATTCATCATGAAAGCTTTCAAAATATGTCTACCATCAATGAATTGTGTCGCGGATTGGTTGAAACAAGCAAGTTGCAGCACTATAATTTAATTGATCAGTTGATTTGTCTAGTTTTGACTTTACCTGTTTCTATTGCCACAACAGAACGCTCATTCTTAGCTATGGAACTTGTTAAAACTGCTCTACGCAATAAAATGGAAGAAGAGTTTTTAGCAGATTCTATGATGCTTTACATTGAACGTGACCTTGTTGAAGATATCGATTCAGATTCTATAATAGATGAATTTTATTCTATTAAGAATCGAAGGCTACAACTGAAATAAGATGTAAGAATTTCTCAAATTTCATGGTTAATTTGTGATGGTCTGTTTATTATTAGCTAGGCTCTGATTTTCATTCTTGTTTTGCAGTCTTCTTATGCTGGTCTGTTGGTGTTTCTCCTATTTTGTTGCTGCTCCTGATTGCTACTGCAGTATTGTTGCTCCTATTTTGCTACTATTGCTGCTCCATTTTGCTAATAACCAGTAAACTTTATGTTCATCTTATTACTTGTTACAAGTTTATTAGCCTAGGTGAAATTATTTTCCTGCCTCCGCCCTTATTTCTGCGCCTCTCCACCTCCCCTCTGCCCTTATTTCTGCGCCTCTCCACCTCCCCTCTGTGTGTGTATATGTTTATGTCTTATCTATTTTTCCTTTCTTTCTAGAATTGTATGTTATTTTCATTTAAAACATTTCAGTTTTGTTCCTACAAATTATTTTTAAATGTTATGTTATATTATCTATAAAATTAATATATTAAAAAAGTTTTAAATATTAAAATTTATTTAATTTTTATTTTGATTTATCATTCCGATAAATTTCCAATTTATCAATAAATAATTATGCGACACCTCAATCAATTTGTTCCAATTTCCGAAATATGTATAAAATGTCCCTTTACTTCTGTTTGTAACTATAAATTTCGTGTTAAACTAATGGTTTGAATGTTATCCCATAGGCCATAACCACATATTAAGTGCTGTTTTTTACTATTTTTATTCACACTGATAAATAACAACTTTAGAATAGAGCCCCTAAAACCTAAAACTAGAATCCATTCCATGTATACCTCGGTTTCCGTTCCCGTTTCCCAATCTACCCCATTTCGTTCGTTCATTCATTCCTCAAGTACCCTTGTTCACATATCTAATTAATTTAGAGAATATTTACTTTCAACTAAATACACAAAAAATATAATATTTTTGTGTAGTCAATCTTGTTTTCGGATAAATGACATGTTTTCTTTTTATTATTTGGTAAAAGTTTTATTCAATGTAAAAGGATAAAAGAAAAATAGTAGTGTATATACTCTACAATTGAACATCAGTAATTCACTATGCAGATTGCAAGTGAGTTTAAGTATATTTTAACGGACGCGCGTGATTTGCATATTTTAAGCAACTTTTGGGTCCCTTGAAACAGTAAACAAGGGTACTTCGGGAATGAATGAACAAAACAGGGTAGATTGGGAAACGGGAACGGAAACCAGGGTATACAGGGAATGGAGTCCCTGAAACTATCATGACAATTCTTTTATACAACTCGCAAACGTTGTCAGAGATGCTTTAAAAGCTGCAGGATGCAAGTTCTGTTTTCCGTTTGATATTTCGTTTATATGTGTTTCATGATCGTAAAAATCAGACTCGGATTGACTTGGTTTCTGGAAAATGAGTATTTGAAACTTCGAGAGTACTCGAAATGAGTAGATAAATTGAATATTTTATTTTATTTTATTCTCGTATATTAAATCCATTCATTTAAATTAGTTGTATATGTGTTAAAACTTAATGATATTATATTATATATATGTATTAATTATATTTATATAACTAGTTGAAAAAGCCGCGCTTCACGGCGGCGTAATTTTTTTTTAAAAAAACTCTATCAATTAAATTATAAAAATTACTCGGTACTCGCTAATAAGCCGTCCTCCCGTGAAACACGCTTTCCTTTTTAATATCAAAATCTCAAATTTAATATATTGAATATATATTTGTCTTATATATTAATTTTTATGTTACCATACTCTTTTCTAATGAGCCACTCTTTCGTTGAAAAAATACCTATACAACTTTACATATATTCTACTTCAAATAAAAATTTTAGTTATGTATTACAAACGCTTATTCTATTTCCAATACAACTTTTAATTGCAAGTACTTCTTTTATATCCGAACTCTTCTCCTCTATAAATTGAAACCCTTATTCTATTTCAAATAGAACTTTGCAAGTACTTCTTTTATATTTGAACTATTCCCCTCTCCAAATTCAAACACATATTCTACTTTAAATAGAACTTCGAACTTCGCTATAAATTCGAACTATTCTCCTCAATAAATTCAAACACCTATTCTACTTCTAATATGTTAAATGATATTTTTTAATTTATTAATATCTAAAATTCAAAAATTCTAGAAAATTAGAAAAATAAATTAAGACAATCTTAGTGGCGCCACCTAACCTCCCGCGTATCCTCCTTTATATATATATGGATGATTTTCTTTTAACGACTTGAAAATGGTTCTTTTAAGTAGCTATCTTTTAGTGTATTATTGTGTTTTCTTGCTATCTTTCATCAAACAGTAATCTGTTTAGTTATTATGAATAAGTTAACTTTTATCTTAAAATGAATAAGTGTTATATAACTATATAAGTAATAAAGTAATAAGTAAATAAACTCTTATAAAATTACATGGGTGTTTGGATAAACTTATTTATAAGTTAGTGAGATGTTTTGTAAATTTAATTAAAAAAATAATTATTAAAAATTATAATCTCAATTCATGCATTTTAAATTAAAAATATATTTAAAAACGCAAATGTAAAAAATATATATTACTAAACAAACAAAAAAAATCAAGTAATAAGAAAATAAATTGGGAAGAATATATGTTGTTCTTTACATTGAACTTATCATCATATAAATTATAAGTTAAGTTGACAAACACCCCTCTTAAGTTCTTACGGGTTCATAAGCCATAAATCGACTTATATTCGAGTCGTCAAACAGGCCATGTATTACAATTTTGAGAAAATCAAACCGTAAGTTAAAAAACAAAGATTTTATAAATCTTGATCAAATTACATCCATCTCTGATCTCACTTATGTAAGTGACATGATCAGACACAAATTTACATAGAATTTGTAACTAAATTTCGTGATTTCGCACAGTGTGGCTGCTTGAATGGCTAGTTCACTTCTATAACATTAAATAGAAACAAATCCAATTAAAAATTTATAAATTATAAAGAAAGAGAAAACTTTTCCTAAAAATGACCTTAGGAAATTACTTAAGATTAAAAAAAATTGTATGTAAATCTTGATGACAATATTGTAAATTTAAAACACTCTATATATTTATAATTATATCCTCGTGCATTAATATGAAAAATTATTATAATTTCAAGTAGTTACCTAAGTTCACTTTCAGGGCCATCAAGGCATAAAAAAATATGTAACATACAATCAATTATTTGTAACGATAAACTTAAATATATGTAATTCTAAAATAAATTAGTATTTTAATACATGTCTAACCTTTAATTAATGATGAAGTGAGCACTTGGATGGAAGAAATCAAAGGCTAACTTCTTTCTTCAACCAAAATATCGACTCAAGCCTGACAAATAAAAAAGGTTGAATTGTAAGATTACATTAGAAAAATACAAAATTATGACAAAAAACGTACTCTGCAAGCACCTGAGATTCTATTAACGAAACTGTTAGTGTTGCAATTTAGAGGTTCATATACATTTTCCCCCTATAAATTCGAGTCCTTCATCTATGTAAATTCGAATGTTATTTCTACTTTAAATAGATTTATAAAACTTTTAATTGTATGTATTTTTTTATAAATTCAAACTCTTACTCTTTATAAATTTGAACATCTATTCTACTTTCGGTAGAACTCTTAGTTTTATGGCTTACTTATAAATTCGAATTATTCTCCTTTATAAATTCGAACACTTACTCTACTTCAAATAAAACTTTATTTATATGTCTTCTCTATAAATTCGAACACATCTCCTCGATAAATTCGAACACCTATTATACTTCTAATATGCTAAATAATATTTTTTGATTTATTAGTATTTAATATTGTAAAGTTCTAGAAAAATCAGAAAAATATATTGAGACGATTGTAGAGACGCCACGTCACCTCCCGCGTATCCTCCTTTATATATATATATTGATGATAATATTAACACCAATAAATAAACATTAAATATCTAAGTAAGTCAAACTCGATTTGGCTGCAAAACTCGAAACTCAGATAGAATGAGGAGTTAAAAATGAATACTCCAAATGAGTACTCGATCAACTCGACGATTTTTAGAACCATGTATGTATAAACGTAGGTACTAGATAAATTTATCCTCTTGTTTTCCACCTGGTATTTCGTTATACTAGGGTATACATGGAATGAAGTCCCTAAAACTATCATGACAATTCTTTTATATAACTGGCAAACGCTGACAGAGATGCTTTAAAAGCTGCATGATGCAACTTCTGTTTTCCGCTTGGTATTTCGTTTATACGTGTTTCATGATCATAAAAACCCGGACTCGCCTGGTATTTCGTTATTGTTTTAATTTCGATTTCTTGGGGTTGGGGTTATTAAATCTGTACAACTCGGGAAATCAATATTAATTTGACTCAAATTTTGTATCCATTCCAGGGGGATTGGGGTTATTAAATCTGTATAACCCGGGAAATCAATATCAATTTGGCTCAAATTTTGTATACATTCGTTGTGCACATTTTAATTTAAAACATTTGAGTTTGTTCCTGGTCCATGTCTGTCATTTTTCGTATTTAATCTTCCTTCATTCATATTCAATGTTTAAAAAATCGTTCGTTTTTTCAAAAATCGTCGATAAGTCGTCAATTTATCATATAAAAATACTTGATCAAATCAATTTTTGAAATCCAATTTATCGCTACAAATTATTTTTAAATGGTATATTATATATATAAGGTTAATATATTAAAATTTATTTTCAGGGAACTTTGGATGATGGACAAGAAATAACTGTGAAGAAGCTCTCAAAGACTTCAAAACAAGGACTAGATGAGTTCACGAATGAAGTGAAGTGCACTGCTAAACTACAACACAGAAATCTTGTGAGGCTCCTAGGATGTTGCATTGAGGATGGAGAAATGTTGTTGATCTATGAATACATGCCCAACAAAAGTTTAGATGTCTTCATTTTTGGTGAGTTTATTTTAAATTATATTGTGGAGGCACTGGAAATGGCACACCCAGGTTGCAGTTCCGGTGGTAAACACCGCAGTTGGTAGCAAACTCAAACATCTCATAGACAGTAGCATTAACAATGTAGTCTACATGTGACTGATCTACTCACCTGCATATGATAAGGTATATTAAGTGTTGTGCGTATTCCTACAATGAACAAATTTTTAATAGTAAAGAAGCATACAATTCTCAAGTCGAAGGCAAATTCTCTTAGCAGTACAACTCCTGCAAATTCCAATAGTAAACCTTTGCTCTTAGCCGCAATGCCTCTTAACAAACAAATAGTTTTATTAATATATAGTAAATAGTTATTGGTGCTTTAACTTAAGGCACCCTTTGCCTCTTAGCCGCATTGTAGGAGCAAGAAATCTTGCAATACACATTGACAACATATTATGCAAGATTTATTTATTTATTATAATTTGTTTAGGTTTGTCCCGAGTTCGATTGCCTATAACCATTATAATCAAATAGTGTTTACTTATTATATACTTTTATGACACTCAAATGAGGACAAGACTACAATCTTAAAAAAATCCTAGAAACGAGATACTTTGCTCTTATTTTAGATTATGTATCGAATAAAAGTCATGTGAATAGGGTTGAGCATTCGGTTGGTTCGGTATTAACATAATCATAATCTTTGGAATTTTGGCATACCCCTTGCATTATCAATCTATATATATAACAATTCTACTTGTTTTTCTTTTTGTTTTCTGTATTTGCTAAATAACAGTTCAACTACTTCAAATTTAGTGTGTGTTAAATCAAAGTCTAAAACTACAAGAAAACTAAAGACAAGTTTGTTATTAAGTATGTATAAAAGCGTACCTTGTCTTGTAAGAATATCGGGAGACCTGATAGTTTATTTTTCATCAGGGGCAAAGCCTTTTATATAGAGAAATTATGCGACATACTTTCCTCTTTGGGTTAGGAATCAGGCTTTGGGATAGGCTTTACATAACATATCATGTAAAGTAAGTGCATACCATTAAGGCAATGGAGATATCAAAAGCAATTAAGCTTGCTAACAACAATTTATGTCAAAACTTTCAAACCAAATCACAACTCGTACGTAACGGTCTCAACTGAACATATGGTCTTAAACTTATTTGAATAACTAACATATCACTGTCATTGTGGAGGCAGAACTATACAATGAGGAATCTCTAAAAATTATAGTACTAACAGGTATAATATCTAAAACAATTCACATGTGAGCATGGTGATTTCATATCATTCTCTCATGTTGTCGTCTTCCTGGGAAACTGTGTCCTTTACATCAACACTGAACTTATAATCCTGGTCACAGCCCATGTATGAGTCACACATGAAATAAAGTCTGTAGTCTTTTCTACCTCTTTGTGCAGGAGCATCATAACCAAGTTTCACCTCCGATTTCCTCTGTAGGGTCATCCTCTTGATGGCAAGCAACTGATTACTTTCCGTATCACCAACAACCAGCCACCATCCTTCCTCTTTGGTTTTGGGGTATCTAGGAGCATTAACAGGTCCCACTTTGGTACTCCCCTCAAGATTGCGTTCTACAGGTACCTGCAAAGTGATCTTCTCCCCGGTCCTGATGTCTTCATTATTAAGTATATCATAGGTAAATTTGATATCCGGGAAACAGTTGCAAATTTTTGCAATTTCAAACAACTGAGAATCTGACATTTGCAACAGCTCCTGCCTCTCGTTGTTTTCCATCTCCATCAAGTCAAACACTGTTTCCACACTTCTTCCATGATTTTCTTGGCATCTTCTAGCCAATTCTTTAGTAAAGTATGGAAGCTGTAGAAGACTTAAGTCGTTCTCCCACATACCTTGTGTCACCATCTGGCTCAATTCCATGACAAGAAGCGCTAGGCTAAGCCATCCATTGCTGGAAATAATGTCAACCATTGCATAAAGAAGCCTACTTGCAGAACTAAGCACCTCTTTCTGGTCAGCAGCCAAGTTTCCACCCACGAGTTGCCTAGAAAAGTGCGCTTGTAGCAGGGCGTTTGCCTTTACATGCGGGTCTGTGCATTTGGGACTATCAAAGGAGAATCTCTGTTGATTTATTAACTTCCTTATCAGCTCTTCCTCCCCCTGTCTTACAGGAAGTACTTCAAATTCTGCAGCTGATGCCAAAATCTCCAGAAGACCCTTCAAATTTGTTTTCACAGTCAAAGAACTGAAAAGTTCCATTGTTGCGTGACTAACATAATGATACCGTGCAATCAACCCAAGATTCAGAGGATATATCCTCTATAGAAACACACTTTCTTGTTTCTAGATCTCTGAGGGTGTTTTCTACAAGCTCTGAAAGATGATCAGAGAGATGCCTTTGACTAACACCCTGAAGATTATAGTAGTTTGGATTCTGAGTCAGCATCCTGTACATCAATGTCCATGTGAGGTAATCCACAGCATCTTGCTTGTTTGTAATGAATCGAGCAGCCACCTCTGTATTAAGATTGTCGTGAAGAAAATGGTGAAGGTGGCTTTCAACCGGCAACCCTTCATGCAAGAACTTCTTGTAATATTCCTTTTGGGGTACATGGCAAAACACAACGCACTTTCCAGAATCATCCACAAGTGGCCGGCTAGCCTGACCCATCATTTGCAGAATATCAGTAACTGGATAACCATTGTCAACATTTTCCCTCCCATCATGAAATTGAGTTCCCATTATGATCACCAGATGGGTACGCAATGGCATTCCCCAGCACATTGAACTGCTCATCACACACACTTGGATCCAACCACTTTCAAATAGGGTTCTCACTATATCTTGATCATTGGAAGTTAATCCCTCATGTAAAAAGCCCACACCGCATTGCAGTGTCTCACGCAACATAGCTTCGTTGATTTTGTCAACAAACGGCTTAAGTTCTTCTGCACACTGCACTATAAACATAGGATTATTTCCACTGTCTGCAGTAGAATATGTCATTAAATCCACAGCAGTGAGCCAAACATGCTTCCTTGTAGGAACAAACACAATGGCAGGTTTCCCATTTTTGGTGCGTTGGATGATTGATGTATATGTCGGCTTTGTCATTGCTCGCATTCGGGCTTCAAAGTTATCAATGTCGACACTTTGTATGTGTATCTCCAAGGGAACTGGCCTCACACCAGGTGGAAAATTGAAAAGACCCTGCGAGCTAGCACCAATCCCTTCACCCAGATCCTTGGCATTTGCTAGAGAAGTTGATAATGCAACTATCCTGATCTTGTTTTCCACCTGACTTGCTATATATCTCATCCTGGAGACAATCACCTCTAAGATAGGACCTCCATAACCCCCAATCAAATGAAGTTCGTCAATAATGAAGAGACTAACTTGTCGAACATGCTTATGCTGCTTCCAGCGGCGGGATAGAGCATCCCACTTATCAGGAGTACTGATTATTAGTTGACCTTTTTCCAGCAGTTCGAGGTCCATAGCGGTTTCACCAGTTAATTCAACCACTCTCATGCCAAGACCTTTCCCAAATTTTCTGTTCCAGTCATTATACCGTACCTTCGCAAGAGATTCAACGGGAGCAATGTAAACTGCCCGCATAACATCATGATCACTTCTTAGATGATTCCTCATTATTGCGAATTCTGCACATATCATTTTCCCACTCCCAGTTGGTGCAGCAACCAATACATTGTCATCTGTGTTGTAGAGGGCTGTGAAAACTTGAGTCTGTACAGGGTTAAAGTGCTTATATTCTTGATACAGTGATTCATAAGACAAATTTCTTAACGCAGTAACAGGTAACGGCTGCAAGTCAAGTAACTCGGTAGTTGGAGGATATTTCTCTGGTAAAACAAGATATCTAAAGTAAACAGGCAAGACAGTCTGTGATCCGATCCACTTATCTGACACCACACGGATGAAGTACTGAGGATGCAAGGGTTCATAAATTGGGACAGTAAAAATTAGAGTGTGATCCTCATCAATGTACTGTTTTTTTAGCAAGAAAAATTGATGATGAAGAATGAGTTCCCCGTAACTATCTTCTACAAAAACCCAAAATGGCTCTACGTATCCATGGACCTCATCTTCCCACTGGAAATCGGGGGTAACTGTGAGTTCAACCCTCAAAATTGCGCGAGTTATGGGCATAATGTGAGCAGCCAGAACAAATTTTGGAAACTGGTGAATGCACTTGTGCAATGCTTTGCCCATCCTACCAAAGCGAAAGATCTCACCTAGCTCATTTGAGGAGAGATCATAATATCTTTCCCAATAATATCTTTCCCAGGTCAAATCCTTCTTCTCCATTTTCATCAAAACATCTCTCGGAAGTCCAAGAAATTGACGAAGAGGTGATTGGACAGTCCACATTCTCTTGCAGACCATTTTGCACAAGTTCAATGCCTTCTCTGCTACTTGAGCTCGTCCTCTTTTTAAGGCGATCTCAAAGAGAGCTCGCGCCAAACATCCAGCATTCTGAGAGATATAAACCATGTCTGATGTCAGAGATAATCCTTCAAGCTTCAGGCGTGAAATATAAGCTTGCAGCAAGACATTAATCTTTGCGCTAGGTTCTTCGAGGTTTTCCTTAATGGGAATAGGAACGCGGTTTATAAGCTTCGCCAACTCCATTTTCTCATCTTGTCTCACAGTTACATATTTAAATTCTTCACCAGAGGAAAACAGATGATAAAGCTCAATATCCCCCATCATTGGCTTCAAATGCTCATTGTAAGTACATATCGTCCCGTGAGATATGTAATAATGACTTGCAGTGCGACCCAAGTCAGTGACCTGAAAAAATCCACTTCTCCTATCATACCTTATCAGACTGTTCTTTTCTAATATTGCAGCTGCAGTATGAACCAGGCCAGCTCTTCTCTCTTCCAGTAATATGTCTTTACTCAAAGCATCAGGACCTAAAGCGTACAAAGTAGGATTCCGTAGCATGCGAACATACATGTAAGTATAAGTGAGCCAATTGCAGGCTTCTCTGGCGCTGCATTCAGGTGATCAACCAATTTGGACATGAATTGACTCTCAATAGGAAGTTGTTGATTCATTACAGAAAGATAATATTGCAGCTCACTATGTCCAGTTATTATTTTTCCTTCCCCACAAGTGTCGTACTGAGGCCTTCCTACCCGACCAAGCATCTGCACAACATCCAAAGGACTTAGTTCAGTCCATGCTCCTCGCTCAGGATTGTAAATCTGTGTACCTTTGATGATCACAGTATGAGCAGGTAAATTCACACCCCAAGCAAGAGTTGCTGTAGAAACCAGAACTTGTATATGACCATCGGCAAACAGCTCCTCAACAATTTGGCGGTCAGCCCTATTCAAACCTGCATGATGAATTGCAAAGCCGTATGGCAAAAGATCCTTGAGATCATTGCTCTTTACAAGCTCAGTATGTTCTTGAAGAATTTCACGGGTTGCACTTTCCTCTTTCAAGAATCTGCTAACAGTGTCATTAGTTAGTGCTGAATCTCTTATAGCACGGGCCGTTTTTTCTGTTTCTTTCCTCGAGTGGACAAAGATTAGGACCTGATGCTTACCAGCTACACTGACCACCTTCTCATAACAAACATCATTCATTAACCAAAATCTCTGCAATGGTTTCTTCGTGGTGATCCCAATGTACTGTTGAGCAAGGGGACAAGGTCGATAACTGCTGTCAAAATGAAAGAGGCCTTTCTTTAAATCAACTCGAAGGAAAAGGGCCACGTCTTCAAAATTCGACAGTGTAGCAGATAACCCAACAAGCCGAGTATGCTCTTTAGTTGTCTCAATTTGCCTTACAGTCCTTGCAACTATGCTCTCCAGTACAGGTCCTCTTTTATCATGTAACAGATGGATCTCATCAATGATCAGAAGTTTCACAAGCTGGGTGTAGGTGCGATCTCCTGACTTTCTGGTTATAATATCCCACTTCTCCGGCGTTGTTACAATTATCTGAGTTTCTTCGATTTGCTGACGAGTCAGTGTCTGATCTCCGCTAAGCTCTTTCACCTGAACTCCGTAATGCTTCATTCGGTTAGACAGGTTTCCAACAACTTCAGCAACAAGTGCTTTCATTGGTGCCACAAACAATCTTGTAATTGCTGTGATTGAATGAACCATCTTCATTCCTATTCAATGCAATTTGCTGAAGTATTGTAAGCATTGCAACATTTGTCTTACCTGCTCCCGTTGGAGCACACAGTAGAAGATTTTGAGATGAAACCCGGATAAGCTCCTCACCATCAGCAAGTGGCTTTGGCTTCAAAGCTGGCACATGTACTTCATAATCCTTGTTATGTTTTCTATATGACCCCGAAGGAAGCTCACACTTTCTATTCGCCATAAAAAGACCACCTTGGCTAAATGCAAGGCTTTCAAGATCAAGCAACTGACGCTGACCCTTCGACCACACAATATCTGCATCTCTGTCTAGTGTACCCCTTCGACCGTGGTCCCCATCATCCTTTAGTCTGTGAGCTTCTTGTCGTATGCTTTTCTCCAAGTTGGTTTGTCTCTCTTTCGCAGTTGCCCTGGTGGCATGCAGCTGCTCCAGAATAACAACCAAGTCAGGGCCCAACTGCATCATTTCTTCTTCAACTTTCTTCCTTTCATCTTGGTCTTGTGTCCTCGCCAGTCGGATACACCACACTATATACATCCGATTCTTTAATAAATACTTAACAAGACTAAACTTATCAAACCAGAGATGCACCAATAACTTGGTCTCAACTTGTCTATCATCGCCACCTTCAGCCAAGATCTTGAATACCTCTTCTGCGAGTTTTTGGCTCTGTTGTGGATCAATCTGTTGCTGCTGCTGGTCATAAGCTTGGGAAATCTTCCTCTGAAGCCAATAAGCATCAATGTCCTGAACGTTCAAAGTCCTCGTACCGTCATTTTCTACCACTTCTTGATCATCATCATGAAAGATCCCACCACCCATATGCATAGCCCCTGATCCATTCCCGTCAGCTAAATCATCATCACAATCATCTTCGTCATCCAGTACCATATCAAGATCAGTCTCTTTGTTCTCCTCAAATTCAACGGACACACCCACATCTTCATCAAAAGGATCATCCCCCAACTCCCCATCATCACCACCCCCATAGTCAGTAATAACCCTTCCTAACAACACAAACTGATCAAACACATCGTCTCTAATCCCACCCAACACCCTCTCAATCTCCTCCTTCGAATTAACAAAAACGTCAATTTTTAGCACATTCAAAATCTCATCGGCAACCACAGCTACAATATCCAAAGGTTGCCCCCCCCCCAACTCCTTCTCAATAATTGTGAGCATCGCTTCATAAGCATCTCGTGTTTCCTTCCTTCTCGACTGATAAACACTCCCTTGATAATCCGAAATAGTAAGTACAGTATCAAGTCCTCATCGCCTCTTACAATGGCGTAAAGGCTCGGAATATAACGAGGAGTCGGAGTCCCTCTTCCTAAATAATTTAAACTCATCATATGCAATTGTTCTACTTCGATCACCGAAAGTTTTGGGGTCAATTTTGCCATACAGTGATTCAGCCTCGCCTGAATTAGTGCTAACAACCAAATTACAAGATTTCTACATGACAATTGAACTAACAATTGTTTTTATCCAATTGAATTATAAAATTTACAGGCTTAATAATACTTACTACTTAATATATGAATTGCAACAGAAAAGAGAAGCAATTGTATGTACCTTGTTCTTGTTTTTCTGAATCGCCGCCAAAGTAAATAGCCTCTCGATGAAATATATAGACTTACTAATGAAAAAACAGGACCCCGCACTTTCAACTCCAGATAAACCTGAAAATAGCATAAGGGAGAGTATAACATTGGAACCTAGCTATAAAAGAATAATAAAGAACAATCAATGCATACCATTTCATAGAACATGTCGACTTCCAGAATCTTGAATTCTCCCGATGTTTGATCATTGCCAGCAAGTTGAGCATATACGGGAAATTCCTCTGAATAACTCTTTATGAATTGACCATGAACGTGCAATTTCTCTGAGAAGTAAATTTCCATTCTTTCCTCTGCAATGCAGGCAATAGATTATTTAAGAGGTACTTCTCCACATCAGTCCTAATCGAAGGCTCCTGTATGTGACTGTGACTTACAAAATTTAAATAAAAAAGATATAAAATAGAAATTGGGATAATTTCTATTTTATATCTTTTTTATTTAAATTTTGTAAGTCACGGTCACAGACACACCTCCCTTCGATTAGGACTGATGTGGAGAAGTACCTCTTAAATAATCTATTATCTTCATGTATGCAAAAGAAAGAATGGAAATTTACTTTTCAGAGAGAAATTGCACGTTCATGGTCAATTCATAAAGAGTTAGTCAGAGGAATTTCCCGTATATGCTCAACTTGCTGGCAATGATCAAACACCGGGAGAATTCAAGATTCTGGAAGTCGACATGTTCTATGAAATGGTATGCATTGATTATTCTTTATTATTCTTTTATAGCTAGGTTCCAACGTTATACTCTCCCTTATGCTAGTTGAAAGTGTGGGGTCCTGTTTTTTCATTGGTAAGCATCATATTCCTTTTCGTATAAACTTCTTCCCTCTTATTACATACAACTAACAAGATTAAGTGGCATAGTAGTCTTTACTTTGTAATCACAAAAAAGGTCTCTAGTTTGTACAATTCTTGTATTGATAAGTTAACTTTAGTATATTTATTAATTTTATTTGTTATGATGATTAACCACACCTTTAAAAGGAAAGTAAGGGAGGTAAACTAGAAGGCCTTTGGTGACTTTAGTTTAACTTTATGTGGGTCAAAGTGATCAATTATGTGATTGTTTGTATTAGACAACATAAATGGAGAATATAAATCATCATAAAGAAATTATATTCAATTATTTCTTAAAATGAAAAGATTTTTCTTAAGCTCAAGTCATTTTCTATAGGATTTAATTTCAAGGTGTAGGAAGATGAATATCCCAGCTTTTAACTCAGTTTATGATTCTTTGAATTCATGCTAAATATGAATGTGATGCTTAAATAGGGTATTGACCCTAATGGGCTCCAACCGGATTAGGAATTTGAACGCAATTGGATCAGGCTTGCCATATATCAACCATATCCCTTAGTAAAGTCCAAGTCCCTACGAAATTGGACCAATAGGGATCAGAATTTCAAAATACTTGAGTTAGATCAGAATACTACTCGAGTGAGTCATAATTTCAATGATGGGATCATTAATCGACCAGGATTCTGAAAATCAATGACTCTTGGTCATTTACCGATATAATGAGTGTTAATAATGGTCAAAAGGTTTTTGGCTGCAAACAGGGGCTTCTGTCACTTGTCATATACAAAACCTATCTCGCCTATGTATCCAAATGTTGTGGAAAGTTACCTTAATTGTGTTTTTTGCTTTAAGAGTGTTAGTGTAGCGTGTAGTAGTGGCTCAATAAGATGTAACAGATTTTTAAAAGAATTATGTGGATTTGATCCCTTCCTCCTACTCTCCTTTGCTTTTCTCTAAATTTTTATATTTGTTGTTCTGTTTCTCCTTTTTCTTTTCCCTAATCTTTATACATTGTCAAATAAATTTCTAATGATGAGACACGTGTCCTTTAATCTACACGTATCATAGTTAAAAACAAACCAGCTGGCCTGAATGGAGTTTAGTGTATGCTTAGTAACCCCTAAATAATAACTTATCAATTTTTTTATTTTATGTTGATATATGTACTTAACTATGACAAGAAACCATTTTTATCAATAATAAGTAAAACTACAAATATATAATTTTTTTCCTAAAAGTAAGAAATCGGGATATTACATTCTAACCCCTTCAAAATATTTCGTCCTCGAAATCAAGATAATGACAACTATCTGGAATAACAAGGTTTTTTTTTCCTTCGTCATCTGCAAAAGCAATGCGAGGCTTCTAATACAAAAATGTAATTTTTTTTTACTTAGATTTAACTCCTCAACAGTTAAATATAACCAGAGTTGCGACCTACAAGAGTTGCGTTCAATATAACCAGCTATTACTAGTTAACTCCTCAACAGGTACACAGACTTCTTGGTTGAGCTTACCCAGAGTAGTCTAACATCTCTTTTTCTCAATCTTAATTTGGCCCCAAACAAAGACTTTGTTATCCAAAGCCAATTCCTTTAAGATTGTTAGATTCCACTTACCTTCAGGTTCTTCACTACCTATATCTACCTATATCTGTCTAAGAAGCATTAGGATATAATAATGGAATTCGTAGGAGCTGATTATCTTCCTTGAAACAAAAATTGCATACATTGATTATTTTATTTTATTTTTTTTAACTATTGATAAAGAGAACTCTCTTCCTTGCTGATTCGTAGGACAAACTTTTGGAACGATTTTAATGGTTCAATAATTTCAGTGGTAATACTTAGTACCGCTTTTCATCATATACATATACCTTGCTAAACCCTATCTATCCATTTCCGACTTGTGTCAGTCATTTGCTAGTCTTTTTTTTCTACTTAAAGCATTATCTATCACTTACATATTAACAGCAAAACCATGATTCTTAGAACAACATACTCATTTTGCATAAATATTTTTAAAATTTTCGTAGGTTATATAGAAATTTCTATATCTACCTATATCTGTCTAAGAAGCATTAGGATATAATAATGGAATTCGTAGGAGCTTTGTACCATGAAGATCTACCTGAAATCGGACAAAGAGTATACCCCTTTCTTAAATCAAAATTGAATTAAACAAACAAAGATTTACCTGACCAAGCCCCAGTAAATTGCCGAAGAATTGAAGCAAAATCAAAAAATCAGAAAGAATAGAACCCCCAATTATAGATGTTGCGGCTGCAAAGAGGGTAGAGAAGGCTATAATAATATAAAGTAAGAAAGGAAAGAAAGAAATGGTAGGGTTTAAAGTGAAGCAGCGACGTCGTACTGTTGGCCCCGGACCCTTTTTAATAGCCGCGAACTGAAATTTTTGCCCGCACTCTCATTTTCATTAAAATTTGTGCAAAATTTAATCATTTTTTTTTTTTGTAAAAAGTAGATTACTCGTTATCTATCTACTTATATTTATACTATTATATTAAAGACGAAACATTAAAAGTTTTGTAGTCTGGTCATGAAAGTTTTTGTAGTCTGGTCACTCTATTCATAGCCGTTAGATATTTTTGATTAAATCATTGAGAACCGTTAGATAAAATATTAAAATTAGTATATAGAATATCTTTTATATTTTTCCTAAATAAAACATCTTATTTTCCAAAAATATCACATGCAGTTTCATTTAATAAAATAACATAATAAGGTTATAATTGCTAATAAATAACTCATTACCATTTTTAGTCAAAGTATATATTCTTTTTTATATTTTCTAACTAAAATTTCTACTTTTCTATTTTTCTTAAATAAAACCTCTAATTTTCCAAAAATATCACGAATAGTTCTATTTAATAAAATAAAATAACAATATTATAATTATTAATGACTAACCGATTAGCTTTTTTTCCAAAACGTATATTCTTTTTCATATTTTCTAACTAATATTTCTCTTAACTAAAATCTCAAAAATATCACGGGATATTCCATTTAGTAGCATAAAATACTAATTTATGAATATATCTCTATACTATATTATCAAAGACGAAACATTGAAAGTTTTGGTACCTGCTTTTTGATACGATATTTGCCTTATTTAATTGTTTATTTAATTACTATAATCAGTTACCCTTTAAATTATATTACCATTTTTTTCTAAAAAAATCAGGGGCAATTTCCATTTCAGCTAAAACGTGTTACTTTTTCTATTTCATTTGCTAAAATCCTTCATTTTTCAAATATATCACAAGAAAACCCTTACATATTTACTTTAAAATCTATTTTAATACTTTTAATTGACAATTACCTTTTTCAACTAAAACATGTCACTTTTTTTATTTTTCTTACTAAACCCCCTCTTTTTTCAAAAATATCACGGGCAAATCGTTACTTTTATATTTTAAAATTCAACGAAAACATGTTCCTTTCTATTTTTATTATTAAAACCCCTCTTTTTCCAAAATATCACGGACAAACCGTTATTTATTTTAAAATTCATTTTAATTATTTTAAAATATTTAACACGCCTACTTATTTTTTTTAATAAATTCAATTAATAAAATATAAAATATTAATAATAAAATTAACAATTATTAAAAACAACCCGTGCATCGTACGGGTTTTAAGCTATATAATTAAAGACGAAACATTAAAAGTTTGGTTGTTGGATAGATAGACGGTCGGTACTTAGTGATTTTACTTGATTACCCTTACTTATTTTTTTTAAAAAAACTATCGCTAAATAATAACATTATTTATAATCAATTACATTTTCAGCTAAAATACATTACCTTTTTTTATTTTTATTTCTTACAAAATCCTCTTTTTTCTAAAAAAAACACGGGCGATTATATTTTTTAACAAAAACATGCTACTCTTTCTATTTTTCCTTACTAAAATTCCTTATTTTCCAAAAATATCATGGGCAAACCCTTACTTATTTATTTTAAAATCTATTTTAATACTTTTAATTATGTTACTTTTTCTATTTTTTCATTTTCTAAAAAAATTATTATTAAATAATAACATTTTTATAACCAACTACCTTTTTAGCTAAAATACATTATCTTTTCTAACAAAATCTTCTCTTTTTCTAAAAAAAATCACGGGCAATTACCTTTTTCAACTAAAACATGTTACTCTTTGTGATTTTTCTTTACTAAACCCCTCATTTTCCAAAAATATTGTGGACAAATCCTTACTAATTTATTGTGAAGCCTATTTAAATACTTTTAATTACGGGCACTTACATTTTCAGCTAAAACATGTTATGTTTTCTATTTTTCCTTACTAAGACCCCTCCTTTTCCAAAAATATCACGGGCAAACAGTTATAAATCTATTTTAATACTTTTAATTATTTAAAAAAGTTTAACACGCCTACTTATTTTTTTAGCAAATGCAAATTAATCTATACTATATTATTAAAGACGAAAACATTAAAAGTTTTGTACTCTGGTCATGAAAGTTTTTGTAGTCTGGTCACTCAATTCATAGCCGTTAGATATTTTTGATCAAATCGATAGGAACCGTTAGATAAAATATTAAAAGTATTATATAGAATATCTTTTCTATTTTTCCTAACTAGAACATCTTATTTTCCAAAAATATTGCAAACAATTTTATTTACTAAAATAACATAATAAAGTTATAATTGCTAATAACTAACTCATTACCTTTTTTTAGCCAAATTGTATATTCTTTTTTATATTTTATAACTAAAATTTATACTTTTATATTTTTCCTAACTAAAACATCTCATTTTCCAAAAATATCATGAACAAATCTATTTAATAAAATAAAATAATAATATTATAATTATTAATGACTAACCGATTAGTTTTTTTTTTCTAAAACGTATATTCATTTTTATATTTCATAACTAATATTTCTCTTAACTAAAACCTCAAAAATATCACGGACTATTCCATTTAGTAGCATAAAATACTAATATTATAAATCAATCTATCTATATATACTATATTATTAAAGACGAAACATTGAAAGTTTTGGTATCTGTTTTTTTGGTACGGTACTTGCCTTATTTAATTGTTTATTTAATTATTATAAAAATTATTATAATCATTTACCCTTTCAGTTAAAATGCATTACCATTTTTTTTAAAAAAAATCACGAGCAATTTCCTTTTCAGCTAAAACATGTTACTTTTTCTATTTACTTTACTAAAATCCATCATTTCCCAAATATATCACGAGCAAACCCTTACTTATTTATTTTAAAACATATTTTAATATTTTTAATTGGCAATTACATTTCCCCTCTTTTTTCTAGAAAAATCACGGGCAATTACCTTTTTCGGCTAAAACATGTTATATTTTCTATTTTCCTTACTAAAATCTCTACTTTTCCAATTATATCACGGGCAAACCCTTGCTTATTTAATTTAAAATCTATTTTAATAATTTTAATTGAAAATTATCTTTTTCAACTAAAACATGTCACCTTTTGTATTTTTCTTACTAAAACCCCTCTTTTTTCAAAAATATCACGGGCCAATCGTGACTTTTATATTTTAAAATTCAACGAAAACATGTTACTTTCTATTTTTCTTACTAAAACCCCTATTTTTCCAAAATATCATGGGCAAACCGTTACTTATTTATTTTAAAATCTATTTTAATACTTTTAATTATTTAAAAATATTTAACACGCCTACTTATTTTTTTTAACAAATGCAATTAATAAAATATAAAATATAAATAATAAAATTAACAATTATTAAAAACAATTCGTGCATCGCACGAGTTTTAAGCTATATTATTAAAGACGAAACATTAAAAGTTTGGTAGTCCGATGAACGGACGGTCGGTACTTAGTGATTTTATTTAATTGCCCTTACTTATTTTTTAAAAAACTATCAATAAATAATATTATTATTTATAACCAATTACTTTCTCAGCTAAAATACATTACCTTTTTTTATTTTTATTTTCTAACAAAATCTTCTCTTTTTCTAAAAAAAAACACGGGCGGTTATCTTTTTTAACAAAAATATGTTACTATTTCTATTTTTCCTTACTAAAACCCCTCATTTTCCAAAAATATCACGGGCAAACCCTTACTTATTTATTTTAAAAATCTATTTTATTATTTTAATAATTAAAAGTATTAAAATCTATTTTAATACTTTTAATTATAAGCACTTTTTCAGCTGAAACATGTTATTTTTTCAATTTTTTCATTTTCTAAAGAAATTATTATTAAATAATAACATTTTTATAACTGATATGGATAGAAAAGTAATTATAGAAATATAATTGCTGATTCTTTGGAAAGGCCAAGTATTTAAGGCCCAAAACCCAGATTATTTATTAATTTTGTAATTAATAAATAGGGAAAATATACAACTCATAAAAAGAGTCCAAAATATGGTAAATTCATCAAAGAAGGATCCAGAATCCCAATTAAAGGCAATTAATGAGTCATAGCCTTTATCAACAAGGAAAAGACTTATCCTGCAAGAAATACAATGTTTATCCATTATCAATAAGGAGACTTATTCGCTAAGACTCCTAAACATACCATAAATACTAGGCTCTAGACGCCTATATAAGGACCTTGATCATACAATCAGAACTACGTTTTGGGCACAGCTCCATACGTCACAACGCCTCGAAGGCGCAACAAGCCATAAAAGCACCCCTAGAACTACGTTTTAGACTTCATCCTCGAATAAGGACATACAAGTCACTACGTCCTTGGTGTGCCCCTGCCGCCATAGCCCCGAGGGCAACACCAAGAACTACGTCTTTGGCTTGATTCTCAATAACGATTTGAGATACGTAGGCATCTTGTGAGGACCGATTTAGTCTCGAAACACAAGTGCAGCCATAAAAGCTCGAAGCTCATTAAACCCTCGCATTAAATTTGTAAGCTCAGATTTTATTCCACAACATTTGGCCCCGTCTGTGGGAAGACAACATCAACCATGGAAAACACACGAAGAATAACTCGAGATACTCATACTTCTGAAGAGCTTTCTCTCACCTCTGAGGCTGGAACTCAAGGAAATCAACCACCGCCAACTACTGGCATTCAAGGGGCGAATATCCCCCTCACCACTACTCAATGACCGGAAATCCCAATTTCGGTTGAAGGGACGAATCCCCTACAAATGGTCGTCCATGGATCTAATCCACAAGAAACCACTCTCCAGCAACCAACCTCTTCACTGCTTGCAAACGCCCCACGTGGCCTCCAACTTCATACCACGGATTTTCCCCAATACACGACTCAAACTCTCGGTATGCCAACCTATGGTATGCCTCCTCGACCCCCGGTGGGCAGTAGCGGTGCAAACCCCATCTATCATGAGGCATATGTGCCCCCATATATTTAAGGTCTGGGACCCCAAAATCAGCGAACCCCTTTTCAAGACTACTCAGGTCCCTACACCGAGGATGAGAATTACTCAACAGGAGATGAGAGGGATGTTGCCCCAAGAAGGAGACGTTCCTCCCAAACCAATCGAGAAACTACTAAGGAAAAACTTGCGTCCCTTGCAGCCGAGGCTGCAAGGCTCAAAAAGTTATTAGCAGAAGAGGATGCCGCAAGGACACAAAATCAAGGAAGAGTCCCGGTGATCAACCTCGACCCAACACCAAGGAGAAGCAATAGGGCTGAAGCCCCAGGGAGTGATCCCACTATTTTGTTGCCCCTAGGAGATCCTGATGATCCAACTTCGCCCTTCACTCAAGACATCATGAAAGCCAACATCTCCAGAAAATTCAAGATGCCAACGATCAAGGCTTATGATGGAACGGGAGATCCCGCAAATCATGTGAGAACCTTCTCCAACGCACTGCTGTTGCAGCCAACCAATGATGCGGTTAAATGCCGAGCGTTTCCACAAACCTTAGCAGGCACGGCACAACGTTGGTACAACCGCTTGCCTCCCAATTCTATTGGATCTTTCAAGGAACTAAGCAAAGCTTTTATCAATCAGTTCATTAGTAGAAGGGTGCATGAGAAAAGCTCTGCATCACTCATGGCAATACAGCAAGGAAATAATGAAGCCCTAAGGGACTACATCAATCGATTCACTCGGGAGGCTTTGAAAGTCCCGGACTTAGAGGACAGAGTGGCTATGATAGCCCTGCAACAAGGAACTACTGATGACCACTTCAAAAGGTCGTTAGCTAAACATCCACCCGAAAGCATGCTGAAGCTCCAAGATAGAGCCGGAAAGTATATCAAGGCTGAAGAAAGCATGAGAAAGTATGAACCCACTGCTGGCGGTAGTGGAAACTCAAAGAAAAGAAAGGATGTTCAGGAGTACGACGTCAAGGAAAAGTTTCCCAGAACATCAAAGGACTCTGATTCTCCACCCAAGAGAAACAATTTTGGGCCAAAGTTTACGGAATATGCAAGATTGAACACTCCCAGGAGTCAAATTCTGACGGAGATAGCTAAGGAAGGAGATCTCAAATGGCCGAAGCCAATGAGGGCTGACATGTCCAAACAGAACCAAAATCAGTTCTGTCGGTTCCACAAAGAAGTCGGTCACGGCACTGACGATTGTAGGCAATTGAAAGATGAGATCGAATTTCTGATACGAAGAGGAAAACTCAGCAAATTCACCAAGGATGGAAATCAAGGGAGTCAAAGAGGAAACTATGAAAGGAAGGATTATGACAGAAGGGACAACGATCAAGATCAGAATCCCAAGCCCCAAGGGCCAGTCATCAACATGATTTTCGGAGGTCCAACTGCTGCTGGGTCCTCCCGAAACTCAAGAAAGGCTTATGCTCGAGAAGTAATGACCGTGGTTGGAGAAGCACCGAAGCGTGCCCGAACAGAAGTATCAATAGGTTTTGATGATTCAGACCTAGAGAGAGTGAAGTTTCCCCACGATGATCCTTTAGTCATCGTTCTTGTGATAGGAAATTCTGAAACAAAGAGAGTCTTAGTCGACAATGGAGCTTCATTGGATATCTTGTTCCACGATGCTTTTATCAAGATGGGTTATACTGATTCTCAGTTAACACCCTCAAATATGCCCATATACGGATTCAATGGGGTGGAATCAAAAGTGGAAGGCACTATCCAACTCCCGATGACCATGGGGCAAGAGATGGATACGTCTACTCAAATGCTGAACTTCATAGTCATAAAGGCAACTTCAACCTACAACGCGATCCTCGGAAGGACTGGTCTTCATGCGTTTAAGGCCGTTGCCTCATCTTATCATCTGAAAGTCAAGTTCCCAACGAGAAATGGGATTGGAGAAGAGAGAGGAGACCAAAAGATGGCTAGAAGTTGTTATGTAGCCGCGTTAAGGCCTGATGGAATCGGGGGGGGGGGGCAGGTTCTCCCCATTGAAGACATGAATACAAACGACGATGAGGACAGAAGAGGGAAACCAGCCGAGGACTTGATCCCAATTCCCTTAGTCCCAGGTGAACCAGAGAAGGTGACTTATGTTGGGGCACTAGTGCCCGAACCATTGAAAAGCAAACTCACGACTTTTCTTCAAGATAACAATGACGTTTTTGCTTGGACAGCGGCCGACATGTCAGGGATTGATCCCCAATTGATAACTCACAAGTTGAATGTGGATCCTGAAAGAAAGACGGTGAAACAAAAGAAGAGAAGTTTTGCTCCGGAAAGGCTTGAAGCCATAAAACAAGAAGTTGAAAAGCTTTTTGAAGCCGGTTTCATTGAGGAAATTCAATTCCCATAATGGTTGGCTAACCCAGTGATGGTCAAAAAGGCCAATGGGAAATGGAAGATGTGTGTGGACTTCACTGACTTAAATGATGCATGTCCTAAGGATTGTTTTCCCTTACCAAGGATTGATGCACTAATAGATGCAACAGTTGGGCACGAGATGCTAAGTTTCATGGATGGCTTTAACGGATACAACCAAATCAAGATGCACAAAGATGACATCTCTAAGGTATCATTCATCACTGACTTTGGTGTTTTCTGTTACTTAGTCATGGCATTTGGACTTAAGAATGCAGGGGCAACCTACCAAAGATTGGTGAACAAAATTTTTGAACACCTAATTGGAAAAACCATGGAGGTCTACGTAGATGACATGTTAGTCAAGAGCCTCGATAAGGCCAATCACATTGAGCACCTCCGAGAGGCATTTGAAGTGCTAAGGCACCACAAGATGATGTTGAATCCAGCTAAGTGTGCCTTTGGTGTGGTCTCGGGAAAGTTTTTAGGCCTAATGGTTTCCAAGAGAGGAATTGAGGCCAATCCCGACAAAATCAAAGCAATTCTAGACATGGAACCACCAAAGACTGTCAAGGATGTGCAAAAACTAACGGGAAGAGTGGCAGCATTGGGAAGATTTATCTCCAAATCAGGAGAGAAGTGCTTATCTTTCTTCAAAGCACTCAAGAATGTGAAAAACTTTGAATGGACAACTGAAAGCCAAGAGGCCTTTGAGGCCCTGAAGAAATACATGGCTGAGGCACCACTGTTGGCAAAGCCCAAGCCAGGGGAAATTCTCTATTTGTACTTGGCGGTTTCTAGCACAGCCCTTGGAGCCGTTTTGGTAAAAGAAGAATTGAAGGTTCAGAAACCCATCTACTATGTGAGCAAGATTCTACATGGGGCAGAAATAAACTATTCAACGATTGAGAAGTTTACCTTAGCCTTGATAATGGCCTCAAGAAAGCTACGCCCCTACTTCCAGGCTCACAAGATAGAGGTCTTGACTGATCAACCTCTAAGAAACATCTTGCACAGCCCTCAAGTTAGTGGAAGATTGATCAAATGGGCCATTGAACTAGGTGAATTTGACATCAAGTATAAGCCTCGAACGGCCATCAAAGCTCAAGCACTCGATGACTTCATGGTTGAATGCACCATTGACAACCAAGAAGTCGGGGAGCAAGAAGTAACAGTGGAAAACAAGGAAGATGAAGAAATGGTCTCCAAAGAATGTTGGGTGCTCTATTTTGATGGAGCATCAAAAACAAATTCAAGTGGAGCTGGTTTAGTGCTACAAAGTCCTGATGGATTCCTCATAGAGTACGCACTAAAACTGGACTTCCCAACGACAAACAACGAAGCTGAATATGAAGCTCTGATAGCTGGCATAGGGCTGGCTAGAGCCTTGAGAGTCAAAACTCTGAAAGTATGTGGAGATTCGAGGCTAGTGGTTTCCCAAGTGAATGGGGAATTTGAAGCCAGAGATGAAGTCATGGCCAAGTACTTGAAACTTGTCAAGGCCATCATGACTCAGTTCGACGAATGCTATGTAGAGCACATTCCAAGGGAAGAAAACATGAAGGCTGATGCCCTGTCTAAGTTTGCTTCTTTTGAAATTGAAAACTATGCAGGGAGTTTATACTTTCAAGTCTTGAAGACCCCAAGCATCAACGGAAAGTTGGTAGCACCCATTGATGTTGGCAGTTGTTGGATGGATCACATCAAAGCTCATCTGGAAACTGGGTGGCTACCCAACGACACTTCAGAAGCACGAAAGTTATATGTGAGGGCACTAAGGTATGCCCTGATTGAGGGAATCTTATACAAGAAATCTTTCGTCATTCCTTATCTGAAATGCTTGAGACCCCAAGAGGCAGAATTGGCCCTAAGGGAAGTACATGAAGGAATTTGTGGGCAGCACTTGGGGGGCAGAGCCCTTGCTCATAAAGTCACTCGTCTAGGTTTTTACTGGCCAAGCATACTTGCTGATGCTAAAAGCTACGTAAAGAAATGTGAACGGTGCCAAAAGCATGCACCAGTGGTTAGACAACCACCAGAAATGATGACATCCATTAACTCACCTATCCCCTTTACCATGTGGGGAATGGACATACTTGGAACATTTCCAATGGCAAGTGCACAAAGGAAGTTCTTGGTAGTAGCAATCGACTACTTCACCAAGTGGATTGAGGCTAAACCCTTAGCCAATATAACCACCAAACAAGTAATGCACTTCTTCTGGGAAAGTGTAATTTGCAGATATGGAATCCCACGAATCCTGGTTACGGACAATGGAACTCAGTTTAACAATGATGAGTTCAAGAAGTATTGTGAAGATAATGATATCCAATTGCGCTTCACTTCTGTTGCCCATCCTCAAGCAAATGGGCAAGCTGAAGTTGCAAATCGAATTATCCTAGATGGACTAAAGAAAAGAGTTGAACGCTCCAGAAACACTTGGGTAGACGAATTGCTCCCCATACTTTGGGCATATCGTACTACCTGCAAAGTCACCACTGGAGCAACCCCTTTCTGTTAGCATATGGGGCAGAGGCAGTGGTTCCAGTGGAGATTACTCACACATCTCCAAGAATTGAGGCCTATGAGCCAGAAACAAATTAAGAAGGCTTGAGGCTAGCCTTAGATCTAATTGACGAAGTTAGAGATGAAGCAAACGCCAATATAGTTGAGCACCAAAAGAAGGCATCTTTCTACTACAACCTAAGGGTTAAAGAAAGGTTCTTTCGACAAGGAGACTTGGTTCTTCGAAAGATTGAGGCATTCGGAGTTGGACAAAAAGGCAAGATGGCCCCAAATTGGGAAGGACCATATCGCGTTAAGAACGTATTTGGTCGAGGCTCATACAATCTAGAAACCCTCGAAGGGCATAAGGTGCCAAGGACTTGGCATGCTACAAACTTGAAAGTTTACTATGTTTAAAGCGTTTCCTGAATGGACTCACTACTAGAAATAAGGTTTGATAAAACCAAATCCAAGTTTTTAAACTTGAGTATTATGTAAGGGTTGAAACCCCATAAACCTAAGACATTCAGCCCAAACCCCATCATTCGATATGCTCAATGAAAGGCTTGAAGCCAAAACAAGATGGTATAAGACATAAGAGGCTTATGCAAATGACAAGTTAGCCTCGAATAAGGCAAAATCGTCGTAAATGTGTAGGTCGCACCACACTTTACACCAAGACGATACTCGTGAAACACTAGTGTATATTAAAATCCCCAAAAAAGGGTAGTAAGTCCCAGGTAAGGGATAAAAAGACCCCAAGTCTCGAAAAAGACCGGTATAACTTCTATGAAATCCTAGTGCATTATCATAGACGTTGGGAAGCGCGATCAGCCATTTTAAACCCAGAAAAAGCCCCGAAATGTTCAAATCTTCAAAGAATAACTTCAAATCTTCAAAGAATTCTTCAAATCTTCAAATAAAAAACCCAGAAAAACGGTGAGATTCAACGGAAAATCTCGCCGGGAATCGCCTAGTGACAGAACCCTAGCAGAGCTACTTAGAGAAAATATAGCAGAATATTTCTGAGAAATGAAAAGTGAGAAGTGAGTTGAAACAAGTGAGATTTCACCCTTTTATAGGGGCAACAGCCGGTCAATGGGCCGGTTGAAAGAAGAGCAACCGTCTATAGCTAGTTAAGGCCCACGAATCCATTTATGGATTATAGAAATTGAAGCCCAAACAATTTGGGTCTCAGGCGAATTCAAAGCCCAAACAATAAGGCCCAATAAGGCCCAAGGCTGGAATAATTTAAGTCCAATTAAAAATTGGGCTAGTTAAAGCCCAAGAAAGAATGAAATTTGGAATGAAACCGAGGCAAAAACAAGGATAAAAGATTTGACGTCGAAAAGACCCTAAAACGAAGTCGTACGACCAAGGTCGAAAATACACGAGAGATCGAGGTCGTATCCATCGACTTCGCTCCCAAATAAAAGCGAAAAATTGAAGATTTAAGGTCGAAAAGACCTTAAATCGAGGTCGTACGACCAAAGTCGAAAATACACGAGAGATCGAGGTCGTATCCGTCGATCTCGCACCAAAATAAGGCACAAAAATTAAAAATCTAAAGTCGAAAAGACCCTGGATCGAGTTCGAAGAATCAAGGTCGAAAATGGCCCAGAAAATGAGCTCGTAGCATTCGATCTCGCACCTAAATGAGTTCGAAAATGCATGGGTTCGAGGTCGAAGCCATAAGGTCGAAAATGACTTGTTTCCTGGTCGAAAAGGAGGTCGAAAATGACCTAATTTGAGGTCGAAAATGCCCTTAAAATGGAAAACTTTGAGGAAAAACACGTTATAACTTCTACGAAAACCCCAAGGAGATTTTCCCAGAAGTTGGGGGGGCAAATGATATGGATAGAAAAGTAATTATAGAAATATAATTGCTGATTCTTTGGAAAGGCCAAGTATTTAAGGCCCAAAACCCAGATTATTTATTAATTTTGTAATTAATAAATAGGGAAAATATACAACTCATAAAAAGAGTCCAAAATATGGTAAATTCATCAAAGAAGGATCCAGAATCCCAATTAAAGGCAATTAATGAGTCATAGCCTTTATCAACAAGGAAAAGACTTATCCTGCAAGAAATACAATGTTTATCCATTATCAATAAGGAGACTTATTCGCTAAGACTCCTAAACATACCATAAATACTAGGCTCTAGACGCCTATATAAGGACCTTGATCATACAATCAGAACTACGTTTTGGGCACAGCTCCATACGTCACAACGCCTCGAAGGCGCAACAAGCCACAAAAGCACCCCTAGAACTACGTTTTAGACTTCATCCTCGAATAAGGACATACAAGTCACTACGTCCTTGGTGTGCCCCTGCCGCCATAGCCCCGAGGGCAACACCAAGAACTACGTCTTTGGCTTGATTCTCAATAACGATTTGAGATACGTAGGCATCTTGTGAGGACCGATTTAGTCTCGAAACACAAGTGCAGCCATAAAAGCTCGAAGCTCATTAAACCCTCGCATTAAATTTGTAAGCTCAGATTTTATTCCACAACAATAACCAACTACCTTTTCAGCTAAAAACATTACTTTTTCTATTTTTTCTAACAAAATCCTCTATTTTTCTAAAAAAAATCATCGGTAATTATCATTTTCAACTAAAACATGTTACTCTTTCTATTTTTCCTTACTAAAAACCCTCATTTTCCAAAAATATCTCGGGCAAATCCTACTTATTTATTTTGAAACCTATTTAAATACTTTTAATTACGGGTACTTACATAAAACATGTTACTTTTTCTATTTTTCCTTACTAAGACCCCTACTTTTCCAAAAATATCACGGATAAACAGTTATTAATTTATTTTAAAATTTATTTTAATACTTTTAATTATTTAAAAAAGTTTAACACGCCTACTTAATTTTTTAGCAAATGCAAATTAATAAAATATTAAAACATAAATAATAAAAATAATAATTATTAATAACAATCCGTGCATCGCACGGGTTTTAAGCTAGTATAATATTAAAGCATAAATAATAAAAATTATTATTATTAATAATAATCTGTGCATCACACGGGTTTTAAGCTAGTATATATTGGGGTTTACTCTAATACAAACCACTCTTAGACTACAAACTACAAACTATAAACTAATTTTTTTTTTTCAAATCGCGTTAAAACATAGCACATATGGTATGCAAATTGATGGTTGGGAGATGGAGAAAAGTACGGTGAAGTCGGATTTCAAAAAAAACTCTCCGATTGACGAGAAAAGTCAAATTAAAAACGAAGGGGAATATGTGTGATTAAGTGTGGGAGGGTGTATTTTAGTTGTGTGTTGTGCAAATAGGGGGGCCATTAGATTAGATTAATCTAAGGGCTTAGATTGGTTCTTAGTTTGTATTTTAAAAAAGGTTTGTATTTGATCACTAGCCTATATATATTAAAGGTCGTCTAGGAGCAATTTGAGCCAATAAAATGGTTATGAAATGACATTTTTGCCCTTATTTATTGAAAAATTACAAACTTGTCATCTCTCTATCATTTATGTAAAAATAAAAGATTTTTGTGGCTCTTAGGAATCGAATCTCTGACCTCCTCTTGGAAAACTCATGTTATAACCATTGTGCTACATTTATTTATTGGTTTAACTTAAAAATCTTACTCCCTCCGTTCCCCTCAATTCTTTACATTGATGGGACAACACGGAGATTAAGAAAAAGTGTAAATTAATAGGGAAAAGTAAAAAAAATGAGTAAAGTGGTGGGATCAATCAATATTTAATGTATAAAGTGAGTAGAAAGTGTATTATTTTTGGTATGTAAAGAAATGAGAGGGACGTACCAAAAAGGAAAGCGTAAAAAAATGAGAGGGGCATAGAGAGTATTAGATAAGCCACATCACCTCTTTTTGTCCTTTTTTTTGTTTAAGTAAAATATTGGGTTATATTATTTATATAACTTGATTTTTTAGTTTCAAAATCTTAATGTATAATTATATTTTATCTACTTTGTATATATTAAAAGCCAACCAAAGACAAAAAAAGTAAGAAAATGGCAATAAATTTATTATTATACTCTTATATTTTTAAAAATTACAGAAATGTCAACCCTTTATTATTTAAGCTAAAATAGATTAGGTTTGTATGAACATTGATAATCGTATTCCAAACCTTCTCATATAATCAATACTATTATATAAAGGAGAAGACGGGGGTGGTGAGGTGGCGCTCTCAGATCGCTTCGTTCAATTTTTCTAATATTCTCAATTTTTTGAGTTAAAAGTCATACAAGAATAAGAAATATTGAGAAGAGGTCATTAATTTTTATTTTATTTTAAAAGGAAGAAGTTGTTGTTGTTTTTGTTATTATTTGTTTTGACAAAAAGAGATCATTATTAATAAAAAATTCTCCCAGCAACAAAAAGGATGTTTGTTCATATTTTTTGATTTTTTTCTTATTGGGAGTAGATTTGGAGGTAGTGAAGATTTTAATAGCTCTAAAGGTATAATTGTAGTTTTTGATTGAACGATCTAGAACTTTATATATATATATAATTCAAAACAAAACTTAATTTTATATTAGAAATATTATTTTATTTAAAAACGTATTTTGTAGAATATTTTTTAAGAAAATTTAAAGATATTATTATAAAGTCGCTGCGAAGCGCGACTTAGTAAACTAGTTTCATCTAATGCCCAAGTGCGTAACATTGAGTTTGAGATTATTATAAAAATATTATTAAATAAAATGCACTCTCATTATATATATATATATATATAAAAAAATTGAGCAAATAACATGTAGTTTTATATTATTTATAAAAATATGTTTATTCAATTTTTTTAATTTTACATTTTCAGTAAATTAAATGTTAGTTCATATTATTTATATAGCTCCATTTTTCAAATTTTCGTTATTCTACATATAATTATGTATTCAATTATATATTATTTATTATATATATTTTTATATGATTTATACTTTATATAGGTTATTTAGGTATTGATACACAAATATAATATAATTTAGAATATATTTAAAATTAGTGTCGTAAAAAGTGTTGATATGGACAGAAAATTAATTATAGAAATATAATTGACTATTCAATGGAAAGACCGATATTTAAGGCCCAACACCCTAATTATTCATTAATTTCGTAATTAATGAATAGGGAAAATATACAGCTCATCAAAAGAGTCCAAAATATGGTAAATAAGTCAAAGAAGGATCCAGAATCCCAATTAATGAGTCATAGCCTTTATCAAAAAGGAAAAGACTTATTCAGCAAGAAATACAATGTTTATCCAATATCAAAAAGGAGACTTATTCGCTAAGACTCCTAAACATACCATAAATACTAGGCTCTAGACGCCTATATAAGGACCCTGATCCTACAATCAGAACTACGTTTTGGACACAGCTCCATACGTCACGTTTTCGGCACAGCTCCATACGTCACAACGCCTCGAAGGCGCAACAAGCCACAAAGGCACCCCTAGAACTACGTTTTAGACTTCATCCTCGAATAAGGACATACAAGTCACTACGTCCTTGGTGTGCCCCTGCCGCCATAGCCCCGAGGGCAACACCAAGAACTACGTCTTTGGCTTGATTCTCAATAACGAATTGAGATACGTAGGCATCTTGTGAGGACCGATTTAGTCTCGAAACACAAGTGCAACCATTAAAGCTTGAAACTCATTAATCCTAGCAATTAATATACAAGTACGTTTTTTAATCCACAACATTTGGCGTCATCTGTGGGAAGACAACATCAACTATGGCAAACACACGAAGAACAGCTCGGGATACTCAAACTCCTGAGGATCGCCCTGTCACCTCTGAGGCTGATACTCACGGAAATCAACCATCACCGACTACTGGCACTCAAGGGGCGAATATCCCCACCAACACTCAAGGACCGGAAATCCCGATTTCGGTTGAAGGGACGAATCCCCTGTAGATGGTCATTCATGGATCTAATCCACAAGAGATCGACCATTCACCAGCAACCAATCTCGACTTCTCCACTCATCATGAATGCACCGAGAAGCCTTCAACTCCATACTATTGATCTCCCTCAATACACGAATCAGACTTTGGGGATGCCAAGCTATGGCATGCCCCCTCGACCCATGGCGGGCGGTAGTGGAACTAATCCAATCTACCATGAGGCATATGTGCCCCCTTATATTCAAGGTCTGGGACCCCAAAATCAACAAACTCGCCAGACCCCTTTCGTTCAAGATTACTCGGGCCCATACACCGAGGATGAGAGTTATACAACTGGGGAGGATGTCGCCCCAAGAAGGAGACGTTCTTCCCAGACAAATCGGGATCAACCCCAAACTACTAAGGAGAAAATTGCAGCTCATGAGACAGAGACTGCAAGACCGCTCAATCTCAAGGCCGAACGACTGAAGGGATCCCGATAATCAAATTGGATCCGCCGCCAAGAAGAACCAAGAGGGCCGAAGCCCCAAGGGGTGATCCTAGTATTCTGTTGCCCCTAGGAGATCTTGATGATCCTACACCACCGTTTACTCAAGACATCATGAAAACGGCTATATCCAGAAAATTCAAGATGCCTTCGATCAAAGCCTATGATGGAACGGGAGATCCCGCAAATCATGTAAGGACCTTCTCCAATGCACTGCTGTTGCAGCCAACCAACGATGCGGTCAAGTGTAGGGCGTTTCCACAAACCTTGGCAGGCATGGCCCAACGCTGGTATAGCCGTCTTCCTCCCAACTCAATTGGGTCTTTCAAGGAACTAAGCAAAGTTTTTATCAATCAGTTCATTAATGGAAGGGTGCATGAGAAAAGCTCTGCATCACTCATGGCAATACAACAAGGAAAGAATGAAGCCCTAAGGGACTACATCAATCGATTCACTCGGGAGGCTTTGAAAGTCCCGGACTTAGAGGACAGAGTGGCTATGATAGCCCTGCAACAAGGAACTACTGATGACCACTTCAAAAGGTCGTTAGCTAAACATCCACCCGAGAGCATGCTGAAGCTCCAAGATAGAGCCGAAAAGTATATCAAGGCTGAAGAAAGCATGAGAAAGTATGAACCCACTACTAGCGGTAGTGGAAACTCAAAGAAAAGAAAAGAAACTCAGGAGTATGACGTTAAGGAAAAGTTTCCCAGAACGTCAAAGGACTCTGATTCTCCACCCAAGATAAACAATTTTGGGCCAAAGTTTACGGAGTATGCAAGATTGAACACTCCTAGGAGTCAAATTCTGATGGAGATAGCTAAGGAAGGAGATCTCAAATGGCCGAAGCCAATGAGGGCTGACATGTCCAAACAGAACCAAAATCAGTTCTGTCGGTTCTACAAAGAAGTTGGTCACGACACCGACGATTGTAGGCAATTGAAAGATGAGATCGAATTTCTGATACGAAGAGGAAAACTCAGCAAATTCACCAAGGATGGAAATCAAGGGAGTCAAAGAGGAAACTATGAAAGGAAGGATTACGACAGAAGGGACAACGACCAAGATCGTAACCCTAAGCCCAGAGGGCCAGTCATCAACATGATATTCGGAGGGCCAACTGCTGCTGGGTCCTCCCGAAATTCAAGAAAGGCTTATGCTCGAGAAGTAATGACTGTGGTTGGAGAAGCACCGAAGCGTGCTCGGACCGAAGTATCAATAGGTTTTGATGATTCAGACCTAGAGGGAGTGAAGTTTCCCCACGATGATCCTTTAGTCATCGTTCATGTGATAGGAAATTCTGAAACCAAGAGAGTTTTGGTTGACAATGGAGCCTCAATGGATATCTTGTTCCATGATGCTTTCATCAAGATGGGTTACACTGATTCTCAGTTAACACCCTCAAATATGCCCATATACGGATTCAATGGGGTGGAATCAAAAGTGGAATGCACTATCCAACTCCCAATGACCATGGGGCAAGGGATGAATACGTCTACTCAAATGCTGAACTTCATAGTTATAAAGGCAACTTCAACCTACAATGCAATCATGGGAAGGACTGGTCTTCATGCGTTCAAGGCCGTTGCCTCATCTTATCATCTAAAAATCAAGTTCCCAACGAGGAAAGGGATTGGTGAAGAACGAGGAGACCAAAAGATGGCTAGAAGTTGTTATGTAGCCGCGTTAAGTCCTGATGGAATCAGGGGGGGGCAAATTCTCCCAATTGAAGACATGGATACTGGAGACAATGAGGACCGAAGAGGGAAACCAGCTGAGGATTTAATCCCCATTCCCTTAGTCCTTGGTGAACCGGAGAAGGTGACATATGTTGGAGCACTACTACCTGAGCCATTGAAAAGTAAGCTCATATCTTTTCTTCAAGAGAATAATGACGTTTTTGCTTGGACAGCGGCTGACATGCCAGGGATTGATCCCCAATTGATAACTCACAAGTTGAATGTGGATCCTGAAAGAAAGACAGTGAAACAAAAGAAGAGAAATTTTTCTCCAGAAAGGCAAGAGGCCATTAAACAAGAAGTTGAAAAACTTCTAGAGGCCGGATTCATTGAAGAGATACAATTCCCGGAATGGTTGGCTAACCCCGTAATGGTCAAAAAGGCCAATGGAAAATGGAGGATGTGTGTAGACTTCACTGACTTGAATGATGCATGTCCTAAGGATTGTTTTCCCTTACCAAGGATTGATGCATTAATAGATGCTACAGCTGGACACGAGATGCTCAGCTTCATGGATGGCTTCAGTGGATACAACCAAATCAAAATGCACAAGGATGACATCTCCAAGTTATCATTCATCACTGACTTTGGTGTTTTATGTTATCTAGTCATGGCATTTGGACTTAAGAATGCAGGGGCAACCTACCAAAGATTGGTGAACAAAATTTTTGGACACCTAATTGGAAAAACCATGGAGGTCTACGTAGATGACATGTTAGTCAAGAGCCTCGATAAGGCCGATCACATTGAGCACCTCCGAGAGGCATTTGAAGTGCTAAGGCACCACAAGATGATGTTGAATCCAGCTAAGTGTGCCTTTGGTGTAGACTCGGGAAAGTTTTTAGGCCTAATGGTTTCCAAGAGAGGAATCGAGGTCAATCCCGACAAAATCAAAGCAATTCTAGACATGGAACCACCAAAGACTGTCAAAGATGTCCAAAAACTAACGGGAAAAGTGGCAGCGTTGGGAAGATTTATCTCCAAATCAGGAGAGAAGTTTGCCTTAGCCTTGATAATGGCCTCAAGAAAGCTACGCCCGTACTTCCAGGCTCACAAGATAGAGGTCTTGACCAATCAACCTCTAAGAAACATCTTGCATAGCCCTCAAGTTAGTGGAAGGTTGATCAAATGGGCTATTGAATTAGGAGAATTCGACATCAAGTATAAGCCTCGAACGGTCATAAAAGCTCAAGCACTTGCTGACTTCATGGTTGAATGTACCATTGACAACCAAAAAGTCGGGGGGCAGGAAGTAATAGTAGAGGATGAGAAAGATCAAGAGATGGATTTCAAAGAATATTGGGTGCTCTATTTTGATGGAGCATCAAAAACAAAATCAAGTGGAGCCGGTTTAGTGCTACAAAGTCCTGATGGATTCCTCATAGAGTATGCACTAAAACTTGACTTCCCAACGACAAACAATGAGGCCGAGTATGAAGCTCTGATAGCTGGCTTAGGGCTGGCTGGAGCCTTGAGAGTTAAAACTCTGAAAGTATGTGGAGATTCGAGGCTAGTGGTTTCCCAAGTAAATGGGGAATTTGAGGCCAGAGATGAAGTCATGGCCAAGTATTTGAAACTTGTCAAGGCCATCATGACTCAGTTCGACGAATGCTATGTAGAGCACATTCCAAGGGAAAAAAACATGAAGGCTGATGCCTTGTCTAAATTTGCTTCTTCCGAAATTGAAAACTATGCAGGGAGTGTATACTTCCAAGTCCTGAGGACCCCAAGCATCAACGGAAAGTTGGTAGCACCCATTGATGTTGCTAGTTGTTGGATAGATCCCATCAACGCTCATCTGGAAACTGGGTGGCTACCCAGCGACACTTCAGAAGCACGGAAGCTATATGTGAGAGCATTGAGGTATGCCCTGATTGAGGGAATCCTATACAAGAAGTCTTTCATCATTCCATATCTGAAATGTTTAAGACCTCAAGAGGCAGAATTGGCCCTGAAGGAAGTACATGAAGGAATTTGTGGGCAGCACTTGGGGGGCAGAGCCCTTGCCCATAAAATCACTCGTCTAGGTTTCTACTGACCAAGCATACTAGACGATGCTAAAAGCTACGTAAAGAAATGTGAAAGGTGCCAGAAGCATGCACCAGTGGTTAGGCAACCACCAGAGATGTTGACATCCATTAACTCACCAATTCCATTTGCCATGCGGGGAATGGATATACTTGGACCTTTTCCAATGGCAAGTGCACAACGAAAGTTCTTGATAGTAGCAATCGACTACTTCACCAAGTGGATTGAGGCTAAGCCATTAGCCAAGATAACCACCAAGCAAGTGATGCATTTCTTCTGGGAAAATGTGATATACAGATATGGAATTCCACGAGTCCTGGTCACGGACAATGGAACTCGGTTTAACAACGATGAGTTCAAGAAATATTGCGATGATAACGATATCAAGTTGCGCTTCACTTCCGTCGCCCATCCTCAAGCAAATGGGCAAGCTGAGGTTGCAAATCGAATTATCCTAGATGGACTGAAGAAAAGAGTTGAATGCTCAAGAAACACTTGGGTGGACGAATTGCTCCCCATACTATGGGCATATCGTACTACCTGCAAAGTCACCACTGGAGCTACCCCTTTCTGTTGGCATATGGGGCAGAGGCAGTGGTTCCAGTGGAGATTACTCACACGTCTCCAAGAATTGAGGCTTATGAGCCAGAAAAAAATGAGGAAGGCTTGAGGCTGGCCTTAGATTTGATTGATGAAGTTAGAGATGAGGCAAATGCCAAGATAGTTCAGCATAAAAAATGAGCATCTTTCTATTACAACCTAAGGGTTAAAGAGAGATTCTTTCGACAAGGAGATTTAGTCCTCCGAAAGATTGAGGCATCCAGAGTTGGACAAAAAGGCAAGTTGGCCCCAAATTGGGAAGGACCATATCGCATCAAGAACGTATTTGGTCGAGGCTCGTACAAGCTAGAAACCCTCGAAGGGCATGAGGTGCCAAGGACTTGGCATGCCTCAAATTTGAAAGTCTATTATGTTTAAAGTGTGTCCTGATTGGACTCACTACTAGGACAAATAGAAATAAGTTTCGATGAAATCATGAGCTTCCTAGAAAGCAAATGAAGGGTTGAAACCCCAGAAACCTAAGACACTCAGTCCAAACCCCATCATTCGATATGCTCAATGAAAGGCTTGAAGCCAAAACAAGACGGTATAAGACATAAAAGGCTTATGCAAATGTCAAGTTAGCCTCGAATAAGGCAAAATCGTCGTAAATGTGTAGGTCGCTCCACACTTTACACCAAGACGATACTCGTGAAACACTAGTGTATATTAAAATCCCCAAAAAAGGGTAGTAAGTCCCATGTAAGGGATAAAAAGACCCCAAGTCTCGAAAAAGACCGGTATAACTTCTATGAAATCATAGTGCATTATCATAGACGTTGGGAAGCGCAATCAGTCATTTTAAACCCAGAATCTTCAAAGAAAGCCCAGAATCTTCAAAGAATTCTTCAAAACTTCAAGTAAGAAACCCAGAAAACGATGAGATTCAACAGAAAATCTCGTCAGGAATCGCCTAGTGACTGGAAACCCAACCGGTTAAGGAAGGGCAGCCGTCTATAGCCAGTTAAGGCCCACAAATCCATTTATGGATTATAGAGATTAAAACCCAAATAATTTGGGTCTCAGGCAAATTCGAAGCCCAAACAATAAAGGCCCAATAAGGCCCAAGGTTGGAATAATTTAAGTCCAATTAAAAATTGGGCTAGTTAAGGCCCAAGAAAAGAATGAAATTTGAAATATAGCCAAGGCAAAATCAAAGATTTAAGGTCGAAAAGACATTAAATCGAAATCGTACGACCGAGGTCGAAAACAAATGGGAAAACGAGGTCGATTCCAACGACCTCGCTCCCAAATAAAGTCGAAAAACCTTAGAACGACATCGAAGGCACGAAGTCGAAAATATACGAGGAATTGAGGTCGTTTCCATCGACTTCGCACCAAAAATCCAGTCAAAAAATTGAAAATTCGAGGTCGAAAAGACCCTGGATCGAAGTCGATTGAATGAGATCGAAAAAACACTATAACTCGAGCTCGAACCCCTCGACCTCACACTCAAGTGAGGTCGAAAACAGAAGGATTCGAGGTCGAAAGAATGAGGTCGAAAATGGCCTAGAAAACGAAGGCTAAACGTTCAACCTCACGCCAAAATGAGGTCGAAAACGACCTAGAGATCGAGGTCGATATTGACCTAGAAATCATGGTCGAAAAAAGGATGGATAGAGGTCGAAAAAACCCATGATCGAGGTCGAACGATCCTGGTCAAAAATGACTAGGAATTTGAGGTCGAAGCTGTCGACCTGGGACCAAAATCGAGGTCGAAAAAAGAATGATCGAGTTCGAACGATCCTGGTCGAAAATGACTAGGAATTTGAGGTCGAATCCTTCGACCTGGGACCATTCCTAGTCGAAAAAGACTTGAATCCTGGTCGAAATCCTGGTCGAAAATGACCTAATTTGAGGTCAAAATGCCCTTAAAAATGGAAAATTTTGGGAAAAAACACATCGTAACTTCTACAAAAACCCCAAGGAGATTTTCCCAGAAGTTGGGGGGCAAATGATATGGACAGAAAATTAATTATAGAAATATAATTGACTATTCAATGGAAAGGCCGATATTTAAGGCCCAACACCCTAATTATTCATTAATTTCGTAATTAATGAATAGGGAAAATATACAGCTCATCAAAAGAGTCCAAAATATGGTAAATAAGTCAAAGAAGGATCCAGAATCCCAATTAATGAGTCATAGCCTTTATCAACAAGGAAAAGACTTATTCAGCAAGAAATACAATGTTTATCCAATATCAAAAAGGAGACTTATTCGCTAAGACTCCTAAACATACCATAAATACTAGGCTCTAGACGCCTATATAAGGACCCTTATCCTACAATCAGAACTACGTTTTGGACACAGCTCCATACGTCATCTACTACGTTTTGGACACAGCTCCATACGTCATCTACTACGTTTTGGACACAGCTCCATACGTCACGTTTTGGACACAGCTCCATACGTCATCCACTACGTTTTGGGCACAGCTCCATACGTCACAACGCCTCGAAGGCGCAACAAGTCACAAAGGCACCCCTAGAACTACGTTTTGGACTTCATCCACAAATAAGGACATACAAGTCACTACGTTCTTGGTGTGCCCCTGCCGCCATAGCCCCGAGGGCAACACCAAGAACTACGTCTTTGGCTTGATTCTCAATAACGAATTGAGATACGTAGGCATCTTGTGAGGACCGATTTAGTCTCGAAACACAAGTGCAGCCATTAAAGCTTGAAACTCATTAATCCTAGCAATTAATATACAAGTACGTTTTTTAATCCACAACAAGTGTGAATCAGAGTTAGGGGTGTTTATGGGTTGTATTTGCCGAGTTTAAAGCATTTTTGCAATCCGGCCCAATTAAATCGGTTTGAAAAAATTTCATCCCACCACACAAAATATTAATTCGTGACCCAACTCTTAATCGTACATCGATTTGGGTCAGGTTGGGTCGGTTTAATTGGCTTAAATTATATATATATATATATATATATATTATGTAATCTTGTTAGGCCGAATACACAATATAATCAAATATGTATGAGAATAACAATCAAGAACACAAGTTTGTAAATCAACAAAACTGAATTATATTAAATAATTCTCTCTTAGTGATGTTAATGAATCACAAAGAGCTACTAGGTTGCAAGAATAATATTTTCAATAATCGCATCCCTTCTAGGGATAACCTATCTGTGTTTATATAGTACACAGTTACAATCAATCTCTAATTGATACTCCTACAAATTAGCTATACAATTTGTAATCAATTAGAATTGCTTCAGTCCTCTGTCCAGTCTCCTTAGCTGTATCAATATATTCTGCTTCTTTCCATCTTCATAATATATTGCTTCTAGAATCTTCATGATATGCACCGACAGCTAAATCAACTTTCACCCTGTCAGACTTTAACAAACTCTGACCGGCTTCCATGTAAACTCTGATAAGTACTTCAAACTAAACTCTGAACAGTACCTGTTACTTAAACACTGATTAAACAAACATCAGCAATTATATCTAACAATCTCCCCCAACTTGTGCATAATAAAAATGTACAAGTTAAACAGATAATTGATGATGTCAAAACATATAACAAATGCAGTGTTTAATCATAACAGAATTTAATTTTAACTTAGAACAGAAAACTTTAAAAACTTACAGTCAGACTTTATTTGATTTCTTGAATATCAGGAACAGTTCTGAGATAATCCATGAGAAGTCTTCTTTCAGCCCTTTCCAGCTCTTCAACCATAACTTTCTTTAACTCTCTCAACTCTGGATCAAATTCTCCAGTTTGATAAATTGCAGCTCTCAAAGAATAGATGGAATTTTTCCTCATCTCATTCCCTAGCCTAATAAAATATGGTTTATCAGAGTCTAGATTGAATTCTAAGACTTTAACTCCCAGATCAGTCCTTAGTCTTGTACTGTTTCTTTTCATCTCTACAATCTTTCCATGAGCATCTTTATACTTAGGGATGTAAGCACTTGTAATTTTAGCACCACTGAGAACCTTTGCTCTCATCATCCTTACTCTCAAAACATCAGCAGCATTCTGAGTCCTTTGATTCCTGACTTTGAGTAGATATAAGACATATTCTAACTCTTCAGCCATTTTCAAATGTATATCATTTTCACCTATTCTGTATACTCTGCCATCAGCCATGAAGTATAACAGAAAGTTCTTCCCAAGTCCCTTATGATAGATTAACTGAACAGACTCTAGCTTGTCAAGGCTCTCTTGAGTAACCCCAACACCAGGTTCTGCCAGTGAAGTTTGATCCATTGGACTGTTATTTATCCTCTTCTCTCTGTGTGAACCTAAACCAGACTTGTCATAAGATTGTTTTCCATGAATTGTCCTGGTTTGAGAAAAATCCACAGGTTCTAATGTCAGAGTTTCAGGAAGTACAGGTCTTAAGAAACCTTTGAGTTGAGTTTGTACAACTTGAGCCTTGTCAGAGGTTGTCACAACTTTAGTAGCAATATCAACATGAGCAACGTCAGAGGTTGATTTGTTTATCCTTGATTCAACTTGAGCAATGTCAGAGGTTGAATAAATCTTCTTTGGTAACTGTTCTTCATCTACCAGTTTACCCTTACCTTTATCAGAGTTTGCTATCACAGGCTTCCTTGAGTCTTGTATACTCTGTTGAGAATTCTCTTTGATAGAGATACCCATTTCTATCTTTCTAGGAACCTTGACAGCTTTCCTTTTGTAAGTACCATCTTTCAATCTCTTCTCATGCTCTTCAGCAAGACTCAGCATTTCAGCTTCCATGTCTTCAACTGTAGCTTCATTACCATGCTCTTCTAAAAACATTTTAGTAGCAATTTCCTCATCTGTGGTAGGCTTATCAGAGATTATCAAACTTTTGAGTTTTGAACCACTGGCAGAGTTTGCATTTCCCTTACCAGAGTTTGATCTTCTATCAGAGTTTGATCTTCTTGGTAGTCTTCTATCAGAATTTAATTTTAAACTCCTTCCATCTCCCTTGTTTCCATCATCATTACCATCATCATCCCTCCGTCTCAGAGTTGGATTGTCTTTGCATTTGTCACTTGGTACACTCTCCCCCTTTTTGACATCATCAGAAAGTAGTACTGATGTCAGCAACTCAATTGCAGTAGAAATTGAAGTCAGTTGGGCAGACATAGCAGTCTGGTTGTCCTCAATTTTCCCAAGCCTCTTCTGAATGTCATCAGAGTCCTTAGCTTGCTTCTTGAACATAGAATTGTAATAAGATCTATCATTCTTCAGAGTAAGATCTCTCATACCAACTTCATTCCTCAAAGTAGTGACCTCCTTATGAGACTCATCAAATCTGTTGTGAAGAGATTTAATTTGAATCACAATGGCCTTTAGATTTGTAATAACATCAGGATTTGAAATTGTCTTCACAGAATCACCAAGAAAATCAGCAGCCCTCTGTGCTGAAAAGATACAATCTGCATCAGCCCATCTGTTATAGTACATATTCTGAAAATGCTCTTCAGTCTCTCTATTTATCTCCCTTTCTTCATCAGTATTTACACCATCAGACAATGAAATTTGAATACTGGGGTGTGAATGAGCAGGACTATCTTCAACATTTTCATCCTCTGCTGTATTCTCTGCAGGAACATTCTCAGCAGTAGTTTCAAAATTTCTCTGTGCAGCTTCAACAATAACTTTCTCTGCAACAGGTTCTGGAATCTCAGAGTTTGCAGTTTGCATTAACTCTGTTTCTTTTGTTACAACCTCAACAACAGATTGTTGTAGAGCTTCAAGAAAATTAGCATCATCTGCTGCAATTGCATCAAATTGTTCTGCAACAGCTTCAACAACTTGATCAACCTCCTCACCTGTGTCAGAATTTAGATTGTTAACAGAAAGAACCTCTGTGTGAGTAGCAACAGAGTCTTCAATGACTAAGGTGGTTTGATCAGCTTCTACATCCTCAGTATCACAGGTACTAATAGTAGGATGTGCATCTGGAATATCTTCATCAACAAAGAAATCCATTTTCTCAAAAACTCTGCTGTCAGAATGATCAGCATCTTCCTCAACTACATCATCAGTCTTTGACGTAGGAGCTTCTCTCTCAAAATTCATCATGCCAGCATCAGCATTTACTCCGTCCTTTGTAGGCACAGGAGTATCAAAAATCTCCTCTTGAAGAACAACTTCAGGAGCTACATTCTTCATAGAAACTCTGTCCATATGGACAGCTTCATCCTCCTGAAACTGAACTTCAAGATTTTCAGCAACTGTTGAAGAAATATTCTCTGCACCAAAGAGATGTTTGTAACCGTGTATTCTAAATTTAAACAAATTAGATCCCACATTTCCATTTTTTTATTAGATTTCAATATTATTTGATTTTTATGTAGTAAAATATAGTGAAATATTAATGTAAAATAAAACTTTCCCGAATTTTGATTATATTATTAAATTTTTAAATAGAAAAAGTACCGAAAACCAAAAACTAACCGAAAACCGAAAATCAAAACTTTCAATGTTTCGGTTTTAATAATACTAGCCTATAACCCGTGCAAGGCACGGGTCTTAAAAATAATAAACTAAAAAATTTAATGTGAACGGAAAATATTAAAATAAAAGTAAAAATTAATATGATAAATTATAAAATGAGAAACTTAAATATTCATTGGAATATAAAAAAATATAAAAAAAATACAAATGAGGCCGAGGAAGATAAATGAGGTATTATTAATATTATTTTATAATAAAATAATATTATAAAATAATATTAATAATAAGGACAGATAGAAAATCTAACATGTTTTAATTAAAAAAAGTAATTGACCGTGATATTTTTAGAAGTGTTTTAATTATATTAATTGTATTAAAAAAATTATGTTGACATATTAAAATAAGTAAGTTTTTTTAATAAGGACAAATAGAAAAGTTAACATGTTTTAATTAAAAAAAAGTAACTGCACGTAATATTTTTAGATGTGTTTTAATTATATTAATTTTATGTGTTAAAAAATACGTTCATTTGTTAAAATATGTAAGTTTTTTTAAATAATTAAAAGTATTAAAATAGGTTTTAAAATATATAAGTTGCACTTGATATTTTTGGAAAATAGAGATTTTAATGATAACAAATATAAAAGGTAATATATTTTAATTTAAAGGTAATTGCCCGTGATATTTTTGGAAAAGAAATAGATTTTGTTAGAAAACAATGTTTTAACTATAAAACGCAATCAGCTAGTTACTATTTTTATATTATTTTATTATTTATTAAATAGAGTATTAAAATAGGTTTTAAAATAAATAAGTAAGAATTGCACCTCATATTTTTGAAAAATAGAGATTTTAGTGATGATGTGTTTTAATTATATTAATTGTATTTGTTAAAAAAAATACGTTCACTTGTTAAAATAGGTAAGTTTTTTTAAATAATTAAAAGTATTAAAATAAGTTTTAAAATATATAAGTAAGAGTTGCACTTGATATTTTTGGAAAATAGAGATTTTAGTGATAACAAATATAAAATGTAATATATTCTAATTTAAAGGTAATTGTCCGTGATATTTTTGGAAAAAGAAGTAGATTTTGTTAGAAAAAAATGTTTTAATTATAAAAGGCAATCAGCTAGTTAATATTTTTATATTATTTTATTATTTATTAAATAGAGTATTAAAATAGATTTTAAAATAAATAAGTAAGGATTGCACATCATATTTTTGGAAAATAGAGATTTTAGTGATAACAAATATAAAATATATTATGTTTTAATTTAAAGGTAATTGTCGTGATATTTTTGGAAAAGGAGTAAATTTTGTTAGATTTTTTTTAATTATAAAAGGCAATCAGTTAGTTACTATTTTTATATTATTTTATTATATATTAAATAAAGTATTAAAATAGGTTTTAAAATAAATAAGTAAGGATTGCACCTAATATTTTTGGAAAACATAGATTTTAGTAATAACAAATATAAAAGGTAAAATGTTTTAATTTAAAGATAATTGTAATGATATTTTTGGAAAAGGAGTAGATTTTGTTAGAAAAAAATATTTTAATTATAAAAGACAATCATCTAGTTACTATTTTGGTAACTTGACAATAATACAATTCCATTAAAGTTTTGATTTGTAGTAGCTTTCGTTATCCTAAAAATAAAGAAGTATATTTGTATCGGTGTATCCTAAATTTAAACAAATTAGATACCACATTTCCATTTTTTTGATTAGATTTCAATATTATTTGATTTTTATGTAGTAAAATATAGTGAAATATTAATGTAGAATAAAACTTTCCCGAATTTTGATTATATTATTAATTTATTAATTAGAAAAAGTACCGAAAACCAAAAACCGAACGTTAACCGAAAACCAAAACTTTCAATGTTTCGACTTTAATAATATAGTATAGATAGTATAGATTAATATTAAGTTTTAAAAACAATATTATGTGTGGTGTTTTTTATCTTTCTTTCAACTAAACAAATATTTTGTATATGTATCGATAGCTATAATATATTCTATTTTCTTGCATCAGAGTCGAACTTTTCTTGTACTACACAATATATTTGAATTATTCAAATATTTAATATATAAAATGTATTATTAAACGTTGATATAACATAAATAACATATTACAAGTAGTTTATTTGCATGACTTATTTATTTTTAAATTAATGAAATTAGTGTTAAAACATGTGTAACAATAATTTAGGTATGGGCGACACTTCGGGGTCAGGAGGATTACTTTATTTATCGCACAATAATTATCGTTAAATAGTACATATTGATAACATGTATACATATATTTATTGTGATGCATACGACATTCATATTCTTCTTATTTTACATTTATATTTACTTTGTTTGAAGTTCATTTTAAATTTGAATAGTTTTATGTGATTGTTGAACTTAATGTTGAATTGACGTGTGTGTTTCTGTTTACTGATGGTATGCTTATGACAGAGATGCTTATTGATGAAAATTTATCTCAATACTCCATTATAATGCTTGATGAAGCGCATGAGAGGACATTACACACAGATATTCTCTTTGGGCTACTCAAAAGACTGTTGGATTAATTTATTTAATCTAAACATAATTCATTTATGAGTTTTATTTGCTGAATAAACTGTTGAATAAGTCTGTTGCACAGACGTGGGCTTTGCTGAAGAATAGGGCTGGGTAGCTCGATTTTATAGGGAGAGTTGGAGTAGTTCCTGGTTTGTAGGACTGCTAACAGTTTATATTTCCTTTTCATGTACTTTGTATTTTATCTCTTCAATTTATGAAAGTGTTTTCCATTCAATAACTTCTATACAAGCTAGTTTACTGTGATCATCTTGTTTAAATCCCACATCTGGTATCAGAGCTAAACTACAAAAACAAAACACACCTTACACCACCTTTAATCAACCACGTCGCCGTTTTACAAATGGAGGCCACAAAGGGCAAAGAAGGTTCTTTCGGCTTAAGTTATCCCTTACTTACAAAAACCAACTACACTGCATGGGCCATGAAAATGAAAGTATTCATGCAAGCTCACGGTGTATGGGAGGCCATTGATTCCAAGGATCCCAAAACCGCCATCGACGACAAGGTTGACAAACGGGCGTTAGCTATAATTTATCAAGGCATTGCTGAAGATCTCTTACTGTCTATCGCAGACAAGAAAAACGCCAAAGAGGCCTGGGAGGCAATTAAGACAATTCATTTGGGTGCAGACAAGGTGAAGAAGGCTAAAGTTCAGACGCTTAAATCAGAATTTGAGGCCTTAGTTATGAAAGATAGTGAACAGCTTGATGAGTTTTGTATGAGACTGAATGGTTTGGTAACGAACATCCGAGCCCTGGGAGAGAAAATTGAAGAAGCATATGTGGTAAAGAAAATCCTTCGAGCTGTGCCTCCGAAGTTCCTACAGATAGTGTCCGCCATTGAACAATTTGGCGATCTCGAGACAATGTCTGTAGAAGAAATAGTTGGATCCCTGAAAGCTCATGAGGAACAAATGCGTGGGCAAAAGGAGAGTAGTGAACAACAACTTCTTTTGACAGAAGAAGAATGGGCGAAGAAGGAACGCAAGGATGGACAGCTGCTCCTCACGAGAGAAGAGTGGTTAAAACGGAGCAAAGGGACTCCAGGTGGCAGCTCCGATCAAAGGGGAAGAGACTCTGGTCGAGGTTACAAGGATCGTAGCAAGGTCCGTTGTTACAACTGCGGCATCTATGGACACTTCCAATCTGAGTGTCGTAAAGCAAGGCGGGACAAGGAACAGAAAAATGAAATGAATCTGACACAAGCTGAAGGTGATGAACCCACGCTTCTTCTAGCGAAATGTGATGACAGCAAGGAGGAGGTGATATTGCTGAATGAAGAAGGAATGACTCCAAAACTTAAAACAGCTATGAAGGGAGATTGGAGTGATTCCAGTATATGGTATCTCGACAACGGGGCCAGTAATCACATGACTGGTCTCCGTGGTATGTTCAGCGAATTGGATGAAACAGTGACTGGTAAGGTACGGTTTGGCGACGGGTCTACCGTGCAGATACAAGGGAAAGGCTCCGTAATGATCAGAACTAGGGAAGGGAAGAAATGCAAGCTCAGAGAGGTATACTTTATCCCAAGTCTTTGCAATAACATAATTAGCATAGGCCAGTTGTCTGAAAATGGAAGTAAGGTGCTAATTAAAGGTGAATATTTGTGGGTTTATGATGAGAATGATTGTTTGATTGTCAAAGTAGAGAAGTCCATGAACAGACTATACAAACTTATTGTCAAGGATGACAGAGATGTTTGTTTGCTAACAAAATCGGACGAAACAACCCAGCTGTGGCATACACGGTTGGGTCATATCAACTTTCAAGCTATGCTTCTTATGTCTAGAAACAGGATGGTACGAGGATTGCCCGCCTTAACTCAACTCAAGGAGCTCTGCGAAGGTTGTTTGATGGCTAAGCAGGCCAGGCATTCGTTTCCACCAAGAACGGAGTTCACTGCCAAGCAACGATTGGAATTGATACATGGAGATATTTGTGGCCCCATCACTCCATCAACCTTGTCGGGAAATAAATATTTTTTACTCTTGGTGGACGATTTTAGCCGAGCTATATGGGTGTATATGCTGAAGACCAAAGACGAGGCTTTTGGGTGTTTCAAACGGTTCAAGGCATTGGTGGAAAAGGAGACGGGCGAAGCAATAAAGATTTTTCGAACAGACAGGGGTGGCGAATTTTGCTCTTTGGAATTTAAACGATTCTGTGAAGACAATGGCATCCTCAGACATTACACAGCCCCATATTCTCCTCAACAGAATGGAGTTGTGGAACGTCGAAATCGGACCGTGGTGGCCATGGGGAGGAGTCTGTTGAATGAACGAGGAATGTCGTCATATATGTGGGGTGAGGCTATTAGACATGCTGTGTATCTGTTGAATCGAGTACCCACCAAGGCTGTGCAAGGAGCCACTCCGTATGAAGCCTGGACAAAAGATAAACCTGCGATTGACCATCTTCGAGTATTCGGCTGTATTTGTTACATGAAACTACCCAGCGTCCATGTAAAGAAACTTGATAATAGGAGCAAGTGTGTTGTGAATCTAGGAAGGGAAGCTGGAACTAAAGCCTATCGTGTGTATGATCCTGAGACGAAAGCCATACATGTAAGTCGGGATGTGATATTTGATGAAACAAAGGGTTGGGAGTGGAGTAAAGTTGACAAAGTTGTGCCACCTGCATCATTTGTTATACCAGATTTTCAGGAGACAGAAGTTCAAAGCGAAGTGGGAGAGCAACAAGACTCTGACATATCTACACATCCTCCATACACACCACAACATGGTGGCATGTCTACATCTAGGTCTGCTGCTCCATCTGTTTCATCATGGTCTGGTGGTATGTCTGGTATGTCCACTCCTCATCGCTCTGAAACATCACAGGATAGTGAAGTGTCAACCCCACTGTCTACAACATCTGCGACACCTATGTCAAGTCACAACGCTATTCGGTCTGAAAATTACGATGACAGTCACACTCCACGCAATTTCAGACTTATCAGTAGTGTATACAACGAAGCCGAGGCAGTGGAGTTAGAAAATGAAGTGGCTGATGAGTTACTATTTCTTGGCATTGATGAACCTGTTTGCTATGCTCAGGCAGTAAAAGAACAACATTGGAAGGCATCCATGGATTATGAAATTGATGCTATAGAGAAAAACAACACATGAGGTTTGACAGATTTACCCGAAGGACGACGAGCCATCGATTTGAAGTGGGTATATAAAGTAGAACGAGACACGAATGGCGAAGTGTTAAAACACAAGGCTCGATTGGTGGCTAAGGGGTATGTACAGAAGCTGGGAATTGATTTTGAAGAGGCCTTCGCACCTGTGACAAGAATGGAGACAGTTCGTTTGTTACTAGCACTCGCAGCCGGAAATGAGTGGGAAGTGCATCACTTAGATGTGAAGTCAGCCTTTCTTAATGGCAAACTATATGAGGAGGTCTATGTTAAGCAACCCGAAGGATATGTGAAAGATGGACAAGAGACAAAGGTGTACCGGTTATACAAAGCACTATATGGACTGCGACAAGCTCCACGAGCTTGGTACACGGAGTTAAACAAACGCCTCTTGAAGCTTGGATTTATTAAATGCCCCCTGGAGCATGCCGTGTACACTAAGAAGGAGGGAAATGAATCACTCATTATAGGAGTTTACGTGGACGACTTAATCATTACAGGTACTAGTGTGGGCAACATTGCTAAATTTAAGAAGCAAATGAGCCAGGAGTTCGAAATGTCTGATTTGGGTAAATTAAGTTATTATCTCGGTATAGAGGTTAAGCAAGGAGAGGGCTTTATTCAACTCAAACAGGTGGCGTATGCAAAGAAAGTGTTGGACAGAGCTGGCATGTCGGGATGTAACGTGGTCAAGTTTCCCATGGAACCAAAGCTGGTGCTGCACAAGGATGAGAATGGTAAGTCTGTTTATGCCACCGAGTATAAGAGTATAGTGGGAAGATTACGATACCTGGTGCACACACGCCCAGATATAGCATATGCAGTTGGAGTAGTAAGTCGATTCATGGATAGGCCGACTGTTCTTCATCAAGGAGCTGTCAAAAGGATTTTACGGTATGTGCAGGGTACTCTAAACTATGGTTTGCATTACACAAGGATTCGAGGTGATTACATGCTGTCTGGATATTCGGACAGTGATTTGGCAGGTGATATTGTGGACAGGAAAAGCACGGGAGGTATGGCATTCTATCTTGATGAGTCTTTGATTACTTGGGTTTCTCAGAAGCAGAGATGTGTGGCATTATCAAGTTGTGAAGCTGAATTTATGGCTGCTACAGCCACCGCGTGTCAAGGAATATGGTTGCATCGTCTTCTTACTCAAATCACAGATGTTCAGGCAGGGCCAATTGTGATATATATTGATCATGCATGCCAGTGTCTTGGAGAGAGGATGAAAAGGTTTGGCAAGACCTGAGCTAATTACTTTAGAAGCCTACGCTGGTTTGCCCAGTGTGAAGCTGTCCAGAATATTTGATCCTGCTCCTCCCGGAAAGAGGAAAGTGGTAGTTGCAACCAATATTGCTGAAGCTTCTCTGACAATTGATGGGATTTATTATGTCATTGACTCTGGATTTCCCAAGCAAAACGTTTACAATCCTAAGCAGGGGCTTGAATCACTGATCATAACTCTTATCTCGCAAGCATCGGCAAAGCAACGAGCTGGACGTGCAGGACGAGCTGAACCAGGTAAGTGTTACCGTCTCTACAAAGAGAGTGCTTTTCACAATGAGATGTCCCCCACCTCTATACCTGAAATTCAGAGGATAAATCTTGGATTCACTACTCTGAACATGAAAGCAATGGGCATAAACGATCTACGTGGTTTGATTTTATGGACCCTCAAGCTCTAATCTCTGCCATGGAACAGTTGTATAGTCTTGGAGCTCTGGATGAAGAGGGGATTCTCCTTATCAAAAATGCTCCTTGCTAGTGTAGGTCTTGGTTGTAGTGAGATCATCTTACCTTGCTTGCTATATACGAGGCCTGGAAAGCAAATGGTTTTTCTAGACCATGGTGTCATGAGAATTTTGTCCATTCTGCATCATTAGAGATGGCTCGAGATGCGCGGAAACAGCTCATTTCCCTCATGGACGGGTATATTTATATATATATCCATCTTCCAGTCTTTATATACATTTTAATTAAATGCTCGTATGTTTGTGTGTGCGCGTGAGAGAGAGAGAGAGAGATGTATGTTGGAGACAAGGCCAGTATGTTTTTTGTTCATTCCTTGCTTCGTTAAGTAACAACGATTGTTTCTGGTCATGCATTGCATATTTGAAGCTGTCTAGTTTCTAAACAGTAATATATTGATCTACTTCCAGCTCTAGTGTATATACATGCAAGTATAAGTTCTAAGTTCTTTATTCTTGTAATTTGTTAGCATGCTGCCCGCATAAAATTTTCAAATCTAAAACTATATTTCGTGTCAACCTGGCCACCCTTCTCTTCCCTTTGTTGATTGAAGCCTAAAACAGGCAACATTTTAAAGAGAATGTGATTTTTTAGAAGCGCTTCTGTTGTAGGGAGCTCAAGAATATAGTTTATTTCATATGTAGCCTTAGAATAGTCGTTTCTAGTAAGAATTAATGGCAATGACAATGAAAATTATATTATCAAACTTCGGGAATGATAACTCCAAGTCCCGATCTAGCTCTTTTCAGCCGTTCCCCACGTCTGGATGCGGTGTTGCTGCCGTTGGGTGTCTGCAAAACAACACCAGAGGGGGGTGGGACCCTGGCGGCGCCTCCGGCGTGAGAATAAGTGGAGGCTTTGGAAGGGAGAATAAGACTAGAGATATCTAAATATGGAGGGTGTATGTATAGTGTGTATATAGTATAGGGTAAATGTGTAAAAGAGAATATAACCCCTAGACCTTTCCTCCTTGGTCTATTTATAGGCCAAGAATTAGGGTTTAGGGGTTGTACCTGCAATCATGAGCGTTGAATCCTAGGTAGGTAGGACACCTGGGTGATGTTGATGGATCCCACGTGTTCAGGTGAGAAATTGTGGTGTCGTGTGCGAGGCTCCTGCTGGCGTGTGGCTTGAATAGGACATAATTGTGTCAATCATTAGGTATCCTTACGTGTTGTCATCAGGTGTGGCAATCAGGGATGACCTGAGCACGTCACATAACAATGTACAGTTTTCCTCACGTAAGTTATTGTTTAATCTTTGACTTTGAGAGCCATGGCCTAAACATGAATTCGGACTTACGGTGAGCCATGGCCTAGACATGAATCCGGACTTGAGATGAGCCATGGCCTAAATATGAATCCGGACTTGAGATGAGCCATGACCTAAATATGAATCCGGGTTCTGGCGTGATCCAGGGTCCAGGACGGGTCCGGGCTATACATGACCTATCAGGGATCATTTGACAAATCTGAATAATTTATATATGTATGATTAATATTTCTGAATGATATGAATGAATCAAAAATTTGAATCGTGAATGAATAATATCATTTGACAAATAAAATTTTATACCATATGAATGCAAGGAAGTTAAAATTTTACACTCTTCATTTAGAAATGGAATTTTTATATTTTTTACAAATAGTATTCGTTTTAATTGAAGTAATGAACCTACTTCGGTGTTTTGTTACTGACTCATGTTCTGATTATATAGGTACATGCAAATTGAATATTACGAGTGCTAGGAAGAACTATTCGAAGATAAGAAAGGCCATTGCTGCAGGATTTTTCTTCCATGCAGCTAAAAAGGATCTGCGGCAGTGCTCTAATATCGAACCCTAATATAATGGAGAATCAACCAGTTTACATCTATCCCGCCAGTGCTCTTTTCCAAAGACAACCCGATTGGGTCATCTACAACGAGCTGCTAATGACAACAAAAGCGTACATGCGTGATGTTATTGTTGTTGAGCCCAAGTGTGGCTTGTTGAGTTGGCACCCAGATTCTTCAAAGTCGTAGCAGATCCTACCAAAATGAGCAAAAAGCAAACGTCATGAACGTATTGAACCACTTTATGACAGGTACCATGCATGAGTCTAATTCTTGGCGTTTGAGCAGAAGTCGTGCTTAGTTTGTGCTTTGCAGAGAAAAGGAAGAGATCTCTGATCCTCTGTGAACAAATAAGGTAAGGGAATGTTTACTTACCAGTACTAAATTAAATTTGATCAATATTTAAGCGAGGATGAACTCATGCAGTTATTATATATATATTATTTCCATTTTCGGTACTAAATAAATTAAATTTGATCAATATGCTAGCAGGGTGTTGAAATGTTTATTAATTGAAAATGATCAATATTGGACTTGCATTCATAATTTCTTCCAGAAGACATGCCAGTTGCCACACATTAAAACTTTGAATTGGTGGGCGCTGGTACGTGTTTGGATCAATTCCATTTAAGTGTGCATGAAAAGGCGTTTTTGGTGTTTACTTGGTCCTCAAAAATGGAACTAATTATAATCCGTGACGTAATGGTAGTTGGAATGATACAGAGAGTTGTGTTCTTCTAAACACTGATACTTGACAAAGACGACATGAATTTTAAACCTATCTAATTAAAAAAGCTTGAACAATGATAAACCTGTAACAAGATACTAAGGCTGCCTGTTTTAAAGTAAAGTTGGGGGATGATTACCTTCCAAATGACATGGTAAGCGAGCTTTACGACCTCATGTTTGCAATGGCTTCATTCCTTCAAGAACAATCATACTAGGAGAATAACTAAAGCCATGAGTCACATATTTGCCGTGATGATCACTACTCTTGATTTGATTGGACTTTGGATCATATAAATTATGGTTTTGATCAAACAAAATCTCGCCACCAAATTTAAAACTAATTGGAAATGATATTATAAGATCACTTATCCCGACATTAATAGTATGCATCTTACACCATAGATCACATTCCTCGTCGTAACGATACACTTCCATTCCTTTCCGTCCATCCCGTAAATAGTCTATCCTTCCAAGGCAATCATTCAAATTGACGAGTCTATAATTTGGGCGAACACGAGAAAGAACAGTCAAGAGTTTAAACTCTTTACTAGTGAACTCAAACTTGAGAAGTACCATACCAAAACCAATCTTCCAGTAAGGAATGCCCTTGACAATAACATTAGGCCAATATTGACAATTCTGTAAATGAAGAGTAACTTGAGGGGCAAGTTTGTGATAAGTCCAACAATCTGTTTTACAAGAGTAGACACCAGCAACAATATCATCGTCGCCCCGTAAAGGTATAGCTAATAATTTAAAATCGTTGGCAACAGAATCCCAACCAAATCCATACGGAAAACAACACTGAAGTTGTTGCCAGTGTGTAGGTAGTAAAATAATCTTAGAAAGACGAATAGCAGGGTTCCACAAGATGAAGTGGTAGTTTAGTTGATACGAACAAGCTACACAAACTAAACCGTTGATAGAACCAATCAAAAATATCTTAGTAGATATGCCCATACTAGGGTAACTGAGTTTGTTTTCGGATAAATTATTGCGGGATATAATTGAAAGAAAATTAGGAAAACGGGATTGAATTATGAGATAATCATTATTATTAGGGTTACCAGAGATACCATTAATGTTTAAATGCGAACGGGCGAAAACGGGATCAGATAATAAAGAATTCCAGCGTTTACAGACCAGTCGAAAGCGTAGCAGTGACTCAAGAGGAATTCTAGTCAATATCTCTTCCGTGATTATCTCTTCAGGAAGAGGAGGAGGAGGAGGAGCCCTGTTTATTTTCAGATTATGACCAAAACAAAGAGATCGTTGGGAAGCCGATTCCAGCAGACTCCTGTTCATCTTAGCCACGGAAATCGCTCCAAAATTTTGCTCTTCGCCCATCCCTTTATGAAGTTTCCCGAGTTGTACGTAAGTTTTGGGGTATTGCTGCGGCTATATCCTTATATGAATGTATATTTATATATCCGTTTGAAATTTACTTTTAATTTTTTTGAGATTTTAATACTTCTGAAAATGCTATATTTTTAAAAAAAAATAAAAATACTAATTTGATACCTTTAAATCTATTTTTTTTATAAATTTTATAATATTTTATTAGCTTAGTAAGCATGTCAGTAAAGATAACCGTGAAAATTATCAATATATTTTGTTGTAATATATATAAATATAAATATTTTCTAAAAAAAGGTCGTATTTTTTAATTCTAAGTAAAATATAATTAAAATAACCGTTGTAAAACGCTCCGCAGATACACCTACCACTAAACAGACCTTCGATATAAAGTTTGTGTGAGTTAAACAAGTTCTTGTTGAGAATCAAGACCAGCAAAATAAGTTTCCCTATGCACCTGTATATGGATATCTTAATTAAGTAATAGTGTATCACATGTAAAAATGAATAAGGTCTTGAATGGTTAAGCTTTATCATTATTGTTCTTGATTGTTTGTTTTTCTACGTTGCTTCTTTCATTGGGACTTCTACATTGCAGTTCGAATTTCATTAAAAGACCATAACTCTGTAAATTTTAACTTAGGCGCTTTTTCTTTATACATGAACTTCTTTATACCACAGATCATCCTACTGATCATATTTTATCATGCATGAAACTTGGATGGGATTTAAGTAAAGGGCTGGATGGTAACTTACGTCTTGGAAAAGTATGAATGATCCTTCATCAGGAAATTACACTTTCAGAATGCATCTTGAAGGATATCCACAGATGAAAGCCGCTGATTGTTCCACCATAGATTTCAGGTTTGGACCATGGGATGGTATTCAATTTAGTGGCATGCAGTTTAAGGCACCAGACCTTAATTTTGACTTAAAACTTATTGTGGTAGATAATGAAATTTATGCAAGTTTGATGTCAACAATAATTCTAGGCCTGTGAGGTTTGTGTTGAATCCTGATGGAACTATTCGACTTTTAACATGGTATGATCAAGCTAAAAATTGGACATTCAGCCAATACATTAGTGTGCTTCTTGATGAATGTGACCCATATGGACTTTGTGGAACATATGGTAGTTGTGACCTTACTAGACCTCAATCAGGTCGAAGCGCTTGTGAATGTTTAGGAGGATTTGTGCCTAAATTTCCTGAAAAATGGAAACTTTCAGATTGGTCTGGTGGATGTGTTCGTGCAGATCAATTGACTTGTGAAAGTGAAGACAGATTCGAGAAGACTCCGAACCTTAAATTGCCTGATACACATAATGCATGGTTCAATCGAAGCATGAACCTTGCTGATTGTGAGACTGAGTGCAGGAAAAATTGTTCTTGTACAGCTTACTCAAATGTGGATATTAGACAAGGTGGCACTGGATGTATGTTATGGTTAGGTGATCTCATTGACATGAGAAATTACCTAGACAATGGCCTTCCCCTGTATGTTAGAAGTTCTTCTCAACTAGGTAAGACCAATTGAGTTTCTCAAATATCAACTTCGAAATTATTATTTGTTTATTTTCTCGTTATGGTTAATTTTGTTTTGGTTGCACAGGGGTTAATGGAAGCTCAAGGAAAAAGGGGGGAGTCAAGATCATTGCGGTTGTCACTCCTGCAGTAGTGGGAGTGCTAGTACTGCTAGGCCTATATTTGATATATGTATTCAGGAATAGAAAGCTGAGGAGTAAAGGTATTATCTCTATGCATTATCTGAGAACTTGGATTTATAAACATTAGTATAATATCATCTTTTGTTGTTCACTACATATCTCAACTGAATTTGTAGGATTAATGACATTTAAACCAGATAATGATAGCGGAAATAAAGAGGAGGGCGAAGATCTGGAGTTGCCATTGATTGAATTTGAATTAATCGCTAAAGCTACCAATAAATTCTCTCTAAACAATAAGCTTGGAGAGGGTGGTTTTGGTCCTGTCTACAAGGTACAGATATACATCTCTCCTTGACTTAACTATCCATGAATCATGATACAGTTTAAAATTAACTTTGTCCTTATTTTCAGGGAACTTTGGATGATGGACAAGAAATAGCTGTGAAGAGGCTCTCAAAGACTTCAAAACAAGGACTAGACGAGTTCACGAATGAAGTGAAATGCATTGCTAAACTACAACACAGAAATCTTGTGAGGCTCCTAGGATGTTGCATTGAGGATGGAGAAATGTTGTTGATCTATGAATACATGCCCAACAAAAGTTTAGATGTCTTCATTTTTGGTGAGTTTATTTTCAGCATCTTGTTGTCGTTGTACTGGATGACTAATAAATCATTCTTATATATTGTAAAATTTTCACAGAGAATATTATTTAGAAGCTCTTATAGTATGTCAACAAGCTTCATTCTGTTTTGTATGTCAGCTTTTTCTTCCTAAGGACTTATCCAGTAAATCTAATATCAAACATGTATTAACTATGACGGTATAATGGACAGACAAGGAGCTAAGTGTGTCACTGGATTGGCCACAGCGCTACAGTATTATAAACGACATTGCGAAGGGCCTACTGTATCTTCATCAACACTCAAGATTGAGAATCATTCATAGAGATCTCAAAGCTGGCAACATTCTACTTGATCATGAGATGAGTCCCAGAATTTCTGATTTTGGCTTGGCCAGAAGTAGAAGTTTTGCAGGCAATGAAAGTGCAGTAAACACAGTTCGAGTAGTTGGAACATAGTAAGAGATATCTACCATACTCATTTTCCAGTAATTAACATGTCATTAAAGCTAATAAGAATTTATAATTAACTCGTGTAGCGGTTACATGGCACCGGAGTATGCTATTGAAGGATTATTTTCTGTTAAATCTTATTCGTACAGTTTTGGCGTGCTGGTCTTGGAGATAGTAAGTGGGAAAAAGATAAGACAATTCTATAATTCGAAGGACAACCTTAACCTTCTGGGTCATGTAAGCTCGAAGAACCTAATATTTCCAACATAATTTCATTATATTTTATGATTTACCATTGCTATTGAAACTATTAAAACAAAAATTATAGGCATGGAAACTTTTTAATGATGGTGAGTTCTTGGACCTAACCGATGAGGCAATGTTGGAGTCATGCAAATCATCAGAAGTTTTGCGAGCTATACACATTGGATTATTGTGTGTTCAACCATATCCACAAGACAGACCGAACATGACAATGTTGGATAGCGAAAATGAGCTTCCCCTGCCAAAACAGCCAGGTTTTTTCACTAGAGCAGAGTGCAACAGGGTTCAGAGTCTCCATCTCACAACACTGGATCAAATTTAACAAATAATGCATTGACTATTACAATGTTGGATCCTAGATAGTAAGCTCCCATGTTCAGTATTTTGTTCATTCACATTATTATGCTCTACGGATGCCTTTGAATTTGTTGATACTATGGTATACAATTTGGCAGCTTAAGTTCCGATTTAGGGTAGGGTGAGTTTTTAAGTTCGAGTTTGTTACTATTGTTCATTTACTTTTAGAGTTCTCTGTGATTTACTTAAAATCTTCATATCAAAATGTTACTCTCTTCTTATCAAGTGAAGAATTTTTTTGTGCACCCTGTATGAAAAGATTACGCCGAAACCCGAAATGGAAGGCAAGCACAAGCAAAAAGCTGGTGGCTAGCCTCTTTCTTTGCAATTTACTGAATACTATTGATCTGGTTGACAATCTGCTTATTTGTTTAACATTACAGATAAACAATATCTTTTCTTATCAACATCACAGATGTCTTTTCAGTATAATTTATCTGTATTCATAATGCTGCAGGGAGGTGACAGAAAGGATGTGTTAATTTTTCTATCAAGCTGATCAACACCACATACCAAGAGTTTTGTTAATGGATTAGGAGCCTAGGGTGATTAATGGCATTCAAACCGGTGATTATCCTGTTTAATCACGAGAATTTATTATGTCAAAAGAGGGAGGGGGTGAAGACAACAAATGGTGACTAAGAAAACATTATAGAAAAGTTATTAATCTTGGAATTAGCAAATTAATGGTGACAAATTTTTACTTTAGAATTTTATTCGAATTAGCAAATTTTCATGTGTCAAGATATTTTTTTTTAGTATTTTTAATATAATTCAACTAACAATCAAATATAATTTTATATTCGATTCAACAATTTTCATCTATTTATTTTTAAAATCGAAGGATACTTATTTTTTTGATATGTAATATTTATAATTACTTCAAATCCAATTTTAATACTAATACATCCACTTTTGACTTATAACATTTTTAGATTATATAATTTTAAAATCTAACCATCCTTATATGTAATAGATAAAATTACTTTAAATCCAATTCTAATATCAGTACTTTGACTTATATCCTTTTCAGATAACAATTTTAAAACACCATATTATTTTGATATGTAATAGTTATATTTACTTCAAATTCAATTTTAATATTATAATTTCATCTTTGACTTATATCATTTGTAGATAATAATTTCTAGTTTTATATGATATAATTTTGATCGTCTATTTTAAAAAATATTATATCTTACACCAACCAAAATTTTGAAGGATTTAATAATATATAATTATTTTTCCTCACACCTGAGCTGTGTTACTGACTATGGATGATCATGATTGGCAAAATCTTCCTACAAGGCTTCTGAGTGTTGTAGCTTCGAGGTTGCAATTCTCGGTCGACGTTCCAAGTTTATCCGCTGTATGTAAATCCTGGAATGATGCAGCTTCAACGTTGAAAAAAGTTCCCATGTTGCTCCTTGCAGAACACAGAATGGATTTTTACCCATCTAGAATACGTATGCGCGGGGCTCCTTATGTTGAGTGTACGACTAGGGGTGTAACAGCTAGTAGGATTCGTGGTTTGTTCAGTCTACGAACAAAAAAAATATATCAGATTGATTTGCCCGAGGCTACCGACAGATTAATATTTGGAACAAATAAAGGATGGTTACTAACGTTGGGCGAAGATTTAGAAATCAATCTTTTGCATCCGTTGTCAAGGCATCAAATACCACTTCCTTCTATGCTCACACTGCCTTCGCAATATGAATATAATCATGAACGCCTCTACACCAACTTTATCACTAAAGTTGTTATGTCTTCACAAGTAACTAGAAAAAGTGCAGTACCAGATGATCAAGATCCTCCTATGATAATGGTCATATGTGGAAAAGACTTAGTCCTGGGATCCTGTAAATTAGGGGACAAGCTGTGGACAAATGTTGAATTGGAAACCTCTCCAAGATCAAGATCATTCATTGATATTGTTTATCACAAGGAAAAGTTTTATGCGATAAATATTGATGGGACATTATTTATGTGTGATTTTGTTAACGATGATAATATAGACCAGAAGCATAAGGGTAAAATAGTTACATCAGTTCCTACTGTGAACAAAGAATGGGACCGAGCTTATTTGATTGAATCGTCATCTGGATCTCATATATGGGTAGTTTTGCGGTTTTGGAAGGAAAATCCAAAACCTCATGAGGTTAAGTATCATACAACTGATTTTTGGGTATTCAAATTAGGAATACATTATTCTAATTCTGATGTTGATGCCGTTATTCCATCATGTACCTGGGAAGAAGTAAAAAATATAGGAAACGAGGCATTTTTCGTTGGTCTCTCTTCATCAACTTCAGTAACATCATCAGAGTTTACTAAACCAAATAGTATATACTATACAGATGACAGGTGGGATATTTTTATGGATGAAGATGAGGATGATGGTTGGAACGAAAGGGAAGGAGGAGGCCGTGATATGGGAATTTTTAACGTGAAGACTCGAGAAATTCAGCCTCATTATCAAGGGACCTCGGTCCATCATTTCTCACCACCAATTTGGTATTTTTAAGTAGCATATTTCTTTATGTTTTTGTTTTTCTTTTCAGATTTTACAGACTCTACTTATTGAGTTATCGTAATGCACAACTATAAAGACAACTCATGCTTATTGTTTTTGCAAATTAGGTCTTATTTTGATTATGTTTCTAATTTTATCTCAACTCAAGTGGTAATCTCTTTCACAAGTTTATCCAAAGTGCAAGTGACATGGTGAACAGAGTAAAAAGAAAAAGTATCTTCCTTCAAACCTTTTGATTAACTCGTAGTTTAGTGCTCCTCTGATATTCAACTTCTCTTCATCTGCGGATGGTGTTATGGGGTCTCTTTAATGCTTCTTGTTCATTTCTGTTAGGATTAAGCTTTATCATGTCTTTTGTGCATAAATCTCCTGTTACCGCATGATTCCCATCACTTGCATTGGTTGTAATAAAATTGAGAAATATTTGCTTTTACAATTCTGTCCTCCAAACTGTGAAAGGAAAACACAGCAAACCTTCCTCATGATGCAAGGCAACTGAGACAAGTTTGGAGAGGTTCCTCTTAAGTCGTGTTGTTGTCTTTATCCAACCTTGCCTCCCTCCTTGAACAAACAATTTTACATTAAATGAATTACATTATTAACAAACGGAATCATGACATGAATATAATATGTCTTCTGCTTCCAGACTAGCCTGCCACAGCCCTGTTACAATCAGTTCTGCGGAACAACTCTGTAAAGTCCAGCAGATGAATCATGATATCTGTTGTACTAGTTTGAGCATTCATGATGCAACGTATATCCTCGGTGTTTGGTTCCAATGATATTCTCTATAATGGTTAGTTATAATACAATAGTAATATTTTACATGTATTGATGGACATGAAAGAAAGAATGACTTTGAAAGTAAAATTGAAATGTAGAAGCGTTTTATGAGAAATGTCCATAATAGGGTAAGTGAATTTGTTTTCGGATTAAGTTTGACGGGATATGATTGAAAGAAAATGAGGCGATGCCGATGCGGATTCAATTATGAGATAATCGTCAGCATTGCTGTTTGAACTTTACATGAATATATTAGATATTCATGATTAGCTTAGGGAATGGCTCACCAACATTTGATCCAGAAACTGACGTATTAAAGTTCATTTAGATTCCCATTCCAGGTACAAGAACAAAAGCCAATCACTGCAAATATTAATTTATCTCTTACAAATACTATGTAGCAAAATTGAATCAAAGACAAACCTTCTAACTTTATCACCACACAGGGATGTTAATTCCTTACACGACCCACAACCCAACTCAAACTCGACTTGATTCAGTAAAACTATAAGGAGGTTAATTACAAAGTTGTGCGTCTTTTCTTTGAGAGGAGGTTGAGGGTGGAAGGAGTAAGCATATTTGTGACTGTGATCACCATAAACTATATTCGATGTGAAGCATTGCATGATGCAGGGAGTCCACGTATAGATAGCTATGCTGTTCTTGCTTTGTACTTCAGTATACTGTATACAGTTCCTATCCAATGTCTGCATTACCGAAGTGTTAACATAGGTTTGCCTGGGGTATCTGGAGAACGTTTGAACCAAACAGGAGTCAGTCTGGAAAACAAACCAAAAAGGACGAAGCCAGGAACAAAGTCCAATATTCCAATTCAAAACAAGGAAAGGAGCAGTATTGTGCCCTGATTTTCTTCAGTGACCTGTGAGGAAATGGACATTACTTTGTAGGAACCAGGTCCACACTCAGCTTCCCTGCGCCCGGGTAGCATTTGTGTAAACAGAAAGACGCATGTTCATTTAACTGAGCCGGTGAAGTTATCAAAGAGCCCAAACTTGAAGGAATAAAAGAGTCACCGCACCACATTAATAAACCAAAACGTATTTTTAACTTCCCTGTCAAATTTGTACTCCTAAATGATATGCAATATTTATAAGGTCACAAGAAGAATCAGATATACCAAGAAAATGTAAAATGTGTCTACAAGTTTCAAGGACAAGAATGTAGATGAAGTTGAGACAGAAAGCAACACACCCTCCATGAGAAACTCGACAAATTGAGGAAAAGGGCCTACCTGCATCACTTCTTCAGTTGGAGGATTTGTTTTTCCCGTTCTTCCAAGAACAACTGTTTGATAACATTTAACAAATAGAAAACATGAAAATCAACATACAATTACCTTTTAACAGCAACTTAAAATTTTGTGATGTAGACTCCAACTGCCGACTCCCTCCATTCAAACAATTCTATTATTGACAGAAGTAGAATTTATCACAGCAATAGCATTATCAATTATGTCAAGAGACAATACAAACCGGAATTTAGGCATTAGAATATATCATGAGCCTAGTACAAAGCTTAGAAATTACTCTTTTAAAGAAATTGTGGCCGTTTCACTTTATTGAGAAGAAATTGTTAGAAGCAGTGTAAAATGAATAAATGATTTATGACCATCTTAGAACAAAGCTGAGATATTACTCTATCATGCCATTCCATCACAAAGTTCCCAAGAGATTGGATTTGTTTCACTACCTTGCTAACAAATCACAGAGTACAGAAGTTCGATTTTTTGCAAATGACATATAGTTGTAATTAAGCCAAAATTCTATTGCAGGTATTGCCACAACCTATGTGATTCATCATCACTATCTTTTCTGTCAAGTAGGTTATGAGCATCATTACTGCAGAGAGACATTAAGCAAGGTATTTTTTTGGAAGAGGATTAGTGTGAGAGATAAAAAGGCCTGAACGATTTTGGTTGAAGTTCGTACAGAGATAAGACATCAACGCCATGTTTGTTTCGGAAAATTATAATCCTGAAATTAATATCCCGGAAATAATCTCATCATTATTAAATTAAGGATTAAATTATCCTTACTAAGGGTACTAATGTGCTACAGAATATACACCCGACATATCCCCTCAAACCTTAGTATACAGGGTAAAAGATATTGTCGAAACTGTTAAACCGGATATAACTGACCTGGACCGGAAGTCATTTATCTATCTTATTTCTTTTTTGATTTGTAGTTTTCTTTTGCAATTGAACTGAAAAATTGAGAGAGCATATAACATTATCAACTCTTTTTTTTTCCTCACGCCTTAATTCAACTAAGTATTTCGTTTTATCTATTCAAATTCAAAAACTGCATAATCAACTAATAACGATATTCGATATATACATGACTGCTTAACTAATGGACCGATGAACATTAAAGAAAGAATGATTTTGAAAGTAAAATTGAAATTTAGAAGTGTTTTATGAGAAATGTCCATAATTGGGTAAGTGAATTTGTTTTCGGATTAAGTTTGGAGGGATATAATTGAAAGAAAATGAGGCGATGCAGAATCAATTATGAGATAATCGTCAGCATTACTGTTTGAACTTTACATGAATATATTATATATTCATGATAATCTTAGGGAATGGCTCACCAACATTTGATCCAGAAATATCCCTTAAACTGAAGTATTAAAGTTCATTTAGATTCCCACTCTAGGTACAAGAACAAAAGCCAATCACTGCAAGTACTTCTTAGTTCTTCCATCTTCCACAATGTATCATTGTGTTCATTTATCATCTTCCTACTAATTACATAAACCTATGTTCAATTCTGTTAGAACTTTTCCTACATATATCATTAATCATTAGTATACTTAATCTTCAAGTGCTTATGACGTCTTAGATATAACCTAAACAAATGACACCTGACTTTATAACTTTACAAATAGACACACCTTCACCTACAACTAGTCTACATTTGCACAATAAACAGGCATAACTCAACAAATCATTAATACCTTAAAATTCTAACAGCACGCAAGTGCAACCGCACTTTTTAAATTTAAAATACACAATTTCACTTAAAATAATTACTTTAACAATTTCACTTGAAACAACTAATTTATAATTTGAAAAATCTAATTACAAACATTTAAAATGGCCACTAGACAACGATTTTATGTAAAAAACTAATTTATACTTTTCCTAATCCTTATATATTAATTTTTTTGTGGAAAATAAATATCTAAAACAAAACTAGACCAACTATACGAACCGTTAGATCTATTATTTAAAAATATTTTTCTATTTTAATATCTAAAATACTATTAAAGATTACGTCAACAATTTATTAATTTAAAATACTTATATTGTTAGATATATAAATCCAATTTATCATATACACATATAAATATATATTAAAATTTCATCAAAAAAATATATAATTACAAAAATCTAAATAAAAATAATAAAATATTAAAGAAAACCGTGCATCGCACGGGATATAAGCTAGTATATTATATATATATATATAATGTTTTTTGAGGTTTTTTACAATTATTAGAAATTATAAAAAGTAAATTTAACATTTGAAAATCGAGATTTTAAGTGGTAAGTTTCATCATATGTATACACACTTATAAACATGAACAACTTAACAAATCATTAACACCTTAAAATTCTACATAGGTGCAAACAACACTTTTTAAATTTAAGATGCTTAATTTTACTTAAAATAATTACTTTAATATTTCACTTGAAACAACTATTTTATAATTTGAAAAGTCTAATTACAAACATTTAAAATAGCTACTACATAACAATTTTATATACAAAATTAATTCCCGAGCCTTATCTATTAATTTTTTGTGGAAAATAATTAAATAAAACAAAACTAGGCCATCTAAACTTAATATATTATTGTATTATAGAAACGTGCAAGTCAAATATTTTCATAGTAATTTTGAGAAAATAATATTTCTAAAGTACAAAATAAATTTTAAATGTTATAGTTTGAGATATAACATTTCACTTTTAAAATTAATCAGAATATTAACAACAGATTTAGCAAAATGAAGTAACAAATACTAATATTCAACACAAAAACTAACAAATATTCAAACTTATCTCTTACAAATCCCATGTAGCAAATAGAGTTAATTTTAGAACATTATCATAAGTTAAGTCTAAGTAACAAAGCAATAGTTTCTCCAAAATAACTCAGAATTATCTAAGACGGGCCCTGAGATTTTTTTTCAGCAGGACAAACAACGCTGATCGTAGCACAAGCGTTTAGAACCTCAACTGGACAACCACCCTTCTGATCGTAGCCTGTGAAATCCCCACCAGCAGAGAGATCGATATCGAATATGGTACCTGTAGTTGGCTGCATACAGAAGTTTACATGTATTGTTAGTAAACGAGAATAATACAACTGAAATACATATATCATTTCACTTACATTCTCCGCTTGCCAGCCCCTACCAAAAACAAACTCTACTGGTTTGCAACCCTCACAATGTAACTCTAAAAGCTGTCCAGACTCCTCTTCCTCAGAAAGGGGCACTCTACCACGAAGCACAGTCACAGATCCTGCTTGCTGACATGAATGACACTGTAACAAAAAAATTTAGATTGACAGATTGAAACTACAAGAAAACATAAATGACAATTATATAAAGTTATAAACCTTCTTAGTAAGGTGAGGTGTCCTCTCAGCAGTCCTCTCCTGATCATAACAGACAGTGGGGTCCTCAACCTCTCTGCAATAGCCACACTCCAACTGCATTTACAACAATGTTGGAGTGTGGCTATTGCAGAAAGGTTGAGGACCTTACTGTCTGTTATGATCAGGAGAGGATTGCTGAGAGGACACCTCAGCTTACTAAGAAGGTTTATAACTTTATATTATTGTCATTTATGTTTTCTTGTAGTTTCAATCCGTCAATCTAATTTTTTTTGTTACAGTGTCATTCATGTCAGCAAGCAGGATCTGTGACTGTGCTTCGTGGTAGGGTGCCACTTTCTGAGGAAGAGGAGTCTGGACAGCTTTTAGAGTTACAGTATGAGGGTTGCAAACCAGTAGAGTTTGTTTTTGGTAGGGGTTGGCAAGCGGAGAATGTAAATGAAGTGATATATGTATTTCAGTTTATATTATTCTAGTTTACTAACAATACATGTAAACTTTTGTATGCAGCCAACTACAGACACGTACCATATTCGATATCGATCTCTCTGCTGGTGGGGATTTCACAAGTTACGATCAGAAGGGTAGTTGTCCAGTTGAGGTTCTAAACGCTTGTGCTACGATCAGTGTTGTTTGCCCTGCTAAAAAAAATCTCAGGGCCCATATTAGATAATTCTGAGTTATTTTGAAAAAACTATTGCTTTGTTACTTAGACTTAACTAATGATGATGTTCTAAAATCAACTCTATTTGCTTTGTTACATGGGATTTGTAAGAGATAAGTTTTAATATTTGTTAATTTTTGTGTTGAATATTAGTATTTGTTACTTCATTTTCATTTTGCTAAATATGTTGTTAATATGCTAATATTCTGATTAATTTTAAACTTTTGTGGTTATGTACAAATAGTGGTGGGACTTTCGTGCATCTCGCGGGGAAACCTCATGTACTTAGCAGGCACACGCCTTAACCACTCGGCCAAAGCGTCAGGCGTCAGGTTGGTTGAGGCGTCCATTTTCCTTTATATAAGATATTCCTTTATGATGTTCTTTTTTCTAAACATGACTATTTTTTATATGGAAGTGCAACCTTGAGCATGGATAAACTAAAAGACGTCTATATATCAGATTTCTAACCTTGAGCCAAAAAATAAAGTTTATACAAAAGGACTGAATTCGTCGACTCCTAAACTTATCAACTCTACTGAATTTGTCAACTCCTAAACTTATCCACTCTATTCTTAATGCTCAGTCTCGGACTCTCAGTGCATGGAAATTGAAGTATAAATTATGACATGTACAAGGGAAGAGGTGATTAATTAAGAGTACAAAAAGGAAAAAAACAGGGTTTATACATGATTTGGACCTTAAAAAACTCATCAATACCACAGGGTTACAAAGCCCAGGTATCTAAGAACAAACTTTTCATTTTTGATTCTACATGACTACGTAACACATATTCACAGGCACCACTAGATATTTCATGTCAAGCTAAAAAAGACATGAAGCTTGCCGGAAACAAGACACTGCTATATCTCAAGAATATGATAACTATTAAAAGTGAAATGCTATATCTCAAATTATAACATTTATAATTTATTTTGTACTTTATTGTAATATTATTTTATCAAAATTACTATAAAAATGTATAAATTAAGTTACACTTTACCATAATACGATAATATATTAAGTTTAGTTGGTCTAGTGTTGTTTTATTTATTTATTTTTAACAAAAAATTAATAGATAAGGATTGGGAAAAGTATAAATTAGTTTTGTACATAAAATCGTTGTGTAATGGCTATTTTAAATGTTTGTAATTAAAATTTTCAAATTATAAATTAGTTGTTTCAAGATTGTTAAGTGTGACGTTCTACCCTTTAAGTGTGACCTTCTACCCTCTCCCTTACCCTAAGCTAAGCTGGTAATGCAACAAAAATTAAAAGGATGAGCGGAAAATGCTCAACAACAATTACTATCGGAGAGGAGACAACATAAAGTTTAGGTTTCAAGTTAGAATAAATATTAAGATTCCTCCACGAATGCAGAATAAGACCAGTCAAGTTATGTAATCATTATAAAGGTTTGTAAATCACCAAAGACTAAATTGTATTTAATATGAATATGATAAAACCAAAGAAATGGTTAGAACTCTAATTTCATACTCCTCGGACAATGAGAAGTACCAAAGGCAATAATATGTACTCCGTTATTTGAATTTCTCGGGCAATGAGATATCACCAGATAATCAAAGAACAAACTCCAAATTTTACATCTCTCAAGACAAAAAGACCTTAAAAACTCCAAATAACTCAATGGAAACTCCCATGTTCGAATTTCTCGAGACAAAGAGAAATGTTATAAATTAATATACTTCCATGCTTTTGAAACAAAACATAATGCAAAAGAATTTATGATTTACTGAGTAAAACATTCTCCAAATTTCACTATAGGTGATCAACCTGATAGTGACTCCCCATTGTATGCAACGTAATAGGTCCTCCGACCTATAACAGTCCAAATGGCTGAACCGCTTTATTTTGCGGCTTAAATCTTGATTGTCCAACTCAGTTCACTCCACAATAATAAAATTTGAGTACAACTCCATTAATCGATTCAGGTTTTAGAATAAAGATAACAAGAATCAGATAACTCCATTTAAGATAAAACTGTAGCATCAAAACTCAAACGAGTTCAATAATTTCCAATAACTAGCAATTACTTCAAGTAAATAAAAAGGAAGCTAAAACACAATTTCCAAATTCAGAAAAGAGAGGACAATAAAATGGAGTCCTGACATATATATACAGCTCCAATCAAACATCAAACAAGGAAAAATAAAATAGAGGAGATAGTAAACTTGCCTTGTAACCAAGTTGACACAACTTAGTATAGTCTCCAGCTATTCACCCTCCTCGTTAATAACTCCCTTCTCTGTTTATAGTCTCAATTTATCTTAAAACAAGGCCGGACTTGTGACTAACAAGGTCAAGTCCATGCCAATAGAACCAGAAAAGGAATTAAAGCTCAGGTCAAGATCAACCAAACCAGAAAGATCACCAAGTTGAGGAGGCACCAAAGAAGACATACCATTACCACAAAGATTCAATACTTCCAGCTTCATTAAAAACCCAAAATCAGGAGGAATAAACCCCGAGAAGTTATTCCTCGACATATCAAGCAAAGTAAGATTTCTCAAAAGCCCAAATCTAGCCGGAACAGAACCAACTAACAAATTCCTCGACAAATCAAGAACCGATAAACCCTCCAACCCACTCAATCTGACTCAAACTAGATTTCTTAAATTATTACTAATTTTTAAATCTCAAGCTTAAATTAAACTGGTAACCAACACAAGCATAAATTATTACTCAACATTTTACGTAATAGCAAAAATTTAACCACTTTTTTCACCGAATTGAAAATCACAGATAGGGAAATCAGAACATACCTTAAGGGAGTACAGATTACCAACACCACCACCGGGTTTAAGCTCGGTCAGATTCTTCAGATCCGCAGTCAACTGAACTTCATCGCCATATTTTAGCTTCTCTCTCTGTGTATTTTTTGCTTTTGTGTGTGTTTTGCTTGTGTGTTTCGGAGGCAGGGGCAGATAAGGTTTAAATGGCGACATAATGTAAACCCTATAGGTTTCTGCGCCTCTCCACCTCCCCTCTGTGTGTGTATAGTATATGTTTATGTCTGTATCTATTTTTCCTTTCTTTCTAGAATTGTATGTTATTTTCATTTAAAACATTTCAGTTTTGTTCCGGTTTATCGCTACAAATTATTTTTAAATGTTATGTTATATTACTATCTATAAAATTAATATATTAAAAAATTTTAAATATTAAAATTTATTTAATTTTTATTTTGATTTATTATTCCAAAAAATATCGATAAATAATTATGCAATATCTCAATGAATTTGTTCTCATTTCCGAAATTACCAACATTATTCGTATGTGCACTTTACTTATGTTTTATGTTTGTAACTATAACTTTCAGTTAAACTAATGGTTTGAATCTTATCCCATAGGCCATAACCACGTAATAAGTGTTGTGATCAAAACCGTATCTGTTTTTTACTATTTTTATTCACACTGATAAATGACAATTTTAGAATAGAGCCCCTAAAACCTAAAACTAGACTCCATTCCCTGTATACCCTAGTTTCCGTTCCCGTTTCCCAATCTACCCCATTTCGTTCATTCATTCCTCAAGTACCCTTGTTCACATATCTAATTAATTTAGAGAATATTTTATTTGGACTTTCAACTAAATACACAAAAAATATACTCTATCCGTCCCACCCATTTTTTTACACTTTCCTTTTTAGGATGTCCCATTCAATTCTTTACATTCCAAAACTTTCCTAAAATAGTAAAGTTTTATAATATAAAAATCAACTACTTCCACTACTTTCCTCCACTTTACTTACTTTATACTTTAAATATTGGCGGGTCCCACCACTTTAATCCTTTTCTTTACTCTTCTCCATTACTTTACCTATTTTCGTTAAACTTCGTGTCCAACCCAATTGATAACAATCGGGTGGAACGGAGGGAGTAATATTTTTGTGTAGTCAATCTTGTTTTCGGATAAATGACATGTTTTCTTTTTATTATTTGGTAAAAGTTTTATTCAATGTAAAAGGATAAAAGAAAAATAGTTGTGTATATACTCTACAATTGAACATCGGTAATTCACTATGCAGATTGCAAGTGAGTTTAAGTATATTTTAACATAAGCGCGTGATTTGCATATTTTAAGCAGTTTCTGGGTCCCTTAAAACAGTAAACAAGGGTACTTCGGGAATGAATGAACAAAACGGGGTAGATTGGGAAACGTGAACGAAAACTAGGGTATACAGGGAATGGAGTCCCTGAAACTATCATGACAATTCTTTTATACAACTCGCAAACGCTGACAGAGATGTTTTAAAAGTTGCAGGATGCAACTTCTGTTATCCGCTTGATATTTCGTTTATATGTGTTTCATGATCGTAAAAATCGGACTCGGATTGACTTGGTTTCTGGAAAATAAATATTTGAAACTTCGAGAGTACTCGAAATGAGTAGATAAATTGAATATTTTATTTTATTTTATTCTCGTATATTAAATCTATTCATTTAAATTAGTTGTATATGTGTTAAATTCCCTGTATACATTTTTATTCTTGAAATGTATAATATTAACACCAATAAATAAACATTAAATATCTAAGTAAGCCAAACTCGATTTGGCTGCGAAACTCGAAACTCGGATCGAATGAGGAGTTAAAAATGAATACTCCAAATGAGTACTCGATCAACTCGGTGATTTTTAGAACCATGTATAAACGTAAGTACTAGATAAATTTATCCTCTTGCTTTCCACCTGGTATTTCGTTATACTAGGGTGTATAGGGAATGGAGTCCCTAAAACTATCATGACAATTCTTTTATATAACTGGCAAACGCCGACAGAGATGCTTTAAAAGCTGCAGTATGCAACTTCTGTTTTCCGCTTGGTATTTCGTTTATATGTGTTTCATGATCGTAAAAATCGGACTCGCCTGGTATTTCGTTACTGTTTTAATTTCGATTTCTTGGGGTTGGGGTTATTAAATTTGTACAACCCGGGAAATCAATATCAATTTGGCTCAAATTTTGTATCCATTCCGGGGGGATTGGGGTTATTAAATCTGTATAACCCGGGAAATCAATATCAATTTGGCTCAAATTTTGTATACATTCGTTGTGCACATTTTAATTTAAAACATTTCAGTTTGTTCCTGGTCTATATCGGTCATTTTTCATATTTAATCTTCCTTCATTCATATTCAATGTTTTAAAAATCGTTAGTTTTTTCAAAAATCGTCGATAAATCGTCAATTTATCGTATAAAAATACTTGATCAAATCGATTTTTGAAATCCAATTTATTGCTACAAATTATTTTTAAATGGTATATTATATATACAAGGTTAATATATTAAAATTTATCCGATTTTTGTTCCGATTTATCATTTTGATAAATTCGCAATTTGTCGATAAATTGTTATACCATACTTCAATCGATTTGTTCCGATTTCCGAAATCCGCCAAATTATTCATACGTATAAAGTGTCACTTTACTTATGTTTGTAAATATAAATTTTAGTTAAAATAATGGTTTGATAAAACTTATCATATAACCACATAATGATCCCATTTAAGAAATTTTCTTTTTTAGAAATAAGTTACTTATTCTGAAAAAGATGTTCGTGTCGTGTAATTTCGTGTTTCGTGTATCTAAATATTAAACCAAAAACCACCCATTTTTGGTTCGTGTAATTTCGTGTTCGTGTACTTTCGTTCCGTGTCGTGTAATTCTAATTAATAATAAAAAATAATTAATAAATAAATGTATTAAAATATTAAAATTTTCGGTAATATTTTTACAAATATGTATTAAAAGTATATATTTACATAATATTTACAAATAATATTATAAATTTATGTAAAATCGCATAAATAAATGTTAAGTATCTAATAAAAATATAAAAATATCTAATATAAATATTAATTTATAAATATTTTTTTATTTATTTCGTGTACTTCGTGTTGTGTCGTGTACTTGAAGGGTAAACACAAACCCGACACTAAATCTCGATCGTGTACTTTCGTTTCGTGTACTAAAAATACAAACTCAAATACTAAATTTTCGTGTCGTGTTGAAAATTTTCGGGTCTAGTAATTATGTATTTCCGTGTCGGTTTTTTTTCTGAAATAAGTAACTTATTTTTGTAAGATAATGAATGTTAAGCTCCCGATACACATGTTTTTCTAAAAAACAAGTATGTAAATACGATTTTTTTTAAATAAGTAACTTATAAGTCGGGATTAAGGGGAGGGCAAACGAGACATTAAATATTGTGATCAGAACCGTATATTCTTTTTTACTCTTTTTATCCATACTAGTAAATGACAACTTTAGAACAGAGCCCCCAAAAACTAAAACTATCATGACAATTCTTTTGAACAGAGATGCTTTAAAAGTTGTAGGCTGCAACTTGACAACTTCTGTGCCTGTTTAGAAAACTGGGCAGCACGTTTTGTTTTGCATTATATACGTAAATGAAGGTTGTAAAAATCGAAACTCGATTTTATTTCTGGAAAACGAGTACTCGAAATTCGAAGAGTACTTGGAATGAGTACTCGAAAAATAAATTAAATATTTTATTTATTTATTCTCATATGTTAAATTCTTTCATTTAAATTAGTGTATATGTGTTAAAACTTAATGATATTATATATTATACATATATACTAATTATATTTATGTAATAATATTAATACCAATAAATAGACATTAAAGATCTAAGTAAGTGAAACTTGATTTGGCTGCAAAATTCAAAACTCGAATCGAATGAGGAGTTAAAAATGTATACTTGAAATGAGTACTCCATCAACTCGGCGATTTTTAGAACCATGTATTAACATACCAGATAAATTTAGCCTCTTGTTTTCCGCTTGGTATTTCGTTATACTGTTTTATACGTGTTCCATGAGTGTTATGTAAATATTTGTGATAATTCGGATTATTTTAAAGACGGTATATTTTAATTTATTTTTATTCTATTTTATTAAAAGAAAATTAGATTTGTTTAATAATTATTCGAGTAATTGGTATATCGTTGTACCAATATTTTATTTGTTGCAGTGAAAAATATTCTTAAAAAATTGTTACAATTATATTTTGATTCGTATGTTTTATTAAATAATTTTTGTAATTATTCATGAATTTATTAATTATCACTTTGAACCGATACGTTTTATTTGTATTAATAATATTAATATATCAAATCATATTTTATCTAAAAGTTATATTTGGGATATTATTTTCTGTCTATTCGTTATTTTTATCTAAATAGTAAATATTTTCAAGTCGTGTTCTTCGTATTATTCAAGATCAAACCAATATTTGAAAAAGTTATCGGAATCCAATTGAGACGTTCTTGTAATCAAATCGAAGCTCTCATCACTATCTTTCTAAATCCATCATCAAATTTTGTGTGGGTATGATTTCTGATTTTTCTTAATTTTTATTAAATTCGAATTAATTATTAATTTTGCGGAAAATTGAAATCTTCGTAGTCCGTATGTGTTGATTACATGGTTAGATTGTATTTGTTGTGATGAGTATGTTAGTGATTTTTAATTGAATTTTCAGGTTAAAAATCGAGCTAATCAGAGTTTTGTAAAGGTCGCCGGATTTTATGGTGTTTTTGACCGACTTTTTAATTTGGTTAATTTCTTTCATTTGTGTTTACAGCATTGAATATATCGTGAGATGTGGAATTGATTAATGTAAGTAGTTTCGAGGTTGGTGTTCGTTTTGTTTGGCCGGAAAAGAATTCGCCGGCACCGACGAGAATTTTTAGCTTGGTTTCGAGCTTATTTCCTTCGTGTTTTGTGTCGAATTAACTGAGTATTGTGGTTGCCATGCCATCCCTGTGCTTTCCCCGTGCTAAACCGTGTGTTTGGGGAGGTTTGTTGTGGCCGGAATGCCGGCCGGAACTCAGTGTCCGGTGCGTTGTTCTTGGCAATCCAGTTGGGTTCCTGGAAACCCGTTTTATTTTCTAATCCGACCCGGTTGTGATCCTAAAAACCCTAAATGCATTTTTTTAAAACGTTTCTGGATTAAATATTTTTGTGAAAATCCAAATATTAGTTTTAATTTCTAAAAATTTATTTCTTTATTTAATATTTTATCAATTTAAATTTGTGTATTTATTTATTTTCAAAATTCAATTAAATTAAATTCAATTATTTTAATTATATTTAATTAATAATTTAATAATTTAATTAATTGGTTAATTGATTAATCTTATTAAATAATTATTAACTGAACTTAATTAATTTAAATTAAGTTTAATTATTTTTAATCAGTTTTTATTTAAAAATACTTAATTAATTAATTATAACTAGTCGATTAGTTTTATATTAATTGATTAATTCTAATTAATTTGGTATCTTTATATTTTATTGACCGTTTCAGTTAGAACCGGTTTTTGTTTAATGAAAAGCGATTTGTCTTTCGATCTGAAAATGTTTTATATTACTTGGCTTATGTGATTTATTTATCGCATTTAAATTTGTTTATGTTTAGAAAAAAATCGCAAAAATATGTACACGTATCAAAATAATTTTGTAAAATATGGTAATTGATACTATTTTCGAATTTATATATATTTTCTAATTAAATAAGATTTCATAAAATTTGGATAAATTTATATAAGATAAAATATCAGATGATTGTTTTTAGTTTAGTTTTGGATGACTTGAAGTGAATTTTAACAAATTTAAAAAGTGAATATAATATAAATAATTATTTTTTCAGAGTTCTTAGTATATTAAATGAATGTATATAAACTCATGTGTTGTTAAAGAAATAATTGCATATTTGTCAAATATAATATTGGTCATAAATATACGAATATACTTTAAATACATCGTAAAATTTCTTATTTTTATACGTTGTTTAACATGGATGTATGTAAAGTAATATAATTTTAATAAAATATAAAATTGGTCACTCATGTGAGATTATACACTGAACACACGATACAATATTTTCAATTTAGGTAAACGTCAATGTTGAAATTGTCTTACTCGTTCATTCGTATGTACATATTTGTACACTTTTAAACTCAATTGTCTATTTTTAGTTTAAAATTTATTATAAAATATCTAAGATTTTAGTTTAAAAATTACACAAATTAAAAATCGGATCGGAAATCAGATAATCTGGATCCGAATTAATTAATTAAAATGTATTTTAATTTGTAAAGAAAAAATAAGTTTTATTATATTTTGATAGGTTATCGTTAACTTTACAATTTTTAAACTGATTAATAATATTTTAGGAATAATGCTTGAGGTACCGAATTGGGTACCGAAATTTGATACCGAATGCCATGTGTTATATTGTGATTGGCTAATAATAATGGACCCTCCCTGCATTCACATTAATTCTACCAATAAAATCATTCTAAATTGCCACGTTATCAATGACACATCATTCGGTACCAGATTTCGGTACCCAATTCGGTACCTCTAGCATTACTCATATTTTAGACACCAAAATATTATATTTTAACATTTATAAATTTGGTTTTTTCCTAATTTTATTTTAATTTATCAAACTATCATTCATTTGTTTAATATGTACTTCTACGTGCTTTTTTGGAGATATTACTAGCACGTTCACTCTCGAATTTATTATATTAAATGAAAAATAATTTTAAACGAGAACACTTCTTTCACTAACTTCATTTTAAAATTTTATTTATCTAAGATTACGAGTTTTTCACATACAAATATGTTTATAAATACGCATTCAAATATACAATTTTATGTATATTCTTACGATTTCATACCTAGAATGCTTATAAACTCGATCAATACACAACAAATTTAGGAATTTATTAGAAATAATTTAATACTTAATATAATATATCATATGTTGAATTATTTGTCTTTAGTTTTATTAAATATACATATATAAATATATTACTTTTTAGGATATATTGAAAACCGGATCGGATTTGGATACTCGGTTTTGTATAAAGTTGTGATCCGGATCCGAATTCAAATTTATAAAAAGAACCCGAATCGGATATTCAATCCGATTTATTTCGGATCGAATATCCAAATTTTCGAATTTTTAAAATCGAATACCGAATAAAAAAATTGGATAATTCGATTTTCGGATTTTTATGATCCCCTTGTTTTGAACAAAAATACATGTAATACAGAAAGTCAGACAGACGCCCCCCGTTCAGACACACTCACACACTCTATCGATTCTCTCTCTCGCTCTCTCCGCAAAATCGAAGAACTCTTTGTCTCGACTCTCTCTTCTCTATTATAATTTGCGTGTTGTTTTGCAGGTGATTGATTGGGGCTTCAATCGCTGGCTCCAATTAATTGGTATATTACTCTTAATTGATTTCACTTCTTAATGGTAATCTCAATTTTGCATTCAATTAATTGCACAAGTATATATGTACATGTGCAAGTTGATATAAATACAACCTTTTGTTTTTACAGGAATTGCATTTAGGTACTTTCTATGTTTTCTGAATGTATTGTGAATATCGAAAGTGTTAGCTGAATTGATTTGTTACGTGTTTGTTTTTCGCAGTGTCGAAATGGTGGTTCCTGGACCTGTTACACCTGGACAGGTACATTCTCGTGTTTTAATTTAGTGAGTTTGATTGAAATTCGTTGAGTTCTGGCTTCGTAAGTTGCGATTATTTGTTTGTGATGTGTTGTGTTTGCTGGATTTTGGTTGCATTGGTTTGATTTTATCGAGAATTAGGCGTTTGAAGTGTTTGATATTTCTGTCGAGATAAGTTGATTGTTTCTTTGTACTTGATGATCTTGTATTGTTTGCTGTATATTACATACTCATAGATTTATCTTAGGATCATTGACCAAGTTTGCTAATGTTGGTGATACTGCTGTAGTAATAGCTGGAGTATAAAATTGGATCAGAACAAGTTTCAAAACTACGGATTCGTGTCTCTGTTTTATTTTTTGTGTTACTTGGTAACTTATTCCATTTTTCCTTTATTTTTTGTGTTACATTCTTGGTAATTATTCTGTCTTTGCTTCTATATAGTCCCTGTCCCAACCATATGTCAATAGTTGCAACACATACTTTATGATTACAAATTTATTACACATACTTCTCTCATGCGCAGAGACATATATAAATTTTAGTAAGTTGTTTAGTTTTTTTTTTTAACATCGAATTATACTCTTGATTTCGTATACAACTGTTCACGTAAAACTATAATTAATGTAATGTAATTGTTAACTCTGCGTGCATGTGTGCAGGCAAATGGTGATCTCAAACACAGTTTCAAGGCTATTGGTTTTGGCAGTTGCAGCGGCATGGCTTGCAGCTAGTATTTGCAATGCTCGGGATGTGCTGCTCATGTCCCCTGAAAGGATATCTGAAAAGTTCACATTTTACCCTTTAGTTCCATTTGATCAGTTTGCCCGAATCTGATCGATTTCTTCAGGTGGCACTCTTTAATTCCTACGAGGAGCGCATTGTTCTGGCAATAGATAAAGCTGATGTTTATATTGTCGGTTATCGAACTGGAGATAAGGCTTGCTTCTTTAATGATACTAATGGCCCGGATACATCTAGCGTGTTTCCAGGCATTGAACGCTACCAGCTTCCGTTCAATAGTAGTTACTCGGGTATGGAGGAAATTGCAGGCTCCAGAAAGAATATTAGTTTGAGGATTTCTGAATTGGATAGCATCAAAAATTTATACAAATTGGATGAAGCCTCCTCTTTGGCTCGTTGCATGCTATTTACTGTTCAGATTGTTCAGATGGTTGCAGAGGCCATCCGATACGGGTACTGATATTAATTACCAAATTGTTCTCATTTTAATTGTGAATACAGGGGCTGAAATTTTTGCAAACATCACCTAGTGAACAAAAATTCATTATTTAGCAGCGTTGATTAGTTACGTTATATTGGCAAAAAAATTAAAATCCAAATTTTGCCAAAGAAAAGAAAGATTAGGTAGAAATCAACACAAAAAAGGAAGAGTATACTATTCCTAATCTGGAACAGAAGAAATTTATCTTATAGGAAGTCATCCTTCGATAGCAATTCTAACCACTCACTATCGAGTAATTTGACATGAACGCTACTGGGAAGGTTAAATTTGAAAGTTTCCATTTTTCAGGAAATTTAGGCACAAATCCTCCTAAACATTCACAAGCGCTTCGACCTGATTGAGGTCTAGTAAGGTCACAACTACCATATGTTCCACAAAGTCCATATGGGTCACATTCATCAAGAAGCACACTAATGTATTGGCTGAATGTCCAATTTTTAGCTTGATCATACCATGTTAAAAGTCGAATAGTTCTATCAGGATTCAACACAAACCTCACAGGCCTAGAATTATTGTTGACATCAAACTTGGCATAAATTTCATTATCTACCACAATAAGTTTTAAGTCAAAATTAAGGTCTGGTGCTTTAAACTGCACGCCACTAAATTGAATACCATCCCATGGTCCAAACCTGAAATCTATGGTGGAACAATCAGCGGCTTTCATCTGTGGATATCCTTCAAGATACATTCTGAAAGTGTAATTGCCTGATGAAGGATCATTCATACTTTTCCAAGACGTAAGATACCATCCAGCCCTTTACTTAAATCCCATCCAAGTTTCATGCATGATAAAATATGATCAGTAGGATGATCTGTGGTATAAAGAAAAAGCGCCTAGGTTAAAATTTACAGAGTTATGGTCTTTTAATGAAATTCGAACTGCAATGTAGAAGCAACATAGAAAAACAAACAATCAAGAACAATAATGATAAAGCTTAACCATTCAAGACCTTATTCATTTTTACATGTGATACACTATCACTTAATTAAGATATCCATATATAGGTGCATAGGGAAACTTATTTTGCTGGTCTTGATTCTCAACAAGAACTTGTTAACTCACACAAACTTTATATCGAAGGTCTGTTTAGTGGTAGGTGTATCTGCAGAGCGTTTTACAACGGTTATTTTCTTCAACTTCCAGGACATATTTATTGGTCACATCAGAAACATTGCGATCATGATTGAATAACCATCGTTCAGCATTACCTCCGTCGCACAAATCATGAACCACAACTTTACCACCCGGGGAGGATTTTGGTTTGAGGCAGTTTGTAGTCGACATACTTGGCCGGACAGTAGCATCAGGATAAAGGGCCCATTGCTGGACACTTTTATCACTGCAGCTGCTCACTTGAACACTATTATTGGCAGATGCTTGCAAACACGTACCTTTGTAACTAAAAATAGGGGTCACTACTGGGTCTGTGCTATTACTTAAACTCCAACCTTGGCTTGATGAGTATGATTTTTGGTCAACAGTCAATATGCTCCAGCTCTACCCGGTGTATGCGTTTAATGCCAACTTGGACTCTATATTTATGGAATAATATTTCCCACTTGTTACCAGAATACTTGGGCTTGGTGGTGCAATTATGGATCATCACATACTCTTCCATTTCAAGACGGTATGCAGTCAAGCACTTTCCTTCCGACCGAATTGTCGCATCTTTCATCAGAGTCCATAAGGTGTTACCCGTACATGGCCACATGATAACTGGGTTTCCATTGTCGTAAATGCCATCCTGCAATTCAGCACAAAGTCCGTTGCGGCCAATAATATGGACTGCAGGCTCTGGGATGTTAGTACAAGAGTCGCATACATAACGAACAACAGCAATATTTCGGCCTAAAGTTGGAGTGATTGAGGTTATTGTCACATCTTGGTTTGAAAACGCATCCGATAACACAAATGGAGGGTAAATTGCACCGCCGACTGATTCTTGAATTCTAGTCGAGAGTTCATCCCAATTTTCTTCAAAGGTGATCATGGTGGCAGTCGGGAGGTAGGCCTGGCTGGTCTCGCTAATGTGTTCAACCACGAGGCCCTCCACATATCTGCAACATTTTATTAAATTGCACTTGTTATAAAATTGCAGAAGGAATAAATTGGTGTACATGCATTATCGTGCAGCTCAATTGACTTGTGAAAGTGAAGACAGATTCGAGAAGATTCCGAACCTTAAATTGCCTGATACACATAATGCATGGTTCAATCGAAGCATTTACCTTGCTGATTGTGAGACTGAGTGCAGGAAAAATTGTTCTTGTACATCTTACTCAAATGTGGATATTAGACAAGGTGGCACTGGATGTATGTTATGGTTAGGTGATCTCATTGACATGAGAAATTACCCAGACAATGGCCTTCCCCTGTATGTTAGAAGTTCTTCTCAACTAGGTAAGACCAATTGAGTTTCTCAAATATCAACTTTGAAATTATTATTTGTTTATTTTCTCGTTATGGTTAATTTTGTTTTGGTTGCACAGGGTTAATGGAAGCTCAAGGAAAAAGGGGGGAGTCAAGATCATTGCGGTTGTCATTCCTGCAGTAGTGGGAGTGCTAGTACTGCTAGGCCTATATTTGATATATGTATTCAGGAATAGAAAGCTGAGGAGTAAAGGTATTATCTCTATGCATTATCTGAGAACTTGGATTTATAAACATTAGTATAATATCATCTTTTGTTGTTCACTACATATCTCAACTGAATTTGTAGGATTAATGACATTTAAACCAGATAATGATAGCGGAAATAAAGAGGAGGGCGAAGATCTGGAGTTGCCATTGATTGAATTTGAATTAATCGCTAAAGCTACCAATAAATTCTCTCTAAACAATAAGCTTGGAGAGGGTGGTTTTGGTCCTGTCTACAAGGTACAGATATACATCTCTCCTTGACTTAACTATCATTTTAAAGACATTTTAGTGATTTTGCTTACTTTCTTTGACTTTTGGCCTGTCAATGCCTTCGTTCTTCACTCAACTGTCTCCATCTCCTATATGAATGGAACTGATTCACCTTAAGTTACTTGCTTTATTGATTTTGTGGAACCCTCTATATTGCATTTATTTAAGGAAAAAAAGGGTGTTGCCTCCTTTATATTTATATCTATATATAGAATTAATTAATTAACGGTAATATATGAGTTCCACATTTTTCTTTCCCTTTCCCAGCCCCTTGAAATACAAAGTCTGATGATCTTTTCTGATATAAAGCTTTTACGAGTTGCAAGACAGATAAGCTATATGATGATATTTTATGTCAAAGAGTGTCATCTTGTAAAATTTAGGATTCTTATTTTTAAGGACAAAATACATCCATCCATTTGATGTCTGTCCATGGCCAGATTTCCTTGGGTTGAATTTTGGCGTCTTGTTTTATTTTTAAATCCGGGCAAAGAAGCTTGAGTTCGTGGCTTGGTAGCAACAATTTTCTTAATGGTTCCCGTTAGTTACTGAATAAAATTGTTTAAACATGTAGTTGTCTTGCTGCTTGATCCTTCCATGTAAAGACATGTAGCTAAAGGGACTCTAATGCATCCACAAGGCACCAAGTAAAACATCAGAATAAATCTGGATCTTAAATGTGGTAATATAAGAGCATTTTTAATCTTGATGCTCTCTAGAATTTTCTTAGTTTATGTACTTTTAGTTAAGTGTTACTCCATTTAATCTACATGATGTTCTAATTATTGAGCTGGTGATTGTATGTTTTCTCAAATTAACTAATTTCCAGCTTCGAATGGGGGATACTGCAAAGCCGTCTTGATGCAGAATTCCTCTGAGCTCATATGTGCTCAGTCAATTTTAAGGAGTATCAGTTGTGTTGGCAACTCTTTTAAGAAGATCTGAGGTGAATGGTTGTGTTATTAGCTATTGTTCTTATGTATTTCAATTTTTACTACTATTATTTAGGTTTTCAGTTATTGTGTTCTCTCTCTGTGGTTAAAAGTTAAAACTAAATCACTGAAGACTGAAGAGTAATCTGGTTTAAAGTTTGAACTATACACATTGTTTCATAATTTGTCAAGCAAAAAGAAGCAGCAAGTTAATGGTTGTAGTTCAATTCTAACATTGACTACTAAGAGTGATGAGACTTGAATATTTACAAGGTAGGAAATTGAAAATCTACTGAATTATGTCATCAAAAGGACTTGTCTCCATCTAAAATATAGACAACAGTTTGTGTGGTTCTTCTGCATGGCTTAAGCTGTTAGATAACCAATTTACCATTATCAATTAAGGAATCATTGATATAAAGCAAATGATGACTCCAGATGAAGTCGTATCTTATCTCCTTGTGCAGATTCTTTTTCATCTGTTTCAGCATGACACGCGATTATGGAAAGCATAGAGCACCACCAAGTACCCTGGCAAGTCCCTTTAAGCGTGATTAGCTACTTGAATTTATACATTAGTGCATCACCCTAATTTGCAAGTTTACCTCTAGTCTCATTCAGCATTCACCAAGTACCATGTTTTGCTTGGAGCCTGGAGGGGAAACTCTCATTGACAAGAGAATCGAAAGAGACATAAAACAAAGAGATGAGATTCCTCTCTTCAACACTCACCTTATCCACCTTAACTTCTTCTTGAACAAAGTCTCTTTTAGAAACCCATGTCTCTTTAGAGACCTCCATTGATAATTTAGGCTCACACATCATTAATAACAAACAATCAGGGAGCTTTGAGCTTTTTCTCTCTTGTTTCATCACCTCAGTTCCTCTCTTAACAATGCTGTTGCATGATACTCTGTTTCTAACTCCTCTGTTTCCTCTGTTTTAGTCATTGTATCTTCTTCAACATTGTTTACTTGGAGTTTCTCTTCACGGGTGATCTTCTCCTCCAAAATCTTGACATGGCTCATTTTTTCTGCGTATATATCAACTGTGTCTGATTCCAATGTAGGCAATTCATGATCATCATCTGCTTCACTTATGTCATCATCTGTCTGTAGAGAAAATGAGGCATTACTGTAACTTGCTCTACTTTCATCTTCATTCTTTGCATTTAATTAGTTTAGCCGCATAAGACACAAGTAGAAAGAAAACACCATGACACTGTTTAACTACTGACGCCTATTGGTATCAACACCGCTTTGGTTTAACTACTGATGCCTGTTGGTAATGTAAAATTTATGGACGTTTGCTGAATAATATGACACTGTTTCGAATCTCTATATTTTATTTTCGAGTGGGAATTTGCAGCAACCGACATGTTTACCAACACACAGCGGAAATTGAAATTTTCGCCCTAATTTGACACCAGTAACACACATTTGTAATATGTTATGTCATGTTTTTATGTTTGATAGGTTAGACGTATCTAAAGTTTCCCCCCGTCAGGTTTCATTTGTTTTTTTAATTATACTGCGGAGGCACTGGAAATGGCACACCCAGGTTGCAGTTCCGGTGGTAAACACCGCAGTTGGTAGCAAACTCAAACATCTCATAGACAATAGCATTAACAATGTAGTCTACATGTGACTGATCTACTCCTAGGGTCCACTGAGCCCGAACTTTGTAAACAACTGCAAGTACTACAGGCTACTAGTACAAATTTCAGACTTTAGCATAATTCTATAGCATTAACCAACTACTGATAGAGTAGTTGATTAAACATCAAGCGTTTAAAATTGAAACTAAAACATCAACTAACAAAAGATTCTACGATCAAACTGATGCAAGGTAGTCGAATATTCTAGAATCAAACTTATGTAAAGTAATTATTTACCAGATGAATCAAAAAAAGAGGAAATCGGGATGCAAAGTAATTAAACTCTTCGTAGATGCTCAAACTTCCTCACAGAGGTCGACATAGTATCTATCACTTGTATAGAGGCTATAAGCAACATCTCCTGGTGCTTCAAACAACTGTGCCTCTAAACTTACCTGCATATGATAAAGCTGGCACATGTACTTCATAATCCTTGTTATGTTTTCTATATGACCCCGAAGGAAGCTCACACTTTCTATTCGCCATCAAAAGATCACCTTGGCTAAATGCAAGGCTTTCAAGATCAAGCAACTGACGCTGACCCTTCGACCACACAATATCTGCATCTCTGTCTAGTGTACCCCTTCGACCGTGGTCCCCATCATCCTTTAGTCTATGAGCTTCTTGTCGTATGCTTTTCTCCAAGTTGGTTTGTCTCTCTTTCGCAGTTGCCCTGGTGGCATGCAGCTGCTCCAGAATAACAGCCAACTCGGGGCCCAACTGCATCATTTCTTCTTCAACTTTCTTCAACTTTCTTCCTTTCATCTTGGTCTTGTGTCCTCGCCAGTTGGATACACCACACTATATACATCCGATTCTTTAATAAATACTTAACAAGACTAAACTTATCAAACCGGAGATGCACCAATAACTTGGTCTCAACTTGTCTATCATCGCCACCTTCAGCCAAGATCTTGAATACCTCTTCTGCGAGCTTTTGGCTCTGTTGTGGATCAATCTGTTGCTGCTGCTGGTCATAAGCTTGGGAAATCTTCCTCTGAAGCCAATAAGCATCAATGTCCTGAACGTTCAAAGTCCTCATACCGTCATTTTCTACCACTCCTTGATCATCACCATGAAAGATCCCACCACCCATATGCATAGCCCCTGATCCATTCCCGTCAGCTAAATCATCATCACAATCATCTTCGTCATCCAGTACCATATCAAGATCAGTCTCTTTGTTCTCCTCAAATTCAACGGACACACCCACATCTTCATCAAAAGGATCATCCCCCAACTCCCCATCATCACCACCCCCATAGTCAGTAATAACCCTTCCTAACAACACAAACTGATCAAACACATGGTCTCTAATCCCACCCAACACCCTCTCAATCTCCTCCCTCTTCTTCGAATTAACAAAACCATCATTCTTCAACACACTCAAAATCTCATCCGCAGCCACAGTTACAACATCCAAAGGTTGCCCCCCTAATTCCTTCTCAATCATCCCAAGCATTGCTTCATAAGCATCTCGCGTTTCCTTCCTTCTCGGCTGATAAACACCCCCTTGATAATCCGAGATAGTAAGTACAGTATCAAGTCCTCGTCGCCTCTTACAATGGCGTTAAGGCTCAGAATATAACGAGGAGTCGGAGTCCCTCCTCCTAAATAATTTAAACTCATCATATGCAATTGTTCTACTTCAATCACCGAAACTTTTGGGGTCAATTTTGCCATACAGTGATTCAGCCTCACCTGAATTAGTGCTAACAACCAAATTACAAGATTTCTCCACGACAATTGAACTAACAATTGTTTTTATCCAATTGAATTATAAAATTTACAGGCTTAAAAATACTTACTACTTAATATATGAATTGCAAGACAAAAGAGAAGCAATTGTATTGTATGTACCTTGTTCTTGTTCTGAATCGCCGCCAAAGCAAATAGCCTCTCGATGAAATTGTATTATATAGACCACTAGTGTTAATGTCAATCCAACACTTTCCTTCATTCTAATTCAATATTTCAATTTTGGGGGTTTCCCTTTATTCTTTAATTTTGGGGGTTTCCCTTTCTTCTTTTAATTGTAAGATTATGGTGGTTATAATTAATAAAATAAATATTTAAAAATTAGTTTTATTTAAAATTAATTAATTATAACTTTAGAAAGAAAAAAAAGACCGAAACAAATATGTTGATATATATGAATCCCATAAATAAACACATGAATAAACCAAAGCCCGCGAAGCAAACCATCTCGAGACCTAGCCCATTGCAAATCCAAAACAACAAAATAGGATTGCACCACTAAACCCACTACTGTGACTTACAAAATTTAAATAAAAAAGACATAAAATAGAAACTGGGACACATTTTGTTCCTCATATAAAATTAGCTAGTTGTCCTGACGCCACATCTTCTCTTCGCCGAGTAGCTTTGTTCCCCATTCTTCGCCGAGTAGCTTTGTTCCTCAATTGTGAAAATGTCTGCCGGTATGTTAATCTACGAGCATTATACTATACTAGGATTGAACGATTTTACAGCCCAAACAAAACTCACAAAATAATCTTTAATTTAGTTATCATTTAATAATTACAAAAATTAATAGGAAAATATATTAACCAACATGCAAACAAAATTAAATTTTAAAAACAAAAATTTGGACTCAACCATGCAAAGCGGGCAATAATCCTAATATAGTATAATGCTCATAGATTAACATACCATCAGACATTTTAACAATTGAGGAACAAAGCTACTCGGCGAAAAAGGGGGAACAAAGCTACTCGGCGAAGAGAAAATGTGTCGTAGGACAACTAGCTAATTTTATATGAGGAACAAAATGTGTCCTTTTAGGTTGAAAAGTGGTAATAACGCTACCTGTCCCAGTTTCTATTTTATGTCTTTTTTATTTAAATTTTGTAAGTCACAGTCCCAGACACACCTGCCCCACTCATTTTTATCTGTGTATGGGCTGGGTTATGGTTTAGTGGGTTTAGTGGTGCAATCCTATTTTGTTGTTTTGGATTTGCAATGGGCTAGGTCTTGAGATGGTTTGCTTCGTGGGCTTTGGTTTATTCATGTGTCTGTTTATGGGATTCATGTATATCAACATATTTGCTTCAGCCTTTTTTTTTTTCCAAAGTTATATTTATTTAATTAATTTTAAATAAAACTAATTTTTAAATATTTATTTTATTCTTTATTTAAATATTTATTTATTTATTTATTTATAAATAAAACTAATTTCCAACTATCCTATTTTCAGGTTTATCTGGAGTTCAAAGTTCAAAGTGAAAGTGTGGGGTCCTGTTTTTTCATCGGTAAGCATCATATTCCTTTTCGTATAAACTTCTTCACTTTTATTACATGCAAGTAACAAGATTAAGTGGCATAGTAGTCTTTACTTTGTAATTACAAAAAAGGTCTCTAGTTTGTACAATTCTTGTATTGATAAGTTAACTTTAGTATATTTATTAATTTTATTTGTTATGATGATTAACCACACCTTTAAAAGGGAAGTAAGGGAGGTAGACTAGAAGGCCTTTGGTGACTTTAGTTTAACTTTATGTGGGTCAAAGTGATCAATTATGTGATTGTTTGTATCATACAAAATAAATGGAGAATATAAATCATCATAAAGAGATTATATTCAAGTATTTCTTAAAATGAAAAGATTTTTCTTAAGCTCAAGTCATTTTCTATAGGATTTAATTTCAAGGCGTAGGAAGATGAATATCCCAGCTTTTAACTCAGTTTATGATTCTTTGAATTCATGCTAAATATGAGAATGTGATCCTTAAATAGGGTATTGACCCTAATGGGATGAACTAATGGGCTCCAACCGGATTAGGAATTTGAACGCAATTGGATCAGGCTTGCCATATATCAACCAGATCCCTTGGTAAAGTCCGAGTCCCTACGAAATTGGAGCAATAGGGATCAGAATTTCAAAATACTTGAGTTAGATCAGAATTCTACTATTGATATATCATGAAGAGTGAGTCATAATTTCAATGATGGGATCATTAATCGACCAGGATTCTGAAAATCAATGACTCTTGGTCATTTACCGATATAATGAGTGTTAATAATGGTCAAAAGGTTTTTGGCTGTGCAAACAGGGCATCTGTCACTTGTCATATACAAAACCTATCTCGACTATGTATCCAAATGTTGTGGAAAGTTACCTTAATTGTGTTTTTTGCTTTAAGAGTGTTAGTGTAGCGTGTAGTAGTGGCTCAATAAGATGTAACAGATTTTATGTGGATTTGATCCCTTTGTATAAAGAGTACATTGACACTTAACAACCCAAAATTTGTAGCACTTGCATCTCAAAAAAATACTACTAAACTTTTATACATAACACGTCTCCATTACACATCTCAGGTATTTATATTACAAAAGGCTTCTATATACATATCTGAACATCCAGAGTAGATCACTAGATTACCCTAAACCTGACTAAACCAAAACTATTTCGGGAGAATTTAAAAATTTAATAGAATTAAGAACACAATGAGTAATGAGAGTTCAAAAAAAAAACATTTTGACAATAAACATTTCGGTAGACTTAAGAACCCCGCGTATTAATGACACGCTACAACTCCGCGTTTTAACAACGCCGTACAACCCCACGTTTTAAGAACGCACTCCAACAGAGTAACGCCACTCCGCCATTATTTGGCGATCGGCCGAAATAAAGGCAAGATTATTACTGCTAGTTTAACCTTATATTCCAAATTTAACTAGTCCATACTAGTCACCTCAAGTGCAATATATGATAATTATTAAAAGAAGATATGAATCAAGTATCACAAGCTGGAATAATCAACATACACGATCATCTAAAATCTAATTAAACTTTAAACACAAACCACCCATTCAGGAACTTTCATGATAGTCATATTCACTAAAGTCTAGCACACTTCATCCACCAGTAGTCTCAATACTTTTAGATACCAAAAAGTGTTTGTATTGAAAATTTCATAAGGATACAAATCCCAAATTTAAAATGTAGGAATTATGCATTTACAAATATAAAACGGAACTATAATGAGTAGAGTACTTGCCTTAGTTTCTGTTGGCACCTACAATTTCGCTCCTTCTCCGACCAAATCTACGAAGATAAAATTCTTAGGTCTTCTCTCATCCTACAAAGCTTCCTGCTACTCTCCTTTGCTTTTCTCTAAATTTTTATATTTGTTGTTCTGTTTCTCCTTTTTCTTTTCCCTAATCCTTTATACATTGTCAAATAAATGAGACACGTGTCCTTTAATCTACACGTATCATAGTTAAAAACAAACCAGCTGGTCTGAATGGAGTTTAGTGTATGCTTAGTAACCCCTAAATAATAATTTATCAATTTTTTTATTCTAACGTTGATATATGTACTTAACTATGACAAGAAACCATATTTATCAATAATAAGTAAAACTATAAATATATAAATTTTTTTCCTAAAAGTAAGAAATCAGGATATTACATTCTACCCCCTTAAAAATATTTCGTCCTCGAAATCAAGATAATGACAATTATCTGGAATAACAAGGTTTTTGTTTCCCTTCGTCATCTGCAAAAGCAATGCACCTTGTTGAGGCTTCTAAAACAAAAATGTAAATTTTTTTTTTACTTAGATTTAATACTACAGATTTGACCACATTGTGAACTACCTACAAGAGTTGCGTTCAATATAACCAGCTATTACTAGTTAACTCCTCAACAGGTGCACAGACTTCTTGGTTGAGCTTACCCAGAGTAGTCTAACATCTCTTTTTCTCATTCTTAATTTGGCCCCAAACAAAGACTTTGTTATCCAAAGCCAATTCCTTTAAGATTGTTAGCTTCCACTTACCTTCAGGTTCTTCACTACCTATATCTGTCTAAGAAGCATTAGGATATAATAATGGAATTCGTAGGAGCTGATTATCTTCCTTGAAACAAAAATTGCATACATTGATTATTTTATTTTATTTTTTTAACTATTGATAAAGTAAGAGAACTCTCTTCCTTGCTGATTCGTAGGACAAACTTTTGGAACGATTTTAATGGTTCAATAATTCCAGTGGTAATACTTAGTACCTCTTTTCATCATATACCTTCTTTTCATCAAGTACCTCGAGTAACAAACCATGTTAAACCCTATCTATCCATTTCCGACTTGTATCAGTCATTTGCTAGTCTTTTACCTCCTTTTTTTTACTTAAAGCATTATCTATCACTTACATATTAACATAAAAACCATGATTCTTAGAACAACATACTCATTTTGCATAAATATTTTAAAATTTTCGTAAGTTATATAGAAATATCTATTTTTTTCCCAGAACTTACGAACTACTTGCATATACTAAATTAACAAATGCGTACCTGCATTTGGATCACCTTCACCTTCCACTGCTTCCTTTACCGTCATATTAAAAGTCCTGGCAGTGGGTTTTGGTATTGACGTTATTCCCTTCTTTTGTTGTGGGCAGTCACGAGCGATATGCCCTTCCATGCCACATTTGTAGCAACACACAACCCTAGGTTTTGGGCAATAAGTAGATATATGACCTTCCTGACCACAATTGTAACATTTTGTTGTGATTCTGTTACAATCACCCTTGTTGCTTCTTCCCACAGTTTCTGCATTCACCATTATCTTTTCGGACTTGAGATGTTTGTGGGCTTGCAGTCCGATTGTTTTGGTTCCCTATTGCTGCATATGGATTCCTATTATTTCCAGTTTCTGTGACGCCAACATCTTGCTCTTTACAGAATTTCTTGCTGAAACTACTTCCGTCGCCCTTCTCGAACTTTCTTTTCTTATCCTCTTTTGCTTTTAGATACAACTCATTCCCACTCTCTACTATAGCTGCTTTGTGTACTAACTGAGCATAATTACTAATTTCTAGTACAGCCACCTTATTATAAATCCACGGCTTTAATCCCTGCTCAAATTTCCTGGCTCTTTTTTCTTCAGTATCCACATAATATGGTACAAACCTTGATAATTCAGTAAATTTGGTTTCATACTCTGCTACTGTCATGTTGTCTTGTTTTAGCTCTAGAAATTTTAACTCCATCATGTTTGACATATACTTTGGATAATATTTCTCAAAAAACACCTCCTTAAAACGTTCCCATGGTACCACTGGTAAATTTGAATGTCCTTTCTTTGCTTCCCACCAAAAGTTCGCCTCGTCCTTTAACATATAAGTAGCAAATATAGTTTTTTGATCATTCCTAACTTTCACAATTTCAAAAGCCTTTTCTATCTCACGGACCCAAGATTGCGCTTTAGTTGGGCCTGTGGTTCCACTAAATTCAGTGGGATTTGCATCCTGGAACACCTTAAAATTACATGTGTCTTGAGTTTGGTTTAAAGGTGGATTTTGTAAGGTTTGACATAGTAGCTCAACAAAGGTTTGTATAAGATCGGGGTTTGTGTTGACATTGGGGTCAGGTATGGGGTCTGGATTCTCATCTTGATTTTCATTTAATTTTTTCTACAACACCATTTAAACGTCTTCTTCTTCGAGGTGGCATCCTGGAACTTATTAAATAAGCTGTATGGTTCAGATAAATATGCAGAAGTACTTATTAAAGAACAGAAAAATACAAGATCAAAAGTAATTTATAACTATCACAATTTTTATGCGTCGGTTATTTCATTGACCGACGCCTTTAGCATGCTAATATGTGTCGGTTCTTTAAGCAACCGACGCTGTTGGTAACTCAAATGCGTCGGTTCTTTAAGCAACCGACGCTTTTGGTAGCTGAAATGCGTCGCTGAATTAACCGACGCCAAAAGCATGTACTTTTAGCGTCCCCTACATATACTACGCCAGAAAACCGACGGCAAAAGCCTATTTTGACCAACGCTAAAAGTCAAATCTGTACTAGTGCAGGTGGCTCTATTATTGAGTGTGGAGATGTTAAAAATGTGCTTGATCATGTGCTTCAAGATTGTCATCAAAATGTAGCAACTATTGAAAAGCTCTTTGGTGATAAGGAAGTATAATAATGCTTATGGTTATTAGTGAAAACTTGTACTTTCGCTAGCCTTATATTACATTAGTTATATAAATGTGTGTGTATTTGGGTATTAAGTATGTATGCCCAACCTATGTAACACTTTTGTTAGTGTACATAAACTGATCTAGTTAATTAGTAGTCTCGCATAGTTGGTTAGTATTAACTATATGCATTAGTACCAATTTCGAAATTTATATAAGCAAACATAAATTTCATAGGTACTGTACTGGCTTCCCTTCCGAAGACCGATGTCCAATTTTTCGAATGCTGCTTTTGTGATTAACCTCAGAGCAGATGTAAGGACCCTGATGCAGAGCCATACCACCAAAGGACTGAAACATGAAGTGTACTTGTCCATATTTATTTCTGCCTAGTTATCTAGATTCTAGCATTATTTCTTTCTAAAATAATTACATAATTTTTCCTAATGCTAGATAACACATTATTCATAATAGACCAAAAGATATGTGCTTTCTACAGTAATAAGATAAAAAAAAAACAATATCCGACGAGAAGTACAAAAAGAAACATACCTTGTCCAGAAGTCCAACAAAGATAACAGGAAGAGATGTGAAAATAACATTATACAGAGTCTAAACCAATCAGCACAAGTCAAATTTGCTCATCTCTTGTACTCTTTATCTTCACCAAGTATGTATATATCTATGTATGCAAAAGTGTACTAACATCATAGTATTGACTTAAAAGTATGATTAATCTCCTTCCTAATACGTGTAAACAAATCAAAGTAAAAACTTGCCATGTTTCAAAATAAAACATTGTCTCTGTTTTCTTTTCCTTAATCAGAATGTATAAATTAACACTGACCTAGTCATATACATACCTAAATTGAAATGGAGAACCCAGAAAGCAATCAATAGAGAAAACTCGAACCCTAACAAAGAGCAATCAATTAGCAGAGGAAGTGAGACTTAGAACCCACAGAACAACAAACTCACCCCCAATCGACGTACATGAGACGGGAGCGGTTGGGGAGGAGTTTAACTGAGAGAATTGGGGAATGCCTGTTAAAAGGATATTTTTACATTAGAAATTAAAAATATGTTTTATATCATAAAAAGAACTATATTTATTAATCTTATAGTAGTACAATATTCAAACAATTAAAAATATAAAAGTGCATTTATTATAATACAGTGTAAATAGTGAAGGTTTATCCGAATATAATCGATCAATATCAATCATTAATATACTTGTACTTTAATTGTTATTTTATTATTATTTTATTTTTATTTTTTTAATTGTATTTGTTAAAAAAATAAGTAGACATGTTAAAATAACTAAACACTTTTAATTAATTAAAAATATTAAAAACATATTTTAAAATAAATAAGTAAAGGTTTGTCCGTTATATTTTTGGAAAATGATAGATTTTAGTAAGGTAAAATAAAAAATGTAACGTATATTTAGTATAAAAATGTAAATGTCCGTGATATTTTTGGAAAATGTGGTTTTAAAATAAATAAGTAAAGGGTTTCTTGTGATATTTTTAGAAAAATAATGGATTTTAGTGAGAAAAATTGAAAAAATAAATTGAAAAAAGACAATTTCCCCTGATATATTTCGAAAATGAGGGATTTTGTTAGAAAAAATCTATAATGTGTTTTAGCTAAAAAGTTAATTGGTTATAAACAGGTATTTGATTATTTATATTTTAATATTTTTAGTAATTGCATTTGTTAAGAAAAATAATTATGGATGTTAAAATAGGTAAACTTTTAAAAAATAATTATAATATTAACATAAGTTTAAAAATAAATAACTATTGTCCGTGATATTTTTGGAAAAAATGGGATTTTAATAAGGAAAATAGAAAAATTAACATGTTTTAGTTAGAAAAGATAATTGTCCGTGATATATTTGTAAAATTAGGGGAATTAAGTAAAATCAAAACGTACCATACTGACCAACCAAATTTTTAATGTTTCGTCTATTATATAATAGTATTGATAGGACATTATTTTAGAGAGAAACATCTTACATATAGAGTCGGGGAGAACCCTTTTATTGGTTTTTGACCAACGGAAAGCATGGGAGAAAAGAACTTCTTCTGTGCATCAATCACACCCGGCAAGACGAATCTCTTTTTCTTTATATATTCTATTATAGAATCTCGTAAATAATTTTAATTTTTTTTTCATAAAATATATATTTTGATTCTAACGTATAATATTAACATATACAAACTTTATAAAAAATTTAACATTTAAAATTTGAATAAAAATATTGATTTTAAATTTGATTCTGCTGCATAATCATTTTGGATAGATTTGAATCTGTTGTAGAATCACTTTGGACTATTTGACTACTTTTCAATTATTTTTTAAAAAAATGAGTTTAATTTCGTTTTTTGATTTAATAATTGAAATTTATAATCATATGTAATAAAAAATGTGATAAAAATATGTATTATGAATATTTATGTAATGGTTTTTTCCGTATAAGAAGTTCTCTCTGAAATGTCACCCTACTTATATAAAGTAAAAATCTCATGTTTGATCTATTTTTCTAATTTTTTTAATTTTTTTGAATCAATAATATTAAATATTAGAAAATATCTCAATTAACTTTAAATATTTACTAATGAAAGAAAGTAAATATACAATTTCAATATTATTACATTTAAAATCTTTATTAATGGAGAAACTAAAGATACAATTTTAGTATTCTCTCAATTTTTTATTTGAAAATAACTCCTACTATTTTTATTATTTTTTTAATTAAATATAATCACAAATTTCAATTATTAAATAAAAAAATTAATTTACACAACTTCACTTAAAAAATAATTTTAAATTTGTCCAATAGTTTAAAGTAATTCTACAGTAAAATCAAATTTATTCAAAATGATTTTGTAGTAAAATCAAATTTGAAATTAATATTTTTGTTCAATTTTTTAATGTTAATATTTTTATAAAGATTGTATAGGATAATATTCTAAATTTAAATCAGATTCTATATTTTGTGAAAAAAATTAAAAATTATTAATGAGATTCTATAGTAAAATATATGGTTCTTATTCCAACTGGACAAAGTGATGGAAGTGGATTTGGAAAAGAAAAATTTTAGTGAAAACAAATATAAAAGGTAATATTTTTTAATTTAAAGTTAATTGTCCGTGATATTTTTGGAAAATGAGTATATTTTGTTAGGAAAAAGTGTTTTAATATTAGAGATTTTTTGGTCGACCAACTATTTAGACTTTCAGCGATTTAAAAGTGTGATGGATCTAAAAACATAAATATTAAAAGAAACTAAAATAATTGAATTTATGTTTAAAAAAATGACAACTCCAGAAATAGAATTTATGTTGTATATATAAAAAATAATATAATTAATATTCAATATAAAATGAAAAAAGATATGTTTTTTTGAATTATAAATATTACAAAATTGCAATAATTATTAGGAATGGCCAATTAGACTATAACTCAAAGTATGATAATATGAATTTTATATAGTATACTAAATTGATCAAACAATCAGCATAATATATGATGATTGAGTTATAACATATACTTAGATCAACATATGATGAAACCAAAAAGTTTCATCCTAGATATTATGTTAAGATTGATCTGTTTGGATCTTGGTCCATGATGGCCTTTTTATTGATTTTGACGATTGGATCTCTCTATGAATGGAAAAGGGGTGCTTCGGATCGGGAGTAACCACTAGTGATAGGGCAAAAACCGGATGCACAATTATCAAGGTAGTCTAATCATAATTTACATTAATCAAAATATTTGTAAAAATTCAAGTTGAGTTAAAAAATAATTCATATTATAAAAATAAAAAATGTTTCAATTTACCAAAATTTTAAAATAGAATTTCGATATTGTGTAATAAATTTTAGACTAAAACTAAATATTTGAGTTTAAAAATTTAAAAATATGTATGTAATATATTAAAAAAAAATGAGTTATACACCGCAAGGACGACTTTCACATAATATTAATAGTTTCATAATATGTTTTCGCCTTACGTATATATCGATTATTTATAAATGTACTCTAACTAAGTTAAAATCACGTTGTTTATGTTATATATTGACAGTTTTCAAAAATATTTATTTATTTTATACTCAAATATTCAATTTGATAAAGTTTCGTCATCAAAAACCATATTATTATATACTCAAATGTTCAATTTGATAAAGTTCCTATCACGTCATCGAAAATCATATTAATATTTTAGAAATTAAATCTAATCATGCGATCATTATCGTATGGATATTTATCCAAATTTTATAAAATTTAATCAAGTTATAGAATATCTGGTTAATGTAATTGGTATGCCATATTACAAAAATACTATTAAAATATGAGATAAAATCGAAATATTATCCTTTTTCGAATTTTAAATTACAAAATTATCTCAATATATAAACAATTTGGGGCGAGAAATTATTGCAGTGCACGTGCCTCGCACGGGCTTTTACGTTATTACTATATATTAAACCACAACACAGGGGCAAAAAGTGACACATTAATGCTCGTGAAGTTACGTTTTTGCCCCAGTTTTTAGAAAAATTACAAAAATGTCACCCCTTTAATGTTTATACAAAAATTAAATATGTTAGTCTTGAGAATTGAACATGTGGCCATCTACACTGAAACTTACACCACAACCGTTATGCTACACTTTGTTTTGAGTTTACTTTCAAAATCTTAATAGATAAACCACATATTCTCCCATTTTTTTATTTTTATTATAGAGTAAATAAATATTTATTTATATTATTTCTAGAATATTGCACAATATATAATTACAAAAAATATTTTTATCATTTGAGCTTGATCTACAATTCTCTTTTGTCAATTTAAATGATTGATATATGTCATTTTAATACCTATAAATTTACGATTTTGCTCCTATATATTAAAAAATTACAAAAAAAAAAACCTTCTCTTTTGTATTTATGCAAAGAGTAGATGAAATTATGTTAGTGTTGAAAATCGAACCACTAAACTTCTCTAATCAAACTCATACCATAACCATTATACTATACGTTATTTTGAGTTTTCTTTAAAAATATTTTTAGATAAATCACATTTTCTCCTCTTCTACCATTTTTTTATTTTTACTTTTGAGTAAATAAAACGTTGGTTTATATTATTCATAGAATGTTGCATATTATATATTCCAAAAAAATATTTTAATGGATTGAGTATACTCTATATTTCTCTTTTCTCATTTTAAATTATTGATATAAAAAATAAAATTTTAAATAATATAAAATTATATATAAATGTAATTGATTCCTAAAAAAAATATGAATTTATTTACATTCTCCTCTATGTAGATATTAAACTATTGAAATAAAAAATAAGATTTTTTTAAAAAATATTTAATTTTGTTTATAAAATTATACATAATAAATGATTGTCTCGTATAATTTTTATGTATATAAAATTTTAAATACGCGAGTCATATTAGAGATTTTTCATGCATGATGAGTACCTGTCATAAAGTGGTTCAGTTTGCTTTTGGGTCGTCCAATGTGGTATATTGCCTGAAGTGTAAATTTTTCATGGTTAGTGTGCTGAGATACAATTACTAATAAGTCGGTTTGTACATTGAGCAATGAGCATACATAAGCAAAGGGTTATTAGAAACATATATAACGTAACATACATCAAATATAGACCATTAAAAAATAATGAGATGGAGGTCTACATATTCCATCCTACTATAAAAATGTTCATGGACAAACTTATAAAATTGTTACCAATACAATTGATGGCATGTTTGACATATCACAAATAAAGATAGCAGAATTAAATGTGAATGGCAGTTTTAGTGCACCTGGCTTGTACTTGTTCCTGTAACGAACAAGAAAATTGGTATCCCCTGAAAATTGTGTAAATTGTTATTACTGACAAAAACTATTTTACAATTGATGACCTTATATTAGTTCTAAGGTAACAAAAAGTGTAGTGCAAATATTTAGCCAACATATTAGCACCAATCTTCAGACATAGTTGCCAATTCAGATGTCCTGTAATGTCTCCTCCTCCCCAGTCTAAAGTCCCAAACTTCCTCCAGATGCAACCAACCAAGAAGCTATCACGCATAGTTGCCAATTTGCAACAGATCCTACACAGAGAAATTTTCAGAACACTCATTTAACCATTTCTCGATAGTTAGGTATAAGCACCAGGTATATTCATATTTTAGATTTGTGCATGCATGTCAAGTAAAGATTAGTTAAGGCTACGATAATACACATTCATCATGCTTAATCTTTACAAATACATTTTTAATCCATTGTTCTCTTGTACATTTTATAACCTACTGTGTGTCAAATTTTTAACTCTTTTTAAGCACAGCACATTGTTTATAAATCGGCAGATGATAAAAGGTGTGACTTAGTAAAACTTATGTATATATAACATGTGTTTTGTAACTAAATTCTGTAATAGATGATCATTATCTTTATTCATCCAATTATCATTTTTAAAATTATGAGTGTTATATAAACATCTTTGAGCAAGCCATAATTGTAACCATCTATGTTGTGATAATATTATTTTTCATCATTGTCATGTTATTTATGGGACAATGAATGCACATAATTTTATAAAAGGAACAACTTCTTTTTTTATTTTTATTTAGATATCTAATAACTATTTCATATATATATATATATATATATATATATATATATATATATATATATATATATATATATATATATATATATATATATATATGTGTGTGTGTGTGTGTGTGTGTGTGTGTGTTAGTTAAAATATGTGCTCCCTGCTAAGGTGTATTAGTTAAAAGTTTAGTGGTTAAAATGTTTAACGCCAACCTATTAATTAATTAATATTTTATTTTGATTGATGACGTGGTAACTTATTTTATTTAACGTAGTTGATTTTCAGTAATCTTACTAAAGCATTAATACTTATATACTATTACATGGCACTTGGTATTATATTCAAAGCTTTGCTTATATAAAGAGTTAGTAGTTTGTAACTAATCCAACAATTGACATAAATTTATACAAGATTATTAAGATATGAGGTTATCTATAAATATTACATGTCTTAAGGGTTTATGCGGGGCCAAATTTGTTCCTAATGTAGGGCCAAATTTCACTGATTTGTGTAGCCCTATAGTGAGGTGCAACAATAAGTGTTCTTTCACGAATTCAAATACCTGTCACGGTATATACTTGATCAATGTGGGATCATCCTTGTCTCTACGTATAAAGCCTTTACCGCATAATGAATCGATTCTTTTCTCAAATTATTGGTTACTTATCTGCATATAATTGACACATAATTAACAAGCATGATAATTATTAGATAAATATATTTTCTTTCAATAAGAATTAGAGAATAAATACCATCGACTTGCTTTTCAGACTATTCTCACACTTAGTTTTCAGGTATGTAAAGTTCATTGTGTGTTGTAGTTTCATTACACGGTTGATACAGGCATCAAGAGCAGAATCCTCGCATTCACTAAGATAACGAGCAACCAGTACTTTGTCATCAACATCCTTTACTTTAGGATGCAAAATCTACAATTCCAATAATCCATATATAGTTACAATAAACATTTACAAAGAGTAAAGAAAAGAATAGTAAATGTTGATACTGTAATTCTCCTATTTTCACTTGTGAATCTAGAATTGAACTCGTAATAATCATTTTGAGAGATGATTTTTGTGTGGGATACTTAGTCAGAATCTGATATTCATCAAAGACAAGAGATTGAAGTACTTTAAAAAAAATGATCATTAGTCACGTTCAATTGATTCTTGATTTCTTCGTAACTCAGCTTGTTCGAGGAGTTGAATATCATGAGCACGCATATCTGTCATAAAAAATCAAATAACTCAATTTTGGACCGACCAACAAACTCGAAAAATACATCAAAATTTAGCTCTTTATAAATTCACCTGGATTGTTGTCATTTCAAGCTCTATGGACCCACTATCGAACTTCTCAACAATGTTACATGTACCCAAAGAAAAAATCCACTTTATTCCCTTATGAGCATGTCTTTCTTCATAGAATTCTTTGTAAATTTCAAGACATTTCACCTGATTATATAAAATAGAAAATATATGATAAATTAATTAGACACATCTATTATTATATACTACAACAGTTAATACTATAGCCATTGAGGAGAAATTGTGCCCCCTCTTCTTCCTTTTACATCATCTTATCACAAACAACATATCTAACATTCTAATCACCTGGATAGTTTGGTTATTATACGCCATGATATAGTTTACTTCTTATAGATCATGTTTATTTCAGGACTAATTGTATTATACAAAAACATTTTGAAACAAGTAAGATATCAATCAATACACAATAATCTTCCACCCATATTATTACACGGTATCCTATCCAATATGTTTCATTAATATTTGTATAATAAAATATACAATTTAGTTGTTTTTGTATATATTAGTTAGTTTTGAAAATTAACAAGGATGATGAGCTACCACACGGTCGTGTTTTCACTGGAGTTTGTTTCGAACAAAGTAAAGTTTGTGGGGTTAACATGCCAAAAACATCACTCAACAATGGATCAAGTTGCAGATAAATTTAAACCGTTGCCATTACCATTGTCATGCTGAAATAAAAAAAAAAATTAACGTAGAAAAGTTGTGTAACACACTGATGTGTAAATTATTTTCTAACTTGTCATGTTGAATTATTTCCCACCCTAACCATTTCTCGCCTCATTTTACATTACAAAATGTAAATCATATCTGTGAAAATATCTTGACTTGTGTTGCTTCATTGTTATCAATTTCTTGTTTTTTTCAGGAACTTACCACAAACCAAGTGATTGGTTGGGGTGTTTGAGTTAGGGGACTTTATAAGCTCTAACATTTTCCCAACATTAATCTGCTAATACACGTCATTGGATGCATGACACTGCCAATCACTTGGCAAGCAAGTTGAGAGTGTCCAGGAATGCTCCCTCTCCAACTTAAGGGATATAATTTAGGTATTGTACACAAGGTGCATCCTTTTAAGATCGAACGTATTAGAAAAACATGTTTTAACAAGTTAATATATCAATCAATACACAAAAATCATCCGTTATTCCTAGTTTCAAATTGAAGATGATAGTAGAGAAAGCGTACCATCTCCTCTGGGAGGTTGAGATCATAATAATCTTCCGTTGGCTAAAACTCACTGTTTAACATGGTAACACGCAGGTCAAGTCCAGGATCTACATTGGGATTTCTGCTTAGATAATCATTAAAACTTTGATGAGCTGCTTCTGCGGAAGTTACATCATCAACCTAAAGAGGAACACAAAGTGAGACAAAAAATAAACAAATGAATTGTATCATCCTAACATGTTTAAGAAAAATTACCATTTTCTTCATCTGTGATGTATATAAGGGACCTAATTGCTCCTCTAGCATGTTCAAAAAATTCTCATCATGTGTAACGTCTCCACCCCCGCGATCCAAGAGGGTACGAGAAAGCTTTTTCCTGCCAATTAAGGACATTTAATTTCGTTGCTTTTGTGAAAAGAAGATTATAGTTTGATGGCGTCTACCTTAGTTTATGGCACTTTGATGGCTATCATATATAATCAACACTTTGGTGACTTAAAAGTTTACACGACTTAAAAGTTTTTTTAAAGCAATTTAGGGGATTCCATTAATACTCACTAACAACATTTAACTAAGACAGGGTATTGGGTCAAAACCTGAAGCTTAGCAGAGGAGCATGGAAGGGTGAGAGAGTCAAATATTACAAATTTTTTATACTACAAACATAATCACCAAATCAATTAAAATCCATATTGGTGAATATAACTTGTGAAATTAAAATAGCTTTCTCAACTTCAAAACTTAATATCAAAATTTTTTAACCTAGTTTCTCATATATTCTACCAAAAGTGGCTCTTCACGTGTCGTAATTGTAGGGTTTCGGGGCAACAAACGCAGCGAAAACAGTCGTAAAACAATAAAAAAATCCGAAACCCTAACCATAGGATCCGTGTACAAGACATGGCTGATTATGGAGAAACGAAATCATACCTTAATTGAGCTTATAATATTCAGAAAGATGGAGGTCCTTGTTGTAACCACCACGCAGCCCTTGTTTAAGATCTGCGTCGCCAAAGTAGTCCACACGAACGCACGATTACGGAGTTGGTACTAGCCAAAAGAACCGCCCTCGAAAAACCTTTCTCTCTCTGTCTCTAGCCTCTCTAATATGCAGAGCTGCTAGGGTTTTTTTTTGTGAAAAACGAATTTAGTCACTTAAACCTAATTAATGCTCCGTTTAAAACGTTCTTTATGTGTAACCCTTTAGGTTATTATTACGTTGGCAATAATTTTAATATCTCATAATAAAATTATAAACAATGAGCGGCATCTAGTAATACATCATTGCTACCCAAGTAATAATAATAATTGGTGATCCAATTAAACCTTTCGTGACTAATGTTTCCGTGTAATATAATCCCTTTAACCAAATATTATAGATTAAACTCGAGGCATGTTATTAGTCATCCTCTTCAACATTTAATCCAGGTTTCCTTGATCAATGAGTAGACTATTAAAACAAATCAATATTTGAGCATGGCCATGCATTTTCATAGTCTCACTCAATCAAGAGGCCAATAATATCTCTCTTAATAATAGGAGGGTTAAATCCTATATCTATCATTCATATTTCTCATACGACTCATAATATACCCGATGTCCACTTTTATCATCACCCGGTCAAAGGTAACTTTTAATGTAATCAAAGTATATTAATCCTCGTATAGAAATATAATGATCTCAAGTCTAATGATCATTACACCATTATCACTGTGAACTATTCTAATGACTTTATTACCATGTAGAATCTCACTGTGGGTCTATCCGGTGCCATGTAGAATATTACATGCACCTATGTTCTTGACTTTAGTATCACTATACCTATGACCAATGAGATGTGGTCATTTAGTCAACGAACATACTAATCTTTATGCATCATAATTGTCCCAATTCATAATGCTTAATTAGGGATATCTTTAGGAATATAAACACTATTCATATAATCTCATTTTTAAGTCACATACTTAAAGATATAGAATACGTGTTCTATATTCCAAGGACATTTATTACTCTAACATTAATATCGCAGTAAATAAAGCCATAATAATTGTTGTCGAATAATCAATAGAACATAATCAATATTAAATAACAAAATAGTGTTTCCCAGAAGTACAATTGTATTATCTCTAGGGCACTAACACTAACAGTAATATATATATATATATATATATATATATAGGCTTGTCATAGTTAGTCAAAATTTTGAAAGTGGTCAACCAAAACAAAAGGACATTACATATCTCTCTGTATACTAGCAATGCAGAGACCAGTCTGAAGCTTAGAACAGAGAAAAACTAACATATATTTTATTAAAATATCTAGATGTAAAATATAACAGAACTAAAAGTAAATATTAATTAAAATTTAACAAACTACCTAATCTATATTTTACTCGAAAGCCGATGGGAATAGTATAGAGGTACGTAAGATATGACTATTTGACTGTATATAGTAATATGAGCAAGGACTAACTAACTAATATTTTCTTTTTAATTAATAATTTCTGCATACTTACTCTAAACCATAACACCATTAGACCAATTTTGACGGAAGTCCTTAAATTGCATCAAATAACTTCTTTAGCCATTAACATGTTCATTAGTAGAATATAGACATCAAACAAAAATTAAAGTGCACATCAAACTTCCATTTACTCCATACATTGAATTAATAAAACAACTATATTAATTTTTTTACCTATATAGTTCAGCAAATGAGGTTTTATTCTCCATTTTTCATGCATGATGAGTACCTGTCATAAAGTGGTTCACGTTTGCTTTTGGGTCGTCCAATGTGGCATATTGCCTGAAGTGTAAATTTTTCATGGTTAGTGTGCTGAGATACAATTACTAATAAGTCGGTTTGTACATTGAGCAATGAGCATACATAAACAAAGGGTTATTAGCAACATATATAACGTAACATACATCAAATATAGACCATTAAAAAATAATGAGATGGAGGTCTACATATTCCATCCCACTATAAAAATGTTCATGGACAAACTTATAAAATTGTTACCAATACAATTGATGGCATGTTTGACATATCACAAATAAAGATAGCAGAATTAAATGTGAATGGCAGTTTTAGTGCACCTGGCTTGTACTTGTTCCTGTAACGAACAAGAAAATTGGTATCCCCTGAAAATTGTGTAAATTGTTATTGCTAACAAAAACTACTTTACAATTGATGACCTTATATTAGTTCTAAGGTAACAAAAAGTGTAGTGCAAATATTTAGCCAACATATTAGCACCAAACTTCAGACATAGTTGCCAATTCAGATGTCCTGTAATGCAAGTAACAAGTCTTATATAGCTATAAAAAGCAAACCTTTTTAAGCGTTTCATTAAATGTATCATCACTCCATTCATTATTCTTGGCGAAGTCATCACAAAAACTAGCTAAGAATTATGCACTAAAACTTGGAGTGACAACTTTATTGAAGATGACCTCATAAGCTTTACGAAATGCCTATATTTAATCAAAACAACATTAGTGGAAAAAGATGGCAATGTATTCACCTTAAAATGTAAATATAATTTGAATATGAACCTTATAGATTAGGTCTTCGCTGTTACAACAGTCCTTGGAGTATTTAAGGTGCTTGTCATACAGTGCTAGCAAATCTAGCATAATAAGCCTTTGAAAATTAAGAACATCTCTTCTCTTGGCATCTAAAGAAGTATTTTTGGTGAAAATTATATAACCTAAACTTTGTTTTGATTATCATCATCTAGAAAATTTGTTAATGTAGTCTTCAATACATAAATACATCAATGATGTCTTAATGTATTTCTCAATGTAGATGGGTCATGTAGTTGGTGTATTCAACATATAAAAAGAAAGTGCATGTGTTAGAAGTATTCTAGCCAACATTTATGTAGTTGTATAAATAGGCAGTATGTTAATATTTGTAAATGGAAGCAGTGTATAAACATCTATTGTCCAACGTCACATAATATATATAAATTCGTTCAAAGTGGTATCAAGATCAAGGTTTCAAAGATGAATTCTAGCATGTTGCAACTCAACTTCCTCGTTTGACGTGAAAGAACTAAAACCAATGGAGCATTAAAATGAATGTGTTAATATATATTTACAATCAATTTTTTGCACTTCTTGTCGGTTAAGCTTATCTTAGGATCACTTCCATCTTTGGTAATAATTAGGCGTATATACATGAATATTCAAATTATTATTTTTGCACTTCTTCATTCTATGGCAAGGCTTATCTTAGGACCATTTACATCTTTGTTAATAATAAATAAGCATATATGCATGAGTATTTAAATTATTATTGTTTGACTTTATAAAATGAATTGTTGCACTTCTTCATTCTATGGTCATTTATCAATCTCAGGAATCAAACTCAAGGCACGCTTACAAACCTCATTGTTGTTTCCCATGTCTTCTGCTTTCTTTAGAGATGGCGTAACTTCAACAATGATATGCTACATCCACAATGCAAGGATACAGAATATTAAGGAGATAAGAATACTGAACATTGTATGAAGCTTTATCATGAATCAAGACTACATGATAAACTATTACAAACCTCCTTAAGAACACATGAAAGAAAATGCAAGCCTCGAGGTACATCATTTAGCAACCTATACATCCATTCCACATCTTCGAGCTAAATAATTAAAAGAAGGCGTGAACACATACTTCTAAACTCATGTGTCAAAATAAAATATACATTTAACAATATACTTTTCAGGTTTACCTTGATATCCTTGAGCAATGGATCATTACATGGATCATAAAAGTGTTTTAGTTGATTTTCATCAGTTGGTAACAATGCACATGTAATTTCCTACAAAAGGATCACTATGTTAAACACTAGATGACTACAAATGTATTATAAATGAATAGATTAGGTGGTTTATCTAATAACATGTACCTCAAACAACTTCGGGTTACTACTAACATGTGCATACAAAGAGAAGTTTTTTTTAACCAACTTAAAGACCATTCAACCTGGTTGATAGAAAAAAAATTTAGGTATCCTCCTTATTGATATTATGAGTTATATATATGTGATTAAAAGAGCACTTACTTTCTTCAAATAACCAATACGAGAATCTTCTGATTTCCACTTTGAAGCATGTGTTGAGAAGAATGATTTTGTCTTCTTGAGCATGTGTATTTCAAAATCATTTTCGTAGAAGTTTAGTCCAAAATCTACCACCATGTCAAGAACACCCTTAATCACTTCATGGTCAATATTTCCTCCCTGGAGATCTTCATCAATCTGTTTAATAAAATGAATGGTTGCCATCAATTACTAAAATAGGGAATAAGCTCTCCGGTAATAAAATAAGAAATATATACACCGCAACATACAACAACATATACATATTGTTTCACTCTCATTTTAATATCGCATATCATATGTATACCAATTGAGACATAATCGAAATAGTATTAAACCCAAAATTGATAAACACGAGTGTTCATATAAGAATGGACAAATTCAAGTCTGTTAGGCTGATTTAAAGTAATAGTAAAGATTTACCTTCTACAGTGTTTTCATTTAATTTACACAACTTTTGCAACACTATATGATGCAGGCTTGACTTTAGTATTAATGTCGGATGGTGTAGATAACTTAGTTGTTATTACTACTATATTCATGGGAATTCCCTGCTACTGCTATTTCACCATTTCAATTAAGGTGTGTAAATCTATAATTACCCAATTAAATAATGAAAGGAAAAAATGAAGATACTCCAGATGAAAATGATACACCAGATATACATTCAAAGACACCTAATACATATTTTCAGGAATTTCTAAAAAATAGATCCAACTAGGAATAAAGTAATGGAAGGGAAAAATACATACATTTTTAAAAATTACATAAAAAGAAAGCACTGATAAGAACTGAATGAAGAAAAATAATCAAAGAACTACATCAACATTTTTGGAGGAAAAGATTTCAAATCTAAACAATCAAGGTTCAAAACGACAAGATACAACTATAAGGGAATAAAACAAAATGTAAAGACCTCATCTGTAATACTATATGTGTACATGGTACAATAAAATTTTGCTCAGCTCGTTTAGAGTGAATTTCTATAAGTAAAAAACAAACTGGACTAAAATAGGAGGTTCAGTTTTGTTCAGACCTACAAGAATCTTGTTTATAAATTTAATCAAAAAAATTTAAGGCATTTTGTTCAGATTGGACATTGCTCAATGCAATAGATTCCATGAGAGTTCTAAGGCTCAGTGCAATAACCAAAAAAACCCATTATAATATTGATTTCTTAGCATGTGATATCTAACTAAGAGGCAGGGCTTGATAATTGTAGATACGAGGAACTTAGGACTATAAATATGAGGGTATGAAGAGTGTTTAAACAAAAAGGTTTAGACAAATTTGGAAGTTATGAAACTCTGTAGCCTAATACATGTGTACATGAGTTCATAGTTAATCACTTGGATTATACATATGTATTTTGATTATACATAATATTTACATGGGACTAATTTAGTTGATCTTTATTTTAGATGGACTTTAGTGAGGGTGACTCGGTCTTAATTTATGAAGTTATATGTGATTCAACCAACGTGGGAGAAGAACTCAGTGAGTTTGTTCAGGATACCATGTCAAACTCTGAGTCCGAGCCTAAAATAGGAGTTGTGCCTTTAATTGATCGAACACACAAGTCCTCTGATGAAGAGAGTATTCCTATAGTTCCCACCAGTTAGTTTGTTCGCACCTGAAAATGCCCATCTGTTGGATTATCAGCCATTTTCTAACATACTTTCTGAATCAAATACAAATGGTACCCGTATAAATCTTGACAAAACAACCAGTGCCTTAGTAGGAAATCTCAATACAGGTCACTTAGACGTCAAGAGGCTAGTAGTACAGTTATGCAAGGTCTTGGAACACTGGGAATAAATATTATGTTCACCCCTAGTAGTCAGAACGTCAGAACATAGCTGGCGGAATTAGTAGTAGTACGTCTGTTTGTCTTGGAAAACCTTATCCTTGTATTACTGTGTAGGCACCAGTAACTCTCCTAGACTATCAGGAACCAATTGCCAATTTGTGCCAATTTAAGAATATGAAACCATGATTCTGAAGTAAGCAACATTAGCGAGACACAAATAACAAATGGATCAGCTGAATCACGCATATAACCTGGCTTTTGGACATCAATATATATATATATATATATATAAAGGAGGATACGCAGGAGGTTAGGTGACGCCCCAAAGATCGTCCCAATCTATTTTTCTAATTTTCTAGAATTTTAGAATTTTAAATACTGATAAATAAATAAATATCCTCTAACATATTAGAAGTAGAATAGATGTTGGAATTTATTGAGGAGAATAGTTCGAATTTATAGCGAAGACATATAAATTAAAAATTCTATTTGAAGTAGAAAAGGTGTTGAATTTGTAGATGAGAAAAGTTTAAATATAAAAGAAGTACTTGCAAAGTTCTATTTGAAGTAGAATAGGTGTTTCGATTTATAGAGGAGAAAAGTTTGGATATAAAAAAAGTACTTGCAATTAAAAGTTCTAAGTAGAATAAGCGTTTGTAATACATAACTAAAAGTTCTATTTGAAGTAGAATATATAAAGTTATATAAGTGTTCTTTCAACGAAAGAGTGTCTTATTAGAAATGAGTATGGTAACATAAAAATTAATATATAAGAAAAGTATATATTCAATATATTAAATTTGAGATTTTGATATTAAAAAGGAAAGCGTGTTTCACGGGAGGACGGCTTATTAGCGAGGACCGAGTGATTTTCATAATTTAATTGATAGAGTTTTAAAAAACAATTATAACGCCGCCGCGAAGCGCGGCTTTTTCAACTAGTTTATGTTTAATATCACGGGCATTTACTTTAATTTAATTAAAACATGTTAGCTTTTGTATTTGTCCTCATTATTAATATTATTTTATAAATAATAAAATAATATAAAAATAGTAACTAGATGTTTGTCTTTTATAATTAAAACACTTTTTCCTAACAAAATATACTCCTTTTCCAAAAATATTACGGGAACGTACCCATAAATTAAAAAATATTATCTTTTATATTTGTTTTCACTAAAAACAAATTCCCAAAAATATCACGGGCATTTACTTTTGTTTTTACTTAAAATATGTTAGCTTTTGTATTTGTCCTCACTATTAATATTATTTTATAAATAATAAAATAATATTACTATTTATACTATATTATTAAAGCCGAAACATTGAAAGTTTTTGTTTTTGGTCATTTATTTTATTTAATAAAAAATAAAATAATATAAAAATAGTAACTAGATGATTGTATTTTATAATTAAAATACTTTTTCCTAACAAAATTTAATCCTTTTCCAAAAATAACACGGGCAGTTACCTATAAATTAAAAAATATTACCTTTTATATTTGTTTTCACTAAAAATTTTCTTTTCCAAAAATATCACGGGCATTTACTTTTTTTTTTAATTAAAACATGTTAGCTTTTGTATTTGTCCTCGTTATTAATACTAGCTTAAAACCCGTGAGATGCACGGATTGTTAATTGTTATTTTATTATTTTTTTAATTGTACTAGCTTAAAACCCGTGCGATGCACATATTGTTTTAATAATTGTTATTTTATTATTTACGTTTTAATATTTTATTAATTTCATTTGTTAAAAAATTAGACATGTTAAAATATGTAAACTTTTTTAAATAAATGAAAATATTAAAATAAATCTTGAAATAAATAAGCAAGATTTTGAAATCACTTAGGACCGACCAACCAACCAAACTTTTAATGTTTCGTCTATTATATTATAGTAAGTATAGATAGATAGCTTAAAACCCGTGCGATGCACGGATTGTTTCTAATAATTGTTAATTTTATTATTTATTATTTATATTTTATTAATTGCATTTATTAAAAAAATAAGTATACATGTTAAACATTTTTAAATAATTAAAAGTATTAAAATATATTTTAAAATAAATAAGTAATGGTTTTCCCGTGATATTTTAGAAAAAGAGGTGTTTTAGTAAGAAAAATAGAAAGTAACATGTTTTCGTTGAATTTTAAAATATAAAAGAAACGATTTGTCCGTGATGTTTTTTGAAAAAAGAGGGGTTTTAATAAGAAAAATAGAAAAGTTAACATGTTTTAGTTGAAAAATGTAATTGTCAATTAAAATTATTAAAATAGGTTTTAAAGTAAATAAGTAAGGGTTTGCCCGTGATATATTTGAAAAAGGAGGGATTTTAGTAAGGAAAATAGAAAATAGAAAATATAACATGTTTTAGCTGAAAATGGTAATATAGTATAGATATATAAATAGATAGATTTATAATATTAGTATTTTATGCTACTAAATGAAATATCCCGTGATATTTTTGAGGCTTTAGTTAGGAGAAATATTAGTTAGAAAATATAAAAAAGAAATTTATATTTTGGAAAAAAGCTAATTGGTTAGTCATTAATAATTATAATATTATTATTTTATTTTATTAAATAGAACTGTTCGTGATATTTTTGGAAAATGAGAGGTTTTATTTAGGAAAAATAGAAAAGTAGAAATTTTAGTTAGAAAATATAAGAAAGAATATACACTCTGCCTAAAAATGGTAATGAGTTAGTTATTAGCAATTATAACCTTATTATGTTATTTTATTAAATGAAACTTCATGCGATATTTTTGGAAAATGAGATGTTTTAGTTAGGAAAAATAAAAAAGATATTTTATATAATAATTTTAATATTTTATCTAACGATTCTCATCGATTTGATCAGAAATATCTAACGGCTATGAATGTAGTGACCAGACTACAAAAACGACCGGACTACAAAACTTTCAATGTTTCGTCTTTAATATAATAGTATAGATTTGTTAAAACAAAAAGTATGCATGTTAAAATAGCTAAACGCTTTTAATTAATTAAAAATATTTAAATAGATTTTAAAATAAATAAGTAAGGGTTTTTCCGTTATATTTTTGGAAAAGAAGGGATTTAAGTAAGGAAAAATAAAAAATTTAACATATATATTTAGTTTAGAAAAGAAAAATGCCCGTGATATTTTTCGAAAATTAGATTTTAAAATTTAATAATTAAAAATATTTAAATACGTTTTAAAATAAATACGTAAAGGGTTTGCCCTTGATATTTTTAGAAAAAGAATTGATTTTAGTGAGAAAAATAGAAAAAGTAAGTTAAAAAAGGTAATTTCCCGTGACATATTTAGAAAAATCTATAATGTGTTTTAGCTGAAAAGGTAATTGGTTATAAATAGGTATTTGATTATTTATATTTTTTAATATTTTCAGTAATTGCATTTGTTAAGAAAAATAAGTAATCATGTTAAAATAGGTAAACTTTTAAAAAATAATTACAATATTAAAATAGGTTTAAAAATAAATAACTAAAGGTTGCCCGTGATATTTTTGGAAAATGAGAGATTTTAGTAAGGAAAAATATAAAAACTAACATATTTTAGTTATAAAAAGGAAATTGCCCGTGATATATTTGAAAAGTAGGAGAATTTGTTAGAAAAAATAGAAAAAATAATGCATTTTAGGTGAATAAGGTAATTGGTTATAAATAGATAATATTATTATTTAATAATATATTTCTATAAATAAGTAAGGTTAATTAAGTAAAAACACGAAGTAAAGTTCAGTAAGGGCAATTTAGTAAAATCACAACGTACCATATCGACCAACCAAACTTTTAATGTTTCGTCTATTATATAATAGTGTTGATTATTTTATTAATAATAAAATAATATTAATAATGTCTCATTTATTATCACGGAAAATTACCTTTTAAATTTAAAAATATTACTTTTTGTATTTGTTCTCTCTAAAATTTCTCTTTTCCAAAAATATCACGGACAATTACTTTTTTTTTTTAATTAAAACATGTTGGCTTTTCAATTTGTTCTTATTATTAATATTATTTTAATAAATACTAAAATAATATTAATAATGCCTCATTTATCTCCCCCAACCCTTTTGTATTCTTTATTTCATTTTTTCTATGTTTTAATTAATATTTAAGTTTCTTATTTTATAATTTATTATATTGAATTTTATTCTTTATTTAATATTTTTCGTTTATATTAATTTTTTTAGTATGTCAATTTTAAATCTCGTGGCCCGTGCCTTGCACGGGTTATATGCTAGTAATATAAATCAGCATTTTATAATAACATAGAGTATAATGGTTATGGTAAGAGTTTGATTAGAGAAGATTAGTGGTTCGATTTTCAACACTAAGATAATTTCATCTACTCTTTCCATAAATATAAAATATAATGTGTTTTTTTGTAATTTTTTAACATATAGAAACAAAATCGTAAATTCATAGGTATTAAAATGACATATATCAATCATTTAAATTGACAAAAGAGAATTGTAGATTATGTTCAATCGATAAAAATATTTTTTGTAATTATATATTGTGTAATATTCTAGAAATAATATAAATCAATATTTATTTACTCTATAATAAAAATAAAAAGATGGGAGAAATTGTGGTTTATCTATTATGATTTTGAATGATTTTGAAAGTAAACTCAAAATTGCGGACATTAAACTTTTTGCCCTAATAAAGTAATAATAGATAGATAGTAGATATAGGGGCTGAAATTTTTGCAAACATCACCAAGTGAACCAACTGTGTCGTTGGTTGATTGAGGTTGCAGATTATTCATTATTTAGCAGCGTTGATTAGTTACAACTTACGTTATATTGGCAAAAAAATTAAAATCCAAATTTTGCCAAAGAAAAGAAAGATTAGGTAGAAATCAACACAAAAAAGTAAGATGTCTGGTAAGCTTGTGGTCTTGATTAAGCCGTTCTTTTATGTTCGGTAGTTAACTTTTGGGGTTCAATGTTGGGTTTTAAAAATATTAAAAATGAGGAATAATTCGTATACAGACTTAGGGTTTAGGGTTCCCTAGACTCTAAACCAATCTACCCTTATTTTAGGGTTGTTCAGGACGCAAGAAAAAAAACCATTTTTGATTAAAAAGTTGCATATGTGGTTGATTTTGGTTACAACTGCAGATATGGTTGAAAGTAGTTGCAGACCGTATTTTTGCAAATATTTTCAAAAAATTGATATTTTTGGAAATATTTTGATATTTTTGCAAAAAATTTTAAAAACACATAATATTTTTGTAATTTTTTTTTAAGTTGGGTATTTATGAAAAAAAACCCTAAATTCTTTTACCCATTTAATTTAATACTTTAAAATTTAAACCACCTAAAAATTTAGGTAGCCCGAGTAAATGAGGCGTAAAAACAACGCAACCGCGTAAAAACAACGCGACCGCGTAAAAACTTGTGTAGGGTAGTATACACACACCCCACCTGCATTTTCCGATTGTTCTTCGATATGATTAGCATACTGTATATATCGTATACTCAATAGCTTTTCAACAACAGTTCAATTTGTACAATGCTTCCAATTCGGATCCGGGTCGGGTAGTATCCGAATCAACAACAGCCTTCAAATTGCTCACCCCGGAGGATCCAATCGCACTTCCTTTCATGTTTATTGGTATGTCCCCTCAAATTTAATCATCATTTTATATTAGATTATTAGTTCCCTTTCTATTTTGTTAAAACCCTAATTATGAAATTTCAAAAAATACATGTTTAAGTCGTATCTATGCTACATGCTACTGGTATATTTCTGTTTTGTGTGAAATTAATCTTTGTTTACTAGCCTGTCCTTCTGCTTGTTTATGAATTCCTTTGATCTCGTATGTTTAGCTTTCATTATCTCTTTCGTAATTCTCGAAAAACCATGTTTCTCAAACCCCTATGCTTACAATTTTCTGTGTTCCTAATTTCTTAGTTAAACATGATTTCTGATTCTTTTCAAACTACAATTTCTTGAAATCCGTACGAAATAATTTAGAAACTTTAAATTATTTTAGCGATGAAATTTAATCTGATGTGTTAACTTTTGATCAAAGAACGCATTTGCATACCCTTATGTTTATTGTTGTGTTTCAAATTTTATAAGTCTTTAATTTTCACAAAGCTCTTATATTACATAGCGTACTGTTTTGTAACCTTAACTTTTAAAAGTTCCATATTCCCCTCTAAATCTACTTAAAGAGCAAGTTACTGCTTCGTTAAGTTAATTTTTTGTACTAACTTCGCACCGTCAGCTTTCATTCATAAATTAATTTTCGAGAAACCATACTTCCTTACCATTATCAATACATTTTAGTTTTTTTAAAACCTTTGTTAAATTAATATCTGAACCCTTTTCCCTTAGGAAAAACAAAATTACTTGAACCCTTAGTTTCATCATCTCTAATATAATCATGAAATCATGCCTTACGTTTTCCAATTTAAGTTTCCAAATTCTAATTTCGAGTCTCCATTTTGTTAATTACCATACCCATACTTTTAATAAATCCTGATTATTTCGCTCAAGTTTCTTAATTTTAAGAATTTCTACTCTTTTGTTGGTGATCAAGTTTTTGATATTTCAAAATTAATTTTCTACCCTAATTTTTTTAAAAATAATCACTTAATCTTTCATGATGAAATCAACACCTTTTTGTCCATGTTATCCTCTTTCTTTATGATATGTCTCTTTAAACGCAGGTCAAATTAGTAAAAACACTAATGAGGAGGCCCTCAAGTTACAAAAGTTCTCTTTTTAAATTCCCAATTTCTTTACCATCTAATTTATTTAAAAATAAAGCCCTAAATTCTTTAATTTGAACCCTTAAAACCTTTAAAAAAAATAGAAGTCTTAAAATTCTAATGTTTCAGCGGTTCAATTTTCACAAAACCCGTATGTTACATAACTTCTTATTATTTTAAAACCTTATTTTGTAAATATTTCTAAGTGTGACAATTCGGTAGTTGATGATTTTTAAAGTGAATTTTTAATATTGACTTTACACCCTCAGTTTTCATCCATAATATAATTTCCGAAAAAATATACTTTAAACCATCTTGTTTACAATTTACATTATAAATTCCTAATTTGTTAATTATGAAATCTGTTAACTTTTTAAAAAAAACTCTTCTAGTTTTTAAAACCCTTATGTCTTAAAGTCGCTTCTTAATTTGACTTAAAAGTTAAAACCCTTATTTTTCATCTCCAATATTATTTTGACATAATCATGCCTTTTGTTTTTCAATTTAGGTTTCAAAATTCTGATTGCATGCCTGTATTTTCTTAATTAACATACCGTTACTCTTTATAAATCTTGTTTCTATACCCTTTTTTCTTAACTTCCTCAAAGCATATGGGGATCTCCACTATTTGGTGGTGATCAAGTTTCTGATTTTTTTTAAAACTTTCATCCTAATTTTACCAAAATAACTTTCTCATCTTTCATGGCGGAAAAATTTCTCTTTTAGAAAACATTCTTATTTCTTAAACAAAACTACTCTAATTACTGGAGTAGAAAAACTCTTTACTTTTCAAAAATGTAACCATATATCTTTCATTCCATTTGCAAAGTTACCAGTTTCTGAACTATTAAGTTTCCATTTTAGTTTTTAAATTCCTTATTTCTTTAAGTCACTAATTTTTTGATTATCGAACCCTTAGTTTTAACATATGTTATTTCCTTTAACCCAAATTTCTTAAAATCCCTCTAAAATATTGAAATTATTAGGTCCCTGTTTATTTTGTTAAAACTCTAATTTTGAAATTCCCTAATAGTAAAAATAACATGTTTATGTCATATCTATGCTACGTGCTACTGGTATATTTCTGTTTTGTGTGATAATAATCTGTGTCATCTATCTTTACTAGCTTGCCCTTCTGCCTGTCCATGAATCGCTGTGATCTCTTATGTTTAGCTTTTATCATCTCTTTCGTAATTTATAAAAACTGTGTTTCCAAAACCCCTATTCTTACAATTTTTTGTGTTCCTAATTTCTTAATTACAAAAAATTATGTTTCATAATTTATGATTCTTTTGAAACTATAGTTTTTTGAAATCCCCACGACATAATTTAGAAATTTCAATTTTTTTAGCTATGAAGTTTAATCTGTTGTGTTAACTTTTGATCAAAAAAGATATTTGCTTGCCCTTATTTTATTGTTATGTTTCAAATTTATAAGTTTTTAAATATCACAAAGCTCTTATATTATATTACATAACTTACTGTTTTGAAACCTTAACTTTTTAAAAATTAGACTTAGTTTTCCCCTCTAAATCTACTTTATGAGCGAGTTACTGTCTTGTTTAAGTTAATCTTTTATATCGACTTTGCACCCTCATTTTTCATCCATAAAATCATCTTCGAAAAAGCATACTTCCAAACCATAAATAATACATTTTATTTTTTTAAAATCCTTGTTAAATTAATATCTGAACCTGTTTCCCTCAAGAAAAACAAAATTATTTGAACCCTTAATTTCATCTCTAAGATAATCTTGAAATCATGCCTTACTTTTTCTAATTTAAGCTTCCAAATCCTAATTTGAGTCTCCATTTCTTAATTACCGCCATACTTTTAATAAATCCCGAGTATTTTGCTAAAGTTTCTTAAATTTAAAAAATTTCAACTATTTTGTTGGTGATCAAGTTTCTGATATTTCAAAATTAATTTTCTACCCTAATGTTTAAAAATAAATCATTTTATCTTTCATGATGAAATCAACACCTTTTTGTCCATGTTATCCTCTTCCTTTATGATATGTCTCTTTGCAACGTAGGTCAAATTAGTAAAAACACTAATCGGGAGACCCTCAAGTTACATGAGTTCTCTTTTAAATTTCCATTTTCTTAAAAAATAAAGCCCTAAATTCTTTACTTTGAACCCTTCAAACCTTTTAAAAAAATAGAAGTCTTAAAATTCTAATGTTTCAGCGGTTCAATTTTCACAAGACCCTTGTTTTACTTAACTTCTTATTATTTTAAAACCCTATTTTGTAAATATTCTTAAGTGTGACAATTTGCCAGTTGATGATTTTTAAATTTAATTTTATATTGACTTTACACCCTCAGTTTCATCCATAAGATAATTTTCTACTTTGTGTGATAATAATCTGTGTCATCCACTAGCCTGCCCTTTAGCCTGTCCATGAATCGCTGTGATTGTATGTTTAGCTTTCATCATCTCTTTCGTAATTTTCGAAAAACCATGTTTCTCAAACCCCTATGCTTACAATTTTCTGTGTTCCTAATTTCTTAATTACACATAATTTTTGATTCTTTTTAAGCTGCAATATTTTGAAATCCCTACGAAATAATTCAGAAACTTTAATGTTTTTTAGCTTTGAAATTTCATCTGATGTGTTAACTTTTGATCAAAAAACACATTTGCATACCCTTATGTTTATAGATATGTTTCAAATTTTTTAGTCTTCAATTTTCACAAAGCTCTCTTATATTACTTAGCTTACTGTTTTGTAACCTTAATTTTTAAAAGTTCCATATTCCCCTCTAAATCTACTTAATGAGCAAGTTACTGCTTCGTTAAGTTAATCTTTTGTATTAACTTCGCACCCTCAGCTTTCATCCATAATATAATTTTAGAAAAACCATACTTCCTTACCATTATCAATACTTTTTAGTTTTTAAAACCTTTGTTAAATTAATATCTGAACCCTTTTCTCTTGGGAAAAACAAAATTACTTGAACCCTTAGTTTCATCTCTAATATAATCATGAAATCATGCCTTACTTTTTCCAATTTAAGTTTCCAAATTCTAATTTCGAGTCTCCATTTTGTCAATTACCATACCCATACTTTTAATAAATCCGGTTTATTTTGCTAAAGTTTTTTAAGTTTTAAGAATTTCTACTCTTTTGTTGGTGATGAAGTTTCTGATTTTTCAAAAATAATTGCCTCGTCTTTCATGATGAAATCAAAACCTTTTTGCCCGATATGTCTCTCTACGACGTAGGTCAAATTAGTAAAAATACTAATCAGGAGGCCTTCAAGTTACAAAATTTCTATTTTAAATTCCCAAATTCATTACCGTTTAATTTCTTAAAAAATAATACCCTAAATTCTTTACGTTAAACCCTTAAAACCTTAAAAAAAATAGATTTCAGCGTTTCAGTTTTCACAAATCTCTTATTTAACATAACTTCTTATTATTTTAAAACCTTATTTTGTAAATATTCCTAAGTGTGACAATTTGGTAGTTGATGATTTTTAAAGTGAATTTTTTTGTATTGACTTTACACCCTCAGTTTTAATCTATAATGTAATTTTCGAAAAAACATACTTTGAACCATCAAGTTTACAATTTACGTTTTAAATTCCTAATTTATTAATTATAAATCTGTTTCTTTTTTAAAATAAAGTCTTCTAGTTTTTAAAACCCTTAATTATTTTTGATATGATCATGCCTTTTGCTTTTCAATTTAGGTTAAAAAAAAATTCTAATTTCATGTTTCTATTTTCTTAATTAACATACCCTTACTTTTTATAAATCTTGTTTCTTTACCCTAATTTCTTAACTTTCTCAAAACATATGGGAATCTTCACTATTTTGTGGTGATCAAGCTTCTGATTTTTTTAAAAACTGGTATCCTAATCTTACCAAAATAACTTTCTCATCTTTCATGGCGGATTCTACTCCTTTTTGCCTATGTTATCCTTTTCCTCTACAACATGTCTCTGCTGTAGGTCAAAGTAGTAGAAGGTCAATTTAGTAGAAACCGATGAACATAATTTCTTTTTTAGAAAAAATTCTTATTTCTTAAACAAAACTACTCTAATTACTGGAGTAGAAAACTCTTTACTTTTCAAAAATATAACCATATATCTTTTTGTTCCATTTGCAAAGGTACCTATTTCTGAACTATTAAGTTTTCAATTTATTTTTTAAAATTCCTTATATCTTCAAGTCACTAATTTTTTGATTATCGAACCCTTAGTTTTAATGGACTTTATATCCTTTAACCCTTAATCTTAATATCCCTAAAAAAATATTTGAAATTATTAGTTCCCTGTTTTTTTGTTAAACACTAATTTTAAAATTTCCTAAATAGTAAAAATAGCTTGTTTATGTCATTATTAGTTCTATATTATTAGTTCCCTGTTTTTTTTGTTAAACACTAATTTTGAAATTTCCTAAATAGTAAAATAACTTGTTTATGTCATATCTATGCTCCATTCTACTGGTATATTTCTGTTTTGTGTGATAATAATCTGTGTCATCTATCTTTACTAGCATTGCCCATACTTTAAATCTTTTGCTAAGAAATTTAATCTGATGTGTTGACTTTTGATCAAAAAACACATTTGCCTACCCTTATGTTTATTGTTATGTTTGAAATTTTTAAGTCATAAATTTTCACAAAGCTCTTATATTACATAGCTTTCTGTTTTGTAACCTTAACTTCTAAAAGTTCCTTAGTTTCCCCCTCTAAATCTACTTAATGAGCTAGTTAGAGCTTTGTTAAGTTGATCTTTTGTAACTGTCAGCTTTCATCCACAAAATAATTTTTGGAAAAGCATACTTCCATACCATTATCAATATGTTTTAGTTTTTTAAAACCCTTAAATTAATATCTGAACCCTTTTCCCTTGGGAAAAACAAAATTATTTGAGCCTTTAGTTTCATCTCAAAGATAATCATGAAATCATGCCTTCTACCAATTTAAGTTTCCAAATTTTAATTTCGAGTCTCCATTTTTTTAATTACCATACCCATTCTTTTAGTAAATCCTGATTATTCTGCTAAAGTTTCTTAAATTTTAAGAAAATCTACTATTTTGTTGGTGATCAAGTTTCTGAATTTTCAAAATTAATTTTATACTGTAATTTTTTTTCAAAAATAATCGCCTTATCATTCATGATGAAATCAACACCTCTTTGTCCACATTATCCTCTTCGTTTTATGATATGTCTCTTTACAACGTAGGTCAACTTGGTAAAAACGCTAATTGGGAGGCCCTCAAAGTTACAAAATTTCCCTTTTAAATTCCCAAGTTCTTTACTATCTAATTTCTTAAAAAAATTCCTTAGAACCCTTAAAACCTTTAAAAAAAAGAAGTCTTAAAATTCTAATGTTTCAGCGGTTCAATTTTCACAAAACCCTTATGTTACATAACTTCTTATTACTTTGAAACCTTATTTTGGATATATTTCTAAGTGCGACAATTTTCAAGTTGATGATTTTTTATGTTGACTTTGCACCCACAGTTTTCATCCATAATATAATTTCGAAAAAATATACTTTAAACCATCATGTTTACAGTTTACATTTTAAATTCCTAATTTAGTAATTATGAAATCTGTTTTTTTTTTAAATAAAGTCTTCTAGTTTTTAAAACACTTAATTTTCATCTTTAATATTATTTTGATACATTCATGCATTCTGTTTTTCAATTTATGTTTCAAAATTCTAATTCATGTCTCTATTTTCTTAATTTAACATACCCTTATTATAAATCTTGTTTCGTTACCCTGTTTCTTAACTTTCTCAAAACATATAGGAATTTCCACCATTTTGTGGTGATCAAGTTTCTGATTTTTTTAAAAAAACTTGTATCCTAATTATACCAAAATAACTTTCTCATCTTTTATGGCGGAATCTGCACCTTTTTGCCAATGTTATCCCTGTCCTCTACAACGTGTCTCTGCTGTAGGTCAAATTAGTAGAAACTCGAAGAACACGTTTAATATTTCTCTTTTAGAAAAAATTCTTATTTCGTGAACAAAACTACTCTAATTACTGGAGTAGAACTGTCTTTACTTTTCAAAAATGTAACTATATATCTTTTGTTCCATTTGCAAATCTACTTAATTCTGAACTATTAAGTTCCCGATTTAGTTTTTAAATTCCTTATTTCTTTAAGTCACCAATTTTTTGATTATCGAACCCTTAGTTTTAACAGATTTTATTTCCTCCAACCCTTATTTCTTAAAATCCCTCTAAATTTATTTTTTTCATCTTTCATGAAGGTTATACACCATTTTGCCTATGTTATCCTTTTCCTATACAACATGTCTCTGTGTAGGTCAAATTAGTAGAAATCCATAAACCTTTCAAAATTTCTCTTTTAGAAACTCTAATTTCATAGGTAGAAATTTATTATTTTTTAAACAAAACCACTCTAATTTCTTGAGTAAAAGACTCTTTACTTTCCGAAATGAAACGATATATCTTTTGTTCCATTTGCAAAGTTACATATTTCGTTTAGTTTTTGAATTCCTTATTACTTAAAGTTAGTAACTTTTTTTGATTATCGAACCTTAGTTTTTTACAAATTTTATTCCTTTAATCCTTATTTCTTAAAAGTCCCTAAAAAATATTCACAATTTTGATTTTGAACTCCTTATTTTTAAGTGTCTAATTCCATAATTTTTCAAAACTCTCATTTTCCGTAATACCCGATTCTTTTAATCCCTAATAATTCCTACAATTCTCAAAAAATAAACCGGATGTCAAATCTTTTAAAACCCTGATTTCTTAAAAATTCTAATGTTTGCGCCATTAAATTATTTTTAAATTTCCTTTTTATCTTGTGAATTATTAATTTTTATCTTTATTATATTTTTGAAAAACTGTACGTCTAAACCATATTTTATGTTGTCACCACTCATTCTTTTTTTTTTGTTTTTATATATATATGAATAAAATGTGACCAATTAACCAACCAACAAAACTGCTTGTTACAAATAAACATCTTGTTGTTGCATCGAAACATATAAATGTTGACTAATCTGGCTAGCATTGAACTTGGTAAAATGAAATGGTTGAATAATTGAAAAATGAGATTATTCAGGAATATGCATTGAATGCTGAGATTACGCATTGAATTTCTGGTAGTAGATCCATAATCAAAAAAGTTTTTGTGATTATTCCAGAAGAAATGAAACAAAAGATACGGTAGAGCTAGTAGAGTTATTGTATGAGGTCTACCCAATGCTAGATGCAGAGGCGCATAATAGATCGATATGTATATATATATATATATATATATATATATATATATATATATAATTTTTTGAAATTCCAAGGTTTAAATTCAACTTAATGGTTCAAACTCAGCTCTCGGAGGCTCAAAAGAAATTTATGAGAGTTTATATTTCTTATTCAAAAACTTTTAAACAAATTATTAATTCCCAATTTTTTTCTTTTAACCGTATAATGAAGCCCCTTAATTTTAATGTATCGTATAAAAACTTAATTGTTATATGTTTATATTTATCTACGCTATCCTATTTGCTGAGGTATTGTTTGTTGGAGATGATTTTTTGAAAAAGGATTCCTATAATTACATTTGTTATAAAAATATTGGTAAGGAGAGGGGTGCACCGGAGATGCTCTAATCCTTTTAAAACCCTGATTTATTAAGTTTTTATACTAATTTTAAAATTGCGTTTTATACTTGACTGATGAACTTGCATTTATTTTTATCTCTATTATATTTTTCCAAAGATTTTTTAAACACATTTGAAATTGAGTTTCAATGAATTGCTGTATGTGAATTTCATTCTCACTCACACTCATAGATACTCACTCAGAGTTACACATGTTTGTGTTACATCTTACTGCGATGCATTTCTTATTGATGTAACTATATTCTTTGCCAGCTTCTTGTTTAATAGCATTTCTCTTGCATTATGTTGTAGTCTACACTCTAAGAGGCAGAAATTAGTAACATATGTCAATACTACTTATTACTTGCCTCATACCGGTAATTATCCGGGGAACAACTTTCTTGTAAATTAAATATACTTCATCCTTCCACGACCGGTGTGTCGAAACCACAACAATTTTTGGTGATTACAATGCAAATATTTTTAAAGTCATTAACATCATCTTCTACTTCTATTACATGTAGTTAATTGGTTTATTGTTTAGTTCTGTATATATCAATATTTTTTATAAGTCTTTAATATTTACTTCCATGTAAACCACAGAGATTAAAATACAATTTGAATTTCTAACATTAATAAATCTTAAAATTATTTATCTGACAAGCTGGATTAAGCACATACTTCTATGTCATCAATATGAAAATATAGATTGTATGTAAATAATTTATTAATATAAAATGTTACACATACTAAAGTCTATATTTATATATCATAGTGTAGATCAACCAAAAGAACAGGTGTTGTTACCAAAGGTGAGATAAAAAACAACTCCCTTATTGATACAAAATGTATATTTGAGATTGCGAATTTGAAAATAGATAAACTATTATATATATATATATTTTTGTAATTGTTTGTTATTATATTTGTATAACACATCTTAAGTGTTCTGTTTGATAATCTTTATATATTTTTAAAACCACAGATTCCTAAAATCCCTAAATAATTATCAATGTTAATATTTAATATTGTGATTTTGAACCCTATTATTGCTAATATCATTGGCTAAGAGCCATATTTTTAGACTCTCATCTTTACAATATAGTTAATGAGTTCATCTTCTAAAGAATCTAATCTTTGTATCCATGACACCCCTACTTTGAAACTTGATTTCTTTAAAATTCACAAAATTCTGAAAAACTTCAATTTGTAAGCGAACATTTTATTGATTTTATATTATTGTTGTGAATTTAACTTTGTGGTTTATACCTTTGTTTTACCCCTAATATAAACTTCAAAAAAATTATACTTTTAAACCCCTTTTTATACAAATTAGTTTTCGATCTCTATTTTCTTAAGTCTTTTAGCTCCTTAATTACAAAAAGTTGTACAAAAATTCTATCATCTTGACAATTGAGTTCATGCTTTGTTTGAAGTAAATTTTTTTCCCACATAATTTTCATTTAACTATAAAACCTGTATTTCTGATAAAATTATGTTCGACATGTAGGCATGGAAATTTTAAAGGTAAATATCTTTAACTAGTAGATGAGTCGATTGTCGTAACATGTAATTCTACTGAAGTGCTGTGGGCAATCTGCATGGGATTATTGTGCTAGAGACAGGCTGAACATGCCAGTTATAGTTACCATGTTGTGTACTGGAGCTGAGTTACCGAGTTGCCTAAGTCCATGCAGGAATCAGACTTCGTTGAGAAAGGGGACAATCATTTTGAACGATAAGTTAAGTGTTGCCTTAATTTGTACTAACTGTTACTGCGTGCACGCCACACATAAATAAACCCTTGGGTCTTTTTAGCAGCACTGCCCAATTCTCAAAACACATTTAGATTATTGATGCCTACATGGCTTACAAGCACAAATGGTTGTGTATACAAATCAACTAAGTCCACAATTTTACCAATGATAAATACTTTATGCAAGTTCCGGCTATCGGATGATTCATTAAGTTAAGAACAAGAAAGCTGGACCTGGTAATATTGTACATACAAGAGTTTCAATACATGTACATGGAAAATAAAAACAATTGATAAATTTAAATTTATGTATGTTTGTGTATGAGTTTTTATTTAGAGTGCCACAAACGAAATAAATATATTTTTTAATTAGCCTATGTTAATATTTTTATTTTGTGTACATCACAAATATATGACATGAATTTTGTCGTGTAAGAATTTCACATTAAAATATAGGCCACAAGAATATACGATACAATTTTTATTCTAGTCATTAATACCTTATATATAATAAGCGTAAGGGAGATCTTATCCAAAACTTTGGTCGGTCACTGTACTACCAAAAGTATATGATCCGTTGGATTATAAAACTATAAATATTCAAATAGATGAGGACCGTTAGATATAATATTAAAAATTGTATTTGATTAATAATAGGATAGTATTTAAATACTAAAAGATGTATTTTGATAATTTAAACCAACTATAAATGGGTTTTCTATATTGAATAGAATTCTTTATGTAAAAATTCGTAATTATCTTTTCTCTTTAGTTTATGGATAGTTCCAGTTAGATAAAAATTAATAAACCATCATTAAATTAAAGATAATTTTGTTAGCTTCGCATGGGCTGTAAAATCGTTAAAATCTGTTGTCTAAAACTCAAGATAGAGCCCAAACAGTAAAGTGATTATCTAAATTTTAATAAATATTTTTTTTATTGTAGATTTAATTTTTTTCCTAATTCTTTTAAATTTATAAATTCTATTTTTATTTCAATAAAATATTAAAATCAATTTAAGAAAAAATTAAAATCGATATGGTCCGTGTACGATCACTATACGACCAAATTAATAATTACAGTTAGATCTTAAATATATCGATGAGAATTGTTAGATCTAATATTAAAAAGTGTATCTGATTAATAATAGAATTATATTTAAATACTAAAAAGTGTATTTTGATAATTTAAAAGTTTTCTATGTAAAAATTCTTAAATATCTTTTCTCTTGAATTTATGTATACTTCCAATTAGATAATAATTGTTAAACCAAATATCAACATAACAATTCATATTGATTACAATATTAAACCAAATTAATAATTACAGTTAGATCTTAAATAGATCGATGAGAATTGTTAGATCTAATATTAAAAAGTATATCTGATTAATAATAGAATTATATTTAAATACTAAAAAATGTATTTTGATAATTTAAAAGTTTTCTATGTAAAAATTCTTAAATATCTTTTCTCTTGAATTTATGTATACTTCCAATTAGATAATAATTGTTAAACCAAATATCAAAATAACAATTCATATTGATTACAATATTAAAAATTATCAATATAATGCTGATGTATATCATACTAACAATGATACACATGAACCTACAGAGACTTACGAGAACTCCTGTACATAAATAAATTTAAACACTTTTTTTTTCTGAAGGAACATAACAATTTGATTAATCCAAATTATAATTATATTATTTTACATATAACAAACATAAAAGGATAATATCAAAATATTATTAAAATATTGAGGGTTTCATATTCATAAACGATAATTTTGAATATAATACTTATATTAAAATGTGTATTTGATTAAAGGTAGGATTATATTTAAATACTAAGAAGTGTGTTTTGATAATTTAAACCAATTATAAATTGGTTTTCTATATTGAATTGAATTTTTTATGTAAAAATTCTTAACCATCTTTTGTTTTCGGTTTATGTGTAGGTCAACAGGTCAAGTTAGATAATAATTATTAAACCATCATTAAATTAAAGATAATTTCGTTAGTTTCGCATGGGTTGTAAAATCGTCAAAATTCAATTTCTAAAACTTAGGATATAACCCAAATAGTAAAATGAGTATCTAAATTTTAATAATTTTTATTTTTATTTTTGTAGCACCAGTTTATTTATTTTTCCACTAATTGTTTTAAATATAGAAATTTTATGTTTCTTTCAATAAAGTATTAAAATTAATTAAGAACAAATTCAAATCGATAAATAATATGAGAATAAAATTTTATATAATCATAACATAATTTTTATTCTATTTAATAATTTTTAAGTAATAATGTGTTTTAAAATTTTATATACACTGTAAATAAAACCGAAACATTAAAAGTAAAAGCAGTTAGTAAGATACTTATATCAGTATATACTTGATATCCTTATTATATTAAATCCTTATATATAATAAGTATAATATGGATCTTATCCAAAATTTTGATGGTACGGTCTTGGACAACCAAACTAATAAGGACCATAAGATCATAACTAGATAAATGAAAATCGTTACATCAAATATTAAAAAAGTGTATTTTATTAATAATAAGATTATATTTAAATTCTAAAAAGTGTATTTTGATAATTTAAACCAAATATAAATAAGTTTTCTATATTGAATAGAATTCTCCATGTAAAAAATTCAATATAATTATAAATATTAAAAAAACAATTGTGTGTTCCATGGGTAATTAAAATATAATTATAAACAAAATAATTATAAATAAAATTTAAGTAACCGTGCATCGCACGGGCTATAAGCTAGTGTTAAATAAAAAGCCAACAAACGAACATAATTCGTTTAGTGCTGGACTACAAAAATAAATCCTAAACCTCTGAACTTATGACAAGTACCACTACAATTTCTTTAAACTCTTAAATTCTTAACACGAATAAAATTTGAGAATATTTCTAATTGTTTGTATATTTTTGTTACTTTTATTATTTCAATTTAGAGATATCTTTGCTACGAATATGGAAACAAACTAGATCGGCCATCAAGTTCTAAATGTAAGATTTTGCATCTCCACGTAAATCTTATAAAGACATTGACATGTATATCAATATAAAGACTCGAATTTACGAAATACTAAAACAATTTGAACTTGTCGATATGATGCAGAAAATGATAGAACTACTACTTTCCCACTTCCCATTTCTCAATTGAGACGTAAACCTTATTCAAGCAGAACTGGTGGTCATGCACTCATGCTACTTAAAAGTTTCATTATCATACGCATGAAAGAATTTCCAATCCTCAATGGACTTTATTTTCTCATAACATCAATAGATTCTCAAAATCTTACTCTGTATTACAAAAATTTCAACCTTGAGCAAAAACAACAGATTCTAAACCTGGTTATACCAAAAACCTCACGACATTTATGATTTGATTGCTAAACCTTGTTACTTGCAAAAACCAAGACTTTCTGGTGGATGACCAAGAAAAACAAGTCTTTGCTGTAGCTCTTGTCATGTCCAAATAATTCACATCGAGGTGGAAGAGAAAAATTCTTTTGTATATAAGCAGTCAAATAAACTTCATTAGTATGAGGCTTTGTAGGATATGCCCAATAACAAATTCGTGCGAGCTTGACCCGGAACGGACAATGTCATACTAATGTGAAGTTATGGCTCACTCGCGGCCCAACAAGTGGTATAGTATGAGAGCCCATATATGAATTCACGATTGAAGATCTGTTGTGGTGCCTTGTTTGAGGGGAGGACACCACCCAATAAATGATCCAATGCATGTATCTTTCTCATCCTCCTTAACCTAAGCATACGTTTCTGCAAGACATATATAATGGGATAATAATCTTACAAGCAAATCAATGGAAACCATGAGCATTATTGTTGTAGGCTTTAGCTTCATATTTTCGAGGCTTTAGCTTCATATTTTCGATATTGATAGTTTCATCTAGTGCTATCGACACATTAAGTACAAACCAAAGCATTATAGATGATGGTAATAGTACCATCATTTCGTCTGGTGGAATATTTGAGCTGGGATTTTTCAGCCCTGGAAGATCCAAGAATCGGTACATCGGCATCTGGTACAAGAAAATATCAAACAGGACAGTTGTATGGGTTGCTAATAGAAAGAGTCCAGTTACAAGTACTTTTGGTGTGTTTAGGCTTGATGGGAATGGAAGTTCCCACAGGGAGCAAAATATGGTCATCGAATTCATCAAGATCCTTGACGAATCCTGTGGTGGGACAATTGTTAGATACAGGAAACTTTGCTGTCAGATATAAAGATGATAATAGTGATCTTGGGAACTACCTATGGCAAAGTTTTGATTATCCTTGTGAAGTTCGGATGGGATCTTACAAAGGGTTTAGATAGACATATAACTTCGTGGAAAAGTCCTGACGATCCTTCTCCGGGCATTTTTGTACAAAGGCCTCCACGACAGTTGATCTTTTTGCTGCTTCGGATGTCGTGTTTAGGTATGGACCATGGGATGGTATACAATTTAGTGGGGTGTCATTTTTTCGACCAGATATATTTTTTGAATTAAAACTCATATCTACTAAGCAAGAAATCTACTCAACTTTTGAGTTCAACAATAATAGTACTACTGCAGTGAGGTTGGTTTTGCAGCCTAGTGGACATTCAATTTCTGACATATATGGAAAGAACACAAAATTGGACATATGGTAGTTTTGATCCAGATGTACTATCGGATGATTGTGATCAGTATGCATTTTGAGGGGCTTATGGGAGTTGTAACATTACACAAGCAAAGGCAGGACGACAGGCATGCACATGTCTAAGAGGTTATTGGCCAAGGTTTTCAGAAAGATGGGAAGTAGGAAACTGTTCTGAAGGTTGTGTTTGGAAAACTCAATTTGCTTGTGAAAATGGATCAGATGTGTTTGTCAAGTACCCCGGCCTGAAGTTGCCTGATACGCGGACTTCATGGTTCGATCAAAATATGGAGCTTGATGAATGTAGGGAGAAGTGCTCAAAAAACTGCTCTTGTACAGCTTACTCTAATGTTGATATCAGACAAGGTGGGACTGGATGCCTGTTGTGGTTCAATGAGCTGATGGATTATAAGGTCAATGGGCTAGATCTTTTTGTGGGAACTGCAGCCTCAGAATTAGGCAAGTAAGCTCTAAATATCGACTTCTGTGAACGTTGGTCTAAATTATGGACCTTTGAAAATATTCATTGCTTCACTGCAGTTCAAGAAAATACCAGCTCTGGAAAATCGAGCAAATTGAGTACCGGTGTCATTGTGATCATTTGTGTATCAGGAATAGCAGCTGTACTCTTAGTAGGCTCATGTACTTCTGTCCAAGAAGAGAAGGCAGAGGAGAAAAGGTAATTTTCTTAAATTTATTACAACTCCATTGCATTATTGATTTTGCTTGCTTGTTCTGAATCAAAGATAGAAATCTAGCATAATCCTTACCTTCATTACCCTATTGTTTAAAGCAGGCAAAAGTAGTACTTATACATTCTTTGGGAACAGTAAGACAAGGAAACACTAAGCTATTTGATTTTAAAATAATTGCTAATGCTACTGGTAACTTCTCCCAAAACAATAAGCTTGGAGAAGGAGGTTTTGGTCCGGTCTACAAGGTAGTTCATATCCATAAACATCTAGATATGCTTAATCTTATAAGTACTTAAAATCCAGCAATATTTCTTGATCCACCAATTCTTTTTCCCGTGCTCATATTTTATGCTACATGGTTGATTATCTTTAGGGTACATTGAATGAAAATCAGGAAATAGCCGTGAAGAGACTCTCAAAGACTTCTAGACAAGGACTAGACGAGTTCAAGAACGAAGTTTCATGTATTGCTAAGCTTCAGCATCGTAATCTTGTGAGGCTTCTCGGATGCTGCATTGAGGACGAAGAAATGTTGCTGATCTATGAATACATGCCAAACAAAAGTTTAGACTCTTTCATTTTTGGTATGTGTATTCTGAAAACATTGGTACAAATTTCGGAGCTTTACATAGTTAATGAACACAGACAATGAAACAACACGGCAGTATGGAATAATTAAAGATGATATATTGAGCAGCCAAAGTGCTAAGCAAGAAACTGGATTGGCCAAAGCGCAACAACATCATCAATGGGACTGATAAAGGGCTTCAATATCTTCACCAGGATTCAAGATTGAGAATCATACATAGAGATCTCAAAGCTGGAAATATCCTACTTGATCATGATATGAGCCTGCGATTAAAGTCATCTTCATCACGCGTGAATTCTGATGGACGATTATAGCCAGACGTCTTATAAAATCTTTGATGGTATTTGAGTGACTCAAGTTCAAGACAATATTGGCCGGCATTTGACTCGTTATCTTTCCTGATAGTAGCATTTTTTGATTCAGGGATTGTTTTGGGCTAAACTTTTGATAAGCCTATGCTTCCAATAATTCAATATTTATATGTCTATCTAAAATTGTTGATACGACTATCCTTATCGAAAATATAACAACTGTGACATATATGATCCAATATATATATATAGAAAATTCAAACATACTAACGTTTCCATACTGTGAATAGTCTATCCTTCCGATGCAATCATTCAAATTGAACACAATAAAGATAGTCAAGAGTTTAAACTAGAACATGAATAGCGGAATTTCACAAAACGAAGTGATAGCCAAGAGTTTAAACTAGTAAAATAATCTTAGGAATAATCTATTCCGTAATACTAAATACTAAATACGAAACATTAAAATTTGATTGGTTGATATGTATTTTTTTCTTAATTAGTTATTAAAATTAAATATAAGCAAATATTTAATAAAAAAAAATACTATCTTTGTATCTTTTCTAACTACAATCTCGTCTTTTTTGAAAATATCACTAAAACAATTTACAAAATCCAATTATATTTTAGTCGCACAAAATTTTAAATTTGAATTTTTTGTATGTCCAAATTTAACTTGTAATATAAATATTTAACATATAATCATTTGAACTTTGAAGTGCTGGACAAGGAGAGATTTTGAATTTTTAACATTTCTTTTCAATTAATGTTAAATATAACATTTCTTTTTAACATGTGTTTATCAATATATCTATTTTATACGTCTAACATCACCATATGGACTATGGAACCACCACTTATCTTATTTGAAAAACTGAAAAGCTGATTCGTAAACATTTCAAGCTGTCCCCACCGGTCCACATTGATGTGTGCCCCACTGGGAGGGACCCGCGTCATCTTTAAGGACTTTGTTCTGGGCTTTGAAGTATTTTGGGCTTCGCGAAATCATAAACAAATGTTTAAATTTTGGTATTAGGTCAGTACTTGTAATTTTAGCTTATTACGGCTCCTTTTGTCCCTCTCATTTCTTTACACTTTTCTTTTTGGTACGTTATTTTCATTTTTTTATATATAAAAAATAGTAATATTTTATAATATAAAATTCAATCACATTCACTACTTTCATCCACTATACCTACTTTATATCCACTTTATACATTAAATATTGATTGCTCCCACCACTTTACTCATATTTCTTACTTTTCTCTATTAATTTACACTTTTTCTTAAACTCCGTGCGGTCCCCTCAATGTAAAGAATTGAGGGGGACGGAGGGAGTAGTAGCCCCAAGGCCCAAAGGAACAGGAAAACAACAATTATCGATCAATCAATATCATCGATCATCATATATATATATATATATACTAACTTATAACTATGGATGAATTTTAGTATTCTTTATCTTATTTTATTAGTATTTATTTGTATTTTGATCTTAAAAATTCTTAATATGTTGTCGATGAAATAATATCTTGAACTTTTGAATTTAGCTTATAAAAATAGATGATATAAATATTTAATAATAATATGTTGTTGACGGGATTCGAACCGAGCATTTTAGATATCAAGAAAAGAATATTCTTTTAATATTACATCAAACAGTTCTCATTTATTTATCTTTACATCTAACGGTTATTATTTAAAGCTACCGACCAACCAGATAAAGGGTAATTTGCTTATAATAATATAGTATAGATAGATAGATAGTATATATAGTATAGATATATAAAAAATGATACGCGGAAGATTATGTGGCGCTCTTAATATTATCTCAATTTATTTTTCTAATTTTCTAAATTTTTTGAATTTTAGATACTAACAAATTTAGATTGTCATTCAGTTTTACCGTTCCTAAAGAATAACCGAACAAGTGACACACATTTTTAAAATTTAACCGATATGTAGCAGAAAATAAATTCCCTGATATTAAGTAGAAGCCTTCGACAAACTTCTTATTATTGAGAGAAAATCTTTATACATAAGAATAAAGATTTTATGCTGGATATGCCGTAATTAACACTTATGTGTGTTTGGTTGGGTGATTGAAATGGAATGGAATGGAATGAGATTTATAGCATAAAATAGTGAGAGACACATAACTTTCATTTTTAGCTCATTCTATTCTTAACTATCTACATTATAATTAAAAAACCATACTTTGAGATGGAATGCTTCATTCCTTAACTCATTCATTTTATTCACAAATCCTATCATAACAATTTTGCACTCTCTCATTTTTTTTAAATCTTCCCTACAACTCCCATTATTTTCCTTTAATTTCATCCATTCCATTCCATTCATCCCAACCAAATACAACATTAAAATACTTGATCTTAAAAAGAATTCAGCACCCTAAAAGTATGTTACAATTTGACTACCAATTTCTCAAGACTTCATAATAATATAAAGTAAATTTATCAAAATCTTAAATAAAATGCTACGTATACATAATACAAGATTAATTTAATTAGATTTTGATTGAATTAACTTGTTCTAATAGGGTGATGTTAGAAAATTTCGTATAGTAAATTTTGAGTACATTTTATCCTTATTTTATATAACATTACGACCGTAAACGAACCGAGTCATCAAAATGGATGTACATCAAAACTTATGTGTTATAGTTGTACTCACACCACGTGTATTCAAATCACAGTTGTTCATTTTATACGTGTCACATCAGAAATCCAAGCCGATTTGAAAACCAGGTTCTTTCACATCTATAAATACCAAGCTCCGTGTATACAAACCTTAACAAACAAAACAGAGAATCAAAGTCGTTTCTTCTTTTATAGCTTACAAAAATGAGTTCTGTAACATTCCAACAATATGTTTGTGTTGTTTTAATGTTGATAATAGGTGTTTTTGTAAGATACAATGATGCCAGCTGCTCGTTCCAGGCCATCTTCAACTTCGGTGACTCCAATAGTGATACCGGTAGTATGCCAATGTCTTCCCCCAACGGCAACACCTATTTTCAAAAACCTGCTGGCCGGAGTTCTGATGGACGGCTCATTATCGACTTTTTAGGTAACTCGCGTTTATTTTGTTAGTTCAAACTCTCTATATTTCAACCACAACCCTATAATTTTTACGTGATGCAGCTCAAGCTCTGGGGTTTCCATTTCTGAATGCATATTCAGAATCAGGCGGATCAGATTATACACATGGCGCTAATTTTGCATCACAAGGGGCAACCGTGAAGCCACCTGATTCTTCAAACAAAGATTGGGTCAGCCAGTACTATTTAGCCATTCAGCTTAACCGAATGAAAACATTCGCAACCTCAGTCTCCAAAGGTGACAAATTTAAACAGTTAATTATTCATCTAATTATTTCATCACTGTTTTGTTAATCAAAATATGAGGGTCTTTACCAGATGTACTAGGAAATTCACTTTACGTCATTTATATTGGCCAAAATGATGTTACTGGGGTCTTGGGATCAGCTGGCCCAGGTGGGGTGAAACAGAATCTTCCTCAGGTGGCTAATGATATTGTTAATACCGTGAAGGTCAGTTACTACGATTTACCAACAATTTTTTTTTAATAATTTTCAGTTATCGATTTTTTATCCATAAACCTGACCAATTCAGCATAACCGATCAGGGCTTAACCGACCATTGTCGTTGGTCGGTTTTAAATGTTAAACCGACCGATTGAGGACATAACCGACCCATTTGTGTGGTCGGTTTTGTCCTGTTTCCTTGTAGTGTTGAAACCTGCAGACCGGAAACAGTCTATTCGCAAAACATGGCAAAAGTTAAGTGGTATTGCTTTGTTTGCAGGAGCTATATGGATTAGGCGGACGCACAATTATGGTGCTCAACACTGGCCCTATGGGTTGCTATCCAGCGTTTTTAGTTCAATATCCACATAGCGATTCTGATGTAGATAAGTCCGGATGCATGACTTCTTACAACAATGGTGTTTCGGAGTTCAATCAAATGCTTAAGGATGCACTGTTCGGAGCAAAGCAACAACTTTCCGACGCTAATCTTGTATATGTGGATATATATTCTGCATTGTTGGATATCTTCCAAAACCCGTCATCTCATGGTAATACAAAACAAAATAAATTTATATACAGTCTCAGACATCATAGAACGAGAATAATACTTAAATTTTTGTAATGCAGGAATGAAGTACAGCACAACAACTTGTTGTGGAGCTGGTGGAGGGTCTAATAATTTTAATCCTCAAATTATGTGTGGTCATTCGGGTACTATAAATGGTTCAAGTGTTACTGCATCAGCTTGTGAAGATCCTTATGATTATATAAGCTGGGATGGGGTGCATACAACAGAAGCTGCCAACAAGATTGTGACAAATGCCATTATCAGCGGATATTATACCGATCCTGCGTTTGATCTCCATAAGTATTGTGATATTCAGCCTATTGGTTGATGCCATTAATCTTGGTTAAGCTTTAAATTCCATGTAATATATAAATAATAGTGAACGAATGCTCCAGCTGATGGGTAGGGGTGCCAGGGGTGGGGGGTTTCCTTCATTTGTGTAAAATGTTGTAGTCGCAAAAGTGATTCATATATATTAAATTTGTATTAAATGTTCAAAAATATAAAGAAATATTTTGTTTTGTTAAGATAAGTGTCGCTCTACCTTTTTAAAAATAGCTAGATATACATGTACAAATCGATAAACAAATCAGCATACGTGAGCGTCTATACACGTGTTAATCGATACACAAACTAACATACGTGAGTATTTATACACTTGTTCTTCGATAAACAAACTAGCATGCGTGGCTATCTATAGACGTGTTCTTATTTTCTTGCCCTTCCTTGTAGATATGCTTGGTTTGATAATTGATCAAGTGCCATACTGTCACATTTTTAAAAATAGAATGATTCAAGATATCACGATTCACGAATATGACCTTTTATATCAGGAAAAAACGTATATTTTAATTGTGTTTTTTCGTTTCTTTTCTTTATTAAAAAAAATGCTCCTAAGTACGTACTCAGGGAACTCACCCGACTACGTAGTACATTTTTAATGATATAATTGTAAATTTATGATTAAATCCTACAATTACAAAAGTACCCTCGTGTATTTACATGAAAAAACTCCTTTGTACTCGAGCATGTACTTAAGAGCATTAAGCTCAAAAAAAATTAGGAAACACATTGACATCGTTAGTATAAAATTATGCAGAGCTGTGAATAACGCATGACATTGATGCATTTCTTTTACTTGGGAAATAAAACGCGTTAGTCCGAAAACGCGATGAATAAAGCTGAATTTGTTATATATTGATCGTAAATGTGAAGTTTATCTAGTAAGTTTATAAGACTTATTGAAGAAGCTTTATTATGCTTAACAAATAAGTTTTGTAAGGCTTCCGGTTCACACATAGGCGGTGCAATAACTAGTCTATTGGTGCCATATCATTTGTAAAAAAAATGATAGAAAATAGCAGTACAACTCTAACTTTTTTTCTCTCCCCATTTAGCAACTTCTTCCTCTAAATATTTATATATATTAAAGTTATTTCATAACACGTTATCAGCACGAGCCTCTGTCAACTTAAGTTTGTTCAACAAAGGAGGTACGATTTAATTTTTAATTATTATCATTTTTGTTTATTATTATTTTAATTTATTAAATTATTATTGTTTAATATTAAATATGACTATGTCGTCGGTACTACTATAAAGATGGCTCTGCCGTCAAGTAATATTGTTTATTATAAGGTTGCAATATTTTAAATCAGTTGCTGAATATAATTATGTCCTATTCAAAATAAGCTCAAAACTGATTTTATGTGGTGAGAATATTACTGATGCTGACATGATTGAAAAGACCCTCTCAACCTTTCACCCCAACACCATGATCCTGGCGCAACAATACAGGGAGCACAATTTTCAGAAATATAATGAGCTGATATCTCTTCTTCTTGTAGCTGAGAAAAATAATGAGTTGTTGCTGAAAAATCATCAGATACGTCCCACAGGCTCTGCCCAGTTACCCGAAGTACATAACACGTCATTCCGGAAGAATGAGCGTGGAAAAGGGCATAGAGGATGACGAGGTTATGGACGAAACCGTGGACGTGGAAATTTTCGTGGTCGGTTTCGAAATCATTATAATTCTGACCACCTGAAGTGGCAACGTGATGACTATAACAACTCTGGCCACCAGAAATGGCAAAATGTAGTACCGAATAAAAGGAAGGCGCAGCAGGAAGAAGACACTAGAGATATCTGCTTTAGATGTGGGGCTCATGGGCATTGGACTCCTACTTGTCACACACCTGAACATCTTGTAAAACTTTACGAGTCATCTAAAAATCAGAATGGACAAATGGTGGAAACAAATTTGGCAAGTTTTAATGATGAACCAATCAACAAGACCTCAAATGAACTAGACAGTAAGACTAATCTTTATTAGACCTAGATGAATAGTTTTTATATACGCTTTTGCTTTCTATGTAATGTTCTATGTATTTCTGTTTTGTGTAATTATTTTAATGAAAATGTCATTTATTTATTTATGTGTGTATTCAGAGTAAGTATGGAAGATATTTGCATTATTGACTCTGCCACCACTCACACAATTCTACAAAGTCGACAATATTTTTCACAGTTAACTAAAACCAACTCTCAAGTATTAACGATATCAGGTACATCTAATATGATCGAAGGTCTTGGGAAGGCTAGTTTTATGCTACCAAATGGAACACAAATTCATATACCAAATGCCCTGTACTCTAGCAAGTCAACTAAGAACCTCTTAAGTTTCAAAGATATTCTCCTTAACGGTTTTCACATTGAAACTACTAGTGAGGATGAAAACGAATATCTTTTAATCACTTCAACCACTTTAGGCTACAAGAAAATTTTAGAAAAACTACACTCAATCTCTTCTTGATTGTACGCCATAAAAATCAGGATCATTGAGTCACACAGTATCACTATTCCCAAAATTATAGACCCAAAATCACTTACCCTATGGCATGAGAGACTTGGTCATCCTGGAGTTTCCATGATACGACGTATTATAGAAAATTCTACGGGACATCCTTTTAGAAACCAAAAGATCATACAACAAGATGAACTTCCTTGTTCAACATGTTCTCTAGGAAAACTAATTGTTCGACCATCCCCTGTTAAACTTCAAGTCGAATCCCCTAAATTCTTAGAACGGATCCAAGGTGACATTTGTGGACTCATTCATCCGTCTTTAGGCCCATTTAGGTATTTCATGGTTTTAATTGATGCATCAACTAAGTGGTCTCACGTATGTCTACTTTCTACACGAAATACAGCCTTTGCCAAACTACTCGCTCAAATTATCAAATTACGAGCTCAATTCCCTGACCATCCTATCAAATCAATTCGACTAGATAATGCTGCTGAGTTTACATCTTCAAATTTCAACGATTATTGTATGTCGGTAGGAATCTCAGTTGAACACCCAGTAGCTTACGTGCACACACAAATGGTTTGGCAGAATCTTTAATTAAGAGACTTCAACTTATTGCCCGTCCTTTACTTCTCAGAGCCAAACTACCCACATTAGTTTGGGGTCATGCTATATTACATGCCGTGAACCTAATAAGGGTCAGACCATCGGCCTATCATAAACAATCTCCCCACCAACTAGCCCTTGGTCAAATTCCCGATATATCTCACTTCAAGGTTTTCGGGTGTGCCGTATGTGTCCCTATTTCGTCGTCACAAAGAACAAAAATGGGACCTCAAAGAAGAATATGAGTATATATAGGTTTTGATTTACCATCTATCATAAGATATCTTGAACCATTGACTGGTGATGTGTTTATTGCTCGATATGCAGATTGTCATTTTGATGAGTCTGTCTTCCCTTCATTAGGGGGAGATAAGGTTGTGCATAATTTAAATTCTGAATTTACATGGAATACATCAGGATTGAATGCTTTAGATCCTCGTACTAATCAATGTGAATCTGAAGTTCAAAGAATTATTCATATGCAAAATATTGCTAATCAAATGCCTGATGCTTTTAGTGATTCTAGATATATTATAAAATCGCATATACCTGTTGTTAATGCTCCGGGAAGGGTTGAAATTCCTATTCGTAAATCAATTCCTGAAAAATTGGTCGGTGATTTAAAACCATGCCAAGGATGTTATACCACGAAAACGGAAACTGATTGGACCTGCCCAAGAAATGAAAAGTGTTCCAGATAATACCCCATAAGTGGTATTACCTCCTGAAGAGGTTCGAGCCCCTGAAGAGGCTATAACGAAACCCCCAGAAGTGGGATTACCTCCAAAAGAGGATAGCTCCTGAAGTGGCACATGGCTCCATAGAAGCAAAAGTACCTGATAATTATGAGATCTCATTGAGTTATGTACATTAAGGGAAATTATTGGATCGTGGGAGTACTGAGATTGATGAGATATATGCTTTTTCCGTGGCATGTGATATTTCTATGAACTTCGATCCTGAACCACAAAGTGTGGAAGAATGTCGACAAAGAGATGATTTGCCAAAATGGAAAATTGCAATCCAAGAGGAATTGCAGTCCTTGCGCAAGAGAAATGTATTTGGACCTGCAGTCCAAACATCAACTGGTGTGATCCCTGTGGGGAATAGATGGGTATTTGTACGAAAACGAAATGAGAAAAATGAAATTGTGAGATATAAGGCCCGGTTAGTGGCCCAGGGATTCTCTCAAAGGCCTGGATTTGATTACCATGAAACTTACTCTCCGGTAATGGATGGAGTAACTTTTCGTTTTCTAATAGGTATGGCTTGTATGGAAAGACTGGAATTGCGTCTCATGGAAGTTGTGACAGCCTACCTATATGGATCACTTGATAGTGATGTTTATATGAAAATCCCTGAAGGATTAAAATTGGAGGAAACTAAGCCTCGTCATTTATACTCAGTTAAATTACAACGATCAATATATGGCTTAAAGCAGTCTGGTCGTATGTGGTATAACAGGCTTAGTGAATACCTATTGAATGATGGATATATTAATAATCAAGTGTGTCCATGTGTATTTATTAAAAGGTCTCAAACTGATTTTGTTATTATTGCATTTTATGTGGATGTTTTAAATATTGTTGGTACTTCTGAATATATTACTAACACTGCTAATTATTTGAAAAATGAGTTTGAGATGAAAGATCTTGGAAAGACAAAGTTTTGTTTAGGTATACAGGTGGAACACTTATCTTCAGGCATATTTGTTCATCAGTCAAACTACACAGAAAAGGTTCTTGATCGATTTTACATGGATAAATCTCATCCACTGACTACGCCAATGGTTGTTCGATCACTTGAAGTTGAAAAAGATCCATTCCGTCCCAGAAAAGAAAGTGAAGATGCTCTTGGACCTGAAGTTCCATATCTTAGTGCAATTGGTGCTCTTATGTACCTCGTAAACAACACACGACCTGATATTGCATTTGCTGTAAATCTTTTGGCAAGATTCAGTTCTGATCCGACAAAAAGATAGGGATGGTATCAAACACATATTGAGATATCTTCGTGGGACAATTGACCTTGAATTATTCTTCCCAAACAATTCGAAGTAGCAGCTAGTTGGATATGCAGATGCTGGTTACCTATCAGATCCTCATGTTGGACGATCACAAATAGGTTATTTATTCACGCATTGTGAAACTACTATCTCTTGGAAATCTACAAAACAGACTATGGTTGCAACTTCATCAAATCATGCAGAATTACTAGCAATCCATGAAGCAAGTAGAGAATGTGTTTGGCTGCGGTCCGTCGTCCAACATATTCGGCAATCATGTGGATTATCAAATATCACTGATAGTCCTACATTTATGTTTGAAAATAATTCAGGTTGTATTAAGCAATTGAAGGAAAGATATATTAAAGGAGATCGGACAAAGCACATATTACCGAAGTTCTTTTACACCCATGAACTACAAGAGAATGGTGACATTGAGGTACAACAAGTTCGCTCAAGTGATAATTTGGCTGATATACTTACAAAGTCACTCCCCACATCAACGTTTGAATGACTACGAAATAATTTTGGCATGCGAAGATTGAGAAGCTTACTACATCAAGATGTCAACATGTGAAATATTTTATTCAGGGGGAGACTGTACTCTTTTCCCTTCGTTAAAGTTTTTATCCCACTGGATTTTTCCTTACAAGATTTTAACGAGGCAGTCAATCTCTGTAGTAACTCACATTAACAATCAAGGGGAGTGTTATATATTGATTGTAAATGTGAAGCTTATCTGGTAAGTTTATAAGACTTATTGAAGAAGCTTTATTATGCTTAACAGAGAAGTTTTGTAAGGCTTCCGGTGCACAAATAAACGGTGCAATAACTAGTATAAATAGTGGTGCCATATCATTTATAAAAAAAATATGATAGAAAAGAGCAATACAACTCTAATTTTATTTTTCTCCCTATTTAGCAACTTCTTCCTCTAAATATTTATATTAAAGTTATTTCATAACAGAATTATCTTACTTGTTCTTGTATATGCTTTAGATAGTCCAGTAATACAGTGCATATATAAACTACCTGCCTGCACCTTCTTTCTTTATAAAGAGAAGAAGTGAATTTCAATTATTTATTTGATACTCACGTACGTATACATGTTTCCAGTTGTATAAACGATCTAAACCTGTCCTTATTTTATGTAGACTTCTAACAAACTGAAAGACATGAAACTTGAGAAGAACTTCTGACTCTGAAAAGAAAATAAAATTTCGAAAGAACTTACTAATCGATATGACAAAGCAAACAAAACATGAATCAGGGTAAAACAATACATTAAAAATGAAAATAATCAAGAAAAATTCGTAACATCCCCGGAACAGGAAAAATCCGGTAGAGTGGAGCAAGGAGCATTATCAAGCATAATCATTTTCGGGAACTGCTACGGTTCTAACCCATCCAGCTGAAGGCATTTTACTCCATCCAACCCAAACTGTATCCAAATTCTCACTCTTTTCTGATTGTCTCTGCATAAGCTTTAACTTCTTCTTCCTTGCATATTTACACCTCAAAAAAACTATAAGCAACAAAAGAAAACCTCCAATTCCCACCCCTAATCCGATTGCCAATCGTTTCCTTCTCTCCTTTGAAGAGGAATTCGATCTTGGGACAATAATCGAAAAATAGCCTTGCCCGGAAACGTGACACCTATTTGGCTCTGTCACATTGTTGAATTCCATCGTCCCATTTGCACCAAATGTAACACATCTCAATGTTGCATTGTCAACTTTCTTAACTGAAATATCTGGAAATTGAATCAAAATTGTACTATTTTCCTCGAGGCTAAGATTAGGCAGAACTGCACTGCTATTCGACGATGAATCATTGTCAGCATCATAAATTGTAAAGCCGATAATAGGTGTTACAAATCTATGATGCGGGACATTGTAATAATAAGATGACAAACTGCCAAGATCTTGAAAGACTATATCTAGCCTTTTCACAAATGGTATTATTCTAGTTCTGCGTGGGATTTGAACTGCACTAGAATTGATTCCTCGTGTCCAAAGATTTGCAGTTCGGATCTGAATATATGAAATTTTTATACCCGAATAATTGGACTGGAGTGAGATATCGTAGAATGTACCTATTCGGGGCAATTTCACAACATTTCGTGCATAATCGTAGACAAAATCATTTAAAGAATATGCATCATGATCACGATTTTTCTTAGCCAATGTCCCTTTGATGATCAAAAATGGCATCAATGATACGTAAAATATCCTCCAAATGATGTTTCTCGACCCCATTAACGTTAATTTGATCGTTTTTCTCGCGTCTTCAAGCAGCAAATCTTTGTAAAATAAATATACAAGGACTCTTGCATGCCTGAACAAGATTGGTTTGTTTATCAACCAACAATTCTAAGGTGCATGTGATAGGCAATATGAAGTACATACACATGCAGTTGAATTACAAGGGATTTATTTCGTCGTAAATGCGTAAATGCCCTGATTTGTTGTAGTACGAGTCTGGGTTAATGTTCTTGACATGCACTTGTTTTTCTTGTGAGATTCAACAAAGAAAGATTACGAGAGAGGAGAGTGGTGATAGACATGTAATGGTTCTCTTTCTAACTAAGACCTAAAAGTAAGGAATTCTTAAGTTGTTTAACTTACACTTGGTGTTATACTATTAATCTGCTCAACCACTTTATTAGTTGCAATATGTGTCTTTTGCATGAACTCGTTACTTTAAAATCGTGGTATTTTTTATGTATTTTTTACTTGAATTAAATTTGAATCGACTTTTGTTAATATTGAATCTTATCGCTCTGTGTTTTAAACTTTACTCAAACATTGGGCTTGGAAATGAGCTTGGGCTTTGACGTTCAACTCGTTTAACTTGATTACCCTGAGGCCTTCACATGTTCCAAACTTACTGATCAAAATATATGGAATTTTACTTAAATTTTGGACTTGGAAAATGAGCTTGGGTTTTAACATTCAATTCGTTTAATTTGGATATTCAGGATCTTTAAAATAAAATGATAAAGAGAATATAAAATATGCTACTCCCTCCGTCTCATTATACGTGTTTCTTTTAAGTTTTGACCAGTTAAATTGAACAAAATTTGACTGAAATATATATATATATTATATAATTGAGAAAAATAAAAAATATAATATCATTGAAAAGTATATTTAATTTATTTTTAAATGTAACTTTTTAGTTTTCAAAAATAATAATTAAAATATTTAGTTAAAGATTAGTCAATTTAATCACTTAAAAGTGCATAAAATGGGACGGAGGGAATATACGACTAGAATTGAAATACTTTAAAGACATCATACTTGTATAAAATGATGTGCTAAAATAGTGTAAAAAGATAGAGTCCACCAATAAACAATCATGTATGATCCACGTGCGAGTCTACTATATACTCACTAAAAATCCCCGTAAAACGCACAAGAAGAAAAAGGAGACACTCTCATCGAAGTCAAGATATAAAGGAGATAAAATTTGTTTGGCCGGACGGAACCATGTCGATGGCGACGGCGATTTCCATGGCAACCACCGCCGTCTTCAGTCCACTTTCACCTACCACCACCTCCCATCACTCTTGTGCTTTACCTAATCTTCCACCTCGCTTCTCTACCTCACCATCTTCTGTTTTCAAGCTCTCTTCTTCAGGTACTCTTTGTGGAATAGCAGATATTATTTGTAAAAGGTTTTTCTTTTTTGGGATAATCAAAGTAAGTCGTTTTTGAATGCACAGAACAAATTTTGGTTTCATCTATAAATTTAAGACAATACACTACTATTTCCTCTGGTTAAGACTTGTATATAAAAAACTAGTTTACTTAGCCGCGTTTTGCATCCGTTTTATAATAATTTCTCTAAATTTTTTTAATATATTAGACTGAAACTGACAGATATTAGTTTTACTATGAATTGCAAATTTACTAATTTCTTTGTTTTTTCCTTATGATAATCAGTTTGTAGGAGACATGCACGATTCCAGATCAAGGCCGCATCAGAAGAGACCTCTTCTGATGGTGGAGAGATACTAACAGATCTAAAGGAAAAGGTAAACTGAAATCAACCTACCAAGGAGCTGTCTTAACAAGTTGTACGCCCTGTTGTGATTTTAACAAGTTGTACGCCCTGTTGTGGTTAATAGTGGGATGCAGTTGAAAACAAGTCGACAGTGCTTCTTTATGGAGGTGGAGCACTTGTTGGAGTCTGGCTATCTGCTACACTTGTTGGTGCAATCAACTCTATTCCTTTGGTAAGTGATTCAAGATAATCAAATGCGATTTTTTTTCGGTTTTGATTGGTCGATTTACAGGCTTTCTTTTAGTAAGAGCAGGTCTATTGGTAGTTTTGCTCTCCTGTTGCTCTGATTTTAATCCTCTTGATTGTTGATGTGTACTAGCTTCCTAAGATCATGGAGTTGGTAGGACTCGGATATACAGGATGGTTTGTCTACCGGTACCTTCTCTTTAAGGTAACTAGAATTATTGAATAGTGAGACTTGTGCCTCAAAGACAAGATATTGTTGTCTCGTTGGTCTTAACCCATCCGATTATTCTTAAATGGCATATCTGATAGGCTGCATTAGTCATTTCTAGCATTTAGCTCGTAGTTGCAGTGTATGTAACTATCCATCTAGAAACTCGGTATGCCATTTATAGGCCATCTTCTAATTCTGAATTATTAAGAAACAATTATTTTTTGTAATATTGTCTCATCATATGCATCTCTATGCAAGCTCTCCAGAAACTATATACTTATAATTGAAATTGACGATACAATCCTTTCTTGTTTGTTGTCTTCTCTTTACAAACGAATAGCTTTCATATAAGCAACACACAGGTTGCATATATGCCAATCAGCATCATTAAATTTGCAATGTTCAGAAAATCTTGTGAACATACATTTGTTAGCATCTCTCCATCTTAGCAAATCTCTCCTTCTAACATATAGAAGTGTGTTTTTATAAGCTTACAAGATCTCCTAGTTTCATGTGTCCTAACTTTAAGCTAACATTTTCCTCTTATACTTTTCTCCCAGTCGAGTAGAAAAGAACTAGCGACGGATATTGAGTCGTTGAAAAAGAAGATTGCAGGAACCGACTGAATGTGGTTATGTGGAGTCGTCTACTGTCCTTGTCTTCATCTTTGTCGAATTAGATTACATTTGTGAATTATTGTATAAGAATCATGCTCACTTGTAACATAGTGTAGGTTCTTGATATATTCCTACTGTTCAGTGTTACAATTCTTTTAATAATCATAGTGCATTTTGCATCTTTTAAACCAAGTCATACTTTAAATCATTCAACCACGTCCAGATGTAAGCTAACCATGGAATATCAACATGAGAACAAAGAGAACTAAACAGCCATAACATAGGCTATAAACTCTTTAACAGTCTACTGAAGAAAGTAGAAGTCAGTTTCAACAATGATATTACCAACAACAAATTAGCTTAATACAGGGGAAAAGATATTCATATACTAGATAAGAAATTTCTAATGCTCGTCCTCTTGAACGACTTAATATCACATATCAGGTGGGAAGAAATTCAGACTTCTACTTATGGCATGATCCTTGGTTGAGAGGACAGCCAGTAGTTCATTATCTTCCAGGAAATATCATCTCAATCATGGATTCAACAAATCTTGCAAAGGTGCGTTCAGTTCTCAATGGTGCAGAGTGGAATTTCAGTCCCACTAATCATGTACTGGCTATGGAACTGAGGCAACTGTGTATGAGTATCAATCTTATTCAGGAAGACCAAATTCTCTGTGACGGGCATAAAGGTAACAAGGTGAAGCTTTCGGTGATCGGGCAAACTTTAAAACCAGTGAATCCGGTGTCTGCTCAGTGGGTTTACATGTGAAAGTTTCAAACGAAGTGCGAGTATGAATGGATCCCTCCACCATATTTTGTAGTAGGACTAGGACTTTGTTTTGCTTTATATGCTTTGTATTTATATGCTATAGGCAGCTAGTTTTTGCTCGGGGTTGATGGCTTTGGGCCGTAACCTTTGTTTCTTTTCTCGCGGGGTTTGCCCCTAGTCTATGTTCTTGGTTCTTTGAGTAATATGATTCACCCACTAGCATACAGATTCGAGAGGTAAGCTAACCATAAAATACTAATACGAGAACAAAGAGAACTTAACAGCCTAGGGAGGTGGAGTCAACAGCAACGTAAACCAGCATACACAAACTCTGTAAACAAATGGCGTACATGCGAGCTTCAATAATGATCATCATCACTACCAGTTTAGCTTAATATGGAAATGATACTCATATAATATGAACAATGAATGAGAGGAAAATCGCTTTCTTTTAAGAATGCATCTGGTTCCATCTTTTCAAGAAAATGACGCGAGAGCCCGCGGTGAAGAAATAAGCAACAACCGCGGTAGTAGTTGCAGAACACTGCCTTTCCATATATTAGCATAGATTTTCAATTCAAGATAAATTAATAAGACAAGGCCAATCCACCTGGAGCCGCTGATCAACAAAATGCTAGTCTAGCACACTAAAACAGTCGCATTATTCAGAAAGTAATTGATGGCAAATATTGCAAACCAGCAGCATACACAAATTCATAAAACATAAGCTATGGACTCTTGTCTCAATGGAGTACAAGTTAAGTTACCAACAACAAATTAGCTTTATTACAGGGAAAAGAAATACTTGTTCTAATTCGAATACTAAATTAAAGGAGAACCATAAAGTTCAATTTGATCAAAATATATGCTTTAATAAGTTGAAGGCTTGAAGGAAGAAATTTGTAACAATTGTTCTTCACAACACTACTAAACTAAAAAAGAAACAGAATACCCTTGGTGTAAAACCATAAACTTGTCACACAAATCAACATCCAGATACAAAATTTGTGCACTAAAAGAACAATCCACCATCAAGGTTTAAACATAGCTAAACATAGCTAGCTATATAACTGATCAAGTTACAACAACATACCATAGATAGAACCTTTATTCTAACTACAAATATCAAAATTTATCGATATCACCAAACATCCAAGCTTAAATGCAATCACCTAATAAAACTTGTTCCATGAATAGAACACTGCCTTTCCTTATATTGGAATAGATATCCGATTCAAGAGAAATTAATAAGATAAGGCCAACCCACTTAAAATATAGTAAACGATAACCAGATCTTAAAAGAGCCACTAATCAACAAAATGCTAGTCTAGCACACTAAAACAATTGCATTATTGATAAGTAACTGAAAGCAAATATTGCAAACCAGCACACGCAAATTCATAAAACATAAGCTATGGACACTTTAACAGTCTAGATGGAGTACAAATTAGATTCAACAAAGATATTACCAATTAACAAATTAGATTCAACAAAGATATTACCAATTAACAAATTAGCTTAATACGGGGAAAAACTAAAAGAAATACTTCATCACATAAGAATACTGGATTTGAGGAGAATCATATAGTTCAATTTAATCAAAATCAACACTTTGATAAGTTGAAGGCTTGAAGGAAGAAGTTTGTAACAATTGTTCTTCACAAGACTACTAAATTTAAGAAAAGCAGAACAAACGACCTAAAAAGCTTTTAACTAGATTTTCCGACAAGTAGCAAAAATCATAACTTGTACTAGCTTATAATGTGTCACATAACTAATAGTGTAAACCATAAATTTGTCACACAAATCAACATCCAGATACAACATTTTGTGCACTAGAGAAAACAATCCACCACTCAAGGTTCAAACATAGCTAAACATAAGCTAAATAACCGACCAAGTTAAAAAGACATACCAAAAACAGAACCTTATTTCTAACTACAAATATCAAAATTAATCAATATCATCATTCCAAGCTTAAAATCAACATAACAAAATCGAATCATGAGTAATTTTAAGACACAGTTACCACTGCATCAAATATAATTAAAACCACAAACATCCATATCCATACACATACCAAATTCCACGAAATAGTAATACATAAACATCCATCCAAACACAATAACATAAAATACCGAAACGCACACAACAGCAAACCTAGATCTTATCAATATCCTCATCCTCAAACTCGATATAATCATCACCAACATTATCATCCTCATCATCCATCCCACCAGCAATCCCCTCATTAAGCCTCGTATTTTCCGGTAACTCCCCATAAGCCTTCAAAAGCCTGGCCTCATCAGGCATATACTTCAAGATCACATCCGCCTTGTCATCCTGATAATCACGAAGACCAACGAGAATAATATCACCAGCAGCAATCCAAACCTTCTTGTGCATCTTGCCACGAATATGACAGAGACGCTTAGTGCCGTCAATACACATGGATTCACATCGGCCGTTGCCGAGCATACGCATCACTTGAGCGTATTCTTGGCCGTCTTCTTTGAAGACGAGCTCGCGCTTCTCGTCGTCGGCTTCGTTCTTACCTCTCTTGCGATTCTTGCCTCCCTTTCCCTTGTTCTTCGGCATAGCTGCTGCTGCTGCTGCTGCTGTTAATTGGTGTTGTTTGTTGAAACCCTAGATTGAATTGTTCTGCCCCCTTTTTATTGTATTATTGTAGCTGAAAAGTGAGTGTGCGATATTACATTAATTAAATTGGGATTTAAATAAATAAATATTTGCGTGGAGTTCAAATTGGGCTTTGACTAGAATTGTGGAGTACATCTTATTTTTATTTCGGATCGAATTTGTTTAGATTTGGGCTTTTGTGTAGTTCCATATTTTTTCAGAAACTTTTATTTGGTGTAGTGATGTTTAGGGAAATTGGTACTGAATTGGGGTATAAAATTTAGGTATTGAATGATGTGATATTGTTAATGTGTTAATTTGGAATATTTTAATTGGTGATATTGATGTGAATGTAGGAGTCCATTGATTTATAGCTAATTAAATAATAACATGTGTCATTTTATATCCATTTTTGTATTAAATTCGGCAGTTCTAGCATTATTCATGAATATTTGGGTTTTTTTACTAATATGCCCCATTTTAAAAGTTGATTTATAAATATATCCCATTTATAGTTATATTTATAAATATATCCTAAATTTATAAAATTTAAAATTTTATATTAACTATAGTTAACTTAACTACTTTACATTTCAAAATGACATGTATAACCTCTCAATAATTAAGACTTGTAATCATCAATATATATATATAAAGAAGGATACGTGGGAGGTGAGGTGGCGCCTCTAAGATTGTTCAAATCTAATTTTCTAATTTTCTTAGAGTTTTAGAATTTTTAATACTAAAAATTAAAAAATATCCTTTAACATATTATAAGTAGAATAGGAATTCGAATTTATAGGTGACGTATAAATAAGAGTTTTATGCTAAGTAAAATAGGTGTTTGAATTTATAGAGTAGAAGAATTCGAATTTATAAGTAATGCAAATTATAAGAGTTTTATCCTTTAACATATTATAAGAGTTTTGTGTTGTATTTTGCAGGCTGGTGTAGCATGATCACTCGGTTCACTCCATTCAAAATAATTGACCAATAATTTTCGAAATCTATCGTGTCTACAAACATTTGGGATAATGAATATTTTTGTGAAATTTCTATACTTCTTATGGGTTGGATTTTCTTTACCTATATTATATGAATCAGATCAAAAGCTTACTAATTCTATTATCACGGTAATTATTCCTTTGATCAATTTTCACTTCTTATTAGCATATAGGTATTTTGGGAACTGCTTATTCAAATTGGGGTATTTAAGGCTAACACCCTCTTATCTTTCTCTTTTCTGATGGACATGTTTGTAAATTTTAGTTTATGTTCATAGTCTTTTTTGATAATCCATATTTTCAATCCATTCAAAACAGAGTACAAACAAAAATACCAAAATACATGTTAAAAGAATAGAAACTAACACTAAATATTAGAATCAATAAAGCTCTATCGCTATCATCACAGTCACGTACAAAGATTGCAACAGGCGGTTGCGCGACAATCTACTTGTTGGAACCAGTTTTCTGTCGGTTAAGATCCCAAGGAGCTCTTCGGGTCAACCTGTAAAAAGAGAAGAATGCGAGGGATTGGACCCCCGATTCACCTCCGGTGTGAGAATAAGTTAGAGATTCCAATTAGGTTTAAATGAACGTGTAAGTCTTTGTGAGTATGAAATGAGTGTTAACCTGGACATAAACCTGTTACATGCTTTTATAGGCATTCTGTTACCGACTCCCCCGGACTCTTCGGAAGCCACCGTCCCACAGTCCTGCCTTTACGCCTAAATAGGCGGGCGACTCAGTCATAGCAACGGTTAGGCCCAACGGTCCGATCCGAAAGAGTGGGTTTTGACCATTCGGCCCAATTAGTATTCGGCCCAAAAAACCGTTCGGCCCAATCCTAGTTGGGCCACCAACATGTCCCTGGACTTCGGTCGGATTTGTTAATGCGTTCGGAGTCCCAACTTTCTTCCTCTCTTCGGGAAGGAGTCCAACAGATTCGTGTCTATCCGTTGGGACACGTCCCCTCGAGAATCGTGCCGTAATTAATAATGACAGCCGTAACTTCTCGAGATCAGCGTTGGATCCTCACCGTTGAATCCCAAACGGTTTTGATCGTACGATCAAGGTCAAGCGTCCGTGTTTTGCTGTCCAAACGTCACATCCTTCTGTATAAATAAAAGAAGTTCCCCCCAAACATCGTTACTGATATATTCAAAAGCATCCTTACTGCGCCGGTTTCTCTCCAGCACTTTCATTGGCAGAGGTCAGCGACTTCACTCTTCCGGTTCGAATCCTCCTCACATTCTCATTACCAGTAAGTTTTCAACACTCCATTGTGCAGTTTCTTCTTTCATGTCGAACTTTCCCAGATATGTTTATTATAATTTATGCATTGTAGTATTTTTGCTTCGGACTGTATTTGCTGTTGAGATTGCAATCGCAATTAGGTCGGTAGTCAGACCAGTAGATAGATTTATCCTAAGAGTGATTCCTGATGTCAACTTGTCCCTAGAACGATCTTCGGGATGAACTTGTCCCTAGAACAACCTTCGGGATGAGTTCAGTCCTTTAGAAGCGGTCTTAGGGCTGCGTAGTGCCTTTTAGGAATTCTTCCTTTATGGGCTTAGATGCTAGTGATCCCCCGACCGATCCAAGCCTCCTGTACTCGGCGACCCTTTTTCCTTTCCCCTCTTTCTTGTTCATGTCCGAGTACAAGGCTAATTTCTTCACATTAATGCAGGAATTATGGATCGGTCGGCTTCTACTTCGGGACAGTCTCCCAGATCCATATCCCCCGAGAGATACCCTTTTCACGATGCCGACGAATTTCCTGCGGCGAACCATCCTACTCGGCTATCAGAGGACCGAGTGGCAAAGATACCGAAGGAGTTCGATATCCCGACCGGTGCTTGGCACACGTATATGCCGAGAGCGGCCGACCGGATATGGTTCAACCCTCCCGTCCCGAAGGGATACGGGGATGTCGCTACCGGGATCTCTGAGGCTGCTCTAAAATGCGGTTTTCGGGTCCCGATGCTCCCGCTGGTGAAGCAACTGTTCGCCCAGATGGGAATAGCTCTAGGCCAGATGGACCCGAACGGTTTTTTGCATATGAACGGCTTTCAATGCCGATGCCTTGCTGCCAACGTCGATCCGAGCCCTGCCTTATTCTGGCATCACCATGACTTCCGTAAGAATGGGAAGAGTAAGGGTTATTATTCCATCGCCCGCCGTAACAATAGAGCCGAGTGGGTGGAGACTAATTCCAATAACAAAGGCAGTCACGACAAGTGGTGCTTTATTTCGGGCCCTAAGATCGGTGCGGTGTCTCAGTGGCAGGTGGTCGATCCTTCGACCAAAATAGTTAAACCCACCCTTTCGGGTGGCGAATTGCATGAATACCGAAGGTTGTGCAATTTTGATATGGGCCGGATTCCCTTAGAGGACCTTAGGGATCGCCAATGGCTTTTCGCCCTCTGGGGTAATGGTAACATATTTTACCCTTGCATTTAGTTTTTGCTTTCTTTTACTATTATGTACCCTGTCGCCTGCTGATATTTTTGACTTTACCATTTTAACCCTTTCTCTTTTGTTTTGCAGTGTCTTCTCGCCAAGCTATCGTTGAGCGAAAAAGGGCGAAGTTCGAGGCCGAGCAAGCAGCTCTGGCGGCTAAGGCGGCCGAAGCGGCGGAGGCTGCTGGGGCGACCGAGGGAAGTGCTGCCGCCAACCCTGGTCACCAGGAGGGAAATGAGAAAACGCCTGTTCAGTCGGAGAAGGCGACTGGGGCTGAGCAGGAGCAACAGATTGAAACCCCTCTAGTTAGAAAGAGGGTTCGGCGGGGGGACGTTCTGAAGACCTACGTCCCTCAGTGGGCGATCTTGGAAACTGATGGCGTCACCTCGGCCGACAAGAAGGCGGTCAAGGAGATAGCCCCGGACTTGTGCCGAGCTTTGGTGCTTCCAGCTGATCGCCCTAACTACGATCGGTTGGACATCGCCGACGCCTGTGCCGATATGATGGCCTTTCTTTCTCTGGTAAAATATTTGCCATTCCTTTTCCTTTTAGTTTCTGCCCTTGTACTTTTCTAACTACTGAATTTTTCCTTATTTCAGGCGACGCCGATGGCTGCTGTCATCACCGATAAGGTGAAGGATATGCAGGGTAGGTTCGACCAGCTTAAGGAGCTGGAAGCTCGGTCAGTCCGATCAGAGGCTGCCCTCCGCCAAGCTCTTGGCGACGTGGAAAGGCTGGAAGGCCAATCTGCGGTGCTAAGGGCTGACCGGGAGGCGATGCAAAAAGAGCGGGACTCGGCTCGGGCTAGGCTGACCCGTCGGAATCTGGCCCTCAAGGCTTCGAGGAAGCAGGCTCGTAAGGAGACCAAGCTTCGGCTGATTGCCGAAGAGCGGTGCTACCAAATGGGCCACGATGAAGTCGTGAGGAGGGCGGCTGCCATGGGCTTGGAGCATCAGCCCTTAATCGAGCCTGGCTTCAGTGATCCCGTCGGTCGCCCTGATGAGGATGAGCTTCCAGTGGTTTCCTCAGGCGAGGACGAGGACCTGTCGGATTAAGCCTTCGGGCAATTGTAATTTCCTTTTGTAGATTGTATTTATTAAGCCTTCGGGCCTTAACTTTTGTAGCCCTTGGGCTTTTATCAAAAGAATTTTTTTTTTTTTTTGTTTTATCTAATTGTATCTCTTCGGCCTATATTTTTGCTTTAATTTTGCCTTTAACATAATTGAAACATAGTTTAACAATTACATGTATTTTCGGCCTTTGTCCTCGCCTTAACGAGGTCAAGTTAATTCTATGTCTCTTCGGCTGTTATCTCGCCTTAACATAATTTAAGCAAAAGTCTAACGATCATATGTTTCTTCGGCTTTCTTTTTTCGCCTTAACATAATTGAATCGATTTTATGTTTCTTCGGCTTTTATTTTTTCGCCTTAACATGGGAGAATCGCTTTTATGTTTCTTCGGCTTTTATATCGCCTTAACATAATTGAGTCAATTTTAACGATCATATGTATCTTCGGCTTTCTTTTTTCGCCTTAACATAATTGAATCGATTTTATGTTTCTTCGGCTTTTATATCGCCTTAACATAATTTGGATTCTCCCAAAGTTTGGCTGTTTGGTTGTCCAATCGCCAAATTTATGAAACATTGTACGGGAAGTCTTGTGGCATTTATCTTTTTGGTCGTCCCCAGATAAATGTCCGACTTATAACATTATAATTCATAATTGATATACCAAGTAGAACAGTGAAACATGTATTTTATTGATAAATTTATTCAACTTTACATGCTTTTGAAATGAAAACTTGGCAAAAAGGAGAAGTAAAACTTGAGTGGCGAGCACCTTTTGTTCGGCTATTGGTAATACCTTCGTAACCTGGAGGCGTGCCATGTGTTCTTAATCGGGTCCCCAGCCATGGTGGTTAGCTTGTAGGTACCAGGTCGAATCACCTCAGTTACTTTATACGGGCCTTCCCAGTTTGGCATTAGTTTTCCCTGCTTGGCTGGCATAGAGGTCGCCAATTCTCGTAACACTAAATCCCCTACCATGAATGTCCTTTTCTTTATTCCAGCGTCGTAATATTGTGCTGCCTGGAGTTGGTATTTCAAATTCCTTAGGTGAGCTGCCTCTCTTTCTTCTTCCAAAAAGTCTACATTGGCCCGAAGGCCGAATTCGTTCGCTTCGACATTAAAAACCTCCGTGCGGTAGGAGTCCAGTCCGACCTCAACGGGAACCAGGGCGTCCGTCCCGAATGCCAACTTGAAAGGTGTTTCTCCGGTTGATGATCGTGGGGTTGTTCGGTACGCCCACAATACCCAGTTTAGCTCTTCCGCCCAAAGTCCCTTGGCGTCCCCCAGTCGCTTTTTTATTCCATCGAAGATGATTTTATTTGCGGCTTCGATGGCTCCGTTTCCTTGCGGGTGGCCGACTGAGCTAAATTTCTGTTGTATCCCAAAATGCGTCAAAAACTTCCTGAACTTGTTTCCGATGAACTGGGTCCCATTGTCGGATACACAGACTTTCGGAATGCCGAACCTTAGTATGACTTGCTCCAGCATGAACTTTTTCGCTGCTTCTTCGGTTATGGTCGCCAGAGGCCTTGCTTCGACCCACTTGGTCATGTAGTCGATCGCCACTATGCAGTATTTGGCCTGCTTCGTGCTCTTGGGTAGAATGCCTACAATATCTACAGCCCACATGGCAAAAGGAATGGGGCTTAGGACGGATGCCATTTCTTCTGGTGGCTGCTTTGGGATGGTGCTGAATAGTTGGCATTGTCGACATTTCTTTGCGTAATCGGCTGCATCTGCTCGCAAAGTCGGCCAATAAAACCCCTGTCTGAGGATTTTGAAGGCCAGTGACCGACCGGCAAGATGTTCTCCACAAATCCCTTCGTGAACTGTTTCCAAAGCCAGTATTTGTTCATCGGAATCCAGGCATCGGAGAAGGGGTTCTGTCGCCGACCTTCTGTACAACTTATTACCGATGATGGTGTAGCTTGCTGCCCTGTACTTCACTTTTTGGGCTTCCTTCCGGTCTAGGGGCAAAGTACCTTTTTCTAGGTAGGCCCTGATCGGGGTCATCCAGGTAACGCCTTGGTGGATTTCCATGCAGAATTGCCTGTCGATCGAAGGAATTTTCACTTCAGTCAGGTAGATGGATCCTGTGAGGTTGTGTGTTTCGGCCGAAGCCAACCTTGACAGAGCGTCGGCTCGGCTGTTATCTTCTCTTCCTACTTGACTCAATTCGAAGGATTCGAATGAGACCGATGAGTCCTTTACCTTCGCCGCATAAGACTTGAGTCGGGGCTCTCTTTGTTCATACTCTCCTGAAAAGTGCTTTACCACTAACATGGAATCACTGAACGCTCGCAAGTTTCTGACCTCAAGGTTTTTGGCCAGGTTCAAACCGGCTAACAATGCTTCGTACTCGGCCTCGTTGTTGGTTAATGGGAAAGTGAATCTTATTGCTTGGCAGATTTCGAACCCCTCTGGACTTGAAAGGATTAATCCTGCCCCACACTTTGATCCGGCTACCGACCCGTCTACGAATAACTTCCATTTGCCTGGCGACCGAATTAACTGCTCTTCGGGAGCTAGGTCTTTCGGTCCTGAAAAGTAGCATTCGACCATGAAGTCCGCCAATGCTTGAGCTTTGATAGACGTCCTGGGGATGTATTCCAAATCATATTCTCCCAGCTCAATGGACCAGGCCACCACCCTTCCGGACGCTTCAGGTCTTGTCAAAATTTTCTTAAGGGGTTGATCAGTTATAACCTGTACTGTTCGCCCCTGGAAATAATGGCGTAGCTTTCGGGTTGCCACTACAAGGCCATATGCGAACTTTTCGGCATTTGGATATCTTGTTTCTGCATCCTTCAGCATGTGGGACACATAAAACACTGGGTGCTGAGAGCTGTTATGTTCCTTCACTAGTACTGCTCCAAGGGTCCGGTCGCTCACCGCTAAGTACAATTGTAGTGTTTCCTTCGGGTCGGGCCTCATTAGGAGAGGCGCCTTGGTGAGATATTCCTTCACATCTTCAAATGCTTTTTGGCACTTTGGCCCCCACTCAAAATTTTTTGATCCTCGGAGTGCTTCAAAGAAAGGTAGGGCCTTTTCTGCTGATCTGGAAATAAATCTTCGTAGGGCGGCCATTCGCCCGGTCAATTTCTGAACATCCCGAACTGTCTTTGGCTGCTCCATGTCGATTACAGCTTGTATCTTTTCTGGGTTCGCCTCGATTCCTCGGGCACTGACCATATACCCTAAGAACTTTCCGCCGGAGACTCCGAAAGTACACTTGTTCGGATTAATCTTCATGTCGTGCTTCCTTAATGTCTCGAAGCACTCCCTGAGGTCTTCCATGTGATCCTCGAATTTGGATTTAACAATCATATCATCCACGTAGCACTCCATGTTTCTCCCAATTTGTTTATGGAAAATTCGATTGACCACCCTTTGGAATGTGGCTCCTGCGTTCTTCAGACCGAAGGGCATTTTGATGTAGGCATATGTCCCTTTCGGGGTGATGAATGCTGTCTTTGGAATATCCTCGGCATTCATTGCAATCTGATGGTATCCTGAAAAAGCATCCAAGAAACTAAGTACCTGGTATCCAGCAGTGGCGTCTGTCAGCTGATCAATGCTAGGAAGTGGGTAGTGGTCCTTCGGGCATGCTTTGTTTAAGTCGGTGTAGTCCACACACATTCGCCATTTATTGTTAGCTTTCTTTACCACCACCACATTGGCTAGCCAGTCCGGGTATTCGATTTCCTCTATGAATTTTGCTTCCAAAAGTTTTTCCACTTCAGCTTCAATGATCTTCTGTCGTTCCATGGCGAATGTTCTCTTTCTTTGCTTTACTGGCTTTGCCTCGGGTTTAACATTGAGACAATGCTTCGCCGTCTTTGGATCCAAGCCAGGCATATCCTCCGGCCCCCAGGCGAAGACGTCGTGGTATTGTCTGACCACTTCGATCACTTTCCTCTTGAGGTCAGGTTCCATATTTTTTCCGATTCGCACCATTTTTCCCGAACAGCCCGCATATAGCTCTACCTCTTCGGTTTCTGCTGCTGGTTCGGCAATTGGGTTGGATAAGTCCGCACCAAATTTCTCTAACTCAATATTTAAGGTTTGGCGACTTCCGCTGCTTTCGCCTTCGGCCCTTTTCCTCTTGCCTCCTTCGGTCATCTCAAAATCTTGATCCTTGTCCAGGTCATCCAACATGATGATTCGAGCAGTTTTTTGATCGCCCCTCATCTCCCCGATTCCATGTTCAGTCGGGAATTTTAATTTGAGATGGGGTATTGATGCTACCGCCTGAAAAGAAGTAAGGGCTGGCCTTCCGAGAATGGCGTTGTAGGGGCTTTCCACTCGAACCACGTAAAATTTGACCTGTTTTTCTACAGTATATGGAGCCTTACCCAAGAGAACAGACAAAGTGATTGTACCTTCGATAGGGACTGGCTGGTTGCCGAAGCCGTAAAGGGGTGCTTCGTGGCAAGGCTCCAACTGTTCGCCCCCAAGGTTCATTTTGCTGTACGTCCGATGGTATAGAATGTTCACCGAACTTCCTCCATCTACTAAAGCTTTCCATATTTTGTTTTGACCGATAACCGGGTTAATGAGCAGAGGATCCTCGTGAGGCCAAATCACATCCTCATAGTCATCCTCAGTGAACATGATCGGCATTGCCTGTTTTGCAGATTGAAATTGATACAAATTGTAAACCTGTTTGGCATACCTCTTCTTAGCTGTCTTGCTGTCACGTCCCAGGGTGCTGCCACCGAATATAGTCTTTACTTCGCCCCTATACCTTTCGACCTCTTCGGGCTCTTTTCGTTTGTCTTCCTTCGGGGCTAGCTTATCCCTTAGGTCTTTGACAAATTTATTTAGTTCTCCTTCCTTGATCATCTTTTCTATGAGCTTTTTTAAGTGGTAACACTCGTCAGTGTTATGTCCTTTGTCCTGATGATAGTCACAATATTTGTTGCCATTCTTCTTGTAATCGGGCATCTTCATTCGTGCTGGGCGAACGAAGCCAGGCTTTCCTTTTATCTCATGGAGAATCTTTGAGATTGGTGCATTCAGAGGGGTGAATGCTGTGCCATCTCTATCTCTTCTTCGTTCGGCAGCTTTGTCGCGACCTTTCGCCTCATCTCGCCTGTCATCGTACCTTCGCCCAGAATCGTACCTGTCATGCCCTTTCCTTACCCTGTCTTCTCGCCTGGTCTCTTTGTACCCTCCGATGGACTCCATCTTCCTTCGGATGCTCTCACCCCTCAAGTATATATCATTTAGGGATTTAGGGGGAATATCGTAAAGAGAAGACCGGAGTTTTTTACCTTTGATGGGATCCAGTCCTGCCGACAAGAATCCAGCAGCCTTTACTTTATCCAAATTTGTTACCATTCCAGCTTCTTCCTTAAACCTAGCCAAATAATCTCCCAACTCTTCGTTCGGCCTTTGTCTACAGTGTATCAAAGCTTCAGTATCCTTCTCTCTTCGGCACAGATGCGAATAGTGCCTCAAGAATTTTCTTTTTAGCTGGTCGTAAGAACATATCGACCTTGGTTTCATTGATCTATACCACATGGTAGCTGGACCCTTCAGATATGTCTTAAACATTTTGCAAAGCATAACATCACAGTGCCCCATGCCAGTCATAAGGGACTCATACTTCTCGCAATGGTCTTCAGGGTCGCCTTTCCCATTGAATTCGTTCATCTTCGGGAATTGTCTTCCAGGGGGAGGTCTGTACTGCTCAATTTCCTCCGACACTACCGGCTCGTGACTAATTCTACGATCGCCGAACATCGCTTTCTCCATTCGGCTCAGCCTGTCTTTCATGCGAGGATCTCCTTCCTCGTCAGTATCCGATCGTACGACCACCTTCGAACGGATCCTTCGGGGATGTGATTCAGAATCCGAAGATCCATCTTCATCATCATGCGCCCTTTTTTCTCTCCTATGGCTGGTCTGTACCAATAGTTGCTCTCCGGTCTCCACAGCACCTTGGAGAGCCTTTTCCTCGGCATCCAGCTCAGCCCTTCGCCTTTTAATCGCTTCTAGCTTAGCGAGATCCTCCTCTCTCTTCTTAGCCTTAGCTTGGGCTTCGGCTTCCAGCCTTTCCTTTTCCTTCTGCCTTCCTCCTTTGGCAGCAGTTTCTTCACGCCATTTAAGAATCATGGCCTTTTGTTCTTCGGGCGTGGGCATCGGTCCCTCCTCCAAATCATCATCAAAATTGAGAACCCGATTAATGGGGGGTGTAGTCGTGGAGGGACCCTGGCGATGAGTTTCAGTGAACCCGAGTATCCTATCTTCAGAATTGTCAATTGCCATCGTTCCCAGATAACGTCACAAATTGGCTTACACGTTCCCACAGACGGCGCCAAATGTTGGAACCAGTTTTCTGTCGGTTAAGATCCCAAGGAGCTCTTCGGGTCAACCTGTAAAAAGAGAAGAATGCGAGGGATTGGACCCCCGATTCACCTCCGGTGTGAGAATAAGTTAGAGATTCCAATTAGGTTTAAATGAACGTGTAAGTCTTTGTGAGTATGAAATGAGTGTTAACCTGGACATAAACCTGTTACATGCTTTTATAGGCATTCTGTTACCGACTCCCCCGGACTCTTCGGAAGCCACCGTCCCACAGTCCTGCCTTTACGCCTAAATAGGCGGGCGACTCAGTCATAGCAACGGTTAGGCCCAACGGTCCGATCCGAAAGAGTGGGTTTTGACCATTCGGCCCAATTAGTATTCGGCCCAAAAAACCGTTCGGCCCAATCCTAGTTGGGCCACCAACACTACTTTTCTAATTTTTAAAAATTTTAAAAATTATTAAATAAAAAAATATCAATTAACATATTGTAAGTAGAATATGTGTTCGAATTTGTAGAGGAGATGAGTTCGAATTTATAGGAAAAACATCAATACTATTATATAATAGACGAAACATTAAAAGTTTGGTTGGTCAGTATGGTACGTTGTGTTTTTACTTAATTGCCCTTAACTGTATTTTGTGTTTGTACTTAATTAACCTTACTTATTTATAGAAATATATTATTAAATAATAATATTACCTATTTATAACCAATTACCTTTTTTCCCTAAAATACATTATTTTTTCTAACAAATTCTCCTACTTTTTCAAACATGACAATTACCTTTTTTAACTAAAACATGTTAGTTTTTGTATTTTTCTTTACTAAAATCCCTCATTTTCCAGAAAATATCACTGACAAACCTTTAGTTATTTATTTTTAAACCAATAATATTATAATTATTTTTTAAAAGTTTACCTATTTTAACATGTCTACTTATTTTCTTAACAAATGCAATCACTAAGAAAATTAAAATATAAATAATCAAATACTTATTTATAACCAATTACTCTAAAACACATTTTAGATTTTTTCTAACAAAGTCCCTTATTTTCTAAATATATCACGGGAAATAATCTTTTTCAATTTACTTTTTTTATTTTTCTCACTAAAATTCATTTTTTCCCAAAAATATCATAGAAAACTCTTTACTTATTTATTTTAAAACGAATTTAAATACTTTTAATTATTAAATTTTAAAACCTTATTTTCCAAAAATATCACGGACATTTACCTTTTTAAACTATATATATGTTACATTTTTTATTTTTTCTTACTAAAACCCCACATTTTCCAAAAATATAACGGGCAAACCCTAACTTATTTATTTTAAAATGTGTTTTAATGTTTTTAATTAATTAAAAGTATTTAGCTATTTTAACATGGCTACTTATTTTTTTAACCAATACAATTAATAAAATATTAAAAATATAATAATAAAATAACAATTAACAATCCGTGCATCGCACGGGTTTTAAGCTAGTATAAATAAAAGTTATATTTGTAATATATTATGTGGTCGAGTTTATAAAGGAGAATAATTAAAATTCCTCTAAGATCGCCTCAATCTACTTTTCTAATTTTTTAGAATTTTTGAATTTTAAATACTATTAAATAAAAAATGTCATTTAACATATTAGAAGTAGAATATGTGTTCGAATTTATAAAGGAGATGAGTTAGAATTTATAGGGAAGACATATAAATAAAAGTTATATTTGTAATATAATACGTGTTCGAGTTTAAAAAGGAGAATAATTCAAATTTATAGGTTAGACATATAGTTAAAAGTTCTATCGGAAGTAGAATATGTTTTAAAATTTATAGAGTAAAATAGTTCGAATTTATAAGAAATACATACATAAAAAGTTTTATTGGAAGTAGAATAAATGTTTATAAGACATAGTTAAAAATTCTATTGAAATTAAAATAAGCGTGCGAAATTATATAAGTATTTTTTTAACGAGAGAGCGGCTAATTAGAAAGGAGTATGTTAACATTAAAATCAATATATAAGACAAAGTATTCAATATATAAAATTTGGAATTTCGATCATAATAAGGAAAGCGTGTTTAACGGGAGGGCGACTTATTAAAAATGAATGAATAATTGATGTAATTTTATTAATAGAGGTTTTAAAAAAAAAATTATAACGCCGCCGCGAAGCGCGGCTTTCTCACCTAGTTTTATTTTAAATGTAAATGCTGAATGACATATACCTATGAACTAGAATCTGGCACGGTCAATATTTTAGTATGAGATCTAATCTTTTTGAGTAACTGTGTACACCATATGATTAATAATGCCTGCAATAACAAGATGATTAGTAAATGCCTGCAATAACAAGTATATCATCAGTTTCTCCATGCATCTTCACAAATTTCAAACAGTGATAAGGGGTATCCAGTTATCCTAAACAAGAAGCACGATCAACCAAAAAGGTAACTACCCTTCGTGATGAGATGCTAGATGTTGAAAAGTTCATTTTAATTTATTACATTTCCCTATGCCTTTTTATGAGAAACACTGTGATTACTGAAATACAGCGATGCAAATGAAACTTCAAAAAAATTGCTTTTCACGATTAGGATTACAGAGTGATGGTTTGAAGTGCGAGTAATTTTTAAGTGATATCTTAAAACCTAATTTATAATCCAATATATATTAGGGTATTATAGTCATAGGTAATGGATAAATATTTAAATTTATAACTTAATTATATATGTATGAGTTATATATGAGTTAAAAGTTAACTATAGGACATATTTTTAATTATTGAAAGAAAGAGGATATATTGATAATGTCACCTATTAATTTGGGACATTTTATACAAATTCCCTAAATATTTGTGTGTTGTTCAAATTGGGCTTGGAAAAGAATTGTGGAGTTTAGCTTAATTTTATTTTGAATGGAATTGGTTTCAGATTTGGGCCATTGTGGAGTCCTCTATGTTGGACTTGTATACAATATGAATTCAGACACTTTTATTTTATGTAATGAAGTGGATCCAATGGACCAATAATAAAGTTGTTGATTTTGGATAAAAAATTGGGGTTCAAAAACTAACAGATAGAGAAGGAACTAGAAGGTGCCAACACAAACCATACGGATGTGACACGCGGGAAGCATCTGGAAGTCAGTGGAACTCTTCAGATTTATAAATGTCGTCCTAAATTTATAAACACTACTTCTACTGCTGCTTTTCTTCTCTTTAATTTAAGGTATCTTATTTCTCTTTAATTTCGATAAGTTCTGAGCTTTAGTTTCTACACACTGTATTTTACAACGAAAAATGTCTGATTATGAGTTAAATGATTTTTATTATGTTAAAATGCCGTTATCGTCGTTAGCGGTTTATTGATACGGCTAACCGTCCATTTTTCGTAATCCATTTTTGGATTCGAATGAGATAGATGATGGTTTATGATTTTTCGTGGTTAGTTTGACGGAACAGTTACATATATACCTTGCTGAACTAATTGTTCATGATAATCTTTGCCAAGCAATTTCTAAACTGTTGACATATTTGTTAGCAAATAAAAAAGAGAGTAGAGATTGAATAAGTGGTCTATAAGAGCATTAAACTATGAATGATAGCTACTGTACAAGTGATTGATATAACTCAAGCCTGCATTTCATGAGATGTGGAATCAATAGATATATTCAGAAGTCAGAGCCATATCAATTGTTTATTTGGCTAAGGAGAATCGTCAAATGTTATTCAGGCACCTCTTCCTGTATCTTTTATATGATTGTCGCTGTTTATGTTTATCCATTCGACAACAACTGGTCTTTTAACAGTGGTATAATGACTTTTACAGGTTATAATTTGGCTGGCTTACTTGGATTTGAATAGTACCAGTTTTTGTACTTGAATCCTATTTTGAGGATGTATCCTGGCTGTAGATTCATGGACTTGCACCCCCGAGAGAGGGATCAAATGTCTTATGCTCCTCATCATGGCTCTGCTAGGTCCCCTGTAAATTATGAGTCCTTTCCTTGTTATGGGAGCTATGGTTATCCATATCCGTTCCCATACCACGGATGCTATCACAACCAAATTCCTGACTATCATGGTTATGGCCTTCATTATCCGCATTATGCACCACCCCCACCTGTTTATTGTAATGATGGCTATCCTCCACTTCCAGGAAGCTACCCTTTTCAATATCTTCCTTCTCCGCATTATTCTTCCATGGATCCACGGTTTGAGTATGACAGAAAGGATCCAGTAGATCATCATTGCTGTGGATGTCCAAACCACTTGTGCCAGCAGAAAGAGAACAAGAATGTAAAGATCGCGGAACAAACTCCTGATGATGAAAAGGATAAAGTTGCTTCAATGGTTCCATCTGAGCTTAAAAATCAATCATATCCATTTTTATGGATACCACCAGGCTACAAGAGGAATGATGAGGGGGAACAAAATATCAAACCAGAATCCAATAAAGTGAACAGTGTTGACAAGGGAGCTGAGGGAAGCTTGAAGCCCTGTGCTCAGGAGCAAGGTGTTTGGAACGGGTGGTTACCAATAGATCTGAACAGCCTTAACTCAATGGTACGGGGAAGAGACGAGAAAGGAACTGAACATAAACATAACGGGGACAGTAAAAGTTCGCATCCAGTGGGCTGTATGCCTAGCTATCCTGAACAGAAGGACAAATTGGAGCTTAAAGATGGGGATCAGAAGTCTATTTGGGATCCTTCACAGTTAAGGATTTTTCCTCGGAATTTCATAGAAAATCAGGATGAGAAGAGCGTGCCTCAGGGAGATGTGAAAAAAATTGAAAATACTAGCTCAGAGGATGATCCAAAGACGGGGGATAGAAACGTAGTTAAGAAGATTATACCGGTAAAGCAGATGGATCAGTCTGAGGAGAAAGTACTTTCAAAAAATGACCAGTCTGAGGAAAACAGGGAATCAAAAGTTGAGGAAAAACAAAATGAAATGCCTTTGAAGCTTACAGACAATAAAGGAAGGAAGGAACATTTGGAAAACAATCGCAATGTGCATTCTTCCCTTTCAAAGGCATCGAAGTTACCCCCTGTATGTCTTCGTGTTGATCCATTGCCAAACCGAAAAACGAAAGGTGGCAGTTCGAGGTCTCCAAGTCCTCCAGGAAACAAAAAGAAGTCAGAAATGTTGTCACACGTTAAGTCTTCTTCCTCACCAAATACACAAGGAAACAGCCAGGAACATTTGCAGCCTTCAGCAGATTCAGATCTAAGCAGACTTCAGAATGAAAAAAAGGTAAAAAATATTGATGCAGTTGACAGTACATTGAGGGACAACAAGGGAGAAGCCCAAAAGGAGGAATCTCAGTATCCTGTCAATGCTGGTGACTCGCAAGAGAGAGTTTCAAGTGGTTGTCAAGATATAATGGTTGTAAAAAATGATCAGGAATTTTCCTTAGGAGATGGAGTAAATGATGTGGACAAATTATCTGGAGAAATAACAAAAGATGATAAGGTAACAATTGAGGTTCAATCTGGTGATGTTAAATTTGAAACAAGAACGGAAGGAGGACCTAGAGGTACCAAAAAATCAGAACATGCAAGTACAAACGGAGCACCAAACCAGATGTTCTCAGAGGCTGAAGCAGCTGTAATTATTCAATCAGCATACCGTGGTTTTGAAGTTAGGAGATGGGAACCTTTAAAGAAATTGAAGGAAATTGCTAGAATTGAAGGAGAACTGAACAAGGTCAGGCTAGATGTTCAAAATCTTGTTTCCTCGGGTAGCGGGAATATTGACAAGCAGAGGATGGTGATTGGAGAAACTATTATGAACCTTTTGCTACAACTGGACACCATGCAGGTATCATACTTTCGAACCTAAGTTTTAAAAGTTAGAAATTAATGCGGATAGTAGTTAAGACAGTTCGAAAAGGGATATTATTAGTGTATTACTAAGCAACAACAAATCAAAAATAATGAAAAAGGAAAATTTTAGTTCGGGCAGAATTTTGGAATTGTTAACACAACTTGGGCGACATATTATTTTTTTCACGAAGAATTGTTTATGTTGATGTTTATATTGTTCCAAAGTTTCTTGATTCTGTACATGTGGCTGATATAGTGATTTTGTATGATTACTCAGTGCAGGTAGTTAGAAGTGCGTGCAGGTCGAGTAGATATCTTGACATTCATAGTTTCTTATTGTTCTTTTAGCTACTTGAATGGTGTGCACTTTGTTTGTTGTCTCTTTGGGATTCTAACATAGTCTGCTTTTAATTGTATACCAGGGATTGCATCCGAGTGTCAGGAACATAAGAAAATCTGTTGCAAAGGGACTTGTTAGCTTGCAGGAGAAACTCGATTCCATTACTTCTCAGAATGCAGAGGAACGTAAAGAGTCTGATATATCCAAACATGTTGGCGGTGAGGAGGAAAGACAAAAGGAACTTAAAGGGTCTGATATATCCAAACATGATGGCGGTGAGGAGGAAAGACAAGAAGCAGGAGAAGACAGACATGAGCAGGATACAACTTCTCCAAGTCATATGAAGTCTGGTGTAATGGAACTAGGTCAAGACCAACTTCACACACTGATGGACATGAACATTGGCTCTGTTGATCACGTTGAAAAATCAGAACTGTTGTCGGGCACAGATGAAATGGGCAGGGCTTCGAGAGAAACACAACAAGATTCTTCAGGTTATGTGTACTCGAATGGGCGGCACCTGGAGCCAGTCGTTGAAGTAAAAGAACCAAGTGTAGTGGAAGGTGTTCGTGAGAATCATGGTTCTTTTTCAGTTGAGTCGAAAGAGCTTCCTCCTTCGATTATTGCAGAAGATAAACTTGACCCTGTTGTTCCATTACAAAATTTATCTTCCCTGATCGACTCCGATATGTCTAGTAAAGAAGATGAAGTTGCTAAGGTATATACAGAAGTGACTCCTCTAGTGCCGGAACAGAATTCTGATGCTCGAGTTTCTGGAGAGGGCTTGCAAATTGATGGCGGAAGATGTGTAGTCGAACCAGGTAAACTTGAACTTGCCCAGGAGTCTGGTCTGATTTCACTAGGCAATAAAGCCAAAGAAACTAGTGTAGACGAGCAACAACATAGAAAATTGCCTACTGAATCTCTAAAATTACCAGATCTGGAGGATAATATTGCAACAGAAGTATGTTCAGAGAGCTCTCCCGAGCTGAAGGATAATATTAGCAAGGGGGGAGACTCAGAAACATACAAGGAACTTAATGGGGATGATATGCTTGGAACGGAATTTATGGAAGCATCAAACAAGAAACATGTCAATAATATAAAAGAAGAAGTAAATGATTGTGTTGTAGGGTGGCCAACAGTAGTCAAGATTGAAACGAAGGAAATATCTGAAATAAAAGAAGTAGCAAATTCCTGTGAGGTCGAAGGGGAAGGGGATGAGAAGCTAGTCGATGACAGGAACAGTGTCAGGGTTGAGATGAAGGAAATACCTGATATAAAAGAAGCAGTAAACATTTGTGAGGTTGAAGGAGATTATAAGCCAGTTGATGACATGCAGACAGCAGATTCCATAGGGTTTGAGCAGAAGGGAGCACCAGAAGTAAACGAGCCTGGGAAGGATGTTGGGCCAGTTGGAGACATAGGATCTATTGAAACTTGCGGGCTTGAATTAGGAGATCTATCAAAGGTGACATTGGATTTACAGGGGAAGCAACAAAAGCCAAAATACACGGTAACTGGCGAGGAGGTCCATGTGGAAGAAATTTCAAACTGTAGCTCTGGACAGAAAATGGCAGTGGATGAAGATCAGGAGACATGGGAGGACAAATTTGCTAACAAAGAAATCTCTCAAGAGCACAGTAATGGTAACATAGTTGATCTTCCCAGAGATGAGGATTTGGTGGTGGAAGAGCTCACCACCAAGAAAATCAACAACGGAGATTTTTCAACTGGGAAAGAGGATTTGGCAGGGGAAGAGATCATTGTCGAGGAACCACGCAAAGAAAGTGACAAAAATCTGGTAGAAGAGAACGAGAAACTAAAAGAAACAGTGGAGAAGTTGATTGCAGCAGGGAGAGAACAATTGACTGCCATGTGTAGTCTGTCTGAAAGAGTCAAGGATTTGGAGAAGAAATTATCAAGAAAAAAGAAGCTGAAAATGAGAAGAAACAGAGTGCCAAGTCAGTATCTTCTTCAAGTATAAAGCCTTAAAACTATCTGTTAACTGAAGTTTAGTGTGATGGATATGTAGAATTTGTGTGTGATATATAATTATGTTGTATTATACGAGCATGTTGCTATGTCTATATTTTCCCGTACTTGGGCATAAAATAAAACACTGGATTCTGTTTATTCAGCTGCAATATAAATGGTAGTTTGAAAATCTATGTGCACAGAAAATAAGTGTTCATCTTTCTGAAATGCAGTCTAGTTAGTTTGTTATTTTTGTTCCAAGTCCCTCGTCCTTAAAACAGGATTCACTACTGAAGTGTGTTTCATTTGTATAGTGAACACTACTTGAACTCTTCTCCTGACTTGTTTACATAATAATTACATCAACTTTGGTGCAAGCCACTCTGGATAAAATGACACTAGAAAGGTGGGATGGATAAGAAGATACACATACACATATATGTGCTTACCAGATCATAAAGTGTTAGTCGAGACATTAGTTAGGTAAAGCATGCTTACTGGGACATACATTAGTACTACACACGAACTAAATTTTGGAAATTGGACCCAACATTATATTATTTCCTTCCCCCGATTTTAAAAGCAACGCAATATACATTACATCTTGTGAATTAATTCGTTTCAACACACCATCTTTGGCTCTCTGCTATGTAGAAAGGTTCCGAAAATTGTATTTGAATTGAAAATTTTGAGTTTCTTTCACGAGATGTTAAAAACGAAAAGTAGTTAAGGAACATCGAAACATCTTCCATTGTTTTTAGCTTCAAATCCTTGAGCTTTCTTGGTTCATACATCCAACACCCATTTTCTCTTTACTACTGGAGAAATAACTTGAAGCTTATTACACAACTCTCTTTAATAAAGGTATAATCTTGATTTGTTTATAAACTTGATTTGTTTTAGTACTTCAAGGTGATTTTTTTAGTACTTAAAGCTGATTTTTTGTTGTTGTGAAATGTTTTTGTTTGTTTTGATCTATACATGTTTCTGCTTATGGGTGTTCTTTTATATGTTCTTGATTTGTTAGCCTGGTATGGATGTTTAAAGTTTGTTTTTTTATTTAATCTTTTGTGATATATTTGCATCTTACTTTAGGGTTTGAATTGTATGATACTTTTACATGGACATTTACTTTGTTACTGTTTTGCACTGTTTGCTAATTTTCAATTTAGTTTGAATTTGGTGGGAACTGGAATTGTCACCTCTTAGAGCAAGTCCAATGCAATGCTAAAAGAGGTGCTATTTCTATAATATAGCATCAATTATAGAATTTACCCCTCCAATGCTATATTTGGTTCTAAAATAGAAAAATGCTATAGTTGGTTCTAAATATAGAACCAAGTATAGATGTAGCTATAATTGCCACATAGGCATGCAAGTGGTTAGATAGAGGGAAATGAATAATTAAAGCCATGGTGACAACCATAATTTAATATTCAAAGTTTAGGGGTTTGGAATTTAGCTAAATTTGGATCTATTTGGTGCTATTTTAAAACTATGCATTGGACTATAAGTTCTATTTTAACATCAAAAACCACTTTTTGGTTTCATATTATAGCAATAGCTACATCTATTTTGACATTAGCATTGGACATGCTCTTATTGCTGTTTTCTTTCACTTGCACTGCTGAAAATGTAATGTTATTAATGTTTGGTATGTTATATGTTTAGTTAGTGAGTTCTCTGATGGTAAAATTATTATGAAATCTTGGATCAAGTACTGTTTCTATGTAAACTGAATATACCTTTTGATCTTAATGAATTGGTTACATGGCAACTCTTAAAACGAAAGAGATATTTGTTAATCCGGTTATATTGGGAACATTTTTTGTTGCTATATATATATATACATGTTTGATTGATTGTTTTGAAACCAATAAATGCTTTTTATCACAATTGTTGCCGCGACGGCGACCATGATCCTTGGGTAATAGGAGAAGTTGAGAAAACCTCCAAAAAAGGGAATTTATACAATGTCTAAATGTTTGTGTCGTTCCGGAGTCCATGTAACTTGAGTGTTTATGTGGATGTTGTAAGAGTTTTATTTGAATTTCGCAAGGTAAAAAATATGCTTATTAATGTTTTTTAGGTGATGTGAGTTGGATTTACCGAGTCTCGGAGCTGATCTTTCCTCATGCTATTGAAGAACATCAGGTAATTCATTTTCTATAAAATTTATATTTTTGGAGAACTGTCTTGGTATCATCGTGGTTACTCATGTCTATTCAGTCTGATTGTTTCATGTTTAGGACTTCTTTGTTTACACATCATGGAGGCAGAAACATCATGGGTTAGTCATTCTTTTGATGACATTGTAAGAGATATGAGTGAGTTCGATTCATTTTCAGAGTTCAGTGATGAGGTTAGTAACGAAGTTATGGTTTCGGTTGATTCAATTTTGCCTTATGACTTGCTAGAGCGGATCTTGGCATATCTCCCAGTTGCAAGTATTTTTAGGGCGGGGTGTGTGTGTAAACGATGGCATAAAGTTGTAAGTTCAAGAAGGTTTCTGTGGAATATTACCTATGTTCAGTCACACTAACCTTGGTATTCCAATAAGATTTCATTCTTGAACAAAAATCCATTTCTTGATTTATTTCATCTATTCCATGACCGGAACATGGGAGGATACACGTTACACCACAATTTTGAATCAGAAGAGAGATTTCAAGAAATGTCAGATTTATTAACTCTATCAATAACCGAGCCGGATCTGGTGTATCATAAGGGATTTGCCTTTTCTATTGATTCCTACGGATTGGATCAAAAACAATTCTTAAATGAGGTATTCAACTCCAGGGATGAATCGAAAAAAAAATCTTTATTGGCTCTACCTCCTTTTTTTTATGAAGAGAATGAATCTTTTTATCCAGAACCAGTTGGTTATGCCTATGATCCCATCCTCCGGAAGTGGCATGGGATAGAACTCCACTGCATCAGGACTTCCAGTTGGTTTATTGCTTCTTCATGTGGCTTAGTTTGCTTCATGGACAATGATAACATAAATGAGGAGCCTACAGGAAGCTTGAGGAACCTCCAGGTTCAAGATTATCTGACTATAGTGCATTGGCACTTTCAGTGAACAAGGTATCCCGCAAATATAGTGTATGTGTTGTGAAATCTAAGCAAGTTGCAGGAGATTTCAATCAGTGGGAACTTTCAGTTCATGTTTATGACTCTAGAACCCTGATGTGGACTACCCCTTTGGCAGAAATTGTGACCGGTTGGAGAGGTGGTGATGAAAGTGTGATCTGCAATGGGGTTTTGTACTTGTTAATTTACTCAATTGGGGGTGGCATTCCAGAGAACCGTCATGGACTGTTAACATATAGTCTCTCCAGTCGATTGTCGCATGGTTTGTTAATGAGAAATTTTATCTCAATGCCTTGTCCTCTAACTTGTGGACGTTTGATGAACCTAAAGGAAAAGTTTGTGATGGTTGGAGGAATAGGGAAACAAGATAGACCTGGCATAATTAAGGGCATTGGGATCTGGGTTCTGAGTGGCAAGAGATTGGCAGAATGCCCCACAAATTTTTCCAAGGATTTGGAGAGTTTGATGATGTTTTTGCTAGCAGTGGTACAGATGACCTCATATACATCCAAAGCTATGGCTGTCCTGCTCTTCTTTGTCTTTGATTTTAATCAGAAGCAATGGAAGTGGTCCCAGAAATGCCCTGTAACCAAGAAGTTCCCCCTTCAGCTCTTTACTGGATTTTGCTTCGAGCCAAGACTTGAAATTGCCCCCTAATTCACACTGTGTTGCACACTATCACGGTACTAACAAACTTGAATTCTTTACCTTATAATTTAACTTTGTCATTTTGGCCTTAACATGAAGTCCCTATAATTGTCTGAAAGTCTTATAGAAACTAACTAGCTGATGAGGCTGCCCAATTATGTAACCAGAAAATCATTCTTTTTGCTAATGTGATGACTGTAAGTTAGGTTTAATGACAGTTTATTTTATCATGGCATTGCTACTCGATTTTGTTGTTTCTTTTAACTCATAGACATCTGCATTGATAAAAGCTTGTTAGTTTTGTGCTCCTTTAGTATTGGACGTGGTATAATGAACATACAATTCAATTCTTGTTTCCGTCATTAAGGATTGATTTCAGATGCCCATCACCAATGGCTATGTTTGAAGGTTGAGGTTGCATTTTATGTGGTTCTGTAATGCTTATACCTCATTGGATAATTTGGATACTTGTATGCCCATGTGCTAGATGTCTTTTACATCTACGAGGAATTATCAGTGACGGGTTTTTTCCTAGTCATTTTCTTGATGTAGTCATCTTCCGTAAAACAGAACTGGCTATAGATACTTGTATCTTTCGCTAGATATACAACTTGTTTCCTGTACACAGCTCCTAATGTGCACCTCTGCTGATGGTTCTTTACACAAGATGTTTTTGTTGAGCAACAAAGCCATATGGCTGAGCCTCCTGATGAAGAACATGAACATTTTGAAAGATTATGTATTGTTGGGAGATAAGAAACTGCTTAACATATGGGGTATATCTCCCACTCCCAAGTATGGTTTTGAAAAACGTGAGTTGTGAGCAATTTACGTCCATTGACAGGTTGTTTCGGTAATGACTATCATCTTTTTGAGAAAATTTACTTCTGAAGTTAATAAATATGTTAAAAACTATAAAATTTCATCAACCTTTTAGATATGAACTACTATTTTCATTACTGTTGAATAATTTATCTAGATTTACTGGAATGTTGTACCTGATATAAAAAGTTTCCTAATCACTCTGTAAAGTTTCCTAATCACTCTGTAAAGTTTATCTAGATTTACTAGAATGTTGTACCTGATATAAAATTCATGAACTCTATAGTCACCTCAGCAAGTCATTTGGACTTAGAGTTGAGTTACTGAAGCTTCACAAGAAGGAAAGCAAAAAAGGGCGCAATCTCATGATTTCTATCAAGACCATGTCTTCCACTCCATAACTAGAAGTCATTCTCTGTCAAGTAAGAAGCCATGTAGAGATGATTCTTTATATCATTCTGCATCATCAAGTCATCCCACAATACAACAAGAGATACCGTCAAGAATCACAGCATCAACGCCTGAAGTTTCTGAATCATCAAGAAAAGGGCTTCAAGTTAAAAAGAAACATTCCTTATAGGCCAGGCTACTTGAAGCAAAGTTGGAGAGTCGGCATTCTCTAATGGAAAATCCCAAAGCTCCTATGTAACTAACATTTATGCGGAGTGGTTACATGCAACTGCAAATTATGACTGACGAAGTGTGTATGGTTTGTGTGTAGGGCCCTCTTTCCTGATTAATCATCCTGCCGCGTTGTTCATTTGATGCTAACAAGTAACTAAACTACTCGTTTATCACTCTCACTGTGGAATCATAATTTTTGAAGCTGAATGCAGATATAACTACCAAGGTCAGCGATCAACTAGAACTGAAAATCATGTTCTGTTCATATCAGTATAGCTTACAAAACCCGTTCCTAGAATATGAGTTTACAATTGACAGTCTGAATCTAAAGTTATGTTCTATCTTCTCTGCAATTGAGGTTTTTGTATCTGTATGCATATTGTAGCTCTAATGACAATGCCTCTATGTCGTTAAGTTGAAAGGTTCAAAAAAAGTTCTCAACTGCAAGAACCAAGATGCACCTAAAAGTTGCCTGTAATATATTTCAATCATAATTTCCTATGGTGTCGATGTCATTGCCTGAAAGAAACTCGATGCACCTTAAGTCGTCTGCACTCACATATGTGAGTATATCAAGGAAAGACAGTTTAAGATCTCTGTACTGTATGAGAGTGAGCTTCACGATGGAAGGACAAATATATCTGAGATTGTTAATGAGCCTTTCAGCCTTAAGGATTTTTAAAGCAAATAAAGTGCCCGGAAGACAGTAGTGATACGGAAAACAGATGATTGCACCACATTTTCTAATCGGCTCTCCGGCCATCAGGGTAAACTTTTCTTGGTGTTCCTCTTGTATATATGGCTTTCAGTTGTGCTTGTTGCTGCTCCTGTATAGCTTTCAACTGATGTTCTTGTTCCTCTTGCATGGCTTGTTTTGCATCATTTGGTTAGCTCCATTATGAAATTGTGACGTATATACTATATTTTTTTGTTCCTCCCCCCAACAAATAGGCTGAGATTCAAAGGAGGCAGCATCAACATTTTGCGAATGTTGCTTCAGATGTATATTTATAAAGCAATTTTCAGAGATAGTTGCTAATAAATCTACAGGATTACGTTCATATCATAACCGAGAATTTAAGCAGACTCTACAGGATTTTGTTCAGTTGCGGTAGACTACCAAATGACTTTATTTACACAACAATATAAAGCCGCATCAGTAGTATACTAAATTAGTTAGCAGGAATAATTAACAATCTCAAGTCATAAATTTGTACATCTTTATAACGAATTTGTTAAAAACTAGGCAATATACTCCTTCCATCCCTAATTAACTGTCATGTTTTGACTTTCAGCAGTGAAATTGACCAATCAACTAATATTTATGTTCATATTATATATGTAATATCCGGTCAAAATTTGGTTAATTTGTCATTCAAATGTGATAACTAATTAGGCACATATGGAGTATTGTACAACGGCTGCGCAACAAATTTTGATATAAGATTTGATTTTTATTCAATTTATGCAACACATTACACATGAAAAGAATAAAACACGTGTAAAAAAGAGGGTAATTAAATAGCTAAGGGGTCATTTGTTAATCACTTAATGACAACAACCATACAAACAGCCAATAAAACTAACACAATTAACAATTGGAAACGTAGGACACGGTAAATTAAATGAAATTTACATACATGCATATATAATCGTAAATTTTCTAGTATATTACAAGTATTGGTTAAAGTGCAATTAAAATTGCTCATATATATGTCACATAAATTTCGAAAAAGGATAAGTTCGAGCCAGCCATGAACTTACATACAGTTAAACCTCTTTAAAGTAATACCCTTGGGACCGGGAAAAAATATTACTTTATCGAATTTATTACTTTATCGATATAATAATATTTTATTACTTTATCGATAAAGTAATATTTTATTACTTTACCGAATTTTTATGTTTACGCATTACAATACATTATGTTTAAAAACAAGAATTAATCACATGCAATGTATTTTGAATGCTATTAGTATTGCTAACATGGCTTGGAATATTGATGTGAAAACAACCACAATTGCAAATTGTTTTCGGCATTGCAAGATTCGTTTAGAAGAAATTGATGAACATGAATTTGGTGAAATAAATGAAGGTGTCGAAGGATTAAATGAAGCTATCTCTAATTTACGATATAGAAATGTGATGAATGTTGAACATCTCTTAAATTATCCAAGCGAGAATGATGCGGTTATGGAATCACCTACGGATGAAGAAATCATTAAGTCAGTAATGAATATTGATAAAGGAATTGATCCTGAACCGGATGATAGCAATGTCATCCCAAACGTGTCATCAAAGGAAGCATTTCAAGCAATCAACACTTTGAACAATTACTTGTTACAACACAAGCAAAACATACCAGGAGTTATTTATGCTTTACATAAAGTCAAGGATGAGGTTAATTTTGGCTTTGATGGAAAGAAGAAACAAGCTACTACTATATATTCATATTTTAAAAAGAATTAAATTTTGTAACTCATATATATATATATATATATATATATATATATAATTTTGGAATTATTACTTTACATATTTGTTGGGCCCTTAATGACTTTCTAATTTTTTATTATCTTATGCTTTTAGCGAGAATATTATTTTACAACATTGGCCCAAGTTGGGACCAACGAAATTTATTACTTAAGCGAGGTTATTACTTTATCGGATATTACTTAATCGAGGTTTAACTGTACCTTTCATTCAATATTGACGCGGATAAATTGGTTATCCAATAAAGAAAACGCCTTTTCTTTATATTTTATAACTACCTTCAGTTTTTCTTCTTCTCCTTCGCAATCAAAAAGGCTTTCCCTTCCTTCTTGTTCGCAATCAAAAGGGATTTCAATTTCATGGCAAAATCCTGAAGAACAACAACAAAATATCAATCAATACGAAATTAAACCCTAAAAATAGTTGATGGTTTAATGTCCTATAAGCATTGAGATTCATCCGTGAACAAAACCCTAAAGAGATCGTATTAAGAAGAAAATATAAATTACTCTTCCTCTTATCAAAACTCTTCCTATCACAAGAGATCGTATGAACAAACATTGTTACAGTATGATTAAAAAGCATAAACAAGGGCATAGATCGTAGTATAAAAAAGCGCAGAGAAAACTCCTCACATTCGTAACTTCCTGCACGACGGTCTCATACTCGAAGCCATTGCCGCTACGGGGACAGTTTTTGACGGACAGAGAACTCCTAAAATCCCTAATTTTAGAATTTACCATGTTTACACGTATAGAGTATATTCTTAAACCAGGCTATCTACCACTTTTAACCCTGTTTGCATAGGCTCGTGCACAGATTTGCGTTCAATAATCCCAGGGGCTTTCACTTCGACACGCCTTCGCTCGTGATCGCTTAGAGCCCCTCTTCCATCAATAGGTACTCCCAACGCGTCGACCACACGCCCTAGCATAGCCTTTCCCGCAGGAACATCCACAATAGATCCAGTGCGCTTGACAAGATCTCCTTCTTTAATAGCAGTATCACTACCAAAGACAACAATCCCGACATTTTCACTCTCAAGATTCAAGGCTATTCCTTTGACGCCGCTGGCAAATTCAACCATTTCACCAGCTTGAATCTCGTTCAATCCATAAACACGTGCAATCCCATCTCCAACTGAGACCACTCGACCGATCTCATCCACTTGAAAATTCGTGTAAAAGTGGCTAATTCTACTTTCTAATAGAGTCGTTAGTTCCGCATCTCTTTGAGAGTTTTTCATTTGAAATGTTTTTTCGAATAAAGATATTGAGGTGGAGGGTGCTCGGTGCGTGTGTGTATATACTCATATAGAGTAAATCTTGTCATCACTACAAAAGTCACTACTGCTATTTTAGGAATTATTACTATTATTGTATTGAAACATACACATAACTTCTAAAATATGTGGGTCACTATCATTATCAAAATAAGAATAGTGATTAATGAAATACACATAACTTAAAAGAGGTTTCTAAAATAAAAGTAGTAGTGACTTTTGTAGTGATTTTTTGTAGTGATGCCAAGATTTACTCATATGAGTATATATACACACGCACCGAGCACCCTCCACCTCAATATCTTTATTCGAAATTAAGAAGATACTCTATACGTGTAAACATGGTAAATTCTAAAATTAGGGATTTTAGGAGTTCTCTGTCCGTCAAAAACTGTCCCCGCAGCGGCAATGGCTTCGAGTCTGAGACCGTCGTGCAGGAAGTTACGAATGTGAGGAGTTTTCTCTGCGCTTTTTTATACTACGATCTATGCCCTTGTTTATAATTTTTAATCATACTGTAACAATGTTTGTTCATACGATATTATCTCTTGTGATAGGAAGAGTTTTGATAAGAGGAAGAGTAATTTATATTTTCTTCTTAATACGATCTCTTTAGGGTTTTGTTCACGGATGAATCTCAATGCTTATAGGACATTAAACCATTAACTATTTTTAGGGTTTAATTTCGTATTGATTGATATTTTGTTGTTCTTCAGGATTTTGGTGTAGGATTTTGCCATGAAATTGAAATCCCTTTTGATTGCGAACAAGAAGGACGGGAAAGCCTTTTTGATTGCGAAGGAGAAGAAGAAGAACTGAAGGTAGTTATAAAATATAAAGAGAAGACGTTTTCTTTATTAGATAACCAATTTATCCGCGTCAATATTGAACGAAAGGTATGTAAGTTCATGGCTGGCTCCAACTTATTCTTTCTTCGAAATTTATGTGACATATATATGAGCAATTTTAATTGCACTTTAACCAATACTTGAATATAATATAAAATACTAGAAAATTTACGATTATATATGCATGTATGTAAATTTCATTTAATTTACCGTGTCCTACGTTTCCAATTGTTAATTGTGTTAGTTTTATTGGTTGTTTGTATAGTTGTTGTTGGACTAGTTCTTTGCTGCTTCCAATGTATATTGCATCTGGATTAATTATCGATCCTTATCTTTAGATTTTGACATGCCATAATTTTTCATTTTTTATTCATACAAAATATGTTATTTTCCCTATATTTTCAATTTATATATTATTTAGTGAAAGAATATTATTGTTTGATATAATCTCTTACATATTTGTTGGATGAACTAAATTCCACAGTAAAGTTCTCCATGGTTATGTTAAACAATTGGTCGAGACCCGCAATTTTGGTGCCACATAACAAAGACACCTCCAATGGCCTCAGAACTTTGGCGTCACAAACCAGCCGTGCTTCTCTGCAGGCAGACCTGGGTAAATGTTTTAATATTTATTCTTTTTCTGCATTCTGATCATAAACTTTAGAAAGGAAAGCAAGCATTCTTTTAAGTACATGCATAATGAGTTATGCAAATTCAACAGATAGATTAGAACCTCAAAAACCTAAAGATTTGAGGAAACTGGCAATTAGAAAGTCATGCATTTCTGTTTATGAGATTTGTAGTAAACATGAGTCAGAAACAACACAACATTAATGATAATTGCTGTCTGAAATGGAAATCCAGGTGCATCATGTGCCGAGCTGAAGCACACAAGTTATATGCAAGAAAACCAATATTTGATGCACTTGGGATTCAGTTATATGCAGTTCTTCACGAGCACATAGAAGCAGAGGTATGTAGTCAATTTTCTAAAGGTTCCGGAGCTCTATAAGCTAAATAATCTGTTCATTATAATTTCAATATTCATTTCAAAAAGTTTAATTTCTCGAGATCAGGTGAAGGATTTCTGGCCAAGATATTGGGGTGGCGTCGTACTCCTTGACAAGAGCAGGGAATTTTTCAAGGCTTTAGGTGGTGGGAGCCTGTTGAAAGACAAGTTTGTCTCAGGATTTCTGTTCAATCCTCGAGCCATTGTGCAAATTCAACAGATAGATTAGAACCTCAAAAACCTAAAGATTTGAGGAAACTGGCAATTAGAAAGTCATGCATTTCTGTTTATGAGATTTGTAGTAAACATGAGTCAGAAACAACACAACATTAATGATAATTGCTGTCTGAAATGGAAATCCAGGTGCATCATGTGCCGAGCTGAAGCACACAAGTTATATGCAAGAAAACCAATATTTGATGCACTTGGGATTCAGTTATATGCAGTTCTTCACGAGCACATAGAAGCAGAGGTATGTAGTCAATTTTCTAAAGGTTCCGGAGCTCTATAAGCTAAATAATCTGTTCATTATAATTTCAATATTCATTTCAAAAAGTTTAATTTCTCGAGATCAGGTGAAGGATTTCTGGCCAAGATATTGGGGTGGCGTCATACTCCTTGACAAGAGCAGGGAATTTTTCAAGGCTTTAGGTGGTGGGAGCCTGTTGAAAGACAAGTTTGTCTCAGGATTTCTGTTCAATCCTCGAGCCATTGCAAATTACAAGCGTGCAAAAGCAATGGGTATAGATTCCAACTTCAGAGGAGAAGGTGAAATAAAAGGAGGACTATTCATTATTGGCAAAGGAAAAAGTGGAAAGAAATTTTGGAGACTGGGCACCTATTGCTGAAAAATACATACCACAACTCTGTTGGCTCTGTTTATGAAAAATTTGTTAAGTTAATTTGTTAAAAATTAGAATACATGACCAGTTAAGGCCAGATAAGAAATCAAACATGCAAAATACTGAATTTCAGAAGTGAAAATACCGATATAATGACTGAAGGATAAAGCTGTAGAAGTCATGTCAAGTATTTTCTAGTTGCAAGTCACGGAGTTGCACAGGGCTAGTGACACAGATATATACCTGAACACGTTTCAACACTGCAGGAGGGAGATTATCAAGCTCATTCTTCGACGACTTCTGAAACAAAACTCAAACATCACAACTCTACAACAGATACGGACATACAAATAAAGACTATAGCAAATTAGCAATGTCTGCAAAGTGAACAACTCACCTTGTCAGCTTCAGCATTGACAACCAAAACTACACATTACAAAAACAGAATACAAAGTGCATGGTAAGATACATAAACAGATCATTTGTAACATATGTACTTATTTATAAATTGAAATATCAAAAAATGGAAGGTTTTAACATTTACCAGACTCGAGATTGGACATGTCAAAGGAGCTGACATTGTTATTCGCCGTTGCAGTTTCGAGTTTGATAGTAATAATAAAAGAACATGCACTCCTTCTCAAACTCTACCCTCTGCGTTTTTAGTGAAGCCTTTGGAAGCCTTCTATACTCACTAACATAAATTTTTTCTAACTCCTCAAAGCTGTTAATGACAACCCCGTTACCTACACAAACAACAATACCAGTTTCTACCCAGTTACCTAATTCTTATTCTACAATTATAAATAATCCTCAATTAAATCTAAACATGAACATAAACATACAAACACAAAACATAAACCCCTAATTGTGTCCCTAATTATTCGAACACAAAACCCCTAATTGAAATACAGAAACAAAACCCCAATTGAATTACAATAACATAAACCCTAATTGAATTTACAATTAATATAAACTCAAACATAAACATACAAAACACAAAACATGAACATACAAAATTGATATTAGCTCACAGTCAAACAAAAAATTGAATTTTGAACAAAAAAACCCAAAATCAAAAAATTAATTTGAACAAAAAAGCCCAAAATCGATATGAACGTACCGGTATTTTAGAGCTTCAATCTCCAATTTTAATCTTCGAGCTTTTTGTCTTCAAGCTTCACTCTTCGATTTTAATCTTCGATTTTGTGTGTTTGTGTGTTTGAGAGTGTGTTCGTGTGTCTGAGAGCGTGCTTCTGTGTTTGTCCCGCTTGTATCCTCAATTATTGCCCCGCTTTTTTATTTTTTAGTATTTTCACGGCCCAAATATTTTATAAAGCCCGCTCAATATTCTTTTGGTAGCCCCTCTGAAACTTGTGAGATTTTTATGTTATCTATAGCAACTGCGTTCTAAAAACATTGCAATAGCTTCCAATTTTTAACTTTATCGTAATAGTTTTTAAACAGCGTTACGATACATCTTAACTTATAAAAACTTGTCTGAAAATGTCAATCAATAGCAATGGTTTTCTATAATTTTTCTAAATTCTGGTTGTTATAGCCGATCTATGGTGTAGTGTTTTTAAGAATGACCAAGAAATTTAGACAATATAAACCGTGAAAGGTTCATATAAATGTCAAAATAGCCTCGAATAAGGCAACAATCGTCGTAAATGTGTAGGTCGCTCCACACTTTGCAATAAGGCGATACTTGTGAAAACATTAATGTAAATAAAGTCCTTGGTAAATGATAAAAAAGACCCCGAATCTCGAAAAAGGTCAATATAATTTCTACGAAAGCTTGAAAAGTTTTCCTATAAATTGAGGGACAAATGATATGAGCTAAAAATAACCCTAAAAACATAATAAATGGTGTATTAATTAGACCTAGATTGGTCCAGATATTAAACCCAATTAATGAGGTCCGAAACCCTAATTATTTATTAATTTCGTAATTAATAAAAAAGAAAAATCTACATCTTGTCAAAAGAGTCCAAAGTGTGCCAATTTCATCAGAGAGTAGCCTCCAAGGCATACAAACCTAATAGGAGTCGGCCTCCTACAAAATAGGATTCAAAATCCTGATCTAAGAAGGTAACTTGACCCCCAAGTTACCTAATTCTACCCTAAATGCAGGGCTCTCTACGCCTATATAAATGACCTGATCCTTCAATCAGAACTACGTTTTTTGGCTTGATTCTCAACAATAGTTGAGATACGTAGGCATCTTGTGAGGGCGGATTTAGTCACGAAACACGAGAACAACTATTAAAACTCGAAAGCTCTTAAACCCTAGCATTAAAATTCAAAGTACGTTTTTTATTCCACAACATGTGTTTTAGCTGAAAAGATAATTGGTTATAAATAGTTATTTGATTATTTATATTTTAATATTTTTAGTAATTGCATTTGTTAAGAAAAATAAGTAGACATGTTAAAATAGGTAAACTTTTAAAAAATAATTATAATATTAAAATAGGTTTAAAATTAAATAACTAAATGTTTGTCCGTGATATTTTTGGAAAAGGAGGGGATTTAGTAAGGAAAAATAGAAAAAACAAACATGTTTTAGTTAGAAAAGTTAATTGCCCGTGATATATTTGAAAAAGTAGGGGAATTTGTTAGAAAAAATAATGTATTTTTGGTGAAAAAGGTAATTGGTTATAAATAGGTAATATTATTATTTAATAATATATTTCTATAAATAAGTAAGGTTAATTAAGTAAAAACGCGAAGTACGGTTAATTAAGTAAAATCACAATGTACCATACTAACCAACCAAACTTTTAATGTTTCGTATAATAGTATTGACTTGTTAATAAGTTATCAGTTAGTAGAGAATTTTCTAATCGAACTAACCAACAAGAAAATTTTTGGGTTCTAGATCGGGTTCGGGTCGGGTTGACGCACTTCGATCAAAATTTTGATCCAACCTGAACCCGACCCGAAATTTTAATGAGTTAAAAGACTCAACCTGAATCCAATCCAAAATATTTATTAACCCGAACCAAGCCCAAAATAATAATAATTTATTTAATAAATATAATGATATATTATTAAAAATAAATAAATTAGTTTTTAATTGTATAAATTAATTATAATAATCTTGAAATATAATATATATTAATTTAAACAACAAATAATAAAAAATAAGATAAAATATAGGTATTTTCAGAATCTATTTAATGTTATATTATATAAATATAATTTTGGGTAACCCGAATTTTTTGAATCAGTTTTGAATGAACCCGAAATCGACCCTTATCCAAAAAATCCAATCCAAATTCGTACTTTTCGGGTCAAATTTGTATCCTTACGCAGCTGAGCGCAACTTCAGTACTTAAAAATTACACGTTCCTTGGCCAGGGGCCACATGCTCACAAGACGCATACTAAAAATATCTTTTCCGACCCATGGTAAGGTGTTTCGAGCAGTGTTTTAAAAGTCGACAATTAATCGGAATTAATCGGGATTAATCACTGATTAATCGCTAGACGGTGGATCACCGAACTGATTAAGCAAAAATCGGTTAATTAATCGTTTTTTTAGAAAAAAACGATCAAAAATCGGCTGAATCAGTCAAAAATCGGCTAAATTGGTCAAAAATCGGATTAATCGATCAAAATCGGGCTAATTATTAAAAAATAGTTAAAATTAAAAACAATTAAGAATTTAAAAGGTGAAACTTGATTAAACAATAAAAAACAATATTATTTTTGTACATATAATTATAATTTTAAATGCCTAAATGGTAAATTCTCTTAATTTTTCCTCTTAAATTGATCTCTAATTGAAAAGTTAAATCTTCAAATTTTTATTTATTACAATTATATATAACATTTTTAACATATTTGCATAAATATATGATAATAACATATGTTTAGTTGAAATAATGAAACAATTATATATATAAATATAATTGTATATAAAAAAATATTATTAAATTTATTCCGATTAATAATCCGATTAATCTCCGATTACCCGATTAATCTCTGAAGTCTTCACCGATTAACACTGATTCCCAATTTTTACGACACTGATTTTAAGTAACTACACAAATGCATTTAGTAGATTATACAGCCGCCATCCATTCAATAAAATTATATAGAACCAAAGTTTTAATTTCATTACAAACAAAAACTACTAAGCATCATTATAAGTCGCAAAGCAAAAAGAAATGTACAAGGTCACCAACTTTTAAAATTCGTTTAAATATTAAACAAAAGTGTTTTCAACTGTTTTTGAGCTACCATTTGTAAAAATATAAACACAAATTTAACTAATTTAATGGTTACTGGAAACATAGATAACTGATTACAAAATAAAATTGAGCGTGTCCGGAGCAACTGCAAGCCAATTCTTTCGTGATCTAAGATACTGGAACATCTCTCGTCCTATGACACCTAATGACATCACGAATTGCGAGTCTTGCGCTCCTCCTTACATCGAAGTCATCCACTTTAAGGAGTTTAACGAGAGCATCCATCAGGTCAGAGTTCTCCCAATCTTGTTAATTCGAGTTACAGATGATAGCAATACGCCATAAGTGCTCTTATGCAATGCCTTTTTAGTGTTGCTGTAGGCACAAATAGTGTTGCCAAAAGTATTAGGCAACACCATGCTCCTGTTGCCAATACGGTCGTTGCCAATGACATGTAACGCAACACTTTTACTCTCTACTGCAACACCCGGAAAGTATTGCATTATGTGCATACTGCAACACCACTTGCACATAAGGGCAACATCACATGGTGTTGCCTAAGATTTGAAGCCACACCAGCACAAGGTCCCACACAGTGATGCCACATCACCAAAATAGTGGGACCCACCATGGTGCCATATCAGCAATGGTCCAACTACACGTAATGCAACACTAGCCAAGATTACTACAACACTATTGTTTTTTGTATAAACAACATCATATTTTTTAATGCAACATTGAATAAAGTCAAAAGCAACAACTTATATAAAAATTTGAAATAAACTATTTTGTTCATACATGAATCCCATCCAAAACAATCAAGGAAATATGATACAAAACACCGAACAAACAAAACAAAAAATATTTATAATCTCCTTCCTTCAATAACTAACCCCTGAATATGGTCAAAGTACCATAAATAAGTACATAGTACTAAATCCTAACTTCAAATATACAAAGGTACAAATTATCCAAACTTAAATACTACTGATAGTAAAACAACTTAATGGTTGAAAAGTATAAACGCCTTCGGTAATAGAATTGCTAATAGGGAAAATTTGAGGCAATACGTCACTCTTGCAAGAAATAATGGCTTCTCTTTAACTGTAAGTTCCCATGACAGTGAAGGTCCTATTCCATTTCTAAATAGAAAAATGTAACAAGCATGAATATTTATGAGTACACAAAGAATCTGGTTTCAAGGTAAGTTTTACCTTGAATATCGTTATTACACTAGAGAAAAAGTCAAAGAATCTTGTGGCAAAGTTAACTGGCTTCTCGAAGATTGCTGGTCTGCCATAAGTAAGTATGAGTTTGGGAAATGAGGAAATATATCAGAAACTCATGTGGTATGGTTATGCAATTTACAAAGAGAAACTACTAGGCACATCGCCACCGAGAACAAAGTGAATAATTAGATATGAACCTACACAACGGTACGCAAGATACGAACACAAACAGCTTAACAATAAATACTTATGCATGACAAAGTCTGACCCTTGAACCAGCTTCATTAATTAGGTTAATAAAAAGACTTTAAAGATTTGTGTCATTTGGATATTATTGAATTAATTAGTAGACATTAATAAAAAGACATTAAAGACATTAATTAGTCAGAATCTAAATAAATTATTTTCTTATACAATTATTCAAATTGACTAAATTAATATAGTCGTCTCGAGCGAAACAATATTTCAGTGAGCTGCTTTGATGGTTGAGTACCTCTACTTAATCAAAATAGATATGGGATTGAACTGGCCACAGAATAATATCAACACTAAATTATTCTCTAATAAAAGTGCAAATGTTTCAAGCTGCAAACTACTACATCAGACCTACTAAGCATTGCACATCTAGGCAGTATGGCACCACACCGTTAATTATGAATATCTCTTCGGCCTGCACTTATAATTTTGAGTCAACTTAGCAGTAAATGGCATATAATGTTATTGAAAAAGCAGCAAAATACTTCGTATCACGCTACATACCTTTCCAGGATGCCATTGGTTAATTGATCTTATATTCTTACAAGTCAAAAAAAAAACAAATAGTGAGATGAGAGGTGTTGACACTCACTTTAACTTGCATCAGGATAAAATTAACCAAGCACAACTCCAACTAGAATTTTAATTCAAGTCCCTCATCAAGTGTTCACTGTTACATGCTGTGTTTTTTTTAACTACATTCGATGTAGGAAGGTGCTCCTATCATCTACATCAAGTCCTCTCCCTAAATCAATATATTTAAGAAAATATGAAGATATTTGCACTGAAATTGTCAAATACAGTTGTACACTGAATGTAAGATATTGATGTTAAAGTCTGGACAATAGAAGCAAGCTAACATCAGTAGCAGCAGAAACATGAAAGTTGTCCAAATTATACACTAACAGAAAAGTTTTATCCTGCTAATAAGGATCTTATAAAGCATGAAGCAAGAAGAAATCAAAACAACTCCTTGTATAGCATACCAACCTAGTATTAACAAACAGTAGAGACAAATTATTAAGCATAAAAATACCATCAATCATGACTTTTGCATGTAAAAATCAGAATGGCAAATACCATATTTTGAAGCTTCTGGGCTATTTATTGAAGAAAAATTAAAGGATCATTTGCTTATTGAACTCACATCAACATCTAAAATGGCATTTACCACCTCCAAAATCCAAATGGTTCTTTTCAGGAACTGAATATAGATGACTAGTGTTTGAGGCATTGCATAATTTACAAAGCTCGGGCCACAATCCCAAAAGCTCATTTACAATTCCTACATACAAAAGCAATAACCACAAATTACTTAAACTCGCAAAGTGGTTCAAAAGTCATTTATACCTCTACTGTTAAATTGTCTACACTGACATGGATCTGCTGCCACAACGAAACCCCTATAATCATTGTTTAGTACAATGAAATGTACACCTTTAAACATCTCTCTGCAAAATTGTGAAATTCCATTTATGCCAAAAATACAACCCAAATCAAATACAAAACCAATATGAATCACTTTACCAACATGAATCTTAATTTGAATACAATCAAAACCAAAACACAAACATTAAATACAAAACCCTAATTTGTCTTCTTAATCAGTCAAATACAAAGACTAAAATTGAGTGCCCTAAACTGAAATCCAAATGAATTAGAGATTAAATACCTAAATGAAAGCCCCAGAGTTAAAGCCCCGAAATTAATCATCTGCAAACCCAAAAAAACATTAGTAACAAACGTAAGAAAATGAGTGTAGTTAAGTACCAATCAGAGTTTGCAACTCCGGCCCAGAGCATTTGAATTAATTTTGTCGATGAGTAGACTGTCTATCGAGAGAGAGAGAGAAGAGGAAAGAAAAATGAGTTGAGAGAGGAGTAAATTGTGCGTGAATTATTTGTGAAGGAGGGAAATAAGCCGTCCAAAATTTTCAACTCCCGCTTAGTTGTGTGCTGGTGCTGTTATTATTTTTTTTAAGTGTAATTTTAATTTTCTAAGTTTAACTTAAAGCTTTTATTAAAAAATAAAAAAAATAGGTACTTATAATATATTATATATTAAATTTTGAAAATGTTTACAATTTATAATATATTATATGGGTTTGGAGATCGATCGATTTTTTTTAATATGTTAACGGTGTAGATTTATCGATTAATTTTTTGTTAAAAATGATTGTTCTAAATCACTAAATCATTTGAAAATTTGCAAATCTATTCATTTTTACTAGATACTCACACCCGTACGGTTGAATTTTTAATTAAATGTCAAAATATTGTGAATTTGAGTCGCATTATAGTAGAAACCTTTTCTAGAGTAACCTTTAGATACTTTTTTCCCTATATTTATTATATATCAAATTTAAAATTAAGAAAGTTAAAATTTATATTTCATATTATATACTTTGATAATATTTCTAGTTTTCATAATTATAATAATAATTTAGTGTAGTGCAACGCTTTTAAATGGGGTTGCACGTCGCAACACTAACATTCCCACCGCAACCGTGCATTCACGTATAATGCAATAGTTTTTTAATAGTGTTGCAAAATAGCAAAGGAAGCATAGCTATTGCAACGCTTTGCTTGCAACCCTCACAAAAAGCATTGCATATGAGCACTTATGGCGTAGTGTAGTTAGGAGCAGCTCATGAATTACAGTAAGAAGTCATCGTGCATAAAGGCAAAATGAATTGAAACAAATGCAGGAATTTTCTTAATATTAAAACCAACTTTTATGGATCTTCCGCGATCAGCAACAATGTTCAAAATTATGTCACAAGCTTCCTTCTGAAACTTCTTAGGCCTGGAATGTATGTTGCTCCACGCAAGGTATTGCAGGAACCTGAAGTTTCTAGTCAAGATCTGGAAGAATAAATAGTTCTTTAGACACAAGGCAAAGCACTCATGAACATACGTGTATCGTACGGAACCTTAAAATCATCTTTCAAGCTAGGCATATTCGAATTTAAGATTTTTAAATTAGTAATACATGTCTTAAGTATGATAAGCAGACACCACTCTTAACTCCAAAGTCTATACAGTAACTATACTGTTGATAGTTCAACACAGTTGGTTGTAATTAGCAAGTTCAAATCTTTGACGATAGTGTGTTTGTATATTAGCTACATTAACTTACATGTAAAACAAATCTAAATAATTCATTCACAGTTTGCAAACAACCTTTACCAAAAAAGAATTACCAAAGGGCTTTTGCCCAGCAGTTATCCTTCCTCCTCAACTCAAGGTGTCACCAGCCTTATCTCACTAAAGTTCATCATGTTCAACTATGAAGATCCTTATCATAATATATACATTACTCCTTATCATCAAAGGGCTCAAACCAGGTCTATGTCTAAGACAAGGGATCTTATCAACATTTAATTTACACCATCTTCCAAAAGTTGGCTGGAGTTGACAAGAGCTGGGTTTATGTCCACTAGCTTAAGTTCAACATGTTTACAAAACAGTTGGGGAAATTATTGAAAATCAAAAACCAGCCCTACATGTTTTTAGCTATCACAAAGCAACCCTATAGTTTCTGGGTAGGTTTGCTGGCAGAACCCCACAGATATTTATATACTTTAAATTTCAAGCTCCAAAGTTTTTGTTAATTAATTGTTTGTTTCTTTGTACAAAGTTTATTGGTTTAGATAAACATATTTTACAGATAATATCCGTCTATTGAGCATACCTTGCGAGAACTCGATTTCATAATATTTCCAGCTACTCTAAGTGCAGAAGAGGCGATCATATTATTGTTGTTGTTGAAACATCACGCCAGGTATCAACTAAATATTGCAAGAAAAATATTGCAAGAAAGATATAGCCACTTGAGAAAAGACCGAATCCACTTACCAGATTAAGTCAATGATATTGTTTACGATGTTTTCTTCAGTTACCCACAATTTGACTTCAATAAACGAAAGTGTGTAGCATGCTCTCACTATACATCGAAGATTATACTGCCCAATTTCGAGTATCTTGTTCAAAATGGATACAACTGCACGCAACTGCCAACAATTGAAGTGTTAAAAATACATTAATAGTTCTATGTTGCTCTAGGGAAAAGGGAGTTGGAAAAGTGGACAAGCTAAGAACCTTATCATCGAGAAGTTGCACTCGACGAACAACTACCACCAGAAACTTGGCCAAGTTTTGGGTCCTCTTGAGAGAAGAAAAAATTGGTTCAACATTAACTGCACATGCACCTTCTATATCGTCATTTTCAATGATAAATCTTGCATAATCGGTGGAAATATAGGCCAAGCGTGTCAATGTTCTCAAAACCTGAATTCATACAAAGTGTATATATTTGGTTACGCATTCATTCACATTAACCAAAATTAGTAAACTGACTAGCTGAGTGAAGATTACAGGAATGGATATCGCATCACGTTCATTAGACATGAGCTTCACAAGGGCTTGAATTGCCTTTTTTTAATATCATCACCGCATTTATCAAAATTTACAAATGCGAGAATACAAGCAGCCGATCCCTGAAATAAAAGTCCAAAACAGTTTCGGAGATGAATTCATAAAATTAAAGAGAATCTTACTGACAATTAGATTGTACACAATGCATGAAAACAAGACATCAAACCTTGGTGGATTCGTTGAAATTCTTTTCATCAAGGGGCTCCAAAACCAAAGGTTCCAGAACATCAACTAGTTTTGAGTCTGTTTGTCAAATTTTAATCAACATATAATAATTAAATAAAACTAGTTAGCAAAATAAACAGAAGAAAAGAAAAAAAGTAGTCTTTTACCTCCAATGATCATTTCTTTTATCTTTTCCGTGGCACCAAAATTGCGGGTCTCGACCAATTGTTTAACATAACCATAGAGAACTTTACTCTGGAATTTAGTTCATCCAACAAATATGTAAGAGATCATATCAAACAATAATATTCTTTCACTAAATAATATATAAATTGAAAATATAGGGAAAAGAACATATTTTGTATGAATAAAAAATGAAAAGTTATGGTTTAATACATGTCAAAATCTAAAGATAAGGATCGATGATTAATCCAGATGCAATATACATTGGAAGCAGCAAAGAACTAGTCCAACAACAACCATACAAACAACCAATAAAACTAACACAATTAATAATTGGAAACGTAGGACACGGTAAATTAAATGAAATTTACATACATGCATATATAATCGTAAATTTTCTAGTATTTTATATTATATTACAAGTATTGGTTAAAGTGCAATTAAAATTGCTCATATATATGTCACATAAATTTCGAAGAAAGGATAAGTTGGAGCCAGCCATGAACTTACATACCTTTCGTTCAATATTGACGCGGATAAATTGGTTATCCAATAAAGAAAACGCCTTCTCTTTATATTTTATAACTACCTTCAGTTCTTCTTCTTCTCCTTCGCAATCAAAAAGGCTTTCCCTTCCTTCTTGTTCGCAATCAAAAGGGATTTCAATTTCATGGCAAAATCCTACACCAAAATCATGAAGAACAACAACAACAACAACAAAATATCAATCAATACGAAATTAAACCCTAAAAATAGTTAATGGTTTAATGTCCTATAAGCATTGAGATTCATCCGTGAACAAAACCCTAAAGAGATCGTATTAAAAAGAAAATATAAATTACTCTTCCTCTTATCAAAACTCTTCCTATCACAAGAGATCGTATGAACAAACATTGTTACAGTATGATTAAAAAGTATAAACAATGGCATAGATCGTAGTATAAAAAAGTGCAGAGAAAACTCCTCACATTCGTAACTTCCTGCACGACGGTCTCAGACTCGAAGCCATTGTCGTTGCGGGGACAGTTTTTGACGGACAGAGAACTCCTAAAATCCCTAATTTTAGAATTTACCATGTTTACACGTATAGAGTATCTTCTTAATTTCGAATAAAGATATTGAGGTGGAGGGTGCTCGGTGCGTGTGTATATATACTCATATAGAGTAAATCTTGTGATAGGAAGAGTTTTGATAAGAGGAAGAGTAATTTATATTTTCTTCTTAATACGATCTCTTTAGGGTTTTGTTCATGGATGAATCTCAATTCTTATAAGACATTAAACCATTAACTATTTTTAGGGTTTAATTTCGTATTGATTGATATTTTGTTGTTGTTGTTGTTCTTCATGATTTTGGTGTAGGATTTTGCTATGAAATTGAAATCCCTTTTGATTGCGAACAAGAAGGAAGGGAAAGCCTTTTTGATTGTGAATGAGAAGAAGAAGAACTGAAGGTAGTTATAAAATATAAAGAGAAGGCGTTTTCTTTATTGGATAACCAATTTATCCGCGTCAATATTGAACGAAAGGTATGTAAGTTCATGGCTGGCTCCAACTTATCCTTTCTTCGAAATTTATGTGACATATATATGAGCAATTTTAATTGCACTTTAACCAATACTTGTAATATAATATAAAATACTAGAAAATTTACGATTATATATGCATGTATGTAAATTTCATTTAATTTACCGTGTCCTACGTTTCCAATTGTTAATTGTGTTAGTTTTATTGGTTGTTTGTATGGTTGTTGTTGGACTAGTTCTTTGCTGCTTCCAATGTATATTGCATCTGGATTAATTATCGATCCTTATCTTTAGATTTTGATATGTATTAAGCCATAACTTTTCATTTTTTATTCATACAAAATATGTTCTTTTCCCTACATTTTCAATTTATATATTATTTAGTGAAAGAATATTATTGTTTGATATGATCTCTTACATATTTGTTGGATGAACTAAATTCCAGAGTAAAGTTCTCCATGGTTATGTTAAACAATTGGTCGAGACCCGCAATTTTGGTGCCACAAAAAAGATAAAAGAAATGATCATTGGAGGTAAAAGACTACTTTTTTTATATATACAGGGGTTTACTCCAATACAAACCACTCTTAGACTACAAATTACAAACTAAATAATTTAGTGATTTCAGCATATATCTAGCTATTTATTTTTATATACGTATAAATTTAGTGATTTTACGGTACAAAATCTGTAATTTACGCATAGATCTGGAGAAAAAATCACTACATTTACGCATAAATTACTATTTATTCTTACAGGAATCACCAACATTTTAGTGATTCTCGCCAACATAAATAGTGATTTATCATCGGAATATATCAAATATGGTATGCAAATTGATCGTTGGGAGATGGAGAAAAATACGGTGAAGTCGGATTTCAAAAAAAGCTCTCCGATTGACGGGAAAAATCAAATTAAAAACGGAGGGGAATATGTGTGATTGTGTGTAGGAGGGTGTATTTTAGTTGTGTGTTGTGCATATAGGGGGCCATTATATTAGATTAATCTAAGGGTTTAAATTGGTTCTTAGTTTGTATTTTAAAAAAGGTTTGTATTTGATGACTAGCATATATATATGCAAGGGGATTAGACTGGTGTACAATGTGGGCCTTAGAATTTATATTTTTCTAATTTGTTTATGATTGGGTACTTTAATTTTTTGAATTAATAATTATTAGAAATTAGAAAATATCTTAATTACATTATAATTTTTTTAACTATAGTCATCTTCGAATTATTTCAATTTTTTTTGTCAATTTTGAGTTACTTGGAAAATAATTTTTAGATTTTAATTGATAATTGTATTATAATAATTTATCTATACTATTATATAATAAACGAAACATTAAAAGTTTAGTCAGTCGCTAAGTGATTTTACTTAATTACCCTTACTTATTTCTAAAATGATATTATTAATTAATAACATTATTTTTTTTTAACAAATCCTCTTTTTTTTCTTACAAAATCACGGGCAATTACCTTTTTTCATTTTACTATTTCTATTTTTTCTTACTAATTAAACCCCTCATTTTCCAAAAATATCATGGGCAACCCTTACTTATTTATTTTAAAACTTATTTTTACTAATTTTAATTACGGGCAATTACTTTATTTAACTAAAACATGTTATTTTTTCAATTTTTCCTTCCTAAAACCCCCACTTTTCCCAAAAATATCACGGGTAAACTTTTACTTATTTATTTTATTACTTTTACTTACAGGAATTTAGCTTTTTCAACTTAAACATTTTACTTTTTCTATTTTTCTTTACTAAAACTATTCTTTTTCCAAAAATATCACGGGAAAACAGTTACTTATTTATTTTAAAATCTATTTTAATATTTTTAATTATTTAAAAAAGTTTAACACGTCTTCTTATTTTTTTTAACAAATATAATTAATAAAATATTAAAACGTATGTAATAAGAATAATAATAATATTATTATTATTATCTATAACAATATGTGCGTTAAAGTCGAAACTTTGAAAATTTTGTTTTTCGGTTTTCAGCCCTTTATTTTATTTAATAACTAATTAAATAAAAAAAAATCTACTCCTTTTAAAATTAAAACAAACTTTCAAACAAAATGTACTCTTTTTTCAAAAATATCACGGGCAATTACCTTTAATTTAAAAAATATTACCTTTTATATTTGTTCTCACTAAAATTTCTTTTTTCCAAAAATATCACGTGCAATTAGTTTTTTTAATTAAAACATGTTAACTTTTTCTATTTGTTCTTATTATTAATATTATTTTAATAAATACTAAAATAATATTAATAATGTCGCATTTATTATCACGGGCAATTACCTTTAAATTAAAAAAAACATTAGTTTTTATATTTGTTCTCACTATAATTTCTCTTTTCCAAAAATATCATGGGAAGTTGATTTTTTTAATTAAAATATATTAGCTTTTCTGTTTGTCCTTATTATTTTTATCTTACTAAACCCATTTGTATTATTTATTTATTTTTTCTATATTCCAATTAATATTTAAGTTTCTCATTTTATAATTTAACATAGTGATTTTTATAATTTATTTAATATTTTTCGTTCACATTAATTTTTTTGTTTTGTCATTTTTTAATCTCCTTGATGGCCCGTGCCTTGCACGGGTTATATGCTATATTATTAAAGACAAAATATTAAAACTTTGGTTTGTCTTTGGTCGGTACCATACTTTGTGATTTTACTTAATAATTACCGTTACTTATTAATAAAAAATAATATTAATTAATAATGTTACTTATTTATAACTAATTACATTCTTAGTTAAAATATATTATATTTTCTATTTTTCTACCAAAATCCCCTCTATTTCTAAAAATATCACGGGCAATTTCCTTTTTCAACTTTAACATTTCACTTTTTATATTTTCTTTACTAAAACCCATTTTTTCCAAAAATATCACGCGCAAACTCTTACTTACTGTATTTATTTTAATTAAACCAATTTTTAATTATTTAAAAACATTTACCTATTTTAACATATATACTTAATTTTTTTAACAAATGCAAGATAATTACTTTTTTTAAATAAAACATGTAATCTTTCCTTACAAAAACCCATCCTTTTTCAAAAATATCACATACAACTCTTACTTATTTATTTTTATTTATAACCAATTATCTTTTTCAGCTAAAATATATTACTTTTTCTATTTTTCTAACAAAAACTTATCTTTTTCCAAAAATATCACGGGCAATTTCATTTTTCAACTAAATTATTTTACTTTTTATATTTTTCATTACTAAAAGCTCTCTTTTTCCAAAATATCACACGCAAACTCTTACTTACTAACTGTATTTATTTTAAAACATATTTTAATACTTTAAATTATTTAAAAAAGTTTACCTATTTTAACAAGTATATTTATTTTTTTAACAAATGCAAAACAATTATCTTTTTAAACTAAAACTTGTTATTTTTTCTTACAAAACCCTTTTTTTCTGAAAATATCACGGGCAAAATCTTACTTATTTATTTTAAAACCTATTTCAATATTTTTAGTTATTTAAATAAGTTTAACACGCGCTTCTTTTAACAAATGTAATTAATAAAATATTAATAAATAAATAATAAAATAATAATTTTTAAAAAATAATCTGTGCGTCACGTTATTAAAAAATATGTGTTGCCCAGTAAATAACAATTGTAGAAGGGGGCTTGAATACAATTGTATAAGATTCTCGACTATAAACACAAATATGAAAATAATAACGGCTTTATTAAATCTGATATAAAACTGTTATAAAACTCTCTCAAGAAATTCTTATGTTCTTGAAAGCTTCTAGGTACAATGATACTCGTGTATGCGATTGATATAAAATCAAAACCTAAACTGTGTTTATATAGTACACACAGCTACTATATCGATTACAAGATAAGACCAAATCAATTATACAATATTGATACATATTCTAACCGACAGCTTCATTCCATAAACTAACAACCGACAAATAAACTTTCCTTATATTCTGAACTTGATAGTTATCATGAAGTAACAATCCTGACCAGCTTCCAGTTCTGATGATAAATCCTGATCACAGTCCAAATAGCAATCCTGATACTGACGCTCGTGCAATACTGATGACGTCAACAATCCTGATCAGTAGTTCAGATCCCGACGATCATTGAATCTTGATCTAACAATCTCCCCCAATCTCATACTTTGTAAAATAAAGTATAGATTCCTAGATTCAATGATGCCAAAAACATATTTACAAAATGTACAAGAAATAACAGCAGCAACTTATCTTTTTAGATTCTTTGATAGAACAGATTCATCTTCAAGAATCTGATAATAATTTTTCTTTTTTTTTTCAAGAATTTGAATCAGTCTGTCCTTAAGATTTCTGAGCTCTTCATCTTCCTCATTAATCTGGTAGATAGCTACTCTGAGATTTTGTATGGAACTTCTTTGTAGATTATGTTCTTCAACCAGGAGGTAAGCAATTTCCTTTCCATCACGATTAAGAGTCAATTGTCTCATACCAAAAGACATTTCTTTAACATCAATGCCTCTTTGCATTTCAACATCTTGATCTCTCAGATTTAGATACATGGGAGTATAATCAACATTGTAATTCCTTCCTTCATCAAATCTTCTCCTTATGGTTGACAGAATCATATCAGACCATTCCTTGCACACTCCATTCTTCCACTTGAGCAAATAGTAAACATATGTCAGTTCCTTTGTAGCTTTAACTAGCAGCTCCTGAATGGATAACTTCTTCACACTTCCATCTTTCATGAAGTAAATCAACTTCTCATTCTTTTCAGTACCATAATGACAATCTAAAACTATATCAACAGCTTGTAAATTGTTCAGGTGTTTAGAAGTTAAGTTACCTCCAATTTCAGTCAGTGAGTGAGGATCAACATAAGGCATGTTCAGAAATTTTGCATCTCGTTTGTCCTTGGCTGTTGTGGAAGCTGAAGCAAAAAACTTGTCCGTAGTCATTATCGACCAATCGGGCCGATAAGTGAGGATGGCCTCTCCATCATCCCCTCTTGGCTGTTTCTGTGACGAACTAGGTTCGGCCTCAGACTGATTGATGACCTCCACCTTGTTGGTCATGGTGTCGGTGATCTCCAGAACCTCAGGGTGAGAGGATGGGGGCTTTTCGACATGAGGCTCAAGGATAGCCTCAGCGTTCTGACCGATCTTCTTGTTGGAGCTCTTGGACTGAAGGCGCTTCAGCATCTAATGAAGAACCAGTGGTCGTGCGACCCTCTATTGCTGGAATTGGTGACAACCCATTCTGCTCGACCGATCCGTCGAGCCAGTTGATAAAACCCAGCACTTTAGCATTTTTCTTAAAGTCATAATTATGAAGAAGCAGGGACAACCGTGGGTTCATCCCCGCTTTCAGGCACCTATACCGGAAGAAGTTGATGTGAATGAAGGTGTTGGGATCTAACTGGCCAAGGGCGACCTTGGTATACTTGAGAAGTTTCTTTAGAACGGGAAGTAGGGGCAGTCGAAGGCCACAGAAGAACGCTTTCTCAGAGACCCCAAGGGCAACCGAGACGTACTCTTCGTCCACTTCGGGTGTATGATAGATAAGGTCAGTCTCGTCCGCTTCATATGTGTGGAGTGCGCCCTCGTTAGTACAGAATTCAGGTTGGCCGAAGGAAATTTGGCCGCGCCGAAGTGCGCCATGACCGAATAGGCTGGTCCGAACTCGACTAGTTGGTCCATATCCTACAGGAGTAAAAAGGGACAGAATTAGCAGTGTACTCGGAAGGTTTGAAAAAAAAAAGAGAAGAAAGGAGAAAGAAGTTTGCCCAGAGTGGACTTGACGAAGAAAACCGAGTACAGAGGGCTAAGACTAGTAGGAATCGAAGAAATTTCTACGAATTCAAGGAAGGCTGAAGGGAGTTCTAAAGCTTCAAACAGGACCGAAGAATGTTCTAAAGGTTTGAAGCGAGACCGAAGGGAGTTCTTGCCTACAAAACTACCTAGAACCCAACTTAATGCCCATGGAAGAAAATCTTATACATTTAATACTTATCTTTGCCTACATTGCCCTGGTGCAAAGAAAGTATCCAACTAGAAATTATAACAGTTTAAGTACTACGCACATGATTGCGACAATACAGTCACCAACTATCGTACTTCGATACCTAAACAACCGATGATATTCTATAAAAAAACATACAGGTTATACTGTTATTCCTATGCATACAATGTATCAATCATATATCAAAATTGTCATGCAATACGCAAGGAATGGTGAAAGGAAAAGGACTTACTGGTGTTAGAAATCGTTTGGGCTCCCTGGTGCTTGAATGTGGATGTTGTCCCGCCTATGATGTGCTTGCCAAAGGATTTGCAGAGGAGAAGAGGCACTGAGAATGGTATTGCGTGTGTATGTATGTAACGAGAGTAAGAGAAATGAGAATGGCGGTTTACATTTATAAATAAAGTCGTTTCGAAATCAACGGTTGTTGCTTGTAGATTTTTCTATGAATTTTTCTGAACTTGTACATTTTTTTTATGCGTTTTAGAAATTTTATGTGAGTGTTTATTTATTTTTTAGCATCTTCTGTTAATTAAATTTTCTTTTTTCTAAGTTTTTTTCTAAATCTTCTCAGTCTTTTATACTGAGAAGACTATCGGGAAGATTTAATATTATTTGTTTTTGTTTTTTGTTTTTTCCTTTTTCCTTTTTTCTATTTCTAAGTCTTCCCAGTCTTTTTCTTCTTAGAAGACTTTCGGGAAGACTTAGTTCTTTTTTAGTTATTTCATTTTAATTTTTTCGAAAAGACTTCCTTTTGAACTAGGAAGACTCTCGGCAAGACTTTCTCTAAGTCTTCCCGATTGTCTTCCCAGTTGTTTTTCAAATAAAAACGTTTGATAGTCTTTTCTTCTTCAGTTTTTTCGTAAGTAATATATATACATACGTTTTTCTTTCTTTTGATCAGTTTTTCTTCAAGATTTTTCCCAAGTCTTTCTCAAAAACTGCTCAAGTATTTACTTAGCAGATTAATCATCAGTTACAATCCTCTCAAATCAGTCAAATTCATGCTCATTTTTCCAATTTTCTTTTCGACTTGCATTTTGTTAGGATTAAAAAGTGATTCAACTTGAATTTGTTGTGATTAATCTGTTAAGTTCTTGTAAGGGGTTTGGTGTTTGTGGTTTTTGTAGCTTGTGATTACATTGTTTATTAAGTTCGAATTAAGGATCATTTGTTTTAAATTGGTTAATTTTTAGTGAAATTTTAATTTTCTGGATTTTATTAAAATTTTGATTAATTTTATCCCTAAAATTCGAATTTTATTTCAAATTAATTAAAATTTCTTGTTTTCAAATGGATCCTAATTTTGAACTTGTTTTAAATAATTATAATGGGTACTTTGATCCGTTGAGGTGTAAGGTTGAGCGCTTTAGGCCTTGGATTCAATTTTTAAACAGTCATACATGTGTCAGTCATGCTATTTGTGCATCTGCTGTTTTGAAAGTTGATCTATTACGTTCACTATTTCAAACCAGCAATATACAGTCACTTTTGATATGTTTTGTGATGTCTTACAGTTTCCTAAGGAAAAGTTTGATCATTTGCCCTCTGATGATGAGTTATCTCAGTTTTTCATGAACATTCATTATCTAGGCCCCTTACAAATGGTTAAACTGTCTAAAAGTTTTCTGGTTAGGGAATTGAATCTTTTCTTTGATACAATAGCTAGAGTGTTTGGTAATTGCACTAAGACAAATTTTCATGGCATTACCATTTTAAATCAATATACTGCTTATGTTATTGTATTTGGTCGTAGACTTAACTTTGGTGAGTTGCTTTGGAATTTAATGGTCAATAGACTTGATCACTCTAGGAGAGATTTTGATAATCATGTGAAAGTAAAGTGTTGGTACCCTCGCAGAATCACTTTGCCCCTTTTAATAAAATCACTTTCTCCCCTCCCAGAGGGAACATCTCTGGCTCTCTTAAGGGATTTTTCACTCACAGTTTATACTGGTGAAAGTGAAAGTCAACCAGGCGAGTCTGTCACTGAAGCAATTCAGTTTACAATGTCAAATGTTTTGACAGACTCAACCAAGGATTGGGATTTGCGAACTCCCATTGCACCACCACTGACCTCTCTTGAAGGGGCTATGGTGATTTCTTATGCAGGTACATCATCTGAGAATATGGATAGACAACTAGTGATTAGAGATGAGAATCAAACACAAAGTGATACATAAGCACGTGAGTTGAGTGAAACACCACTGAGAGAAATTGAGGTGAGTGCACACACAGACACAAACACTGCTTCATTGTTAGCTTAAATAGATACTCTAAAGAAACAACTTCTAGAAACCCAGCCTGAAAATGACATTCTCAAAGCACAAGTGGTTGAACAGTCTTCTTCTTCCACCTTTGTAACAAATCAGCTGGGTATGATTAAAGATGATATTGAAGGTTTGAAGACTTCTCTCCTACCAAAGATCAATGCAGTTCAACAATCTCAAGTACTTATGGCTTCAGATGTCTCTGATCTTACAACTTCAAATGCTGAGCAAATTGCTTCCATTACTACTCAAGTGGACTTCATTCAGCAAACTGTTGATGAAAATCAATGGTTTAATGAACAAAGGTTCTCAAAGATTGAAGGTGGAATGGAGCATCTCAATGAAGGGATGAAGCATCTGTACTTTATGATAAAGAATTCACATCAACCCACGGCTGAACAGAAAACATTCTTTGAGGGAGATGGTGATGATGATGTTGATCAAGGAGGAGATAGAGGAGAAATAAGGGGAACAACTGAGGTGAATCCTGAAGCTAACAAATCTAAATCTGTATATGATTCCTCAACTAAGGGGGACAAGAAAGGAGGAGAAAGAGAAAGAGAAGCTGGATGAGCTTCTGGAAAAGATAAAGGGAAGGGTAAGTAGAAACAGTCAATGGAGGAGTCTACTTTTGATGATGCTTTCTACTACCATAGTGAACATGATAATTTTAAATTTGATAAGTCTGGTGATCTGGAGAAGACTATCCCCGAAGAACCTATTGGTGAGGAGGAGGTTGAAGAAGTGGCCAACTTTGATGATTGGGAAGATGAAGATGAGCTGTATACTCTTGATCCTTTATTTCAGAGAGAATTGAAGAAACAATAAACAGATCTCAGAAGGAAGGAAGAGGAAAATGCCAAGGTCTCAAACATTATATCTCAGAATGTGAAGATTCAAAAAGTTGAACATGAAGACAAACAGCGTCTTCATAGTATTCATGTTAAGGAAAGGAGATTGGATGTCAGAATGAAGATGGGTAGCAAGTGGGATAAAGCAAGGGAGATGTTAGATATCCCTCAGAGAGACACAAACAATGATCGTACCTTTCTTAAGTTGCTTGAGAAGATCAAAACAGTGAATCCAGATAATTCATTATACATGAAGGCTTTGAAGGAGGACATCTTAAGGATTACATCTGTATTTGATCAAGTAAGACAGGAATTGTACATCTATGTTTCAAGTGTTCTTGAAGGATTATTCACAGTTTCTCTTGAACTCCTTGAAAGAAGATCTCTGTCAGAGCTTTGGGTTCTGATGAGTAAAGTGAAAAGATCTTCCTGTTTGAATAAACTTCTTTATGACCGACTGAGAGATTCTGCTATGAAGGCCAGCCCTCAAGTTGTAAACTTTCCATATGAAGTTAAAATCTATAGAGGTACAACTCTGGAGACAGTAAGGCTGGATCCTGATTCTTTGAAGCTACAAACTACTATGCAACTGGTGAAGTTGGAGAATTTTCTTAGAACTTCTGGGTTTACTACTGAAGCAAAGTCTGAGGTTGCTGATATGATTTCAGACTACTACACTGAAAAAGTTCCAAGGTATACTCAAATGAAGAACAGATTGAAGAAGATCACTTCTCAACTAGTCAAGCCAAGTGGTATTGTTTCCGAAAGTGATCGTGTCCTTGATAAAGATCTTCTAGACACCTTGCAAGATGTTGAAGAATGTGAGATTAGAGATTCAGGCATGATGAAAAGAGCTCAGTTTTTATTGTAATATGTTTAGAGCATAGGTGAATCAAGATAGGAAAATGTAATCATTTGTTCAGCCTAGAGGAACATCTATCTTGTATTTATCTTTATTGTTTGAATCTGGAAATTGTTAAATATAATCCAGAACCTTTTTTATTATTTGCTTGGCTCTTATAAGTCTTATCTTTTCTTTTTTTAGTTGAGTTATCTGAAAGGCATATGCTATAGCCTCTTTGTAATTCGAGGATTCTACTCAACTTAAACCAGAATGTAATAAGTAAATATTAGGTTAAAGGTCACAGGAATCTCAAAGAGTTTTATCTGTCAAGAGATTGAAGATTAAAGTCATCTACAGACTTGAAGTTATTCTACATTGAAAGAAGTTCAATTTATTGTTCAAGCCTCAGTGAAGTATTCAAGAAAATGGATTTACTACAGTGACAGAGATTTCCAGTTGGTGACAGAAGAAGTACATGATACAGAGTTTAGTCAAAGCTAAAGAAAAGAAGCCACAGCTTTAAATGTTTTAAAGATGAAGAATTATCATTGAAGTCAGTTATTCATGAAACCAGACAGTGCATCGAATGACGACATCAATCAGTGGAATTAAATCATCTATATTCAGTGGTTTTCAGAAGATAGAGGAATGCAAGGATTTTAAGTTATCTTCTTTGATTTATTCATTTAATTTAATTAATAAATTAATTCTAGCAGAATTAATTTATTTATTAAATTAATTAAGTTAGTTGTTTAAATTATTTATTAACTTAATTCTATAAAAGAATTAATTTAATCTAGAATTTAATCTAACTAAATTAATTAAAAGAAAATATCTTAAAGCTGTATGACCTAGCTCTAAACTCGGCATGACCTAGTATTTTTAATACAAGGTTCTACCGAATTATCAACAGGTCATACATGTCTTTTCTAAGGTCATACAGGTCTGTTCTAAGGTCATACAAGTTCAGTGTAGCAGGTCATACCGGTTGCTTTTAGAGGTTCTACCGAATAGTTAGTAGAAAAACTCTAGGTCATACCGAACTTACTGTGCAGGTTCTATTTGCTGGAGCAGGTTCTACCGAGCTTTAATGTCAGGTCATACAAGTATCTTTTATAATTAATCAGGTCATATTGATTAATTAAAAAGGTCATACAGGCTTTCTGATTTGTGTTAAACCAAGGCAGTGCATACACAAAAACAGACAGACAGAATTATCAAAGCAACAGACTCTTTTCTCTCAAGAACAAGAAGAAGCAATTTGATCTCATTTCTTCTCAAGCAATTAATTCTAGTTTGTATTGTTAAATCCAAACCACTAGAAGTTGATTACTTGTATTGCTTTGATTAACTAGCGAATTTTTATCCCTAGAATTTATCTCGAACTTGCTTTTAACATTCGATCTTTTTATTACAAATATTAGAAAAGTTCATGTCAAATTTATTCTAAATTTGTATTAATTAGTTTGAGATAAATACTTTGTAATCCATACTGTATTTGCAACACCCTTCAAGTTTAATATAGTTTATATTTAACTTGAATTTTGTTTCATTTATATTCCGCATTAATTTGTTCTAAATTGTTAAATTATTCAAAGAACAAATTTCGATAAAACGGTATAGTTTGTATTCAACCCCCCTTCTACAAACTTATCAGGACCTAACAATTGGCATCAGAGCCTTTTGATTGATATAAAAATCAAAGATCCAATTGTTTTGAGATTTTTTCTTAAACTTTGAAATTTTTATTTTTCCTAAAAATCTCAAAAGATGTCTACTACACAGAAGGTTGGTACAGTAAAGATTCCCATGTTCAGCAGGGAGCATTATTCAATGTGGAAGAAGAAAATGCTCCTATTTCTTAAAGTTGCTAATCCTAAATACTCTGATGTGCTGAAGAATGGTCCCAAAGTCCCTATGATTGTTGAGGAAGAGCTAACAGTGGATAACATTGTTACTAGGGCTGCTAAGATGTACCCTAAGGATCCCAAGGATTTCACTCCTGGTGAAAAAGAGGATGTTACCTTGGATGCCAGTCTACAGCTGATCCTTGTTGATTGTCTTGATCCTATCATGCATAATCATGTCCTAAACTGTGATACTGCCAAACACATTTGGGAAACTATAGAGATAATCAATGAGGGGACAGAGGAAGTTAGAGAGAATAAGCTGGAAATTCTCACCTCTCAATATGAGCATTTCAGATCAAACCCTGGTGAAGGTATCTCTGAGGTTTTTGAGAGATACAACAAATTAATCAATGATCTGAATCTTAATGGGAAGCGCTACACTATCAAGGAAATTAACAAGAAGTTCCTACTTACTCTTCCACGTCATTTGGAGCATAGAATATCTGCCATTAGAGAAGCAAGAGATCTTATAGAGGTTTCTTTGGAAAGACTGTATGGTGTTCTGAAGACCTATGAGTTGGAGCAGATTCAACAGGATGAGTTATATGGAACTGGGAGGATAGTTAGTACTTCTACTGCATTGGCTGCTGAAGTCCCACAGAGAATGGAAGTGAAGGCTGGTCAATCTTCCAGTTCTAACATGAATGTTATTGATGCTGAATATGGATTAACATCCATTGATCAATCTGGTGGTGACTTCTATTCTTTAGAGGAACTTGATCAACTGGAGGATGGTGATTTGGCTTTGATAGTCAGGAAGTTTGGGAAGTTTAGATTCAAGAGGAATCCCAATCTTAAGTTCAGGCCCAGGTTTCAGAGAGGTGGTTCTTCATCTTCAAGTGGCACAAGGGGTGGCTACAAAACTGGAACTGTGGAAAGGAGCACAATCAGATGCTACAATTGCAATGAGTTGGGTCACTTTGCTACTGAATGTAAAAAGCCAAAGCAAGTGACAAGGAACTCATTTGATTCTAGCAAGAAGGATAAGATTGGGAAAGCTTATGTTGTTGAGGGAAAGAGTTGGGATGACACTGACAGTGATGAAGAAGCAGGTGAGATTGGGAACCTTGCTTTAATGGCTAAAGAGGAAAGCACTTCATCTGGATACATGTCAGAGGTAAAGTTCACTGACACTGAAATGATTCGTCATCTTGGTAGTAATCTTTGTCGTGCACGCACTGAAAATGAGGAAATAATTCTTTTGAACACAAATCTTGAAAATGAGATAAAAGAATTAAAACTAGTGCATATTAATCAAGATGAACTCACTAAAAATGTAGCAGTCCTTGAGAATAGGGTTAAATTGTATCAACAACTGGAAACCATTCTCAAAGATCAGATTAGTGAGCTTAATACCAAAGCTAATGCCTATTACAACTCTTGTAAGACGGCTAAAGAAATTTTTAATAAACAAGCTATTGGTAATCATGTCAGCATAGGTTATGATTATAATGAGGCCATTGGATTGCTTGGAATTAATTCCCCTTGTAGAGTCATATCTGAAGGAAGGGTTGTTCCATATGTGCTTAAGGGTATTGAAACACCCTTCTGTAAGGAGTCCGAGGCAGATCCTCTGAATGAATACTCTATCATTATTGCTGAGGAGATTCGTGAAGAAGATATTGCTTTGGAAGTTGAACAGTCCAAAAAGTGTATATCTGATATTCCAGTCAAAGTTGCTTCAACTAAAAAGACTAAATCAGATATCCATAAGTTGGATCAAAACAACTGTAGAACTAACATGCCTGTTGTTAATTCTTCTCATAAAGCATGTGGTGTGATTAATTGCATGTCTTGTGCTTTTAATGTTATGTATGCTTACTTTAATAAAAAACATGTATCTAAAGATAAGACTGCTCCACGCCAACATGTTAATAATAAGAAGCATGTTAGAGCTAATACTACTAGTCCTCCTAAGACTAGAGTGGATTCATTTATCCCCTAAGCCTACTCAGAAATGTGTTAAGGCTGGCTATAAATGGAAACGCTCTTATGTGAAAGAGGTTGAAGTAGTTTTAGTTAAAAATGTTGTTTTGCCTGACAAAGGCCAATTCTTTAAGTATGCCGGACCCAATCAAGTGTGGGTTCCGAGGAAGGACTAATCAATCTGGTATTGCAGGGAGTTAAACAGGTAAACCGTGTTATGTGGATTCTTGACAGTGGCTGTTCAAGGCATATGACCGGAGATAGAGCCCTGCTATCAGATTTGGTTGAGAAGGCTGGCCCAGTAGTTACCTTTGGAGATAACAGCAAGGGTATTACGAAAGGATATGGCTGTTTGAAGTACGGAAATGTTATCATTGAAGATGTTTCTTTTGTGGAAGGTCTGAAGTTCAATCTTCTCAGCATCAGTCATTTCTGTGACAGAGAATATGCTGTTTCCTTTGAAAGAGAGAAGTGTCAGATCCTTCACAAGAAGAATGGAAAGCCTGCTCTTCAAGGAGTAAGGAAAGGTGACTTGTTCATAGCTGATCTGAACTCGGGATTCAAAGATGAAGTTAATTGTTTTTATGCTAAAGCTTCATCAGATGATAGTTGGCTATGGCACAAGAAGATGTCTCACCTTAACTTCAAAACCATGAACTCTTTAGTCAAGAGGGAATTGGTTAGAGGTTTGCCTCAGATGGAATTTACACAGGAAGGACTGTGTGAGGCATGTCAGAAAGGAAAGTCAAAGAAAGCTTCTCACAAGGGCACTGACACATCATCAATAACTGAACCACTTCAGCTACTGCACATGGATTTGTTTGGTCCAGTTAATGTGGTGTCCATGTCAAAGAAACAATATGCACTTGTGATTGTTGATGACTTTTCAAAATATACATGGGTTTTATTCCTACATTCCAAGGATGAGACCCCATACCTGGTGATTGGCCATATAAAGTTGATTGAGCTGGATTCTAGATTCCCTGTTAGAGCCATAAGGTCAGATAATGGTACTGAATTCAAGAATGCCATTCTAAATGACTTTTGTGTTAATAAAGGAATAACAAGACAGTATTCTGCCCTAGAACTCCTCAACAAAATGGAGTAGTGGAAAGAAAGAATCGTACATTGATTGAAGCTGCAAGGACTATGTTAAGTGAGTCCAAACTTCCAACGTACTTTTGGGCTGAAGCAGCGAATACAGCTTGTTATACTCAGAATCGAACTTTAATCAACAAGGACTTAATGAAGACTCCGTATGAGATCATGAACAACAAGAAACCAACTGTCAAGTACTTTCATGTATTTGTAGCAAAATGTTTTGTGCTTATAGATGACAATGTGAAACGTGGCAAGTTTGATGCAAAGGCACAAGAAGCTATTTTTGTTGGTTATTCCAGAAGATCTTACAGGGTCTACTTGATTGGCAGTCACACAGTAAAGGAAAGTGTCAATGTTACTTTTGATGACACTAAATTCCCTAATATCCAAACAGCAGATTCATCTGAGAAAATGAAGTTTGATAACTTGCCAGACTCAGATTCAGATGATGAAGCCCCACCTGAAGTTATTGCTGGTAATGATAATAACAATGATGATAATGATCATGGTGATGGTGGTGGAAACACTGGTAACAATGGAGATACCACTAACACTGAAGAAGAATCATCAAGGCAATCAAGCAATAACTCAGGGGGAGCAAATGAAGGATCAACTAGTCACTCACAACATCAAAGTGAAATTCAAGGCGAATCATCAAGATCAAATCTTCCAAGACAGGCTGTATGGAATAGAGCTCATCCCTTTGAGCTGATCATTGGTGATCCAGATGTTGGAGCTAAAACTAGAAGTGCAACTCAGAATGAATGTCATTATTCAGCATTTTTATCTAAAATGGAGCCAAAGAAAACTGAGGAAGCACTGACTGATCCAGATTGGGTGATTTCTATGCAAGATGAACTCAATCAATTTGAACAACAGCAAGTCTGGAAGCTGGTACCCAGGCCAAAGAACAAGAAAGTAGTTGGTACAAGATGGGTATACGGGAACAAGCTAGATGAGGATGGCATTGTTACAAGGAACAAGGCAAGACTGGTTGCACAAGGGTATTCTCAAGCTGAAGGCATTGATTATGATGAAACCTATGCACCAGTGGCTAGACTTGAGGCCATCAGGATGTTCTTAGCATTTGCTGCTTACTCCAATTTTAAAGTCTATCAAATGGATGTTAAGAGTGCATTCCTGAATGGTGAGCTTGATGAAGAAGTGTATGTGGAACAGCCCCTGGCTTTGAAAATCAGGAGCCGCTGGACTTTGTGTACTTTCTCTTCAAGGCTATCTATGGTCTCAAACAAGCCCCAAGAAAATGGTATGACACTCTCTCTGGTTTTCTTTTAGGAAATGGTTTTGTTAGAGGTATCATAGACAAAACTCTTTTTTCAAAGAAACACAAAAGTGATATGATATTAGTCCAAGTCTATGTGGATGACATCATATTTGGGTCTACTAATGATGATCTCTGTAAGAGATTTGCTAAGCTAATGCAGAGTAAGTTTGAAATGAGTATGATGGGTGAGCTGAAGTTCTTTCTTGGATTGCAAGTAAGTCAAAGGTCAAATGGTATATTTATTTGTCAATCCAAGTATCTTAAAGAACTCCTCAAGAAGTATCACATGGAGGATTCAGCATCAGCAAGGACTCCATCTTCAACAGCCGTCAAACTTGGAGCTTCTGACAATTCTATCAAGGTAGATGTTACAAGCTACAAAGGTATGATTGGCTCCTTACTCTATCTTACTGCTAGTAGACCAGATATTATGTATGCTACATGCTTGTGTGCAAGGTTCCAAGCGGACCCTAGAGATGTACATCTCGTTGCTGTGAAAAGAATCTTGAGATATCTTAAGGGTACACCTAATCTAGGTATCTGGTACCCTAAAGATTCTGGTTTTAATCTTGTTGGATATACAGATTCTGATTATGCAGGTAGTGTTGTGGATAGAAAGAGTACCTCTGGGAGTTGTCAATTCCTAGGAGGTAGGTTGATTTCCTGGTATAGCAAGAAACATCAAACAGTTTCCAATTCAACAGCAGAAGCTGAATATATTGCTGCTGGAAGCTGTTGTGCTCAGATCTTATGGATAAGGAATCAATTAAAGGACTATGGCTTTGCATTAGACAAAATTCCCATTTTGTGTGATAATACAAGTGCCATAGCAATCTCCAACAACCCTGTGCAGCACTCGAGAACGAAGCACATTGATATTAGGTATCATTTTATCAGAGAGCATGTCATGAATGGAACTGTGGAGTTACACTTTGTACCCACAGAAGAACAGACTGCAGATATATTCACTAAATCTGTTGACGAATCCACATTTATCAAGTTAGTTGGTAAATTGGGTATGTTAAACAGTCTTAGTGATTAACAATATCTATGTCATGTTTGTTCTTTCAAAATCATTTTCTCTTGCTGATATTGAATGATATATTTTGCCAATTCTTGTTTATGTATAAAGCTTGTTAATTTAAATATTCTGAATAATTTATTTTCTTTAAAAATACTTTTCTCATATTTTTTAAGTAGAGAAACTTATTTTTATTGAAAATTTATTTATTTAAGAATCATTTAAGTTAGTTTCAGATTGTAAATATTGTTGTTTAAATATTTCTGCAAGTTTATATTATTTTTATGCACTTCTATAATATTCTGCAGTTTTCTAAGCATGTAAATAGTTTCCTGTAAATATATTTATATATATATTATTTTATATTTTAGATTATTATTATTATTTATTATCTTTTATTTTCTATTTGTCTTAGTTGGTTTGTGTAAATATTTTATATATATTATTTCTGATCTAGCTCTTGCTTAGCTGGAAATTCAGTGCCAAATCCAATTCAGGTATTACTTTCTATCTCTCAATCCACTTCTTTTACTGTTGCTGAACCCAAGTGGTTGTTAGGGTTGACCAAGGGAATGTAGATCCACAATCTCTATCCCAGGTCTTAGAGCCAAACAATGAGTATACAACTTTCTTGAACTCTCAGCCTGAACAGAAATCAACTGTTAAATAAAGAAGTATTTTGATTGAAACAGTGAGTGATCCCACAGCTCTGCCTCCTATAAAGAAATTCAACATATACTGAGGCATCTGTCAGTCCATCTGTATCCTCTCAGTAGGATATGGACTTTGAAATGGCCAATGAACTGTATCTAGAGTCATTCTCTCAACAGGATGAATCTATTGAAATTCGTCATAGGGCCATGTCACTTTGTACTGAGTCAAGCACACTCTCATTACTCACAATGGGAGAAAACAATTTCATTAGATGAAACTCAGGACACAGTGAAAGCAGAGCACCTGCAACTGGTTACAGTGCCTACCATTGTCACGGTAGAAGTGCCTTCATAGGCATCTGAGGGAAAATTTGATTCTTTGCCAAATTAAATAGAATCATTTTCTCCCCTCCCAGAGTGAACACCTCTGGCTCCCTAAGGGATTTTCCACTCGCAGATTTATCTGGAGAAAGTGGAAGGCAACTTGGTAAGTCTATCACTGAAGCAATTCAGATTTCAAATCCAAGTGATTTGATAGACATGATTGAGGATCGGGATTTGCGAACTCCCATTGCACCACCACTGACCTCTCTCGAAGAGGCTAGGGTGAGTTTCAATGCAGGTACTGATCAAAAAGGAGCAAACAGACAGCTAATGTTGAGTGATAAGAGTCAAACACTGAGTGAAACACATGCACGTGAGATGAGTGATACACTTACAAGAGAAATTCAAGTGAGTGCACACACAGACACATACACTGCAATGTAGTTAGCTCACATAGCTGATCTACAGGAACATCTATTCAAAACCCAGGCTGATAAAGAAATTTTGCAAGCACAAGTGGTTGAACGGTCTTCTTCTTCCACCTCTGTCAACAATCAGCTGGGACTGCTCAAGGAAATATTGAAGACAAATTTACTTCCAAGATCAACTCCATCAACTATCTCAACTCCTACTGGCTTCAGATACTCACAAAGTAAAATCTGTAGAGAATTCCTCAACTAAGGGGGAGAAGTTTCTAGAGAATTTTGAAGAAGCTAGTAAAAGGGAGCTGGAGCTGAAAAAGATATAAAAGGAAAAGGAGGAGTTTCAGGGGAGTAAAGGTAAGTTAGCTCTGTTTTGTATAAAGCTTAGGTAAATCAAGACAGGTTCAATGTTATCATATGTTCAGTCTAGAGGAACATCTGTCTTGCATTTATCTTTACTGGTGAAATCTGGAAATGTCATATTTGATCCAGAACTTTCTAGTATTTACTTAGGCTTAAGAGTCTTATCTTTTTCTTGGTTTTAGTTGAGTGATCCTCTAGGTATTTGGTTGTTATTCTCTAACAAACAAATAGGGGGAGATTGAAAGGCATATGCTATAGCCTATTTGTAATTCGAGGATTCTATTCAACTTAAACCAGAATGTAATAAGTAAATATTAGGTTAAAGGTCACATGAATCTCAAAGAGTTTTATCTGTCAAGAGATTGAAGATTAAAGTCATCTACAGACTTGAAGTTATTCTACATTGAAAGAAGTTCAATTTATTGTTCAAGCCTCAGTGAAGTATTCAAGAAAGTGGATTTACTACAGTGACAGAGATTTCCAGTTGGTGACAGAAGAAGTACAGGATACAGAGTTTAGTCAAAGCTAAAGAAAAGAAGCCACAGCTTTAAATGTTTTAAAGATGAAGAATTATCATTGAAGTCAGTTATTCATGAAACCAGACAGTGCATCGAATGACGACATCAATCAGTGGAATTAAATCATCTATATTCAGTGGTTTTCAGAAGATAGAGGAATGCAAGGATTTTAAGTTATCTTCTTTGATTTATTAATTTAATTTAATAAATTAATTAATTCTATCAGAATTAATTTATTTATTAAATTAATTAAGTTAGTTGTTTAAATTATTTATTAACTTAATTCTATAAAAGAATTAATTTAATCTAGAATTTAATCTAACTAAATTAATTAAAAGAAAATATCTTAAAGCTGTATGACCTAGCTCTAAACTCGGTATGACATAGTATTTTTAATACAAGGTTCTACCGAATTATCAACAGGTCATATAGGTCTTTTCTAAGGTCATACAGGTCTGTTCTAAGGTCATACAAGTTCAGTGCAGCAGGTCATACCGGTTGCTTTTGGAGGTTCTACCGAATAGTTAGTAGAAAAACTCCAGGTCATACCGAACTTACTGTGCAGGTTCTATTTGCTGGAGCAGGTTCTACCGAGCTTTAATGTCAGGTCATACAAGTATCTTTTATAATTAATCAGGTCATATTGATTAATTAAAAAGGTCATACAGGCTTTCTGATTTGTGTTAAACCGAGGCAGTGCAGACACAAAAGCAGACAGACAGAATTATCAAAGCAACAGACTCTTTTCTCTCAAGAACAAGAAGAAGCCATTTGATCTCATTTCTTCTCAAGCAATTAATTCTAGTTTGTATTGTTAAATCCAAACCACTAGAAGTTGATTACTTGTATTGCTTTGATTAACTAGCGGATTTTTATCCCTAGAATTTATCTCGAACTTGCTTTTAGCATTCGATCTTTTTATTACAAATATTAGAAAAGTTCATGTCGAATTTATTCTAAATTTGTATTAATTAGTTTGAGATAAATACTTTGTAATCCATACTGTATTTGCAACACCCTTCAAGTTTAATATAGTTTATATTTAACTTGAATTTTGTTTCATTTATATTCCGCATTAATTTGTTCTAAATTGTTAAATTATTCAAAGAACAAATTTCGATAAAACGGTATAGTTTGTATTCAACCCCCCTTCTACAAACTTATCAGGACCTAACAATATCCTCTAGAGGTATTTGATTGTTATTGTCTAACAAACAAATAGGGGGAAATTGAAAGTCATATGTAAAGGCCTATTTGTAAACACCGAGGATTATACTCAATATAAAATAAGATGTAATAAGTAAATAATAAAATTCATATGTCACAGGAATCTCAGAAGATAATATCTGTCAAGAGAATGAAGGTTAATGTCATCTACAGACTTGAAGTAATTCTACATTGAAAGAAGTTCAATTTATTGATCAAGCCTCAATGAAGTATTCAATCTCAGTGGATTTATTAAAGTGACAGAGATTTCAAGTGTGACAGCAAATTTACAGACTACAGTGTTTAAAGAAAAGGGAAAATAAAATGGACCACTGCTTAAAGTCAAACAGATGAAGAACAGACATTGCCGTTAGTCACTCATGAACAAGACAATACATTGAGTGTCAACGTTCTACAAGTGTTATCTCTTCTTCTAATTTTAGTGGTTCAAGAATTTATTGTGAAGACAAGGAATTGTAGTTATTCTCTTCTAAATAATTATTTCTGCTAAGTAATTTATTTATTAAATTGATTCTATTAAGAATTAATTTAATACTTAAATTATTTAAATGATTATTTAAATTAGAATAAAAACAGAACTAGAAGACTTAGAAAATGAACTAAGAAGACTATCAAGGGTAATCTTCCCGATAGTCTTCCTAGGCCTTTTTCTAAGTCTTATTATGTTAAAAACATTGTCTTCCCGATTGTCTTCTACAACTAATGCTAGTCTTCCCGAATGTCTTCTTAGTACAAATCAAAAGAAAGACTTGGCGCGTGAAGAAGAAATGTTGTTGATGTGTTTAAATACAAAGTATGATCAAATGAAGACATAATTCAACAGAGACAGAATTGAAGACAGAAAGAAAACATAACATTTCATTTACTTTTGTCATTACTTTCTCAAACTGTCCGAGCTATTCCTTTTACAGTGAATTAATTCTTGAGTTGTTCTTAACATTTAATCCTACAGAATTAGATCACTTGTACTGCTTTGACAATCTAGCGGATCATAATCCCTAGAAATTATATCGAACTACTTTTTAGTATTCGATCTTTTTTATTACAAAAATAGATAAATTCATGTCGAATTTATTCTAGGTTTGTTTTATTAAGAATTCTGTAATATGTACTCAAATTGTAACACCCTTCAAGTTTAATATAAGTTATATTTAACTTGACTATTGTTTCAGTTTATTCCGCAATAATTTGTTCTTAAATTGTTTAATCTTTAAACGAACAAATTCGATTAAACGGTATAGTTTGTATTCAGGACCTAACAAATCATGCGATCATTATTGTATGGATATTTATCCAAATTTTATGAAATTTAATCAAGTTATAGAATATCTGGTTAATGTAATTGGTATGCCATATTACAAAAATACTATTAAAATATGAGATAAATCGAAATATTATCTTTTCGAATTTTAAATTACAAAATTATCTCAATATATAAACAATTTCGGGCGAGAAATTATTGTAGTGCTCGTGCCTCGCACGGACTTTAACGCTAATTAAGAGTATTGCTAAATGCAATTCATTTTTACCAAATGCAGTTCATTAAAATTACATCTAAACGCTTGCATATATTAAATGTGTGATTAAAATTTTCCTGAATGCAATGTACATAGATTATTGTGATCGATTTTTTTTTTTTTGTGATCGATTATATTATGTATAAATAAACCTATTTTGTCACGTATACGTATTAGAGTTAAATGTTTGAAAAATGATAAATTAATACAGTAATATTATGTTTATTTCCGTATGTATTAGGTTTTTTGTTTGGGTTTCAAAAATGGATTTGAAGGAATAGAGGAAAGTGTGACAAGTGGCCATTGTGTTTGTTCTTTGAGTTAATCTTGGTTAAATATGAAGTTTATTGGTGATTGGTAGCATACATTGTCATCTCAATTTCTAGCGTGATATTCGCTTGTTTGATGGGTCATGTTATATAGTCCTATAAATTTAATTTTCATGGTTGTCAATTTTCTTTTGAGAGAAAGAGAATAGAATATGTTATGTAGTCACAGTGAGAGCATGCATATATTGTAGTTGGATGGTGGTAAATGAGGGAAATATCTTAAACAATATGATTGACTTAATCTGATAAGTGGATGCGGTCTTTTATCTAGCGGCTGTCTTTTGTCTTGTGGCTGTATCTTTCTTGCAATATTGAGTTGATACTTGATGTTTTGATATGATGTTTCAAGCACCACAATGATATGATTACCTCTTCCGCACTTAGAGCAACTCCAACCGGACACTAAATCATTATAATAGTGATAGATATAGTGTCAAAGCAATTCCAATAGAACACTAAAATAGTGACCCAAGGTCACCAAATGAGTTTTGGGTCACCAAATTTGGTGACAAAAGTACATTTGGTGATCCTTTGACACCAAATTTGGTGACTTTCAAAATTTCAACAATACCGTTTGTTAACAAAACAAATTTCTTCCATTTATAATAGTGATAGATATAGTGCCAAAGCAATTCCAATAGAACACTAAAATAGTGACCCAAGGTCACCAAATGAGTTTTGGGTCACCAAATTTGGTGACAAAAGTACATTTGGTGATCCTTTGACACCAAATTTGGTGACTTTCAAAATTTCAACAATACCGTTTGTTAACAAAACAAATTTCTTCCATCTATGTCCTACTAAAGTTAATTGTTTTTGTAAATTTTAAGTTAAGATTTTATCAAATGAAACTTCTTTTCTTCTTAACTCTTGTTAATTCTAAAATATTTTTTTGTATCTTTTTATTCTAATCTTTTAAATTTTATTTTTTAATTTTTTTTACTTTAAACTTTCACAATTTTTTTTTAAATCGTGAATTATAAACAACACACTAGATTTAGTTATAAAAATAAAATAATAAATTCATAATGATAAATAAGAAGTTATTTATAATATAAAAAATGAACAAAGTTAGAATATTCTATTTTATAGGTGAAAGATTTTTTTTAGTGACAATTATAGTGTCCCTTGTTGAAGTTCATTTTATGGATGATGTTTTTTTGACACCAAAATAATGTTATAGTGACACTATTTTGGTGTCTTTGATTGAAAATGGTCTTAGAGATTGTGAAATCGAAAAATTCTTGCGAGGTATGCTGACTTGACTTAACGGGTATTATATGTAATATATGCTTGTCTATACCCATAAACTTTTTAAAAAGAAACAATTGACAAAAACTTAGAAAATTTAAATGTATTGTTTAATATATAAGAATCCGTGGGGTTCTACCGGCCAACCCAGAAACTCTAGGGCTGTTCTGTAAGAACAAATACATTTATGGTTTTCTTTGTGATGGCTAAAAACAAGAACAACATCCTTGGAGGGATTAAATTTAGTAAGGATGAATAGACCATTCAACTCATAACTCAGAAAACTACGAGACAGTCATGTGTATTAATATTTATTCATTTCCTTGGCATTTTCATCTAGATGCATCTGGCTATTGTCAGCACCCTGGAAAATAGACCATATTGGGCTACCAGAACCAAAAGTAAAGATAAATATAAACAGCTCCAATTGCAATCCAGGTTAGCTCTCACCTGCTAATACGATCAACTCTGTTCCGTATACATTTAGCTATTTTGACTAACATTGTTGCTGTATGATCTTTGAATGCAGTTGATCCTTATCGAAATATGGACACTGTTTATATCAACAGGATGAATATGATGAACCTATTCATTACAACAAATACCGGAAAACCGAAACAGGGAGAAGGATGTTTTGGTGGTGATACCGCTGTCTACTTTGTTTTCCTTTGCCACTGGTTTGTTTCGATCTTCCATCTCTAATGTAAATTTTATGATTCTATCATGCATCTATGTTATATACTCCCTCCTGCTAATAAATGTGTGTATGCATTTTTTTTTTGGGCTAATTATGGTTATGATTTTTTACCGAGATGTAAAAACATGTAGCTGTAAATTTTAAATTTTATGTTGAAAAATATTTAGAAAACAAAATTACACACACGACGTTTATGCTATAGGAGAACAATCACTTCTAAATGAGGAAATTTATTCATAGTGAAAAACCTATATTACCCCTGCCGCATACATTTTGATCCTAAAATGTCCCCGCTTACCTGTAATTCATGTTTAAATACTTGTTCCTCACCCTTCTGTTTCTCTACTCTTACCCCTATACTCATCAGTCATCAACCTGAGTCTTGGACAATAAGTACTCTGCAACTTTACGTCTTTGTCTCTTTACATCTTTGTCTCGGATCTCGAATCCCTTCTCCGCTTCTTCTCATGCACTATCTTCTCTCTTTACCATATATATACATATATTTTCATGCTAATATGCATTCATTACGAATGTGTGTTAATATGTACACATGACACACACATGTACATACCTGCATTAGACACACTCTGGGATTACAAACCTCCTTCCTGTAGGTTCCTGTAACAGTTGTTTAATTATGTAATTGACATCTGCTTGTGTATATATCCATCGCTCCTATGAGCTTCAGACTCCAGTTTCCAGTCTATGTTTGTGATCTTGATTAAAAAATGAGGTGCGGAAAGAAATTGCATTTATAATGTATGGATAGGGTGGGTGGTGATTATTTTTTTGAGGGACCAACAATATACTGGAAATTGAAATCAATTCTAAATCTTTTTAGTTGTAATAAATTCCCTAATTCAATCACAAAGTTCATTTACTCATATGTGTAATTGTGCTTGCTATGAATCTTTTGCATTGAAACTTAATTTTGTGTATACATTTAAATGGGAAATTTTCCAAATTGTATTCACTTCTAAGGGTGGGGGGAGGGTGGTAATATTTTCGGTTCTTTTTCTTATATCATTTTATTGTAAGCACATAATCATGTGGTTTAAATTGTATATCTAGTTCATATAACCTATATATTTACAGCGTTTCTTTTGTTTCTTCACTGATAACGCGAACATATACACATGCATTTCATTGTTTACACTTTTATTAAGCATTACATTAAATTGTATATGACTTGTTTTGATATTTTTGCAGTTTTTCAAACTTTTGCATCTGAGCTTTATTTTTCTTTTTAAATAATTGTCGATGTTTCAAGATCTTATAAACTTGCTTGAAACACTCATTTATGCATTAAGAAGAAACTTTATCCAATATATGGTTTACCTGCAGTATGTCCATTAGGGATGACAATCGGATCGGTCGGTTTGGGTTTTATAAAAACCAGACCCGGACCCAAATATATATCTTGGACCCAGATCCTGACCCGGACCCGGACCCGATTGGATCCCGAATGTCAAGATCCAGACCCGATCAATCAGGTTTCGGTTCAGTTCGGGTTTTAATCGGGTCCCGATTGATTTTAAATTTTATACAATTTATTTATCAATTTAATACAAACCTGTATTTAAAATTTTGACTAAAATAATTGAGTTTCTTAAATTCTAAGCAAAATCCTTAACTAACAAAAATTCATAATCCAAATTCTAAATAAAGTCAAGAGTTTTTTTAAAACAAATTTACATCATCCACATATACATAATTAGATAATAATCTAAGATTCGTATTAGGGTTTAGAATACAAAAAGGAAGTAAAAAGTTTAAACATAAAAATATACCAACAAATTGTGTGGATTAACTCTGTTTTCAGAGTCAGGGGGAGAGTGAAGACATCATGAATCCAGTGAGAAGTCTACAACTAGAACTCTAGAAGTGGAATAAGTCAAAGAATTTAGAATAAGAGAATAAATTAGAATATGATACGTCAATGTCTCAATAATCATACATCACGTAGTCAAAAAGTTAAAGTGGAATTCTTAGAATAATAATGATTTAAAATATTTTATATATACACCATATTGTTCATATATATATATATATAACTATTATTCGGGTTTCGAATTTCGGGTCCGGTTCGGTGAGGGAAATATCCAAACCCGACCCGAAATTCAATCGGGTCTATACATGAGATCCAAACCCAGACCCAAAACTTCAGGTTCAGTTGGGTTTATTCGGGTCGTAACGGGTCGGTACAAATTATCATTCCTTCCATGAGGTTACCGCCTGTGATTAGAGATGTTGATGTCATATTAATACAAGTAGACCGATATTAATATATATATCAATACTATTATATAATAGACGAAACATTAAAAGTTTTGTTGGTCGGTATGATACGTTGTGATTTTACTTAATTGCCCACATTAAAAGTTTGGTTGGTCGGTATGGTACATGGTGATTTTACTTAATTGCCCTTAATTAACTGTACTTCGTATTTTTACTTAATTAACCTTACTTATTTATAAAAATATATTACTAAATAATAATATTACCTATTTATAACCAATTACCTTTTTCACCTAAAATACATTATTTTTTTCCTATTTTTTCTAACAAATTCTCCTACTTTTTCAAATATATCACGGGCAATTACCTTTTTTAACTAAAATGTTAGATCAGAATTCAATGATCGTCAGAAGCTAGACTCAACTGATCAGGATTGCTGACGTCATCAGTATTGCATGATCATCAGTATTTGATCAAGCGTCAGTATCTTATTGATCATCAGGATTCCTACTCAGACTATGATCAGGTTTGATCATCAGGACTTGAAGCTGATCAGGATTCCTACTTCGAGTTATATTTGGAGTCTAGATAAACATGGAAGTTTGTTCCTGGTTTGTAGAATGCAGCTATCGATTAAAGATATGTTTCTATCTTTGTTATGATTAGGACTTATCTTGTTATTGATAGAGAAGCTGTGTGCACTATATAAACACAGTTTTGGTTTCGATTTATGTACTCATCAGAGAGAGAGAATTATTCATTCGAGAGAGAACATAATCGAAGAGAAGCTCTTAAGAACAGAATTTCTTGAGAGAGTTTTTTGTAAGCTAGCAGCTCTTAAGAACATCAGAATTTCTTAAGAGAGTTTGTAACAGTTTTATATCAAAGTTAATAAAGCTGTTATTGTTATTGTTATTGATCTTTCATATTTGTGTTATATAAAGTCGAGAATCTTATACAATTGTATTCAACCCCCTTCTACAATTGTTATTTACTGGGCAACAATTGGTATCAAAGCAAACTGATTTAATTCTGAATCAGATACGATCTAAAGATGTCGACAACCAAGTATGAAAGCATGAAGATTCCCATCTTGAAGATATCAGAATATCCCACATGGAGGGTAAAGATGCTGATGTACCTGGAGGCTATGGATCCCGACTACTTGGACAGGATTCGTGATGGACCATATATACCAACAAAGTTCGTAGAACGAACAGATACAGTACCAGAACATTATGTGGTCAAAGCTAAAGCTGAATGGACTCCAGAAGAAAAAGCTCATGTACTCAGGGAACCAAAGATAAAGAATATCTTGCATAATAGCCTTGATGCTGTTATGTCAAACAGAGTGATTGCATGCAAGTCTTCAAAAGAAATCTGGGATACTTTGGAAACTCAGTGCCAGTGATCTGCATCTGTCAAGAAAAACAGAAGGGCTCTATTGATTCAAGAATATGAACAATTCGATGCAAGACCTGAAGAGAGCCTGACTGATCTATATGATAGATTCCTGACACTATTGAACAGCTTATCCTTAGTTGACAAAGTATATGAAACCGAAGATTCAAACACCAAATTTCTTAGAGCTTTACCTGAAGAATGGGATACTCAGACCTCAATAATTAGACACCAGTATGATCTGAACATTGTGTCTCTTGATGAGATCTATGGGATGCTAAGAACTCATGATCTTGAAGTTCAACAGAGAAAGAACAAGAAAAGCAGCAAGGCAAAGTCAATTGCTTTGAATGTAGAAGCAAAATCAAAAGGGAAAGCTATGGAGGTCTCTAGAAGGAAAGCAAGAGTAGCTGAGTCAGATCCTGACGACTCTTCATCAGATACTGATGGCAATCCTGATGCCAATACTGGTGATGAATCTTCTGATTCAGACATGGAAGAGATGGTTGCTATGATTGTCAGAAACTTCAGAAGGATGAAGTTCAGGAAGAATAGAAGACAAGGCAACGTTCAGAAAAAGACCTTCAAAGCAGACAAAGACAAGTATATCAAGAAGGACAGCAAGGGTAGCAAAGTTGACAAGTCAAAGGTTAGATGCTACAAGTGTAATGGTATGGGTCACTTTGCTTCTGAATGCAACAAGACAAAGGCACTCATCACATCAAGCAAGGATTGGATGGACTCTTCCTCAGAATCTGATACTGAGGTAGTCAACTATGCGTTAATGCTTCAGTAGATGAAAGTTGGAACTGGCACAAGAAGCTTTCTCATCTCAACTTCAGCAACATCAATGAGTTGGTTAAGAAAGAGTTAGTAAGAGGATTACCTAATGTCTTATATACACCTGATGGACTCTGTGATGCATGCCAAAAAGCAAAACAAAGAAGGACATCATTCCAGAGTAAATCAGAATCCTCTATTGAAGAACCATATCACATGCTACATCTTGATCTGTTTGGTCCAGTCAACATCATGTCCATCAGTAAGAAAAGGTACACTCTTGTAATTGTTGATGAATATTCTAGATTCACCTGGGTGTATTTTCTGCACAGAAAAGATGAAACTCCTGAAGTTCTGTTGGATCATGTGAGAATGATTGAGACAACCACAAAGTACAAAGTCAAGATCCTGAGAAGTGATAATGGTACTGAATTTAAGAATTCAAAGATGGAAGAGTTCTACAAATACAAAGGAATCATTCAACAATTCTCTGCTCCTGGCACACCTCAGCAAAATGGAGTAGTAGAAAGGAAAAATAGAACTCTTATTGAAGCTGGCAGAACTATGTTGGAAGAAGCTAAATTACCTACATATTTCTGGGCAGAAGCAGTCAACACAGCATGCTATACACAAAATCTTACATTGATAAACAGGCATGGTGTCACTCCTTATCAGTCTCTCAAAGAGAAGAAGCCAAGTCTGAAGCATTTGCATGTGTTTGGCTGTAAATGTTTTGTTCTCAGAACTCATCCTGAACAGCTAGGGAAATTTGAAACAAAGGCTGATGAAGGAATATTCATAGGTTATCCTACATCAAGAGCCTTCAGAGTTTTTAATTTGAGAACAAGAACTGTCATGGAGTCAATACATGTATCTTTTGATGATAAGAAGATAACTGGAATCATTGAAGACTCGCATGATAGATTGTTATTTGAAAATGAAGCTTCCAAGGAACCTGAAGAAAGTGAATCAGAAGCTGTCAATTCATCAGATACTGATGGGTCACCAAATCCTGATGACTCACCAGGTACTGATGATGCTAATACTGATGATGCAAACAACAGTAATACAACTAGTAGTGCTAATGTTGAGGGGGAGCAACGGCATTCAACTACAAGTTCAGAGTCAACTCAATCATCAGGACAGAATTCTTCAGATACTGATTCAAGTGAAGATCCTGATAACACATCAGGAGGGCATAGCAATAATTCAGGGAGAGCTTCAAATCAATCAAATTCTTTCAATCAAGATAACACCAATCCAGGGGGAGCATCTACTTCAAGAAACAATTTGACACCAGCAAGGAAATGGACTAAAGATCATACTCCTGATTTGATAATTGGAGATCCTGATGCAGGTGTTCAAACAAGAAGTGCAACTCAGAATGAATGTTTATACAATAACTTTCTGTCCAAGGAGGAGCCTAAGAAAGTTGAAGATGCACTTAAAGATGCTGATTGGGTTACTGCAATGCAAGAAGAACTGAATGAATTTGAAAGGAATGAAGTCTGGAAACTAGTACCAAGACCAAAGAATAGATCAATAGTTGGTACAAAGTGGATTTTCAAGAACAAGACTGATTCTGATGGAGTCATTATCAGAAATAAAGCTAGACTAGTTGCAAAGGGGTATTCCCAACAAGAGGGAATTGACTATGATGAAACTTTTGCTCCTGTTGCAAGACTAGAAGCCATCAGGATATTTCTTGCTTATGCAGCACATAAGAAATTCAAGGTTTTCCAGATGGATGTTAAAAGTGCTTTCTTAAATGGTGAACTGGAGGAAGAAGTTTATGTTGAACAACCTCCTGGTTTCATTGATCCTAAATATCCAGATCATGTCTACAGACTGGATAAGGCACTTTATGGACTAAAGCAAGCTCCAAGAGCATGGTATGAAACCTTAGCTCAATTCTTACTGGAAAGTGGATTCAAAAGAGGTGCAATTGATAAAACTCTATTTTATTTGAATCATGGTAAGGAGTTGCTGTTAGTTCAGATTTATGTTGATGATATCATTTTTGGGTCAACAAACAATAAGCTGTGTGAAAAGTTTTCCAAGCTTATGCAGTCAAGATATCAAATGAGCATGATGGGAGAAATGAGTTACTTTCTGGGTCTTCAAGTTAAACAGACTGATGAAGGGATTTTTATTAATCAGTCTAAATATACAAGGAATTTATTGACAAGGTTTAACATGCAAGACAGTACTCCTGCTTCAACTCCCATAGCTACAGCTACCAAACTTGATCCTGATCAAGGTGAAGAGGTAGATGTAACTCACTACAGAGGAATGATTGGCTCTTTATTGTATCTCACTGCAAGTAGACCAGATATCATGTTTGCAACCTGTCTATGTGCAAGATTTCAAGCAAAACCTAGAGAACCACATCTGATTGCAGTCAAAAGAATTTTCAGATATCTCAAAGGCACTCCTTCACTTGGCCTTTGGTATGCAAGGGAATCAGATTTTGGGTTGTGTGGTTATTCAGATGCTGATTTTGCAGGATGCAAAATAGACAGGAAAAGTACTTCAGGAAGTTGTCAGTTTTTGGGTGGAAGACTAGTTTCATGGTTCAGTAAAAAGCAGAAATCAATTTCCACTTCAACTGCAGAAGCTGAGTACATTGCTGCAGGAAGTTGTTGTGCTCAGATAATGTGGATGAGAAATCAGTTGTTAGATTATGGCCTGTCATACTCAAAAATCCCTATTTATTGTGATAACCAAAGTGCTATTGCAATAACAGGAAATCCAGTTCAGCATTCTCTTACTAAACACATAAGTATCAGATATCACTTTATAAGAGAACAGGTTCTGGAAGGAACAATTGAACTTCACTTTGTTCCTACTGATCAACAACTAGCTGATATATTCACCAAGCCACTGCCTGAAGCTACTTTCAATAAGTTGGTGAATGAACTTGGAATGATGAATTTTGAGAATTTCTGAGGAAAAGCTACAGAGAGGAAATCCTGATAACTGTCAAATCCTGATGGTTATTCAGAAAGGTATGTTTTCTTTGATCAAATCCTGATAGGACTCAATCCTGACAGGAAGTCAACTGGTCAATTCTGATGTACATGTCAGTATTTTCATCGCTAAATTTGTGCCTAATTTTTCGTCCGTATCTGCTAATAGACGATTGAGTTTTAGTAGGACAACTGTATACGCGCGTGTGTTGCTCTCTTATAGTTATATCTATACATACACATAAAAAGCGGTGCAGTTTTATTTAATGACACACGTAATCTGTCCACTAATTAGTTATGCACAAATCATATTTTGCCACCTGTCATTGAGAGTAATATTTTGTTTTAACAAAATATTTTTCATTGTTTTACATCTTTCATTACTCTCTCATCATCAGTTTTTCGTTTTTATCTCTCTCTGTGCTTTCATACCCTAATTGCTTCAAATCTTAATTCTCGAGTTCTCAAAAGCATTTTAATGGCGTCTTCATCATTCATGAACAAACAAACAGTAATTCGTGATATTACTTTTGCCACTAATAACTTTGTAGCCATTCTAGACCATCAAGAATTGCCTCCCGAGTTCCATATAATTCAAGATTTTCTTACTTCAAGTCCATTGAAGTATGCTTTAACAGAGCCTGCAAGTGTTTCTTTTAAGTCTGTAATGCAGGTTTGGAACACAGTTGTTTTTGGTCAAAGTTCTACAGGAACCATTCTGATGCAGTTCGAATCAAATGGGGTCACTCATCATGTCACCCCTGCTGTTATAGAAGAGGCACTGCATTTGCCTATTCTGGGTGAAAAAGTCCCTAGGGTGATTTCAGACTCTGCTCTATTTGAGTTTGTCAAGAAACTGGGCTACAATGGAGAAGTAAAGAGATATGGAAATCTCTTTAGGACAAAGCTTAAGAAGGAATGGAATTTCTTCTTTGATACAATCAGCCGCTGTTTCCTGAACAAGACATCAAATTTTGATGCTCTTCCATCAGGATCTCTTAAAATTGGGTACTCTCTCATCCATTCTACAGTGTTTGATTATGGCTCTTTTATCTTAAAAGCTTTAAGTGATAGGAAATCAGATAAGTTGGGTTCTGTCTGTTTTCTTAGATTTTTACAGTTGATATTTAATCACTTATGTCCTAATGTTGTTTTTGAGGATGATGTAGTTCTACCAATCTGTAGAATTACTGAGAATAATATTAAGTCCTTAGTCAACAGTGATAAGGCAAATGGTTTTATAGGAAATGCTTTTATTCCTGATGAGGTTAGGTTTTTCTTACATCAGAAAATGCCTACTCGTTATGGACTACTTTCTAATGCTATGGTACAAGGACCAACCCACCTTGTTCCTGACACAAGCATGCAACCTAAACAGTCTAAACAGTTAACAACCACCTCTACTGTCTCTCAACAGACTTTAGTTGTAAAATCAAAGAAATCAGCTAGAACTGATGTGTCTGGAAGGCAATCAGGTTCAAAGGATTTTTCCTCTACACCACTCACTAAAAAGAAGATACAAGGGGGTGTACAAGGGGTCCTGGTCAAGAAAGCTGATAAGGTTGTTAAGAATGTTCCTGTGAAAAGGAAGTTAAGGTTGATTGATGAAAGTGATTCAGAGGATGACTTACCTATATCCTCTGTGATGAATGTGAACAAGGAAGTTGCTGATACTGCTACTAAAGCTGTGGTACCTTCATCAAAACCACAAAAGACAAGGAAATTATCAAAGAGCAGGTATCATATTCCTTTGACAGTGCAAATGAAGGATACTGATATTCAGACATCAAATCCTGATGTTAGTATTCCTGATGCAGCAACAAAAGTTGTCTCTATATTAGACTCTCCAGCCTCTCCATCTCAAATTCGAGGACATTCTTGGGAGAAGGTTTCTACAACTGCTTCCTTGGTTGGTCTTACACCTACATCAAAGAAAAAGAGGAATGCAGAAGAGTTAGTCTATCAGAGACAGAAGAAGCTGAAAGGATCAAGCCCACAAGAACCTGAATTTCAGAGTAATTCAGCAGCTACTGTTGATCCTGCCACACAAGAACCACTCAATCAAAGTTTGGGTGAAGGCTTAGCTAGTGGAATGGTCACACAAGAACCATTTTCTCAAAGGGAGAATGAAGACATCAACATTCCAGCTACACAAGAACCATCTTCTCAAAGTGAAGATGCAGGCAAAGCTACAGCTTTTGTTGAAAGATTGGTCGAGAACATTGTCAATGAGGGAAGCACACAAGAACCTTTAGCTCAAAGTGTTGAAGCAGCTTCTGAACCTCAAGCTCCACAAGAACCATTGGTAGCAAATACTGATGCAAGCATATCAAATCCTGACGATGTTCATCCTGACGTTAGTGGTGCTCCTGATACTGAGCCTATTTTGATACAGCCACTTCGTTCAAGACCAATGGATCATCCTATCTCAGAATCACAGGATAAACTGAAAGGTATTGCAATTCCTGATCCTGATAAATCTCATGGTTCTGATGATGATAATTCTGATGATGATAGTGAGAATAGAAAAGAGAAGGAACAGCTTGCTACAGCACTCAAGATTAGTCTTGGAACTAATTTTGGTTCATCAAGTACATATATGGCTAGCAATGCTTTCACTGGGAAAGATCAGAGACAAGATTTTTCTACTCCTTCCTTTGATCCTGCAGAGGCATTTAGACAGAATGAATGGAACAATTCATGGCACAATTCTGATGAATCTATCAGTTTTTCTTCTGCTATTGAACATGCCTATAATGCAGTGAAGTCTATAGAGAATCAAGACTTGAAGAATCATCTGAAGGCTACTACTCTGTTATCCAAAAGCCTGAAAAGTGAGATTGATTCTATCAAGGGTTCAACTGAAAAAGTGAGGACTGATATCTTTAATAATTTTACAAAGGTGCCTACTACTTTACAACTGAGGGTAGTGGAATCCCAAGTGAAATCTGTTGTTTCAGAACAAACCTCCATCAATCAAAGAATTGATTCTCTGGATACTAAGGTAACTGAAATTCAAGCCTCTCTTTCCTTAATTTTGCAATTATTGTCAAATCCTGATGTCAAAAAGGGGGAGAAGGTTATTCAGACAAAATGTACACCTGATCTAGTATTAAGAAATAATGATGATGATACTGGAGATGATGGTGGTAACAAAGTGATACAAGGAGAAACCTCTGATGCTGCGGTTTTGAAGTCTACAATTCAAACTTCTCAAAGTCAGACTACGCAGTCAACTCATGTTTCTGATTCTGGAGTTAAGACAGTAAGAACATTGGTGCAATCTCAGATCCTGACGGAAGATCAAATCCTGACACCTGGTCATGGACACATTCTTGCTACAATTCCTGAAGGTGATGAAGATGTGATTATTGATAATCCTGAAGATGCATCAAATTTATTCCAGAAGTTTTCTACAAAAGACGGCAGAATTGTTACTCTATATCACACTGATAAAAGAGTTCAGCAATTATATGCAAGAAAAGCACTCTCTACAGCAAGTGAAGAATATCCAGATCTCTCACATGAAGAATTCTTGAGACTACAAAGAGAGACAATGGAAAGCTATACTGCTCCTGCTAGAGGTGGAGGAAGCAGAGGTAGGAGAGGTGCTAGAAGAAATAGAAGAGGTTCTTCAACTCAAACAGTACCTAGACAGACAAGGTCTAGAGGGTTAAGAATTGAAGAAATTCCTGAAGCTTCACAAAATCTAATAGATCCTGTTATCAAGGATATCATGGAGAAAGAAGACAAGGAATTTGTTGAAGAAGAACCTGAATTGAGAAGAAAATCAAGTAAATCAACCTTTAGCAATACAAATCAAATTGAAGATTTTAATCCTGACAATATTCAAGATCCTGACGAATCTGAAATTCTGCAAGAGGTTGATTTGATAATCTTATCTACTGTTGTTGATTGTCACAACAAAGAAGTAGATGAAGAAGAAGAAGCCAGAAGAAGAGAAATTACAAGATCAACAAATAGAGATTTCAATCTCTATGTACAAAGGCTTAAACTCTCAAACAGAAGAGTGTGGAGGAACTCAAGCAGACAAGAATCTTTACTTGAAAGAAGCTATGTTTTTGAAAAGGAAAAGGATAAGAAGTGGAAACATATTAGCACATTAAGTTGTGATACACCTATCAATTTTCAGTCTGGTGGAATTATTACAAGCGCTTTAAGTGTTGTTGATTTATCTGAGATGGTGAGATCAAAAGCACTCTGGTTAAAGATGTTTTCAAATCTGAAGCAATTGTCAAGTAATTCAAGAGGAGGTATTGGACATAGAGATGGTGAATATCTGAATATGTCATATGTTGATCCTTACTCCTTGACAGAAATTGGAGGTACTTTAACTTCTGAAAACCTGAACAATTTATTAGCTGTTGATATAGTTATAGATTGTCATGATGGTTTTGAAAAGAAAGAAAAGCTTCTGTACTTCATGAAAGATGGTAGTGTGAAGATTCTATCTATTCAAGATCTGCTGATGAAAACTACACAGGAACTGAAATATGTTCACTATCTGTTAAGATGGAAGAACCAAGTGTACAAAGAATGGAGTGACATGATTTTGTCAACTATAAGAAGAAGACTGGATGGAAACAGTAATTTCGATGGTAATTATACTCCCATGTACTTAAATCAAAGAGGTCAGGATGTGGAAATGCAAAGGGGTACTGCTGTTAAAGAAGTAAATTTTGGCATGACTCATCTTTCTCTCAATCCTGATGGGAAGGAAATTGCTTATCTTTTGCTTGAAGAGCACAGTCTACAGAGAAACTCCATACAGAATCTCAGAGCAGCTATCTACCAGATTAATGAGGAAGATGAAGAACTCAGAAATCTTAAGGAAAGACTGATTCAAATTCTTGAAGAAAAAGAAGAAAGTTTATTATCCAACTTCTTGAAGATGAATCTGTTCTATCACAAAGCTTAAACAGATAAGTTGTTTCTGAAGATACTCGTACATTTTGATACATGTTTTTGACATCATTGAATATTTGGAATCTATACTTTATTTCACAAAGTATGAGATTGGGGGAGATTGTTAGATCAGAATTCAAAGATCGTCAGAAGCTAGACTCAACTGATCAGGATTGCTGACGTCATCAGTATTGCATGATCATCAGTATTTGATCAAGCGTCAGTATCTTATTGATCATCAGGATTCCTACTCAGACTATGATCAGGTTTGATCATCAGGACTTGAAGCTGATCAGGATTCCTACTTCGAGTTATATTTGGAGTCTAGATAAACATGGAAGTTTGTTCCTGGTTTGTAGAATGCAGCTATCGATTAAAGATATGTTTCTATCTTTGTTATGATTAGGACTTATCTTGTTATTGATAGAGAAGCTGTGTGCACTATATAAACACAGTTTTGGTTTCGATTTATGTACTCATCAGAGAGAGAGAATTATTCATTCGAGAGAGAACATAATCGAAGAGAAGCTCTTAAGAACAGAATTTCTTGAGAGAGTTTTTTGTAAGCTAGCAGCTCTTAAGAACATCAGAATTTCTTAAGAGAGTTTGTAACAGTTTTATATCAAAGTTAATAAAGCTGTTATTGTTATTGTTATTGATCTTTCATATTTGTGTTATATAAAGTCGAGAATCTTATACAATTGTATTCAACCCCCTTCTACAATTGTTATTTACTGGGCAACAATTGGTATCAAAGCAAACTGATTTAATTCTGAATCAGATACGATCTAAAGATGTCGACAACCAAGTATGAAAGCATGAAGATTCCCATCTTGAAGATATCAGAATATCCCACATGGAGGGTAAAGATGCTGATGTACCTGGAGGCTATGGATCCCGACTACTTGGACAGGATTCGTGATGGACCATATATACCAACAAAGTTCGTAGAACGAACAGATACAGTACCAGAACATTATGTGGTCAAAGCTAAAGCTGAATGGACTCCAGAAGAAAAAGCTCATGTACTCAGGGAACCAAAGATAAAGAATATCTTGCATAATAGCCTTGATGCTGTTATGTCAAACAGAGTGATTGCATGCAAGTCTTCAAAAGAAATCTGGGATACTTTGGAAACTCAGTGCCAGTGATCTGCTAAAACACATTATATATTTTTTCTAACAAAGCCCCTCCTTTTCTAAATATTTCACGGGAAATTGTCTTTTATAATTTAATTTTTCTATTGTTCTCACTAAAATCCGTTCTTTTTCCAAAAATATCATAGGAAACCCTTTACTTATTTATTTAAAACGTATTTAAATACTTTTAATTATTAAATTTTAAAATCTCATTTTTCAAAAATATCACGGACATTTACCTTTTTAAACTAAATATATGTTACATTTTTTATTTTTTCTTACTAAAATCCCTCATTTTCCAAAAATATAACGGGAAAACCCATACTTATTTATTTTAAAATTTGTTTTAATATTTTTAATTAATTAAAAGTGTTTAGCTATTTTAACATGCCTACTTATTTTTTGCACAATTACAATTAATAAAATATTAAACAAAATAATAATAAAATAACAATTAATAATTCGTACATCGCACGAGTTTTAAGTTAGTATATATATATATTTGTAGAGTATTGAATGATAAAAGTATATAATTAATAAACACTATTTGATTATATATGTTTATAGCCAATCGAACCCGGGATGAATCTAAATATGTTATAGTAAATAAATAAATCTTGTATAATATGTTGTCCATATGTATTGCTAGATTTCTCGCTCCTACATTGCGGCGAAGAGGCAAAGGCGCCTTAAGTTAAAGCACTAATAACTATTTACTATATATCAATAAAACTATTTACTTGTTAAGAGGCATTGCGGCTAAGAGGCAAAGGTTTACTATTGGAATTTGCAGGAGTTGTATATACTTGTACTGCTAAGAAAATTTGTCTGCAACTTGAGAATTTTATGCTTCTTTACTATTAAAAATTTGTTCATTGTAGTGTAAGGAAATAATCTAAACTGTTGCTTAAAATAAGTTAACGTTGAGTTGGTTTGCTGTTATTAGAATTAGTCTTTGGTAGTAGAGTAGTATTAGGAGTCTTTGAGAATAAATGGGATCATGGAGATAATGTAGGAATGATGAGCTATTTTGTAGTTGGGTGGTTGTTTGCTTTCTTTTAATATCCTGTACTTGTAATCTTTTAGTTTTATCACGTATCAATAATATCAGCTTGTGTTTTTGCTCTTCTCTGTATTTACTATTGCATACTAAGTTGATATTTTATACAGTGTGTGAGTGTGTATATGGAGTAAACCCAGTGTTTAGAGTCTTCATTTGGTATCAGAGCAAACCTGGTGGATGCCAAAATATATGCCAAAACTGAATACGATGGAAGTGGTAAAATATAAAGAAGGTTCCTTGAGTCTGAGTTATCCGATGCTAATAAAAACCAACTACACAGCTTGGGCCCTTAAGATGAAATTTTTTATGCAAGATCATGGGATTTGGGAAGCGGTCGAACCGAAGGATCCAAAGGCGACCATTGAAGAAAAAGCAGACAATGTAGCGATGGCAGCAATTTTTCAAGCAATTCCTGAGGACATATTGTTGTCACTGGCAGAGAAGAAGACCGCGAAAAAGACCTAAACGGCAATAAAGACCATGTGTTTGGGAGCAGATAGAGTGAAGAAAGCTAAAGTCCAGACTTTGAAGGCCGAGTTTGAGAACTTGAATATGAAGGATTCAGAGATGATAGATGACTATGCCTTAAAACTCAATGCATTGGTCACCAATATTCGTGTCTTAGGAGAGACCATTGAGGAAAGTTATGTTGTTAAGAAGTTGCTTCGCTCTATGCCATCGAAATTTCTGCAGATCACGTCATCCATTGAGCAGTTTGGTAACTTAGACGAAATGTCGGCTGAGGAGACTATTGGATCGTTAAAGGCGCACGAAGAGCGTGTTCGTGGGCAAACAGAAAACATTGGAGGACAATTGATGTTAACCGAGGAGGAATGGATAAAGAGAGAAAACGCTGAAGGGAAGCTCTTGTTCACGAAAGAGGAGTGGATGAGAAGGTCGAAAAAGGCTGGGACAGAGACGTTCCCAGGAACAAAGACTCGAGGTAACAGCAGCTACCAAGGTGTACGCGGTAGAAGCAAAGTACGTTGCTTTATCTGTCAGGGGTTGGGACACTTTGTTGGAGAGTGCAGACGACCCCGTCGTGACAAGGATCAAAAGCCTGAAGTGAATCTGACGCAGATACAAGATGATGAGCCAGCATTGCTCATAGCAGAAAAGGAGGTGGTGCCTAGGTTGAACGCAAATAGAAGCGAGAAATTTGAATCAAATATCTGGTACTTAGACAACGGTGCGAGTAACCATATGTCGGGAGATCGTTCAAAGTTTAAGGAGTTGGACATGGGATTAACTAGAAAAGTGAGGTTTGGAGATGGTTCCACGGTTGAAATTAAGGGGAAAGGCTCTGTCATGTTTAAAGCCAAAAACGGGGGAAATGTCTTGCTGCGTGAAGTGTATTTTATTCCAACTGTGCGAAACAACATCATCAGCCTTGGTCAGCTATCTGAGAGCGGAAGCATAGTTGTTCTTGATGGAAATTTTCTGTGGATCTATGGTGAAGATGGGCGTTTAATTATGAAGGTAAGAAAATCAGAAAATAGATTATACAAAATAGTTATTGAACCAAGTACATCTGTGTGTTTGCTTACGAAGTCGGAAGAGTCGTCTTGGTTGTGGCATTCCCGTCTTGGGCATGTCAATTTCCAAGCATTAATTCAAATGTCTAAAAGTGGGATGGCATACGGGTTACCAGAGTTGGTTCAGCCGAAGGATATGTGCACTGGATGTTTGATGGCGAAACAAATCAGAAATCCGTTTCCATGTCAGACCAATTTCCATGCAAAATAGGTTTTGGAACTGGTGTATGGGGACTTGTGTGGGCCAATCTCTCCTCCAAAAAAGGCTGGCAACATGTATTTCTTCTTGCTGGTTGATGATTTTAGTAAGTTCACGTGGGTCTATCTGTTAACTAGTAAAGATGAAGCGTTCGAGGTGTTTAAAAAATTCCGAGCATTGGTTGAAAGAGAAACTGAAAAGAAAATTAAGGTGTTTAGGACCGATAGGGGTGGAGAGTTTAATTCAAAAGCATTCTCAACCTATTGCGAAGACACGGGAATAACTAGGTATCTTACAGCACTGTATACTCCGCAGCAAAACGGAGTGGTCGAGAGGAGGAACAGGACAGTGGTGGCTATGGCTAGGAGTTTTATCAAAGAAAAACAGCTACCATCGTGGCTTTGGGGAGAGGCGGTTGGACACTCAGTATACGTGTTAAATCGTCTTCCAACTCGATCTCTCTCTGGAAAAACACCATACGAAACACTGAAAGGAAATAAACCAGATATAGGACACCTTAAGATATTCGGTTGTCTGGCGTACATGAAGATACCGAGCACACTTGTGAGCAAATTGGAGGATCGAAGCAGGGCCACAGTTTATCTTGGACGAGAGCCTGGCTCTAAGGCCTGTCGTTTATATGACCTATGAGAGAACAGAATTCGGGTTAGCAGAGACGTAGCATTTGATGAGCAAAAAACCTGGGATTGGGAAGAAAACTCTGGGAAAAAGGATGGACTCGTAGGTGGTTTCATTGTGTTTGATTCAAGTGGGGAAAGGGAGACTGATGGACAGTATGACGCAGAACCAGTAACACTAGTTCGTAGCTCAAGCACCAGTACTGATACAACTGGTACGGGGAAAACTGAAGAAGGTGAAAGGAGTGTAACCTCAGACCAGTCTGTACAATCTGTGCAATCCGACATGTATGATGAGAGACCAAAGAAGTTCAGGCTGTTGAGCAAAGTGTACGATGAATCGGAGCAAGTAGAAATAGAGGAAGAATTGATGTTAGGTACTGTGGATGAGCCACTTAATTATAACCAAGCTGAAGCTGAAGGAGTTTGGAAGGAGGCAATGAAGGCTGAAATAGAGTCTATTGAGAAAAACAAAACTTGGAAGCTAACTGAATTGCCAAAGGGACACAAGGCTATAGGATTGAAGTGGGTTTATAAAGTAAAGCGAGATGCAAACGGAAATGTCACTAAGCACAAAGCTAGGCTCGTGGCAAAGGGATATGTTCAACAACAAGGCATAGATTACGAAGAAATCTTTGCCCCAGTCACACGCCTTGAGACGGTCAGGCTGTTACTAGCATTAGCAGCTAAAAATGAATGGCAAATACATCACTTAGACGTTAAGTCCGCGTTTTTGAATGGTGATTTGGAAGAAAAGGTTTATGTAGCTCAACCTGATGGGTTTGTAATAGAGGGTAAAGAACATATGGTTTATAAATTGACGAAGGCTTTATACGGGTTAAAGCAGGCACCTCGTGCCTGGTATGCTAAGCTGAGGAAGTGTCTGGAGCATTTGGGTTTTACTAAGTGTCCCTATGAGCATGCCGTATATCTGAAAAGGGAAGGAGATGAAGTGTTGATTGTAGGAGTATATGTTGATGATTTATTAGTCACAGGGACAAGCTTGGCGAATATAAAGATGTTCAAGAAACAAATGGCTGAAGAGTTCAAAATGAGTGATCTTGGGTTATTGTCTTATTACCTGGGCATTGGAGTGAGTCAAGAAAGTGGTTATGTGAAGATAAAACAAGCTGCATATGCAAGGAGTTTGTTAGAGAAGGCTCGGCTCGAAGAGTGTAATACTGTGAGATATCCAATGGAACCGAAAATTCAAATGCATAAGGATGAACACGGAAAAGCAGTGGATCCAACGAAATTTAAGAGCCTGGTTGGTGGTTTGAGGTATTTGGTGCATACTCGCCCTGCTATCGCTCATTCAGTAGGCATTGTCAGCCGATACATGGAACGACCCACGGTGTTGCACATGAATGCAGTGAAGCGTATTCTTAGATATATCAAGGGGACTGTGGATTTTGGCTTAATTTACACGAAGGGAGCAGGAGACTATTTGTTAAGTGGCTATTCAGACAATGATTTAGCTGGTAATGTTGAGGATAGGAAGAGCACAGGATGTATTGCTTTCTACTTGAACGAGAGTTTGATCACTTGGGTTTCACGGAAGCAAAGATGTGTGGCACTTTCGTCATGTGAAGCCGAGTTTATGGCTGCTACCGCTGCAGCCTGCCAAGGTGTCTGGCTAAGGAACTTACTCAGTCATATTACAAGTGTGAAACCTAGTCCAGTTGTGATTTATATTGACAACAAGTCGGCTATTGATTTGGCCAAAATCCCGGTGTTTCATGGGCGTAGTAAGCATATAGACATCCGATATCATTTTATTCGTGAATGTATTGAAAAGGGTGTTATTACTGTCAAACATATCAGTACGGGGGAACATCGTGCAGACGTACTAACGAAGGCAATGACTACTGCAAAGTTTGAGCGAATGCGAGATTTGCTGGGTTTAAAGAATTTGCAGATGGCAGCTTAGATTATCCAATGGGGTTCCCTATTTTGAGCCCCTAAAATATATTAAATTAGTGAATACCTAAAATATAGGGGATGAAAAAACTATTTCACTTCAACGGTATTACCTATATTGACTCCCTATATTTTAAAATCAATACTATTATATAATAGACGAAACATTAAAAGTTTGGTTGGTCGGTATGGTACGTTGTGATTTTACTTAATTGCCCTTACTTCATCTTTTTACTTAATTAACCTTACTTATTTATAGAAATATATTATTAAATAATAATATTACCTATTTATAACCAATTACCTTTTTCACCTAAAATACATTATTTTTTCTAACAAATTCCTCTACTTTTTCAAATATATCACGGATAATTACCTTTTTTAACTAAAATATGTTAGTTTTTCTATTTTTCTTTACTAAAACCCCTCATTTTCCAAAAATATCACGGACACACATTTAATTATTTATTTTTAAACCTATTTTAATATTATAATTATTTTTAAAAAGTTTACCTATTTTAACATGTCTACTTATTTTTCTTAACAAATAAAATTACTAAAAATATTAAAAATATGAATAATCAAATACCTATTTATAACCAATTACCTTTTCAGCTAAAACATATTATATATTTTTTCTAACAAAGTCTCTACTTTTCTAAATATATCACGGAAAATTGCCGTTTACAATTTATTTTTTCTATTTTTCTCACTAAAATCCATTTTTTTCCCAAAAATATCACAGGAAACCATTTACATATTTATTTTAAAACATATTTAAATACCTTTAATTATTAAATTTTAAAACCTCATTTTCCAAAATATCACGGGCATTTACCTTTTTAAACTAAATATATGTTATATGTTATATTTTTTCTTACTAAAACCCCTCATTTCCAAAAATATAACGGGCAAACCCATACTTATTTATTTTAAAATATGTTTTAATGTTTTTAATTAATTAAAAGTGTTTAGCTATTTTAACATGTCGACTTATTTTTTGCACAATTACAATTAATAAAATATTAAAAAAATAATAATAAAATAAGAATTAACAATCCGTGCATCGCACGGGTGTTGGCCCTATATGGCACAATTTTGAACAATAATGCCCTAAATGGCACAATTGGAAAAGATGGCCCTAGTTGAAGTTGTGTTCTAGACAGAAAACGCTAGATTAAGTTGTGTTAACAACAAAAACGCTAGATGAAGTGGTGTTTTGACACTGAAAACGCTACTTCAAGTGGTGTTTTCGGGTCAAAACGCTACTTTAAGTGGTGTTTTCGGGTCAAAACGCAACTTCAAGTTGTGTTTTCACGCGATTTTCAGAACGCTAGACGATGTAGCATTTTAATGTGCTATTTTGGGCCATTTTTTTCAATAATGCCATTTTGGTCCATTTGTCTTATAATTGTGCCATAGGGGGCCATTTCTCGCATCGCACGGGTTTTAAGCTAGTAGTATTTAAATAGTAGGAATGAAAGATGATAAGAGTAGTATTCAATATTTAATTAATAAAAATGGAGTTGGGTGATGATGTGGCAAGTATAGGGGAGCAAAAATGGAACCCCAAATGTAGGGAAGCATTTTCTCTCACCTAAAATTTTTAGATAAGGGGGCAAAGGGTTGGAGTGCTTGAATTTGATTTGATTCCCTATAATTATATACTAGCCTATAACCCGTGCGATGCACAGATGAATTTTAGTATTTTTTATCTTATTATCTATATCTTGATTTATATGATTTTAAAAATTAATCAAATATAATAATATATGTATGATGTTATTCTAAGTTTTTTTTTGTATTTTGATTTTAAAAATTCTTAATATGTTGTCGATAAAATAATATCTTGAACTTTTGAATGTAGCTTAGAAAAATAAATGATATAAATATTTAATAATAATATGTTGTTAACGGGATTCGAACCTTGAACCCGTGGGAGCATTTTAGATATAAAAAAAAGAATATTATTTTAATATTACATCCAACGGTTCTCATTTACCTATATTTACATCTAACGGTTATTATTTAGAGGACCAAACTAAATGACCAAACTACCAACCAAATATAGGGTGGTTTACTTATAATATTCTAACGGTTATTATTTAGAGGACCAAACTAAATGACCAAACTACCAACCAAATATAGAGTGGTTTGCTTATAATATTATTTCTCATTTACCTATATTTACATCTAACGGTTATTATTTAGAGGACCAAACTAAATGACCAAACTACCAACCAAATATAGGGTGGTTTGCTTATAATATTCTAACGGTTATTATTTAGAGGGGTTATTATTTAGATGACCAAACTAAATGACCAAACTACCAACCAAATATAGGGTGGTTTGCTTATAATATTATAGTATAGATATATAGAGTGGTTTGCTTATAATATTATTTCTCATTTACCTATATTTACATCTAACGGTTATTATTTAGAGGACCAAACTAAATGACCAAACTACCAACCAAATATAGGGTGGTTTGCTTATAATATTCTAACGGTTATTATTTAGAGGGGTTATTATTTAGAGGACCAAACTAAATGACCAAACTACCAACCAAATATAAAGTGGTTTGCTTATAATATTATAGTATAGATAGATAATATAGATGTGGCAAAAAAAAATATAGGCAGGGGGAGAGGGTTGAAGATGCTCTCGGAAGGAAGAAGGAATTAGAAGGTGCCTACACAAACTAAACGATGTGACACGCGGGGAGCATCTGAAAGTCGGTGGAACTCTTCAGATTTGTGTTCCCCTGTCCCTGAAGACATCAATTATAAATGTGGGGCTGAATGCAAACAATTTTGGAGTAAATTTAAAATTATTATTTATAATTCAAAATTATTTAAAATAATAAATAAAAAAATAAAAATTTTAAGTTAATATCTGTTTGAATAATTTTGTATTGTTAGTAACTTATGACTTATTAAAATTATAACAATTAAAAAAAATTAGATAAATAATATATTTTAATAATAATATTAACTTTTATCAAATAAAATTATTAAAATAAGATAAGTAGTTCAAAAAATAACTTCAGCTGATTTTTGACTTGTTTTTTAACTTTGAGCTACAGAAATTTTTGGGCTTAAATTCAAAAATAAATTTAAGCCAAACACCCTCTTAAATCTCGATCATTTGAGTTTTGGGTTGGTGGATTTGATTCGTTTCGATAAGTCTCTCATTTGGATTGGTGGAACCGCACGGTGGGACTACTACTATTGCAACTACTGTGTTTTCATCTTTGATTTAAGGTATCTTATTTCATCAACGACTGGATTGAGATCTCACATTGCGGTTGCATGTACCTGATTTCATATGTTTTACTGTATTTATTTTGTAAATGGAGTGTGACTGATTATGATTGAAATGATTTATTATTGTGTTAAAATGCATACCTGCCGTTGTCGTTGTTAGATGTTAATTGATACTGCAAAACCCGTCCATTTTTCAATGCTATTATGCATTTTTGGTTTTCGAATGAGATAGATGATGCTTTAGGATTGTTAAATAGATGATGCTTTAGGATTTTTCATGGTTAGTTTGACGGAACAGTTACATAGATACCTTGCTAAAATGATTGTTCATGGTTAGTTTGATGGAACGGTTACATAGATACCTTGCTAAAAGGATTGTTCATGATAAGCTATTTCATGTCTCCTAGAATTAACTGTCGACGCAATAAGAAAGAGAGTAGGGATATAAGGATTGAAATAAGTGGTTTCTAAGCATAAAACTATGAATGATAGGCTATTGTACAAGTACAAGTGATAGTTATCTAAAGCACTTGAAATAACTTTTGCACCCAGCGTAGACTCTAACTCAAGACTGCATTGAAGATGTGGAATCAATAGATATAGAATAAGAACTATTAATTGTTATTTGGATAACTGAGAATTGTCAAATGTTATTTAGGCACCTCTTCCTGTATTTTTTATATGATTGTTACTGTATTATGTTTATCCATTCGACAACAAGTCTTTTAACAATGGCATAATATCTTTTACAGGTGATAATTTGGTGGTATTGTGATCACTTGGATTTGAATAGTACCGGTTCTTCTACTTGAATCCAATTTTGAGGATGTATCCTGGCTGTAGATTCATGGACTTGCACCCCCGGGAAAGGGATCAAATGTCTTATGCTCCCCATACTGGTCCTGGATTTGGTCATGTTACGCCTCATATGAAGATGGATACTGCTAGGTGTCCCCTGTCAATTATGAGTCCTTTCCTTCTTATGGGAGCTATGGTTGTCCATATCCGTTCCCATACCACGGCTGTTATCACAACCAAATTCCTGACTATCATGGTTATGGCTTTCATTATCCACATTTTCCACCACCCCCACCTGTTTATTGTAATGGAAGCTATCCTCCACTTCCAGGAAGCTACCCTTTTCAATATCTTCCTTCTCCGCATTATTCTTCGATGGATCCATGGTTTGAGTATGACAAAAAGGGTCCAGTTGATGATCATTGTTGTGGATGTCCAAATCACTTGTGCCAGCAGAAAGAGAACAAGAATGTAAAGATCGAGGAACAAACTTCTGATGATGAAAAGGATAAATTTGCTTTATTGGTTCCATCTGAGCTTAAAAATCAGTCATATCCATTTTAATGGATACCGCCAGGCTACAATAGGAATGATGAGGGCGAACAAACTATCAAACCAGAATCCAATAAAGTGAACAGTGTTGACAAGGGAGCGGAGGGAAGCTTCCGCATTAACATAATGGGGACAGTAAAAGTTCGCATCCAGTGGGATGTATGCCTAGCTATCCTGAGCAGAAGGACAAATTGGAGCTTAAAGATGGGGATCAGAAGTCTATTTGGGATCCTTCACAGTTAAGGATTTTTCCTCTGAAGTTCATAGAAAATCAGGATGAGAAGAGCATGCCTCAGGGAGATGTGAAAAAAATTGAAAATACTAGCTCAGAGGATGATCCAAAGACGGGGGATAGAAATGTAGTTAAGAAGATTATACCGGTAAAGCAGATGGATCAATCTGAGGAGAAAGTGCTTTCAAGAAATGATCAGTCCGAGGAAAACAGGGAATCAAAAGTTGAGAAAAATCACAATGAAATGCGTTTGAAGCTTACAGATAATAAAGGAAGGAAGGAACATTTGGAAAACAATCGCAATGTGCATTCTTCCCTTTCAAAGGCATCGAAGTTACCCCCTGTATGTCTGTGTGTTGATCCATTGCCAAACCGAAAAACGAAAGGTGGCAATTCGAGGTCTCCAAGTCCTCCAGCAAACAAAAAGAAGTTAGAAATGTTGTCACACGTTAAGTCTTCTTCCTCACCAAATACACAAGGAAACAGCCAGCAACATTTGCAGTCTTCAGCAGATTCAGATCTAAGCAGAATTCAGAATGAAAAAAAGGTAAAAAATATTGAAGCAGTTGACAGTACATTGAGGGACAACAAGGGAGAAGCCCGAAAGGAGGAATCTCAGTATCCTGTCAATGCTGGTGACTCGCAAGAGAGAGTTTCAAGTGGTTGTCAAGATGAAAAGGTTGTAAAACATGATCAGGAATTTTCCTTAGGATTTGGAGTAAAAGACGTGGACAAATTATCTGGAGAAACAACAAAAGATGATAAGATAACAATTGAGGTTCAATCTGGTGATGTTAAATGTGAAACAAGAACGGAAGGAGGACCTAGAGGTACCAAAAAATCAGAACATGCAAGTACAAATGGAGTACCAAACCACATGTTCTCAGAGGCTGAAGCAGCTGTAATTATTCAATCAGCGTACCGTGGTTTTGAAGTTGGGAGATGGGAACCTTTGAAGAAATTGCTAGAATTGAAGGAGAACTGAACAAGGTCAGGCTAGATGTTCAAAATCTTGTTTCCTTGGGTAGCGGGAATATTGACAAGCAGAGGATGGTGATCGGAGAAACTATTATGAAGCTTTTGCTACAACTGGACACCATGCAGGTATCATACTTTCGAACCTAAGTTTTAAAAGAATTCATTAGAAACTACTGAATATGCGGATAGTAGCTAAGACAGTTCCAAAAGGGATATTATTAGTGTATTACTAAGCAACAACGAATTAAAAATAACAAAAAAGGAAAAATTTAGTTCGGGCAGAATTTTGGAATTGTTAACATGACTTGAGCGACATATTATTTTTTCGCGAAGAATTGTTTATGTTTATATTGTTCAAAAGTTTCTTGATTCTGTACCTGTGGCTGATTTTGTATGATTACTCAGTGCAAGTAGTTAGAAGTGCGTGCAGGTCGAGTAGATATCTTGACATTCATAGTTTCTTATTGTTCTTTTAGCTAGTTGAATAGTCTGCACTTTGTTTGTTGTTTCTTTGGATTCTAACATAGTCTGCTGTGAATTGTATACCAGGGATTGCATCCGAGTGTCAGGAACATAAGAAAATATGTTGCAAAGGGACTTGTTAGCTTGCAGGAGAAACTCGATTCCTGAGCAGGATACAACTTCTCCAAGTCATATGAAGTCTGGTGTAATGGAACTAGGTCAAGACCAACTTCACACACTGATGGACATGAACATGGGCTCTGTTGATCATGTTGAAAAATCAGAACTGTTGTCGGGCACAGATGAAATGGGCAGGGCTTCGAGAGAAACACAACAAGATTCTTCAGGTTATTGGTACTCGAATCGACGGCACCTCGAGCCAGTCGTTGAAGTAAAAGAACCAAGTGAAGTTGATGGTGTTCGTGAGAATCATGGTTCTTTTTTGGTTGAGCCGAAAGAGCTTCCTCCTTCGATTATTGCAGAAGATAAACTTGACCCTGTTGTTCCGTTACAAAATTTATCTTCCCTGATCGACTCCGATTTGTCTAGTAAAGAAGATGAAATTGCTAAGGTATATACAGAAGTGCCTCCTCTAGTGCCTCAACAGAATTCTGATGCTCGAGTTTCTGGAGAGGGCTTGCAAATTGATGGCGGAAGATGTGTAGTTGAACCAGGTAAACTTGAACTTGCCCAGGAGTCTGGTCTGATTTCACTAGGCAATAAAGCCAAAGAAACTATTGTAGACGAGCAACAACATAAAAAATTGCTTGCTGAATCTCTAAAATTACCAGATCTGGAGGATAATATTGCAACAGTAGTATGTTCAGAAAGCTCTCCTGAGTTGAAGGATAATATTAGCACAGGGGGAGACTCAGAAACATACAAGGAACTTAATGGGGATGATATGCTTGGAACGGAATTTATGGAAGCATCAAACAAGAAACATGTCAATAATATAAAAGAACAAGTAAATGATTGTGTTTTAGGGTGGCCAACTGTAGTCGAGATTGACACGAAGGAAGTATCTGAAATACAAGAAGTAGCAAATGCTTGTGAGGTCGAAGGGGAAAGGGATGTGAAGCTAGTCGATGATAGGAACAGTGTCAGGGTTGAGATGAAGGAAACTACTGATATAAAAGAAGCAGTAAACGTTTGTGAGGTTGAAGGAGATTATAAGCCAGTTGATGACATGCAGACAGCAGATTCCATAGGGTTTGAGCAGAAGGAAGCACCAGAAGTAAACGAGCCTGGGAAGGATGTTGGAGTTGGAGACATAGGATCTATCGAAACTTGCGGGCTTGAATTAGGAGATCTATCAAAGGTAACATTGGATTTACAGGGAAGCAACAAAAGCCAAAAGACACAGTATCTGGCGAGGAGGTCCATATGGAAGAAATTTCATAATGTAGCTCTGGACTGAAAATGGCAGTGGATGAAGATCAGGAGATGTGTGAGGATAAATCTGATAACAAAGAAATCTCTCAAGAGCACAGTAATGGTAACATAGTTGATCCTCCCAGAGATGAGGATTTGATTGTGGAAGAGCTCACCACCAAGAAAATCAACAATGTAAAAGGGATTTGGCATGGGAAGAGATCATTGTCGAGGAACCACGCAAAGAAAGTGACAAAGAGCTGGTAGAAGAGAACGAGAAACTAAAAGAAACAGTGGAGAAGTTGATTGCAGCAGGGAGAGAACAATTGACTGCCATATCTAGTCTGTCTGAAAGAGTCAAGGTTTTGGAGAAGAAATTATCAAGAAAAAAGAAGCTGAAAATGAGAAGACACAAAGTGCCAAGTCAGTATCTTCTTCAAGTGTAAAGCCTTAAAACTATCTGTTAAGTGAAGTTCAGGGTGATGGATATGTAGAAATAGTGTGTAATATATAAATTATGTTGTACTATATGACCATGTTGCTATATCTGTATTTTCCAGTACTCGGGTATAAAATAAAAACCCTGGATTGTGTTTATTTAGCTGCATTGTAAATGGTACCATACTTTGGGTAATCTATGTCAATGTGCACATAAAACAAGTGTTCATGTTTCTGAAATGCAGTCTAGTTTGTTCTTCTTGTCCCAAGTCCTTCGTCCATAAAACAGGATTCGCTAAATGAAGTGTGTTTCATTTGTAAAGTAAACACTACTTGAACTCTCCTCCTGTTTTGTTTACATTAGAATTACACATACACGTACACAAGATACTAGAATTCCCAGGACTTCAGGAGAATTAGAATTGGAAGATAATAGGGATGCGATGGATCTTAGCAGAATTTGTGACAAGGAAGAAGATGAAGAGAACCGCAAGCATCGTGAGGTAGGAATGTCTAACTCGTGATTCAATTGTTGATTTAACATGCCTTAAATATCTGACTGACAGTTTGTATGCACCACAACTTCATATATATTTTTTTCTCTCCTCAGACGTCCAAGCATCAACAATTCAGCCAAAATATTGTAATTGTTTATGGGATGCACAAAGCCAGATCCCGATATGTTTTTAGTTTTGTTAATTCCTGCTTTAGCTGATTTTATTGTTGTACTGTTTTCCTCTATTAATCTAGGCTATTAGGGAGATGAGGGAGAGTCACACAAAGAGGATGGCTAATTTGAGGGAAAAGCATGCTAAGCAATGGGAAGAGTTTCTTCACCTCACCACCCAAAGGAAGCAAGAAAGAGCACACGAGCAGTTGTCCAATTCAAGGTACGGTGGTTACTGACAGCCTGGTTATTCTGAATTTGATAGTTATGAGGCAAATTCTCATTGTGGAGGGAATTCAGCACCGGAATCTAGAGGCAGGAATCAGAACTCCGTAGAAACTTTCCCACCTTCAAGGTCTCATGATGCTTATGGTGACTTCCAACATCAGAGGCATGAAGAGTTTGGAAAATCATAAAATCGATACTGAATCAGTACATTGGAGTTAAGTTAGGTGAGTTGCCTTCAAGCTATGGTACATGAACTGTTCTGGTATTTGTTCACCTTAAGCAGTAGGTATTCGGTAGTCAAAATCATCAAGTTATTGGGTAACATCCGTGCACCACAATATGTTTATCGGGAATAGTGATTAGGAAGAGCTCAAGACTGCATTGAGAAATTTCAGAATGCCTTGTGCAAAATTAAGATGCACTGTATCATAGCGGTGATACTGCTTTAAATTAAGCAGTCTTTATTTTATCTGTTTAGTGGTAATTAGCAGAGATTATTTTTTTTTTGGTTTTTCAGATTTTATTTTTATAAGCTATTAAATATCTACTCCAAAAAATTTCAGGGTTCAACTCCTGGTCGGACACAGAGTCATGTTTTAGGAGTGCCCTAATCTTAGGTAAGTTTGTCAAATAGTAACAATGATGTTAAGCTTAAGAAGGCGGTGACGGGACTGATGTTGGATGTTACATTTTGCCTGTGCCTTTTGAACTTTGTTTTATTTATTTTCTTTAAAATTTGGTTGTTTTGAACTATTGCAAGAGGGCAAGAGACATGGTTTATGTTGCCTATGTTCCTAAAAGCGCACATAGTTGAATTGTTTATGTTTATATGTGATTCATCTTTTCATTATGTACCAAAGTGATATACGGATTCTCTATCTGAACTATAAGTTGACAACAGTTCTGCTTATACTCGGCACAAATTCTCTATCTGAACTATAAGTTGACGACAGTTCTGCTTATACTCGGCACAGATTCTCTATCTGAACTATAAGTTGACAACAGTTGTGCTTATGCTCGGCGGGATCCACCAAGACGCAGTGGAATCATCTTATGAACAATTTCTTAGAGTTAGCAAAATCTTTTGGTGCAAGCCACTCTGGATAAAATGACACTAGAAAGATGGATGGATAAGAAGATACACATGCACATGTATGTGCTTACCAGATCATAAAGTGTTAGTTGGGATATTAGTTAGGTAAAGCATGTTTATTGGGACATACATTAGTACTTCGAACATTAATTCTTAGGATAACAAAAATCATCAAGGAATAACATTGAGTTGTTATTATAAACCACTTCTGTCTCGCACACTTCTGCAAGACGGTATCTAGAAAATATACTCCTATATATACTCGCCCTTCCCGTTTTTTTCAACCGCCTTTTGGTTTACATCGACGCATCTTTTTTTTTAGCTGCAGATCCATGAGCTTTCTTGGTTCATACATCCTACACCCATTTTCTCTTTACTACTGGAGAAATAACTTGAAGTTTATTACACATCTCTCTTTAATACAGGTATATTCTTGATTTGTTTTAGTACTTCAAGGTGATATTTTAAATTTTTTTGTTGTTGTGAAATTGTTTGTGTGATTGTGTGTTTGTTTTGATCTATACACGTATTATATGGTGTCTGGTGTTTTCTAATTTGTTCTTGATTTTTAGCCTGGTTTGGATGTTTAAATTTTGTATTTTTTTTTTGTGCTATCTTTGCATCTTCTATGGGCTCATAATTCAGGGTTTGATTTTTATGATAATAAAATTTACATGGACAGTTGTGTTGTTACCGTTTGATTTTCAATTTATTTTGAATTTGGTGGGAACTGAAATTTTCACCCCTTTTTGCCCTTTTATTTCACTTGCAGTGCTGAAAATGTAAAATTTGGTATCTTATATGTTTATTTAGTTTTGTGATGGTAAAATTGTTATGAAATATTGGATGGAGTACTTTTTCTGTATGAACTGACATACCTTCTGATCCTAATGAATTGGTTACATGGAGGCTAGCTCTTAAAACGAAAGAGATATTTGTTAATCCGGTAAATATTGGGAACATTGTTTGTTGCTATATATATACATGTTAGATTGATTTTTTTGAATCCAATAAATGCTTTTTATCACAATTGTTACAGCCACCACGATCCTTTCAAGAGGAGAAGCTGAGAAAACCTCCAGAAAAGGGAAATTGTATAATGTCTAAACTTAGAATGTTTGTGTCGTGTCTGAGTCCATGTAACTTGAGTGTTTATGTGGATGTTGTAGGAATTTTATTTGAATTGTGCAGGGTAATCAAATATGTAAATTAATGGTGTTTAGGTGATGTGAGTTGGATTTACGGAGTCCCGGAGCTGATCTTTCCTCGGGCTATTGAAGAACATCAAGTAATTCATTTTTCTATTAGTTCTATATTTTTTTGGGAGGACTCTCTTGGTACCCTCTCCGTGTCTCCTGTATAATAAGTCTGATTGTCTTATGTTTAGGACTTCTTTGTTTACACATCATGGAGGCAGAAACATCATGGGTTAGTCATTCTTTTGATGACATTGTAAGAGAAGGAGCGAGTTCGATTCATTTTCAGAGTTGTGACGAGGTTAGTAAAGAAGTTATGGTTTCGGTTGATTCAATTTTACCCGATGACTTGCTAGAGCGGATCTTGGCGTATCTCCCAGTTGCAAGTATTTTTAGGGTGGGGTGTGTGTGTAAAAGATTGCATAAAATTGTAAGTTCAAGAAGGTTTCTGTGGAACATTACCGATGTTCAATCACACAAACCGTGGTAATTTATGTTTACCAGTACTCAAGAACCAATTGGTTAAGCCTATGATCCCATCCGTCGGAAGTGGCATGGGATAGAAATCCCCTGCATCAGGAGTTCCAGTTGGTTATTGCTTCTTCATGTGGCTTAGTTTGCTTCATGGACAATGATAGCAGAAATGAGGTATACCTGTGCAATCCAATCACAAGACACTACAGGAAGCTTAAGGAGCCTCCAGGTTCAAGATTATCTGACTATAGTGCATTGGCACTTTCAGTGAACAAGGTATCCTGTGTCTGTGTAGTGAAATCTAAGCAAGTTGCAGGAGATTTCTGTCAGTGGGAACTTTCAGTTCATGTTTATGACTCTAGAACCCTGATGTGGACTACCCCTTGGCAGAAATTGTGACCGGTTGGAGAGGTGGTGATGAGAGTGTGATCCGCAACGGGGTTTTGTACTTGTTGATTTACTCAACTGGGGGTGCATTCCAGAGAACCGTCATGGACTGTTAACATATAGTCTCTCTAGTCGATTGTCGCATGGTTTGTTGATGAGAAATTTTATCTCAATGCCATGTCCTTTAACTTGTGGACGTTTTATGAACCCAAAGGAAAAGTTGGTGATGGTTGGAGGAATAGGGAAACACGATCGACCTGGCATAATTAAGGGCATTGGGATCTGGGTTCTGAGTGGCAAGGAGTGGCAAGAGACTGGCAGAATGCCCCACAAGTTTTTCCAAGGATTTGGAGAGTTTGATGATGTTTTTGCTAGCAGTGGTACAGATGACCTCATATACATCCAAAGCTGTGGCTGTCCTGCTCTTCTTGTCTTTGATTTTAATCAGAAGCAATGGAAGTGGTCCCAGAAATGCCCTGTAACCAAGAAGTTCCCCCTTCAGCTCTTTACTGGATTTTGCTTCGAGCCAAGACTTGAAATTGCCCCCTAATTCACACTGTGTTGCACACTATCACGGTACCGACAAACTTGAATTCTTTACCTTATAATTTAACTTTGTCATTTTGGCCTTGACATTAAGTCCCTGTAATTGTCTGAAAGTCTTATAGAAACTAACTAGCTGTTGAGGCTGCTCAATTATGTAACTAGAAAATCATTCTTTTTGCTAATGTGATGACTGTAAGTTAGGTTTAATGACAGTTTATCTTATCATGGCATTGCTACTCGATTTTGTTGTTTCTTTTAACTCATAGACATCTGCATTGATAAAAGCTTGTTAGTTTTGTGCTCCTTTAGTATTGGATGTGGTATAATGAACATACAATTCAATTCTTGTTTACGGTCGTCATTAAGGATTGATTTCAGATGCCCATCACCAATGGCTATGTTTAAAGGTTGAGGTTGCATTTTATGTAGTTGGATACTTTTTATGCCCATGTGCTAGATGTCTTTTTCAACTATGAGGAATTATTGGTGATGGGTTTTTTCCTAGTCATTTTCTTGATGTAGTTATCTCCCATAAAACATATCTAGAACTGGCTATAGATACTTGTATCTTTCGCTGGATACACAATAGTTGGCACCCCATGTAAGATGCCTAGATGGTCCTCAAATAACTAATATAAAAACTAAATACAATCAAATAGGTAAGAGCAATACATACTTTAAGACAAATATTTGAGATTTTCCCATTTAGAGGGGGTGTCAAAAGTTGGCAACTTCTCTTGGCACTTCTTGGGCACCCTTTGCACTCCAATAGGGAGGCACCGAAGAGTGTTGTGGCACTTCTTGGCGCCACTCTTGAAAATGCTCTAATAGACTTAGTTGCCTGAGCATTCGAAGTTATCCAGCATGTCAGTATTCTATATGTTTAATATCTAATCTTGTGTGTTTGTTTAAATCATGAATATAATCTCGTATGTTTTTGTTTTTGTATTATTTTCTGTCACAATATCCGCAATTCAAATAATATCCGCAACACAAATAATGTGTTAAAAAATAATTTGTGTTCGTGTTTTGGCTTCCATTATTATTTGTGAGATAACAATTACTGAGTTATATTTTATAGGAATTAATATTTTTGTCCTAACTTTGTTGGAAAGTTGGTACAGCAGTCTAACTGCTTCATGTAGAATGCCCTGTCAATGCGTTTGTTCTAAATCAAGGACCACAATCCAATCAATAAATCCAGAAACAAATAAAACCTAATCTCTTGTCCTTCCACAAATAATTGCTTCCATGCCATACCATTACATTACCCTTGTGGTCCTCCAAAACTTGAAAAGGAAGGGAGAGTCCAGTGACATGAATGATGGGGATCATACCTTGAAGGGTAACATGGAAAGCCAATGGACCACAACATCACTTGACTTCTCTTTCTGACACATTTTTTTGTTGGTCTTCCCGTCCATGCAATGCAAATCTAGGCCTGGACCTGGATTCATCAATAGTGGGTACTCGTGGGATACAAAACTGGTGCTGATTTTTAATATTTATCGTTTCGATTTGTTGGCTTGTTGTCTCGCATACTAATATCATATCTCTTAATAATCGTGTTACTTCAAGGGACGACAGCGAGGTCAGATGTTGTTTGAACGGTCTTTGGCATACGATTGTCAGGACGAGGACCCTTAAAATATAAATTCATGTTTTATAGAAGAATTCACTTGTTTTTATAGACAGTGTGTGTGTTGCAACCTCCATGATTAAAAGCTTGTGAGCATGCTACATGTATCTTTTATTAGTCTTCTCAAAATATACTGCAGTACATTTCTAGCCAGTAGCCACTCCAGACCTACTAGCCTACTACTGACTGTGATTCTTTTCAGGCAATAGCTTTATTTGATGACACCATGCAATTGAAACACATTGTTTTCTACACAAGCACAATAGTTTGAAATTCTTGATGGAGAAGAGACAAGAAAAAAGGAGAAAGGTCAAAAAGCAAGAGGAATTTATGGGAATAAAGTTGAAACACAGTGTTTCAACTCCAACTACAAGATGGAAAATTGGGCTAGCTCAATCTGATGGTTCTTTAATCCATCTTCAAAATTCCAACTTCCCCATTATTAACACTCTTTCAGCCAAAAAACTTGGTGCCAATCTCAAGAAAACTCAAACCCACATTAAGGCCATCAACATGAACAAGGGTGACTCTGGGGGCAGCAAATACGATTATGAGAAAGAGAAGAGTGTTGAGCATCAAAGCCATGTGGCTGAGCTTCCTGATGAAGAACAGGTACATTTTGAAAAATTGTGCATTTTCTAGGATTGTTCATTTAAGTAATCAAGATGAGATTTTTTATTTGGTTTATTGGCCTTTTTTTTTTGTAAGATGTCCTTTTTTCTATTTTTTCTCACGTTTTTTTGTAAGATGTCCTTGTATTTGTGTTTAAATTTGTGTTGTTCTTGTTAGATTGTTGGGAGATAAGAAACCAGCAGAAAATAGTAACCAAACTGCTTAACGTATTGGGTATATCCCACTACCAAGTATGGTTTGAATAGCGTGAGTTGTGAGCATCTTACGTCATTGACAAAGGTTGTTTCAGTAAAGACCATCAGCTTTTTGAGGAAATTTACTTCTGAAGTTTATAAATATGTTAAAAACTATAAAATTTCATCAACCTTCTAGATATGAACTACTATTGTCATTATTGCTGAGTGATTTATCTAGATTTACTGGGTTATGTGAAGCATCTGAATGTTGTACCTGATATGAAAAGTTTGCTAATTACTGTGAAAAACTAGAATCATACAACTGAAGAACATATCTATATAGTAGCTGATATATGCTTAAATGTTTTTTGTAGCCTGCCAGTGCTAGTAGTTTAAGAAGACATATATCTGCTACATTGTTTCAACACCATCGATTTGTCGGAATAAATGGCCATGCCTTGCAGCCTGTATCACTGGCAAGCTGTAATAGCTCATTGGAGGTAAATCACTCTGTAAAGTTCTCACAACTCTTTGCAAAATCTAGATACTGTTCGGAGGAGCATGCCTTTAAACATATTGAGTGTAGACCCAGTTTATCAAGGTTTTGTTCCGAATAAGATGTGTTCCAAAATTTATAATCACACATGTTGTATAACAACACATTCTAAATTTCTAGCTCTTAAAGACAATTTGGAACTTTGACAGTATCTCAATTTTCTCTACGTTTTATCTCTTCTAAAAGGTTAGCTTTTGTTGTTTAAAAAGATAAAAGTTTTTGTTTATCAAATAAAAGTTTTGAGAAATACAAGTGTGGCACGATAATGATTAATGTGATTAGAGTTAAAACACGGTTGAAACAACCATGCAACAGTTTCTGTACCGAGGCTTTGCGCGCGTACTTAAATCTTTCTTTTCCAAGTTATTTCTACTTTTTTTTTAATACAAATTACTTCAGGGACACCAATTCATGAACTTTAAATCAATTCAGCAAAAATATAACAATGTTATGCTTCTTGCAGGTTGCACCTCACTACTCTGCAGTCACCCCAGCAAGTCCTTTGGACTTCACTGATCAAGGAGAGTTGAGTTACAATGTTAAGACATCTGCGGAGTTGCTTAAAGTACTTAACCGAATTTGGAGTTTGGACGAGCAACATGCTGCTAATTTATCATTGATGAAGACACTGCAGAGGGAACTGGAACGCTCCCAAGCAGAAAATAACAAGTTGCTACAGGAAAAGAAAAGGAATAGACGAGATATAAATAAAATGATGGAACAAAATGCTTCAGATATAGAAGCTAGGAGAGTAAAGGAACAGGACCGAACCCGAAATGCAGTTTTGTCTGTGAGTAATGAGCTAGAAAGTGAGAGAACGTTAAGAAAACATTCTGAAAGTCTTCTCCGAAAACTAGCTCGAGAACTTGCAGAAGTAAAATCCTCCTTATCTAATTCTGAGGAAGAAATAAAACGTGAGAGAGAGGCACGGATTCTATTGGAAAATTTGTGTGATGAATTTGCCAAAGGGATTACAGAGTATGAACAGAAGGCCAGGTCTTTAAAACACAGACCTGATGAAGGTTTTTTTTTTAGGGAACACCCTAATCAGCTGATTCTTCACATTTCTGAATCATGGCTAGATGAGCGGATGCAAATGAAAGCAGCGGCTCCATGTGGTACTTCCGATAACAGCGCAATAATTACGGAGAAGTTGAGCATTGAAATAGAATCCTTTCTTCAGTCTAAGCAAGCTGTTCGTTTCAGGAATGTTGATGGATTAACCTTAAAAACGGCGAAGAAAAATAGCCTGTGTAGATATTCTTCGGAGTCCTTTCACTTGAATGATGCTGCAAGTGCTCCTCGGAATGGGGATTGTGAAGAAGATTCTACAGGTAGTGGTTTGAAATCTTTAGATTTCAATAAGCATTCCAGTGGCACACGAGCGAATAATGCCTCCAAATTACTTAATGATTGTGGTAAAAAGTTAATGAAGTCAAATCGTACTAGAAACAAAATCCAGTCCGGAGGTGTTTTCAAGAGCAATGAATATCACTCTAGCTCACAAAACCAGTTCCAAAAACGTAGTTTTACAACTGTGTCATCGGATAAGAACAACATCAGAATTGACAACTACAGGAAATCAGAAACTACTGAAGCTTCACAAGACCATGTGCTCCACTCTAGAACTAGAAATCATTCACTGTCAAGAAATGATGGAAAGCTTCTCATTGAGAAGCCATGTACAGATGGTTCTTTAGATCATAGTGCATCCTCAAGTCATCCGGCAATAAAACAAGAGAAACCGTTAAGAATCACAAAATCAAAGCCTGAAGTTTCGGAATCATCGAAAAAAGGGCTTCAAGGTATAAAGAAACATTCCTTAAAGGCCAGGCTACTCGAAGCAAAGTTGGAGAGTCGGCATTCTCTAACGAAAAATCCCAAAGCTCCTATATATTGAATTAATCTGTGGAGTGTTTGCCTGCATACTATGACTGACAAAGTGTATTTGGTTAGTATTAAGACTGTATTTTCTAATTTCTCATCCTGCTGTATTGCTCACTTGATGGTAACAAGTAACTGAATAATTCTTTTTTCACCATCTTTGTTGAATCATGATTTGTGAAACTGAATGCACATGTAAAAGCTGGTTCCTTAAATTAGCTATAATTAAAAAAAAAATCAGAAGGAATTGTTGCATGAACTAGCAGTGGGAGGCTGCAAAATATTTAAAGCATATATCAGCTACTATTTAGATATGTCTACCATTCAGTTTCTTAATTCCAGTTTGTGTCACAGTTCCTCAGACATTTCATATCAGGTACAAAATTCAGATGCTGCACATCATCTAGTAAATCTAGATATATCATTCATCAACAATGATGTTGCATTTTGACTGTCTAGAACAAAATAATGAGACCAGCAAACGATTTTACAGAAGACCATGGGCATGTTTGGTTTTTCTTTTAAGTTACAACTTATGTATTATAAGTTGATAGGAGCTTATGAGAGAGTGTTTGTGTACTCAGCTTATTTCATAACTTATAAATTGATAAGTTGAATGTTAGAAATCACTAACATTTTACTTAACTTATCAACTTATTCTTTGATTTCTTTATTTTTCTAATATTTTATATTTTTACATTTGTGTTTTTAAATACTTTTTTAATTTAAAATACAAGTGTTGAAATCATTGTATTTAAAAATTATTTTTTTAAATTTAATTTAGCAAATTCTTCACTAACTTATAAGTAAATTTATCCAAACACTCGTATAACTTATAAGAATTCATCAACTTATCACTTATATAACACTTACTCATTTTAAGGTATAAGTCAACTTCTCGTATAACTTATAAGAATTCATCACTTATCACTTATATAACACTTACTCATTTTAAGGGATAAGTCAACTTTTTTGTGATACTCCAAACACGCACCATTAACTCCTTATATATAATAAGCGTAAGGGAGATCTTATCCAAAATTTTGGTCGGTCAATGTACTACCAAAAGTATATGATCCGTTTGATTATAAAACTATAAATATTCAAATAGATGAGAACCGTTAGATATAATATTAAAAATTGTATTTTATTAATAATAGGATAGTATTTAAATACTAAAAGGTGTATTTTGATAATTTAAACCAATTATAAATAGGTTTTCTATATTGAATAGAAATCTTTATGTAAAAAATCGTAATTATCTTTTCTATTTAGTTTATGGATAGTTCCAGTTAGATAATAATTATTAAACCATCATTAAATTAAAGATAATTTTGTTAGCTTCGCGTGGGCTGTAAAATTGTTAAAATCTGTTGTCTAAAACTCAAGATAGAGCCCAAACAGTAAAGTGATTATCTAAATTTTAATATTTTTTTTTAATTTGAACCAATTATAAATAGGTTTTCTATATTTAATAGAAATCTTTATGTAAAAAATCGTAATTATCTTTTCTATTTAGTTTATGGATAGTTCCAGTTAGATAATAATTATTAAACCATCATTAAATTAAAGATAATTTTGTTAGCTTCGCGTGGACCGTAAAATTGTTAAAATCTGTTGTCTAAAACTCAAGATAGAGCCCAAACAGTAAAGTGATTATCTAAATTTTAATAATTTTTTTTATTATTGTAGCACCAATTTAATTTTTTTCCTAATTCTTTTAAATTTATAAATTCTATGTTTATTTCAATAAAATATTAAAATCAATTTAAGAAAAAATTAAAATCGATCTGGTCCGTGTACGACCAATATACGACCAAATTAATTATTACAGTTAGATATTAAATAGATCGATGAGAATTGTTAGATCTAATATTAAAAAGTGTATCTGATTAATAATAGAATTATATTTAAATACTAAAAAGTGTATTTTGATAATTTAAAATTTTTCTATGTAAAAATTCTTAAATATCTTTTCTCTTTAATTTATGTATAGTTCGAGTTATATAACCAAATATCAAATACCAATTCATATCGATTATAATATTAAAAATTATCAATATAATGCTCATGTATATCATATAACAATGATACATGTGGACCCTGCGTTATAAGAGACTTAGGAGAACTCCTCTACATGAATAAATTTAAACATTTTTTTTCTGAAGGAATATAACAATTTGATTAATCCAAATTATAATTATATTATTTTACATATAACAAACATAAAAGGATAATATCAAAATATTATTAAAATATTAGGGTTTCATATTCATAAACAATAATTTTGAATATAATACTTAACCATCTTTTCTTTTAGGTTTATGGGTAGGTCACTGGTCAAGTTAGATAATAATTATTAAATCATCATTAAATTAAAGATAATTTCGTTAGTTTCACATGAGTTGTAAAATCATCAAAATTCAATTTCTAAAACTCAGGATAGAACCCAAATAGTAAAGTGAGTATCTAAATTTTAATAAATATTTTTTTATAATTGTAGCACCAATTTATTTATTTTTCCACTAATTCTTTTAAATATAGAAATTTTATCTTTCTTTCAATAAAGTATTAAAATAAATTAAGAACAAATTCAAATCGATAAAGACTATAATAATATGAGAATAAAATTTTATATAATCATAACATAATTTTTATACTGTTTAATAATTTTAAAGTAATAATGTATTTTAAAATTTTATATACACTATAAATAAAACCGAAACATTAAAAGTAAAAGCAGTTAGTAAGATACTTATATCAGTATGTACTTGATATCCTTATTATATTAAACTCTTTTATATAATAAGCATAATAGGGATTTATCCAAAATTTTGATCGTGACAACCAAATTAATAAGGACTATTAGATAATGAGAGTCGACCCCGCCGCCCTCCCCTTTCTTCTCCATCTATAGCTTCGTTTCCCCCATCAATCCATTCTCCAATCCTCCTCTCAATTATCTAAACCTTTTGTTCCAGTTTTTGTTCAATAAAAATCGAACCAAAATCAAATATCTGGAATTTATTTCTCAGATCTATCTTGATTTTGAGTCCGATTCTGCAAAAAAAAAAAAAAAAAAAAAAAAAAAAAAAAAAAATATCTTTAGATTCAAATTCTCCTCCTTAACATCATACCAAAATTTGGTGTCATTCTGAGGTATTTGAATTTTTGGTGTTAGTCTCGCCTATTGGCGTGTGTCTGGCTTGTTACCCTTTTATTGAGATGTTAAGATATGTTCTTTTGATGTTGGTATGTGTTTTGTTCCTCGTTACTTTGAAAATGATTTATGTGGTTTTGTGGGAGATCTGTAATTCGTGCATTGGATTTGGACTGGTGTCGGATATTGCAAGAGCTTACTTTTCACAACTAAAATTTGTTCATCTTATGAGATCTTTCACCTGCGGCATGTCTATAGCTGGTTTTCGGCATGTAGATAGCTGGGGTGTGTCTGAACATTGGGCTACAGGTGGTGCGTACGTGAAGGTCATTTGTGATATTACTGGTTCCAGGATTGGTGCAGGGTTGATAGATCGGGAAACCATTTTAATCTTTTCTAGCTCAAAGAATTTAGAAATTCATGATGTTAAACAGTCTGAAATCATAAGCGGTTATTTGTTTAGCTCGTTTATTTGTTTCTATTCAGGTTGTAGTGTTAGTTCAGGGGTTTGTCCTGGCTGTGATTCCGTTAATGCAAGTTAATAAAATCTCTTTGTTTGTCAAAAAAAAAATAAGGACTATTAGATCTCTTAACTAGATAAATGAAAATCGTTTGATCAAATATTAAAAAAGTGTATTTTATTTATAATATGATTATATTTAAATTCTAAAAAGTGTATTTTGATAATTTAAACCAAATATACCAAATATAAATAAGTTTTCTATATTGAATAGAATTCTCCATGTAAAAAATTCGAGACTTTCTTTTCTCTTCCATGTACAATTCCAGTTAGATAAAAATTGTTAAACCACATTTTAATTAAAAATAATTTAATTATCTTCACGTGGGGTGTAAAATCGTCAAAATCTGATTTTTAAAACACAAGATAAAGCCCAAATCAGTAAAGTGAGTATTTAAATTCTAATAATGATTATTATGTCATCATTATTTTAACGCCAATTTAATTACTTTTTTCTAACTATTTTAAATTTAGAAATCTATGTTCAAAAATTAAAATCAATCTAAGAAAAATTCAAATCAACAAAGAATATAATAATACTAGGATAAAATTTTATAAAACTGTGCATATTTTTTATCCTATTTTATTAAGTTATAGATCATAACTAATCGAATATAATTTATTATTAAATAATAAATTATATGCAATTGGTGATTTTGTTTTATAAGCACTCATAGAGACCTAATTTCATTGTTAGCAGGACTAAATTCATATTTAAAAAAACCGTATTTTGAAATTGTAGACTCAGCTACAGAACAGACCTAACTTTTTTAACCTATATACATTGTAAATTATTAAATTCGAAACTTTAAAAGTTTGTTAATCAATTAGTATAGTACTTTTCTGAAAAATCGTACTTTACAAAAAATATTATCAAATAACCTATGTCTGAAAGAAAAAAAAATTCAAAAAAAAACCTGTAAATTTTAATAAGTTGTTGGTAGATTCAAATCTTAGATCATTCTATATGATAATTTTACTGTTATATGTAACGTTTCTCAACAATTTAATTTGAAAGATCCAACGATTATGGATTGAGTGATCAAACAAAGCGACCACACTTATAAGAAAGCTTTCATTATTTAGTTTTTAATATAATAACATAGATATTTACGGGATATACTATAAAAAAAATGAATTTTATACTTAATTTTGATCGTCACGGTGTACTACTTTAAAAGAAGAACTATTACAAAAAAATATATTTTAATTGATAATTTATTTTCTCAAAAGTTCAAAGTTCCCGCATCATTAACATATTACAAAAAAGAGTATATTATATTTTAGCAATAAATATTTAAAAAAATTAAAAATTATAAAAATTATAAATATTAAGAAAAATTAATGATGTTATCCTGGTAATTTGGTCCTAAATACCGCCAAAACATTCTCAACCGTTAGATCCAATACTTTTAAAAATAGATGATCAAGATTATATCATATAAAAAGAAATTATTATCTAAAAATGATATAAGTTAAAAGATATTATATTAGGATTGGATTTTCCAAAAAGTTAAAACATAAAAATAGTTGTAATTAAATAAGGAAACCCATTTATAACCAAAATAATAAAAATCGTTTAATCTTAAATAGATAGGTGAAAACCGTTAGATTTAACATTAAAACATGTATTTGGTTAATAAAGGTTATTCTAATAATCTAAACTACATATAAATAGATTTCCTAAATCGAATCGAATTCTCAACATTAAATTTAGTCACTTTATTCTCTTTTTAGTTTTAGAATAGTTTTTAATTGAAAAAGAACTATTAAACCACAACTAAATTAAAGATTATTTTGTGAATTTCATGTGAACCGTAAAATTGGCCAAATCTAACTTTTATAACTCAATATAAACAAATATTAAATTGAGCGTGTAAAATATAATAAATATCAAATTTTTAACTATAATTTTTTTTGGCTAAATCTTTTTTAACAATAATTTAATCATGTAAACTAATAACTTTTAAATATTAAAATATTCATAAATAAATATAATTATAAATATTAAAAAAACAATCGTGTGTTGCATCGTAATAAAAATATAATTATAAACAAAATAATTATAAATAAAATTTAAGTAACCGTGCATCGCACGGGCTATAAGCTAGTATCTTATAAACTTGTGTAGATGTTGCATTTTGACTGTGTCTCGACAAATTAAAATTTTTTGATCAAAATTCGGTTCGGTGTAGACTTGTGTTTCATGAAAACCGTGTTTTAGAATTGGGCTGGTGAGAGCTGCAATTTTGCATTCATATACACTCGTTCATCAAAACCTAAAGCCTACTTCCTTAGTAAAAATAATTCCTAAAGCCCACTTTGTAGTTTCTTCATAGACGGCCCAAAACTATGGGTTACACGACTACTAAACTCAGGTTAAAAATCTATCGATTACTATTTACTACTACTACTGCTATATTAAATCTCAACACAAGAGCGAAATTTGTCATTTTAATGGATGTGAAGTTACGATTTTATCCTTATATTTTCTAAAATTACAAAAATGCTATTAATTAATAATCATATAAAAATAGCGAAATTATGTTAGTGTTAAAAATTAAACACCTGATATTTTCCCATCAACCTCGTACCATAACCAAATGAGCTACACTTTGTTTTGAGCTTAGTCTCAAACTCTTATTAGATAAACCACATTTTCTCCCACTTTTAAAAAAAAATAATATTATTTTTGAGTAAATGAACATTACTTTATATTGTTTCTAGAATATTGCACAATATATAGTTACAATAATTTTTTTTAGCGGTTGGGTATAATCTACACTTTGTCTATATCATACAACGGTTTAACAACATAAACAATTGTTACAAAGTTTATGCAACAACGGATGGATCAAGACGAAAACACTTGTGTATATTATACAATGTTTTTTGGACCAAAACCATTGTTACGTCTTACAGTTTACAACACTTTGTTAAACAAAAATCATTGTCTTATACTTTTATAAAATCGAATAAACAAAACATACGTGATTCCCGACTCGCATATATAAAATTAATATAAGACAACTTAATGACGACTTTATAATTAAATTATGTCATACTGATATGTAAAATGAGTTATTTGAATATGACAACATTGTTGTTAATAGTATTGGTATGTCACTTATTTGCTAATAGTATAGTTATTATATAATGTTTGTTTAACTTCGGAATTAGTAATGTTATAATTATTAACATTTTCCTAGCTAGCTAATATTTCCTTGTAAACAAATATCAAGAATCGTAAATCATACAATATATGATGTCCACATCTACAACGTGTATAGCAAAATATCTGAAGTATGATCATATTCTATCTATCAATGATATTATTATTATCATTAACCTTTATTTAAGTGTTTTTATATATTTAACAATTTTTTATACTAAATATCCAAATAAGAGATTTATACAATAACATTGTATGAAGTGTGTAACATTTATGTATGTATTAAGGGCAACAAATAAAGTATTTTTTTTTTAAAATCAACGCTTTTGATATAGACAACGGTTTAGCTAAACAAAACGTTGTAACGTAAATAATCACGCAAGGATAATATAAAACGAAACCATTGTCTATATCATACAACGGTTTAACAACATAAACAATTGTTACAAAGTTTATGCAACAACGAATGGATCAAGACGAAAACACTTGTGTATATTATACAACGTTTTTTGGACCAAAACCATTGTTACGTCTTACAGCTTACAACACTTTGTTAAACAAAAACCATTGTCTTATACTTTTATAAAATCGAATAAACAAAACATACGTGAGTCCCGACTCGCATATATAAAATTAATATAAGACAACTTAATGACGACTTTATAATTAAATTATGTCATACTGATATGTAAAATGAGTTATTTGAATATGACAACATTGTTGTTAATAGTATTGGTATGTCACTTATTCGCTAATAGTATAGTTATTATATAATGTTCGTTTAACTTCAGAATTAGTAATGTTATAATTATTAACATTTTCCTAGCTAGCTAATATTTCCTTGTAAACAAATATCAAGGATCGTAAATCATACAATATATGATGTCCACATCTACAACGTGTATAACAAAATATATGAAGTATGATCGTATTCTATCTATCAATGATATTATTATTATCATTAACCTTTATTTAAGTGTTTTTATATATTTAACAATTTTTTATACTAAATATCCAAATAAGAGATTTATACAATAACATTGTATGAAGTATGTAACACTTATGTATCTATTAAGTGCAACAAATAAAGTATTTTTTTAAAAAATCATCGCTTTTGATATAGACAACGGTTTAGCTAAACAAAACGTTGTAACGTAAATAATCACGCAAGGATTTTATAAAACGAATGGATCAAAACAAAAACCCTTGTGTATATTATACAAACTAGCTTATAGCCCGTGCGATGCACGGTTACTTAAATTTTATTTATAATTATATTTTTATTATCCATGCAACACACGATTGTTTTTTTAATATTTATAATTATATTTATTTATGAATATTTTAATATTTGAAAGTTATTAGTTTACATGATTAAATTATTATTAAAAAAGATTTAGCCAAGAAAATTGTAGTTAAAAATTTGATATTTATTATATTTTACACGCTCAATTTAATATTTGTTTATATTGAGTTATAAAAGTTAGATTTGACCAATTTTATAGTCCACGTGAAATTCATAAAATAATCTTTAATTTAGTTGTGGTTTAATAGTTCTTTTTCAATTAAAAACTATTCTAAAACTAAAAAGAGAATAAAGTGACGACATTTAATGTTGAGAATTCTATTCGATTTAGTAAATCTACTTATATGTAGTTTAGATTATTAGAATACCTTTTATTAACCAAATACAATTTTAAATGTTAAATCTAACGGTTTTCACCTATCTATTTAAGATTAAACGATTTTTATTATTTTGTTATTAAATGAGTTTCCTTATTTAATTATAACTATTTTATGTTTTGACTTTTTAGAAAATCCAATCATAATATAATATCTTTTAACTTATATCATTTTTAGATAATAACTTCTTTTTATATGATATAATCTTGATCATCTATTTTTAAAAATATTGAATCTTGCGGTTGAGAATGTTTTGGCGTATTTAGGACCAAACTACCAAGATAATATCATTAATTTTTCTTAATATTTATAAAAAAATTTAATTTTTAATTTTTTTAAATATTTATTGCTAAAATATAATATACTCTTTTTTGTAATATGTTAATGATGCGGGAACTTTGAACTTTTGAGAAAATAAATTATCAATTAAAATATAATTTTTTTTGTAATAGTTCTTCTTTTAAAGTAGTATACCGTGACGTGACGATCAGAATTCTATATAAAATTCATTTTTTTATAGTATATCCCATAAATATATATGTTATTATATTAAAGACTAAATAATGAAAATTTCCTTATAAGTCTGGTTGCTTTGTTTGATCACTCAATCCGTTGGATCTTTCAAATTAAATTGTTGAGAAACGTTATATATAACAGTAAAATTATCATGCCGAATGATCTAAGGTTTGAATCTACCAACAACATATTAAAATTTACAGGTTTTTTTGAAAAATAAGAATTTTTTCATTTTTTTTCTTGCAGACATAGGTTATTTGATAATATTTTTTGTAAAGTACGATTTTTCAGAAAAGTAGTATACTAATTGATTAACAAACTTTTAAAGTTTCGAATTTAATAATTTACAATGTCTAAAAAACTTTGGCCTCTTTTGTAGCTGAGTCTAAAATTTCAAAATACGATTTTTTTTAATATGAATATAGTCCTGCTAACAATGAAATTAGGTTTCTATGAGTTCTTATAAAACAAAATCACCATTTGCGTATAATTTATTATTTAATAATAAATAATATTTGATTAGTTATGATCTAAAACTTAATAAAATAGGATAAAAAATATGTACAGTTTTATAAAATTTTATCCTCGTATTATTATATTCTTTGTTGATTTAAATTTTTCTTAGATTGATTTTAATTTTTGAACATAGATTTCTAAATTTAAAATAGTTAGAAAAAAGTAATTAAATTGGCGTTAAAATAATGATGACATAATAATTATTATTATAATTTAAATACTCATTTTACTAATTTGGGCTTTATCTTGTGTTTTAAAAATCAGATTTTGATGATTTTACACCCACATGAAGATAACTAAATTATTTTTAATTAAAAGATGGTTTAACAATTTTTATCTAACTGAAATTGTCCAGGGAAGAGAAAAGAAAGTCACTAATTTTTTTCATGGAGAATTCTATTTAATATATAAAACTTATTTATCTTTGGTATATTTGGTTTAAATTATCAAAATACACTTTTTAGAATTTAAATATAATCTTATTATTAATAAAATACACTTTTTTAATATTTGATATAACGATTTTCATTTATCTAGTTAAGATCTAATGGTCCTTATTAATTTGGTTGTCTAAGGACCGTACGACCAAAATTTTGGATAAGATCCATATTATGCTTATTATATATAAGAATTTAATATAATAAAGATATCAAGTATATACTGATATAAGTATCTTACTAACTGCTTTTACTTTTAATGTTTCAGTTTTATTTACGGTGTATATAAAATTTTAAAATACATTATTACTTAAAAATTATAAAAAGAATAAAAAATTATGTTATGATTATATAAAATTTTATTCTCATATTATTATATTCTTTATCGATTTGAATTTGTTCTTAATTAATTTTAATAATTTATTGAAAGAAACATAAAATTTCTATATTTAAAAGAATTGGTGGGAAAATAAATAAATTGGTGCTACAATAATAAAAAAATATTTATTAAAATTTAGATACTCACTTTACTATTTGGGTTCTATCCTGAGTTATAGAAATTGAATTTTGACGATTTTACGATTTATGCGAAACTAACGAAATTATCTTTAATTTAATGATGGTTTAATAATTATTATCTAACTTGACCAGATGACCTACCCATAAACCGAAAAGAAAAGATGGTTAAGAATTTTTACATAAAGAATTCAATTCAATTCAATATAGAAAACTAATTTATAATTGATTTAAATTATCAAAACACACTTCTTAGTATTTAAATATAATCCTACTTTTAATCAAATACACATTTTAATATAAGTATTATATTCAAAATTATCGTTTATTAATATGAAACCCTCAATATTTTAATAATATTTTGATATTATCCTTTTATGTTTGTTATATGTAAAATAATATAATTATAATTTGATTTAATCAAATTGTTATGTTACTTCAAGTGTTTAAATTTATTCATGTACATGAGTTCTCCTAAGTCTCTTATACGTAGGGTCTACGTATAGTATGATATACATGAGCATTATATTGATAATTTTTAATATTGTAATCCATATGAATTGTTATCTTGATATTTGGTTTAACAATTATTATCTAACTGGAACTATACATAAATTCAAGAGAAAAGATATTTAAGAATTTTTACATAGAAAAAATTTAAATTATCAAAATACACTTTTTAGTATTTAAATATAATTCTATTATTAATCAGATACACTTTTTAATATTAGATCTAACAATTCTCATTGATCTATTTAATATCTAACTATAATTATTAATTTGGTCGTATAGTGATCGTACACGGACCATATCAATTTCTTAAATTGAAATAAACATAGAATTTATAAATTTAAAAGAATTAGGAAAAAAATTAAATTGGTGCTGCAATAATAATAAAATATTTATTAAAATTTAGATAATCTTGGGCTCTATCTTGAGTTTTAGACAACAGATTTTAACGATTTTACAGCCCACACGAAGCTAACAAAATTATCTTTAATTTGATGATGATTTAATAATTATTATCTAACTGGAACTATCCATAAACTAAAGAGAAAAGATAATTACGAATTTTTACATAAAGATTTCTATTCAATATAAAAAACCCATTTATAATTGGTTTAAATTATCAAAATACACCTTTTAGTATTTAAATACTATCCTATTATTAATCAAATACAATTTTTAATATTATATCTAATGGTCCTCATCTATTTGAATATTTATAGTTTTATAATCCAACGGATTGTATACTTTTGGTAGTACAGTGACCGACCAAAGTTTTGGATAAGATCTCCCTCACGCTTATTATATATAAGGAGTTAATATACAACGGGTTTTTGGAACAAAACCATTGTTGAGTCTTACAACTTACAACACTTTATTAAACAAAAACCATTGTTTTATACTTTTATTAATTGAATAAATAAAACAAAGTTAGTCAACATCCTATTATATAAAAATTATTATCCAATAATTTACTCACAATTTTATAATAAAATTATATCAAATTTACACAACAGTTTTTTTGCAATATTGTCTTACATTTATTCACACAATACGACTAAGACAACCGTTGTCTTAATCCAACAACGGTTAAAGTAAAACATTGTCTTAATATTATTTAGACAAGAGTTAAAAAAAAATTGTTGTCTAAACCCATTCATTTGTGTCGTCTATATCCACTACTTTTCACTTTCTTAGGCAACGGTTCGTAAACCGTTGTAATGTAGTGGATTAGACAATACTTTTTCGAGCCAACGTCTGTTAATTTTAGGCAACACTTTTTCGGCTGTCCGTTGTCTGAAAGGTGTCGTCTGATTCAGTTTTTCTTATAGTGCTAATTTGAAAGAATCGTTTGAAGATATTTTCTATGATTAATATTGGAAAATTAGGAGAGAATTGAGGCAACCCGAAAATATGGTGTAACAGGAACCGTTAATCTTTTTTCATAAAACCTTGTTCTCTTGCCAAAAATAACCATAAAAACCAATCTTACAGTAAATGTAATAGTATTTGCTCATGTCAAAATATTCAAAGAGTAATGCTAGAGGCACAAAATTTTTTGAGAAGAATTTTGTGCCTCTAGTATTTTCTATATTCAAATATTGTAAGCAGGGAACAAATAAAAAAGACGAAGCAGCAAGAAGCTTTTTCCGTTCAATGGTTCAGTAGACAGACTCCTTTGCTAAGTACGGCTCGTTAGATCTCTTCCCAGTCTTTTAATATTGCACAGATGGCATCATGGCAAGCTCTTCCTTTACAGTGGACGGCAAGTTCTGTGTCGTCAACTACTACTCGTTTCTTTATTTCGTTGCTGTCATCTGGTTGAACTTCGACCTCTTTGCTGTTGAAGGAAACCTCTATAAACACTTCAAATGTGTTTAAGTATCTTCCGTATATCAGCTTTTTATTTTTTTCTCCGCGTTTCCTCCTTCTCTCATTCTTTGACGCTGCTTTCGGGTCAGTCATCTGGTTGTCAAGAGCCTGTAGATATATACAAAACAATTAGAAAGCCGTTAATTTTACAATTATTACTATGAGCAGTGAGCAATATATATTAACCTAATAACTAAGACCAATTAAAAAGAAACAATATGTACCTCCATGTCAAATAATCCTTCTATAGCAGTTTTGGCATCTTTAAATGTCTTGTTTGCGTAGAGAGTCTTATGGCTATGAGTAGTACAACGCATTCCATCCCTACTACTAAGTGTGGGATAAAACTTTGGAGTCTCCACACTAGTAAGAAAATCTTTTGGCGACACCTCAAAAGAATCTAACGATGGAAAGTTATCGTTTTTATCCACAATAACATTCTGCGAGTAATTATCAAAAAAAAATATTAATGTTAAAAGTGACCAAAAAGTTGTAAATTTTGACAGTGGGAAATAAAAGATCACTACTTATACCTGTTGGTACCAATTACTTACGAATGATGCCGTTGAAAGTACATGTTCATTTCGCATAAAAACCACAAATGACCTCCCTTTAAGCTCTTTTATAGGCTGACGAACTATTTTTGTGAACAATGTAGATGACGAAGCTTCCGCATCAACCCGGACCTGGTAAATGGGTAGATATATTAGACAAGTTTAAATTATTCGACAATGTAATCTTTCTTGTTAGATAGATTAAACTTACTTCAGGGAAATTTTGGTGGTTGTATTGTAACACCACGTGTTCTTCAAAGACGTGTATCATTGCAGTCACTTTCTCCGTGCTTCCAAATTTCACTTGTCGCGACTGAAAATTAATATAACAATAAATAATATGTACCACATAAAATTAAAGCGATATAGTAAAAACTAAAACGAAAACAGTAAATAAATAAATAAAAACATAAACTAAATAATAAATAAGTCACATGATTAACAAATACAGGGTGACAGATAGATGGTGAAAGTTTTAAAATAATAATACCTTGACGAATTTTCCCAACGATGCACCCATGAATTTTGTTGTCAGGACTTTTTTGAATTCTACTTTAGTGGGTTTTACTTCGGCAACACACGGCAAGAGCGCGTCATATGTTTTATGCAGATAATCTTCTTTCAGTGCCTCATCACGAACATCTGCAACATATAATACATGACCGTGCTTTTGAGCTTTTGATTGCAGACTCCTTGAGGCGATAGACCATCCATGTTCTTCAATGCATAGCCTTTCCGGAACAGTAAAGCCTTGTACAAAACGTGATTTACCCATATCCCCCAATTCTCTTACCCTAAACGACTCGCAAAACATCTGAGTAATAACAATGCAATGTTTTGCCATGGTATCAAGATTTTCCATAATCGAGTCTTCATCTGTCGTAGATAAAAATTTAACTGCACTAATCAGGGAAGCTCTTCCTAATACAACTTGTGATCTGTCAGAATCAGCTTTCTTTTGCATATTGAAATAATTTTCTCCCATTCCTGTAACTTTAATTATATTCTCCGAATTCTTGTAATGGATATTCAAACAGTTTTGGATTGGTAGCACATCCACCTCAGTATCCTCAAATAAGAGATAGCATCTACGGATAGGTTTATCAATAGACTCTACTTCTTTTGTCAAACTGCCCCAGAAGTAACTGTGTTCAGCATGAAAAAGCAAAGTAACTTCAAAATCTTCGTAAAAAAGAGGAACAAACCTAAGTAAATCTTTAGGCAGAATAGTTTTATCAGCTTTAATGCATTCAAACACTCTAAGATTTCTTTCACGTATAGGCTCATCATCAAACTTTGTAATAGATTCTTTTAGATCACCAAAATATTTGGCAAAGGCTTCATTACTTGTTCCATCCTCCAGGTCTAGTCGTGGAATAATAGACCTCATGTTTATAATGACAATATGTCGATTAATAATGTTATGCAAAGACCTTCATGCATGTGTTTATATAATATACGCATAATGCAGGGAAGATTGCAGCTATTATTCCTAATTTGATTTGATAATGTTTTTATATAACTATGTTGTGATTATTTTAATAATTATATAATATTGTCTAGTATTCCTAATTTGATTTGATAATGTTTTTATATAACTATGTTGTAATTATTTTAATAATTATATAATATTGTCCTGTTAAAGTAGCCGATCTCTTCAACAATAAAAAAAATTCAAGAGTAATAGTACTAAAACTAAAAGAAAAACAGAATTTCTTTCTGAGAAGGAAAAAACACACTTAACTCAAAAGTCTATTTTTGTGTCTACGCGCAGCCATAATAATCTATGTAGTCTTTATTTAGCAAAAGAAAAAAATAAAGAAAAAATAAAATAATAATCTATGTAGTCTGTTGTCTAAACATATATATGTAATAAATTTTGTTGCAACTGAATGTATTTTCGGGAAAAAAAAACTGCATGTATTTGTTATATTTATGGTATGTTGATTGTTGCCATTCGACCAATTGACCTTCACTATTTTTCGTCTCGCGTGTGCGTACAGCCTTTTCCAGAAGTTATTACATTTGTTCAATTTTCAAACGCTACTCAAATTCAAATCACCCAAAGTTTCCCGATTTAAAAATACTAAAGTTGTTCGTCTATCCGATTTTGCGCAGGAATGAGTCAGGTAATTCATTCTATTTTTGTAAAAATAAAAACTTTTTCCGGAATTCAAATTAAATTTTAAATTAAAAACTAGTATTCAAATCAAAATTCAGATTCAATCTCCTTCTATTATATCCTTATCTTTATATATAATAATCAGGGCTCTTATTCAAAATTTCGGTAGTCTGATTTCTACGACCGATCAAATTAATAAGCACCGTTAGATATTAAAAAATATATTTGAATCATAGTAAGATTATATTTAAATACAAAAAAGTGTATCTTGATAATTTAAATCAAATATAATTGAATTTTCTATACTGAATAGAATTCTTTATGTAATTATTCGTAACTTTCTTTTCTCTTCAATTTATGGATAATACCAATTAAATAATAATTATTAAATTAAAGATCGAGATATAGATCCATATCATCAATTATAATATTAAAATATTATTAATATACAACTCTTGTATATCATCTATTATCTATCTATCTATTACATATATAATAGAACAACTAGGGGGTTGCTTGAGATAATTTAATCAGAGTCGAACCATTGACTTCTAAATTAGAGAGGACACTTCTAACTAGAATATTTGTATTTTTTAGAGTTACTTAATTTGATTTTAGAGCAAAGGGATTCGCAGATGTCTAGTGCCAATTCGGGATTTTGGAGAAAATTATGGAATTTAAAAATTCCATTAAAAGTCAAACACTTTCTTTGGCGGGCTTCATCAGATGTATTGCCTACAAAGGAGCAACTACGAACTAAAAGAGTGGAGGTGTGTGTTTTATGTCCAGTCTGTAACTTGGCACTGGAAAATACTTTTCACATTTTAGTTGGCTGTGATTTCGCCAGTTCATGCTGGAGTATTGCAGGTCACACAAACATTCAGCAAGGAGCAACCACTTTTGCAGAATGTTTCGATGGGGTTCTACAGATATTTAAAAGGGATGAGGTACATATTTTCAGTATGATCAGTTGGGCATTATGGCAACATAGAAATGACATTGTGTGGAAGCAAAAAAGCAAGGAGCCTAAAATATTAGTTGAATCAGCTATTCTCGTTCTTAACCAATGGCAGGACGCACATGATAGGTCGTTCGACCTTTCGTTTGGGTTTATGACTCAGTCGGACGACGAAGTGCAATGGAAGCAACCAAATGAAGACACAGTTAAGGTCAATACTGACGCGGCTTTATTTGAGGACTCTGGGCAATACAGCTTTGCAATGGTAGCAAGGGATCATAAGGGGGATATGTTGGAAGCTAGAGCAGGTTGTAAGCAAGGCACTGTAACTCCAGAAATGGCAGAGGCCATTGGTGTAAAGGAAGCTCTCAGCTGGGTGAAGAATAAAGGGTGGACAAAAATAATAGTGGAATCTGATTGTCTACTATTAATTCAAGCAATCAGGTGTTCTTCAGTCCATCTGTCGTATTTCGGCACTGTGGTAGAGGAATGCAAAAAACTGTTAGGTGATTTAGGAGATCGAAATGTAATCCTAAATTTTGTTAAACGATCTGCGAACAAGGTGGCTCATTACTTAGCGAGACATACTAGTTCTTTAGCTGATCGTACTTGGACACAGGGTGAAATAAACCCGGAGTTCCAATTTGTTTTGATTGATGATTTGAAGTATATTAATGAAAAATTCTTTTGCTGGCAAAAAAAAAATAAATTTGATTTTAGGTTATGTGTATCCTATATGAACACCCTTAAGAAAAAGAAAGAGGTGCACATCCACTTCGTTAAGGTACGTTTCTTCCTCTGGCTCAATAACCATGTCTGCGTGCTCTAGTGTTCTTTATTAAATTGTTATTTTGTTTTCTTGTTCGTGTGTTATTAGTTATAAATTATATGTATTATTAGTTTTACATATTACTCGATTAATATGAATACTATGCATTTTTTGCCACCTGTTTTAATTTTAACTGCTTGTGTTAGTTGTGTAGCAATTGTGCCACGATCACCATTCAATAACTGCATGTACATCAATTTGTTTTGATGTTTGGTTTGACATAATGGCTTGTAATCTTGTATAGGTTATAATTATTAGTTTATGCATTATAATTTGAAGAATTGAACACGTGGAGTGCCAATTGTTTTTTTTGCTATACAAATTGTTTAGAGTAAATTAATGTAAGTGTTTTTTTTGCCAAAGAAAAGATTCATTAATAAATGTCGTTCGCCAATAAATACATGACTGAACTCCGGGTGAATATCACTCACCCTCCAAATACGATCAGCTATAGAACTACTATACCTCGCTAAGTAGTGAGCTACGTGGTTCGCAGACCGTTTTACAAATTTAATTGTCACACTTCTATACTTCAAATCTACCATCAAACTCTTACATTCGTGAATTATTCTGCCAAAGTATGACAGCAAAGGGAAGTCGCTACGAATTGCTTGAACAGCAACAATGCAATCTGTTTCGACTGTCCCAGCCTCTCTGTTTTGATCCTTAATCCAGCTTAGAACCTCCCTAATGCCCATGGCTTCTGCAACTTCCGGATTTACCTTACCCGAACAACACTTCGATCTAGCTTCTACCATATTCCCAGCAGAATCACGAACCACAAACGCATAGCTAAAGCAGTTAGAGGCTTCAAAAATCGCAGCATCTGAATTAACCTTAATCATATCACCTGTTGGACAGACCCATTGCTCATCACCGTCTATTGGGTTCATCAAACCCAAATAGTGGTCAAAGGTATTATCTTGAGCATATCTCCACTGATTAAGGACCACCTTCGCTGATTCTACGACATCAATAACCTCCATACCTCGCTGATTCCAAACTAGTTCGTTTCTGCATCTCCAAATCGCCCAGCAAATCATGGCTCCCATATTTCTTTTATCTGTATCCCATTTATCAAACTCATTTGAAAGCCATGCCACAAAAGAAACATACTGCTCTGTATTGTTAATAATGCCAAACTTCTGCCAGCATGAAGTAGCAAAATCACATTGTAAAAGGACATGATGAATGGACTCAGGTTCATTGTTACACATGGGACATAATGGGTTCACGTTCACCTGTTTTTGTCGAAGTTGAACTTTCGTTGGCAAACACTCAGTCGCCGCCCTCCAAACCAGATGCTTCACCTTAGGTGGGACTTTAAGATTCCACATCCTTCTCCAAACTCTGTGACTCTCAATAGTGTTCTGTAGTGCTTTGCCTTCTTGTATTGCTACATAAGCTGATTTTAATGAATAATATCCCAGCTTTTCTTTTTCCAGTATCTATGATCAGCATCAGTGTCATTTAACGGTATAGATAGAATGAGGTTAGCATCTTGAGCATCGAACATATCATATATCAGATCTACATCCCACTGATTCTCACCTATGACCATTAACGAATCCACTGTTTTATTTTCTAGAGCAACATTTTCAGTTACAATGAAAGGGTTATCCGTACTTGGGAGCCAATGATCAGACATGATGTTTGTAGAGGCCCCAGACCCAACTCTGCATAAAGTACCCTGCTTTAACATGTCTTGGGCTGCCAATAAGCTTCTCTAGATGAAACTCGGGTTATTGCCCATAGTAGCTGCGAGAAAAGAGGATCGATGATAATACCTTGCTTTATAAACCATGGCCACCAAACTTTCTGGATTACATATAAGACGCCATCCTTGCTTAACCAGCAATGCAATATTAAAATCATGGATGTGCCTGAATCCTAATCCACCCTTCGCCTTTGGAACACACATTCTGTCCCAACACATCCAGTGTATCCCTCTATCTTTCGTAGATTTACGCCACCAAAACCTACACATTATACTCTCCATATCTCGACAAAGTTTGAGTGGGAGAAGGAAGACATTCATCGCGTAGTTAGGAATAGACTGAGCTACTGATTTTATAAGAATCTCCTTCCCTGCCTTCGTAAGAATTTTGCCATCCCAACTTCTAACTCGGTCTTGGATTCGTTCCTTCAAATATCCCAACATTACCGATTTATTCCTCCCAATTATATTCGATAAACCTAGGTAGTGGCTGTTATTGTCTGCTTCACGAAATCGTAACACTTCACACACCTCTTGTTTTGTCACATCATTAATGTTTCTACTGAAGAATACACTTGACTTGTCCACATTTATCTTCTGCCCTGAGGCTCTCTCGAATACCTTCAACAGATGAATTTAATATAGCGACAGACACATGAGAGGAGTGCTGAATGAGTTCCCAAGTAAAAAAAAAGAAACAAATAGTTGGCATAAAATACTCTATTTACAATTGGAACTCATCTTGCGGGGGGTGTATAGACGCGTCGACCTTCCGCTTATTTTTAAAATCCTCAATCTTATTCATGCGTGTTCTGTTATATTACAACAACATTGTGTGCATTTAACCATTCATAATCTAGACTACAAAGAAAAAAAACCAAACCAATCGATCGCTGAAAAATAGACAACCGCTTTCTAAGGTAAAATTCATTTCTACAAATTGTACTTTCTCCAACACACAAAACTCTGGTAAACCTGCTTATAATCGCAAGGAGAACAATAGTCCACTCGTGTTTCAAATTCTACATTGTTTCAATATGTTCTCAAAATCAATAATACTCACAATGAACAAGTCTCAAAACCTTGGCACAATTATGTTCGTGATTTAAAATAATTATACTATTTGTCAACAAAATTCCTTACTCTTCATTATGCACAACCATGATTCTCATCTTACACTCTTGAATTTACGACTACACAATCCTCAAGTTAATAAATCGATTTCGACCATCTTTCTTATCATAAAATTATTGACATTTTTATGCAGGGTCGTGCCTTGCACGGGTTATTACGCTAGTTTGATCATATATGCTAACATATACCATATCTCATTATACTATTATTTAGATTTACTGTAAATATCTATGAATTAAATATTGTAAAATCTGTTATTTGAGTAAAATTTATAAATTAAGCATGCATATGCACTGTAATTATTTATACCTATAATAAATCAAATTATAGCTATTCTCTAACATATTTTAAGTATTATATTTGTATGGTACAAATACGTTCAAATCAACACAATGATAATAAAAAAAGGGAACTTTCATGTATAAAAATGTAATACAAATTTGTACTTACATCACCTGTTATATAACTCATAAATTACTACTAAAATACGCAAATACGTACAAAAAATATCGAAACAAATTAATAATTTACTCATATTTAGAGTATGCCCGTACTTTGCACGGGATAAAGAGCTAGGTTAGTTTAATGGATAAACGGATCGGATTTCGGATATCCGCTGCTCCATTCATATTTAAAATAAAAAATTTAATTATGTATATATCATTCAAAATTTTAAAGAAAAATAGTAACATTTGATAAGTTACAATCTAATATTTTAAGGGTATGATATTCCTAAGGTTGACCTTAGGTAACTATCTAAGGTTAAAAGAGTTTTGTGTATGAAAGCACAAAGGTAAAATTGTAATTGTGTTGGATGGATTTCAAATTTACAAAACTGTCATCAATATTTGTATAAAAAAGTACCATAACCTTAGGTACTTACCTAAGTATGACCTTAGGAACATTTTTCTCATATTTTAATGTGTAAAATTTAAGTAGCAATCCAAAATATTTGAATAATTTCATTGTTCAAACACAGTACTAAATCAAGAAAAAATTTAATAACGTTAAACTCTGATGGAACTTGGAAGATTGGCGAAGTGGCTCAAAATGAAATTAGATATTACACATAGGGTTTTGACGTAACTTAACCTATTATAGTATGGAATATTTATATATAATTTTTTTAAACTGATCCACATCCATCTAAATCATCCCGGATTGAATCGGGTCGGATCGGATATCTGATCCATTGACAGGCCTCTATATATATATATATATATATATATATATATATATATATATATATATATATATATATATATATATATATATATATATATATATATATATATATATATATATTGTACATATATAAGTGCTCTAAATAGTTTATAATAACAACGAGTAAGATACATAATTTTAAAATTTAGAAAAACCTTATTGTATCCTATATCCTATATCGTATATGTAATAAAAGTAAAAATACCATGACTCAAGATAGGTTGTATGGATTAGCACTTTTGAGTATTGAAAATAATATGCTCAAAGATATTGATGTTGGCAATATAATTGAAGATTTTGTATCAAAAAAATGTCCCAAGAAGTCATTTCAGATAAGTACACAATGCATGTTTTAATGGTAAGCAATGGTATTCCTTGCATGACTTTATGTGTGAGATGAACAGACAACCGCTTTCTAAGGTAAAATTCATTTCTACAAATTGTACTTTCTCCAACACACAAAACTCTGGTAAACCTGCTTATAATCGCAAGGAGAACAATAGTCCACTCGTGTTTCAAATTCTACATTGTTTCAATATGTTCTCAAAATCAATAATACTCACAATGAACAAGTCTCATAACCTTGGCACAATTACGTTCGTGATTTAAATAATTATACTATTTGTCAACAAAATTTCTTACTCTTCATTATGCACAACCATGCTTCTCATCTTACACTCTTGAATTTACGACTACACAATCCTCAAGTTAATAAATCGATTTCGACCATCTTTCTTATCACAAAATTATTGACATTTTTATGCAGGCCCATGCCTTGCACGGGTTGTTACGCTAGTTTGATCATATATGCTAACATATATCATATCTCATTATACTATTATTTAGATTTACTGTAATTATTTATGAATTAAATATTGTAAAATATGTTATTTGAGTAAAATTTATAAATTAAGCATGCATATGCACTGTGATTATTTATACCTATAATAAATCAAATTATACATATTCTCTAACATATTTTAAGTATTATATTTGTATGGTACAAATACGTTCAAATCAACACAATGATAATAAAAAAAGGGAACTTTCATGTATATAAATGTAATACAAACTTGTACTTACATCGCTTGTTATATAACTCATAAATTACTACTAAAATACGCAAATACGAACAAAAAATATCGAAACAAATGAATAATTTACTAATATTTAGAGTATATGCTCGTACTTTGCACGGGCTAAAGAGCCAGTTTAGTTTAATGGATAAACGGATCGGATTTCGGATATTCGCTGCTCCATTCATATTTAAAATAAAAAATTTAATTATGTATATATCATTCAACATTTTAAAGATAAATAGTAACATTTGATAAGTTGCAATCTAATATTTTAAAGGTATGATATTCCTAAGGTTGACCTTAGGTAACTATCTAAGGTTAAAAGAGTTTTGTATATGAAAGCACAAAGGTAAAATTGTAATTGTGCTGGATGGATTTCAAATTTACAAAACTGTCATCAATATTTGTATAAAAAAAGTACCATAACCTTAGGTACTTACCTAAGTATGACCTTAGGAACATTTTTCTCATATTTTAACGTGTAAAATTTAAGTAGCAATTAAAAATATTTGAATAATTTCATTGTTCAAACACGGTACTAAATCAATAAAAAATTTAATAACGTTAAACTCTGATGGAACTTGGAAGAGTGGCGGAGTGGCTCAAAATGAAATTAGATATTACACATAGGGTTTTGACGTAACTTAACATATTATAGTATGGAATATTTATATATAATTTTTTTAGACCGATCCACATCCATCTAAATCATTCCGGATTGAATCGGATCGGATATCTGATCCATTGACAAGCCTTTATATATATATATATATTGTACATATATAAGTGCTCTAAATAGTTTATAATAATAACGAGTTAAGATACATAATTTAAAATTTAAAAATACCTTATTGTATCCTATATACTATATCGTGTATATGTAAGAAAAGTAAAAATACCATGACTCACGATAGGTTGAATGGATTAACACTTTTTGAGTATTGAAAAGAATATACTCAAAGATATTGATGTTGGCGATATAATTGAAGATTTTTTATCAAAAAAATGCCCAAGAAGTCATTTCAGATAAGTACACAATGCATGTTTTAATTGTAAGCAATGGTATTCCTTGCATGACTTTATGTGTGAGATGTGTATGTTTTTTGGAATTGTTAGTACAGATTGTTATTTATGTTTTTTATCTTCTGTGATTGTAGGCGGCAAATATATGACCTCAAAATCAAGACATTGATCTGACACGTGAAACATTGTAAAAGAAGATCAAGGGAAAGAATTATAAGGAGATTGAGGAGGCTACGGAAAACTGGTGAGAGAATGCTTGAGTTAGGGGTCATTTGACAAATATATTAATATATTTTATTTGAATAATTAATATTTCCGAATGATCGGAATGATTCAAAAATCTGATTGATGAATGAATAAAATTATTTGGTAGACAATTTTCTCTAAAATATGAACGACATTATTTTTCATGTCGTATACTTTATATATACTAGCTTATAACCCGTGCGATGCACGGTTACTTAAATTTTATTTATAATTATTTTGTTTATAATTATATTTTTATTACGATGCAACACACGATTGTTTTTTTAATATTTATAATTATATTTATTTATGAATATTTTAATATTTAAAAGTTATTAGTTTACATGATTAAATTATTGTTAAAAAAGATTTAGCCAAAAAAAATTATAGTTAAAAATTTGATATTTATTACATTTTACACGCTCAATTTAATATTTGTTTATATTGAGTTATAAAAGTTAGATTTGGCCAATTTTACGGTTCACATGAAATTCACAAAATAATCTTTAATTTAGTTGTGGTTTAATAGTTTTTTTTTCAATTAAAAACTATTCTAAAACTAAAAAGAGAATAAAGTGACGAAATTTAATGTTGAGAATTCTATTCGATTTAGGAAATCTACTTAACTTATATGTAGTTTAGATTATTAGAATAACCTTTATTAACCAAATACAGGTTTTAATGTTAAATATAACGGTTTTCACCTATCTATTTAAGATTAAACGATTTTTATTATTTTGGTTATAAATGAGTTTCCTTATTTAATTAAAACTATTTTTATGTTTTAACTTTTTGGAAAATCCAATCCTAATATAATATCTTTTAACTTATATCGTTTTTAGATAATAATTTCTTTTTATATGATATAATCTTGATCATCTATTTTTAAAAGTATTGGATCTAACGGTTGAGAATGTTTTGGCGGTATTTAGGACCCAACTACCAGGATAACATCATTAATTTTTCTTAATATTTATATTTTTTTTAATTTATAATTTTTTTAAATATTTATTGCTAAAATATAATATACTCTTTTTTGTAATATATTAATGATGCGGGAACTTTGAACTTTTGAGAAAATAAATTATCAATTAAAAAATATATATTTTTGTAATAGTTCTTTTTTTAAAGTAGTACACTGTGACGATCAAAATTCTGTATAAAATTCATTTTTTTTATAGTATATCCCGTAAATATCTATGTTATTATATTAAAGACTAAATAATGAAAGCTTTCTTATAAGTGTGGTCGCTTTGTTTGATTACTCAATCCATAATCGTTGGATCTTTCAAATTAAATTGTTGAAACGATACATATAACAGTAAAATTATCATGTAGAATGATCTAATATTTGAATCTACCAACAACATATTAAAATTTACAGGTTTTTTCTGAAAAAAAAGAATTTTTTTCATTTTTTTTCTTTCAGACATAGGTTATTTGATAATATTTTTTGTAAAGTACGATTTTTCATAAAACTACTATACTAATTGATTAACAAACTTTTAAAGTTTCGAATTTAATAATTTACAATGTATATAGGTTAAAAAAGTTAGGTCTGTTCTGTAGCTGAGTCTACAATTTCAAAATACGGTTTTTTTAAATATGAATATAGTCCTGCTAACAATGAAATTAGGTCTCTATGAGTGCTTATAAAACAAAATCACCATTTGCGTATAATTTATTATTTAATAATAAATTATATTTGATTAGTTATGATCTATAACTTAATAAAATATGATAAAAAATATGCACAATTTTATAAAATTTTATCCTCGTATTATTATATTCTTTGTTGATTTGAATTTTTCTTAGATTGATTTTAATTTTTGAATATAGATTTCTAAATTTAAAATAGTTAGAAAAAAGTAATTAAATTGGCGTTAAAATAATGATGACATAATAATCATTATTAGAATTTAAATACTCACTTTAGTGATTTGGGCTTTATCTTGTGTTTTAAAAATCAGATTTTGACGATTTTACACCCCACGTGAAGATAATTAAATTATTTTTAATTAAAAGATGGTTTAACAATTTTTATCTAACTGGAATTGTTCATGGAAGAGAAAAGAAAGTCACGAATTTTTTACATGGAGAATTCTATTCAATATAGAAAACTTATTTATATTTGGTATATTTGGTTTAAATTATCAAAATACACTTTTTAGAATTTAAATATAATCCTATTATAAATAAAATACACTTTTTTAATATTTGATCAAACGATTTGCATTTATCTAGTTAAGATCTAATAGTCTTTATTAATTTGGTTGTCACGATCAAAATTTTGGATAAATCCCTATTATGCTTATTATATAAAAGAGTTTAATATAATAAGGATATCAAGTACATACTGATATAAGTATCTTACTAACTGCTTTTACTTTTAATGTTTTGGTTATGCTTATTATATCAAAGAGTTTAATATAATAAGGATATCAAGTACATACTGATATAAGTATCTTACTAACTGCTTTTACTTTTAATGTTTTGATTTTATTTATAGTGTATATAAAATTTTAAAATACATTATTACTTTAAAATTATTAAACAGAATAAAAATTATGTTATGATTATATAAAATTTTATTCTCATATTATTATAGTCTTTATCGATTTGAATTTGTTCTTAATTTATTTTAATACTTTATTGAAAGAAAGATAAAATTTCTATATTTAAAAGAATTAGTGGAAAAATAAATAAATTGGTGCTACAATTATAAAAAAATATTTATTAAAATTTAGATACTCACTTTAATATTTGGGTTCTATCCTGAGTTTTAGAAATTGAATTTTGACGATTTTACAACCCATGTGAAACTAACGAAATTATCTTTAATTTAATGATGATTTAATAATTATTATCTAACTTGACCAGTTGACCTACCCATAAACCGAAAAGAAAAGATGGTTAAGTATTATATTCAAAATTATTGTTTATGAATATGAAACCCTCAATATTTTAATAATATTTTGATATTGTCCTTTTATGTTTGTTATATGTAAAATAATATAATTATAATTTGGATTAATCAAATTGTTATGTTCCTTCAGAAAAAAAATGTTTAAATTTATTCATATACATGAGTTCTCCTAAGTCTCTTATAACGCAGAGTCCACATGTATCATTATATGATATACATGAGCATTATATTGATAATTTTTAATATTGTAATCAATATGAATTGTTATCTGATATTTGGTTTAACAATTATTATCTAACTCGAACTATACATAAATTAAAGAGAAAAGATATTTAAGAATTTTTACATAGAAAAATTTTAAATTATCAAAATACACTTTTTAGTATCAATATACTTATATAAAGGAGAAGACGGGGGCGGTGAGGTGGCGCTCTAGAATCGCTCCGTTCTATTTTTCTAATTTTCTCAATTTTTCACAATTTTTTAATATTAATAATTACAACTTCCTTAAATATTTTCAATTTTGTAAGAAGAAAAATAAATTGAGAAATTTTCGAATTTGTAAATTGAGAAATTTTCGAATTTGGTAAGAATGAAAATAAATTGAGAAAGCTAAATATATAATTTTAAGATTCTTGTAATATTCTACTAATTTTTTTATTAGAAAATATCTCAGTTATCTTTTAATTTTTTATTAATAGGGAAAACTAAATATAAAATTTTAATATTCTTACCTTTATAATATTCGATAAATTCTCAATTTTCTTCTTACTATTTTGTAACGCATAAAACTAAATATACTATATTAATATTTTCCTAAATGTTCTCTACTAATCTAATCAATATACTTATATAAGGAGAAGACGGGGGTGTGAGGTGGCGACTCTCATACCGCTTCGATCCATTTTTCTAATTTTTCTCAAAATTTTGAATTAATTATATCAAATAGTAGAAAAAGTCTCATTTATCTTTTAAGTCTTTAATATTAGAGGAAACTAAATATACAATTTTAATATTCTTGCATTTAAAATCTTTACTAATGGAGGAAAATATATATACAATTTAAATATCCTACTAAATCTATTTTTGTATAGCACCTCTATTATAAATATTAAAAATTGAAATTTCATTTTTTAGCTTCTAATTTATAGAAAATGTGATACTTATAAAAGACAATTACTCTAAAATACACTTATATAAAGAAGAATACGAGGAGGGGCAAGGTGGCGCCTCTCTAAAATCGATTCGATCTATTTTTCTAATTTTCTCAAATTTTGGAATTAAACAAACAAATATATTACAATTACCTTCTACATATTCGTTAATGTAGGAACTATAAATACTATCTTAATTTTCTCCTAATCTTTCTCTTCAAGTTAAATCAAAACAAATATACGAAAATAATTATTTGATGAAATATTAACTTTCTTCTGGTTAATCTATCTATATATATATAGATCTTTGAACGTTACAAACGTTCTTTACTCTTGGATGCATCATGCATGGTTTTTTCATGTTTTTATTTATCTTTTGTTTTTTGAACGTGTGTAATATACTATTGTGCTTTGTTTCTACCATTATATATAAAATAAGATTAATTGTGTTTAACATTCAACTAACTTGGTTTTTATTGTAATGCAGTTCCACAAGTATGGATTCAAACAAGTTCATGGATTCAAACAAGGTGACTTTTGTAGTTGATTTCTATGACTAATTACAATTATGTTTAATTCATCTTTGTATTTAATTATTGTTTTTTTTTGTAATTTTGGGGACTAATTAGTGTTTATATACGGTATTATTTTCTTAATAAAATTGTATGAGACATGATTTACTTTTTAATGATGAAAGGGTAGATGTCCAGGTTAGTTTTTGATATCTTTATCTTAATACATAAAAATCTCAAGTCTCATTGTCTCTGTCGATCAATTAAGGTTAGTTTTTTTTTAACTAAATTTTTTTATATGTTTAGTGGAAAAATAATTATGCTATCTTAGTGTTTCTTTGAATGTTTGATCTCTTACAAAAAATCATAAAGACTTTATCTTAATCTCCTATTTCTTAAGGATAAAGAGATCATGTCACTAAATTTACAGATGTAAGTCATAAAAATAGGAAAGAAAAGGTAAAAATAATATTTGTTACTCCTTTTAAGTTTTATTGATCTAAGAAATTTCATAAATATTTTTTGTACTTTGTTTATAATAAAAAAGAGAGGTTGCCATGGAGTACAATATGAAAATATTAGATTTAAAAGGTGGCGAGGAATGGTAGGCCGGGAGAGGAGGATCCTCACTTTGTAGACCAAATTTTCATGAAATATGAAGAGAGATGCAAACCAAGGAAGTCGAAATAACAATGTACATACAAAGATTTGGGTGGAAACTACAGATTTAAGCTACAAAGTCTAATGTTGTGTTAAACATACTCGTCCCTCTCATTTTTTTACACTTTTCTTTTTGTACGTCCATCTCATTTCTTTACATAATTTTATAATATAAAATCCAATCACATTCACTACTTTCCTCCACTATACCTACTTTATATCCACTTTATACGTTAAATATTGATTGATCCTACCACTTTCCTCATTTTTCTTACTTTACACTTTGTGATAGAATACTTCATTCATTAACTCATTCATTTTCTTCACAGTTCTTATTATAACAATTTTGCACTATCTCAATTTTTTTCAAATCTTCCCTTCAACTCTCATTATTTTCTTTTAATTTCATCCAATACATTTCATTCACCCCAACCAAACACAACATAAGTGATTCTATTTGATTTGGAAGTTTAAATATATATGTAATTTTGATTGTAAAAATTAAAACTTATTCTATATTTATAAAAATATTGGAAATATAGTGCAACTATTATAATTTAATATTGGCTTAAAATTGTGCCGAATTATATTGATAGTTGTTATTTAATTATTTATGTTTTATATTTTATTAATTATTTATGTTTTATATTTTATTAATTATCATTGATATTTTTTGAAAAGGAGTGGTTTTGATAAAGAAAAATAAAAAAAAAAGTAACTTATTTTAGTTCAAAAAGTAATTACCGGTAAGATTTATGGAAATTGGGGGATTTTGTAAGATAAAATTATGTGTTTTAATTTTAAAAAATAATTGATTATAAATAGGTAACGTTATTCTTTATTAATATTCTTCTTTTATAGATAAGTAAGTATAATTAAGTAAAAACATAAATCATCAAAAAATTGCACCAATCAAACAAAATTTAAATATTTTACCTTTAATTAGTAATATAAATGTCTGCTCCCAGATTTATAATTTTGTAACCTACATATATCGGGGATATGTATATTTCTTATTTAATTTAGAGAAAACAAAGTGAAATTCAGAATTTCTGAATTTTGAAACTTTTTTTTTATTTTGGTGGCAAGACAATCGTTAAAAAGGTCATGTTATGTATGTCCGAACGAGAGTGTATAGCAATGAAATGTAATTCTTTTTGCTTAATATTTTTTTTATTATGCGGTGGTAGCGATTAGGTAATTTTAATTTAACTTTGCTTTTTTCTTGATTTTTTTAGTAATCTATATCTAAAATTTTAAAAATATATTGATTTAATATTCTCTTAACTTTTATATTTTAGTCAAATTTTAAATTTTAAAAATAAATTACAAATCAATTAATCAATAAATTATTATATCATTTTATTATATAAATGAGAAGATGGCTCAAATAGTTGGTGTCTCTCAAATCATCACAATCTAATTTTCTTAGTTTCCTTTTAAAAATTATTAAAAAATATGTTCTCAAGAATTTATGTAAAAAAGTCCATGTGTAATTTATCTATATGTTTTACATATATATTAGAAATTATTTTTTTAAAATTTACCTTCTAATTTATACAGAATATAATACTTACAGAAAATGCAATTTTATATAAAATAAATAAAATATAGAAGTCTTATGTTCTTTTCATATATTTTCTCGATTATTTATATTTTAAACATTAAAAATTAGAATTTTAAAATTTATTTAAATTAAATTTTACAATTTGATAAAATTGATTAATAAATGATGTAATTTATTCATTAAATTAGTTTATTACCTGTTTAGATTTGGTAACAACGAGAATGCGGATCATTGGAAGGAAAACAGATTTAACGAGAGAGTAATTCATTAGTAAGTGTGTATTATATGCTAGAATTTAATATTGATGTTATATTATTTATTTTAAATAGAAGTTAGAATATGAATTTCGAGAAAAATAAAATGGTCATAAATATACTAACATTTGATATAATATGAAGATAATGAAAAATATTAAATAATTACCATTTTCTATATTTATTCAAATTTTCGTTAAATGATCAAGATGAAACGGAGAATCCAAAAGAAATATTCATTCTGTGTTAGAAATATTATTTCATCTAAGAATATATTTTATATTATATTTTTTAAGCAATTTTGAAAAATTATTATAATGCCGCTGCGAAGCGCGGCTTAGTAAACTAGTTTAAATATAATTCTATTATTAATCAGATACACTTTTTAATATTAGATCTAACAATTCTCATTGATCTATTTAAGATCTAACTGTAATAATTAATTTGGTCGTATAGTGGTCGTACACGGACCAGATCGATTTTAATTTTTTCTTAAATTGATTTTAATATTTTATTGAAATAAACATAGAATTTATAAATTTAAAAGAATTAGAAAAAAAAATTAAATTGGTGCTACAATAATAAAAAAATTATTAAAATTTAGATAATCACTTTACTGTTTGGGCTCTATCTTGAGTTTTAGACAACAGATTTTAACAATTTTACGGCCCACGCGAAGCTAACAAAATTATCTTTAATTTAATGATGGTTTAATAATTATTATCTAACTCGAACTATCCATAAACTAAAGAGAAAAGATAATTACGATTTTTTACATAAAGATTTCTATTCAATATAGAAAACTTATTTATAATTGGTTTAAATTATCAAAATACACATTTTAGTATTTAAATATTATCCTATTATTAATCAAATACAATTTTTAATATTATATCTAACGGTCCTCATCTATTTGAATATTTATAGTTTTATAATCAAATGGATCATATACTTTTGGTAGTGTTGGAACCAGTTTTCTGTCGGGTAGGATTCCAGGAAGCTCTCCGGGTCGACCTGTCAAAAGAGAAGAATGCGAGGGATTGGGCCCCCGATTCACCTCCGGTGTGAGAATAAGTTAGAGGTTCCAATTAGGGTTAAATGAACGTGTAAGTATTTGTGAGTATGAAATGAGTCTCCCAGAACGTAAACCTGTCAAATGCTTTTATAGGCACTCTGTTACCGACTCACCCGGATTCTTCGGAAGCAACCGTCACACGTGGTCCTGCCATTACGCCTAAGGAAGCGGGCGACTCAGTCATAGCAACGGTTAGGCCCAACGGTCCGATCCGAAAGAATGGGCTTTGACCATTCGGCCCAATTGGTATTCGGCCAAAAAGACCGTACGGCCCAGTCCTAGTTGGGCCACCAACAGGTAGTACAGTGACCGACCAAAGTTTTGGATAAGATCTCTCTTACGCTTATTATATATAAGGAGTTAATTGTTATATCACAACATAATTACTTTAATGTTAAAATTACAAAATATTAACATTATTAAATTAATTAACAAATGTTAAAATCACTTAAATTTTTTATCCTTGGCTTTAATCATTTTGTTTTAATGTAATTATACATATATATATTATTTTATAAATTTTTATTTATGTAGACTAGTTAAGGCATAAAACTATTTTCCTAAACTTTAGATTTTTCATGACAGTGAAAATAAATTAAAAAATATTGTAACATATGCAAATGTGAAGTGACGTTTGATTGATGTAGACATGTAGGCAGAATTTTGAAGAGGAATGATTCAGCACATTAAAAGAATCGGTGAGTGCCATTAACAACAACCTAAACAAGCTGATTATTTCAAATTCATTCAGTTCAGCCAGCTTAGCGCAATCAGTTGTAAACAAATGAGGCCTTAAACTTTTCATATAAAGAAAAAAAGTTGTACTTTATTGTACATGATCTAACTATCTTTAGGTAATTTATGTGTGATACTTTATTTGATAAATAATTTTATTTTGAACCCAGAGACTTTATTTGACAGAGAGAAATTTTAGATTAAATGACCTTTCATTAAACAATCGATCGGTGATGATAAATTAATATATCTTCGGCATAATTTTTGGGTTCTGGATGGTTCAAATATTTTTGTTTGAGATCCACGTACTAATAGAGCTAAAGTGCCTGGTTTTGTAGTTGAGGGACAGTGGGTGTGGCCTAGAGGTATTCATGAGAGAATCAAGGGTCTTAATGTAGAGGGCCCAGTGAATCAGTGATCACTGATAATTCCAGGGACAATGATATGAGAGCTGAGCAATCTCGTATGTAGCTTAGCGTTCAATGACATTAGGTAAAATGATTAGCTAAAATAATATAAACTACAAATTATGTAAAAATTGTTGAACAAGTCCCTACTGGTTCAGCAAATATGGACAATCCGTAGGAGTTGGCTAAGAGTTTTGTAACATTGGAGTTGTAAATTTTTTACACAATGTTTTACCCCATCGGAGATGCTCTTAGTAAGCTGAGCAGTATAGTATAGTAAGCTGAGCAGTATAGTATTGTTAAGTCACAAATGTTGGGGAATAAATGCACCATTACACTTGATTAAGTTACTTTGGGTCTTGTACATAGTCTCGTACATACGAAGCGATGATCTCAGCTCTTCCCATCGCAGACACGACAGACACAAAAACGTCCTTCCCCTCTGCGAATCCAACTTTGATCTGTTTCAGACATCTTGTTAGTCTAAACTCCAGTGGCAAATATTGCTTATATACATGTAAGAGAGCATATACACTATTAACACGGAACACGCCTATGATTAAGAATGAAGTCAGATTTTTGAATGACACACATACAAAGACAACAGATAGCAACCAGCAAATTAATTATCATATCAACTAACCAGTGAACGCAGAGCCTCTTTGGTTGGAAGCTTCACATTTAACTCTAGATTCCCTTTGTCATCAAGCAAGGTCACCTGCAACATGTATTTGATTAGTAAAACTTTACAAGGCTGTAATGAAACATAAAAAACCGGACAAAATTAAGAATGAAACAAGTGGCCAGATTATACATATGAGTCATCCTCGAATATATCAACAAGCTGATAGTCAGTATAGGTGACGCGAGGGACCTATAATACAAAAAACACAGGATGAGAGAAAAAAACAGTTGTAAAAAAAGAAAACTTTAGAACCCAAGTATTTATATACCACAAATTAACTCTAAAGATAGATGATAAACGTACAACACAAGTGCCGGTCAGGGAAAAAGTAGCTTTAAACACTTTCCCAGTGAAGACATCGATGGCAACAAACAGACGTTTACGAGGACCATCCTTGTTCTTCGGGTTTTTGACGGTCATGATCAATTTAATCTACAACAATGACAACTGATATGATTAACAAATATATATAGATGGCAAAAGAAAAACACATTTGAAATAATAAAAAAAAATCTAAAGCATAAGATACAATATATATATATATATAAACAAGTTAATTAAGATGGAATAGGTGCTAATTCTCGGGATCCACCGAATAAGTAATTCTCAGGATCCACGGAATATTTACTTGGTTTAACCTATACAGTAAAACAAACAAACCCAAGTTAATTCTCGGGATCCACAGAATAGGTGCCCAGGCCTGTTCGAGTTAAGTAAAACACCGTCAATTAAGATGGAGATTTCATCAAATCCTTTCAGGCATAAATTAATATAATAGATCAACAGATTATATCTCATCGTCAATTGATACAAAAAAGCCCTAAATTAACAAACGGTAATAAAGACGTAGTTAACCAAACCCTAAACAAATCATACACATAATTTATAAATAAACAAACATCGAAAAGAGAAAGAGCAGATTGAATCGTAGTTAAAGAAGGACCTTGCAGGGAATGTTGTTTCTGACGCAAACATAATCCTCCACATCCTCAACTTGATGAACCGTGTACATGGAAGCTTTGGCATCAGTCTTGGATGACGGCTCGAATGCGTGCCCTCCGTCAGGCATGTCTAGACGGATTAAGTGATAATTTATCTTTTATTACTTTGATTGTAATAATAATTTTATGATACAGGAACAGATTGAGGTGAGGGCTCTATGTTTATATAGGTAAAGCGGTACGGTATTATTCGATGAAGATGGGCCTTGAAATCGGGCCACGTAACATTACAAACCAGAATTGTAATTTAAACTTTGGAATTTGGTCTAGTAAAAGTTTGCTCGCCGTAAACTTTATAATTCTAATCTATCTATCTATTATCTATCTACTGGACTATAACCACGGATCTTAAAAAAATAATAAAATAAAAATTTTAATATGATAAATTATAAAATATAAAATTAGAAATTTAAATATTAATTAGAACATAAAATATATAAAAAAATACAGATGAGGCTGAGTAATATAAACTAGCTTAAAACCCGTGCGATGCACGGATTGTTAATTATTATTTTATTATTATTATTTTTAATATTTTATTAATTGTAATTGATGTTAAAATAGCTAAACACTTTTAAATAATTAAAAACATTAAAACAAATTTTAAAATAAATAAGTATGAGTTTGTCCGTTATATTTTTGGAAAATGAGGGGTTTTAGTAAGAAAAACTAAAAAATGTAACATATATTTAGTTTAAAAAGGTAAATGCCAGTGATATTTTTGGAAAATGAGGTTTTAAAATTTAATATTTAAAAGTATTTAAATACGTTTTAAAATAAATAAGTAAAGGGTTTCCTATGATATTTTTGGAAAAAGAACGGATTTTAGTGAGAACAATTGAAAAATTAAATTGTAAAAGGCAATTTCCCGTGATATATTTAGAAAAGGAGGGGCTTTGTTAGAAAAAAATATATAATGTGTTTTAACTGAAAAGTTAATTAGTTATAAATAGGTATTTGATTATTTATATTTTAATATTTTTAGTAATTACATTTGTTAAGAAAAATAAGTAGACATGTTAAAATAGGTAAACTTTTAAAAAATAATTATAATATTAAAATAGGTTTAAAAATAAATAACTAAAGGTTTGTCCGTGATATTTTTGGAAAAAGAGAGGGTTTAGTAAGGAAAAATAGAAAAATTAACATGTTTTAGTTAAAAAAAAGGTAATTGTTCGTGATATATTTGAAAAAGTAGGAGAATTTGTTAGAAAAAATAGAAAAAAAATAATGTATTTTAGGTGAAAAAGGTAATTGTTTATAAATAGGTAATGTTATTATTTAGTAATATATTTCTATAAATAAGTAAGGTTAATTAAGTAAAAATACGAAGTACACTTAATTAAGGGCAATTAAGTAAAATCACAACGTACCATACCGACCAACCAAACTTTTATTGTGGGCAATTAAGTAAAATCACAACGTACCATACCGACCAACCAAACTTTTAATGTTTCATCTATTATATAATAGTATTGATGCGTACGATGCACGGTTTTCTTTAATATTTTATTATTTTTTATTTAGATTTTTGTAATTATATATTATTTGATGAAATTTTAATATATATATTTATACGTGTATATAATAAATTGGATATATATATATATATATAATAATATAAATATTTTAATTTAATAAATTTTTGACGTAATCTTTACTAATATTTTAGATATTAAAATATAAAATATTTTTAAATAATAGATCTAACGGTTTGTATTTATTTGCTCTTAAAAAATCTAAAAGTGACTAAAGTGCAAGTAACAAAATATGTGTTCTGTAATGTACCGAGTTTCTTCTAACGTATACTAATACTTTTATTTTTTATTAATTATTTTATTTAAATTGTATGTTATAAAAAATTATATTAAACATGGATTTTATAAGTTTAATATAATAATATTGTCATTATATCTATATTTTGTCCGTGTTATTTTTAATTCGAATATGAGTTGTTTTAGTTAAAAACTATATAACAGACAATGTCCTTAAAAGACAGTTAGTTACTTATTAATAATTATATATATATATTAGCTTAAAACTCGTGCGATGCACGGATTATTATTAATAATTATTATTTTTATTGTTTATGTTTTAATATTCTATTAATTTGAAGTTGCTAAAAAATAAGTAGGTGTGTTAAACTCTTTTAAATAATTAAAAATATTAAAATATATTTTAAAATAAATTAATAATAGTTTATCCGTGATATTTTTGAAAAAGGAGGAGTCTTAGTAAGAAAAAATAGAAAAAGTAACATGTTTTAGCTGAAAAGGTAAGTGCCCGTAATTAAAAGTATTTAAATAGGTTTCAAAATAAATAAGTAAGGATTTGCCCGAGATTTTTTTGGAAAATGAGGGGTTTTAGTAAGGAAAAATAGAAAGAGTAACATGTTTTAGTTGAAAAATGTAATTGTCCGTGATTTTTTAAGAAAAGATAGGATTTTGTTAGAAAAAATAGAAAATGTAACGTATTTTAGCTGAAAAGTTAGTTGGTTATAAAAATGTTATTATTTAATAATAATTTCTTTAGAAAATGAAAAAATAGAAAAAATAACACGTTTCAGCTGAAAAAGTGCTCATAATTAAAAGTATTAAAATAAATTTTAAAATAAATAAGTAAGGGTTTGCCCGTGATATTTTTGGAAAATGAGGGGTTTTAGTAAAGAAAAATAGAAAGAGTAACATGTTTTTGTTAAAAAGATAATCGCCCGTGTTTTTTTTAGAAAAGGAGAGGATTTTGTTATAAAAAAATAAAAAAAGTAATGTATTTTAGTTGAAAAGGTAATTGGTTATAAATAATATTATTATTTAGTGATAGTTTTTAAAAAAAAATAAGTAAGGGTAATTATTTAAAATCACTAAGTACAGACCGTCCGTCCGTCCGACTACCAAACTTTTAATATTTCATCTTTAATAGTATAGCTTAAAATCCGTGTGATGCACGAATTATTTTATTATTTATTATTTATATTTTATTAATTGCATTTATTAAAAAAAATTAAGTAGGCGTGTTAAACATTTTTAAATAATTAAAAGTATTAAAATAGATTTTAAAATAAATAAGTGACGGGTTGCCCATGATATTTTGGAAAAAGAGGGATTTTAGTAAGAAAAATAGAAAGTAACATGTTTTTGTTGAATTTTAAAATATAAAAGTAACGATTTGCCCGTGATATTTTTGAAAAAAAAGTTTTAGTAAGGAAAATAGAAATATAACATGTTTTAGCTGAAAAAGGTAATTGCCCCTGATTTTTCTAGAAAAAGAGGGGAAAGGTAATTGCCAATTAAATGTATTAAAATAGGTTTTAAAATAAATAAGTAAGGGTTTTTTTATGGATTGAAAAACGTACTTGTGAATTTAATGCTAGGGTTTAATGAGCTTCGAGCTTTAATAGCTGCACTTTTGTTTCGAGACTAAATCGGTCCTCATAAGATGCCTACGTATCTCAATTCGTTATTGAGAATCAAGCCAAAGACGTAGTTCTGATTGTAGGATCAGGTCCTTATATAGGCGTCTGGAGCCTTGTATTTATGGTACGTTTAGGAGACTTAGCGAATAAGTCTCCTTATTGATAATGGATAAACATCGTATTTCTTGCTGGAGAAGTCTTTTCCTTGTTGATAAATGCTATGACTCATTAATTGGGATTCTGGATCCTTCTTTGACTAATTTACCATATTTTGGACTCTTTTCATGAGCTGTATATTTCCCCTATTTATTAATTACGAAATTAATAAATAATCTGGGTTTTGGGCCTTAAATAACAAGCCTTTCCATTGGACCGTCAATTATATTTCCATAATTACTTTTCTGTCCATATCATTTGCCCCCCAACTTCTGGGAAAATCTCCTTGGGGTTTTTGTAGAAGTTACAATGTGTTTTTTTCCAAAATTTTCCATTTTTAAGGGCATTTTGATCTCAAATTAGGTCATTTTCGACCAGGAATCTAGTCTTTTTCGACCAGGAACTCGACCAGAAATCTAGTCTTTTTCGACCAGGAATGGTCCCAGGTCGAAGGATTCGACCTCAAATTCCTAGTCATTTTCGACCAGGATCGTTCGACCTCGGACGAGTCTTTTTTCGACCTCGATTTTGGTCCCAGGTCGACAGTTTCGACCTCAAACTACAGGTCTTTTTCGACCTCGTGGCGTCGACCTCGATCATGGGTCTTTTCGACCTCATTCATCATTTTTTCGACCAGGATTTTATGATTTCTTGGATTTATTTTGGTGCGAGATCGAACAGTATGACCTCAATTTCCAATGTATTTTCGATCTCGTTTGTTCGACCTCAACCCCGTGTCTCTTCGACCTTGTTTTTGGTGTGAAGTCGAATGCTTTGACCTCATTTTCAAAGTCATTTTCGACCTCGTTCATTCTTTTTTCGACCTCGATTTTGGTCCCAGGTCGATTGCTACGAGCTCGATCTACAGGTCTTTTTCGACCTCGTGGCTTCGACCTCGATTAAGGGTCTTTTCGACCTCATTTTTCTAATTTTTGTGCCTTATTTTGGTGCGAGATCGACGAATACGACCTCGATTTTGTGTGTATTTTCGACTAGGGTCTTACGACCTCGATTTAGGGTTTTTTCGACCCTAAATCTTTAATTTTTCGACTTTATTTGGGAGCGAGGTCGTTGAATTCGACTTCGTTTTCCTATATGTTTTCGACCTTGGTCGTACGACTTTGATTTAATGTCTTTTCGACTTCAAATCTCTGATTTGCCTTTGGCTATATTTCAAATCTCATTCTTTTCTTGGGCCTTAACTAGTCCAATTTTTAATTTGGACTTAAATTATTCCAGCCTTGGGCCTTATTTGGCCTTATTTTTTGGGCTTCGAAATTGCCTGAGACCCAAATTATTTTGGGCTTAAATTATTATAATCCATAAATGGATTTATGGGTCGTGACTGGCTATAGACGGTTGCCCTACCTTAACCGGTTGAGTTCCCAGTCATTTCGATTATAAAAGAGTGGGATTTCCATTTCATTCCTCACTTCATACTTTCAACTTTCTAAAAATTTCTCCCTAGCCTTCTTAGCTTTTCTCTCTTTTTATTCCGTGGCAAAGCGATTTTCGGCGAGGTTTCCGGGAATATTTTTCTGTTTTTCTGGGATCAATCTTCATCCCTTGAAGATTTTCTGGGTTCAATCTTCATCCCTTGAAGATTTACTAGGTTCTAGTTTGAAGATTTGAAGATTTGAAGATTTTTCTGGGATTTCCCCTTGAAGATTTGAAGATTTTCTGAGAATTTCTTTGAAGATTTGAAGATGTTTGATCGTTCTGCTCAACGTCTCCAGAAAATGAATCAAGCGTCTAAGAGAGGTATCACCATTCGTTCTTCTCATATGTCTCTTCAAGATATGATTTTAGAACGTAGTGATGATTATCCTTCTATTTCGCATTTAGATTCATTCGATTGTAGCAATAAATTTCACGAAATCGACTTGATTAGGGACTATAATAAAATGAATAGGATTAAGTCCCCCTATAGGTTAGTTCCAGCCGGCCCAGGGGACCGTTCCTGCCATTGGCGTCCTGATGCTCTATGCATTTATAAGGATGCCATTGTTGCGGGACTCAGGTTTCCCTTTCATGAGTTCATTCCCAGGCTTTTGGCTGATGTTGGGATTAACCCTTGCCAACTTCCTCCAAACGCCTGGAGAATCATTAATTGTTTCATTGTTCTTTGCTTGAAGAACAATTTTCCTCTTTCTGTTGCCTTATTTAGGAAAATTTTCCAGTTTAAAAATAGCTCTGCAATTACTTTGGGTTGGGTCTATATCAACCATCGACCTTCCAGACCTCCCATTTTTCATCCAAAATCCATCCCCGATAATAACCCATGATGGAAAAATGAATTTATGTATTTAGTTTGGGAAGGAGGGGATTGGGGTACCCTTTTCTGCAGATCTTTCAGTAGGGTCTCGGATGGTAGTCCCAGGAATATAATTCTGAATGATGAGGAGGCCCATGCATATGCCGAGCTCACAAAAGATGATTTTGCTACAACGGCTAGGGTGCTCCTGGATGAGTTCCAGCTTAAGTCCTTGGGACTTTCAAACGTTTCTGATAAGGGTAATTCTCACCTCATATTCTCCTTTATCTATTACCAACTGTTTCTTTCCTTGTGTTTTTTGCAGCTGCGGTCTTTATCAATAAGACCAACGAGCCCCAAGATGGGGAGACAGTAAGGATGAAAAGGGCTCGCTTGGGGGGGAAAGATCCCCGTGCTGCAAGTGTCCCAGCTTTTATAAGGCCTCATGTGGACCTTACTGATGAGGTTGAGGGTCCTTCCTCGGCCAAAAGCTCAGTTTGGCACCCCAATTGGGGTCGTAGGAAGAAAGACACCGTAGTAGGGGTGTCTAAGCATGCTGTGGAATGGTCTTATCATTCCCTGACTCCTTGTGATTACAAGGATTTTGTTTCCAACTCCACTCTGGAGGGTGTGGAGCATGCAGGCTCTCAGGCGATTTCTGTTGTAAGTTGCTTTCTTTCTTTCTTTGTAGTTTTAACATGTTTCAAGTTTTATACCTTGTATTTGACTTGTAACTTGTTTGTAGGCTAATGCCAACTTCCAAGGGGCTATCTTTCAAGCCAAGGCTTGGCGCTCATCTTCAGAGGCCAACTAAGGCAAGTTTGAGAAGTCCCAAGAGGAGGTGGGCTCACTGAAGGCCACACTGGCTAGGAAGGAGAAGGAGTTAGCCGACTCCCAGGCTGAGCTGGTTTCCTTGAGGAAGGGCAATGATGATTTTATCGACGAGTACCTTGACTCTCAGGAGTATAAGGACTTGATTGATAAGCATGATGAGCTCCTCTTCCCAGTTCAGTATACTAAGGGATGGGATGGCGCTCTTGCTGCTGTTTTGGAGAAGATGCCGGGATCTCTCACCATTTCTGATTTTCCAAGCCCTTACCCTCCTAATCCTTTGGAGTTGGCTTTGGCTGGGGAGGACGACATGGAGGAAGATGACAGGATCTTAGACCTGGATCACACTTCTCCACCTGGTCAGACTGCCGGGGCTGATTATGCTGCCACTCACTCTGGTTCTGCTTTACAGGGAGAGGAAGAGGAGGAGGAGGAGGAGGAGGCCGTAGACAAGGCAGCTTAGATGTAGTTTTTCTTTTGTAGTTTTATTTATGGTCTTTCATGGCTTGTACTGTACTTTCAGCCTACGGGCTTAACTTAACTTTTATTTAAGCCTTAGCTTTTGTTTTTCTTTTGTTCTTTACACTCTTGATTTTTGCATGCTTAGTTAACATGTCTATCAGAATGCATTGCGTATATAATGAAAACATAAGAATATGGAATTCATAACTTTGAAAGTGGGTTCAACTCTTACATAATACTCAAGTTTTAAAAACTTGGATTGGTTTCATCAAACCTTATTTCTAGTAGTGAGTCCACTTAGGAAATACCTTAAACATAGTAAACTTTCAAATTAGAGGCATGCCAAGTCCTTGGCACCTCATGCCCTTCAAGGGTTTCTAGTTTTTAGGAGCCTCGACCAAATACGTTCTTAACGCGATATGGTCCTTCCCAATTTGGGGCTAACCTGCCTTTTTGTCCAACTCTGGATGCCTCAATCTTTCTGAGAACCAAGTCTCCTTGACGAAAGAACCTTTCTTTAACCCTTAGGTTGTAGTAGAAAGATGCCTTCTTTTGATGTTCAACTATCTTGGCGTTTGCCTCATCTCTAACTTCGTCAATTAGATCTAAAGCCAGCCTCAAGCCTTCTTCATTTGTTTCTGGTTCATAAGGCTCAACTCTTGGAGACGTGTGAGTAATCTCCACTGGAACTACTGCCTCTTCCCCATATGCCAACAAAAAGGGGGTAGCTCCCGTGGTGACTTTACAAGTAGTACGATATGCCCATAGTATGGGGAGCAATTCATCTACCCAAGTGTTTCTGGAGCGCTCAACTCTTTTCTTCAGTCCATCTAGGATAATACGATTTGCAACCTCAGCTTGCCCATTTGCTTGAGGATGGGCAATAGAAGTAAAGCGCAACTTGATATCATTCTCATCACAATATTTCTTGAACTCATCATTGTTAAACTGAGTTCCATTGTCTGTGACTAAGATACGTGGAATCCCGTATCTGCATATCACATTTTCCCAGAAGAAATGTATCACTTTCTTGGTGGTTATCTTGGCTAAGGGTTTAGCCTCAATCCACTTGGTGAAGTAGTCGATTGCTACTATCAAAAACTTTCTTTGAGCACTTGACATTGGAAATGGCCCGAGTATATCCATTCCCCACATGGCAAAGGGGATATGTGAGTTAATGGTTGTCATCATCTCCGGTGGTTGTCTAACCACTGGTGCATGTTTCTGGCACCGTTCACATTTCTTCACGTAGCTTTTAGCATCAGCAAGCATGCTTGGCCAATAGAAACCTTGACGAGTGACTTTATGAGCAAGGGCTCTGCCCCCCAAGTGTTGCCCACAGATTCCTTCATGCACTTCCTTTAGGGCCAATTCTGCCTCTTGGGGTCTCAAACATTTCAGATAAGGAATGATGAAAGATTTCTTGTATAGGATTCCCTCAATCAGGGCATACCTTAGTGCTCTCACATATAGATTTCGTGCTTCTGAAGTGTCGTTGGGTAGCCACCCAGTTTCCAGATGAGCTTTGATGGGATCAATCCAACAGCTAGCAACATCAATGGGTGCCAAAAACTTTCCGTTGATGCTTGGGGTCCTCAAGACTTGGAAGTATACACTCCCTGCATAGTTTTCAATCTCGGAAGAAGCAAATTTAGACAAGGCATCAGCCTTCATGTTTTCTTCCCTTGGAATGTGCTCTACATAGCATTCATCAAACTGAGTCATGATGGCCTTAACAAGTTTTAAGTACTTGGCCATGACTTCATCTCTAGCTTCAAACTCCCCATTTACTTGGGAAACCACTAGCCTCGAATCTCCACATACTTTCAGAGTTTTGACCCTCAAGGCTCCAGCCAGCCCTAAGCCAGCTATCAGAGCTTCATACTCAGCTTCATTGTTTGTCGTTGGGAAGTCAAGTTTTAGTGCATACTCTATAAGGAATCCATCAGGACTTTGTAACACTAAACCAGCTCCACTTGATTTTGTTTTTGATGCTCCATCAAAATAAAGCACCCAACATTCTTTGGAGATCATTTCTTCATCTTCCTTGTCTTCCACTATTACTTCCTGCCCCCCGACTTCTTGGTTGTCAATGGTGCATTCAACCATGAAGTCAGCAAGTGCCTGAGCTTTTATGGTCGTTCGAGGCTTATACTTGATGTCGAATTCGCCTAATTCAATAGCCCATTTGATCAACCTTCCACTAACTTGAGGGCTATGCAAGATGTTTCTCAGAGGTTGATCAGTCAAGACCTCTATCTTGTGAGCTTGGAAGTACGGGCGTAACTTTCTTGAGGCCATTATCAAGGCTAAGGAAAACTTCTCAATCGTTGAGTAGTTTATTTCTGCCCCATGTAGAATCTTGCTTACATAGTAGATGGGTTTCTGAACCTTCAACTCTTCTTTTACCAAAATGGCTCCAAGGGCTGTGTTAGAAACCGCCAAGTACAAATAGAGAATTTCCCCTGGCTTGGGCTTTGCCAAAAGTGGTGCTTCAGCCATGTATTTCTTCGGGGCCTCAAAGGCCTTTTGACTCTCCGTTGTCCATTCAAAAAATTTCACGTTCTTCAGTGCTTTGAAGAAAGACAAGCACTTCTCTCCTGACTTGGAGATAAATCTTCCCAATGCTGCCACTCTTCCCGTGAGTTTTTGGACATCCCTGACAGTCTTTGGTGGTTCCATGTCTAGAATTGCTTTGATTTTGTCGGGATTAGCCTCGATTCCTCTCTTGGAAACCATCAGGCCTAAGAACTTTCCCGAGCCTACACCAAAGGCACACTTAGTTGGATTCAACATCATCTTGTGGTGCCTTAGCACTTCAAATGGCTCTCGGAGGTGCTCAATGTGATCGGCCTTATCGAGGCTCTTGACTAGCATGTCATCTACGTAGACCTCCATGGTTTTTCCAATTAGGTGTTCAAAAATTTTGTTCACCAACCTTTGGTAGGTTGCCCCTGCATTCTTAAGTCCAAATGTCATGACTAGATAACAGAAAACACCAAAGTCCGTGATGAATGATACCTTGGAGATGTCATCTTTGTGCATCTTGATTTGGTTGTATCCGCTGAAGCCATCCATGAAACTTAGCATCTCGTGCCCAGCTGTTGCATCTATTAGAGCATCAATCCTTGGTAAGGGAAAACAATCCTTTGGACATGCATCATTCAAGTCAGTGAAGTCCACACACATTCTCCATTTTCCATTGGCCTTTTTGACCATCACAGGGTTAGCCAACCATTCTGGGAATTGTATCTCTTCAATGAATCCGGCCTCCAGAAGCTTTTCCACTTCTTGTTTAATGGCCTCTTGCCTTTCTGGAGCAAAACTTCTCTTCTTTTGTTTCACCGTCTTCCTTTCTGGATCCACATTCAATTTGTGAGTTATCAATTGGGGATCAATCCCCGGCATGTCGGCCGCTGTCCAAGCAAAAACGTCATTGTTTTCTTGAAGAAAAGTCGTGAGTTTGCTTTTCAATGGTTCGGGCAGTAGTGCTCCAACATAAGTCACCTTCTCCGGTTCACCGGGGACTAAGGGAATTGGTATTAAATCCTCAGCTGGTTTCCCTCTTCGGTCCTCATTGTCACTGATATCCATGTCTTTAATTGGGAGAACCTGCCCCCCGATTCCATCAGGCCTTAACGCGGCTACATAACAACTTCTAGCCATCTTTTGGTCTCCTCGTTCTTCACCAATCCCATTCCTCGTTGAGAACTTGATTTTCAGATGATAAGATGAGGCAACGGCCTTGAACGCATGAAGACCAGTCCTTCCCAGGATTGCATTGTAGGTCGAAGTTGCCTTTATAACTATGAAGTTCAGCATTTGAGTAGACGTAGTCGACCCTTGCCCCATTGTCATTGGGAGTTGGATAGTGCCTTCCACCTTTGATTACACTCCATTGAATCCATATATGGGCATATTCGAGGGTGTCAACTGAGAGTCAGTGTAGCCCATCTTGATAAAAGCATCATGGAACAAGATGTCCACTGAAGCTCCATTGTCGACCAAACCTCTCTTGGTTTCATAATTTCCTATCACAGGAACGATGACTAAGGGATCATCGTGGGGAAACTTCACTCCCTCCAGGTCTGAATCATCAAAACCTATTGATACTTCTGTTCGGGCACGTTTCGGTGCTTCTCCGACCACAGTCATTACTTCTCGAGCATAAGCCTTTCTTGAGTTTCGGGAGGACCCAGCAGCAGTTGGCCCTCCGAATATCATGTTGATGACTGGCCCTCGGGGCTTAGGGTTACGATCTTGGTCGTTGTCCCTTCTGTCATAATCCTTCCTTTCATAATTTCCTCTTTGACTCCCTTGATTTCCATCCTTAGTGAATTTGCTGAGTTTTCCTCTTCGTATCAGAAATTCGATCTCATCTTTCAATTGCCTACAATTGTCGGTGTCGTGACCGACTTCTTTGTGGAACCGACAGAACTGGTTTTGGTTCCGTTTGGACAAGTCAGCCCTCATTGGCTTCGGCCATTTGAGATCTCCTTCTTTAGCTATTTCCATCAGAATTTGACTCCTGGGAGTGTTCAATCTTGCATACTCCGTAAACTTTGGCCCAAAATTGTTTTTCTTGGGTGGAGAATCAGAGTCCTTTGACGTTCTGGGAAACTTTTCCTTGACGTCGTACTCCTGAGCTTCTTTTCTTTTCTTTGAGTTTCCACTACCGCCAGCAGTGGGTTCATACTTTCTCATGCTTTCTTCAGCCTTGATGTACTTTCCGGCTCTATCTTGGAGCTTTAGCATGCTCTCGGGTGGATGTTTAGCTAATGACCTTTTGAAGTGGTCATTAGTAGTTCCTTGCTGCAAGGCTATCATAGCCACTCTGTCCTCTAAGTCTGGGACTTTCAGAGCCTCCCTGGTGAATCGATTGATGTAGTCCCTTAGGGCTTCATTCTTTCCTTGCTGGATTGCCATGAGTGATGCAGAACTTTTCTCATGAACCCTTCCACTAATGAATTGATTGATAAAAGCTTTGCTTAGTTCCTTGAAAGACCCAATAGAGTTGGGAGGAAGACGGCTATACCAGCGTTGGGCCATGCTTGCCAAGGTTTGTGGAAACGCCCTACACTTGACTGCATCGTTGGTTGGCTGCAACAGCAGTGTATTGGAGAAGGTCCTTACATGATTTGCGGGATCCCCCGTTCCATCATAAGCCTTGATCGTTGGCATCTTGAATTTTCTGGATATGGTGGCTTTCATGATGTCTTGAGTGAAGGGTGGTGTTGGATCATCAGGATCTCCTAAGGGCAACAGAACAGTGGGATCACCCTTTGGGGCTTCTGCCATATTGCTCCTCCTTGGTGTTGGGCCGAAATTGATCACCGGGATTCTTCCTTGATTTCGTGCCCTTGCGGCATCCTCTTCTGCCAATAACTTTTTGAGCCTTACAGCCTCGGCTTCAAGGGACGCAAGTTTTTCCTTAGTAGTTTCTCGATTGGTTTGGGAGGAACGTCTCCTTCTTGGGGCAACATCCCTCTCATCTCCTGTTGAGTAATTCTCATCCTCGGTATAGGGACCAGAATAGTCTAGGAAAGGGGTTTGCCTAACTTGGGGTCCCAGACCTTGGATGTAAGGGGGCATATAGGCCTCATGGTAGATGGGATTAGTCCCACTGTTGCCCGCCGGGGGTCGAGGTGGCATACCATAGGTTGGCATGCCGAGAGTTTGAGTAGCATATTGGGGGAGATCTGTGGTGTGAAGTTGAAGACCACGCGGTGCATTTGCAAGCAGCGGAGTGGTTACGACTGTTTGCTGGAGAGTGGTCTCTGGTGGATCTTGTCCATGAACAACCATTTGTAGGGGATTCGTCCCTTCAGCAGTAATTGGGACTTCCGGTCCTTGGGTGTTGGTGGGGATATTCGCCCCTTCGGTGCCAGTAGTTGGCGGCGGTTGATTTCCATGAGTATCAGCCCCAGAGGTGATAGGAAGCTCCTCAAAAACTGGAGTATCGCGAGTTATTCTTCGTGTGTTTGCCATGGTTGATGTTGTCTTCCCACAGACGGCGCCAAATGTTATGGATTGAAAAATGTACTTGTGAATTTAATGCTAGGGTTTAATGAGCTTCGAGCTTTAATGGCTGCACTTGTGTTTCGAGACTAAATCGGTCCTCACAAGATGCCTACATATCTCAATTCGTTATTGAGAATCAAGCCAAAGACGTAGTTCTGATTGTAGGATCAGGTCCTTATATAGGCGTCTGAAGCCTTGTATTTATGGTACGTTTAGGAGACTTAGCGAATAAGTCTCCTTATTGATAATGGATAAACATCGTATTTCTTGCTGGAGAAGTCTTTTCCTTGTTGATAAAGGCTATGACTCATTAATTGGGATTCTCGATCCTTCTTTGACTAATTTACCATATTTTGGACTCTTTTCATGAGCTGTATATTTCCCCTATTTATTAATTACGAAATTAATAAATAATCTGGGTTTTGGGCCTTAAATAACAAGCCTTTCCATTGGACCGTCAATTATATTTCCATAATTACTTTTCTGTCCATATCAGGTTTGCTCGTGATATATTTGGGAAATAAGGGATTTTAGTTAAAGAAATATAAAAAGTAACATGTTTTAGCTGAAAATGAAATTGCACGTGATTTTTTAGAAACAAATGGTAATGTATTTTAACCGAAAGGGTAACGAATTATAATAATTTTTATAATAATTAAATAAACAATTAAATAAGGCAAGTATCGTACCAAAAAATAGGTACCAAAACATTCAATGTTTCGTCTTTAATAATATACACTAGTTTAAAACCCGTGCGATGCACGATTGAAATTTAAATTTATGATATTTTTTGTATTTCAATATTTTATTTTATTTATATTTATATTTACTTTTCATGAATATGATTTTAAAATTTCAATATACTTATATGTGGTTGTTGAATCCGAGGTTGAATTGACGTAGATGTTTGTGTTTGATCGTTAGTTTGTATTTCAAGAGTTTTATGTTTAATAATACTTTAGAGATGTGTTTAATAATTTAGTAAGTTATTTATAATTATAATATTTATTTTATTTTTTATTAATTATTTTATGTGAATTGAAAGTTATAAAAAAATATAATAATAATAAATTTATAAGTTTAATATAATAATATTACCGTTTTATATAGATGTTACCCGTGTTATTTTTAGAAGATGAATTGTTTTAGTCAGAAAATATAAAATAGGTAATGTGTTGAAAAAGGTAATTAGTTATTTATTAATAATTATTTAAAATTATATTAAAATATATAATAGACAATTGGTTATCTATACTATATTATTAAAGCCGAAACATTGAAAGTTTTGGTTTTCGGTTAGTTTTTGGTTTTCGGTACTTTTTCTAATTAATAAATTAATAATATAATCAAAATTCGGGAAAGTTTTATTCTACATTAATATTTCACTATATTTTACTACATAAAAATCAAATAATATTGAAATCTAATAAAAAAAATGGAAATGTGGGATCTAATTTGTTTAAATTTAGGATACACCGCTACAAATATACTTCTTTCTTTTTAGGATAATGAAAGCTACAACAAATCAAATCTTTTATGGAATTGTATTATTATTTACATTGATCAAAATATTTGTGAAAAATTTAAAGTCGAGTTAAAAAGTAATTCGAAATTATAAGATAAAAAATGTTTCAATTTACCAAAATTTTAAAATAGAACTTCACTACTGTGTAATAAACATTAGACTAAAACTAAATATTTGAATTTAAAAGTGTATGAATATGTAAAAAAATATGAAAAAATGAGTTAGACATCGCATGGATGACTTTTACATAATATTAATAGATTCCGTAATATGTCTCAACCTTACATATATATCAATTTCTTATAAATATAATCTGACAATGTTAAAATCACATCGCCTATGTTATATACCAACATTTTTGCTAAAATATTTATTTATTTTGTACTCAAATAATCAATTTAAAAAAGTTCATATCACGTCATTGAAAACTATATTAATATTTTAGCAATTAAAAGTAATCATGTGATTATTATCGTAGAGATATTTATCCAAATTTTATGAAATCTAATCAAGTTATAAAATATTAGATTGATGTAATTGACATGCCATATTACAAAAGTACTATAAAATATGAGATAAAATCAAAATCTGACTCATAAGACCAAGATCCAATTTCGAGCAATCACAATGTACACCAGAATAATCTCAGCCCTTTTCAAAAAAGATATCGTGAAACATTTTATTCCTAATGTAATGACATCTATGCCCCTATTCAATAAAACCATTGTCATCTTCTTGGCTGCCTTTCTCAACGTAACTCCACCCAGTCTCATCCGCTTCCTCACCTTAACTCCACCCAGCATGTCAGCGCCCCATCATAGCCACGTCAGAAGGCACCTTCTCAGCTGTTCCCACGTCTGCAATACAGCTTTCATCTCCAGTCAAGCGGACCTGATGAACGTATAAGAGTGGCGTCACTCATCAGGTATTAATCTATAAATTAGGGTTCCATTTGATGCTATCATCAAATGTGGAATCCATTTGAGAACCCTCTTTACCCTGTATATGTCTATCACATGTATGTATAGTTGCTTCTCCTCTCCCAAATGGTACAACCTCTATTTTACTTGTGAATTGTGATATATTTGTTATCTTTTCTGTGACAACTTAAAATTAAGAGGTTTTACAATTTGTGGAATGAGATTTGCGAATCTAGCAATTTACTTAGGATATTTATGTAGCCGGAATATTGCAAGTCACAACTTGCAGTCGATGATCAGTCTCACTATGTGTTTGATAAAATGTTTTAATGAACCTAAGGCAAACTATTGTGTTGTCCAAGAAATCATGTACCAGTGGAGGAATAGAATGTGCATTTGATGTTAGATAATGGTCTGATCCAACTTTTTTTCATAGCCGAGATTGCTTCAAATAATTGTTGAGACTGTTGTTTGTTACTACCTTAGTTTCTGGAAGAAGACTGATAAAGAAAGCTCATTTTTCCAAACTAACTTTAGCAGCTATAATATATGATCATGCAATAGAGAAATATGATTGGTAATTCCTTGAATTTAACAAACCAATAGTTTTGATTCGATGGATGATTTTGCATTAGGTTCTTAAAATAACTCGGAGAAAAATTTAGGATTTGATCCTTTTAGTGTTGCTGATGATCAGAGCTTAAACAATGGCAAAAGTTGTAACAAAGAACCTTAATTATACTCTTGAAATTAAGCATCCTTCTTTGGGATGTAGGACGGCATCACTAACCAAATATTGTTCAAAATTTAGATCAGTCTAGTGGGACAATAACCGGTGCATTTTAAATGTTTCATTCAATGACATATTGGAGAAAAAATATAAATTATTGTGATTTGGATCCAAGGATTACTTTAAAAAAATTAAATTGGTTTATGAAATTGCGAACCATGTGGGATTCCTGCAAGCCACAAGAATAAGGCCGGAGGGCCTGTAAACGGAAAAAAAAGGAATAGAGAGTCAGGCATATCTCCACCAACTGTCCCTCCAGATGGAGGCTCTTTCTATTTTTTTCCTCACTTCACCTTAGTTGCATACAAACTAGAACATTTCCTTTTCACTCTAGGGCTTCAGCTCTCTCTCTCTCTCTCTCTCTCTCTCTCTCTCTCTCTCTCTCTCTCTATTTCGTTTTTTCACTTCGCTTTGTTCATCTGCACAGCACCTAGGCCTTTTTATATGCTTCAGAACACGCACATAGGTCACTGCTGACTACATTATATTTATTACAAATAAAATGGTCCTCAACGATCTGATGCAATTGTGATTTCAGTGACCGTAAAACCTGAGGATCAGGTTAGGTGCCTATTTAATTTTACCATTTATGGCTTAAGTGTTTTTCAGGCATTATCAATGCTAATCTCTTATAGTAATCATAAACTTTTGTCATAAGCTAGTTATTTGCAATTTGCAGCTGTTGACATGTCATTTTTACCCATGCCGATATGTGTTTATTTTAGATGTAATTTCAGTGTTGTGCTGTGATCTTCATTCTGAACTTCAAAAATAATACATGTGTTAGGTCCCGATAAGTTTGTAGAAGGGGGGTTGAATACAAACTATACCGTTTTATCGAATTTGTTCTTCTTATGAATATACAATTCAAGAACAAATAATTGCGGAATAAAATGAAACAAGATTCAAGTTAAATACAACTTATATTAAACTTGAAAGGTGTTACAAATATTGTATGGATTAAAAAGATTGATGAACGCTCCAGAGTTTATCATGTATTATGTTGCTGCAAAGGCAGGTTAAGTTAAGGAACAAAAGTTATCCTAATTTTCTCTCCATCCGTATGTGAGAGTTTTCTGAGTTTCTCTCTCCTATCTTTCTTTAGATTTGTGAGAAGCTGTTTCTAGCAGCATGGCAACGGAGAATAGTATTGAGGATCTGATGTCTGGTCTAGATATATCAAATGAAGAGAATGAAGAATTGGTTCTAGATGAAGAGTTTGATGAAGGTGAGAATAGGTTTGAGTTATGTCTGGTTGGGAAGTTTCTTACGAAGAAGAACCTGAATGTACGTGCAATGAAATCAAAGATGGCGGATATCTGGAAGCCTGCTATGGGGATTAACATTAAAGTGTTGACACCAGGTCTATTTTTGTTTCATTTTTATCATAAGGAGGATATGAAATGGATGATGAGCAATGGTCCTTGGTCTTTTGAAAATGCAACTCTAGTGACTAATGTGATTCCAGCTGGTGGTGATCCAACAAAGGTTCCCCTCAATGAAGTCGAGTTTTGGATACAAATATACGATTTACCTAGTGGATATATGGCAGAGTCGGTAGGGAAACAATTGGGTAATTTTTTTGGTTCTTTTGTGATGTATGATCTGAGTAATAACGCTAGTATATGGCGAGAATATATGCGTGTCAAAATAAAGGTGGATGTGAGATGCCCATTGAAAAGGAAGAAGAAGATATTCAAAAGGGACAAATCTGAGTTCATAGTGACCTGTAAGTATGAAAATCTTGGTGATTTCTGTTTTATATGTGGTATGTTGACACATACAGAACGTTTTTGTAAGAAGAAATTTGATGGGGAAGTGAGTGGGAGCAATCGTGAATGGGGGAGTTGGCTGCGTGCACCACCACGGAGGTTGGCGGCGCAGGGGCGGAGTAAGTGGCTTAGAGATGAAAGAGAAAAAGGATGGGGCGGGAAAAACGGAAAGGAGGATAATCAGGGATTTCAAAATCAAGCCTCAGCAAGGAAAACGGGATTGCAGAAACAGAAGTAAACTAAAGTTGTTGAGGTTGCTGGGGAAACGGGTATTAAGGGATTTAACAATCAAGTTTTAAATGCTACTAAGACTGCGGAGGGAAAAAGTTATTCAAAATATATTTGATGGTCCGGACCCGGATGAATTGGATGGGCTGGAACGGGAAGAAAGGAAACGTAAAAGGATTGGGCTAAATGATAATATGGATGTCGAGGGGTTTTCTAATGTAACACAAATGGACTCTGTGCTTTCTAATGGTGATTGTACAGACGCCCCTACTATTTTATTGGCTAAGCTTGCAGGGCAAGCTAGCCAGCAGCAATGAGTTGTTTAAGTTGGAACCGTAGGGGGTTGGGGAACCCTCGTACAGATCGAGTTCTGAGCAATCTTGTAAGAGATCGTAAACCCGATATTCTGTTTTTAAGTGAAACAATTTCAGATACTAATAAGATAGAGAAGGTGCGTATCAAGCTTGGTTTTGATCAAGGGTTTTCTGTGGATCGTGTAGGTAGGAGTGGAGGTTTGGCAGTTTTTTGGAAGAATCATGTTGAGTGTAGTATTACTGGGTATTCACGGAATCATATTGATATTGTGTTTAATGAGAATAATGTAGCTAGCTGGAGGTTGACGTTCTATTATGGCTTTCCTGAACGATCGAGACGTAGAGAAGCGTGGGAAATGATTTGTAATTTGGCGAATATTTCTAACCTCCCTTGGTGTATTATGGGAGATTTCAATGATTTACTGTATAGTTCTGACAAGAGGGGTAACCATCCACATCCTGTGTCTCTTATGGAGGGTTTTCGTAAAGCTCTGGAAGAAAGTTTGTTGTCAGAACTGGAGTTAAATGGTGGTTCTTATACGTGGGAGAAGAGCAGGGGTACTGATGACTGGGTTCAAGAACGCTTAGACAGGGCATTTGCTACTATGACATGGTGGGCTAAATTCCCGTTATGTAAGTTAAATGTTCACTCGACATCTGTCTCTGATCATGATCCAAAACAACTTGTTTTACTTGAAGTCTCTATTCCTAAGAGGGATTTTAGATTTAAACTCGAGAACACATGGTTGAAGGAGCCAAGTTTTATTAAGGATGTTACTGGGCACTGGGAGAATATTCCCCCAGCTCATTTACTTCTGAAGCTCATGTCTGTGTCGAGGTATATGGAAAAGTGGGGTCGATATTTTTTTAACAAGTTCAAAGAGAAAGTTAAACAACAGAAGGCACTATTGGATTCTCTGAAGGATAGAAGAGACGATCATAGTGTGAGACAATTTCTGGTGGAAAGGGATAAACTTAACGAGATTCTGTTACATGAGGAGATCTATTGGAAGCAGAGAGCAAAGTTGTTTTGGCTTAGAGAAGGAGACGAAAACACGAGTTTTTTCATGCATATGCTTCTGCAAGGAAAAAGACAAATCGTATCAGTTTTTTAATGACAGAAGAGGGAAATCGAGTGGAAAAATCAGAGGAGATGTGGGATGTTGTGCATAAATATTTTTGTGATGTTTTTGCTGCTCCTGGTAGAACTCATTCGAATGTTGCTGTTGCTAGCCCGAGAGTGGTATCTTACGAGCAGAATCTAAGATTAACGGGGGAGGTGTGGTTTGAGGAATTTACAATGGCCGTTCAGCAAATGCATCCAGACAAGGCTTCAGGTCCAGACGGTTTGAATCCAGCGTTTTACCAAAATTTCTGGAAAGTAATGGGTAAGGACGTTTTTGACTGCTGTAAAGATTGGCTTAGAGGTAATTCTTTCCCTGCTGATCTTAACCATACAAACGTTGTGTTGCTTCCGAAAAAAGATAATGCCTGTTATATGAAGGACTTGAGACCGATAGCTCTATGCAATGTATTGTACAAGATTGTGGCTAAAGTGTTGGCAAACAGACTAAAAGAAGTGTTACCGGGTCTTATATCGGAAAAGCAGTCAGCTTTTGTTCCGGGTAGGAGCATAACAGACAATGTAGTAGTAGCTTTTGAGATTGTCAATCATCTTAAAAGAAGTAGGGGTGACAAGGAAGGCGAAGTTGCTCTAAAGTTGGACATCAGCAAAGCTTATGACAAGGTGGATTGGAGATACCTGAAGAACAGAATGCAATCTCTTGGTTTCTATAGCAAATGGATAGATTGGATCATGAGATGTGTAACTACAGTGTCTTATGATGTCTGCTTTAATGGTATGACTGTGGGCCCTATAACTCCTAGAAGAGGTCTTCGTCAAGGAGACCCTCTATCACCATATATATTCCTCTTTTGTGTAGAAGGACTATCCAATTTGTTAGATAATGCATCTGAGGAAGGAAGAATTCATGGATGTAGAATTAGTCAAACTGCTCCGGAAGTGTCCCATCTATTGTTTGCTGACGATAGTTTTCTTTTCTTTAAAGCGTCTTATGAGGAAGCTAATCGAATAAAAGGGATTCTGGAGAGGTATGCTGAGATGTCGGGTCAAGCTATAAATTATCAGAAGTCTGGGGTTATGTATAGTTCTAATGTGCGGTTAGATAAGCAGTTGCAACTCTCTACGGTGCTGGGTGTTCATAATGATATCTCAAATAGTCACTATCTGGGATTGCCTTCATTGGTGGGGAGATCGAAAAAACAGGTTTTTGGCTATTTAAAAGAAAGAGTCTCTAAACGGGTGCAAGGTTGGAGAGGTAAACCTATTTCCAGAGCGGGAAAATCAATTCTCATAAAAAATGTGGCACAATCAGTACCTTCCTACTGTATGTCATGTTTTCTGTTGCCCAAATCACTCTCACAAGAGATGGAAAGGTTATTCAACGGCTATTGGTGGAACTCGGGATCAAATCAGAGCAAAGGCATTAAATGGTTGGCCTGGGAGGGAATGAGCATGTCTAAAAGTCGAGGGGGACTGGGGTTTAAAAGTCTGTACGGGTTCAATACTGCGCTTCTAGGCAAACACATTTAGAAGTGTATCGAGCAGCCGGAGATGTTGGTTTCACGAGTGTTGACCTTTGGTAATACTTTTAAAATATCTCTCTTATTCATTTTTATTATTGATGTAATTTTTCATTTACAAATTTTTTATTTTATATGTCATAGGTGGGAATCGATCCCTTGACCTACGGCAGTACTCACTTATTGTCCCTCTTACTCTTATTATGCATAGTTGTATAGATGTAATTCTTACTCTAATTCATTAGCTGCTCCTAACTATCATTGTATCTCGAATTAACAGAATTTGGACAAATCTGGCCTGATGGATGCTCTCTTCAAACTCCTCGAAGTGGATGACTTTGATGGGGGCAGCAATGCAGCATGCACAATTCATAGTGTCATCAGTTGTCATAGGTATGAATCGGCAAGTATGACGAGAGATGTTACATTATCTTAGATTTGGCTTGCAGTTGTTTCTGGACATGATTTGTTTTATTTTGAAATAAATTAAATTAATGTTTTTAGCAACTAATAAATTATTTGTGCACTCCAACACAGTTAAAAACTTCATTTCAATATTTAAATGAGTTTTTAAAGTTGGTGGCATTGTGCATTTCTTTTCGCTTTGCAATTTGTTATGATTAGTATTTTTTGTTTGTAACGAAATAAAAACTGAGGTTTTATATAATTTCATTGAAAGGAAGGCAGGTGTCTATATAGGAGCTTTGGGATCATTAGAGAATGCCGACTCTCCAACTTTGCTTCGAGTAGCCTGGCCCTTAAGGAATGTTTCTTAATACCTTGAAGCCCTTTTCTTGATGATTTAGAAACTTCAGGCTTTGATGTTGTGATTCTTAACGGAATCTCTTGTTTTATTGTGGGGTGACTTGAGGATGCAGTATGCTCTAAAGAATCATCTATACATGGCGTCTCACTGAGAAGCTTCCCATCATTTCTTGACAGCGAATGATTTCTAGTTATAGAGTGAAGCACATGGTCTTGGTAGAACTCATGAGATTGCGCTCTTTTTTGCTTTCCTTCTTGTGAAGCTTCAGTAGTTTCTAATTTCTTGTGTTTTTGGAACTGGTTTTGTGAGCTAGGGTGATATTCATTGCTCTTGAAAACACCTCTGGACTGGATTTTGTTTCTACTAGGATTTGACTTCGTTAATTTTTTACTACAGTCATTAAGTAATTTGGAGGCATCATTTGCTCGTGTGCCACTCGAATGCTTATTGAAATCTAAAGAGTTCAAACCACTACCTGTAGAATCTTATTCACAATCCCCATTCCAAGGAGCACTTGCCATCATTCAAGTGTAAGGACTCCAAAGAATATCTATGCAGGCTATTTTTCTTCGCCATTTTTAAGGTTAATCCATCAACATTCCTAAAACGAACAGCTTGCTTGGACTGGATAAAGGATTCTATTTCCATGCTCAACTTCTCCACAATTGTTCTTCTATCGGAAGTACCACATGGAGCTGCAGCTTTCATTTGCATCCGCTCATCTAGCCATGATTCAGAGATGTGAAGAATCAGCTGATCAGGGCGTTCCCTAAAAAACAAAGCTTCATCAGGTCTGTGTTTTAAAGACCTGGCCTTCTGTTCATACTCTGTAATCCCTTTGGCAAATTCATCACACAAATTTTCCAATAGAATTTGTGCCTTTCTCTCACGTTTTATTTCTTCCTCAGAATTAGATAAGGAGGATTCCCCTTCTGCAAGTTCTCGAGCTAGTTTTCTGTGAAGACTTTGAGAATGTTTTCTTAACGTTCTCTCACTTTCTAGCTCATTACTCACAGACAAAACTGCATTTCTGGTTCGGTCCTGTTCCTTTACTCTCCTAACTGCTATATCTGAAGCATTTTGTTTCATCATTTTTTTATATCCCGTCTATCCCTTTTCTTTTCCTGTAGCAATTTGTCATTTTCTGCTTGGGAGCGTTCCAGTTCCCTGTGCAGTGTCTTCATCAATGATAAATTAGCAGCATGTTGCTCTTCCAAACTCCAAATGCGGTTAAGTACTTTAAGCAACTCCCCAGATGTCTTAACATTGTAACTCAACTCTCCTTGATCTGTGAAGTCCAAAGGACTTGCTGGGTGACTGAGAGTAGTAAGGTTGCAACCGGCAAGAAGCAAAGCATTCTAATTTTTTTTTACTGGATTGATTCAAAGTTCATGAATTGGTGTTATCTGAAGTATTTTGTATTAACAAAAGAAGAAATAACTTGGAGTAGAATGATTTAAGTACGCAAAGCCTCGGTAGAGAAATTGTTGCATGATTGTTTGAATCGTGTTTTAACTGTAATCACATTAATCATTATCGTCCCACACTTAATATTTCTCAAAACTCTTATTTGATAAATAAAAAAGTTCATCTTTTTAAACAACAAAAGCTAGCCTTTGACTAGACGAGATACTATAACATAGAGAAAAGTGAGATATGCAGCGTATACTGTCAAGTTCAAAATAGTCTTTAAGAGTTAGAATGTGTGATACAACCTGTGTAATCATAAAGGAAGGCATCTTATTTGGAATTCTCAATATCAACTCAACACTCAAGTCTCAGCTTCTTAATCTTTTCAGCAAGAACATCACTATATTTGTATGTTTCTATTCCATCTCTTTTTAAGTATGTGTTTATTGTTGATGTTTCAGTTGTACATTTGTTGTGATATATGTATTTAGTTGTTGATTAGGACAATTAGTCGTTTATATCCAAAGGTTGTTATTTGTAGTGCCTTGTTGAAATCCTAGTTGAGAATATAAAGAATCCACCAAGGTTTTGTTAGTTGAGCCTCAAAACTTTCATTATACTCTGCATTCGGTGTTGCCTGTGATGCTTATGGTGGCTCCTATCTTTAATATATTGCACTAGCAACAATATTTGATAAGCAACCATATTATTGTTTGTGTAGTTGAAACACTTTCTTATACTTACTCCCTGTGTAAAGTAACCTTGTACAAACTATTACCCAAATCAATAACATATAATTGACATATAAGTTGACTTTGATTTCCTAGTAAATACCAGTTTTATGTGAGATACTATGACACTGCAAAACTCAAAAGTTTGGGAAGGCATAAAGTGTTTTCATTTTACAGCTATTGATAATACAGGGTTTCTGAAGACCCTTAAAAATGGATAAAGTGCTAACAAGAAATAGATTTCAATAAATCAAGTAAAATTCTTTCTTTAATGGTACTTTTAACTTTAAACTGGTAATTTGGGTTGGCTATGCAGTACTACTTAAAAGCCGAGTATCACTATACGAAAGACCAGTTGCCGAGTTACTGGTAATCAATGGAATTGCAGCGACCATATCACAGGTATGTCTTGCAGAACTCTAATTTTACTATGATCTCCACGATCTATCCTGGATCTAGTATTATTCTTATTTAAGGGTAATTAGGCCATGAGACAAATATGTGACCCTAATAGCAGTGTGTTATTTACTCTTAACAGAGACCTAGTAGTCGAATGACATTAAAAAAAGAAGAAGAAGAAATAGTGCTGATATAATTTGAATTTCTACAGATGCTTCTAATGCTATATTGGCTCCTGTCTTAAAAGAAGACAAGCTGGTTGCAGTAGGGCTCTTCTTCAGCTGCGCAGAAGTAACTTCTTCCTTTATGCACTAAGATTCCTATATGTCTATCTGCATGCTGTCACAAATTCTGTGTGATTTACGATCGAGCACAATAACTTAAATTCTGTGTACAATAACTTAAATTATATATCTGAAGTTTTTATTGATTGATCCATGGTTACAGCCTTTCTTGGTCATCTTGGCTACAAAATTTAACAATGAAGTTGTTTTTTCCTAGTTAAGAATCTGTTTGATTTGCCACATTATGGAAGACCTTGCTAATGTTTTATCACATTTATTAGGTTCCTTATATGGCTGCCATGTTTTTGCAGTTGTAACCATTTTGGACACGGTACTCAAAGAAAGGTGGTTTAATCTTCGCTGTATAGTGAGAGCATGCTACACACTTTCGTATATTGCAGTTGAATGGTGGGTAAATTGAAGGAAATAATCAATAATTGACTTAATCTGGTAGGTGGATTCTGTCTTTTTCCTTATATTTTCGAGTTATGTTTGGTAGGATCTCTTACATGTTTGTGGTGTACTAAACTCCAGAGTAAAATTCTTGATGGTTATGTTAAACAATTGGTGGAGTCCCTCAAATTAGATGCTATACAAGAGATAAAAGTAATGATTATTGGAGGTAAAAGACTAATGTTTTTCTTTTCTTCTAGTTTTTTTCGCTAATTAGTTCAGTTGAATTATTATATGCTGATTAACATTTGACGAACAGACTCAAAACTAGTTGCTGCTCTAAAACCTTTGGTTCTTAAGCATCTTGTTGAAATCCTAGTTGAAAATAACAGTGAATCCACCAAGGTTCGATGCATTGATGCCTGCATTGTGTACAATCTAAATGTTAGTAAGATTCTTTTTAATTGTATGGGTTCATCTCTGGAACTGTTTTGGACCTTTATTTCAGGGATTGGCTGCTTGCATTCTAGGGTTTGAAAATTTTATGAATGCGGTGTTGGTATAAAAAAAGAGGCAATTATAGTCCTTGTGAAGCTCATGTCTGATGACTGCGATACGATATCCATTCCTGTAATCTTCACTCAGCTAGTTAGTTTACTGATTTTGGTTAATTTGAATGAATGTGCAACTGGATATACTATGTAACACTTTAGGTTTTGAGAACATTGACATGGTTGGTCTATGTTTCTGCTGATTATGCAAGTTTTATCGTTGAAAATGGCGCTTTAGAAGGCGCGCTTGCAGTTTTTGAACGTGTTTTTCCTTTTCCTAAGAGGATCAAAAAACTTGGCCAAGTTTTTGGTGGTAGTTGTTCGCCAAGTGGAAGTTCCGTCTTATAAGGTCATTAGCTTGTCCACTTTTCTAACTCCCTTTCCCCCGTAAAGCAATATAAAAAATTTAATGTATTTATAACTATTCAATTGTTGGCAGGTAGGGACAGTTTAACCATTTTGGACATGATGCTCAAAATTAGGAAGTCTAATGTTCGCTATGTAGTGAGAGCATGCTACACACTTTCTTGTATTGCAATTGAATGGTGCGTAAATGTAGGAAATATTTATAATTGACTTAATCTGGTAGGTGGATTTGGTCTTTTCTCTTGTGGCTCTCTTGTGGCTGTATCTTTCTTGCAATATTTAGTTGATATCTGATATTTTGATGTGATGTTTCAGGCACTACAATGATTTGATCGCCTCTTTTGCACGAGTAGCTGCAAATATTGTGAAATCGTAAAATTCTGCTCAATAACTCAATTGACGGATATTATATTTAATATGTGTTTATCTAAACCCATAAACTTTTTAAAAAGAAACAATTTACAAAAACTTTGGAGCTTTAAATTTAATGTTTAATATATAAGGATCTGTCGGTTCTATTATCAAACCTAGAAAATATAGAGTTGTTCTTTGAGAATAAATACATTTGAGGTTTGCTTTGTGATAGCTAAAAACATGCAGGCTGGTTTGTGAATTTCTAATAGTTTTACCAACTGTTGTGTAAACATATTGAACTTGTCAGTGGACAATAAAGTATAAACCGAGATTTAGCAAAAAAAAAAGAAAGTATAAACCGAGTTCTTGTTACATCCAACCATCTTTTGAAAGATGGTGTAAATTTAAATTTTGATAACATCCTTGTATTAGACCTAGACCTGGTTTGAGCCCTTTGATGATAAGTATCACGCTCACGAATAATGTACTATGATGAGGATCCTCATAGCTGAACATGATGAAATTTAGTGGGATAGGGAAAACCTTAAATCATCTTTCAAGCTAGGCATTTCGAGTTTAAGCTTTGTAATTAGTAATACATGTGTTAAGTATAATAAGAAGACACCATTCTTAACTCTAAAGTCTATACAGTAACTGTTGATAGTTCAACAAAGTTGGTTGGAATTAATAAGTTCAATTCTTTAACAACAGTGTATTTGTACATTAGCCAGTGTCTTCTGCATATATTTGTTGTCTGTATGCAACTCCTCTAAACCTAATTAACAATTTGTACACCCTGTTGTGGTTACTAGTGGGATGCAGTTGAAAACAAGTCAATAGTGCTTCTTTATGGAGGTGGGGCACTTGTAGGAGTCTGGCTATCTGCTACACTTGTTGGTGCAATCAACTCCATTACTTTGGTAAGTGCTTCAAGATAGTCAATGCGACTTTTTTTCAGTTTTGATTGGTCAGTTTACAGGCTTTTGGTAGTTTTGCTCTCCTGCTACTCTGATTTTAATCCTCTTAATTGTTGATGTGTACTAGCTTCCTAAGATCATGGAGTTGGTAGGACTTCGATATACAGGATGGTTTGTCTACCGGTACCTTCTCTTTAAGGTAAACTAGAATTACTGAGCAGTAAGACTTGTGCCATAAAAACAAGATATTGTTCGACTCTTTGGTTAACCCATGAAATTATTGTTAAATGGCATATCTGATAGGCTGCATTAGACATTTCTCGTAGCATTTAGCTCATAGTTGTAGTGTATCTAACTATCCATGTAGAAACTTGGTTTACCATTTTTAGGCCATCTTCTAGTCCTGAGTTGTTTAGAATGAAATATTTTGTTGTAATATTGTCTCATCATATGCATCTCTATGCAAGCTGTTCAGAAAATATATTCTTATAATTTAATTGACGATACAAGCCTTTCATTTTTGTTGTCTTCATCTATACAAACAAATAGCTTTCAGTAAGCATCTCATAGGTTGCATCCTTGCATGTATGTCAAATGTGTGTCGTTAAATTTTGGGATGATGAGATAACCTTATGAACATACTTTGTTAGCATCTCTACATCTTAGCACATCTCTTCTGCTAACATATAGGAGTATGTTTTTATAAGCATAATAGATCTCCTACCTAACATTTTCCTCTTGTACTTTTTCCCAGTCGAGTAGAAAAGAACTAGCGACGGATATTGAGTCGTTGAAAAAGAAGATTGCTGGAAATCAAGTGAATGTGGCTTCTTAGTGTCCGTGTCTTCATTGTCTAATTAAATTACATTTGTGAATTATTGTATAAGAGTCACGCTCTTGTAACATAATGTAGGTTCTTAGTGTTCGAATATGGCTTACCCATCTTCACTATGCGGACAAATGAGGTTATTGGTGAAAAAAAACAAAATGGTAATCTGGTGAAAATCCCGGTGAAGAACATTGTTGTGCAGCTGTTTCTGGGGCCAAAGATTCTCAAGGACATGAATTTGTTTCTTCAGCTAATGTGTTCGATGAAAATACTGGCGATGGTGCTAAAACTCCAAGCCCTCCTCTTCGAGGAAAATTCAAGTCTTGGTCTCAAGTTGTAAAAGAGGTGAATCCTGCAAAAGAAAATTGAAATTTGCCTATGTTCCTCTTCCTGCAGGCTCGTCCATTATTTCTCCACCTGATGCAGTCCTCAAGAAAGGCAATGAAAAACTTAAGAATTGTATTGTGGGTTTTCTTACCAAGGGGATTCTTTCTTATAGTCGTATCTGCAAATTCGCTCATGGAGCTTGGGATATACAAGGCTTGGTACATATTGCGCGAAAAGATAGTCGAACTTTTTTGTTCGATTTGACTCTGAAGTCTCTATGCACAATGCTCTCGCAAGGGGCACTTGGTATATAGATCAACAACCAATGGTAGTTCATGCTTGGGGTGCTAAGGTGGGTTCGGTGTTGAGCATTCCGCTGTGGGTTAAATTGACCGAGGAGGGTCTTAGTAGCTTGGCTAGTGCTATTGGTCCACCTTTAGGCACTGATGCTTTAACATCCCAGTTGGAGGTTTTACCCTTTGCAAAGTTATGTGTTAACTATAAGGTGGGCGAGGATTTACCCACTAAACTACAAGTGGTGGATCTTGACCCGGTGACTGGTGAGAAATCTATTGTTGAAGTTTTGATGAGTTACCCTAATAGACCTCTTGTTTGTACTGCTTGTCGCTCTCTTGGTCATTTGGTGGGAGCATGTCCCAAGGTTACAAGAAAATGGGTTCGTAAGGAGAAACCTGTGATGCCTCAAACTGATATCCCTTATCCTACTCCTATTGTTGAACCCGCACATACCAACACTGAGCATCCTGCGGTACCTGAGCCTATGGCAACTGATGAAAATATGGCAACTGAGGTTCATGTGGATCATGTGGATACGGACGACGAATGGCATACTGTCTCTAAAAAAAGAGTTTCTCTCCTGCTGCTTCTGTGGAAGACTCTCCTAGTCCTTTGATTACTATCAAAAATCTTCGAAAGATTGATGAGGTTGAGGGGAAAAAACTCTCTGGACGGTCCTTGCACTCTCCTACCTTGTCAAAATCCTAATTGAAACGGTTGAAGCGTAACAAGGAGAGTTATTCCCCACAATTAACTTGATTTTCATGATAATTGAATTTTGTTCCTACAATATACATGGCCTTAATAATAAAATGGCCCACTTAAAGGATTTTGTGAGCTTGAATAAAATAAAGTTTTTAGCTCTCCTTGAAACTCATGTTAAACAGGAATTGGGTACGGCCATATCTTCTTTTGTTGCTCCCAATTTTAATTGGAGCTTTAACTAAGGCCATCATAGGAACGGCAGAATCTGGTTGGGCTGGGACCTTAACATTTGGAAAGCTGTTCATATATCTAAGTTGAAACAGAAAATTACTTATTTTGTTACTCATATTGCTTCTGGGAAATCATACTGTTTGACTGTGGTTTATGGACTTCATACCCATATAGACAGGCGTCCTTTATGGAGGGAACTCATTTCTTTGCAGGCCATAATCAGTTCAGCCTATGGTAATACCTCATGGTGCATTCTTGGCGATTTTAATGCTTATTTGGATCCTGCAGAATCTTTGGGTGGATTTACTGATTGGACTCCGAGTATGCATGAGTTCAAGCAATTTGTGCTCCAGTTAGGCATTACTGACTTAAGAGCCACAGGTCAATAATTTACTTGGTGGAAAAGCAACATTGGTAGCCCTCTGGTCCGTAAACTGAATAGAATTCTTGTAAATGACGCTTGGCTGACAGATTTTCCTCTTTCTCAAGCTTGCGTCATGCCTAGGGGAATCTCAACCACTCTCCTGGGGCTGTTAGTCTTGGCTTACCTTATGAAAAGATTCACAAGCCATTTCAATTGTTTTCTCACCTGCTTTGTGATCCGTCTTTCCTTGACGAGGTCAGAGAGGCATGGAGTTGCAATATTCAGGGTGACCCATGGTTCATCCTTACTTGCAAGCTCAAACGTGTCAAAATGGCTCTGGTTGAATTGAATAAGAAGAGGGGTAATTTGCACACTGCTGTTCGTCTTGCTTCTTTAAACCTGTCAAATTTCCAATCTTCTTTGTCTATTTCTCCTACCCCTGATGAACTTTTAAAAGAATCTCGCCTAATCTCTGCACTCAATGCTGCTCTATCGGCTGAAGAAATCATCTTGAAACAGAAATCCCGGGTTAGTTGGTTGAAACATGGCGATGGGAATAATAAATATTTCTTCAATGTTTGTAGAGGCAGGTGGAATTGTAATAAAATTCTAGCTATTGAAGATGATTCTGGGGATATTAAAATTTCTCATGAAGATATTTCAAATGTAGCTGTCCATCATTTCAAGAACTTGCTGGGTAGAAGCACGGTTGTGGATACTTTTCCTACTGATCTTGACCTGCCTCAGCTCCTTGAAACTCACCGCGAACAGCTTGTTATGGATTTCACTGCTGTGGATATTCTTAAGGTTTTCAAAAGTATGGCCAAGAACAAAAGTCCTGGCCTGGATGGCTTCTCTCCTGAATTTGTTGTTCTTGCCTGGACTATTGTGGGCTCAGATGTTGTGAATGTAATTATATGTTTTTTCAGGAATGGTTATTTGCCTCGTATTGTAAATGCGACTGCAATCGCTCTAATTCCTAAACAGGATTGCCCTAGTAAGATGTCTCATTTTCGTCCTATTTCATGTTGCAATGTTGTTTATAAATGTATTACTAAGCTAATTGCACAACGGCTAAAATCAGTCGTTCCTTTGTTGATTTCTCCTAATCAATCCGCTTTTGTTCCAAAGCATTTGATTGGCGATAATGCTATGTTGGCTCAGGCTCTTTGTTGTAATTATCACCTGAAATCTGGTCCAGCAAAATGTGCCATGAAGTTGGACATTTCGAAGGCTTTTGATACCTTGAATTGGTCTTTTTTATTTACGGCAATGGAGCATATGAATTTCCCTTTTCTCTTTATCAGTTGGATTAAAACTTGCATATCCACAAGCATGTTTTCGGTGAAAATTAACGGATCTCTTGAAGGTTTCGTTGCAGGGCAGTCGGGCATTAGACAAGGTGACCCTATGTCACCTTATCTGTTCCTCATTGCCATGGAGGTTTGTTCTGCCTGCATTAAAAAATCAACCTCTATACCAGGTTTTCAGCACGATTGGGCAACCGAATCTCTAGACATTACTCACCTGGTCTTTGCAGATGACTTGTGTTATACTGGATTTTCGGTAATGGGCCCTAGACAGGTCCCCCAAGTCATTTGGGCCTAGAGAATGAATTATATTTTAGATTTGTGTGGACTGGAATTAGGGCTCGCATCATGAAGCTATGTTGAGCCCAAAATCCTTCTAAGTATGGTGGGCTCGCTTCGTTATGAGTCCCCACCTTGACAAGGGGCGCATCATAATCGGGCTCGCTTCGCTATGAGTTCACTTTGATGGGCTCGCGTCTTTATTTATGAACCCTCGCCCTAAGCTTATGGGCTCTTACCATTATGAAGTAATGGGCTCGTGTTACTTATTAGAAATAAGAATATTTGAACATAGGTGAGCTCGCACCACTTGGAACTTTGAAAGGGTAATTTTCATATGTTTTATGCGATGCGAGCCTGGCCAGCTCGCATCGTGGGTGAAGCCCAAAATATGGAAATTCCCATTTATGGAATGTGACTTGGTTGACACGGGACAGACCTACAATCATGGGAAGAAATGCGGAGATGCCGCGAGATTGTAGAAAAACGTGTAAAGACCGGATTATTTATGGGAACATGAGGTGGATTGATAATCCTTAGACTATTTATGGGAACTTGAGGAGGATTGATGATCCTTGGAACTATTTATGGGAACATGAGGTGGATTGATAGTCCTTGAGTTATTTATGGGAACATAAATCCTGACTATTTTATGGGCTTGGACTGAATGGGCTTATTCAATGACTTGTTCTCCAAGAACTACGTGAGGCTTGATCCCTATATAAAGGGGTACGTAGGCACCTTGTATGATACACGATTGACACTCGGCAAGAGCAAAGAGAAAAAACTCATTCTCTATTCAATTTCTGAGGAGTCATCATACAAGTCCAGCCACAACTTTCCATAAACCTCCAACATACTGTTGTACGAAATTCTCCTAACAACAACTTGCTTCTATTTTGCAAGGGGGACACTGACTCTATTATGGCTATCAATGAGGGAATCTGTTCATTCTCTCGTATCTCAGGGTTGAAATTGAATCAGGAAAAGTGCTCTATTTTCTTTGGCAATGTATCAAATGATGTGGTTGATTGGGCTTTGTTGCATAAGGGGTTTTCTGAAGGAACTCTGCCAATTACCTATCTTGGTTTGCCTCTCATCACAAGTACACTCTATTCTAGGCAATGTGCTCCATTACTTAGTCAATTGTGTGCCCGAATTGAGACTTAGACGTGCCGTTTTTTGAGTAGAGCTGATAGATTACAGCTCATAAAATCTGTTCTCTTTGCAATTCAAGGCTACTGGGTAATGTATTTATTTCTGCCTACAGGGATTCTTAAAAAAATCAACGTATCCTTGCAAACTTTCTTTGGGGTGGCTCGAGTACCTCGAGGTCCCAGCATAAGGTGTCTTGGTCTGATTGTTGTATTCCAGTGCAAGAGGGAGGTCTGGGCATAAGAGATTTAATTACATGGAATCAAGCATCTATCCTTCACCAGGTTTGGAGGATCATTCAACCTCCTTTCTGTTCTCTTTGGTTGCAATGGTGGCATCGATTCTAAATGCGAAACAAGGGGTTCTGGACGATGAAAAAACCATCCAGCTTGGAACCTTCATAATGTTTTAGCAATTGATCTTCGCAGCTGCATTTCCTCTAGTCGTATTGCAGCTCGAGATTCGGTACTTTGGAATGGTGAGACCTCTGCTAGCATTTCTACAATGCACCTCCTTGGCTCCCAGCCATTTGGCACAGCTGGGCAATTAAGAAATGCTCTATTTTTCTTTGGCTTGCCTTTAAAAATCGTCTCCTTACTAAAGACAGAATGGTCAGGTTTGTATGAATGTGAACCCTATTTGTTTACTTTGTCAATCGTCAAATGAATCTATTTATATGGACATAATGTGGGGCTTTATACTCATATTAATTTAAAAGATTTTTTCATACAAAATATCACTACTGGCAGGCTACAAAGAATTTGAAACAGTGCAGCACATTTATGTCTTCTTAAACTACTGTCACTGGCAGGCTACAAAAAATTTAAAGCATATATCAGATTATCAGCTACTATTTAGATAATATCAAGAAAACTCAAACCAACATTGCCATCAACATGAACAACTAACAAGGGTGACTCTGGAGTCTGGGGTTAGCCAATACAATTATGAAAAAGAGGAGAGTGTTGAGCAATACACTTTCATTTTACAATTTAAATTTGTATTGTTTTTGTTATATCTCTAATCTGTTGGGACATAAGAAAAACTCAGATGCTGTAGACGACCCAGTAAAATCTTGATGATCATTCAACAATAATGACGATAATAGTTCATATCTAGAAAAAATATTATTCTTTTCATGCATTAATTTCCGTCTTCAGTTTTTGTTTTTTTTGCAGTCCATCACAAATTTCCGGGAAATGAATATAGTTTTTTTTTAAAATAAAAAGAGTTAATGAAATTTCATAGTTTTTAAACAATAAAAGATCATATGCTAATTGCTGCACCTTTTTGGCACGAAAATGTAAACATGTAGTCATTATATATAGTTGTGAACAACCATTGTCCTTGCGGGACTAATTACACAAACATAATAGAGGTCATATCCTTAAGAAATAAATCAAGCAAAAGCTTAGCCATAGGAAAGCAAATTTAGTATCCCTGGATATCGGGTGGCTCGTGAACACTGAACCCAATGATTCCAGTGTTAAAGTTTTCACAAAAATGTCGGGGAAGAAATACACCATTACACTTGATTAAGTTACTTTCGGGTAGTATCTTTGAAGCAATGATTTTCTGGTTGCAGCAATGATCTGCTCCTTTCCCATAGCAGACACGACGGAAACAAATACGTCTTTCCCCTCCGCGAATTCAAACTTGATCTGTTTAAAATCTTGTGTTAGAATCAAAACTACAGTGGCAAAGATGACTCAATATACATGTGAGAGCATGTATGGTATTAACACTGAACAGAATGATGAAGATGCAAAGACAACAAGAAGTACGCCAGCGAATTAAATACCATATCGACTAACCTGAGAAAGCAGAGCCTCATCGGTTGGTAGCTTCAAATTACATTTTTTACGTCCTTTGTCATCAAGCAAGATCACCTAAAATATTTGATTAATTAGTACAAGACTATATATAACGAAATAAAAAGAAAGGGACAAAAGTAAGAATGAAACAAGTGACCAGAATATACCTGTGAGTCTTTTTCACATATATAAACAAGCTTATAGTCACTAAGGGTGACAATAGGGACCTGTAACAAAAAACACATACATTGTTTAGGACAAATGAGCAAATAGCTGTGAATCAAACTTCGAAACCAAAATATAATACAAATCAAAACTTAGGAAACAAATTGGTAAACGTACAAGACAATCGCCGGATAAGGGAAAAGTAGCTTTATACACTTTCCCATTGAATATGTCGATGGCAATAAACTGGCGTTTAGCAGCATCAGTCGGAGTTCTGATCTCTACAATCTACATTGATCACACAAATACATATTAATAAACCTTACATGAAAAAAAATTCATCAACAACGGATTGATTTAAAAAAAACACCATAAATAATCAAAACTCTGCAATCTAAAGATAAAACTATTATATAAGACTGAAAATTTTATCCAATCCACGCCAACAACAGTAATAAAATCTAGCTAAAGATTGAGTAATAAACAAATCTAGCTAAAGATTGAGTAATAAACAAATCTAGATAAAGATTGAGTAATAAACAAATCATACAAAAAAAAGAGCATAGAAGAAGACCTTGCAGGGATTGCCTTTAACGCAGACAAAACTAGTCACAATCAAATCATCAACTTGTTTCACGAGGGTCCGGGTCTCAGGCTTGAAACCATTTGGGGGATAATTTTGGACGGATTCATCGCCCCACAAATCCCTATCCCTAATTTTATTTGCCATGACTAGACAGAAAATTATAACAAGCAGAAAATTAATAATTTGATCGAACAGACAGATATAATCTTAATATATAGCAGGGAATTGGGGCTTCGACAATGTGGGCCGATAATTACTTATTAGAATATGATTTGGACTATTAAAATTCACTTTGAACTTTATTAGAATTACAAATTGATACTTGCTACAAAATCCTATTAGTATTATGGTACGCCATAATTAAGATAATTTATTTTAAGGTTTTTCATTAATATATCCCATTTTAAAAAGTGGTTTATAAATATATCCCACTTATTTCCATTCTCAAAAAAAATTACAGTGGTTAATTTCACTACTTTATAATTTTAAATGATAAATATAACCTTTTTTATAAAATAATTTTTTATACATATGAAAAGAATTTTTCATACAAAATATGAGGGCATGATGGTTTATATATTTTACTGCACGTTCCAATCCGGGACTAGCAAAACTGGATTTGCGCCTACAGCTATCAACTTTCATACTGTACAGGGGGATCAACAATCTTAAACTCTTTTTAGGCTCAAAGTCTTTGGATGTTCAAATATTATTGTAGGGCAGTAGATGTTGAATCCTGGAGGTATTATACTTAGACTCAACACCACCGATCATCGATCACTGGATTTTCCCAGGACTTCTGTTCCTGAATTTTTTTCCTTATTTCTCTGCTTTTTGTTCTATGATAATCTTTAAAATAGTAAGCCCAATGCTGGCAGAATATTGAGTTTCTGGTAGATACAGTAATTGACAGGCCAAATTTAAAATATTTTAAATGCATGAATTTAAGTTTATGTAAAACAATGACTTCCAAAAACACAGGAATTAAGTTATGGATTAAAGTATATGCCAGGCGGCTTCTAGATGCCTCTTGGTTATTGTAGACTTCCAGTTTAGAACTTTTGTTGGAAATCTACCCTCAAAGTGTATGAAATTGTCCATAGAAGTTGGGTCTTTCATAGAAGAGCATTTGATATTGTGTAGAGAATAAATAATTGTATTCTTATAAGCATGCAAGAGTGGCTAGAGTTGACAAGAATAAACAAAATATCACCCTGAAGTACTTAAAACAAATCAAGAATATACCTTTACAAAGTGAGGTGTGTAATAAGCTTCAAGTTATTTCTCCAGTAGTAAAGATAAAATGGGTGTTGGATGTATGATGAACCAAGAAAGCTCAAGGATTTGCGACTAAAAACAATGGAAGATGCGTCCATGTAAACGAAAAGGCATTTGGAAAAAAACGGAAAGGACGGGCATATATAGGAGTATATTTTACAGATACCGTCTTACGGAAGCAGTGTGCGAGACAGAAAGTAAGTTCACAAGATTTAGAGCCAATTTGGCAATCCCTTTTAAACCTCAAGTTTAAAGTGGTTTTTGATTTTAAGTTAAAAAATATTAAATTAAAATCAAAGATTGATACTAATTTCCAAAACCAGTTTGTGTCGTGGACAACACTATATGATCTGGTTAGGCACATACATGTGTATGTGTATCTTCTAATCCATCCCGTCTTTCTAGTGTCATTTTATCCAGAGTGGCTTGCACCAACGTTGATGTAATTCTTATGTAAACGAAACAGGAAGAGAGTTCAAGTAGTGTTTACTTTACACTTCATTTAGCGAATCCTGTTTTAAGGACGAAGGACTTGGGACAAGAACAAACTAGACTGCATTTTAGAAACATGAACACTTATTTTATGTGCACATAGATTTTCAAGGTACCATTTATATTGCAGCTGAGTAAGCAGAATACAGTGGTCCAACATCCTTCCCAGGCTCGTTTACTTCTGGTGTTCCTTTCTGCTCAAACCCTATGGAATCTGCTGTCTGCATGTCATCAACTGGCTTATAATATCCTTCAACCTCACAAACGTTTACTGCTTCTTTTATATCAGGTATTTCCTTCATCTCAACCCTGACACTGTTCCTGTCATCGACTAGCTTCTCATCCCCTTCCCCTTCGACCTCACAAGCATTTGCCACTTCTTTTATTTCAGATATTTCCTTCTTGTCAATCTCGACTAGTATTGGCCACCCTACACCACAATCATTTACTACTTCTTTTATATTTTTGACATGTTTCTTGTTTGATGCTTCCATAAAATCCGTTCCAAGCATATCATCCCCATTAAGTTCCTTGTATGTTTCTGAGTCTCCCCTCCGTGCTAATATTATCCTTCAGCTCAGGAGAGCTCTCTGAACATACTGCTGTTGCAATATTATCCTCCAGATCTGGAAATTTTAGAGATTCAGTAGGCAATTTTCTATGTTGTTGCTTGTCTACACTAGTTTCTTTGGCTTTATTGCCTAGTGAAATCAGACCAGACTCCTGGGCAAGTTCAAGTTTACCTAGTTCGACTACACATCTTCCGCCATCAATTTGCAACCCCTCTCCAGAAACTCGAGCATCAGAATTCTGTTCCGGCACTAGAGGAGTCACTTCTGTATATACCTTAGCAACTTCATCTTCTTTACTAGACAAATCGGAGTCGATCAAGGAAGATAAATTTTGTAACGGAACAACAGGGTCAAGTTTATCTTCTGCAATAATCGACAGAGGAAGCTCTTTCGACTCAACCAAAAAAGAACCATGATTCTCACGAACACCATCCAGTTCACTTGGTTCTTTTACTTCAACGACTGGCTCCAGATGCCGCCCATTCGAGTACACATAACCTGAAGAATCTTGTTGTGTTTCCCTCAAAGCCCTGCCCATTTCATCTGTGCCAGACAACAGTTCTGATTTTTCAACATGATCAACAGAGCCAATGTTCATGTCCATCAGTGCGTGAAGTTGGTCTTGACCTAGTTCCATTACACCAGACTTCATATGACTTGGAGAAGTTGTATCCTGCTCATGTCTGTCTTCTCCTGCTTCTTGTCTTTCCTCCTCACCGCCATCATGTTTGGATATATCAGACTCTTTAAGTTCCTCTTGTCTTTCCTCCTCACCGCCATCATGTTTGGATATATCAGACTCTTTAAGTTCCTTTGCATTCTGAGAAGTAATGGAATCGAGTTTCTCCTGCAAGCTAACAAGTCCCTTTGAAACAGATTTTCTTATGTTCCTGACACTCGGATGCAATCCCTGTTATACAATTAAAAGCATACTATGTTAGAATCCCAAAGAGACAACAAACAAAGTGCACACCATTCAAGTAGCTAAAAGAACAATAAGAAACTATGAATGTCAAGATATCTACTCGACCTGCACACACTTCTAACTACCTGCACTGAGTAATCATACAAAAAAACTATATTAGCCACATGTACAGAATCAAGAAACTTTGGAACAATATAAACATCAACATAAACAATTCTTCGTGAAAAAAAATAATATGTCGCCCAAGTTGTGTTAACAATTCCAAAATTCTGCCCAAACTAAAATTTTCCTTTTTCATTATTTTTAATTTGTTGTTGCTTAGTAATACACTAATAATATCCCTTTTGGAACTGTCTTAACTACTATCCGCATTAATTTCTAATGAATTCTTTTAAAACTTAGGTTCAAAAGTATGATACCTGCATGGTGTCCAGTTGTAGCAAAAGGTTCATAATAGTTTCTCCAATCACCATCCTCTGCTTGTCAATATTCCCGCTACCCGAGGAAACAAGATTTTGAACATCTAGCCTGACCTTGTTCAGTTCTCCTTCAATTCTAGCATTTTCCTTCAATTTCTTCAAAGGTTCCCATCTCCTAACTTCAAAACCACGGTACGCTGATTGAATAATTACAGCTGCTTCAGCCTCTGAGAACATCTGGTTCGGTGCTCCATTGTACTTGCATGTTCTGATTTTTTGGTACCTCTAGGTCCTCCTTCCGTTCTTGTTTCACATTTAACATCACCAGATTGAACCTCAATTGTTACCTTATCATCTTTTGTTATTTCTCCAGATAATTTGTCCACGTCTTTTACTCCATCTCCTAAGGAAAATTCCTGATCATTTTTTACAACCTTTTCATCTTGACAACCACTTGAAAGTTGAAACTCTCTCTTGCGAGTCACCAGCATTGACAGGATACTGAGATTCCTCCTTTTGGGCTTCTCTCTTGTTGTCCTTCGATGTACTGTCAACTGCTTCAATATTTTTTACCTTTTTTTCATTCTGAAGTCTGCTTAGATCTGAATCTGCTGAAGGCTGCAAATGTTGCTGGCTCTTTCCTTCCGTATTTGGTGAGGAAGAAGACTTAACGTGTGACAACATTTCTGACTTCTTTTTGTTTGCTGGAGGACTTGGAGACCTCGAACTGCCACCTTTCATTTTTCGGGTTGCCAATGGATCAACACGAAGACATACAGGGGGTAACTTCGATGCCTTTGAAAGGGAAGAATGCACATTGCAATTGTTTTCCAAATGTTCCTTCCTTCCTTTATTGTCTGTAGGCTTCAAAGGCATTTCATTGTGATTTTACTCAACTTTTGATTCCCTGTTTTCCTCGGACTGGTTATTTTTTGAAAGTACTTTCTCCTCAGACTGATCCATCTGCTTTACCGGTATAATCTTTTTAACTACGTTTCTATCCCCCATCTTTGGATCATCCTCTGAGCTAGTATTTTCAATTTTTTCCACATCTCCCTGAGGCACGTTCTTCTCATCCTGATTTTCTATGAAATTCAGAGGAAAAATCCTTAACTGTGAAGGATCCCAAATAAACTTCTGATCCCCATCTTTAAGCTCCAATTTGTCCTTCTATTCGGGATAGCTAGGCATACAGCCCACTGGATGCGAACTTTTACTGTCCCCGTTATGTTTATGTTCAGTTCCTATCTCGTCTCTCCCCCGTACCATTGAGTTAAGGCTGTTCAGATCTATTGGTAACCACCCGTTCCAAACACCTTGCTCCTGAGCACAGGGCTTCAAGCTTCCCTCAGCTCCCTTGTCAACACTATTCACTTTATTGGATTCTGGTTTGATAGTTTGTTCGCCCTCATCATTCCTCTTGTAGCCTGGTGGTATCCATAAAAATGGATATGATTGATTTTTAAGCTCAGATGGAACCAATGAAGCAACTTTATCCTTTTCATCATCAGAAGTTTGTTCCTCGATCTTTACATTCTTGTTCTCTTTCTGCTGGCACAAGTGGTATGGACATCCACAGCAATGATGATCTACTGGACCCTTTCTGTCATACTCAAACCGTGGATCCATCGCAGAATAATGTGGAGAAGGAAGATATTGAAAAGGGTAGCTTCCTGGAAGTGGAGGATAGCTTCCATTACAATAAACAGGTGGGGGTGGTGCATAATGCGGATAATGAAGGCCATAACCATGATAGTCAGGAATTTGGTTGTCATAGCATCCGTGGTATGGGAACGGATATGGATAACCATAGCTCCCATAAAAAGTAAAGGACTCATAATTTACAGGGGACCTAGCAGTATCCATCTTCATATGAGGCGGAACATGACCAAATCCAGAGCCATGATGGGGAGCAAAAGACATTTGATCCCTCTCCCGGGGGTGCAAGTCCATGAATCTACCGCCAGGATACATCCTCAAAATAGGATTCAAGTACAAAGCGTCGTACTATTCAAATCGAAGTAAGCCAGCCAAGTTATCACCTGTAAAAGTCATTGTACCATTGTTAAAAGACCTGTTGTCGAATGGATAAACATAAGACAGTAACAATCATACAAAAAAACAGGAAGAGGTGCTTGAATAACATTTGACAATTTGACAATTAGCCAAATAAACAATTGATATAGTTCTGAATCTATATCTATTGATTCCACATCTCATGAAATGCAGCCTTGAGTTATTGTGCTATGTCGGGTGCAAAAGTTATTTCCAGTGCTTTTAATAACAATCACTTGTACAATAGCTATCATTCATAGTTTAATGCTCTTATAGACCACTTATTCAATCCCTATATCTCTACTCTCTTTTTTATTTGCTAACAAATATGTCAACAGTTTAGAAATTGCTTGGCAAAGCTTATCATGAACAATCAGTTTAGCAAGGTATCTATGTAACTGTTCCGTCAAACTAACCATGAAAAATCCTAAAGTATCATCCAACTCATTCGAAAACAAAAATGGATTTCGAAAAATGGACGGTTAGCCATATCAATAAACAGCTAACAGCGATAACGGCATTTTAACATAATAAAATTCATTTAACTCATAATCAGACATTTTTCGTTGTAAAATACAGTGTGTAGAAACTAAAGCTCAGAACTGTGGCAAAAGATTCAGCTAAAAATGAATACTCAAAACCCGCAAATCAAAACTAAAGTACGAGCTAATCTAAATTCAAGAAAAGCCACACTCCATTTACAAAAAAGGAATGTATAAAATCAAGAACATGCAACAGCAACCTAAGATCTTAATCCAGTTGTTGATGAAATAAGATACCTTAAATTAAAGATAAGCAAAGCAGTAGTATATAGTAGTTCCCGCGTGTCACATCCGTATGGTTTGTGTTGGCACATTCTAGTTCCTTCTCTATCTGTTATTTTGTGACCCTATATTTTAGATAGTTTTGACTCCAATGCAATCATTTTAAGCAATTTCAATAATTAGCCAAGTTTTTTATTCTATGACTATGCTATAAAAAACACAATTTTGGGCTCTTGTGGTTAGTATAAGGTCATATTTTTCAGATTCAGACTTTGCATATAATCAAGAAATTAAGTTTGTCTTTAGAATTTTAAATTAACTATGTGAATAAAAATAAGTACTTGAAGAAGTGCTACTACAATTGTTGCCATCACTCACATAATCATAGCTACCATAAGAAAGCACAAAGTAAGCTAGAGATTATAGTCTTTGCGATGTCCTCTGTCGTATAGCTAGAGATTTTTTTGATATGCATAGCATATGACACGAAAACACGGCAAGAAACTACATGATTTAAGTAATACACAATATGAATTTATTTAGTGTCATGTTTGGGATTGGACTTTTGGTACAGGGGAGTACATAAAATACAACATGATTACCAGGTCTACTCAATAGCATACAAGTATATGTCCATCCTAGTCCGGTACAATTTCCTTTAGATTTATCATTCTTGTTATTGTTGTTGTCATCTTCATCAGTCGTAGGCAGGTTATGATTGTCTTGGAGGGTTAAATTAAAATAAGTATTTGAAGAAGCGCTGCTCTAGTTGTTTCCATCATTCAGATAACCATAGCTACCATAAGAAGGTTTCAGCTAGAGATTACACTCTTTCATATCCACTCTCTCACAAGTGGCACAAACTCCCTTCTTAAGATTAGACTAAAATGAGAAATTTGATTATAAGAGATTACTATGAGAGACACTAATGAGGACATCACAAAGAAGCAACACTAACCAAACCAATGATGCTTAGCTGATTTTTCCTCATGATCAGCCACACTAGGACTGAGTCATGGCCCGGACTTTACGGTGGGAAACAGTGGGAAGATAAACTACATTTTGCATGTATCTACCACAGGTCTTATCAGCTTATCTACTTAGCAAAGCCGCCTAGTTCTTGGCTCTCATCAAAAGCTGCCATTTCTCCTCTTTTTCTTAAGAAGCCAAATAGCATTTCTTATAAACTATATCGCTACACTGTTTCCAAGGACTCGCAGTCGCAGAAGCGAATGACTAGCAAGAAATTCGGGATGCTGCTCTTATTCATATTGGACATACTGGATTGACTGATTATTCATTAAAAAAGAAAAATGTCATTGTTGGTGGTTATGCTGTTGGTCGTTCCTGTGGGTACTCAACTTGTAGGTACTCAACACACAATTCAAAATATAGAATAGTGGTGGCGCCCAGAGTGATCCAAAAATGGATTTAGTAGTGTATCCTGTGGCTGAATTGGCTCAGACAAAGAGGATGCGTGTGTGCTTGGGTTGAGATAATCAAACATTTTATTGTGTGTATGCTGGAGTCACCTAGTTGAATCGAAATCATCCTCTATAGAAAGAAGACTTTTCCTGCCTCCACCCTAAAAGAATCTATTGATTAAATATTAGTCGAGCTTTTTTATCCTAATCGCCTTAACAACAGCTGTTCTAGCTCATTAACTCCTCAGTTACAAGAGAGGGCTATCTAATGCAATGGGACAACTTTTTTCGTCTCCTTGAAATTGGAGGGACGAGAAATCGCACCTTAAGTTCTTAGCCACAAGACTGTACAAAACAAACAAACAACATGTTATGAAATAACTTGAGCTTATTAACTCTGTCACTGCAACAACAAGTAAACTTCCTCTGTTTAGGAATTTCATAGGGTGTTTAGGGACTTTGGAGATCTTGAGTCAGATATGTCTGAAAAGTATCAAGACGAAATATGCTATCTTTTGCTCCAAGTTATATGGAGGGAATACTAGAAGTGTAGAAAAACAAAATGGTTCCTGTACTCTAAGAATCCTGTCAATTGATACATCTCCTAAAGCCTGAGTTGGATGCCATGTAAAATGACAATCTTGAGAAACATTAAGGTAGAGTAGAAGTCAAATGAGAAAAGCTTATAGCCTATCAAAAGATAATAATGAAGCTAGTAGAACATAAGAAAAATAATTATAACTAGTAGGACGAAAAAAAATGAAGAAAGTAGAAATTGGAAACTAAGTTGAGGATACAAGTTTAAAAGTAGTAGGGACCAAAAACGAATAGCTTAAGTAGAGGCTTGAACTGTGTGCTAGTTAAAGCAGTCCACATTCCAAAATAAATTTAGTTATAGGGGGAGGAGATTGCTAAGGGAGTAACTGAGTTGCGAAATCTTCGAGGGGTGACAACACATTTAACCATCTTTCAACTGAAATCATGGTAGTACTGCTACTAATTAGGACAGCATGGCATGCTAAAAGACGTTATTAAAGTAACATGTCATCGAAATATGTAGCCAACCCCCTTCATGTAGAGTTTAATACATATTCCTTATAAGATGATCTAATGTAACAATCGAGACCATAAGCCAAGTATCAAAGAAACAAGCCTGAAACACTAGCCAAATTGCAACAACATAAGTCATTCTAACCAGAGTTGCTTCATATACACTTACTAATCATACACGCATGTCAATGCGGGACAAGTTGTTACAAGATCTTAAATTATACCGGGTCAAATCCAAGAACTCTCACCCACAAAATCATAACCTGCTTACAGACTTAATAGCATAACTAAGCCTACAATGCGCTTTACTCATCTAAGAACCCACACATTTTTCTGTTTTTACTAATTACAATTCAAGGAAAATATGTGACTTGAAAGCCTTCAAGAATTAACCTTTTTCTATAAACTCATCTGATCCAGAATTGCTCCAAATGAGTAAGCAATAACAACGTTAGCATGTGGAATCAAAACAAGCGGGCCATAAGTTAGCAGTGGGTCTTGTCCTAAGACTAATGTACATTATACCTGAGAGAACTTTCTTCTTGTTTTACAAATTTACTATTGTTGCTGAGAATTACTTCTAAATACCACTTCTACAGATAAACACAACCTCTTCATTTTAAGTATGCACTGTAAAGGTAAAGAAAATATCAAGTTGCAAACATTTACTACTTGGCGGATCAATCAAGAGACCTAGGATCCATGAGCAAGAATCTTGAATAATTTGATCAGAAAGAAAATGATTATTAACCTGATGATATCCGCTAGCCCAATTGTTGCCTGTACCCCCTCCCTCTTCTGACATAAATAAATTCTCGTGATTAAACAGATTGCGATAATCATCGGTTTGAATACCATTAATCACCCTACGCTCCAAATCCATTAACAAAGCTCTTGGTTTGTAGTGTTGATCATCAGCTTGATAGAAAAACACATTCTTTTTATCACCTCCCTGCAGATAAATAATATTGAAAAGACATCTGTAATGTTGATAAGAAAAGATATTGTTTAACGAGTAAATTTTGTGTTGAAAAAAAAATTATAATGGCCATCATGAGGCTACACCTGTTAGTGAAAACTGTGTAAACTAATACAAAACAACATATATATAACACACTATACATCTCCTAAAACCATGTGACCAGAAACCAGCTAAAAACAATTTACAAAGGCACAACCATGTGGCTGCTTCCTAAGGTCCCCTTGCCAAGAGCTCCCGGTGACGATAGAGGAAGGCGGTGGCTTTTTCATTTTACAATAAGACCTGGAGGATTATCTCTACCCTTAGTAGTAGACCCGGCAATTTTATACACTACACAAAAGTTTAGTATTTGGATTTCAGTACACGAAGGTACAGAACAGATCAGTGTCATGTTTAGGTTCATTTCAGGTACACGAAATGAATAATTACATGCATTTTATATAATTATATTATTATTTATAATTTCATATAAATAAAATTTTACAATATTAAAGATAATAGCTATTAAAACTGTAAAAGAAAAAGTATGATAGTAGAAGTGTTTTAAAAACCTAGAAATCTCATAGGGAATTAACTACTTAATTACAAAAAAGAAGTAAACTTCCTCCTCTCTTTAGGAATGTCATAGGGTCTTCAGCGAATTTTGAAATGTTGAATGAGATCTAGCAAGACGCTCTAAGTTAGGAAGGGAATACTAGAAGTGTAGAAGAACAAAATGGTTCCTGTCAATTGAAACATGTGAGTTGGTTGCCATGTAAAATGACATAGTGTCAAGAAACATTAAGGTAGTAGTAAAAGTCAAATGAGAAAAGCTTATAGCCTATCGAAAGATAATAATGAATCTAATACTTACGTAGAGGGGTAGAAGTGTGTGTTAGTTAAAGCAGTCCAAAATGAATTTACTTGGTAGAAATGTGAAAATATGGGTGGAATTAAGAATAAAAATGAGTATTAGATTAGTAAGTGTGGTACCTTGAGTAGCGAAACCTTCGAGGATGCCGTCTGTGCTGATACCGTGTTCCAGACAAAGTTGCTTCTGGAACTCCATTCCTATCTGATTCCCGCATTGTCCCACTTGCAGCATTCCAGAGCACTACAATGGCAATCAACATTGACCGCTTGTTTCAGTTTTAGCATTCAATTTTAAAATATGCAATTGAGGCTCACATACATTTAGGGAATCAATGTTGCATCACTTATGCCCCGGAATGGTAGAGAACCATCAGCAACAATATGCAATATCTTCTCGACTACCTAGAAAATGTTGAGAATCAGTCAACTCGAGAAACTAAATTTTCTCACATAAACAACATACATACCAATATTTTTGATAAAATTCTAGCATCCAACTGCTCATAAATCAGGTGGAAGCATATATTTTGGTCCACATCCTAAATTAGCCTGTCTTTGCTTGAAGTTCTTAAGATTTTAACCGTTGTGTGGCATCATCATGGAATCATGGTGGCATGCACAATTTAAGCAAACATAGAAAAAATGGAATCAAAGTCTTGCACGAGGGCGTGGAATGACAAAAATCCACTCTGAATATGACATTTCTCCTGATTTTTTTCTCAAAAGAAATGCCCAAAAGCAAACTTACAGATAATACACACAAGTAAACATACAACCCAAAAGAAATTAATAGTGATAACATCTGTATGACACACTATAAATTGAAATCAACATGAGTATCAAGAATTAGATACGGATAAATCACATGGGTTTCTTCTCATAAGTGAATAAGAGAGGAGAGAGTTGGGTAACATGTAATTAGTCAAGGAATCGACAATTCGACATACCCTTACCTATTTTTTACGGCAGCTATAATAAACATCACTCGGCCCCGTTGATTTGAGGTGTGGAAAAAAGTTACATAAAAAAGGGGAAATATAAAAAAAGTTCCGTCGTGTCTGTATACATCATTGCTTTAAAGGACGCACTATTTGCATTAAAAAAGGCATTGACTATGGAATAAATTGGCTCAATGAAGTAGTATGTTGCAGTATTATATACAGAATAGATGAAATTAGTCACCATATGTACTCCACTTTGTGGAACACAATTAAACTGCGGAGTACCAAGAACCGGTCGCCTAAAATGTGGCAGCATTGAAGTAACTATACACCAGGAAGCTTATCTATGTTATTTCTACTGCCTAAAAATAGTTGAGATGAATATACCATCTAGCTTCAAAACACACCTTTAACAATTGTCATAACCTGATCTAAGGTTGCAGGACGTACGTGGAATCTGGGGATCACCACCGTCCAAAAGCAATACATCAATCTAATTCATATGTATAGATACCTGACAAATCAAGAGAGAATAATATACAGCTCGTTACAAAAACAACAATATTGATTGAAAGGAAGAGCTCATTTCTTCCATCATTTGTAATGATATAACCGAATCAAATTACAAATTTTTACCATTTTTCCATTTTCTACATAGAAAGACTCACAGCTCCAACATGCCAGCTCCTCCCCTTCGCCTTTAATATCTGATGAATGAAAATAAAAAGACCACATAAACGGCTACCTCTGGAAAGAGAACCAATATCTGTCCAATCCAATCACTATGTATACTTTCGCCTCTTACTATCAAACTATAATGACCTAAATACAAATTCATTAAGCTCGAAACCCATAAACATGATTATACCAAAGCAAACAGTAGTTTTATTACCATTACAAATTGGAGTACAAATCTGAACTAGGTTCCTTATCTATTTATTTGAGTTTAGGCAAAGTGCTCAAAAGACCTTGCGTCGATCACCACGCACAATAACATTCCAAATACGTGAAGTATAATAGTACATCAATATCCTATTACAAATGTATGATTATAACATGAGAAGTGTTACATAGTCGAACTTAATGATTAACCCATATGTTTTCCATTAGGTATCCAAAAATGAAAATTATGCACGAGCTAGTTATATACAAATTGCCAAATTTTACTCAAAAATGACAAGATCAGATGAAAAAGCTTCACATCAATAAATATAAAAGCAATGACAATTAAAGGCAGATACTTGAATGCCACCAAATTCAAATGTGAATCCAAGAATCTCAAGCAATTAGCTCAAAAGAACATACATATAGCAAAGAGAGAACAGACATAGAGCTTTAATCCCATTCCACTTATGACATTATTACTCAAAAGATGTTTTAGTTGCAACAGCTAACCGGATGTATGTTTTGTGCTCTTTTAAGGAGAAGCTGCCCATCATTACGATAACATACAAACTGAATCTTTATCCCAAACATCGACATGTGATATTAAACAAGTGAGCTCTTCACTTTAAATTGAGACCTGAATAACCAACTCTTAGGTGATGTTACATCTGAATGCACATAGGTCGAATAGCAAGAGCAGTGTTGTTAAAAGCGCGCATATGCGCTCGCATATGCGAGATGCGATGCGATGCGATGCGCACCTAAAGCGCATCGCTTGGGAGATGCGATGCGCCTTCAGCAATGCGCGCGCTTTTGTGCGCTTCTGGCGCTTATGCCCAATGCGCAACGCGCGAGAAAAGCGCGCTTTTTTAAAGAGGTTGACTGGGCTTGTTGACCGGGCTTTTTTAAAGGAATCGGGTCAAAAAAACCCTAAATACATACGACTCTTGTAAAGCCGACATAACGATTGAAGGAGTTGACTGAACGACTGAACGACTGAAGTACTGAACACGATTCTTCTTCTTCTTCCTGGTAAATTCTTTCACATACACACGATTCTTGTATATATACATACAATTCTTGTATATATATACTAATTTTTTTTACGATTCTTGTATATATACATACAATTCTTGTATATATATACTAAATTTATTTATGATTCTTGTATATATACATACGATTCTTGTATATATATACTAAATTTCTTTCCTTTACTAAACTTATGACATGATAGCAGTAATTACACCTGATCCGGAGCTTGTAGTGAAGAAAAGAAGAGGAGTGCAACCAAAGATTGATGAAAATGACGGGGCAAAAAAGGAATTGAGAAACAGAGCTTGCAAGGCTTTTGCGAAATGGATGTATGATGCAGGCATTCCTTTTAATGCCGTCAACTATTCTAGTTTTCCAGTATTTATTGAAGCTCAGGGACAGTATGGACCGGGAATGAAGCCACCTAGCTATCATGAAGTTAGAGTACCATTGTTAAAGAATGAAGTTGAGTCGATTGAGAGTATAAGGAAATCCCATGAAGCGGAGTGGGTGAAGAATGGCTGCTCAATTATGTGCGATGGATGGGAAGATAGGAAGCATCGGAGTCTCATCAATTTCTTAGTAAACACTCCTCCAGGTAGTTTTTTTATTGAATCTGTTGATGCATCAGCTGTTTATGCAAGTACGTGGAGATGATCGGGCCACAAAATGTTGTGCAAGTGGTCACGGACAGTGCTGCTAATAACAAGGCAGCAGGTCGATTATTGATGATCCGATATCCTCATATGTTTTGGACGCCATGTGCTGCACATTGTATTGACCTTATGTTGGAAGACCTGTTTAACATTCCTAAGTTCAAAGATTGTATTGGAAAAGCTATGGCCATAAACTCCTTTATATACACAAAGTCAGCTTTGGTGAATATGCTTAGAGAATTCACACACCATAGAGAGTTAATCAGGCCAGCAAAGACCAGATTTGCTACTGCCTTCCTCACTTTGTCAAGGATTCGCAACCAAAAAGCTAATCTCCATACTATGTTTATTTCACAAAAATGGATTACTAGCAAATATTACAAGGATCCCAATGGAAGAAGAATTGCAAGTTATGTGTTGATGCCTAGCTTTTGGAACAATGTAATTTGTTCCCTACGAGTGGCAGGCCCTCTTGTGCATGTTCTTCGTTTGGTTGATGGAGAGAAAAAGCCACTTATGGGCTACATTTATGAGGCCATGGATAGAGCCAAAGAGCCTATTGCAAAATCATTCAAACGAAATGTTTGTAGATATCAACAATTTTATGATATCATTGACAAAAGATGGGATGTCCAACTCCATCAACCTTTGCACGCTGCTGCATATTATCTCAATCCAGATTTTTATTACAAAAATCCCGGGATTGAGACAGATGAAGAAGTGAGCCTTGGATTATACAAATGCATCGAGAGGATGGTAAAAACTGAGACGGACCAAGATAAGATAGGGGACCAGCTGGAATCTTATAGGAACGCAGAGGGCTTCTTTGGTTTTCCTATGGCTATTAGGCAAAGATCAATCAAATCTCCAGGTTCACTGAAATTTCTGTTTTTTTAAACTGAAATTCTGCACTGATTTTTTAAACTGACTTTCTGCACTGTTTTGAAACTGAAATTCTGCCCTAATTTGTAACTTATAGCTGCTTGGTGGGGTGCTTATGGCAAGCACACTCCCGAGCTACAAGCCTTTGCGATTCGCGTTCTTAGTCTCACATGTAGCTCATCCGGTTGCGAGAGAAATTGGAGTGTATTTGAGCACGTAAGTTACTTAAAACAACTGCTTTAATATGCCTTTTTAATAACCCTCTTTAGTTCTTATTTATGTACTTTGTCTATGTAGCTTCATAGCAAGAAAAGAAACCGACTTGAACAACAAAGGTTGAATGACTTGGTGTTTGTAAAGTACAATAGAGCTTTGAGGCGTAGATATGAGCTTCGTGATAAAATTGATCCTATCTCTTTGAATGAGATTGATGAGAGTAATGAGTGGTTGGTTGGAAGCTTTGACGGAGAAGGAGAGAACAATGAGAATGACTATGTTTTCTCCGAAGCGGATGGATTAACTTACAAGGATGTTGCGAATGCTTCCGGAGCCGAAGAGCCTTATTATTCTACTAGGAGGTTAGAACTTTATGAATTAAAACATATTAAAAAGTTTAAAACTTGAAATTAATTTAATTTGGTATTATTTATTGTAATAGGTCATCACGTGCTTCGGCAGGATCCTCAAAAGTCCAAGGGAAACATGCTTCTTCTGGATCATCATCTAAAAAACGCTTGATTGATGAAGTAATTTATGAGAAGGATGATGATGAAGAAGAAGAAGTTGACTTTGTTGAGGATCCGAATCATATTAGTGAAGAAGATGATTTTGTGAATCTTGATGACGATGACGATGAAGAAGAAGAAGAATAGTGGATTAACTTTGCATCTTTTTTACTTTGACTAAATTATTCTACTTTGAACCTATATGATGATGAATTTGGTTGCTTTTATGAGTTTATGACAATTTATTTTGCTTCTAAATGTCTTTATATCTATAAATATATAGTATTCTGCATTATATACCATTTACATATGGATATTTATTTGTCTTCGATGAATCCGCGCGTTGCGCGTTGCGCTTATGCCCCAAGAGGCCTTTGCGCTTCAGTGCACATATCGCGTTTAATAACACTGAGCAAGAGTTCAAGCGCAAATATCAGTATAAACACAGACATAGATGATATAAATACAATAGAGACATCGGTAAAGATGCAATTTTATCCAGATTAATCATCCCCAAAATAGTATACTACAGTGTTTGTAATAGACAAATTCAACAATTTCATAATAAGCATTTTCAATAGTACCATCAAGTAAAATAGAGTATACAAGTGACCAATGACTCTTTTACAAAAGAATTTATAGTTAGAGGTGGTATTATCTGTAAGCCTTCCAGAAACGCCAAGGAAAACAAATCTCTATTCGAGAGAATTGGCTGGATAAAGCTTCATTAAACTAAATATAAAAGTGTTAACGAAAATCATCAGAAGAGTCGGGCATGAAATTTAGCCGGAAAAATTACAAACACTGGAGTGATTTTATTTTTCTTTTTTGTAATCTGAAATTAAATTTTGGCTAGAACGTTCCATCTTCTAGCCACTACGGTACACTTGGTGTATATACTAAAAAACAGATAAGTAAAAGATCACCTAAGATCTGATCTTCGAACGCAATTCCAAACTATTATACATGAGCCAAAATCCATACATTTGAGATATTATTATACCAAAAACATATTTGTCATGCCCAGAAATACATAGTATATTGTAGCTTGCATTATATCTATTTATGTGTAAAATTTCTGGGACAAAAACATCTTATTTAATACTAATCATACACAAAAATCATGTTATCATTGAGTCGAACACACTCTTTTAGCAAGAATAAAACACAATTTAAAGATACATTTGATTCATCACTTGGTAAAATGTTTCAGGATCAACTTAAAAACCACACAATCCTTTAACTACACATAAGTGACAAATTAATCATAACTTTTTTTGCATCTCATAGTAAGGTGCTTCAAGTGATGTCTCGGAAATCTCCTTTTCAATATCAGCCATACTATATTCATATTCAGACGAAGAATCAAACTCATTCGCGAAATCCGAGTCTTCATCCGTGAAATCCAAGTCTTCATCAGTGTGAAATCTGAGTCTTCATCTGTGGAATCTAAGTCTTCACTACAGTTCCAAGTGACTTTTATTTTGATCTTACCAACAACCACTTTTGAATCTTTTTTGTTTATATTGAGAATAAATTCGGCACTGCCTTCGTATTGAAAACCATCACAAAAGAGGAAGATGTCCACATAGAACAAAGAGTCCAATGGCACACCTACACTTGATTTGGACAATGGAATCACATTATTGTGTCCCACTTGTATTCTGCTAGCAAAATTCTGGGAAAAGAGATAGTTTGTACAGGAGGGATGGTTAAATTTGCTGTTTGAAGCCAAAACAACACCATAAACATTGATCGTCGCATCAAAAGAAGAGTCAGATGGCGAAAACATAACCTTTAGATTGACTACCATGGTATTCGAGAAACAACAAAACAAAACAAAGATATTTTTCTCGTATCCATCTATGGATTTCATACTCTGTTTCGCGAATCAATCCCCATCATTTGGGGAATGGGAAAATAAAATTTTAGAGCCCTTATATTTATCAGAAAGATCAAACTTCAGTTCAAGATTTGTAAACAAGCAGATTGGTCCTACGTTCGTCATAGGAAGCTGATCCCCGTAATTAATTGTTGGCTTACTTTTGTCTACCTTAGTTTCATAAAAGCATTCATATTGGAGTCTTCAACTCACCCCCAACCCTATAATTTAGGGGAATTTGCTAAATTTTGTTAAAACGCCATCTATATCCGGAATCCCAAAATGGGGTATAGTTTGAAGGACTAGAACTAAATCCCCATATTTGGGGTTTCATTATTTACCTCTCATAACGCAACCGAAAATAGTGAGATTCATCAAATAGACATAAAAAATTTATCAGCTGTCGATATGTCTGTCGTCGGAAACAAAAAAGTTTAGTAATAATTTACAGACAAAGAAGAAAATACATGTAAACACATACTAAACAAATATCGAAAAAAACAGAGATCATATACCTAACCTTATGTACTACGGTCTTGGAAGTTTCGGCATATGCTTCATTCGACTCAATCTTATTGTCAGCCATGTCCGTGGAGAACAAGAACAATTCTAGAAAGACGAAGAACAATAACAAATCCAGAAAGACAAAAGTGAGACGCTATATGTATGCTAGAGGTAGAGGTTTGGGCTTTTGGACAAAACGCTTTCAAAATCCTAAACAAATATAAGCCAAACCCGAGACATGTAAATATTTATATACGAGTAACCTGTATTTCAATTTCAAATAGTATTTTTAATTCTAGATCCTTGACTCTTTCTGAAAGACTAGATAAGGCACTCAACTGTTTTTTCCATGTTGCGATCAACTTCTCCACTGTGTCTTTCAGCTTCTCGTTCTCTTCTATCAGCTCATTGTCACTGTCTTTGCGTGGTTCCTCGACAATAAGCTCTTCCCCTACCAAATCCCCTTTCCCAGTTAAAAATCTCCAAGTGCCTGGTTGTTGATTTTCTTGGTGGCGAGCTTTTCCACCACAAAATCCTCATTTCTGGGAAGATCAACTACGTCACCATTACTCTGCTCTTGAGATATTTCTTTGTTATCAAATTTATCCTCCCACATCTCTTAATCTTCATCCCCTGCCAATTTCTGTCCAGAACTACAGTTTGCAATTTCTTCCATATGGACCTCCTCGCCAGATACTGTCTTTTGGCTTTTGTTGCTTTCCCTCTAAATCTGATGTCACCTTTGATAAATCTTATAATTCAAGCCCGCAACTTTTGAAAGATCCTAGGTCTCCAATTGGTCCAACATCCTTCCCATACTCGTTTACTGATACTATGTCAGCCAACCAACTTTCCATTAAACCATCTCCAATCCATAACACTATAATAGTGTAACTTTTACACTATTTTAGTGTGAAAATTACACTATCCACAAAACCAACTTCAATCCATTTACACTATATCTTCCACTAAATCTCTAAAAGAAGACATGATATTTTCACTTTTCTAAAAGCAAGTACTTTGTTGGGATAAAAACAAGAAATAGATAGAACATGAGAGGAATAAATTTGTTTTTGTTAACAAACACAAGGGCAATTTAGGAATTATGAAAGACGCCAAATTTGGTGTAAAAGTTACACCAAATGTACTTTTGACACCAAATTTGGTGTCACACTATTCATTTGGAGTAATTTTTACACCATTATAGTGTTGCATTGGAGTGACTTTTACACTATAAGTTACACTATAATAGCGTTATAGTGTTGCATTGGAGTTGCTCTTAAGATGTACTTATAAAAGCACATAAACAAGTTGGTCATTAATAGTTTAATACTATTTGAAATTGAAATACAGGTTAATCGTATATAAATATTTACATGTCTCGGGTTTGGCTTATATTTGTTTAGGATTTTGGAAGCGTTTTGTCCAAAAGCCCAAACCTCTACCTCTAGCACACATATAACGTCTCACTTCTGTCTTTCTAAAATTGTTATTGTTCTTTGTCTTTCTAAAATTGTTCTTGTTCTTCACGGACATGGCTGACAATAAGATTGAGTCGAATGAAGCCTATGTCGAAACTTCCAAGAACGTAGTACATAAGGTTAGGAATATGACCTCTGTTTTTTTCGATATTTGTTTAGTATGTGTTTACATGTATTTTCATCTTTGTCTGTAAATTATTACTGAACTTTTTTGTTTCCGACGACAGACATATCGACAGATGATAAATTTTTTATGTCTATTTGATGAATCTCACTGTTTTCGGTTGTGTTATGAGGGGTAAATAGTGAAACCCCAAATATGGGGATTTAGTTCTAGTCTTTCAAACTATACCCCATTTTGGGATTCCGGATGTATATGGCGTTTTAACAAAATTTAGCAAATTACCCTAAATTATAGGGTTGGGGGTGAGTTTGAAGACTCCAATAGGAATGCTTAATCTGCTTGTTTACAAATCTTGAACTAAAGTTTGATCTTTCTGATAAATAAAAGGGCTCTAAAATTTTATTTTCTCATAGCCCAAATGATGGGGATTGATTCGCGAAACAGAGTATGAAATCCATAGATGGATACGAGAAAAATATCTCTGTTTTGTTTGGTTGTTTCTCCAATGTCATGGTAGTCAATCTAAAGGTTATGTTTTCGCCATCTGACCCTTCTTCTGATGCGACGATCAATGTTTATGGTTTTGTTTTGGTTTCAAACAACAAATTTAACCATCCCTCCTGTACAAGCTATCTCTTTTCCCATAATTTTGCTAGCAGAATACAACTGGGACACAATGATGTGATTTCATTGTCCAAATCAAGTGTAGATGTGTCATTGGACTCTTAGTTCTATGTGGACATCTTCCTCTTTTGTGATGGTTTTCAATACGAAGGCAGTGCCGAATTTATTCTCAATATAAACAAAAAAGATTCAAAAGTGGTTGTTGGTAAGATCAAAGTAGAAGTCACTTGGAACTGTAGTGAAGACTTAGATTCCACAGATGAAGACTTAGATTTCACTGATGAAGACTTGGATTTCACAGATGAAGACTCGGATTTCGCGAATGAGTTTGATTCTTCGTCTGAATATGAATATAGTATGGCTGATATTGAAAAGGAGATTTCCGAGACATCACTTGAAGCACTTTACTATGAGATGCAAAAAAGTTATGATTAATTTGTCACTTATGTGTAGTTAAAGGATTGTGTGGTTTTTAAGTTGATGCTGAAGCATTTTACCAAGTGTTGAATCAAATGTATCTTTAAATTGTGTTTTATTCTTGCTAAAAAAGTGTCTTTTCGACTCGATGATAACATGATTTTTGTGTGTGATTAATATTAAATAAGATGTTTTTGTCCCAAAAATTTTACGCATAAATAGATATAATGCAAGCTACAATATACTACGTATTTCTGGGCATGGCAAATATGTTTTTGGTATAATAATATCTCAAATGTATGGATTTTGGCTCATGTATAATAGTTTGGAATTGCGTTCGAAGATCAGATCTTAGGTCATCTTTTACTTATCTGTTTTCTATAGAGACTGGTATATACACCAAGTGTACCGTAGTGGCCATAAGATGGAACGTTCTAGGCAAAAGTTCATTTCACATTACAAAAAAGAAAAATAAAATCGCTCCAGTGTTTGTAATTTTTCCGGCTAAATTTCATGTCTCATTCTTCCCATGATTTTCATTTGGTAAATTTTTCATTCATAGTACGTTTATTAAATTTTGCATTCGTGTAACTTTCCATTAGGATGTACTTATAAAAGCACGGTAACAAGTTGGTCATTACCTTTTCATTACCTTGAATACTAGAACGTCTTGGTTCAACCGTACTTTGACTACCACCAGCATGTGTAATATTTGCAATTCCATTGATAATCATATCATGCTTTGAGGCAGGGCCATTCTATGTTGGGCTTCCACTTGAATGTTTTCTTAATGCAGCCTTATTCTGACGGTTGGCAGACTTGGCAGACTACTCACTAGCCTAAGAATTATAATAAGATAGCCATTAGTTACCCACTTACCCCAGTTATTAATTTGAAGTATGAACCTTGGTGTTTGATATTTACCAGTGTTGTTTAAGGCGCAAGTTATAAAAAAGCGCAAGACCCAAATTTGAAGCGCGAAGCACCATTAATCGCGCGCCTTTTTACCAAAAAATTAATTAATCACATATTTACAAGATACTAATACTTAACATAATCTTAACATTCAAATATAACAAAGAGCATAATTACAATGATAATTATGTCAATAATGAAGCCTTAATCTTTAAAGTTCTCTAATTACAAACGCTTTGGTGTCATCTAACTCAATCTCCGGTCCCTCAAATTCTCGCTAGAGACTATTAAGAGACTTAATATGGAGGCTGAGTATTGTGTGAAATTCTCTAGGATTTTTTTTCCTTTGACCCTTCTTTTTTTTAAGGGTATTATGTCTTTTACTATTATGAGCGCCTTTTTGCGATTCTTAGCGCCTTTTAGCGCTTTTTAGCGCCTTTTAGCGCCTTTTAGCGCCTTTTAGCGCTTCATGAGCGCCTTTTGGACGATTTCAAAATCGCGCTAAATCGCACATTTTTGAATCGCACATGTTGCGCCTAAGCGCGAAGCGCCATTAATCGCGCAATTAATCGCGCCTTTAACAACACTGATATTTACATTAAAGAAAGAAGAGAATTAAGAGAAGCTCCTAAAGCACTAGTAGTATCAACTTGGTGTCAACTAGCATTTATCAAAATGAAAGCACTAGTAGTATTAGCTTACTGGAAACAACTTACTAGCTTATGTAATGGTCACCCTGAAAGCTTCCTAAAGAAAAGTTTACCAAGTTATTTGCACCATAAGACGGGGGTCAAAAGTTCTATGGATTTCACATTCTTAACTTCACAATCCTATCAGACAACCACTATTACAAAAATATTAATCCTTGTGAACCATAAATATATGTCGATATCACTATCCTCAACTAAATCCTCAAAGTAATGTATAATGAGAACCCAATAGTCCCTCTGTCTCGACTAAACTGCCAGTCTAGAATGTAAGTTAAAATATCTAGCAACTCTCTGTGACACAAAGACATGGCCATTTTCCAAGTAGCTAAAGAAAAACCTTGTGAACCATAAAAAGTAGATAGCCCACTTAACATGCAAACAAATGTTTTCTTTCATTTTCACGGACAGTACAGTATATAAACCATTAGAGCAATACCTTCTGCCACATCTGAGCCTAGTTTTACAATAACATCTATAATTCTAGCGAAACTTATACATTGAGAAATTCGTCATGTTTTCACTAGAATAAGAAAGTGCCTATCACATTGCAACGATAGCAATGAGCAGCATAGTGCATTCACAGTTAACTTTCTGAACGAATAACTATGTCAGTTTGGCACTCCAAGTTATGATAGTGCATCCAAAATTGAAACAAAAAGAATCAGAGATAACCTCTGAATTATGAAAAATTAAATGTACAAATAGTTCTAAGAATGAAGTCAAATCAATTTTTGAACAAATATTTGGATTAAAAGCATTCAAGTGTACTAATTTAATCGAATAAATTATCATAGAGTGTAATTAAACTGCAAATTAGGCATTGAATCAGTGAATCAAGCTATTCAGTTTTTAAGTGGTCAAACATTGCCTGAAGAATGAGCAGAAACAAAATGATAAGAGTCACATCAAAGCTTACCAAATTTTTGCTTTAACGAAGAATTCTCCTCATTTATCCTAGATATGCAATCCTGTAAAATAGAAGTATAAGGAAATTCAATATAAAGAAAAACCATTCTGCTAATAATAAACACAGAAATTGCATAAACAAACAAGTGTACCTCTTTTTCTTTCAACAATGCAGCATAATTGACTGATAATGCCTTGATTTCAGCCTCAGAATCCTGAAGCTTCTTGATTTGAGCTTTGTATTGGTCTATCTACATAACCAAAAACACTTGAAATCTGATTATTCAATGAACATTAAATAGAGTCAAACATGAAGAAGAGACTGCTGGTCTCAAAATTTTACACAGAATATAAAACCAAGTGGTAGATAAAGACATAGTTAAGAGGGAGAAATAATGGAGCAGGACGTTTGAGGAAGGAGTTGACATAACTCAGCTCAAAAGAAGTGACTGTGAATATGTGATTACATATTTGTGGAGGCTAATTATATTGTTGCACATTTGTCCCAGCATTCCCAAGTGTAGACAACAATTAAGAAAAAGATAGAGAGCTCCCGCAGTAAAGCCATTATGATGCGTACCTTTTAAATGCAAATTTAAATAACATAACAGACTAGACAGCTCGGAACAATAAGCCATTACAATGGACAGCATTAGAACGCAAATTTACAAAACATAGTATACAGCTCCCGACAACAAGCCATTTGTAATACTAGAAAACCAACTGACCAGCATGTAACCACAATCAAGCACATTTCGCGAACAGACATAATACATAATACAACATTACCAATGTAAATTCATCGAGTAGATAAATTAGGATTGAATACTAACATCTCCTACAATAAGACTCTCAACTCTATCAAAGTCATAACACACGCAAACTAGAAACTAGCCCTATCGTAAAATCATAGCCAAATTAACTTCAAACCGAAACTTGAATTCACATTTTACACACACATAATTCAAAAACAAATAAATGAACGGCAAAAGTAGATGACTATCTATAAAAATATACCTCACAATCGTGAGCTGAGTCGAAACCGTTAGAATTGGAATACGAAAACGAACGATCAGAGAATCTACGATTCGAAACCGGAGAATCATTACGATCATTTGAATTATAGATCGATGAATCGTCATATTCGTCATGAACATCTTGCGCAATTTTATTCAAATTCTCTTAAAAACTCGCTAGACTAAAACTCCACATCATTGGATTCAATTAACCCCAAATCAAAGCTTGTGCGTGTGTGTGTGTTAACTTTATAATTGAATTCGCAGAGTTAAATTTGTGAATTCGCAGAAAATAAATTCACAAATTTATATACACACACGCATTAGAATATATACAATTACAATACACAATTTTTTTGGGTAGATCTGGAAAATACCATTTCCTTTTCATTTATTACTTTGTTATAGTTTTGGGCCGTCTGCGGAGAAACTACAAAGTGGGCTTTAGGAATTATTTTTGCCAAGGAAGTAGGCTTTAGGTTTCAATAATTTAATATTTACGCGGAGTCCAACATAAATAAATTCATATTTTTCTCGCACTTGATTACATTTATCTATAATTTTTATGTTATTTTAAAATTTTAATTTTTATATCAATTATTTAAAATGATATAATTTTTATGTTATTTATCTATAATTTTTATGTGGTTTATCTAATAAAATTTCAAAGAAAACTCAAAATAAAATGTTTATGTATGAGTTTGATTAAAGAAGGTCAGTGGTTCGATTCTTTGCAACTAACATAATTTCATCTACTCTTTCTATAAAAAAGGATTGGTGCTTTTTGTAATTTTTTAACATGTAGGGGCATATTCATAAATTCACAGATATTATAACAAGCTGTGTTAATAGCTTCTGCCCAGAAGTAAGTAGGTAACTTTGCATCATGAAGCATAGTCCTGGCAGCTTCAATGAGAGTTCTGTTATTCCTTTACACAACTCCATTCTGCTGTGGTGTCCTTGCAGCAGAAAATTGTTGCACAATTCCTTCATCCTTGCAGAAATTACCAAGTCTGACATTTCTGAACTCAGTACCATTGTCACTCCTCAGAATTTGAACCTTGGCATTTGGAGTTTTGTCAAGAACTCTTAAGTGATCAATGATGACTTGAGCATCTTCGTCTTTAGATTCTAGATACTTCACCCAAGTATACCTAGAATAATCATCCACCATAACTAATGTATATCTCTTCTTGGCTAAGGATGGAACATTTACTGGTCCAAAGAGATCCATATGAATTAGCTTGAGTGGTTCTGTGTTGGTGTTGACTTGATTTGACCTATGCACGGCTCTTCTCAATTTTCCCATTTGACAGTCCTCACACAGTCCTTCTTGACAGAATTTTTGTTGAGGTAGTCCTCTCACTAGTTCCTTCTTCATCAGCATATTCATTGTTTTGAAGTTTAGGTGAGAGAGTTTCCTGTGTCAAAGCATGTTATCACCAACAGTAGCTTTACTGTAGAAACAGTAAATCGTGTCCTTCTTTGTTGAACTCAGATCAGCAACAAATAGGCTTCCTTTCCTTACCCCTTTGAGAGAGAGGCTTCCATCTTTCTTTTGATAGATATTGCACACCATCATATCAAAATCAACCTTGAATCCTCTGTCACTGAATTGGCTGACACTTAGCAAGTTGTGCTTCAATCCATCAACAAGTGCAATATCATTAATGACAACATTCCCAATTTCCAAACAGCCATATCCCACTGTGTAACCTTTGCTGTTGTCTCCAAAGGTTATGATTGGGTCAACTTTCTCCACAAATTGTGATAGCAGGGCTTTATCACCAGTCATGTGCCTTGAGCAGCCACTGTCAATGATCCATATGACTTGCTCCTTATTCTTGCCCTGCAAAACAAATTGTATTTAAGAGGCATATGGTACCCAATCCTTGTTGAGTTCTGCTACTTCAGTATCACAAGAGTATTCAACATTTTCAACTTTAACCATCACATCAGGAATCTTCTGTTGGACTCCTTTCTTCACCCACTCAGCTTTAGAATTAGACTTTGTCTTCTTCTTAGTGGATGTAGCCTTCTTACTGTTTCCAGTAGGCTCAGAAGTCTCAACAGTTTGCATATAGAGACATTGTTCAGTAGATGAAATAGGCAGATTGAAACAGGTGCTCATGGCAGTTATTTTACAAGGCATGCAGTCAGTGTTATTGCAGACTACCATAGATCTATGCATAATGGGGGTTCTATGTAAGTTACCATCTATCTTGGTCACATTGTTTTTGACCTCTTTTGGTTTCTTACAAACATGAGTTAAGTGATGTGAAGAGCCACAATAGTTTTCTGGGAGCACTACCAGCATTAGAATTACCATTTCCTAACTTACCATTCCTATTTTTAGACTTGTAGGTAACTTAAAGTTCTCTTGACAGTATCTTTGGGAGTTACTGTCTTGCCATTTCTGGCAGCATCTTTGGAACATTCTATCTGATTGTCTGGGAAAGTTACTGTTTTGGGGATTTTGACAATATCTTTTCCTCCAACTGTTGTACTGTCAATACACTCATCCTCATCATCAAGTTGTTGCTTGATGATCATGGCTTCCTCATCAAACTCAAGTTCATAAAGTTTAAAGATTGGTTTGTTGATCTTCTTGAGGACATGAGGTTTGACAGAAACACCAGTTGAACAATCCTGACTCACAATTTCCTTACCAGGTCTTCTACCATACTCAAAACCTATCCCTACTTTTTGATCCTCTGTGTGTTTCTCATGATAATCCTGAAGTTGTTTAGAAGAGTTTCTATAGGCCTTGATCTTGAATTCATTTTCACTAATTTCATTCCTTAGAAACTTTTCTATTTCTTTAGCACAGGCTAATTCATTTTTAAGTTTAGCATTCTCCTGTGCTAGAGACTCTAATCGACTGGTCTTTAACAAAAGCATGTCATTCTCAGAAGTGAGTGTTTCATTTAGTTTAGTTAACCTAGCAATTTCTTCATTAGCTGCAGTTAAACTAGTATGAACATTAAACATTTCTGCACTCAACTCCTCGACAGTTTGTTTGTATTCTTCTTTAGACATTTCAAGTAAGACAAGTGAGGGTACCTGACTTGAAGAACTAGAAGAGACCTCTTCAGATTTAGCCATGAGGGCTAGATTCACATATTCCTCTTCTTCTTCATCATCAGAATCATCCCAACATTTTCTCTCAGCCACATAGGCTTTTCCCTGTCCTTTCTTGAAGTGTCCACTTGACCCTTTATCCATCCTTTGATTCTGCTTTGGTCTTCTACACTCAGTAGCAAAATGACCAAGCTCATTGCAGTTGTAACACCTAAACTTGGATTTGTCCACCATCCCTGTTTTGTAACCACCTCTTGTGCCACCACCTTCAACCTTATCATTTGCCCCCCAACTTCTGGGAAAATCTTCCTGGGGTTTTCACATAAGTTATTGTGTATTTTTCCTCAAAATTTTCTATTTTTAAGGGTATTTTCGACCTCAAATTCGACCTCAATTTAGGTCGAATTCGAGCAATTTAGGTCATTTTCGACCTCGAATTCGACCTCAAACTAGTATGAGGTCGAAGAATTCGACCTCAATTTATAGTATAATTTCGACCTCGAACTTGCGAGCTCAATCGGTTCTTTTTCGACCTCGAACCTATTCCTTTTCGACCACAAATTGGTATGAGGTCGATGGATTCGACTTCGATTCCCAGTATATTTTCGATCTCGATCCTGCGATCTGAATCAATTCTTTTTCGACCTCGAATCCATTCCTTTTCGACCTCAAATTAGTATGAGGTCGATGGATTCGACTTCGATTCCCAGTATATTTTCGATCTCGATCCTGCGATCTCAATCAATTCTTTTTCGACCTCGAATCCATTCCTTTTCGACCTCAAATTGGTATGAGGTCGATGGATTCGACCTCGATTCTTAGTATATTTTCGATCTCGATCCTGCGATCTCAATCAATTCTTTTTCGACCTCGAATCCATTCCTTTTCGACCTCAAATTGGTATGAGGTCGATGGATTCGACCTCGATTCTTAGTATATTTTCGATCTCGATCCTGCGATCTCAATCAGTTCTCTTTCGACCTCGAATCCATTCCTTTTTGACCTCAAATTGGTATGAGGTCAATGGATTCGACCTCGATTTTCTTTTTTATATCGACTTCAGCCGTTCGACCTCAATGCAGTCTTTTTTGACCTCAGTCTAACATTCTTTCGACCTCAAATTGGTCTTAGGTCGATTAAATCGACTTCATTTCCACGTATATTTTCGATCTCAGCATTTCGACCTTGATCTAAGGTTTTTTCGACCTTAAATTCTATTGGGCCTTGTTTTCGCCTGAGCCTCAAACTTTATTGGGCCTTAATTATTTTTTCGGCCTCAAATTGTTTGGGCCTTAATTCGTATTGGGCTTTAATCATTTTTGGGCCTCGATTCTCGAAGCCCAATAAAAGATTTATGGGCCTTGACTGGTTGTAGTCGGTTGTCATTCTCTAGACCGGTTGGGTGACTGGCTACTTTGGTTATAAAAGAGTGAGATTTCCATTTCACTCTTCACTTCTCATTTTCGATTTCTAAAAATTTCTCAATAGTTTCTCTAGTTTCTCTCTAGTTTCTCTCTAATTCCTCCGTGGTGAAGCGATTTCCGGCGAGTTTTCTTCAATCATATTCATCTTTTTCTGGGTTTATTCTTCATCGTTTGAAGATTTCTGAGTTTATACTTGAAGATTTGAAGTTTTTTAGAATTTCTTTGAAGATTTGAAGTTTTCGATGGCTGAACGTACTGTTCAACGCCTTCAAAAGATGAATCAAGCTTCTAAGAGAGGTATAGTCACTATTCACTCTTCATATATGTTTTTGCAAGATATGATTAGCCAACGTGGCGATGATTACCCCTCTGTATCTCACTTAGATTCTTTTGACTGTCGTAACAAATTCCATGAAGTTGATAAAATTAGGGACTATAACAAAATGTATAAAATTAAGTCCCCCTATAGGCTTATCCCAGCTGGTCCAGGAGACCGTTCTTGCCATTGGCGTCCTGATGCTCTTTGCATTTATAAGGACGCCATTGTTGCAGGACTTAGGTTTCCTTTTCACGATTTTATTCCCAAGCTGTTAGCAGATGTTAGGATTAATCCTTGCCAACTTCCTCCCAATGCTTGAAGAATTATAATGAGTTTTATAGTTCTTTGTTTAAAGAACAATTTTCCTCTTTATGTTTCTTTATTTAGAAAAATCTTCCAATTTAAGAATAGTTCTACAATTTCCCCGGGTTGGATGTACATTAACCCTATTCCGTAAGTCGTTTAGTAGAGTCTCGGATGGTAGTCCCACTGAGATAGTTTTGACTGAGGAGGAGGCTCATGCCTATGCTGAGCTTACCAAGGATACCTATGCTACCATGGCTTGGGAGCTTCTGGACGAATTTCTCCTTAAGTCTCTTGGCTTATCGAGCGTATCAGACAAGAGTAACTCTCATTCCTTATTTTCTTTTATTTATCTAAGATTTTCTCATACCCACTGTATTTTCTTTTTTCTTTTGCTTTTGCAGCTGCAGCCTTTATAAATAAAGGCAACGAGCCCACAGATGGAGAAACCGCTAGGATGAAAAGGGCTCGTTTGGGAGGCAAAGATACTCGGGGTGCTTTTGATGGCCCGGCCTTTCTAAGGCCCCATACGGATTCTGTGGAGGAGGTCGAAGCTCCTCCCTTATCCAAGGCCTCTGTTTGGCACCCCAACTGGGGTATCAGGAAGAAGGACATAATTGTTGGGGTGTCCAAGCATGCGACTGAGTGGTCTTATCACTCTCTTACTCCTTGTGACTACAAGGACTTCGTCACTAACTCCACTATTGAAGGAGTGGAGCATGCAGGCTCTCAGGCCTTAGCTGCGGTAAGCTTTTGCTTCCTTTTCTTCTTGTAGTTTACTTAATATGTTACAAGTTTCTTTTTTGACTTGTACTTTGTTTGCAGAGTAATGCTAACTTCCGAGGGGCTCTCTTTCAAGCCAAGGCTTGGCGCTCATCTTCCGAGGCCAACCAAGGCAAGTTTGAGAAGTCTCAGGAGGAAGTGGGCTCTCTTAGGGCTACCCTGGCTAGGAGGGAGAAGGAGCTGGCTGATTCCCAAGCTGAGCTGGTTGAGCTTAGGAAGAGCAAGGATGATTTTATCGATGAGTACCTTGACTCTCAGGAGTACACGGACTTAATCGGTAAACATGACGAGCTTCTCTTCCCAGTTCAGTTTACCAAGGGATGGGATGGTGCCTTAGAAGATGTTTTGGAAAAGCTTCCTGGGTCACTTTACCTTTCTGATTTCCCGAGCCCTTATGCTCCTACCCCATTAGAGGTGGCATTGGGTGGAGAAGATGATATGGATGAGGATGACAGGATTCTGGATCTAGGGCATTCCTCTCCCCCTGGTCAGACAGCTGGCATTGATTCTGCAGCTACTCACTCTGGTTCTGGCTCTAGCTCAGGAGAAGAGGAGGCTGATACTGGCGACAAGGGAGGAGAAGCCTAGTTTATGTAGTTTTTTCTTTTGTAGCCGTTTGTGGCTTTTATTTATGTAATATCTGCCTTCGGGCATAACTTAACTTTCGTAAGTCTTAATTTATCATTTCTTGACTTTCTTTCATTTCTGAATTTTTCGAATGTTTGTCAACACTCAATGCATATAAACTTATCATAGAAACATGAAAATATTGAATAGAATCATAACTTGAAAATGGGTTCAACCCTTACATAATACTCTACTTTCTACCTCAAGTTTAAAAACTTGGATTGGTTTCGTCGACCTTATTTCTACTTGTCCTAATAGTGAGTCCACTCAGGACACACTTTAAACATAATATACTTTCAAGTTTGCAGCATACCAAGTTCTTGGCACTTCGATCCCTTCCAGGGTTTCCAATTTGTACGAGCCTCGACCAAATACGTTTTTAACGCGATATGGTCCTTCCCAATTTGGGGCTAACTTCCCTTTCTGTCCAACTCCGGATGCCTCAATCTTTCAGAGAACCAAATCTCCTTGACGAAAGAATCTTTCTTTAACCCTTAAGTTATAGTAGAAAGAGGCTCTCTTTTGATGTTCAACTATCTTGGCATTTGCCTCATCTCTAACTTCATCAATTAGATCTAAAGCCAGCCTCATGCCTTCTTCATTTGTCTCTGGATCATAAGCTTCGATTCTTGGAGATGTGTGAGTAATCTCCACTGGAACCACTGCCTCTGCCCCATATGCCAGCAGAAAGGGGGTTGCTCCAGTGGTGACTTTACAAGTAGTACGATATGCCCATAGTATGAGGAGCAATTCGTCTACCCAAGTATTTCTAGAGCGCTCAACTCTTTTCTTCAGTCCATCCAGGATAATTCGATTGGCAACCTCAGCTTGCCCATTTGCTTGAGGATGGGCAACAGAAGTGAACCGTAGCTTGATATCATTCTCGTCATAATACTTCTTGAATTCTTCGTTATTAAACTGAGTTCCATTATCCGTAACCAAGATTCGTGGAATCCCGTATCTGCATATTACATTTTCCCAGAAGAAATGCATTACTTGCTTGGTGGTTATCTTGGCTAAAGGTTTAGCCTCAATCCACTTGGTGAAGTAATCGATTGCCACTATCAAGAACTTTCTTTGCGCACTTGCCATTGGAAATGGTCCAAGTATATCCATTCCCCACATGGTGAATGGGATAGGCGAGCTTATGGATGTCATCATCTCTGGTGGTTGTCTAACCACCGGTGCATGCTTTTGGCACCGTTCACATTTCTTCACATAGCTTTTAGCATCTGCAAGTATGTTTGGCCAATAGAAACCTAGACGAGTGATTTTATGAGCAAGGGCTCTGCCCCCAAGTGCTGCCCACAAATTCCTTCATGCACTTCCCTTAGGGCCAATTCTGCCTCTTGGGGTCTTAAGCATTTCAGATAAGGAACAATGAAAGACTTTTTGTATAGGATTCCCTCAGTCAGGGTATACCTTAGTGCTCTCACATATAGCTTTCGTGCTTCTGAAGTGTCGTTGTGTAACCACCCAGTTTCCAAATGAGATTTGATGGGATCCATCCAACAGCTGGCAACATCAATGGGTGTTACCAACTTTCCATTGATGCTTGGGGTCTTCAAGACTTGGAAGTATACACTTCCTGCATAGTTTTCAATTTCAGAAGAGGCAAACTTAGACAAGGCGTCGGTCTTCATGTTTTCTTCCCTTGGAATGTGTTCCACATAGCATTCATCAAACTGAGTCATGATGGCCTTGACAAGTTTTAGGTACTTGGCCATGACTTCATCTCTGGCCTCAAACTCCCCATTTACTTGGGAAACCACTAGCCTCGAGTCTCCACACACTTTCAGAGTTTTAACTCTCAAGGCTCCAGCCAGCCCTAAGCCAGCTATCAGGGCTTCGTACTCAGCTTCGTTGTTGATCGTTGGGAAGTCCAGTTTTAGTGCGTACTCTATGAGAAATCCATCAGGACTTTGTAGCACCAAACCTGCTCCACTTGATTTTGTTTTTGATGCCCCATCAAAATAGAGCACCCAACATTCTTTGAACACCATCTCTTCATCTTTCTTGTTTTCCACTACTACTTCCTGCCCCCCGACTTCTTGGTTGTCAATGGTGCATTCAACCATGAAGTCAGCGAGTGCTTGAGCTTTTATGGCCGTTCGAGGCTTATACTTGATGTCAAATTCTCCCAGTTCAATAGCCCATTTGATCAACCTTCCACTAACTTGAGGGCTATGCAAGATGTTTCTTAGAGGCTGATTGGTCAAGACCTCTATCTTGTGAGCCTGGAAGTATGGGCGTAGCTTTCTTGAGGCCATTATCAAGGCTAAGGCAAACTTCTCAATCGTAGAGTAGTTTATTTCTGCCCCATGTAGAATCTTACTTACGTAGTAAATGGGTTTCTGAACCTTCAACTCTTCTTTTACCAAAACGGCTCCAAGGGCTGTGTTAGAAACTGCCAAGTACAAATAGAGAGTTTCTCCTGGCTTTGGTTTTGCCAATAGTGGTGCCTCAGCCATGTACTTCTTCAAGGCCTCAAAGGCCTCCTGGCTTTCAATTGTCCACTCAAAATTTTTCACATTCTTGAGTGCTTTGAAGAAAGGTAACCACTTCTCTCCTGACTTGGAGATGAACCTTCCCAGTGCTGCCACTCTTCCCGTTAATTTCTGGACATCCTTGACAGTCCGAGGTGGTTCCATGTCAAGAATTGCTTTGATTTTGTCGGGATTAGCCTCGATTCCTCTCTTGGAAACCATCAGGCCTAAAAACTTCCCTGAGCCTACACCAAAGGCACATTTAGCTGGATTCAACATCATCTTGTGATGCCTTAGCACTTCAAACGCTTCTCGTAGATGGTTTATATGATCGGCCTTATCGAGGCTTTTAACTAACATGTCATCCACATAGACCTCCATGGTTTTTCCAATCAGGTGTTCAAAAATTTTGTTCACCAACCTTTGGTATGTTGCTCCTGCATTCTTAAGTCCAAATGCCATGACTAGATAACAGAAAACACCAAAATCAGTGATGAATGATACCTTGGAGATGTCATCTTTATGCATTTTGATTTGGTTGTATCCACTGAAACCATCCATAAAACTTAGCATCTCGTGCCCAGCGGTGGCATCTATTAGGGCATCAATCCTTGGTAAGGGAAAACAATCCTTAGGACATGCATCGTTCAAATCGGTGAAGTCCACACACATCTTACATTTGCCATTGGCCTTTTTGACCATCACTGGGTTAGCCAACCATTCTGGGAATTGAATTTATTCAATGAACCCGGCTTCCAGAAGATTTTCTACTTCCTGCTTGATGGCCTCTTGCCTGTCTGGAGCAAAATTTCTCTTCTTCTGTTTCACTGTCTTCCTTTCAGGATCCCCATTCAATTTGTGGGTTATCAACTGGGGATCAATCCCTGACATGTCAGCTGTTGTCCAAGCAAAAACATCATTGTTTTCTTGAAGAAAATATATGAGCTTGCTCTTCAATGGTTTAGGCAATAGTGCTCCAACATAAGTCACCTTCTCCGGTTCACCAGGGACTAAGGGAATTGGGATTAAATCCTCAGCTGGTTTCCCTCTTCTGTCATCATTATCACTAGTATCCATGTCTTCAATTGGGAGAACCTGCCCCCGATTCCATCAGGCCTTAACGCGGCTACGTAACAACTTCTAGCCATCTTTTGGTCTCCCCGTTCTTCACCAATTCCATTCCTCGTTGGGAACTTGATTTTCAGATGATAAGATGAGGCAACGACCTTGAACGCATGAAGACCCGTCCTTCCCAGGATTGCATTGTAGGTTGAAGTTGCCTTTATAACTATGAAGTTCAACATCTGAGTAGACGTATTCGACCCTTGCCCCATTGTCATTGGGAGTTGGATAATGCCTTCCACCTTCGACTCCACTCCATTGAATCCATAAATTGAGTACCCTGATTGGCTAGCCAACGTAGTGGTAGTAAAGAAGGCCAACAACAAGTGGCGAATGTGTGTTGATTACACCGACTTAAACAAATCTTGTCTGAAGGACCACTACCCGCTACCTAGCATCGATCAGTTGACAGATGCTACCGCAGGATACCAGGTACTTAGTTTTTTGGATGCTTTTTCAGGATATCATCATATAGCAATGAATGCCGAGGATATTCCGAAGACTGCATTCATCACCCCAAAAGGAACGTATGCCTACATCAAAATGCCATTCGGCCTGAAGAATGCGGGGGCCACATTCCAGAGGGTGGTCAACAAGATTTTTTATAAGCAAATCGGCAGAAACATGGAATGCTATGTGGATGACATGATTGTCAAGTCGTAGTTTGAAGATCACATGGAAGACCTCAAAGAATGTTTCGAAACACTGAGGAAGCACAATATGAAGATTAATCCGAACAAATGCACATTCAGAGTGTCCAGTGGAAAATTCTTAGGGTACATGGTCAGCGCCTGAGGGATTGAGGCGAACCAAGGGTGAACGGTGCAAGTCATAATTGATCAACCCCTTAAGAAGATTTTAACAAGGCCGGAGGCGTCCGGAAGAGTAGTAGCATGGTCTATCGAATTGGGGGAGTATGATTTGGAGTATATTCCTAGGACCTCTATCAAGGCACAAGCATTGGCGGACTTCATGGTTGAATGCTCTTTTTCCGGACCGAAGGACCTGGCTCCCGAAGAACAGTTGATCCAGTCACCCGGCAAGTGGAAGTTGTTTGTAGATGGGTCGGTCGCAGGTTCAAAATGTGGGGCCAGGTTAATTTTGTCCAGCCCGGATGGCTTCGAAATCTGCCAGGCGATAAGGTTCACTTTCCCGTTAACCAATAACGAAGCCAAATATTAAGCATTGCTAGCAGGATTAAACTTGGCCAAGAATCTCGAGGTAAGAAACTTAAGAGCATTCAGTGATTCTATGTTATTGGTAAAACATTTTTCAGGGGAATACGAATAGAGGGAACCCCGAATCAAGGCCTACGCCACAAAGGTACAGGACCTATCGGTCTCATTTGAATCCTTCGAGTTGAGCCAAGTTGGGAGAGAGGACAATAGCCGAGCCGATGCACTATCCAGACTGGCTTCAGCAGAAACCCACAATCTCACAGGTTCCATCTACTTCACTGAAGTAAAAATTCCTTCAATCGATAAGCAACAATGCATGGAGATCCACCAAGGCATCAACTGGATGACTCCGATCAGGGCCTACCTGGAAAAAGGCACGTTGCCCCTAGACCGGAAAGAAGTTCAAAAGGTGAAGTGCAGAGCAGCAAGCTACACCATCATCGGGAATAAGCTGTATAGAAGATCGGCGACAGAACCTCTCCTTAGATGTTTGGATCTTGAAGAGCAACAACTGGCTTTGGAAACTGTCCACGAAGGAATATGTGGGGAACATCTTGTCGGGCGGTCACTTGCCTTCAAAATCCTCAGGCAAGGGTTCTATTGGCCGACTTTGCGAGCAGATGCGGCTGATTATGCGAAAAAGTGTCGATAGTGCCAGCTATTCAGCACCATTCCGAAGCAACCACCCGAAAAAATGGCATCGGTTCTGAGTCCAATTCCTTTCGCCATGTGGGCCGTGGATATCGTGGGAATTGTTCGCACAAAATCACGCAAGTGTACGCGGTCACAAGTAATATATGAATAAGTCAAGTTCGTTCCCACAGAGACTGGTTTAGGTTACTACAGTTATGCACTTATGCAACAATGTATGGTTATTGTTCAATGCTAAGACAAGTATCAAAGTTGTTTTTTTATCAACTAAATTAACTAAGTAACTTATCAAGACTATAATTAACTAAGGAAATTACTGTCGAATAACTTATGAGAATAAAACATGTGATCCTAACTTCATTAAATACTTCATTCAGAGTTTTATGCCTTTAATCAATGTATGTGACGGTTATGACAACTAATCGGACAACACGAAATCAGTACACACTACCTTTCAGTATACATATACCAAACCACTCAAACATCCACAAAAGAGATAGAAGTTGGGCAGACACCAATTATGCTTAGACCCTATATGTCTATAAGATTTGAAAACATAACGGTTTAACGAGCAAGTTATCCATTCAGATTACATAGGGCAGGTAAGATGGTTAAAATTACCTACGAATCATGCATGACAAACATACATAAACCTATGCTAGCATGGCAAGTTCTAAACCTCTATATCCACTTTCGCAATCAATAGAGATTAACACACAACTGAGATGTTAGCTACGCATCACATAAGAATAAGTACAACTACACTAGGAAGCCAATAACTCATCACATACAAATCTTTAAAACAATCAACTACTAAAATCCATATATAAATCCGTTAGAATCCCATGATAATGATTAGTTCATAATCGAACCGTTCGTCATCATGGGTTCTGATGAAAACATGATAGTAAATAGGTCTGGAATACTAATAAAGAGTAATACGGAATAAGGTTTATGAAAAACAACTCCAACGAGCATCCAAAGTATCGCCTAATTAGAAGAATACAAAGATAAGATGAGAACTAGGTCTTCGTAATTAGCCATCTTGTTGCTCTCTCTGCTGGTAGATATGTAGATAGATAGGTAGGTATGTAGGTATGTAACCCTAAAATCGTCCCCAAGTGTATATATAGCCTCGCGGTTGACTGGTCTCTGCCTCTTTCCAAAATAGAACAGAATCAGGATCTTCAGCATTCGAGGCCGCGCGGGCGCGCTCCAACACGGCGCGGGCGCGCTCTCTTTCCTGCAGACAAGCGCGGGCGCGCTCCAACATGGCGCGGGCGCGCTCCCCTTTCTGTCCTGGATTCTGCAAGCTGTTTTCTTTACGTTTCTTTGCACTCTCAACTCCCGCAACTGCATGGCCTTCACTTCTTATGCTCTATACCACCATATAGTCATGAAAACTCCACAATTCCGCCAACGCTGTAGCTCTGCACATTCTAACTAAAAACACATTAAAAACACCAAATACTTGAGTGCAAGCGATCAATTTAAGCCGATACGAAGCGTTCCAAGTAGATATAAAACTCACTTATCACACCCCCAAACTTAAACCGATGATTGTCCTCAAGCATAAACAGACTCTATATATATATATAATACAATGCATGAATGCAACTAATATGCTAATGCAAACGATCCCCTCAGACTAACCATAACCAATCAACAAGCCAACATCTCAAAGAATGCAATGTTCCAAACAAAGCTCGACTAAATCCACGTATACTAGCAATACAAACACAGAAACGTGAGTGTGTGCGATGCTCATCAATATACTCCCAAACTAAATCAAGACCATATCGTATTCTTCGCCAAAACAACCACAAGCTTATACACAGAATGAACTCTAGACACAAAAAAATCACTAAGAGACACCTCCATAATCCACTTGAGTTAAACAGGAATTCATGCTTTATTACGACACAAAATACTAAACACAACACGCATGCTTATTTGACCGTGCAATGGATGAGACCCCAAAAGGCTTATACAATAATACCCATGTATCGAGCGTTAGGTTAGTGGATCCCAGACCGGAAAAGTCTTAGGTCACTAGGCACAAAGTCCCCTAGAACTTAATTGCTCGAGTATTAAAGAGCTCACCCTGATCAATTCTGCATATACACAACTAACACAATTTTATTTTATTTTCTCTTTTTTTTTTACTAATACTAAAGCACCTAACAATTTCGGAATGAGTGCGCTTTGCTTTTTCTCATCCCTCCCTAGACTACTCATTTTTATAATGAGCGGCTACTAGCCATTTGACGCCTAGCCTTTATTAACAAATAGCATGAAATCCCTAGTTTCCCCCAAACTTATACTTTAGTGCTCCTTCATTTTCAAGGGAATAGACGAACATTCTAAATGTAAGCAAGTGATTAAATTCTAATAGCCAAACAAACATGGTCTGATCAAATCCAAAAGCAACCAATGAGACTTATGTAATTGATTTGTTTCTGGCATGCAAGTCAATTTCATAGGAACTTAAATCAACCCTCTATTCATCATTACCACACCCCAATCAACATCGACTCACCAACGGAAACAGCCAAGTCCTACGGGATCATGAAATATGCAAATGCAACTAAATGGACTCACATGAATTATATAAACAATTATGCAAACAGAATGCTCTATATGACATAAACATGCAATACTACGAATGAAACTGCAACTACATATGCAATATGAATCCTATATGAACACACACACTAATACTACTATTCCTTAATTATCACCCCAAAACTTAAAGTATTCAATGTCCTCATTGAAGGTAATAACAAGGAAAGTGCATAGTATACATATTCGGCGGCAGAATCACCCTCCTCGGGTGGAGAATCAGGTGGTGGATACTGTATCAGCTCCAAAAACAGGCCAAGCAACATCAACTCCAGTGGCTCGGAAAGCAGTACCCAAAGCCTGAGGCAATTACTCTGCAAAGATGGGGTAAAAAGAACACAAAACCACTTTTATTTCTATTTTTTTTAATAATACTACAGAAATGCGTGGGTTGCCTCCCACGATGCGCTTGTTTTACGTCAATAGCTTGACGTGAATCCGTTTTCATCCAGTCGCAAGAACGGTGAACGTCGACTCACGGTTCACCGTATTACCAACGTCGTGCTTCAGGACCATTAACCTTGAACGCTTCGTCCGGAAACTTATGGAAAATCTCTACTGCATCATGCGGAAATGCTGATTTAACCGTGATAGGCTCCGACCACCTCGACTTACGCTTTCCTGGAAAAAATCTGAAGCGAGACTTGAAACGCAGAACTAGCTGACCAGGCACAAATGAATGTTTCACCACCCCTCTTTCATGCCAGTCCTTAACCTTCTCCTTATATAGCCTGTTGCTCTCGTAGACTTTACCATACCTCAATTGACCCTGTAGTGGTTGGAGTTCAAGTGTAGGAGGTTCTTCCATAGATGGTTTAAGTCGCTCCTGAGAATTGCTCAGCTCTTCTAATCCAAGAGATTCGAATGGCGCATCAATTTTTCTTTTCCACGGAGGTGCATTCAACAACTGAAGTTGCTCTGCTCTTTCTTTGTCTTCGATATCAGAATCCCCTATCAAGACTCTCTCCACTGTATCTGACTTCAGCGGTTGTTCAATCTCTGTATTGACGACAGAATCGACCATCTCCAATTTAAAGCACTCTTCTTCCTCAGTTGGAAATTTCATTGCCTTGAACACGTTAAAAGTGACCTTCTTATTTTGAACCCTCATTGTAAGCTCTCCTTTCTGCACATCGATCAAAGTTCGGCCTATAGCTAAGAACGGTCTTCCCAAGATAATTGGAATCTTCTTATCCTCCTCAATGTCCAGAATAACAAAATCAGCAGGAAAAATGAGTTATCCACTTTAACCAAGACATTCTCTACTATACCTCTAGGATATGTGATAGACCGATCAGCTAACTGCAAAGACATGTTCGTAGGTTTTGGTTCAGGTAGGTCAAGTTGTAGGAAGACAGATAACGACATAAGATTGATGCTAGCTCCCAAGTCACACAAGCACTTGTTGAAAGATAGATTGCCGATAGTGCACGGTATAGTGAAACTCCCTGGATCCTTCAGTTTGGGAGGTAACTTCTGCTGTAGAATAGCACTACATTCTTCTGTTAGAGCAACGGTTTCCAACTCCTCGAGTTTCAACTTCCGTGAGAGGATACCCTTCATGAACTTTGCGTAGCTCGACATTTGTTCTAGAGCTTCCGCAAAAGGTATATTGATATGCAACTTCTTGAAAACCACCAGAAATTTAGCGAACTGCTTATCCAACTTTTGCTTCTGAAGTCGTTTAGGGAATGACAGAGGAGGATAGACTTGGTTGCTCTCTATAGATTGTTGCGGAGTAGATTTCTCAGTAGAATGGTCACTCTTTTCCATGTCGGCACCATTCTGAACAGCTGGATTCATCAACTTTTTATTTTCTGAAACAGGCAAGGGCGCGGGCGCGCTCCCTAGGGCGCGGGCGCGCTCACCATTCTGCTGATTTTTCAAATTTTCTTCGTTTTGCGCTGTTTCTGAGTTCTGATCATTCGTAACCCTTCCAGATCGCAAGGTAACTGCTTTTACATGTTCTTTGGCCTCCCGTTTGCCTGGATTAGCTTCCGTATCACTAGGGAGAGTTCCCTGTGGTCTATTCAACAAAGCATTAGCAATCTGACCGATCTGATTCTCCAGAGTTTTGATGGAAACAACTTGGCTCTTGCACATTAGCCTCAACTCTTCCAATTCAGATTTTTCATTAGACGACTGACCAACACTGCCATGAGATGGTTGTTGAAACCCTGGTGGTTGATATGGTTGCCTTGGAGCATACTGCTGCTGAAAACCAGAAGAATTAAATGGCTTAGCTCCATACTGCTGATACGGCTGTTGTGGTTGTTGCATACCACCCTGATTGTTACTCCAACTGAAGTTAGGATGGTTCCTGTTATTAGGATGATAGGTGTTAGGAACTGGCTGTTGTGGTCTCTGGAAATTGCTCACAAACTGCGCCGATTCACTAGATATGACACACTTAGTCGTGTCATGTGCACCTGCACATAGCTCACAAACACTAGCCACCTGCTGAACTCCATAGTTAGTCAAAGAATCAACCTTCATGGACAGAGCCTTTAACTGAGCTGCTATTGCCGTAGCTGCATCCACTTCCAGAATTCCTGCCACTTTACCTTGTGATAACCTCTGAGTTGGATTCTGGTATTCATTAGCAGCCATCATCTCAATTAGATCATAAGCTTCCTCGTAGCTTTTAGCCCAAAGAGCTCCACCTGATGCCGCATCAAGCATTGGTCGTGATTGACCTCCCAGACCATTATAGAAACAATTGATCACCATCCAATCAGGCATTCCATGATGAGGACACTTCCTAAGCATCTCCTTGTAACGCTCCCAAGCTTCACATAAAGTTTCCCCTGACTGCTGTGCAAACTGAGTAAGAGCATTCCTGATTGCAGCTGTTTTAGCCATAGGGAAGAATTTAGTGAGAAATTTCTGAGCAAGATCCTCCCATGTAGCAATAGAACCTGCTGGTAGAGAGTGCAACCAGCCCTTAGCTTTATCTCTCAGAGAAAATGGGAAAAGTCTCAGTTTCACAGCATCTTCCGACACTCCGTTGAACTTGAAGGTGTCACAAATCTCGATGAAATCCCTAATATGCATATTAGGATCTTCCTTGGGAGCACCCCCAAACTGAACTGAATTCTGCACCATCTGAATCGTGCCAGGCTTGATTTCAAAAGTATTAGCTGCAATGGCTGGCCTGACAATGCTAGATTGAATGTCATTGATTTTCGGATGAGAATAATCCTTCAAAGCCTTCGTTTCTGCTGCTTGATCTCCCATAACTAGATTCAATTCAAGTGATTCCTTACGAGATTGAGAACGTGTTCGCATACACGCTCACTAGAGTACCTAAAACACACCAAACAAAGTAAAATTGATGAGAGAATAATATGAGTCAGTGAACTTTAACTACCACTGATGACAAGCACATAAACTATATATATAACACCGAGTCCCCAGCAGCGGCGCCAAAAACTTGTTCGCACAAAATCACGCAAGTGTACGCGGTCACAAGTAATATATGAATAAGTTAAGTTCGTTCCCACATAGACTGGTTTAGGCTACTACAGTTATGCACTTATGCAACAATGTATGGTTATTGTTCAATGCTAAGACAAGTATCAAAGTTGTGTTTTTATCAACTAAATTAACTAAGTAACTTATCAAGACTATAATTAACTAAGGAAATTACTGTCGAATAACTTATGAGAATAAAACATGGGATCCTAACTTCATTAAATACTTTATTCAGAGTTTTATGCCTTTAATCAATGTATGTGACAATTGTGACAACTAATCGGACAACACGAAATCAGTACACACTACCTTTCAGTATACATATACCAAACCACTCAAACATCCACAAAAGAGATAGAAGTTGGGCAGACACCAATTATGCTTAGACCCTATATGTCTATAAGATTTGAAAACATAACGGTTTAACGAGCAAGTTATCCATTCAGATTACATAGGGCAGGTAAGATGGTTAAAATTACCTACGAATCATGCATGACAAACATACATAAACCTATACTAGCATGGCAAGTTCTAAACCTCTATATCCACTTTCGCAATCAATAGAGATTAACACACAACTGAGATGTTAGCTACGCATCACATAAGAATAAGTACAACTACACTAGGAAGCCAATAACTCATCACATACAAATCTTTAAAACAATCAACTACTAAAATCCATATATAAATCCGTTAGAATCCCATGATAACGATTAGTTCATAATCGAACCGTTCGTCATCATGAGTTCTGATGAAAACATGATAGTAAATAGGTCTGGAATACTAATAAAGAGTAATACGGAATAAGGTTTATGAAAAACAACTCCAACGAGCATCCAAAGTATCGCCTAATTAGAAGAATACAAAGATAAGATGAGAACCAGGTCTTCGTAATTAGCCGTCTTGTTGCTCTCTCTGCTGGTAGATATGTAGATAGATAGGTAGGTATGTAGGTATGTAACCCTAAAATCGTCCCCAAGTGTATATATAGCCTCGCGGTTTACTGGTCTCTGCCTCTTTCCAAAATAGAACAGAATCAGGATCTTCAGCATTCGAGGCCGCGCGGGCGCGCTCCAACATGGCGCGGGCGCGCTCCCCTTTCTGTCCTGGATTCTGCAAGCTGTTTTCTTTACGTTTCTTTGCGCTCTCAACTCCCGCAACTGCATGGCCTTCACTTCTTATGCTCTATACCACCATATAGTCATGAAAACTCCACAATTCCGCCAACGCTGTAGCTCTGCACATTCTAACTAAAAACACATTAAAAACACCAAATACTTGAGTGTAAGCGATCAATTTATTCCGATACGAAGCGTTCCAAGTAGATATAAAACCCGCTTATCAGGAATTCTATCCAATAGCACTAAGCAAGCTAAGTATTGCATTGTGGCGATCGACTATATGACTAAGTGGGTAGAAGCAAGGCCATTGGCGACCATAACCGAAGAAGCGGCAAAGAAATTCATGTTGGAGCAAGTCATACTCAGGTTCGGAATTCCGAAGGTGTGCGTATCTGATAACGGGACATAATTCATCGGGAACAAATTCCAGAAATTCTTGACCCACTTTGGAATACAACAAAAGTTCAGCTTGGTCGATCACCCTCAGGGAAATGGAGCAATCGAAGCCGCAAACAAAATCATCTTCGACGGAATAAAGAAGCGACTGGGAGATGCCAAAGGGCTTTGGGCTGAAGAATTATCCTGGGTCCTGTGGGCGTACCGAACAACCCCACGATCATCAACGGGGAAAACTCCTTTCAAGTTGGCATTTGGGACGGACGCCCTAGTCCCTGTAGAAGTCGGTCTGGACTCCTATCGAACAGAAGTGTTTAATGTCGAGACAAATGAGTTCGGCCTTCGGGCAAATATGGATTTGCTAGAGGAAGAGAGAGAGGCGGCCCACATAAGGAACTTGAAGTATCAGCTCCAAGCAGCCCAATACTACGACGCCGGGGTAAAGAAAAGAACCTTCATGGTCGGAGATTTGGTGTTGCGAGAATTGGCTACCTTCATGCCAACAAAACAAGGAAAATTAATGTCCAACTGGGAAGGCCCGTATAAGGTGATTGAAGTGGTTCGGCCTGGAACTTACAAATTGACAACCTTGTCTGGCGACCCGATCAAGAACACCTGGCACGCCTCGCGACTACGCAGGTACTACCAGTAAGTTTCGCCCAGCTTAGAGGAACATCGGCAATTACAAGGTGTTCGCTCCCCAAGTTCTTATCCTTATGTTGTATTTTCATTTCGCCCCAAAAAGCATGTATAATTGAACTAGTTTATCAATAAAAATATATGCTTGTTGCTTCAACTTTTTATGTCAACCTTATTCTGTAGTATATGCAAGTCAGACATTTATCTAGGGACGATCAAATAAGATAAATGTTACAAGACTTCTCAAAAAACATTTTATAAATTGGGCGACTGACTAAACTAAGACACCCGAATCCGGGAAAAATCGTAACTTTACAGGCATTAAAGTGGCAATTTTTGCCCTTGTGTTGTGGTTTAATATTTAGTAATAGATAGATATTATCACACATTTACATAAATGTATGTATATATGTATGTACGTATATATATATATATATATGGTGTATGTATAAGTATGCACATTAATTATGGAGCATTTAATAATATGTAATAAATATATTGATATTAAAAGACTAAAATGACCCTGAAAAGATATGATATGAATGAGGGCAAACCTGTCCATGAATTAAATTGCTTAAGGAACCCCTATGTTATTGTATTAGATATAGAATAGATGGATTGGATATGGATCGACCTCTAAAATATTCGAGATGTGATCCGATCCGATCCGAATCCGATAAAATTAAATAGATTCGGATCTAATCCATCATATATATATATATATATATATATATATATATATATATATATATATATCGATTACTTGATCAATGGTTGTGCTATCTTATTATCTATTTTACTCTTGTTATATAATGTCTCTAACCCTACTTTTAAATTATCACTTTTACTCGTTATTATTATAGTTTTTTTTTTGTATAAATGTAGATTTCTATATATAAATTTTTATTTAATGTGTCGTAAATTGGAATGTGAATCGATCCCTTGACCTATGGTGATATCCTCTTTTTATATCACGTGCAATAGACAAATTAATTTTAATATTTAGTATCTCTTTTATTGGTTTTTATAATATTTTAGTTGTATTTAAAATTTATTAATTATACCTCAATTTTAATATTTCTATATAATTTATTGGTCTCGGAATCCTTACACGGAGTCCCATTAACAACTAAGTGCGAGTTTGGGGTATTTTAAAAAAATTAACTTTTACTCCCTCCGTCCCGCCCAATTGTTTACATTTGGGTTGGACACGGAGGTTAAGCAATATAAGTAAAGTAGGGAAAAAAGTAAGAAGAATGAATAAAGTGGTGGGACCCGTCAATATTTAAGGTATAAAGTAATTAAAATGGAGGAAAGTAGTAGAAGTAGTTAATTTTTATATTATAAAACTTTACTATTTTTGAAAAGTTTAAAATGTAAAGAAATGGACGGGACATCTCAAAAAGGAAAGTGTAAAGAAATGGATGGGACGGAGGGAATACCTATAATGAATAAGTGTCATATAAGTGATAAGTAAATGAATTCTTATAAATTATCTAGGTGCTTGGATAAACTAACTTATAACTTAATGAAATGTTTCTTAAATTAATTTTAAAAAATAATTATTTTGTATAGTGATGTCAATAAATGCATTATAAATTAAAAAAAAAATTTATAAACTCAAATATGAAAATATAAAGTATTAAAAAACAAAGAAATCGGACAGTAAGTTACGGAAAAAGTACGTTCTCACTAACATTCAACTTATTATGATCGTATAAAAAATAGTTTAAAGTCAAAAGTTGGTATACTATTTTGAACAACTTATTTCATTTTAGTGATTTTATTTAATAAAAAAATATTATCATTCAAATATACTACTAATCAAATTCGTTTTTATATTTATAACTCATAAATTACTAATAATAAAATTCATTCAAATATATAATTTTTACTTTTCACTTATCACATTAAAGCAATTTTAATTAATAAGTACTCCAATAATTTTCAGCTTATCTTGTTTGTCTATAGCTTAAAACCGTAGCTTAATGTGATTTTTGATTTTAAGCCGAAAAACATCTGTTTGTGTAATAAGTCAGAAAATGACTTAAAATTAAAAAAATGGCTTAAAGCCAGAAGTTCGTTTGAGGTACTTTTTTGAACGACTTATTTCATTTTAGTAATTTTATTTGATAAAAGTTAATGTCATCATTCAAATATATTATTTATCAAACTTAACTTTATTTTTGCATTTTTCTATGAGATCGGTAAAGTCGTCCTTTTGCATAATCTGAAATATAAACTCTTTTCTATTCATGGATTCTGAATCAACATACCCTTTTACTCTTCTTCTCTGTTTTGTGCATTTCCCCTTATTGATTGCACGGTTCTATACTTCTATTCATGGCTTCTAAATATGTTGGAGATGACGAATGTGCCGTACTTCCCTTACTTATGTAATTGTTTAATTTCTTGTTTTACACAATCAAAATGCATATACACATAGAACCTCATAACTACACTTGTAGTATTGTAGAAAACAACGAAGTCCGATTTAGAAGACTAAGAAGCTATAGAAGAGGGAAAAAATAAAACAACCTTGCGGATCTTGGAGAGCTTGTTAATTATAAAGAAAATCCCTGGTTGGCTTACCTTTACAATTCGTTTGTAGACATAGTTACTGATAGTCCTGATTAACCCATGCACTTCTTTTGCTACAATCAGTTCCTTGTATACTAGGTCAAGCCAATATTCACATATACAAATAAGCATATTCTTCATAATCAAGCAATTATAAGATTTCTAACTTTGTTATGACCATACCTAGACAATTTTGTATGTTACACGTAGATATAACCTTATAATCTAATTTTCGATCAACAGAGACTTCGACTACGTCCTCTGGAACTGCCTTTACTGGCACAGGCAAATCCACAAGCATGTTTGGAGGTGCAAAATACATATGTACGGACATGATGCAGACAATTATACCCAAAAAGAGCTGCATTAGCAACAAAAAAAGACATGCTGATTTTCAATAATTAGCAATCACCAAAATACTAAAACCAACATATGTATAATACATTTGATAGCAAAACAAATATACTGAGGTAGAAATAAATTGAGAAAGCCCTCATCTGGAAACAATGTAACAGCATACAAAGCATAAATACGGACTGTTGCAAGCTAAGATAGATAGATTGAAAGAATGCATCATAATGTTTTGCATTGACATCAACATTAACTGATAGTAAAGAAAAACAATAGTATGAGTAACATATAGTTGCACCTAGATTTGAAAATATGATGTGTTGTGTAAAATTAATCTCAGGAATTCGGATGATGCTAAGTAGTTCTGTCTGGGTCAGTTCACCATTATCCATATCCCCCACCCCAAGAAAAGAACGTTCATACATATAAAAAATGCATAGATATATGATTATAAATACATTCTTATATGGGGTGCCGCAGTAGCACTTACAAATAATGGCTTGTAACCAAAAAAAATTATATGGGGCCCGTCTATAGCCACAGTTGGATATGGGACATCACTTAGCAAACCAATCTAATATGGTTAATGACTAATATGAAGAGGGAATTAGAAGCTGAAAATTACCTTCAGCTTTGAAACAAACGGAAGGGGTATACTTCAGCAATCAAACATAGCTAAGGTGTCTGAGAGACTGAGACAGGGGTGCTCTCTGAGTGTAAAAATCTTCTGCCGCAAAACATAGCAGATGCTATCTAATTGTACATAATCAGTAACTTCAACAGTGTAAGATCAGTTAAGACTCAAATTGAAGATGGAATATGGACCAAATTTTTTAATAAATAATGAAACAAAAATTGATCTAATAGCAAAAAAACAGAGAGAAAGTCAGTTAGAAGCTTGCCTGTGACGTGGTTTGAAATTGAAGAGGATTATAGAGAGAATCATTGTCAGCAGCATGGCCATTGATGTTGATTACACCTCTGTTTAAAGGTAATGCACAGAACAAGTGAACAACATATAATGTTTCCACTAAATTTCCAAACAATTTTTATTTTAATTTACATGAAAACGACACTGAAAATATAACACGCCACAGTCCAAAGATATAGCACAAAACAGCGATGGTAAGACTGAAGACATAAGGCACTTCAGTTCCTCCACTCAAGAATTCTTTCTAAGCTTCTTAAATAATAACTCTTAGGAAGGAGGACGAAACATGTGGCCTTTCCAGTAGGAAGAGAAAGTGGATTCTGACTTTTCTGTCCACATATTTTGCAAATTTCCAGAGATGAATCTTTTGTGAGGTACCAAGCTCAACTAACAAGTTACCAGAAATTCATCTGATACTGATGTCAACTAAACCTTAACATTAAAGATCATCCTAGAGATATCAATTAAATTAAGATCTTTAACTATAAGAGGTACTTATACTTGTTACCTCGATAACCCTAACACTAACTTTATCAGTAAAAGTGATCGACCTCAAGTTATCAGCTCATCCAAGAAACTGTAAATTTTAGGGAGGTGAAAGACATATATAGTACGATGTATATCTGGTTTGATAAAATTGACTAGACATGGATTTGACCAGTAACATAATTGACCAAGACACTTTCATGCAAACTGATCCCTCGTCTCTCCTAAAAGTGCATCATGTGCATGGGCATGCAATATAGTACAAGATAACAAAATAAGTTAACGGAAATAGAATAAAGATACTAAGATAGCACCTTCACAATATTGTCAGCATACTTCATTAAGCATGAAACTAATAGACCAGTGGAACCAAGATTTAACACCACCATCCATGTTATGCCATTGTATCCGTTATTAAGGCGTTGCCACCATGGTCCTTTCTCAAATCCTCCTCTAAAATCATCCATGATAAGTCATGCCAAGTTGAAAATTGCCCCAAACCTAAATGTTTGACATGAATAATTTAAAGGTAAGCTTAAGGACCATAATAGAAGTTTAGGTAGGGGGGGGGGGGGGGGGGGGAGCAAACAGGTTGAAGCAAATTTTGCAAGACCAAACACAATCTTGGACAGTAGAAAAAAAACACTTGAAGGCATATTCATGATTGGACAAAATATGAAATTAGGGTAGATTACTAACAAATATAAGTGAATATATAAGAAATAGTTTAGGAACAGAGGAAATATGTGACTCCAGTCCAGTAGAAGCCATTTATGTGCATCCTAGCAAATCTTCAACTATATAATTGCAAAACATTGTAGAGATAAGTTGATTAAATTTTTACTTAACAAAAAAAGAAAAAAGTTGATTAAATTTTGTCCTAAACCAAATCTGAAACAGTGGTTGTTGTTTGCAAGGGTTTAATTAAACAGATAGAGGAAACATTAATAGGAAAGATAATTCAGGAAAAGAAATAATAAATCAGATAATTATAATTAGGGTGTTATTAAGGAAGAATAAATCAAAAACCGTAACCTAGTATTGTTCTAATTCAAATAAGACATCCGCAGTTCATCAAATCATAGCACCTGGCTATCAATCGAGGATGGAGGAGACTTACACGCCGCCAGCGACACCTCCAGCAAGAAGAGACTTCCAGATGCTGAGAAGCCCGACTCGTTTCTTTTCACGTCCTCCGAAGCCATTGAACACCTTTTTAATTTAATTAAATATAAAAACCGGCCAGCCAGCGATTAGATGTAGTTGTGGCTTGGGTTTTCAGAATCCTTTAACCCCTCCTAATTATTAACACCTACTTTACATTAAGTTGTGTTTCAGGCAAACCAGAAAAACATTGTAGAGTTAAGTTGATTAAGTTTTGTCCTAAACCAAATCTGAAACAGTAGTTGTTTGCAAGGGTTTAATTAAACAGATAGAGGAAACAATAGGAAAGATAATTCAGGAAAAGAAATAATAAATCAGTTAATTATAAATAGGGTGTTATTAAGAAAGAATAAATCAAAAGGTGTAACCTAGTACTGTTCTAATTCAAATAAGACATCCGCAATTCATCAAATCATAACACCTGGCTATCAATCGAGGATGGAGGAGACTTACACGCCGCCAGCGACACCTCCAGCAAGAAGAGACTTGCAGATGCTGAGAAGCTCTAAAGAGGGTGGGTGAACCAGCTTAGCTTCTCCATCTAGATTCACGATCGTCGAACGGCCGACTCGTTTCTTTTCACATCCTCCGAAGACATTGAACACCTTTTTAATTAAATTAAATATAATAATACGCCAGCCGGTGATTAGTTGTAGTTGTGCCTAGGGTTTTTAAGAATCCTTTAACCCCTCCTAATTATTAACACCTACTTTACGTTAAGTTGTATTTCAGGCAAACCAGGAAAAATAACATAACCAAGCTACAACTATTATTAGATTATGCAATATGCAAGGAGAATCATACATATAACAGAGATTCTTCGACTTAGCCCTGTCAAGATCAGTGTGGTTAATCAAATCACACAAACTGAACAATATATATCAAGATCATAAAAAAACAGGTCATGAGTAAACCAAATAATCGACTAGTAAAGCTATTTCACAATAAAACTGCACCAAATTAAATACATACAAATATGATAACTTTTTGTAAAGAAAATTTGGACAAACATAAAATACAAATCAAGGAATAAGCATCAAAATATCCCCACAAATTTCAACTGCTGACCAGGTATTCTGAATTCAATTATCCTCGAGGACAAGGATATTTCAAGGAGGGACTCAAAAACAAATACTTGAAAGTAGAAATTTGATAAACAATGTTCATTACATAGCTTCATCAACTGAGTATGAGTTGTCAGTTGAGCAAAAAGGAAATCATTAAAAATTAACTAATACTAGATTTTGAATTTTAATTATCTACCGAACAATCCGACTAAGAAACTTCCTTAGCGCCAGGGATGGGAATCAGGCTTCCCTTAAGACTTAAAACTCCTGCATTAGAACTCGGGACTTCACACTCTTTTATATTACCTGTCCTCATACTGTAACTCCAGTACATAACAAGAAATCGACTTTTCCAAAAGCGAAACAAAATTTCGTCCTGCTTCCAAAGACCTATAACTTGAGTCATATCAACAAAATAGGGGTCAACAGTAGTAATGTCAATAGTATACTCTTTGGTCCATGATTCTTTCTCATAATCCATGATCCATATATCAAATTCTACCTCACGTGAGAGATCAAGCATACCCAGATTTCCTTTAATATCCAATATCCTGTAGTACCTGGATCCCTTGAAACTTATTTCAGGATGAGGAATCACTTTAAATGTCTCTTTGCTAACATCAAACGCCAGTATCCGTCCTTCTCCAGAATTCCTTATTGAAGGATGAATCATCCAATGCAAAAACCCATGAACAAAAACAGACATACTATTCGTTGTACGCTTACAATAATGAGCAGGAACACTTGGTACCTCTCTCCAGGATGTGGTCCCTAAAGTGTGGACTAGTGTAAATTGAGGAGATTCATCTGATTTTGTTTTCCTATTGGTGCAAATCATTTTGAACGTCTTGGTTGAACTATCGAAACCTAATCCAGTTGCAGACCAATCTGAATTCCAAGGATAGTATAACCTCTCGGGCGGCTGAGGCAATACCGTGAACTGACTTCTAAGAGGATTTGAGACCACAAATCTTCCACTATAGTTTTCTGCAAAGTACACCAACCCGTTGCAAGAACCATAATCAACTGTCCTTTCAACTTGAAACTTCACCATAGGAACTGTTTCTGCAAGTATCATTGAGGACTCTTCACATCCTGTTGCTGCATATAATGAAGTTGTCTCTGCTCGTGAAGCTCTCAGAATCAGGGTATTTTGTTCATCCTCACAATATTCATACTTCATATGAGCGAAATTAGCGAAATCAGGATTATCTATAAATTTGCGCCATGATTTAGAAATACACCTGGCTCTCAAAAGCGATTTTACGGGTAACCTGATGAAAATTTTGTCCATACAAATATCCATGGTTGGTCGACAAGGAAGGAGAGAATAAAATTTGGGAGGCGGCGTGAGAAAAGAAGGATTGGGCTGTCTTTAAATAAAGAAGCGACCGATCTCGTCCCCTGTATTCTATTCAACGATGGATTTGCACACAAATATAATAATTGAGCTGAAATTTTAAAAACCACATTCGAATCGAATATAATTTAAAATATAGGATTCAACGCAAATTCGAAATTAGAAAAATGAATTGAGTTTTAGTCGAGCTCAAATTTAAACGGGTCATAATCCATGTAAATTAGCCCACTTTTTATTCAATAAATTGATCCATTTATAAGTCAAATTCATATTTATAAGAATTGTATGGCAAAATTAACAAAATAATTATTTAATCACTTTTTTAAATAATGCACATTATTTTTATATTAAAAATAAGATATATTTTAAAGTTTCACAAATCAAAAAAAATGAAACAGATGATCCGAAAATCCTGAAAAAATCCGAACCAAATCTCATCCAATTTTAACCCGAATTTCCATTCAATTTTAATCCGTATTAAACCCGAACATAATCAAATTTTATCGAAACTTTACTTAAATATATTAAAATTGAAAGTTGACTATATCCAAAATATTTGCATTTACCATCTTGAAACACAATTATACTATTATATTACATAATTGAATTTTTATAAATATTTACTGATTAACCAATTTGATGACTATTTAATATTAAATATGATATTAATAATACAATTTCCGGTATAAAAGTTTTAATACATAATTTTAATAACTATATGTTGTTTCTTTACATGTATATTACAATTAATTACATAGATTAACAGTGACATTATTGTATGATTTAAATAAAAGTTAAAATTTTAAAAGTGAAAAAATCATCAATATATCTTTATTATTATATATATAAAGGAAAACCCCAGGAGCTCTCAGATCGTCCGAAAGCTATTTATCTATTTTTCTAGAGCTCCTGAATTTTAATTCAATAAAATTAAATTTCCTTATTTAAATTCGAATTTATAGGATAGAAAAAATATCAATTGCCTTTTAAATTTTACTACTGGAGGAAACTAAATATACAATTTTAATATTCTTTCCTTTCACAATTTTAATTCAATAAAATTAAAGTTCCTTACTTAAATTTGAATTTATCTCAATTGTCTTTTAAATATTTACTAATGGAGGAAACTAATATACAATTTTAATATTCTTTCCTTTAAAATCTTTAATAATGGAGGAAAGTAAACATACAATTTTAATATTCAACATCTTTATGTTTTTATCTTATCAATCTTTATATTCTTTCTTCTTTTATTTATCTTCTTCATCTTCATCTTCATCTTTATCTTATGTTCTTTATATATATAAAGAAAAATCCCCAGAATATAGAATCGCTTGATTCATATTTATCTCTTTTTCTAGAACTCCTCTATTTTAAATAATTAAAATCAAAACTTCCTTATTTAGCTCCTATTTTTTAGAGAAAAAATCGGAACCTTTTAATATTTCCTTTAATAACTCCTACTCCTTTTAATATTTCCTTTAATAACTTCTACTTATAAAAGACAAGTTTTCTGAAAATTATAAACCTAATCAAATTATATAACTAAAGCTCCTCAATTTTAATTAAATAAAATTGAATTTACTTATTTATATTCGAATTTATAGCGAAGATAATAAATATATAAAATCAGAGCTCCTTAATTTTAATTTAGTAAAATTAAAATTCCTTATTTACATTCGAATTTTTAGGGAAGACAATTAATATATAAAAATCAATCATATTTAAGATTTAATTAAACAAATATTATCTAGCTATCAACTAACTTACTCTTACTTAAATTTTAATTTCAAATTAGCTATAAAATATATACTCAACTTATATATATAAATTGATAGTTTTCATCTCTAACCTAACCCACGAGAAAAAGAAACATTCTTATTTGTTTGGTCAAATATGGAAATACCATAAAAAACAATCAGCCAAAAGAGGGAGCCACCATCACTGGACCACTTCTCAGAATGAAGAAAGAAGCTTTTTGGACTCTACCAATTTGTCTTGTAAACTTGGGTTATATAACCAAGTGTAGCACTGTTTTAGATTGCAAGAAATCAGTTAGGCAATTTAGAGAGAAGGCAATATCACTTGTAAATTGCTGAAGCTAGAACAGTGTATGCAGCTGTGTGTTTATTCATAAACATCACAGAGATTTCTTCAATAAAAATCTCTCAGGTGGAACAATCAATCCACCTGAATTTTTGATCCTTGTGTTATTATTTTACAGTTTGTTTTATGTACTTGATTCTAGTTTAGTCTGAGGTTAAAGAACTGGATAAAATTTTAAAGATTGTATTCAACCCTCCTCTACGATCTTGATTCATTGTCGGGGAATAACACACATATTGTTTTCTGCTTTGTAAATGCAGTTAGCTGCACCAGAGGACCATTTGCTAATGTCTAGCTCTCTTGACAGGACACTAAGAATATGGGACACTACAACAAGCAAATTTTTTAAATTATGCAAACCAGATTATTGGTTTTGAAATAAAATTATCTGCTTTTAGCTCATCGCCGGATACTTAGGAGCCAAAGTCAAAGCCTCTTTAACATTTTCAAGCAAGTCACCTGCATTACCTAATGCAATCCTTGCAGCAGCCTTGAACGTAATTTTGGTCTCATTAACAATTTTTAATGTCAAAACCTTGCTCAACAAAATATGGTAAATCACATAACGAACTGCATAATCCAGCTCATCTTGTTGGCTTTGTCCTTCCAAGAATTTTCACTATATTTAATTTGCTACGGGGGGCAGTTTTGACGTAAATTGCTACTGCTAAGGCCTAACACTCCTATGGTCCGAGATTTGATCCGTTAATGGTCAGAGTCAGTATATCAAAGAATTATAAGAAGCAGCATTACAATTGCTATTAAACTTAACACTTCACCAAGTTTATAATATATTTCAATTTACTATATAAGTTCAAGATTATTGCAGACAAATCCAAGTTACCCCATCATAAACAAGCAAGTTATATTTCTATTTTATTATATGCTATAGGGTAGGAAAGCTGGTGATATTTTCACGTGTAGCTTTATTAGCATCAGGGAGCAATGACTCAGCTAGCTAGGAGGGGATATACATAGAAAAAACACCAACACAATAAAGAGGGACGAAGAGAAATAAACACAGAGACACAAACAGAGATCAAACAGAGACACACGAGCTAAACAGATACAGGAACGTATACTAACATCCCTCCTTGGATACAAGGAGACGCGGAACCTTTTAGTTATTAAAAGGATGAAAGAGGGAGGGGTTAAATATCCATAAAAACATCAATCTTCTTGTGATGGTTATGAATTCAAAGACATAATCCCTACGGATTGCAATGGGTTTATTCACGGCCATCACCCTTCAAATACCTATAGTGAAACAATTGAAGCATAGCAAATACCTATTCGACGAGCGATACCAGATCTTGTATTATCCTGTGAGTGACTTGAAATGTTGAGCAGGAAGGACTGAGGAGACTCATTACAAAGTTGATATGAAGAGCAAGAACGTAACACTACAAAAGCAATAATAGTTACTAATAAACAATAAAGAACTGCACTTCTTTCCTTGGCTAAAGAAATCCAACTGTAACCAAAGAACATTCAAGATTTACGAAGTGTTCGGAGAACAAACTTTGGCCTAGTACAACTTCAAATACCTCATAACAATTGTATTGTATAATTACTGGGCTGAGAATACTTGTAGAACCATACCATGTCTTGGAAAATCTGGTCTCACGCTTAATCATCTTTAATAAAAACACCAATCCATAAACAGTCACAAGAATATAAACAGGAGAAGATAACATCTAACATGTAACAGTAACAGGAATATAAATAAAAGGAAAGGAAGAAGGGAGGGAGAGGAAACAAACTTCAATGAGATCAAAGAAAGTGGTCCAATCAACATTCACAAACTTAGCATCAAAATCGTCGTCAAGAGTAGAATAGGGTTGATAATGATGCTTGCAGTAATCGACAACCTTTTCCAAGATCTTGCCTTTGACTTCATTGAGCACAACAGGGGAATCGTGATTGTGATCGCTCTTTCGCCTTAATTGAAGCTTTTTCGCGATTGTCAGAGACCGGAGAACTGCCCTTTTCTCTACGTCAAAAACCACCCCATCGGAACTTTGGAGGACTACTATCGTTGACGCCATATAACTATCACAATATTACTATCACGATCGATATAACTCTGTAATAACAAGAAGATAGCCTAGAGCTTTATATATATACACTACCAATGCATGCGTACATTAACCTAGGCTTGGGCTGCACACTAAAATAATTCGGACAATTTAGCCCACGAGGGATAAACAGATCATATCCTAAACAAAATTAGATAAATAATTTTTAAAGAGAATAAAGTTCTTATAAAGTTCTTTATCTCAGGAAACTTACCTGAGGTATCATTATGAGTTTACCTTATTTGATGCAATCATGTATATATTTTCCTTTAAAAAGTTATTCACTTTCCTTAATATTTTATACAAGTATAAATTCAATGTTTCTATTTACATGCATAGGACATGTGTCAATTTAACATTGGATTCCATACTAGTTAAATTTCTTGACCTCAGGAACTTTATTCTCATTTTTAAACGAGTTGTATTTTATAATTTTTATCTTTATTATTATTAATTAGACTAGCTTATAACACGTGCAATGACTCTTTTTTTAATATTTATAATTATATTAATTTTATGTTATTAGTTTTTAGATTTTATTTATTACGTTTTATACGCTAAATACATTATTTATGTTCTATCTTAAGTTCTAAAAATCAGATTTAAAAACAAATTTACGGTTCACATAAAATTCACAAAATAATCTTTAATTTAGTGATAGTTTAACAAATTCTTTTCCAATTAAAAATACCCTGAAACTGAAGAAAGAATAAAATAACGAATTTTTACATTAGTTCTATTCAACTTAGAAATATAATTAAAATAAAAAAAACTAACTCAACTTACTATTAACGATTAACGTATAGACCAAGAATCAAATGAACCTACTCAACTTAGAATTTGAAGTTATGAAGTCACCTTATAAAACCTACTCATATTTGTTTTATATTATTAAAATAAAATTTTTTAATATTAAATCTAAGGGTTCTCATTCATCTATTTCTAAGAACGGTTCTTATTGATTTGGCGGTACATGACTAAATTTTTGGATTAGATCCCTTTTACGCTTCTATACTATAGCTTAAAACCCGCGTGATGCACGAATTGTTTTTTATAATTGTTATTTTATTATTTATATTTTAATATTTTATTAATTGTATTTATTAAAAAAATAAGGAGGCATGTCAAAATAGTTAAATTTTTTTAAATAATTAAAAGCTTTAAAAAAGATTTTAAAATAGATAAGTAAGATTTGTCCGTGATATTTTTGGAAAATGAGGGGGTTTTAGTAAGGAAAAATAGAAAAAGTAACATGTTTAGTTGAAAAAGGTAATTATCCGTGATATTTTTGGAAAATAAAGGGATTTTGTTATAAAAATCGAAAAAGTAATGTATTTTCAGTTGAAAAAGATCAATTGGTCATAAATAGATAATATTGTTATTTAATAAAATTATTTCTATAAATAAGTAAGGGTAATTAAGTAAAAACACGATGTACCGACCAACCAAACTTTTAATATTTCGTCTATTAATAGTACTAGCTTATATCTCGTGCGATGCACGGTCTTTTTTAATATTTTGTTCTTTTTTATTTAAATTTTTGTAATTATATATAATTTGAAAATTTTTAATATATATACACATATATAATAAATTAGATTTATATATCTAACAATATAAATATTTAAATTTAATATTTGTTAAGGTGACCTTTAGTAGTATTTTAGATATTAAAATAGAAAATGTTTTGAAATGATAGATCTAACGGTTTTTATTAATTTTGAAAGTTATAAAAAATTATAATAAACATGGATTTTATAAGTTTAATATAATAATGTTACCAACATGTATATGTTACCTGTGATATTTTTAGTTAGAAAATGAGTTTTTAGTTAGAAAATATAAAAAGGTAATTTTCTTAAAAAGGCAATTAATTATTTATTTATAATTATACGAAATTATATTACCTTTATATATATATATATATATATATATATCACGGACAAACCCTTTACTTATTTATTTTAAAACGTATTTAACTAATTTAAATTATTAAATTTTAAAACCTCATTTTCCAAAAATATCATGGACATTTACCTTTTTAAACTAAATATATGTTACATTTTTTATTTTTCCATAATAAACCCCCCCTTTTCCAAAAATATAACGAGCAAACCCTTACTTATTTATTTTAAAATATGTTTTAATATTTTTAATTTATTAAAAGTGTTTAGCTATTTTAACATGCCTACTTATTTTTTGAACAAATACAATTAAAAAAATAATAATAAAATAATAATTAACAATCCGTGCATCGCACGAGTTTTAAGCTAGTATATATATATATATATATATATATATATTGCATATGTTATTTTTAGAATATTAGTGGTTTAAGTTTAAAAATATGAAACATGTAATATGTTTTAACTGAAAAGGAAACCTGTTATTAATTAATAATTATATAAAATCATTTTTTACATATGTTTCCCATGTTATTTTTAGAGGATGAGTTATTTTAGTTAGAAAATTTAGTTAGAAAATATAAAATGGGTAATGTGTTTTAGGTGAAAAAGGTAATTGGTTTTAAATATATAATAATATTACCATTATATATATATATATATATATATATATATATATATATATATATATGTTGCCCGTGTTATTTTTTAGAAGAGGAGTTGTTTTAGTTAGAAAATATAAAACATTTAATGTATTTTAGCAAAAAGGTAATTGGTTATAAATAAATTGGTACAGATAGGCTCGTAAATCGACCCAAATATCGATCGACCGACTGACCAAAATTTTTAATGTTTCGTCTTTAATAATACTAGCTTAAAGCCCGTGCGATGCACGGATTGTTAATTTTTATTTTATTATTATTTTTTTAATTGTATTTGTTAAAAAAATAAGTAGGCATGTTAAAATAGCTAAACACTTTTAATTAATTAAAAAAATTAAAACAAATTTTAAAATAAATAAGTAAGGGTTTGCTCGTTATATTTCTGGAAAATGAGGGTGTTGTGGAATAAAAAACGTACTTGTAAATTGACTGCTAGGGTTAGGGAGCTTCGAGCTTTAATGGTTGTTATCGTGTTTCGTGACTAAGTCTGTCCTCACAAGATGCCTACGTATCTCAATTCGTAATTGAGAATCAAGTCAAAGACGTAGTTCTGATTGAAGGATCAGGTCCTTTATATAGGCGTCAAGAGCCTTGTATTTAGGGTATGTTTGGGAGACTTAGCGAATAGATCTCCTTCTTGACAGTGGGTAAGTATTGTATTTCTTGGTGGACAAGTCTTTTCCTAATCGTAGGATAAGGACGGTGACAAGTTATTTCCTTTGATTGAGATTCTAGATCCTTCTTGATGGTGGCAGACTTTTTGAAGATTTTATCACACTTTGGACTCTTTTTATGAGCTGTATATTTTCCCTATTTATTAATTACGAAATTAATAAATAATTAGGGTTTCAGGCCTTATTTATCGGGTTTAACTCTTGGACCAATCTAGGTCTAATTAATACGTCATTAATTATATTTATAGGGTTATTTTTAGCCCATAGAGGGGTTTTAGTATGAAAAAATAAAAAATGTAACATATATTTAGTTTTAAAAGATAAACGCCCGTGAAATTTTTGGAAAATGAGGTTTTAAAATTTAATAATTTAAATTATTTAAATACATTTTAAAATAAATAAGTAAATGGTTTGTCCGTGATATTTTTAGAAAAAGATTGAATTTTAGTGAGAAAAATAGAAAAAGTAAATTGAAAAAGACAATTTCTCGTGATATATTTTGAAAATGAGGGACTTTGTTTGAAAAAATCTATAATGTGTTTTAGCTGAAAATATAATTAGTTATAAATAGATATTTGATTATTTATATTTTAATATTTTTAGTAATTGAATTTGTTAAGAAAAATAAGTAGACATGTTAAAATAGGTAAATTTTAAAAAAAATAATTATAATATTAGGTTTAAAAATAAATAACTAAAGGTTTGTCTGTGATATTTTTAGAAAATGAGGGGTTTTAGTAAGGAAAAATAGAAAAACTAACATGTTTTACTTAAAAAAGGTAATTGTCCGTGATATATTTGAAAAAGTAGGGGAATTTGTTAGAAAAAAATAAAAAAAGTAATGTATTTTAGGTGAAAAAGGTAATTGGTTATAAATATGTAATATTATTATTTAATAATATATTTCTATAAATAAGTAAGGTTAATTAAGTAAAAACACGAATTTAAGAAAGGACAATTAAGTAAAATCACAACGTACCATACCGACCGACCAAACTTTTTTAAAAGTTTACTTTACTTTTTCTATTTTTCTCACTAAATCCTTTCTTTTTCTAAAAATATCACGGGTAAACCCTTTACTTATTTATTTTAAAACGTGTTTAAATAATTTAAATTATTAAATTTTAAAACCTCATTTTCGAAAAATATCACGGGTATTTACCTTTTTAAACTAAATATATGTCACATTTTTTATTTTTCCATACTAAAACTCCACCTTTTCCAAAAATATAACGAGCAAGCCCTTATTTATTTATTTTAAAGTTTGTTTTAATGTTTTTAATTACTTAAAAGTGTTTAGCTATTTTAACATGGTTACTTATTTTTTTAACAAATACAATTAAAAAAATAATAATAAAATAGAAATTAACAATCTGTGCATCGCACGGGTTTTAAACTAGTATATATATATATATATATATATATATATATATATATATAAACATGAAGTTAATAAATAAGCTAAGCTACAAAGTGGAGCAATTAAAAACTTTTGATACTTGTGGACCTTGCATCCATGTATACATATGTTTTAAAAATTAATTTTTAAAAAAAAAATCAAATTTGCATTGGTTATAATCGAATCCATGACCAAAATTTTATATGTTTCAAGCTAACTATTAGAAATTAGATGAACCTTTGTGTACTAGGGTACCTGTTGGTACTTGTAAATATTACTTTACTTTGGTTCAGAAGTTAGTAATTTCCTCTTTTATCCTAGACATCGGATGTATTTTTGTATTACAAGTCCAACATGTCACCTATATTGAGTATAGGGTTGAAACGCAACTTAATCAACTAATCTACTTATCTTTCTCTATATATTAAAAACCAACAAAGGGCAAAGTTTGCCATTTTAATGGCTGTGAATTTACGATTTTACCCTTATATTTTCTAAAATTACAAAAATACCATTTTTTAATAAAAATGTAAAAATTGTGAAATTATGTTAATGATGGGAATCGAACCCTTAACATATCCATGTCAAACTCATGTCATAACCAACTGTGCTACACTTTGTTTTGAGTTTATATTCAAACTCCTATATATTAAAAGCCAACAAAGGGCAAAGTTTGCCATTTTAATGGCTGTGAATTTACGATTTTACCCTTATATTTTCTAAAATTACAAAAATACCATTTTTTAATAAAAATGTAAAAATTGTGAAATTATGTTAATGATGGGAATCGAACCCTTAACATATCCATGTCAAACTCATGTCATAACCAACTATGCTACACTTTGTTTTGAGTTTATATTCAAACTCTTATTAGATAAACCACCTCTTCTTCCAATTTTTTTATTTTTTGAGTTAATAAACATTGATTTATATTATTTTTAGAATATTGCACAATACATAGTTATAATAAATATTTTTAGCAATTGAGCATAATCTACAATTCTCTTTTATCAATTTAAATTATTGATATATGTCATTTTAATACCTTGAATTTATGATTTTGCCCCTACATGCTAAAAAATTACAAAAACGTCAACTCTTTTATATTTATGCAAATAGTAGATAAGATTATGTTAGTGTAGTAAATTGAACCATTAATCTTCTCTAATCAAGCTCATGCATAAGTAGCATAGTACATTTTGTTTTAAGTTTTCTTTAAAATCTTATTAATGTTAATTTCTCTTCTTCTCTCATCTTCTTTTTTATAATTTTTTATTTTTAAATAAATAAAATGTTGGTTTATATTATTTATAAAATATTGCATTGTATATAATTACCAAAAATATTTTAATGGATTGAGCATACTCTACGATTCTCTTTCTTTTATTTTAAATGATTGATATAAAAAATAAAATTTTAAAAGAGTATAAGATTATAGATAACGTATAATTTCTACATAATAATAAGATTATAGATAACATATAAGATTAGAGTATAAAATTTTTATAAAATTTTAAAAGTAAAAAAATTGAGTGAGACGCCGCATGGATGACTTTTAAATAATATTAATAGATTTTGTAATAAGTCTCAGCCCTACGTTTATATCTGACAATGTTAAGACTGCATCGCCTATATTATATACCGACAATTTTGTAATTTACTTCGCAAGATAGGGAATCTATCTACACAAATGATTTACATAAATATTTTTCATATTTTTTTTGTAAATCTAACGGTACTAAAAGAAAAGATCGTACAAAAATAACAAATTACACAAAATATTATAAATTTCACCCGTAGAAAATAAGATTATTTTAATATTATAAATTTTATTTATTTGCATTAAATATATAACGGTTTGAACTTTATATCGTATTAGATTACAAATTGCGTCGTCTATCATATAAATTTTTTCATAAATTAATATACTCGATAATTATTACGTCATCTTTTCATCTATATGATTGAACTTACAATTTTTTTAAGAAAAATAATTTGAATTTAAGAACGTTTCGGTTGAAATAATACATATATAGCCGAATGTTTTAATTTCTTTTAAATGTTTTTAAAAATAGTAGACGAATGTTTTCATCTATAACATATTTTGTTTTTTGCAAATGTAACCATGCAACTATACATAGATAGTGGTTCATATTTTTTATATATAAATTACAATTTGCATCATCTATGCACTAATTTGTAATTTGTAAGTAACTTAATTAATACATTTAACAATTTTTACGTAACTACTGTTTCGTTTGTATGATTGTATCTACGATTTAAAAAAAACACAATGTGAATTTAAAGGAGTTTGGATCGAAAAATATTTAATCAAATTAATATATATGAGATTTAAATTTTGGACTCTATTTCAATTATCTCTTAAATAATAACATATAAAAAAAACATAAATAAATAAGCACGAAAACAACTTGTTCTAAAATTGACCCAAAAATAATAGAATTACTTTTATATTGTAAATAATATTTATTTGTATCAAGTAGACAAAGACTCAAATTTTATATCCTATAAATTATAAATTGCATCATTAACCATGCCAATTTGTACATAAGTTAATATACTCAAAAACAATTATGTAATCTTTTTTCAAATATATGGTTGGATCTACGATTTCAATATATATATATATTCATATATATATATATATATATATATGAATTTAAGGGCGTTCCGGTCGCCAATATATATGTATATATATTAAATTAATCGAAATGAGATTTGAATTTTGAATTCGATATTATTAACGCTTAATTAATTACATAAAATACATATATATAGTCAAGTTAAAATACATTATTATTAGTACACGATGATCATTTATAAAAAAAATTGGATTAAAATTTGTAACTGTAAAACGACATTCCAAACATATTATTAAAGTACTAAGTGTGTTCATATAATTTAATAGAGTGATGGACACAAGAGAGAAGTGCGAAATCAGTTCCCAAGTTAAAAAAATAAACAAGTGATATGAATACTCCATATTGCAATAGGTGCTCATCTCCCAAAGTATTTGTCTTGTGAGAGTGTGCAAAGATGCACCAACCTTCAGCTTCTTTTTAAAATCCTCTATCTCATTCACATGTGTTCGATTATATTACAACAACATTGTGTGCATTTAACGATTTATATTCTAGACTGCAAAAAAATAAAAAAAACCAAATCAATTGATCGCTGAAAAACAAACAACAACTACTAAGGCAAAATACCTATTTACAAATTATACTTTCTCCAACATAGAAAACTCCGGTAAACCTAATTATAATTGCAACAAGAACAATAGTTCGACCGTGTTTCAAATTTTACATTGTTTCTATTTGTTCTTAATATCAATAATACTCACTATGAACAAGTCCCAAAGCCTTGGGTTTGGCACAGTTACGTTATCATATTAATTTACATACACTAATGTTATATACGGACTTTAGACTAAAAGATTTTAAGATGTGATCACGGTGTGTAGTCTTACGTACCTGACCAACTTTATATTTTATTTACAAGTATATTGTCATTTCGTTAAAAACACATTAGTTTAGATACATCCATATCATATATGAACAACTATACTAAAATAATCATTTAGATTATATTTAATTGTTGAATTTGATAAAATGCATTTCACGACATTTAAAACTAAATTAATATTTTGTCAAATGAAAATAATAATTTGATCTTTATTTTATAGATTTTTTTTCCAAATTTTGTGAAATCTTATTAAATATTAAAAAAAATTAAAAACAATTTATACAAATATAAGATAAATTCAAAATTAATTTTAATTACAAAATTGTTTCGATATATATACATTTTCGTGCGAAAAATTATTTCAGTAAATAAGCAGGCCCGTGCTTCGCACGGGTTTTTAGGCTAGTATATATATTAAATGGGGTCTAGGGGCAAATTGAGCCAATAAAATGGCTGTGAAATTACAATTTTGTCCCTTTTTGTTGAAAAATCACAAAAATGCCATCCTTTACAATTTATGCAATAAAATAAATAAGTTTGAGTAGCTTTAAGGAGTCGAACCTCTAACCTTCTCATTGGAGGCTTATGTAATAACCACTTGTGCTAGATTGATATTTGAGCTTACATTAAAAATCTTATTAGATTACCCACGTTTTTTATTATTATCCTATTTTTCTTTTAACTTTTGTGTAAATAAAATGTTGATTTATATTATTTATATAAAACTATTTTTTTGGTTTTATGTATAAATACATATTCAATCAACTTTCTTAAAATTTAAATTATATTTAAATTTTTTTGATTTAACATAGATCAATTATATTGTTAGTTGTTACAATGTATACTTCTATATAATACAACATATCTTATGACACGTAATTATATAGGGTGACGACTTTCAAAATATTCAAACAACATGTGAACTACTAACATGTAATTTAACAAAATCAAGTCATTCGATTCGATTTTAGTCGGTTCATATTAGCATATTTTGATAATTCGCAACGTACCTCTATATCTACTTCTTATATTAAAAGTCGACCAAGGGCAAAATATGCCAAAAAATAATAGTGAATTTAATATTTTATCCTTGTATTTATAAAAATTACAGAAATGATCTTTTCAGTATTTAAATTAAAAGGGGTTGAATTTGTGTGGTCATTGAAAATCGAACTATTTTCTCCTTATAAAAATTTATTTTCATTATCAACGGTACTACATAGAGTTTTGAGTTTACTCTAAATATATTATTAGATAAAGTGTATTGTCTCTTCATATTTTCTTTTAATAATTTAACTTTTGAGTGACCAACATGTTATTTTATATTATTTATATAACATGACAATTTCTTTTTTAATTTTAACTTTTCAATAAATGAAATGTTAGTTCATATCATTTATACAACTCCATATTTTTTAGTTTTCGTATTTTTATGTATACAGTAATGTATTCAATTATCTTTAAAAAATTTACTCCACTTATATTGTTTTGACTAAATATCAATTAAGTTGTTAATTGTTATATGATTTATATTTTTATATAATAATATGTTACTTATTATATTTTATATGGAATGTTAAGGTGCTAATACATAAATATAATATTAAAATCTATAAGTAACATATTGTCAGTTACTTCTATTATTTAAAAATAGATTTTAAGTTGCACACGTCATTGTAAAAACTGGGAATCAATGTTAGGGGTTGTTCATGGGTTGGAAGAATTTTTACAGCTCGACCCAGTTATATTATTTTGAATTTCTTTTACCCAACCCGCAAAATATAAATTTGCAACCCAACCCTACTTATAATACATTAGTTTGGGTCAGGTTGCATTAGTCTGAATGGTTTAAATAATTTTATTAAAAAAATAAATATTATACAATATCTCTCATTTGAAAAATCTAAGTAAACTAAAACATGTATAACTTACAATTTAGTGTTAATATTTTATTTTTGGATAATTATAATTTCAATAATATAATTATGTACACATATATCAATAAATGTCAGTATGATATATTATCTAATGTATGGTTTTATGTACAATATAAATATATATTTAAATATCAAACAAAATTTGTAAGTTAAATCGGATTGACCGAAAATTATAAATTTCATACCCAACCCATTTAAATTAGTTTGAAATGTTTTTAACCCAATTAAGTATCGAGTTTTCTTCTATCGGCTTGGTCGGCCAAAAATAGGGTTGGGTTGGTTCGGTGATCAGGTTGGTAAACCGTAAACATCCATAATCTGAGTATTCAACTGAGCACCGTTCAGAGATTAATAGGATGATTAGAGATTTTATGATGAGATCACGGTATAGTATTACATATGTGACAAACTTATATTTTTTTACAAGTATACTGTTATTTCATTAAATACACATAAGTTTAGATACATCCATATTATATATGGACAACTATACTAAAATTATCATTGATATTATAATTAATTATTAGATTTGATAAAATGCATTTCACATAATTTAAAAATTAAATAAAATTTTGGCAAATAAAAGTAATAATTTGATCTTTATCTTATAGAAATTTATTCAAATTTTGTGAAATTTTATTAAATTAAAAAAAAGTTAAAAGAATTTGCATAAAAATAAAAGATAAATTCAAAATATTATCATTTTCTATATTTTTAAGTACAAAACTATTCCGATATATATACATGTTCGTGCGAGAAATTATTTCAGTATATTAGCAGGCCCGTGCCTCGCACGGGCTATTACGCTAGTTAGAATTGAAATTGGATAATTTTTTGTTTTTAGTGCTAGGTAGATGAATTTCTATTTGATGTAATTCCCTGAAAGTAGATTTAAATTACTTTTTATTTTCTTGATTTATACCCAATTCATAATCGAATTAATATTCAAAAATAGAACTCCCCAAAAGGTTGCCTCGCATATTTATAACATAGATTATTTGTCCAATCTTTTTTTCCCCACAGACATGGCTGACGAAGAAGCTTCCAAGACCCTCACTCAGCAATCAAAGGATGTGGATGAAGACCATCCCTGCAAGGTCTCTTCTTATTATTTCGATATCATGTTAATCATATTTATACATGTTTTAGGGTTCTGTACTGATTGATACTTATTATTGTTATTATCGTTATAATATCATCAAGAGTTTCTCTTGAATTGAAGATTGATTGATAGACCTCTCATGCGCTAATTAATTTTTTTGTTTACTAGGAATCGGGCGGAATCTCCATATTGGAGGTACTTTCGGTGACATACTTCGGCAGTTCTCCGGTGAATCCTGAAGATCAGATTGGTTCAATTTGTATGGAGATTAACAACACTTCTTATTACTTATACCATGAAGATAAGGTGGACAAAAGTAAGCCGTCAATTAGATACGGGGATCAGTTTCCAATCGAGAATGTAGGACCAATCTGCTTCTTTGAGAAACTTAAATTGAAGTTTGATCTCTTTTCTCGAGAATACAAAGACACTAAATTAAAGGTAGCTGCCCAATCCCCAGAGTACGGGAATTGGTTAGCGAAACCAAGTGTAAAATCCATCGATGGCTACAGCCATATCTCTGTTGTGCTTGGTTGTTTCCCCAATGCCACTGTAGCCAATCTAAAGGTTGTGTTACAACATGATATCCCTCCTCATGCCAAATCCAATGTTCATGGTTTTGTTATTGCTACCAACAACAAATTTGACCATCCCTCCTATACAAGCTATCTCTTTTCTCAGAATTCTGTTAGCACAATACAAGTGGGACACAATGGGGTGCTTCCATTGTCCAAATCATGTTTAGGTGTGCCGTTGAACTCCATGCTCAATGTTGAAATCTCCCTCTTCTGTGATGGTCTCCATTACAAAGGCACTGCCTCCATTATACCTAAAATTAATGATAAAAGTATACATAAAGTTGGTGATCATATCAAAGTAGAAGTCATTTGGAATTGGGATGAAGACTCAAGTTCTATCGATGAAGACTCATGTTCTGCCGATGAAGACTCATGTTCAGCCGATTACCTTGATCTTGATGCTGCATCTGAATGTGATAATGAGGATGATATTAGAATTGGAGACCATGCATGGGATGAAAACTAATTATAAATTAGTTTGTCTCTTCATGTGGTTTACGGATTGTGTGGTTTGTAGTTGATGTTGGAATATTTTATTACCATGTGACGAAAATGCAAATCTTTTGTTTCTTTCTTACTTTGGTTAATATACTGGTTTTGACTCGTTTCTAGAAGTTGGTTCTAGATATGATGCTTTTGTCCTAGAAATTAATTTTATTTACAAGATATTTTCGTTTTCTTTTATATACTTGTGTAACTTTGTGTAATTAAGTTTGTTAATGATTTTTGTCAAAAAAAAGTTTGTTAATGATTTGATTAATTACTGGAGGCATGAATTGATTTCCGTTCCATATGTTGCCAAGGTTTTGATTTCAATTTATAATACATGAATGAAATCGATTCACGACGTATCAAGTCAAGTTATTTCACACTACAAAGCAAAGAACAGTCATGATGTGAGCCTACTCTAAAATTGTTCCCACGACTCCGGATTATGTTATGTTTCTGAAAGATCAATAGGTTTTCTTGTCATATGAAATAATGGAATTAAACCCTCATATTTGTCTCTCTAAATTTCTATTAGAAGTGATTTGGCCATGTCAAAGAATTGGTCCACGTTTGTACTGATAAAAAGAAAAGAAGCTTCTTTCAGTTTCAGTTGTATGAAAAACAAATCTGCTACTTTATATATTAATCCAACTCATTCTCATATATTTTAGATTGTGGCTGACTGTATATGGCTCTGCTCTTGAGTTTTAGAGGATGGTGATTGGGTTTCATTACTACCTGAATTTCTTTTATGGACATGTGTTAAAATGTTAAGCCTTTACGTATCGCACGGAGTTGTGATAATTTTTTACAGAGCTTTTATTATAATGGAATGGACTATATCAAATTTGATAAGTGTTTAGTTAATTTTGGTGAGTATCTATCAATCCTGTCCTTTTCTTGGCTGATATTAATCCCAACTGAACTTAAGGACTATATATATGTAGCCAGTATAATATTGAGAAAATTACTGGTAATTACAAAGTGTGATCTCTTCTGTTAAAGGGTTGATTATAATTGACCTTTACCTTTGTTTGCATTTACCTTGACCTTGCTCATCTGTAGTATCTTGAATATTTATTATTTCTGGCATGCATGATTCTTGGGTTGTGGATGGTTTTTTTTCTGCTTACTTTTCCTCTAGAGAAATTGCTCGTTTTGGATCTGCTGACCCAGCAAAAGTGGCTGGTTTTGTAGTTGAGGGACCATGGGTGTGACCTACAGGTATTCAGAAGAGATTCCAGGGGTCGTCTTAAGACCGAATGCACTCAAATTAAACCGAATGCAGGTGTTCATTCAAATGGGGATCTTAGTTGTGTAATTTGCAACAGGACTCGGTGGATCATCAATCTTTTCACTGTCAAATTGGCAGGCTGGTAATTGAGCATTTTCGTACATGGGAAGGTAAATTTATGGATTCCATTATTAACAAGCTGATCTTAGGTGCTTTAGTTTATTTTCTGGGGCAAGAGAGAAAATTGGAGATCCTTCAAAGAATGAGGAGAACTTCAGGCCAATTGATCTGGTGCTTTGCGACTGTGGAACATTCCTGTGAGCTACCTTCAATCTAAATGAAGCGTGTTTTTTGATGTGCTTTGGAGGTTGAATTTTTTAGAATCATGTTCAGAGTTTGTATTTGTTCAGGGTATTCTGGGACCATGTCGTTTTGGTATTCCGCAGTTTAGTTTTTCTTCAGTAGTTTAAGATGTGGGGATGAAGGTTTGGTTCTCTCCATGTTATTCAGAATTTTCGGACATGCTACCTGCTATAACAGTAACAAGGACAAGATTCATTGGTTTGGTTATTTTTCAGGTAAACGGAGGGCTTTTTCGACTAAGTTTGTCTGCTGGCAGGTACTTTATCTTGAGGTGTTTTAATCGTCTTAAGAATAGGTGGAAGGGGTTTGGGCTGTTAAATATCTTAAAGTATCATCCATGTAGTAGTGTGGGTCAAATTATGTAGTATCAGTAATTCATTATACAGTTGTATATTCCTAGTTTTCAAGTGCATGCATAAGTTGCCACTTAGTTTAAGCTGTAGTATTTTTTTTTTGAAATGACGGAGTGTCACGATAATTTTTAGAATCTAGCAAGAAACTGGATTTGCTTAAGAAGAGGAGACAAAGTTTCCATGATCTGCTCACAAGGATGGTTGTGAATTCCCTCATAAGTTGTCACAACAATGCTGGTATCCTTTGACAGCCTCTGCACCTGTTTCTTCACATTGCATGTACGATGTGTGCACAACCATACAAAGAATTTATGGTTATTTTACAAAACGTTATGCAGAATTAATTTCGAAACAAGGATGAACTGAAGTAGTTTAAAACAAACATATACGATATGAAAAAAGGATGAGCTAATTAGTCAATTAGTAGAATCTCGATAAATTTATCTCTTTTCTCATCAGTCCCAACATTACACGTGGTGTTTTTTTTTTAATCTCGATGAATAATCTTTATAAATGAATAGAACAGTGCAGAAGATATTCCTTTATCAAGGTTTAACTGTACAAGGAAATAATGGTATGATGTAACATATACGAAGGAATGGTGACGATAACACATGACTGACATGAGCTTGGAGATTTGTGTAGCAAGTGGTATATGAGCTATGGAGAACAACCAAACTACACCATTATATTTATTTACCTTGCTACATTACCTCTCTTGTTGAAAATTTGTATGAAATTGAAGGATCGTCATGGAAAAGCAGGAAATGACACCACTCAAAGCAGCAGCAGTAGCTACATATCCAACTAATTATTTGTTTACACCACAAACTCTGCAAATGCCTTCGGACATGGACTGGGCTACTCTTTTCCTATCCGATCCTGAACAAGCGCCCCCATATGAAATTCCTAATGCATCTATGACTTTGGCTACAGCAAAAAAAAGCCGAGGATCAAAACAACGTTAGCAACTGTGTTGATCATGTAGATGATAAGAAAGAAGAAGAGGAAGACAGAAACAAGGACAAGAGAAGAGCTAGTAGAATCAGCCGTAGAAAAGCAGGGCCACCAAAGGGTTGAGTTTCAGACAAAGAGTTCTGAGGATTTTACTGGATGATGGATATCGATTTGAGCTCGATTTTATGTCAAGATTTGTTACATATTTCATGCGTGACCGCTTTTAATTGCGACTTTTTTTATTATTAAATTGGAGTCCGGACCTACGCTTCGGCTATTTCTCTTTCATTAAATTTTGGCGACTTTGCCTCACACTTTGGCGATTTGCCTTTTTTTATTAGATTTTGACGACTTGGCCTCATGCTTTGGCTATTTGCCTTTTTTATTAAATTTTGGCGGCTTCACGCTTTGGTGAATTACCTTTTTTATTGGAATTTTGGCGACTTGGCCTCACGCTTTGGCTATTTGCCTTTTTTATTAAATTTTGGCGACTTGGCCTCACACTTCATTACTCCTAAAGCCAATTAGCCGCTGCTCTAATTTAAGACTAGTCTTCTTCTTTCAAATCTTTTATGTCCCACCTTCATTTTGTAGTACCCATAGATATTAGTATTACCGAGGCCTCAATTTTAAGATTCCCTGAATGACTAATACCTTTTCTTTTTGTTTTTCGTACTCACAACAACTAGACAAGACTCACTCTACGCATATATACACTTTACAAGTTTACACATGCAAGATGGTTTGACAATAATGTAGGATCAAATCAATGACTAGTGTTGGCCCTGCAAACTATAAGTCTACATATAAACCGACATGACTAGTGTGGTGGCGCCTCATGATGTGCAACGGAATCAGGAAGGGTTTTGAATCCTTAAAACACCACATCAAAGGCATACATAGGTGTAGAAGCTAATACAGAACTCTACACACACTACTATGATCACCTAGAACACAGTTTATTCAAAATCTAATGTAAATATTAAATAGTAAAGCATTGATGCAAAACAAGAATTATAGAAATTGTAGTATCCAATACACAAAACCCATGTAGGAGAATTTCCGACCAAAAGAAATACTACGCAAGAAAAAACCACAAGTGCGTTTATTAAATTTAAACTAACTAGCAGTAACTAGAGTCTCAGAATTTTGTCCTGCTTCCATGCTTGTATCATCACTTCTATGAGATAAATCACAGATTTTCAATGAAAAATCACAGATATTCGTAACTTCATATCAACAGCTAAATCCGCATAATTAACTATTGCATGGTGGAGTCTGTAGTCTTACGAGGTGTTGGGGAAAGATTATCCAATGCAAAAACCCATGTAGGGACCGAAAGAATATTACGCAAGAAAAAAGAAAACACAAGTGTGTTTAAACTAACTAGCAGTGACTAGAGTCTCAGAAATTCCCGCTTCCATGCTTATATCAACAGCTAAAGCCGCATAATTAACTATTGCATGGTGGAGTCTGTAGCCTTGACAATTATTTTGGAATTCCAATCACCTAATAAAACTTGTTCCGAGAACAGAAAACTGTCTTTCCATATATTGGAACAGATTTCCAATTCAAAAGAAATTAATATGACAAGGCCAACCCGCTTGAAATATGGTGAACAATAACCAGATCTCAAAAGAGCCACTAATCCACAAAAAGCTAGTCTAGCACACTATAACAATCGCATTATTCAGAAAGTAATCGAAAGCAAATATTGCAAACCAGCATACACAAATTTATAAAACATAAGCTATGGACTCTTTAACAGTCTAAACGGAGTACAAGTTAGATTCAACAATGACATTTACCAACAACAAATTAGCTTGATACATGGAAAAACTAAAAGAAATACTTGATCTCATAAGAACCCTGAATTCGAGGAGAATCATAAAGTTCAATTTAACCAAAAAAACCTGTTTGATAAGTGGAAGGCAGAAGTTTGTAACAATTGTTCTACACATAACTACTTAATTCAAAAAAAAAATAGAATAAACGACCTCAAGAACCTCTAACTCAGTTTTCCAACAAGTAGCAAAATCATAACTTGAAGTAGCTGATAATGTGTCGCATAACTAATATTGCCCTTAGTGTAAACTGTAAAACTATAAACTTATCACACAAATCAACATCCAGATACAAAATTTGTGTGCACTACTAAAAACAATCCACCATTCAAGGTTCAAACATAGCTATATAACAAACAAAGTTAAAACAACATACCAAAAACAGAACCTTATTTCTAACTACAAATATCAAAATTAATCGATATCATCATCCCATACCAAACATCCAAGCTTAAAATCAACATAACAAAACAATACCCATGGGCTATGTAGGAGAAGTTCCAACTGAAGGAAATATTAGGTAAGAAAAAACCACAAAAGTGCATTAGATAAATTAAAAACAAACTAACAGAGGCAGTAACAAAAGCTTCAACACAATTGTCAATCTTCCATCTAAGCTTGTCTATTAACATCAAGCAAAACCAACGTCTCTTCAAACCGATTCACATCTTGACAGAATGGATACATTGAATCATCGTCAAAAATGTCTCATGCCTCATTCTTCGCATAATCATAAGACAAAAAATTCCTGCAATCTTTGAGTACTATTTCACCGTTATTCCTGAAACCCATCGGCCACCAAGTTGGTTTAAAATTAAGACTCTTTATTTTCGTCCAAGCCTCACTCTCAAAGTAAAATAGAGAGAGCAGTTCACCAAAGTTCGACTTTTGGACAAGCACATCACTCTCAACATTGTTCTCAACATTGTTCTTAGAATATGGTGGCGGCAACAGAATCTCTCGGATGGTATCTTTTTCCATGTCAAAACAAACAATTGCTTTCTCACTCTCCCTACTATTGTTCATGGTCGCTACCCAGTATGCAACACCATTTACAAATACGGAATTAGATAATTTATAGCACGGACATCGTCCAAGCTTCTTAACCGTCTTCCAAGAATCAGTACTTAGAGTATACACATAAACAGAAACTTCAAATGAACATTTTTCGTATTTGATAATTTTGTAATCATTAGTCTTGGCCAGATAACCGAAAGCTAAACCCAAAGTTGTAAGATCATGAGGAGGTATGAGGTAATCACGAGGAATAATTTTTTTATTTTTTTTATTCTTTTTTTGTGAGGTGGAATCAGGAGGAATAACAGACACTCTTCGAACGGGAACAGGGTCAGGAATCGGGGAATCAGGAAGAACATTAAACACTCTTAGAGCAGGATTCCAAAGAAAGACCTTTTTTTGGCATCCTATTATAAGACAGACATATAAGACCATTACAAGTATCATATACTGATTCTACATTACCCCCACCCATATGCCTAAAACCATCGCCCATCTCTTCAGGAAATCATAGCTTATAATGTTCTTTACATTGTTTATCATCAAAATGTAAAAAAAAAATTGTGTGACAAAGGATATATCTATTCAAACTATATTGATAACGAGAGTGAATAGATATGAACTAAGGAGAGCGTAGAAGACGATACCAAGACTTTTGAACAGATCGGCAACGAAGAATGTATTTAATGGGAAGTCTTTTTCATAATCTCAATCAACAATTCTTCAGTAAAATCAAATTTCAGACTTTCATCACTTCTAACTCAACTTACTATTAACGATTAACGTATAGATCAAGAATCAAATGAACCTACTCAACTTAGAATGTGAAGTTATCAAGTCACCTTATAAAACCTACTCATATTTGTTTTATATTATTAAAATAAATTTTTTTAATATTAAATCTAAGGGTTCTCATTCATCTATTTCTAAGAACGGTCCTTATTGATTTGGGACCAAATTTTTGGATTAGATCCCTATACTATAGCTTAAAACCGGGCGCGATGCACGAATTGTTTTTTATAATTGTTATTTTATTATTTATATTTTAATATTTTATTAATTGTATTTGTTAAAAAAATAAGGAGGCATGTCAAAATAGTTAAATTTTTTTAAATAATTAAAAGCTTTAAAAAAGATTTTAAAATAGATAAGTAATGATTTGTCCGAGATATTTTTGGAAAATGAGGGGGTTTTAGTAAGGAAAAATAGAAAAAGTAACATGTTTAGTTGAAAAAGTTAATTATCCGTGATATTTTTGGAAAATAAGGGGATTTTGTTATAAAAATCGAAAAAGTAATGTATTTTCAGTTGAAAAAGGTCAATTGGTCATAAATAGATAATATTATTATTTAATAAAATTATTTTTATAAATAAGTAAGGGTAATTAAGTAAAAACACGATGTACCGACCAACCAAACTTTTAATATTTCGTCTATTAATAGTACTAGCTTATATCCCGTGCGATGCACGGTCTTTTTTAATATTTTGTTCTTTTTTATTTAAATTTTTGTAATTATATATAATTTGATAAAATTTTAATATATATACACATATATAATAAATTTGATTTATATATCTAACAATATAAATATTTAAATTTAATATTTGTTAAGGTGACCTTTAGTAGTATTTTAGATATTAAAATAGAAAATGTTTTGAAATGATAGATCTAACGGTTTTTATTAATTTTGAAAGTTATAAAAAATTATAATAAACATGGATTTTATAAGTTTAATATAATAATGTTACCAACATGTATATGTTACCCATGATATTTTTAGTTAGTAAATGAGTTTTTAGTTAGAAAATATAAAAATGTAATTTTCTTAAAAAGACAATTAATTATTTATTTATAATTATACGAAATTATATTACCTTTATATATATATTGCATATGTTATTTTTAGAATATTAGTTGTTTAAGTTTAAAAATATGAAACATGTAATATGTTTTAACTGAAAAGGAAACCTGTTATTAAATAATAATTATATAAAATCATTTTTTACATATGTTTCCCATGTTATTTTTAGAGGATGAGTTATTTTAGTTAGAAAATTTAGTTAGAAAATATAAAATGGGTAATGTGTTTTAGGTGAAAAAGGTAATTGGTTTTAAATATATAATAATATTACCATTATATATATATGTTGCCCGTGTTATTTTTGGAAGATGAGTTGTTTTAGTTAGAAAATATAAAACATTTAATGTATTTTAGCAAAAAGGTAATTGGTTATAAATAAATTGGTACAGATAGGCTCGTAAATCGACCCAAATATCGATCGACCGACTGACCAAAATTTTTAATGTTTCGTCTTTAATAATACTAGCTTAAAGCCCGTGCGATGCACGGATTGTTAATTGTTATATTATTATTATTTTTTTAATTGTATTTGTTAAAAAAATAAGTAGGCATGTTAAAATAGCTAAACACTTTTAATTAATTAAAAAAATTAAAACAAATTTTAAAATAAATAAGTAAGGGTTTGCTCGTTATATTTCTGCAAAATGAGGATGTTTTGGAATAAAAAACGTACTTGTTAATTGACTGCTAGGGTTAGGGAGCTTCGAGCTTTAATGGTTGTTATCGTGTTTCGTGACTAAGTCTGTCCTCACAAGATGCCTACGTATCTCAATTCGTAATTGAGAATCAAGCCAAAGACGTAGTTCTGATTGAAGGATCAGGTCCTTTATATAGGCGCCAGGAGCCTTGTATTTAGAGTATGTTTGGGAGACTTAGCGAATAAGTCTCCTTGACAGTGGGTAAGTATTGTATTTCTTGGTGGACAAGTCTTTTCCTTATCGTAGGATAAGGACTGTGACAAGTTATTTCCTTTGATTGAGATTCTAGATCCTTCTTGACGGTGGTAGGCTTTTTGAAGATTTTATCACACTTTGGACTCTTTTTATGAGCTGTATATTTTCCCTATTTATTAATTACGAAATTAATAAATAATTAGGGTTTTGGGCCTTATTTATCGGGTTTAACTCTTGGACCAATCTAGGTCTAATTAATACGTCATTAATTATATTTATAGGGTTATTTTTAGCCCATATCATAGGGGTTTGAGTATGGAAAAATAAAAAATGTAACATATATTTAGTTTTAAAAGATAAATGCCCGTGATATTTTTGGAAAATGAGGTTTTAAAATTTAATAATTTAAATTATTTAAATACATTTTAAAATAAATAAGTAAATGGTTTGTCCGTGATATTTTTAGAAAAAGATTGAATTTTAGTGAGAAAAATAGAAAAAGTAAATTGAAAAAGACAATTTCTCGTGATATATTTTGAAAATGAGGGACTTTGTTTGAAAAAATCTATAATGTGTTTTAGATGAAAAGGTAATTGGTTATAAATATATATTTGATTATTTATATTTTAATATTTTTAGTAATTGAATTTGTTAAGAAAAATAAGTAGACATGTTAAAATAGGTAAATTTTTAAAAAAATAATTATAATATTAGGTTTAAAAATAAATAACTAAAGATTTGTCCGTGATATTTTTAGAAAATGACGGGTTTTAGTAAGGAAAAATAGAAAAACTAACATGTTTTACTTAAAAAAGGTAATTGCCCGTGATATATTTGAAAACGTAGGGGAATTTGTTAGAAAAAATAAAAAAAGTAATGTATTTTAGGTGAAAAAGGTAATTAGTTATAAATAGGTAATATTATTATTTAATAATATATTTCTATAAAGAAGTAAGGTTAATTAAGTAAAAACATGAATTTAAGAAAGGACAATTAAGTAAAATCACAACGTACCATACCGACCGACCAAACTTTTTTAAAAGTTTATTTACTTTTTCTATTTTTCTCACTAAATCCTTTCTTTTTCTAAAAATATCACGGGTAAACCCTTTACTTATTTATTTTAAAACGTGTTTAAATAATTTAAATTATTAAATTTTAAAACCTCATTTTCGAAAAATATCACGGGTATTTACCTTTTTAAACTAAATATATGTCACATTTTTTATTTTTTCATACTAAAACTCCACATTTTCCAAAAATATAACGAGCAAGCCCTTATTTATTTATTTTAAAATTTGTTTTAATGTTTTTAATTACTTAAAAGTGTTTAGCTATTTTAACATGGTTACTTATTTTTTTAACAAATACAATTAAAAAAATAATAATAAAATAGCAATTAACAATCCGTGCATCGCATGAGTTTTAAACTAGTATATATATATATATATATAAACATGAAGTTAATAAATAAGCTAAGCTACAAAGTGGAGCAATTAAAAACTTTTGATACTTGTGGACCTTGCATCCATGTATACATATGTTTTAAAAATTAATTTTTAAAAAAAAAATCAAATTTGCATTGGTTATAATCGAATCCATGACCAAAATTTTATATGTTTCAAGCTAACTATTAGAAATTAGATGAACCTTTGTGCACTAGAGTACCTGTTGGTACTTGTAAATATTACTTTACTTTGGTTCAGAAGTTAGTAATTTCCTCTTTTATCCTAGACATCGGATGTATTTTTGTATTACAAGTCCAACATGTCACCTATATTGACTATAGGGTTGAAACGCAACTTAATCAACTAATTAGAATTGAAATTGGATAATTTTTTGTTTTGAGTGATGAATTTCTATTTGATGTAATTCCCTGAAAGTAGATTTAAATTACTTTTTATTTTCTTGATTTATACCCAATTCATAATCGAATTAATATTCAAAAATAGAACTCCCCAAAAGGTTGCCTCGCATATTTATAACATAGATTATTTGTCCAATCTTTTTTTCCCCACAGACATGGCTGACGAAGAAGCTTCCAAGACCCTCACTCAGCAATCAAAGGATGTGGATGAAGACCATCCCTGCAAGGTCTCTTCTTATTATTTCGATATCATGTTAATCATATTTATACATGTTTTAGGGTTCTGTACTGATTGATACTTATTATTGTTATTATCGTTATAATATCATCAAGAGTTTCTCTTGAATTGAAGATTGATTGATAGACCTCTCATGCGCTAATTAATTTTTTTGTTTACTAGGAATCGGGCGGAATCTCCATATTGGAGGTACTTTCGGTGACATACTTCGGCAGTTCTCCGGTGAATCCTGAAGATCAGATTGGTTCAATTTGTATGGAGATTAACAACACTTCTTATTACTTATACCATGAAGATAAGGTGGACAAAAGTAAGCCGTCAATTAGATACGGGGATCAGTTTCCAATCGAGAATGTAGGACCAATCTGCTTCTTTGAGAAACTTAAATTGAAGTTTGATCTCTTTTCTCGAGAATACAAAGACACTAAATTAAAGGTAGCTGCCCAATCCCCAGAGTACGGGAATTGGTTAGCGAAACCAAGTGTAAAATCCATCGATGGCTACAGCCATATCTCTGTTGTGCTTGGTTGTTTCCCCAATGCCACTGTAGCCAATCTAAAGGTTGTGTTACAACATGATATCCCTCCTCATGCCAAATCCAATGTTCATGGTTTTGTTATTGCTACCAACAACAAATTTGACCATCCCTCCTATACAAGCTATCTCTTTTCTCAGAATTCTGTTAGCACAATACAAGTGGGACACAATGGGGTGCTTCCATTGTCCAAATCATGTTTAGGTGTGCCGTTGAACTCCATGCTCAATGTTGAAATCTCCCTCTTCTGTGATGGTCTCCATTACAAAGGCACTGCCTCCATTATACCTAAAATTAATGATAAAAGTATACATAAAGTTGGTGATCATATCAAAGTAGAAGTCATTTGGAATTGGGATGAAGACTCAAGTTCTATCGATGAAGACTCATGTTCTGCCGATGAAGACTCATGTTCAGCCGATTACCTTGATCTTGATGCTGCATCTGAATGTGATAATGAGGATGATATTAGAATTGGAGACCATGCATGGGATGAAAACTAATTATAAATTAGTTTGTCTCTTCATGTGGTTTACGGATTGTGTGGTTTGTAGTTGATGTTGGAATATTTTATTACCATGTGACGAAAATGCAAATCTTTTGTTTCTTTCTTACTTTGGTTAATATACTGGTTTTGACTCGTTTCTAGAAGTTGGTTCTAGATATGATGCTTTTGTCCTAGAAATTAATTTTATTTACAAGATATTTTCGTTTTCTTTTATATACTTGTGTAACTTTGTGTAATTAAGTTTGTTAATGATTTTTGTCAAAAAAAAGTTTGTTAATGATTTGATTAATTACTGGAGGCATGAATTGATTTCCGTTCCATATGTTGCCAAGGTTTTGATTTCAATTTATAATACATGAATGAAATCGATTCACGACGTATCAAGTCAAGTTATTTCACACTACAAAGCAAAGAACAGTCATGATGTGAGCCTACTCTAAAATTGTTCCCACGACTCCGGATTATGTTATGTTTCTGAAAGATCAATAGGTTTTCTTGTCATATGAAATAATGGAATTAAACCCTCATATTTGTCTCTCTAAATTTCTATTAGAAGTGATTTGGCCATGTCAAAGAATTGGTCCACGTTTGTACTGATAAAAAGAAAAGAAGCTTCTTTCAGTTTCAGTTGTATGAAAAACAAATCTGCTACTTTATATATTAATCCAACTCATTCTCATATATTTTAGATTGTGGCTGACTGTATATGGCTCTGCTCTTGAGTTTTAGAGGATGGTGATTGGGTTTCATTACTACCTGAATTTCTTTTATGGACATGTGTTAAAATGTTAAGCCTTTACGTATCGCACGGAGTTGTGATAATTTTTTACAGAGCTTTTATTATAATGGAATGGACTATATCAAATTTGATAAGTGTTTAGTTAATTTTGGTGAGTATCTATCAATCCTGTCCTTTTCTTGGCTGATATTAATCCCAACTGAACTTAAGGACTATATATATGTAGCCAGTATAATATTGAGAAAATTACTGGTAATTACAAAGTGTGATCTCTTCTGTTAAAGGGTTGATTATAATTGACCTTTACCTTTGTTTGCATTTACCTTGACCTTGCTCATCTGTAGTATCTTGAATATTTATTATTTCTGGCATGCATGATTCTTGGGTTGTGGATGGTTTTTTTTCTGCTTACTTTTCCTCTAGAGAAATTGCTCGTTTTGGATCTGCTGACCCAGCAAAAGTGGCTGGTTTTGTAGTTGAGGGACCATGGGTGTGACCTACAGGTATTCAGAAGAGATTCCAGGGGTCGTCTTAAGACCGAATGCACTCAAATTAAACCGAATGCAGGTGTTCATTCAAATGGGGATCTTAGTTGTGTAATTTGCAACAGGACTCGGTGGATCATCAATCTTTTCACTGTCAAATTGGCAGGCTGGTAATTGAGCATTTTCGTACATGGGAAGGTAAATTTATGGATTCCATTATTAACAAGCTGATCTTAGGTGCTTTAGTTTATTTTCTGGGGCAAGAGAGAAAATTGGAGATCCTTCAAAGAATGAGGAGAACTTCAGGCCAATTGATCTGGTGCTTTGCGACTGTGGAACATTCCTGTGAGCTACCTTCAATCTAAATGAAGCGTGTTTTTTGATGTGCTTTGGAGGTTGAATTTTTTAGAATCATGTTCAGAGTTTGTATTTGTTCAGGGTATTCTGGGACCATGTCGTTTTGGTATTCCGCAGTTTAGTTTTTCTTCAGTAGTTTAAGATGTGGGGATGAAGGTTTGGTTCTCTCCATGTTATTCAGAATTTTCGGACATGCTACCTGCTATAACAGTAACAAGGACAAGATTCATTGGTTTGGTTATTTTTCAGGTAAACGGAGGGCTTTTTCGACTAAGTTTGTCTGCTGGCAGGTACTTTATCTTGAGGTGTTTTAATCGTCTTAAGAATAGGTGGAAGGGGTTTGGGCTGTTAAATATCTTAAAGTATCATCCATGTAGTAGTGTGGGTCAAATTATGTAGTATCAGTAATTCATTATACAGTTGTATATTCCTAGTTTTCAAGTGCATGCATAAGTTGCCACTTAGTTTAAGCTGTAGTATTTTTTTTTTGAAATGACGGAGTGTCACGATAATTTTTAGAATCTAGCAAGAAACTGGATTTGCTTAAGAAGAGGAGACAAAGTTTCCATGATCTGCTCACAAGGATGGTTGTGAATTCCCTCATAAGTTGTCACAACAATGCTGGTATCCTTTGACAGCCTCTGCACCTGTTTCTTCACATTGCATGTACGATGTGTGCACAACCATACAAAGAATTTATGGTTATTTTACAAAACGTTATGCAGAATTAATTTCGAAACAAGGATGAACTGAAGTAGTTTAAAACAAACATATACGATATGAAAAAAGGATGAGCTAATTAGTCAATTAGTAGAATCTCGATAAATTTATCTCTTTTCTCATCAGTCCCAACATTACACGTGGTGTTTTTTTTTTAATCTCGATGAATAATCTTTATAAATGAATAGAACAGTGCAGAAGATATTCCTTTATCAAGGTTTAACTGTACAAGGAAATAATGGTATGATGTAACATATACGAAGGAATGGTGACGATAACACATGACTGACATGAGCTTGGAGATTTGTGTAGCAAGTGGTATATGAGCTATGGAGAACAACCAAACTACACCATTATATTTATTTACCTTGCTACATTACCTCTCTTGTTGAAAATTTGTATGAAATTGAAGGATCGTCATGGAAAAGCAGGAAATGACACCACTCAAAGCAGCAGCAGTAGCTACATATCCAACTAATTATTTGTTTACACCACAAACTCTGCAAATGCCTTCGGACATGGACTGGGCTACTCTTTTCCTATCCGATCCTGAACAAGCGCCCCCATATGAAATTCCTAATGCATCTATGACTTTGGCTACAGCAAAAAAAAGCCGAGGATCAAAACAACGTTAGCAACTGTGTTGATCATGTAGATGATAAGAAAGAAGAAGAGGAAGACAGAAACAAGGACAAGAGAAGAGCTAGTAGAATCAGCCGTAGAAAAGCAGGGCCACCAAAGGGTTGAGTTTCAGACAAAGAGTTCTGAGGATTTTACTGGATGATGGATATCGATTTGAGCTCGATTTTATGTCAAGATTTGTTACATATTTCATGCGTGACCGCTTTTAATTGCGACTTTTTTTATTATTAAATTGGAGTCCGGACCTACGCTTCGGCTATTTCTCTTTCATTAAATTTTGGCGACTTTGCCTCACACTTTGGCGATTTGCCTTTTTTTATTAGATTTTGACGACTTGGCCTCATGCTTTGGCTATTTGCCTTTTTTATTAAATTTTGGCGGCTTCACGCTTTGGTGAATTACCTTTTTTATTGGAATTTTGGCGACTTGGCCTCACGCTTTGGCTATTTGCCTTTTTTATTAAATTTTGGCGACTTGGCCTCACACTTCATTACTCCTAAAGCCAATTAGCCGCTGCTCTAATTTAAGACTAGTCTTCTTCTTTCAAATCTTTTATGTTCCACCTTCATTTTGTAGTACCCATAGATATTAGTATTACCGAGGCCTCAATTTTAAGATTCCCTGAATGACTAATACCTTTTCTTTTTGTTTTTCGTACTCACAACAACTAGACAAGACTCACTCTACGCATATATACACTTTACAAGTTTACACATGCAAGATGGTTTGACAATAATGTAGGATCAAATCAATGACTAGTGTTGGCCCTGCAAACTATAAGTCTACATATAAACCGACATGACTAGTGTGGTGGCGCCTCATGATGTGCAACGGAATCAGGAAGGGTTTTGAATCCTTAAAACACCACATCAAAGGCATACATAGGTGTAGAAGCTAATACAGAACTCTACACACACTACTATGATCACCTAGAACACAGTTTATTCAAAATCTAATGTAAATATTAAATAGTAAAGCATTGATGCAAAACAAGAATTATAGAAATTGTAGTATCCAATACACAAAACCCATGTAGGAGAATTTCCGACCAAAAGAAATACTACGCAAGAAAAAACCACAAGTGCGTTTATTAAATTTAAACTAACTAGCAGTAACTAGAGTCTCAGAATTTTGTCCTGCTTCCATGCTTGTATCATCACTTCTATGAGATAAATCACAGATTTTCAATGAAAAATCACAGATATTCGTAACTTCATATCAACAGCTAAATCCGCATAATTAACTATTGCATGGTGGAGTCTGTAGTCTTACGAGGTGTTGGGGAAAGATTATCCAATGCAAAAACCCATGTAGGGACCGAAAGAATATTACGCAAGAAAAAAGAAAACACAAGTGTGTTTAAACTAACTAGCAGTGACTAGAGTCTCAGAAATTCCCGCTTCCATGCTTATATCAACAGCTAAAGCCGCATAATTAACTATTGCATGGTGGAGTCTGTAGCCTTGACAATTATTTTGGAATTCCAATCACCTAATAAAACTTGTTCCGAGAACAGAAAACTGTCTTTCCATATATTGGAACAGATTTCCAATTCAAAAGAAATTAATATGACAAGGCCAACCCGCTTGAAATATGGTGAACAATAACCAGATCTCAAAAGAGCCACTAATCCACAAAAAGCTAGTCTAGCACACTATAACAATCGCATTATTCAGAAAGTAATCGAAAGCAAATATTGCAAACCAGCATACACAAATTTATAAAACATAAGCTATGGACTCTTTAACAGTCTAAACGGAGTACAAGTTAGATTCAACAATGACATTTACCAACAACAAATTAGCTTGATACATGGAAAAACTAAAAGAAATACTTGATCTCATAAGAACCCTGAATTCGAGGAGAATCATAAAGTTCAATTTAACCAAAAAAACCTGTTTGATAAGTGGAAGGCAGAAGTTTGTAACAATTGTTCTACACATAACTACTTAATTCAAAAAAAAAATAGAATAAACGACCTCAAGAACCTCTAACTCAGTTTTCCAACAAGTAGCAAAATCATAACTTGAAGTAGCTGATAATGTGTCGCATAACTAATATTGCCCTTAGTGTAAACTGTAAAACTATAAACTTATCACACAAATCAACATCCAGATACAAAATTTGTGTGCACTACTAAAAACAATCCACCATTCAAGGTTCAAACATAGCTATATAACAAACAAAGTTAAAACAACATACCAAAAACAGAACCTTATTTCTAACTACAAATATCAAAATTAATCGATATCATCATCCCATACCAAACATCCAAGCTTAAAATCAACATAACAAAACAATACCCATGGGCTATGTAGGAGAAGTTCCAACTGAAGGAAATATTAGGTAAGAAAAAACCACAAAAGTGCATTAGATAAATTAAAAACAAACTAACAGAGGCAGTAACAAAAGCTTCAACACAATTGTCAATCTTCCATCTAAGCTTGTCTATTAACATCAAGCAAAACCAACGTCTCTTCAAACCGATTCACATCTTGACAGAATGGATACATTGAATCATCGTCAAAAATGTCTCATGCCTCATTCTTCGCATAATCATAAGACAAAAAATTCCTGCAATCTTTGAGTACTATTTCACCGTTATTCCTGAAACCCATCGGCCACCAAGTTGGTTTAAAATTAAGACTCTTTATTTTCGTCCAAGCCTCACTCTCAAAGTAAAATAGAGAGAGCAGTTCACCAAAGTTCGACTTTTGGACAAGCACATCACTCTCAACATTGTTCTCAACATTGTTCTTAGAATATGGTGGCGGCAACAGAATCTCTCGGATGGTATCTTTTTCCATGTCAAAACAAACAATTGCTTTCTCACTCTCCCTACTATTGTTCATGGTCGCTACCCAGTATGCAACACCATTTACAAATACGGAATTAGATAATTTATAGCACGGACATCGTCCAAGCTTCTTAACCGTCTTCCAAGAATCAGTACTTAGAGTATACACATAAACAGAAACTTCAAATGAACATTTTTCGTATTTGATAATTTTGTAATCATTAGTCTTGGCCAGATAACCGAAAGCTAAACCCAAAGTTGTAAGATCATGAGGAGGTATGAGGTAATCACGAGGAATAATTTTTTTATTTTTTTTATTCTTTTTTTGTGAGGTGGAATCAGGAGGAATAACAGACACTCTTCGAACGGGAACAGGGTCAGGAATCGGGGAATCAGGAAGAACATTAAACACTCTTAGAGCAGGATTCCAAAGAAAGACCTTTTTTTGGCATCCTATTATAAGACAGACATATAAGACCATTACAAGTATCATATACTGATTCTACATTACCCCCACCCATATGCCTAAAACCATCGCCCATCTCTTCAGGAAATCATAGCTTATAATGTTCTTTACATTGTTTATCATCAAAATGTAAAAAAAAAATTGTGTGACAAAGGATATATCTATTCAAACTATATTGATAACGAGAGTGAATAGATATGAACTAAGGAGAGCGTAGAAGACGATACCAAGACTTTTGAACAGATCGGCAACGAAGAATGTATTTAATGGGAAGTCTTTTTCATAATCTCAATCAACAATTCTTCAGTAAAATCAAATTTCAGACTTTCATCACTTCTAACTCAACTTACTATTAACGATTAACGTATAGATCAAGAATCAAATGAACCTACTCAACTTAGAATGTGAAGTTATCAAGTCACCTTATAAAACCTACTCATATTTGTTTTATATTATTAAAATAAATTTTTTTAATATTAAATCTAAGGTTCTCATTCATCTATTTCTAAGAACGGTCCTTATTGATTTGGGACCAAATTTTTGGATTAGATCCCTATACTATAGCTTAAAATCCGCGCGATGCACGAATTGTTTTTTATAATTGTTATTTTATTATTTATATTTTAATATTTTATTAATTGTATTTGTTAAAAAAATAAGGAGGCATGTCAAAATAGTTAAATTTTTTTAAATAATTAAAAGCTTTAAAAAAGATTTTAAAATAGATAAGTAATGATTTGTCCGAGATATTTTTGGAAAATGAGGGGGTTTTAGTAAGGAAAAATAGAAAAAGTAACATGTTTAGTTGAAAAAGTTAATTATCCGTGATATTTTTGGAAAATAAGGGGATTTTGTTATAAAAATCGAAAAAGTAATGTATTTTCAGTTGAAAAAGGTCAATTGGTCATAAATAGATAATATTATTATTTAATAAAATTATTTTTATAAATAAGTAAGGGTAATTAAGTAAAAACACGATGTACCGACCAACCAAACTTTTAATATTTCGTCTATTAATAGTACTAGCTTATATCCCGTGCGATGCACGGTCTTTTTTAATATTTTGTTCTTTTTTATTTAAATTTTTGTAATTATATATAATTTGATAAAATTTTAATATATATACACATATATAATAAATTTGATTTATATATCTAACAATATAAATATTTAAATTTAATATTTGTTAAGGTGACCTTTAGTAGTATTTTAGATATTAAAATAGAAAATGTTTTGAAATGATAGATCTAACGGTTTTTATTAATTTTGAAAGTTATAAAAAATTATAATAAACATGGATTTTATAAGTTTAATATAATAATGTTACCAACATGTATATGTTACCCATGATATTTTTAGTTAGTAAATGAGTTTTTAGTTAGAAAATATAAAAATGTAATTTTCTTAAAAAGACAATTAATTATTTATTTATAATTATACGAAATTATATTACCTTTATATATATATTGCATATGTTATTTTTAGAATATTAGTTGTTTAAGTTTAAAAATATGAAACATGTAATATGTTTTAACTGAAAAGGAAACCTGTTATTAAATAATAATTATATAAAATCATTTTTTACATATGTTTCCCATGTTATTTTTAGAGGATGAGTTATTTTAGTTAGAAAATTTAGTTAGAAAATATAAAATGGGTAATGTGTTTTAGGTGAAAAAGGTAATTGGTTTTAAATATATAATAATATTACCATTATATATATATGTTGCCCGTGTTATTTTTGGAAGATGAGTTGTTTTAGTTAGAAAATATAAAACATTTAATGTATTTTAGCAAAAAGGTAATTGGTTATAAATAAATTGGTACAGATAGGCTCGTAAATCGACCCAAATATCGATCGACCGACTGACCAAAATTTTTAATGTTTCGTCTTTAATAATACTAGCTTAAAGCCCGTGCGATGCACGGATTGTTAATTGTTATATTATTATTATTTTTTTAATTGTATTTGTTAAAAAAATAAGTAGGCATGTTAAAATAGCTAAACACTTTTAATTAATTAAAAAAATTAAAACAAATTTTAAAATAAATAAGTAAGGGTTTGCTCGTTATATTTCTGCAAAATGAGGATGTTTTGGAATAAAAAACGTACTTGTTAATTGACTGCTAGGGTTAGGGAGCTTCGAGCTTTAATGGTTGTTATCGTGTTTCGTGACTAAGTCTGTCCTCACAAGATGCCTACGTATCTCAATTCGTAATTGAGAATCAAGCCAAAGACGTAGTTCTGATTGAAGGATCAGGTCCTTTATATAGGCGCCAGGAGCCTTGTATTTAGAGTATGTTTGGGAGACTTAGCGAATAAGTCTCCTTGACAGTGGGTAAGTATTGTATTTCTTGGTGGACAAGTCTTTTCCTTATCGTAGGATAAGGACTGTGACAAGTTATTTCCTTTGATTGAGATTCTAGATCCTTCTTGACGGTGGTAGGCTTTTTGAAGATTTTATCACACTTTGGACTCTTTTTATGAGCTGTATATTTTCCCTATTTATTAATTACGAAATTAATAAATAATTAGGGTTTTGGGCCTTATTTATCGGGTTTAACTCTTGGACCAATCTAGGTCTAATTAATACGTCATTAATTATATTTATAGGGTTATTTTTAGCCCATATCATAGGGGTTTGAGTATGGAAAAATAAAAAATGTAACATATATTTAGTTTTAAAAGATAAATGCCCGTGATATTTTTGGAAAATGAGGTTTTAAAATTTAATAATTTAAATTATTTAAATACATTTTAAAATAAATAAGTAAATGGTTTGTCCGTGATATTTTTAGAAAAAGATTGAATTTTAGTGAGAAAAATAGAAAAAGTAAATTGAAAAAGACAATTTCTCGTGATATATTTTGAAAATGAGGGACTTTGTTTGAAAAAATCTATAATGTGTTTTAGATGAAAAGGTAATTGGTTATAAATATATATTTGATTATTTATATTTTAATATTTTTAGTAATTGAATTTGTTAAGAAAAATAAGTAGACATGTTAAAATAGGTAAATTTTTAAAAAAATAATTATAATATTAGGTTTAAAAATAAATAACTAAAGATTTGTCCGTGATATTTTTAGAAAATGACGGGTTTTAGTAAGGAAAAATAGAAAAACTAACATGTTTTACTTAAAAAAGGTAATTGCCCGTGATATATTTGAAAAAGTAGGGGAATTTGTTAGAAAAAATAAAAAAAGTAATGTATTTTAGGTGAAAAAGGTAATTAGTTATAAATAGGTAATATTATTATTTAATAATATATTTCTATAAAGAAGTAAGGTTAATTAAGTAAAAACATGAATTTAAGAAAGGACAATTAAGTAAAATCACAACGTACCATACCGACCGACCAAACTTTTTTAAAAGTTTATTTACTTTTTCTATTTTTCTCACTAAATCCTTTCTTTTTCTAAAAATATCACGGGTAAACCCTTTACTTATTTATTTTAAAACGTGTTTAAATAATTTAAATTATTAAATTTTAAAACCTCATTTTTGAAAAATATCACGGGTATTTACCTTTTTAAACTAAATATATGTCACATTTTTTATTTTTTCATACTAAAACTCCACATTTTCCAAAAATATAACGAGCAAGCCCTTATTTATTTATTTTAAAATTTGTTTTAATGTTTTTAATTACTTAAAAGTGTTTAGCTATTTTAACATGGTTACTTATTTTTTTAACAAATACAATTAAAAAAATAATAATAAAATAGCAATTAACAATCCGTGCATCGCATGAGTTTTAAACTAGTATATATATATATATATATATATAAACATGAAGTTAATAAATAAGCTAAGCTACAAAGTGGAGCAATTAAAAACTTTTGATACTTGTGGACCTTGCATCCATGTATACATATGTTTTAAAAATTAATTTTTAAAAAAAAAATCAAATTTGCATTGGTTATAATCGAATCCATGACCAAAATTTTATATGTTTCAAGCTAACTATTAGAAATTAGATGAACCTTTGTGCACTAGAGTACCTGTTGGTACTTGTAAATATTACTTTACTTTGGTTCAGAAGTTAGTAATTTCCTCTTTTATCCTAGACATCGGATGTATTTTTGTATTACAAGTCCAACATGTCACCTATATTGACTATAGGGTTGAAACGCAACTTAATCAACTAATTAGAATTGAAATTGGATAATTTTTTGTTTTGAGTGATGAATTTCTATTTGATGTAATTCCCTGAAAGTAGATTTAAATTACTTTTTATTTTCTTGATTTATACCCAATTCATAATCGAATTAATATTCAAAAATAGAACTCCCCAAAAGGTTGCCTCGCATATTTATAACATAGATTATTTGTCCAATCTTTTTTTCCCCACAGACATGGCTGACGAAGAAGCTTCCAAGACCCTCACTCAGCAATCAAAGGATGTGGATGAAGACCATCCCTGCAAGGTCTCTTCTTATTATTTCGATATCATGTTAATCATATTTATACATGTTTTAGGGTTCTGTACTGATTGATACTTATTATTGTTATTATCGTTATAATATCATCAAGAGTTTCTCTTGAATTGAAGATTGATTGATAGACCTCTCATGCGCTAATTAATTTTTTTGTTTACTAGGAATCGGGCGGAATCTCCATATTGGAGGTACTTTCGGTGACATACTTCGGCAGTTCTCCGGTGAATCCTGAAGATCAGATTGGTTCAATTTGTATGGAGATTAACAACACTTCTTATTACTTATACCATGAAGATAAGGTGGACAAAAGTAAGCCGTCAATTAGATACGGGGATCAGTTTCCAATCGAGAATGTAGGACCAATCTGCTTCTTTGAGAAACTTAAATTGAAGTTTGATCTCTTTTCTCGAGAATACAAAGACACTAAATTAAAGGTAGCTGCCCAATCCCCAGAGTACGGGAATTGGTTAGCGAAACCAAGTGTAAAATCCATCGATGGCTACAGCCATATCTCTGTTGTGCTTGGTTGTTTCCCCAATGCCACTGTAGCCAATCTAAAGGTTGTGTTACAACATGATATCCCTCCTCATGCCAAATCCAATGTTCATGGTTTTGTTATTGCTACCAACAACAAATTTGACCATCCCTCCTATACAAGCTATCTCTTTTCTCAGAATTCTGTTAGCACAATACAAGTGGGACACAATGGGGTGCTTCCATTGTCCAAATCATGTTTAGGTGTGCCGTTGAACTCCATGCTCAATGTTGAAATCTCCCTCTTCTGTGATGGTCTCCATTACAAAGGCACTGCCTCCATTATACCTAAAATTAATGATAAAAGTATACATAAAGTTGGTGATCATATCAAAGTAGAAGTCATTTGGAATTGGGATGAAGACTCAAGTTCTATCGATGAAGACTCATGTTCTGCCGATGAAGACTCATGTTCAGCCGATTACCTTGATCTTGATGCTACATCTGAATGTGATAATGAGGATGATATTAGAATTGGAGACCATGCATGGGATGAAAACTAATTATAAATTAGTTTGTCTCTTCATGTGGTTTACGGATTGTGTGGTTTGTAGTTGATGTTGGAATATTTTATTACCATGTGACGAAAATGCAAATCTTTTGTTTCTTTCTTACTTTGGTTAATATACTGGTTTTGACTCGTTTCTAGAAGTTGGTTCTAGATATGATGCTTTTGTCCTAGAAATTAATTTTATTTACAAGATATTTTCGTTTTCTTTTATATACTTGTGTAACTTTGTGTAATTAAGTTTGTTAATGATTTTTGTCAAAAAAAAGTTTGTTAATGATTTGATTAATTACTGGAGGCATGAATTGATTTCCGTTCCATATGTTGCCAAGGTTTTGATTTCAATTTATAATACATGAATGAAATCGATTCACGACGTATCAAGTCAAGTTATTTCACACTACAAAGCAAAGAACAGTCATGATGTGAGCCTACTCTAAAATTGTTCCCACGACTCCGGATTATGTTATGTTTCTGAAAGATCAATAGGTTTTCTTGTCATATGAAATAATGGAATTAAACCCTCATATTTGTCTCTCTAAATTTCTATTAGAAGTGATTTGGCCATGTCAAAGAATTGGTCCACGTTTGTACTGATAAAAAGAAAAGAAGCTTCTTTCAGTTTCAGTTGTATGAAAAACAAATCTGCTACTTTATATATTAATCCAACTCATTCTCATATATTTTAGATTGTGGCTGACTGTATATGGCTCTGCTCTTGAGTTTTAGAGGATGGTGATTGGGTTTCATTACTACCTGAATTTCTTTTATGGACATGTGTTAAAATGTTAAGCCTTTACGTATCGCACGGAGTTGTGATAATTTTTTACAGAGCTTTTATTATAATGGAATGGACTATATCAAATTTGATAAGTGTTTAGTTAATTTTGGTGAGTATCTATCAATCCTGTCCTTTTCTTGGCTGATATTAATCCCAACTGAACTTAAGGACTATATATATGTAGCCAGTATAATATTGAGAAAATTACTGGTAATTACAAAGTGTGATCTCTTCTGTTAAAGGGTTGATTATAATTGACCTTTACCTTTGTTTGCATTTACCTTGACCTTGCTCATCTGTAGTATCTTGAATATTTATTATTTCTGGCATGCATGATTCTTGGGTTGTGGATGGTTTTTTTTCTGCTTACTTTTCCTCTAGAGAAATTGCTCGTTTTGGATCTGCTGACCCAGCAAAAGTGGCTGGTTTTGTAGTTGAGGGACCATGGGTGTGACCTACAGGTATTCAGAAGAGATTCCAGGGGTCGTCTTAAGACCGAATGCACTCAAAACCGAATGCAGGTGTTCATTCAAATGGGGATCTTAGTTGTGTATTTGCAACAGGACTCGGTGGATCATCAATCTTTTCACTGTCAAATTGGCAGGCTGGTAATTGAGCATTTTCGTACATGGGAAGGTAAATTTATGGATTCCATTATTAACAAGCTGATCTTAGGTGCTTTAGTTTATTTTCTGGGGCAAGAGAGAAAATTGGAGATCCTTCAAAGAATGAGGAGAACTTCAGGCCAATTGATCTGGTGCTTTGCGACTGTGGAACATTCCTGTGAGCTACCTTCAATCTAAATGAAGCGTGTTTTTTGATGTGCTTTGGAGGTTGAATTTTTTAGAATCATGTTCAGAGTTTGTATTTGTTCAGGGTATTCTGGGACCATGTCGTTTTGGTATTCCGCAGTTTAGTTTTTCTTCAGTAGTTTAAGATGTGGGGATGAAGGTTTGGTTCTCTCCATGTTATTCAGAATTTTCGGACATGCTACCTGCTATAACAGTCACAAGGACAAGATTCATTGGTTTGGTTATTTTTCAGGTAAACGGAGGGCTTTTTCGACTAAGTTTGTCTGCTGGCAGGTACTTTATCTTGAGGTGTCACTACAAGAATAATTGAATCAGACAAGGCTTTTTGCCCGTTGTCTGATGCCCTAGAAAACCGTTGTCTATTGAGATGCCGTCTGTTACGCAGCTCAGACAACGGACGCGTCCGTTGTCTGATTCCCTACAGACAACGGTTTTGGTCTTAGAAAACGTTGTCTGAAACGCGTGAACAACAACGGTTGTTGTAGAAACCATTGTCTGACAAATAAATCAACAATTGTTTATTAACTAGAAAATGTTGTTATTTTAATTTTCAGACAAGGCTTTATTTTCCAAAAGAGTGTTGTGTGATCTAAATATTTACGACGGTTTTAGTAGAACAACCCCATTGTCTTAATAGTTTAACACAATGGTTTCCTTTCTAAAAACTGTTGTCTATTCTTGACTTGCACAATTGTTTTCTTTAAATACCTGTTGTCTGAAAGCTGTTAGGCAATGGTTTAAAAAGATAAACATGTTTGAACATTAGCAGAACCACAACAGTTTTTGTTTCTAAAACACTTGTTTCTGATTTTGATAGACAACGGTATTGGACAAAAAACTGTTGTCTGAAGTGTTTACGACAATGGTTTAGCATAAAATACGTTGAATTATTTTTAAAACAACAACGGTTTTTATTAGTATATTGCTTGTAAAAAATCTCTATGGACAGTGGTTTGAAATTAAGTATCTGTTGTCTGATGTCTTTACCACAATGGTTTCATATGCTTGTATTGAAGTAATGTATTTGGACAACGGTTTTTTTTAACAAGAAGTTGTTACCTAGCTTAATAGACAATGGTTTCATAGAAAATTCAACACATTGCCTAGTACAATGCTTGACAACAGTTTTCATTATAGTCCAATTACCTAAAATAACAAGAGACAATGGTTTTATATAACAAAATTAAAAAACCAAACTGGCAATATAAAGAAACCAAACTGGCAATATAAAGAAGCCAAACTAAAACCAAAACAAACAGCCATTCCATTCCATCGTGTTCAATAAACCATTACAACCAACACATCCAACCAAGTAAAATTCACGAACTAATTAAGTTAAATATGTTCAACAACATCAGATTTTCGGATGCACATACCCCAAAAGTAGAGACTGAAACCTTCACTTAAGTTAAATAGTTACGCCATTACATGTCCATAGCATATTAGTTAGTCGTTATATATACTGCGCAACTCCCAAAAATACATGTGCATCAGAAAATTTGCGGTGCGTGGTTACTAAATGTGCAAAGAACCTAAGAAGTCTCGTGCTTCATGAAGTACTTCGCCCACTCGATCCTGATTTCATTGAGATCATCGACTCCATAGGATAAGCTGCCCCTCCGTAGCCACTGAAAGATTAAACTATATTATCACCAGATTTCAACATAGAAAAGAAGAACACAAAAGATGACAAAATTAAAAATTTTATACCTTTGAAACAAATTTGAGCTCCTTATCAAGACATATTTCCTTCATATATCGCATGATAAACAGACCACAGTCCTTGGTCCCGGATTGGAGAGGAACACCCTGAAAAATATTTATATAAATATTAACTCATATATGAAGCAACAATTACAGATATATATCCATACATATATCCGAGAAACTAATATAAGAATAACGGGCGGCCAAGAAATAATTATACCGCAAGATTCTCCCATATGATCTTCTTCTTCGCAATCTTCTTCCCAGCATCCTTGTAAAGATTAATGGCACTACAAAAAAAATATAAATTCGCATTACGACATTTCTCATTAATATAAAGAACAGAAATAATACTATCACACTCACTTGTCAACCACTTCTGTCCATTCTTCGCCTGCAATTCGACGCTTCAATGGGTCCATGTGGTAGACTAATTGTGACTCGGGATTAACAGCGGTGAGCGCCCAATGGTTCCTACAATGACCCCGTCAGAAACATATATATTGTAAATTAGGTATAATATTATAAGTCAATTATTAGCACTTAAACATGTAATAAAATTATTTTTCTTTGGTAGTGAAGAAATGCATATTTGAAAGTAATACAAGTCCAAAAAATAATATTTGTTACGACTGAGATGCCCATTTTGATATTAATAACATAGACGGTGAAAATTAAATTAGAAATACAATTACTCACATATTATTATATGGCAAAAAAAAGAGCTGGCCTGGTTTGGCAGTCTTGAACCGTTCAGCAAGATTATGCGACCTCTCCCCTGCTGTACCACAATTTTTAGAGCCAGTGACAGCAGGATCAACAAACGATATCATGTCGGTCATCTTGTGCTTCCTCAAATAAATATGCAGTAAACTGTACATAAAAAAGTAAAGAATTAGGCCCTTTTACGATATAACTTTGAAGTTGTCTATTTTTCCAAAAATTAATATTTGAGTTTACAAGTCAGAAAACTGGATAAATTCGCAAGTATAAGGTAAGATCCTAATTATTGAAAATTTTAACAGAACTTAATAATACTTACTTGATGAAATAGCAAATGGTTGATCCTGATACTCCTCCAAAGCACAGAGCATGCACGTCGGATAAGAACATAACATTCTTCTTACCTGATCCAAAAGCATCTTCATGTAATTTAAAAGCCAACGTACGACCATCCTTTAATGTGTCACTTGCCCAGAGCCACAAACGCTTTAGTGACTGGTGGAATTCAGGACCCATCTTAGCGACCAACTCTGGTTTTGAGACACATTCAGCCACCTTTTTAAACTTCTTTTCAGTAAGTTTCTTCCCTCCCTGAAAAAAATTAGGAATGCAATTATGCATACTAGAATGAAAGAACAGAATATCCAACGGAATGTAAACTGAAAGTAAGTACTTAGTCTTTACTTCTAAAGACTTCTAATATTTAAAGCCAAGAAAAAATAATTGAAAAGGTTATATTCAAGTTAAGTAGTTAACCTTCAGATTTCCTTTCACTGGAGCAGTATTTGTCTTCACTTTCAAAATATTGCTTTTCAGCCATGCAATGTACGTTCCGACAGCTTGTTGCACAGTCAAGATTTCATCATTGATTGGATAAGGAATCGGTGCATCTCCATTCATTACACGAGTAATCGAGACTTGTGCATTCTTCTTTCCAAGTGGCTTGCCATGAACAACATCGCTTTCCATATCAACTGTTGCATAAGCAACAACATTGCTCGAGCCAGCTATTGTCAACTCCCAATGATAATCACCCTCATCATTGTCAACAACTTCAACAGCCTCAGCATTTTTCCCCCCATCAAACTCCTCTTCATCATGGACATTTTCTTGAACATCAATCTTATCTTCCAAATCAATCTTGATCTCTTCCAGCTTATTCAGCTCTTCCACCACATCTTGAACCTCATCAATGACTTTCTCCTCACCAACATCTTTCTTTTTATCAGCAGTAACTTGATCACCCACGAGTTCAAGTTTCTTCTTTACACCTTCAATATCCAAATCATTAACTTGCCCCCCCTTGGAACAACTTGCCTGTTGTGATCCAATATTCGGGCTCCCATCAAACACAACATTTTTTGCATGTAAAGCGGCATTCATCTTTTCCATTTCTGCAGCCCAAAATGCATCGCGCTCTTTAATAATCTTGTCTTTTTCCTCTGCCATGTACTTCTGAATTCCCTCTTGGATCTTTTCCTCAATCGACTTGCCTTTCCTTTTCTGTTTTGGAAGATCAAAATACACAGACTGCTTAACATGGCATCCATGGCCACGTACTCGTCCTCGGTGCTCAGGGTTACCGAGCACCTTGGTCAAGACATCCTCAGTGCCTTCCAGTGTCACTTCCCCAGCACTGACTCTCTTCTTCATCTCAGCCTAAAAAATGAATAAAACATATATTAAGTTAACTAACAATGCATATATTATGCTCACAAGGAAATTGAACCACAATAGAAATGAATAACATACAATATTCGCAGCAATAGTTGCAACATCATTTGACTTGAAATTCCCGTCTCTATCCTTCCGGGCAAGAACCCAAGTATCGGATCGATCTATTTCAAATTCAGGATCACCACCAGACTACATGTATGAACAGACAAGGGAATTAAATATCAAAACATAATCAAACATGTCATGGGAAAAATAATATAA